>CM068713.1:31528572-32833989 GCA_035079005.1 Fraxinus americana | reverse complement strand
AACTAATTTCTCATTTCAAATCAAAATCAGTGAACTAAAAGTGAAAAGTGTCAATAAATTCATTATTTCAATTTCCCCAACCAAATTCCAATTCCTACATCATGTATAATACATGATACAACATAGTTACATAAATCATGATTTCATAACTCATAAATAGAAAATAACACCAAAATCAAAAAATAAAAAATAAAATACATAAAACAGAAAACTCATGGTTCTACACCTCACGACGCCGGCATTAAAGGAAGGCTGCAGCGGTTCACAGGAGCTTCTGGCATGGGCACGGCGGGTTGGCTAGATTGTGGTGGTGGATGAATGGCGATTCACCGGCAACGACAGGTAGGAGAAGCTGAAGAATGCCGTCACGTCGCCAAGAAAGGATTGATTAATTGATTTGGAATTGAATTGGGGAATTGGGGAAATTGGATTTGGGCCTCTATATTATATAATTAAGGATTGAGCTGGCAAACAAATGGCCCAGCCAATTACAAAATAAAAAAAAGGAGGGGGGAAGGGGGTCGAAGAACTGAAGACGACAAACTAGGCTGCAAAACCCTTGCCGACGCCTGTCCATCTTCTCCAAATTGCTCAGGCGGAGCCCAGCACGCATGGCATCACCCCATGGCGGGGTGCTGGGTTCGTCGTTGGACAAGATATGTAGATAAATTATGTCAATTATTTTTAAAAGACCTATTGTCACTGTCAAAGTGAAAAAGAGTAACTGCAAAAATTTTTGTTTAAAAAGCTTTCGTTTCATCAATAAATAATCTAGTCAACATTATCCACCTCCACCACACCCCTTTCCTTCCCCAGCCGCATTAACTCAACAGGGCTGCAAATCAAACAAGCTTAGAAGATCTCAAACACAATACTCAACTGTCTTCTTTCAAATACAATCATGTAATTCCACAAATGGATAAGATTAACTCCAAAAAAAAAGATGAAAGGCAGAAAATTCGACATGTTTAGGAATGCAAACAAAATTAATGTAAGCTTTCTTAGGGACTACTCTTACATGGTTATTAGTTTCATTATCCACATTCTTACTGTGAGGCTTGCTTTGGAAACGCGGGCAGTGATCCATTGCAAGGTTCCTTGCTGGTTTTTGTGGAGCCACGCAGGTCTCTATACTGCCTATGGACCATCTTCCTCTGCTGAAAAAGTAGGGGATAACACATTAATGCACAAAAATATATTCATTGAACTTTGCACACAGATGCAAATTTATTCATGGTTCTTCTTTTTTCTTCTATGGGAGACTGGAACGGTGAGCAAGGCAGGGATAGAGAGAGAGACTTACCATTCCAAATAAATTCTTGAAGCAAGCTCTAAGCTCTCTCTCTGCTTGCTCTATAGTACCACTTGTAATTTGAATGATGTTCTTTGTTACCTCATGTTTATCTTCAATCAGATCAACGTCTGCTCCTGATGGCTGTTTACATTAAAAATTCATGATAAGAGTCATTTCCTCCTCTCACGTAATGATATCGAAGTACAACGAATTGGAGAAGCCATACTCACATGACTAATCAAATTGAGCTTGTTGCTAGATTTTGTAACGAGGTTAGATGCCACCTTTGGTGGTATGACAACTCCCAGTCTACGTTTATTGGCAACTGGCATGAAGATTTTGGAAGAACGAAAATGAAGCCGCGGTAAATTATACACCAAATTAGCATAGAGCTTCACCCAGACAGAAATCAAACGGCGATTCACTACCCATTCAATGCAATCAGTGTATCTTCATAAACCTCGTCGCTATTTTGATGAATCCTCTCTTATCCTGCATATAGAGTGGAAACTCTTGAAATACCTTAAAATGAGATCTCATAAGCTATAAAATTGGGTAATGGTCAGGTCCGTCCTACCAGTCAAGATACGAGAAAAAAAAATCGTGGGTAAGAACTGATTACGCTCAAAGAATAACGCGATAGTTGTAGCACAACTTTGGGGTGTCGTATCCACAGGGAAATGAAATAATATTTAAAGGATCAAAAATGCTGAATTGTTCTCTCAAATGTGTAATAAAATTCAATGTTGGAACGTGAAATTAAAATCAATAATTCGAAGCGGTGAAGTTTCGGAATTCCTTCAATTGGATTTGATCAATCATATCAATTATTCATTTTTATAACACAATTAGAGGCTTTCATCCTGACACTCTAATCGAAAGATATATCGTGAAAATCAATTTAATTTACAAATGTAATCCTAGAATTTATACTTAAAACATATTCGCACAATTTTATTGGAATAAGATCAAAGATCGACCATATACATCAAGCATAAGGCAATAATCAATCCGTCAATAAAGTGAAATTGAGATTAAAATTCAACAACTAGTTTAATCTAACGATAGAAGAAGCATGACTTGATCTATGAAGGATATAATAATTGTTAAACCAATCTCAACAATAAATAATTGAAATTGAAACTCAATAAATAGTTTGATTGAATAATGGAAAAAGCATGACTGAATCTATGAAAAATTTTGTAAATATTAAACCGATTTCAATATAAATTCAAGAGAATGAAAATCTAAATTCTAGCATTGTTTGACAATGAAAAGATCAAATTAAATGAATAAAATACATGAAATCACCAATTCCAATCAAGTTCCTTCGTAGCTTCACCAATGGTTTTAGTTCTCCATGAGTTTCTTGAACCAAAGAGGAGAAGAATGGTGTATGGGGGCCTCCTCCATATGTATTCTGCTGTTAAGTATTTGTAAGAGTCAGAAATTAGATGAAAATCATGTCCAAATTGGTTTCCAAAGGAGTTCTAATCGAATAAGGAAAATTTATTTCGCGCGTGGATTTTTTGTCTATACACAACAGTCAGTGATTTGGTTATAACTTTCTCTTCTAATATCCGATTTAGATGATTCAAGATGTGTTGGAAATATAACTTGATGAGCTACAACTTTATTAGAAATAACTCTTTTCCAATTCGAACTTTTACTATGCCAAAAATGGGTCACAATCTTTAGCTAAAAATCTGGAATATATCTTGTGCGAATTGGAAATTGATTTTGATAATATTCCATTCCTTTTTGAGTTCTTATTGCTTCCAATCGACCCTTAGCACTCTCGAACCTTCATCGTGAGTCCCGACATAATTTTTGAGTATTTGCACTTTAGTCCTTAAATTTTCACTTTCTTCCATTCTGGTTATTTTTCACTTATTTTTCCTTATTTCCGCCACATTCATCACTTGTCCTGCAAAACATGAATTGCATAGAATTAAGCTATATTCCAATATATTAATCAACAATTGCTCATATTTTGACAATAAAATAAGTATGTAAAACGTACTTATCAAGAACACAAAAAAATAATATACATATCTACTTAAACTTGCTGAGTGGCTTCTGCAGTTGGTGTATTCTTCTGAATTGAAATGACAAAGACTGTTTCCCGCATGAATTTCAAGAGAAGTTATTTTTTGCTTGAATCTTCCTCAGTTTTCTCAACACCCTTCATAGGACTAGTAGATGAAGCAGAAGGTGGCAATAGATCCTTTTTAAGCAACTCTTGAGACATGTGGTTATGTACTCTTGATGTTACCTCAACAAAAGCCTCTCGAGCTGCTCCGATCTTCCCAACAATCTGTATCTAAAAATTAATTTAAGATTGCGAGAATTGTATTGGTCTATGAACTATTCTCAGGATCTTTCGTCAAATCATTTCTAGCATAGATATGACATTCCATGGTTTGGACCATCAAACAAGTAGCTTTAAGGAGTCAGAAAGATAGGCATATCACTAATAGAAACGTGTCTTCTAGGATTTACAAGCACATAAAGAGAAAAACTTGTACAATCTTATCGGACCCTGAGATACCTAGTGGGGCATATTCTCTAGGCAAGATCTATATGTTTGCACCCGTTATTTTCCTCATCTCAGGTAACGTTTCATCTTTTAATCGTAAGCGTCCAGCTTTGTCTAATTGTAGAAGTAACCAGGTAGTAATAATATTTTCTTTTCCTGGAACAAGATCAACAATATGGGTTTGAATATGCAACAAAGCTTCTTGAGCAGGAAAAATCTCATCATCAAGACCCTAAAAATGACATACAAGTGAAACAGCTTAGATGACCTTTTGGAAAACACAAAAGCCTAATCTTAATCCTCAGTATACACTTAAGATGTTCAAATTTAATGCACAAACCTGAAACAAAATGTAGAAACTCAAATTGCTAGAAGAACACAACTAACTAAAACTATGCTACATATAAAGAGCCTGTTTGATTCTTATTAATTGGAAAAAAATGAGTTTTGAATATTATTTTTTAGAGAATGTGTGGTTAAAAAGTAGGAAAATTTATTGGTATACGTGTATAATATTTTATTGTGTGAATGTGTGGCTGAAAATGATCTTGTAGCAAACCATAAAATAAATTAATGGGTGTCAAATAGGCATAAAATTAAGAGAAAGAGATGTACCTCATCAGATGAAATAATAATTATACATTCATTTGCACTAGCAATTGGATCAACAACTTTAACATGAACACTGACTTTACTTTGGAGCAAATCAACAGTCCCATCCGACTCTCCAACCAATGTTCTAAAATGCGTAATGCATTGCGATGCATCGAGGCCGTAATGCGTTTCGTATTTTTAAGGCATTAAATATATTTTTATATAAAAAAATAGATTTTTTACCAAAAAAAAAAAAAATAGGCAGCATAATGCGCCACCTAGGCGGGATTAGGCGTGCCTAGGCGATGCATTAGAACAAAAACGCATTTTCCGCGCATACCCTGAATTTGACGCATTTTCTCCGCGACGCCTAGGCGACGCATTTGCACGCATTTTAGAACATGATCTCCAACAACTCTTATCAACCTTGTCAGCTAGGCAAAGTATTCGAAACACAATGCCCTCACCAGAAAATGATTGTAAATGTTGAGCTAGAGGAGCAGGTTCAGATTCAAAGGCATATCCAGATGAACGAGTGGATGTGATATTGCTCTTGGAACCAGCCGAAAAAATTGATCCAAGACTAGAACCTTCAACAGATGATCTTCTTGATGCACTATTATTGTGTGGAATTAAAGCATGATTGGTAGGGAATAAAGGCTGAGGTGAATGTAGCCGATTATGGAAATGGTTTCCGTAGTGATGTTGGCTCTCTTTCAAGATTGTGGACATTATTGCTATAGAATCTTTCACCGCATTCTTATCACCAACAACCTACGGATGAGAACAAAATCCTCGCTATATTAACGAAATTAAAAAATCATTTGAAAACAAAGGCAAGACTTCGATTAGTAGAAACGAGAGCAAAATGAATCTTAATCTCAAGCTTTTGGAAAAGTCGCAAAAAGAATGCAAAAGTGAAAAGACACGTGTTAAGCAATGTCTTTGGATATATAATACAATTGCCAACAATGCATGAAAACTTCATTTAATAAGTGACGAGCGTATTTAAGGATTGTTCCAAGAATTCAAAAGCTATAATTTCCTCAAAAATAGTAGTTCAATAACTTTTGTGTCGGCTCATCAGTAAATTAGTGAATCTTATTTTCAGGACTACATGTTTACATATCATATCCCTCAATGGCATAGGATTATCAATTGTCATTTCCAAACAAGATCAGCATTAAGAATCAAACATTTTACATCAAGAAACCTTGTAAGATCTATGATATCCTCTCTATACCCGAACTACAGGTTTTCCAAAGAAATACACAAAGCTCCAGAGGGAAAAGAGATATCAAAACCTGAACAATCTCTTCCAATGTTGCCACACAATATGGTAAATTGTGACCTCTGGGTAAAATCATGATATGGGTACTAGTCTCAATCTTCATTCGTTCGATTATCTTCCCTCCTTTGCCTAGTAACCAGGTGCACCCACTGCACCACCTGCTTTGTTATCACCTTGTAACCATTCCCACCGCCGCGCTAAGGCCCAAACTCCTTGTTAACATTATCCCTAAACCTTACATTACACCTATCCATCTCGACAATGTGGTCATGTATCAAGAATAACGCCTCCTGAGCAGGGTAAAACTCTGGGATACGTCCCTCCAGGTCTTGCCTTGGCTTATCAAAAATCTCAATGATCTTCTCTTTATCCCCGGGAATCAAGTCATGTACATTGACCCAAGTCCCTGTGCGCTCAATGGCCTTAATTACGCTCCCAGACTTCCCAATCACACTTCCTGGTTTAAATTCTTGACACAAAATCATATAACCGGTTCCTCCAACACCACCTCATCCGACGGAGAAGCGGATCGTAATTGAGTCTTTCACCACCAATAATGGAATTATTGTAGCTGGGTTTGGTCCTAAAGTAGAGGGTTTTCAGATCATAGTCCGAGTCGTGATAGAGTCTCTTCGATCTCGATCTTTCCATGGTAATTTGTGCCGAAAATATGAAAATTGTTCAAATGAACTCAATCTAGATTTATCTAAACAATTCCCAAATTAAGAATAACAACCAATGAAATTAGGGTTCATAGGCGGATGAGTCCCTAACGAGAAAAATGCTAATTCTTGACAAGTTTAAAGAATTTATTGTGTCAAATCTTGGAAGTGAGCAGCTCACGTTCTAAATTCATTGAATCTTTGTTTATTGATTCTTGATTCACTGTTTATGATTACAGATTAGTTTTTGTGCATAATTAGAGGAAATGGTGAGGCTTTACAGTTATACTATTTAAAGCGGTGATGGAATTTGAAAAAAGAACATTATTTTGTAAAATTTTATTCTTTTAATATCTTGACCTAGTTCCATTAATAATTCTTTTATAATTCATTGTCTTTCCCTCCCTATTATCCTATACTAAACCTCAACCAAGAACGTTTTGCCCCTGGACACAGGTGGTACCATCTACTTTCCCATTTGTACTTCTGAAGCTCTGTACTGAGCTTCAACTCCCGTTTTGTCTATTAAGACTTGGGGCTTAATCTTAAAATGTTAACCTTGTTAAAAGGAGTAATCCAATCCCTTATACATTGTCTATATTTTCATCTTTATTAGATGCATAATTTTATCCTTTAACAAGCCTCGCAAGATGATGGCTCATTTGAGCAAACCAATCTTGATATTCGTGTATTCATTTTTTCAGTCTTAATCAAATCGAATTGCTGCTAGAATTTAATGGACTCTGATAATATTTGGAGTTCCATTTTAAAAGGTCAACCTTATATTAAAATGAATAATCAAAATCCTTATAAATTAGTCTATATTTTTATTAGATGTGAGATTTTATCCCTTAATATTATAAGAAAGGAGAAGTTAAAGATGGAAAGGGAAGATGTTGCTCCGCGATTACAATATGAAATAACGAAGTTTAACCCCTAGAGGGGGTGAATAAATGTGTTTGTGTGAAATTTAAATTTACCAATTAATAAATGCAACAAGTCATAGTTATTAATTAATTGAGATGAATTCACATGCACAACTAACCTATGTTAAATTATTGCAGTTAATAAATTATTGAAAAATAAATAATGCTTGAAAATTGATGACGGAGAAAACTCGTAGTTGGGTAAAAACTCTAGGCCCAAGCGAGTAATAATCCATTATAAACGAATCAACTTACTGTATCGTCAAACTCGACCAACTCTAGTACTTTCTGAGCTCCTGACTGTAATCATCACAGTCCTCCTGGATTGCGTGTTCCTGCACCAACTTCCTACCTTCTAAACTCGTCTAAATCCTGTGGATCAATGATAACTCCTCGTTCTCTAACAACCAGAAATTCGGTCACTTTCCTTGATATTCAGAACTCTAACAGGTGCAAGTACGTGTTTTAGTGTTTGATTTAAGTGAGGTTGATGTTTTTCAATGCAATGATGAAATCAATAACAAGGTTGAACTCTAGAAATGATATGGAGGAAGTAATCACTTGTTTCTCTATATGTTCAACTCTTCTTTTTTTCGAATGGTGGTGTGCATATATATTGTGTAGAGGTTTTGGGTAGTATGGGCTGGATAAAACCTTGAAAAATTTGAATTAGGTTTTCTCAGGATACACTGTCACTCGTGCGATAGCTCGGCTATAGGCGAGTTACTGTGTGTCGCTCGAGAGAAGTCCAAGCAAGAGACACAACTTTTGTTTTTACCGCTAGAGCATCAGCTGGACGATAGGCTAGCGAAATTGCGGTGACACTTTTCTTCTCATTTCATACACGAACCCTAGGACTTCTAACTAATCACTTGACATTTTGACTTTTAAAACCTCTTTTACAACAATATTTTTGTCAAAAAGATTGCCAACTACTTTAAAACCTAACAATCTTTGAGTACAAGTCAAACATATTCAATCTAATCTACCCAAAACCAACCGACTCAACTGAATCTTACTTTTCCTTTGTCCAAAAAAAACTCAAATACCAAATGTACGTGAAATAGTAATAGGAATACAAACATTTGATACAGTTATTTATAAATTCAACCACATACCATATATATATATAACTAACTCAAAGATGCAGTTGGAAGCATGCACAAGCATAATCAATGATCAGTAAACTTTCTCACGTACTCAATTCAAATCTAAATGGAGTAAATTGTATAAGTGATTCATGTGTGTTAAGTGCCACTAATTCCTTATGATCAAGACTCCAAACCTTATATTTGTGAGAAATGACATGCTAAACATCACTATGAAATAAGTTATTCATCTACTAACGAAAGTCAAACCAATAATGCATATTAGGACCATTAAATACAACTCATTTTTCACGAAAAATTATTCTTTTCTCCCCTAACTTTGAGCATATATACATTTTCACACAATTTATATTTTTCTTTTTAAGCTCATTATTTTTCTCTTTAATTTTTTATATCTTATGTGTAGACTATTCTCCATTAAGTGGCTAAGATGACCAATGTAACTAGTTTTGGGCTGATGACTCCAAATTAGTTGACCATAGGGGATTAGGTTATGAGAAGCCCCTCGACCTTAATAACTCAAGTCAAATAGGTTTCGAAAAAGAGTATAAGATAAAATATTTTATTTTACTTAAGGGGATGCACTCGAGTTTAGGTCTACTAAATTAAGGTCAATCAATGTTCAATGTCACCTTACCAACAGATGACTGTCATCCCAAATCTCACACATGCAGTTAAGACTTACTCACAAGATCATATTGTGTACTAGGGGTGAACGCGGTTCGATTTGGACGGTTTGTGCCATATTTTCAACTCAAACCATTTCATGCGGTTTGAAATTTTTTCAAACCAAACCAAACAATTTTATTTTTCGAATCGAACCATAATTTGCGGGTTGGTTGGGTTTTAATCCGCAGTTTAGCTATCGACATTATAATAATATATTTAAAATAAGTTAACATATAAGTTCAAACGAGAACTAATAATGTTAAATATTAAATTACATTCATCTTTCCCACGAAACCCTGTGAATAAATTATTTTCAAAATTGGTTGCTAAAACATGTTAATAGGACGAATATATATTTCTTCCTTTTTATTTACTTTTTTTTGTTTGTCTTTTATATTGTCATATAATGGTTGGTAAAGATAGAATCACATTCTGCTATAATAGTTTGGTTAAAACTCCTTTCATCCTACTGGTGAGATGAAAAACAAGGATTGAACATGATATGTTTAAATGTATAAAGAATGATAGAGTTTATATTTATTGAAAATTGTCAAATTTTATTCTCTAACGACTTTACGAAAGTAGAATGTAGTAGTTCTAGTTAGGAAATTTTAACATTTTCATACAATCAATACGCTCTATCATTCGTTCTTTCTAAACAACAAACAAGTTCAGTAATCACCTAGGCACACAAATAGTCATTTTTTTAATCCAAATCACAATTCACAGGTGTATAATAAGTTTTAAAAAAACAACAAATTAAAAAAAAGAATAATGAAAAAATTACTTGAACGAGAATCTAAGATTTATCAAGACATAAATTGTGATTCGGGTAGAAATTAGCAGACTAACAAGTAAAAGACAACTAACAATTTGCGGTTGGGAATTGCATTCTGTTAAGCAGTGACAGGCAAGTGTCAAATGTTTGAGAAATGAGAGTTTATGTAGCTTCTAAAGTTGTGGGCGTGATTTACTGTCATATTTTTGTTGTATTATGATTTGGCTTGTTGAAAATAAATGTTTTTTTTTTCATTTGGGATTAATTTTAGTTTAGATTAGATATCGGGTCACAGCGTGTGTTGTGGCTTTATAAAACTATATGCCAATAATGATGAACTTAATTTATTTGGGTTCGTTGTAATTTGTATTGTTAGATTAATATTTTTTTTCTAAAAAATGAAAACTTAAAAAATTGTAAGTTAATCAAATTAATTTTTAATTAATAAAAATTAAAAAAAGGGTTCAGTTTGGTTTTATGCGGTTTTTGAAAATTAAAACTTAAACCAAACCATTTTGAAATGGTTTGGTTCGGTTTGAAGAAAAAAATAGCGGGTTCACGTGGACCCGAATCAACGGTTTCAAACTAACGATTTCGGTTCGGTTTGCGGTTTCGCGATTTTTTTGTGCAGCCCTATTGTGTACGGTGCAAATGGTACATGAAGAAATATGTACTAAGTACTCCACATAAACCTAAACAAAGTAAAGAAAAATATGTTATAGCACATCAATTAAACTCATACTTAGTCACCACATACATGCTCAAATATATCATACATCATGTTGTAGTAAAGAATTTTCACCTTTTTTTTATTTTTCAATTTTTAAAAAAAAAAATTTATAAAAAAAAAATCAAACTACCTAAAAAGTAAAATCAAACAAAAAACATAAAAAAAATGAGATACATGTAATAATGAATAAATCAATTAAAAAACATAAGCATGCATTAAAAATACATAATCAATTCGGTACACAAATGCTCTTACCTTTAAGAGTTTCGTGATCAATTTCAAAAATTTTCAAATCACTCTTTTTCACCCAAATCTGTCTTGTGGAAGACTTATTTCGAGTCAAATGTGTCATTAGCTTGGTCAAATAACTCACTTGATTAGTGAGGAAATCAATTTGAATATTAAAATCTTGATTTCTAACTTTAGTGAAATTCTGATTTCTATTTCTATTCAGGAATTTATGACACCTAAGTCTTATATGTCAGAACTCTCCACAATTAAAACATGTAGGGATAAACCTAGATATAAAGTTATGTGGTCGTTGATATCTATTCCTAAGTTGTTAAGTCCTACGCTGTTTATTAGACTTGTGTTCAGGAGTTGTTAAGTCCTACGCTGTTTATTAGACTTCTGTTCAGGATTAGGAACACACGTAGACTAGAAGGTGGCATGGATAAAAATGATTTTAGAAGTACTAGACATATTATGATTGGTCTAATTATATCCTAAACCTCCCTTATTCCCAATTGGCTTGATCAACCTCAAAAGGCTGTCCAGTTTTTGAGATCCACTAGAGAAAGCAAGAAGTTGAGACTTGGAATCTTCAAGTTCGCTCAAAAGGTTCTTAAGTTGGATTCCTAATTTCTCATTCTCAACGCTCAGCTCACTCAAATTTTTGGTAGAATCTTGAAGGTCAGCTATGAGTCTCTCTCTCTCTCTCTCTCTCTCTCTCTCTCTCTCTCTCAATGTCAAGTTCATTATTATTCTTCAATACGACTTTATTGACCTTTTTTATTTAATACTCTCGTCAAGTAATTTTTGATAAGCCTCACGAATCTCATCATCATCCTCATCTTCAGAATCTTCCTCAGTTTGCTCACGACTATCTACTTTCGCAACATTCTCACTGTCCTTATCAGATTTACTTTTAATCCTAGCAGTGAATGCCATAAACTTCCCACTCTCCTCATGTGTAGACATCTTATCCAAGCTAGACTCATCATTAGTGAAAGTAGCATTCATAGCTTTACCCTAATTTATCTTACCATTAGGGTGCTTACTTTTATAGTAGCCAAAATCTTAACACTTATGACATCTCACAGATTTAGATCTCTATCTAGACTCAATGGAATAACATCTATCTCTCTCTTTAGTCTTCTTTTTATTTCTAAACATTTTTTGGAAATTTGTAACAAATTAGGCTATTTCCTCATCATTAAGTGATTTCAAATCAGATGAATCATAATTTTCTTCCCTAACAGTGTTCAAGGCTAAAGACTTATTCTTCTTAGGTTAAGATATGGCGAGTTCATAAGTTTGAAGGAATCTTACAAGTTCCTCTATTTTAACTGTCTTTTCTTTTCTCTCTTCAATCATAGAAATCTTATGTCTAAACTTTTCAGATAAGGATTTAAGGACTTTTCGAACAATTTTAGACTCAGGGATGTTTTTCACCTAGATTGAAACTAGAGTTTGTTATGTCATTTAGCTTAGCATAGAATTCATCGAATGATTCATCGTCCTTCATTCTAATTTCTTCAAACCTAGAGGTTAACATTTGCAGCTTGGAGTTTTTAATGATTTTTGGTTCCCTCGTTTGTGGTTTCTAAAATATCCTAAACCTCTTTTGCGGTTTCACACATCGACGCTCTCCTAAACTCTTTAGCGGACACTGCCATAAATAGGGCATGAAGCCCTTTACTATTCTAGCTGCACTCAGCTAGTTCATCCTTGGTCCAAAGAAAAATGTCAGTGAGGGTAACTATACCTGAAACAATAGAGGAATTGATGGTCCAACCATTTTGTACACTAACCCAAATCCACTCATCTAGAGACTTAAGGAATGCTCTCATTCTAACATTCCAATATGTATAATTGTTTGCATAAAAAAATGGAGGCATGGACAGAGACTGACTCATCTAGATTAAATATGGGCCAAGAATATAAATGAGGCTCTAATACCACTTGAAATAACGAAGTTCAACCCAACTAACACCTAGAGGGTGGTGAACATGTGTTTATGCGGAATTTAAATTTACTAATTAATAAATGCAACAATTCAGAGTTATTAATTAATCGACATGAATTCACATGCATAACTATCCTTTGTTGAATTATCTCAATTAATAAATTACTAAAAAATAAATAACACTTGAAAATTGATGACGGAGAAAACCCGGAATTGGCTAAAAACTCTGGGCCCAAACCAATAATAATCTACTATAAACGAATCAACTTATAGTATTGTCAAACTCGACTAACTCTAGTATTTTCTGAGCTCCGGACTGTAATCACCAAAACCCTCCTGGATTGCTTGCTCATGCACCAACTCCCGATCTTCTGATTCCATCTATCTCCTGTGGATCAATGAAAACTCCTCGTTCTCCAACAACCAGAAACTCCGGTCACTTTTCTTAATTTTCAGAACTCTGGCAAATGTTATTGAAGTATGTGTTTTGGTGCTTGGTCTAAGTGAGGTTGATGTTTTTCAATGCAATGATGAAATCAATATGAAGGTTGAACTCTAGGAATGATATGGGGAAAGTAATCACTTATTTCTCTCAATGTTCAACTCTTCTTTTTTTTTTGAATGGTGGCGTGCATATATATATAGTGTAGAGGTTTTGGGTAGTATGGGCATGATAAAACCTTGAAAAATGAGAATTAGGTTTTCTCAGGATATACTGTCGCTCAAGTGACAACTTAGTGATAGGCGAACGACTGCGTGTCGCTCGAACGAAGTCCAGGCGACAGGTGGGAGATGCAGCTTCTGTTTTTACCGCTCGAGCATTAGCTGTTCGATAGGCTAGTGAAATTACGGCGACACTTTTCTTCTCGTTCCATACTCAAACCCTAGGACTTCTAACTATTCACTTGACATTTTGACTTTTAAAACCTCTTTTACAACAATAGTTTTGTCAAAAGATTGCTAACGACTTTAAAACCTAACACAATAAATGTGCCATCTTCATTGGCAAGTGCATTGGGAATTAGATTGGGTTCGGTAAGTTACAAGGAGCTCACTAAGAAATGGAAGATGATGTTGTCATTGTTCAATCAGACGATTTTAAATGGGTTTTCTTTTGCCATGGTTTTTGATGGCATGCCAGATTCTCGTCTGTCAAGTTCCTCAAATTTGTCGAAATTTTGACTTGAGATCACATCAATTAGTGGTGTTTTTGAGCATGTGCCTTTCTATTTAAGAATCTTGATGTGTTTGTGTGTGTGTATTTGTTAATGATGCCCTCCGTGCAGTTTGTTCACTTATTCTGGAGCTATTAAGGTTTTACTTTGGACAAATTGGGTAGGCTTCTGTCTTTTTTGGATGTTGAGTCGAAATTTTCTTGTTGAACACTAAATTTGAGTAAGTCAAGACGTTCCTCTATTAGCTTAACATTTTAGATCAACATAATATCAAAGTAGGCAAAGATATGAGTTAAATTCCGAAAAATTGGGTCTGCATGTGAAGGGGTGGGTCGACGACTAAATTTAAATAAAAACACTTTTTTCAACTAAAACAAGTTTTTGATAAGAATGTTCAATGTGGTGTGAGAGTTGGAAAAGGTCTTGAATACGACTCACAACACCACTCATTTATGAAATTTGTACACGTGTTAACGCTCACTGGAAAAAAATGATCTGAACTCCACATGAAGGAGTTCGTAGAATACCAAATTTGCGCAAATAACTGCCTTGCCTCATTGCCAACGTAACCTTTTAGTTGAACTGGTTCAGGATTTCTGAATTTTTCTTTGCGAAGTGACACTGACTACTACTTGTTAATGAATAATTTTTCGGAAATGTAAGTTAATGTCAGCAAAGATCCGGGTGGTTATAATGAGAATTTTGATGTTATCAATGCCGAGTTTATTGCAATTATCTGTAGTAACTGGAGATTCATATCATATCGAGATCTTAGATTTATAGGATATTCAAACACGACCTTCCATTCCCCTCTCAAGTTCTAATGTGTGTGCAGCCAACTGATTATGGCAGTTTAAGAATTGTAATCGTTGAAGACGTAACTGAACATATTTACTGCAGGGAAGAACTATATAGAGAATGAATTGCAGCGTTACAAGGTCTACTGTTAAATGGAAAAAGACTTTAAAGCAACTAAGAATGCACCACAAGAAGCCTTCGAAAGTTCCGATGCAAAACTCTTAAAATGGTAATAGAATGCTCCTTTCTGGTGTAACTTTATCTGGCGTCTGCTAAATATGTTGTCAATCTTCAGTATTGTCTCAATATGATTTCGTATGATATATGATTGTGTTGAAGGTTTAGAAGCTGTTTCATTTTTTAAAATGCTTGAGACAATCGGGGAAGGTACTGAATCTGGTTCAACAGCTACAGCCTTTTTTTCTTAGGAACGACGTGCTATTCATTTCACCTTGGTGATTCGTGCGTGGTATATAACTATGCATCTTCAATCTTCCTTATGTCTGGGTTAAATTTTCATTAGAAAACTGTATTTTGTTCTAGATATAAAAGACATATTGCCCCTATTTTGTTTCTCTATCGCAGGCTCTCTCAAGATCTGGTAAAGCAGAAGTTTTGATGTATCCCCATCAGCCCAATGAAAATAACAAAGTTTCCTTTCAAGAAATCAGTGTTGGGGGATAGAATTTCATATCGAATAAAGATGAAAATATAGACCAGTTTATAAGAGTTTTGGCTACCCCTCTTAATAAGGTTGGCATTTCAAGATGGAACTTCAAATCTTAACATGGTATCAGAGCCCATTAAGTTCCAACGAGCAATTCGATCCGATTGAGACTCATAAAAATGAGCATACGGATTTCAAGATTAGTCTGCTCAAACGAGTCACCATCTTGAGGGGACATGTTAAGAAATAGAATCTCACATCGAATAAAGATGAAAAATATAGATCATTTTAGAAGAGTTTGAGCTTACCCCTCTTAATAAGGTTGACCTTTTAAGATGAACCCCAAACCTTAACAATCTGAAAAATCAGAGAAGCTGGTGGATGGCTGTGTATTTCTATACTTGGCTCCAATTTTTCCCCGAAAATCATTTGCATTAAGTCTTCGAAAGCATAAATTCATTTTTCTTTGAGTATAGTTTCTGTGGTTTATTATGGGTGCTGATGAATCTAGCATCTGATGTCTACAGATCGTTAAAGGAGGAATATGCAAAGACATCTATGTATCCCGTGCTTTTCGGGACGCACGTTTTAAGACCAAAAAGAATTGGATTTATTTTTTATTTCATAGGAAATTTTCAAAATGTTGATTATTTTTTCATTCTCAAACTTGCTTTGTCTTAACCGAAGGATGGTGAAGAAAGGAGTCGAGGAAGGCCGATGAACTGAAAAATTTGCTTCTCGGTTAGTAACTGGATCTCTAGTTTATGAATTGGTCACGAGCTGGGAATTGGGATTGTGCTAATTTATAAACCATTCAGAAAGTTAAATTCCTCGGCCTTTTGCTAGGAAAAAAGTTCAACTTTCCTCGTTCTGTGTCAGGGTACAATTTAATGGAGACTTGATTATTGCATCTCCCGATGGTTTTCAATTAGCTTTAGGATCAGATGCTGAATTCATAATATTATCATCTGATAACTTGTGGGACTCTACGTGAACAGGTCTTTTTATAACCTTTACTGCTTATAGCAATCTAAATTTCATGAATAAACTTGTCTATAGCCTACTATTCCTCTTAGACAGTAAATAATCTACAAGTACTTTTGTTTGTTTCAGCTCGGATGCTGTTAATTTTGTAAGTCAAATTAGACAGCATGGAGATGTTCAGGTAATTTACGCGATACAATTCAGTAATTTATTCTCCGGGCAAGCATAGTTAACTTATTTTCTTTTGTTAACTGATGGCTTTTGAAGCTCTTGAGCAAATGGCGCTGGTAAGTAGTTTCGCAGGATTAATATTTTCCATTTCCGCGTCTAAATTGTAATAACCTGCAATTAATTTGTATTGCAGAACCGACGCACACAAGATAACATCAGCATTGTCATTGCTGATTTAGAGTATGCATTTCTATGTGTTGGCTAGTGGCTGTCAATACCATTGAAAGGTTTCAAAAAGTTAATGCTGGAAAGTCCTAATTGTCTATTTCAATGAGATGATTCAGTGTATCCATAATCCACCTGCCCTTAAAGTCAAGATGATGTTTTTACTTGGTAATTCCAACTTTCTGTTGGGATCGCAATAGTGCACTCATACATGGCTTACCAAAACTTCACTGAGATAAATGCCAGGAGATAAACTCAAGAGTGTTGTTCCACAAGTTTATGAAAATTGTGCACGTGTGGGATCTTTGATGAAAAAATGAATCCGGCCTACATGTAAGAAAGCGAGTCGAGTACCATATTTAAATAAATTAGTGTTCCCGTTTCTAATAGCTTGAGCTTTTACACGAGGCGGTTCAGTAACCAAAGTGAAAAGGACTAGCAAATATGGTCATGATAAGGACGGCTCATGGTATAGTTGCATTGTATCATGATTACTGTTTCCCATTAAAACATAAAGTAAAATTGACAACAGATGGGTCTAATGGTAGTTGAACATATCACGTTTCCAATCCATCAGCTTTTTGTGTAATGAAAATTTAGAAAAAATATCTACACGAGCCTTTAGCCTACATACATCTTCCATATCTGCAACTTTTACTCATTCGATAATGAAGACACTCTTCTTTTCTTTAACTTCATGATTGTTCTTGGAATTTAAATGTGTGCAGGCAAACGGATTGGCGAAATTCACCTCTGGAGCAACAAAGATTTGTGCTTTAGCAATAGTCAGTATACTCAGCGGCGGACCCAGCACCCAGTGAGCCCCGACGGCCGCCTGTGCTAGATCCGCCGGGAACAATTTTTTTTGGTTGACAATGAATAAACTTTTTAGATTATATACCGGTAATTTTTTTTTATTTTCACACATTTCTTGTAACTCAGCTAGGTAGAATTCCTATATTCATATAGGAGGTCCTCGTTTCGAATTCCTTTCTCACCACTTTTATTGTGTAAGATTTTTAATTCTTTAATTTCTACCTTTTACCAAAATAAAATGGGATGGAGAGGTGATTCAAAACCGTGATCTCCCCTTAGGATGTTGAGAGCTTGATCACTGTGGTACAACTTGTATTTGATTCTAATTTTACCAGAATAATATATGTTACATTTTAGTGAGTTTAATTCAATTCTAAAAATTTGAACTCGTGCTCTTCCTTTAAATTATACAAAACTTGACCACAATATCATTTGGTAAATATTGCTAATTTTTACAACAGAAATATATATGTTCAGTTTGAACAAAATAATTGTTATATTTAAATTTTAAATCTTATTTGATTCCCTTTTTTTCAAAATACATTTTTTTTAATCTTTCAACCGCACATTTTTAATAAAACAATATTACATTTAAGTTCAAAATTTTTCCTTATTTTTAACCACATATTCTCCATCAAATCACTATTTCAAAATGCACTTTTTGCAAAAAAAGGGCATCAAACATGACTTTTAATATTTTATTGCTGACAATAGTCAACGATCCACGGCCGCCCGTGCCGACCCAAAATCCTGGGTCCGTCACTAAGTATACTAGCACTTAGAATATTTCATCATGAACTCGAAGTTCAACTAGTTCTATGTAAAAAAATCAGAATTAATTAAAAAGAATGTACATGTTTGTCCTATGCTTTGTACATTCAAGCATACATCTTCAAGTATATACATGATCTTGAAATAGACCAGAAATAATCATCATACTATAAGTGTTATTCCCTAAGTCTAATCGACTTTGGAACATAAACACTTTTAATATATATTATCAATGCTTATTTATGGTAATATCTATTATTTAATTAAATTAATATTCTAATAAATTAAATAATAGAATCCGTAGATTCAAGTCTTAGTGATTTGTTAATCACAAGGAGTTGTGATTGTGGGATACAAATTACATATGACTGGATCTTAAATCGTCATAACGAGATACCAATATCGTTATTATAGATAAACCATCACGTGTGACATTTCTTACTTGTGAAGTAAGTAACTGATCTCACAAGCTAAAGTGTTGTGACATTTGAATAAACACGTGAATGTTTTGTTATAGAACAAAACGTTAGGAACCCATTGGGAGATTCCACATGGATAAATATTTGAGTGTCTATAGTTAATCTTTGACGTTTGGTATAGGGATGACAAAAAAATCGGACAAACTCGTTCCCCGCGTGGCCCGCCCGAACGGGGCGGGATAACCCGCTTAATCAGGTATTTGGGGAGAGGACGGGGACGAAAAATTTTGCCCCAGGATGGGGACGGGTAACGGTCGCCCCACTCGTTTAATTTTTTTTTAATTTTATATTTTTTAGAATTCAATACTTTAAATGGAAAATTTCATGAAATTTCATTAATTCTAATAGAAAATGGAAACTAAAATTATTTGTCTAAATCTAATTAACTGGGTAATAAAAATAAATTATCAAAAGCTTTAAAAAAAAATTAAACGGGGTAGTAAACAAGGCAAGGACCTCGCCTCGCCCCTCCTTAAACGGGTAATGGGGCGGGGACGGGGATGGGGCAAGGGGCGGAGAGGTTGCCCTGCCCTGTCCCGTTGTCATCCCTAGGTCGGTAGTGGAATTGGTAATTTGACTTGAGGTCATCATAATACTTTATATGAAAACAGTCATATTTTGGTGATGTTGGATGTTGCTCTACTAAGGGTCGCTAATACAGCACCGTTCGGATATGTCAAGAATCATATAAAGGTTGTAAATGATCAATAGATGATTCGTAACTCTTAAATAGTAAGAGATTATGATATACATTTTATCGAGTTTTCGACTTACATTGACTTAACAGTGAGATAAAAAATATGATCGATAATTAAGATTGACATATATCCATATCTCATAATTGATCAGATCATATTGACAAAATGATTATAGTTTCACGGTAAACAAACATGTTTGGTTTTTGTCATACTACGTGACATTTCCTGTCACATGTATTGTCCGACACATTGCTAGATGTCAATTTGAAATGACGAATATGAATTGATGATAAACTAAAAGGGGTATTTTAATTTATCAATTTTGATTAAATTAAAATAATAATTCACGTCGTTTGGCATCGTAATCAGGACCTAATATGTCACACACAAAAGAGAACCATAAGAATGAGATTTATCAATTAATTAATTGACAAGTGTTAGATAATTAATTAATTATGTTGTTTATTAATATGCCCGAATTAATTAATTGAGTTAATTAATTCATGGACCATATTTAATTAATTTGATTAATTAAATATTGGATCGAGTTAAGTTTAAGAGACAGGCCAAGCGTGCTTGGGCTTATATTAATAGGCTGCTAGGATTTGAAAACGGTATGAAATAATTTATTATTCTTGCTAGCACAAGAAAATAAACATATAGTCGTCATTCTTGTTCTCAGTGTGGATCACCGTTGGAGACTAGACAATTGGACAGTTTGAATTCCAGATCACGATCATTCGAGTTCGAGAATCAGTAAAGGAGTTTGCAGAATTCATCAAAAGTATTATTCTAAACACAGTTTCTATCTAAACACAAAACAGATCCGTGGTGGAAATTGAAAAATAATTTATTTTTCGCTATGCATGATTAAGTAAATTCCCAACACATATAATGCTTTTCACATGAAATTTATCGATTAACCTTAGCTACAATCTGTTAAGCCTGTATACTTGACATGTACCAGGATCTGCTTATGACTTGTAGTTGCCTCTATGAATGACTAGTAGCTGTTACTGCAATATACTTCATCTGTCTTAGCAGGTTATATAGCCATTGCTTTTTTGATAACTTGGGAAGTATTAGAATTCTAATGGCATGGTCTGTATAAACGAGGGAATACCGGATATGTTTTACTGAACAAAATTAACCAAGGGAGACATTTGACAAATTTGTCAATGTCAAGTAAAATGCAATGTAACAAGCTTATATTATCCACAAAATGCAAAAAGATCTTAGGTGCTTCAAACCCAATAAAGCAACTTGTTGGATTCCAACAAGGTCGTTCTTAAGCCCATGGATTAGGTTACTCAAATGATAGTGATCGAATACCATAAAAGATTTAGCCATCTTTTACTGGACACCAATTGATTTTTAAATGAGATTATTGAAACCCGATCTTAACAAGTGGTATCAGAGCTAGGATTATGAATTCAAGTCACTAGAGTCTCATGTTGAGGAGTTATTGTCGAGCTGCAACAAGTCCATTCTTAAAGCCCATGATTTGGTTACTCAAATGATGGTGTGATCAAATGTCATAACAGGTTTAGCTTGCTTTCACTGGACACCAATTGGGTTTCAAATGAGATAATTGAAAACTGATACTAACTCTACTCCAATTGAGAGAGAACTTATTAACGAATGAGAAATGAAGGGGTGGAAAGCACAGTTTGAAACTTGAAAGAAATTTTCTTTATTGAAGTATCTACTTAAGTTGAAAGATTTGATTGTAAAGAGATAAAAGCTTAAGTTGTCATTTGAATATTAAGAGGCTTAATTATTCTTGCATTAGTACTTCTAAAAGAGTTAAGATTTTCACATAAGCTTGCAGCATTAGATTTTCGAGGCCTTCTGTCTGGTAATCTACGCTTGAGAGATAGTTGTCATGTTGGAAAATTGGTTTAATTAGTTGGTTTGACTAACTTTTGACTAATTATTTAAGAGGGTCGCATTAGTTGGACAATAGATTTCTTTGGCCTAATATATTCCGCTCCACAAGTAGATTAGTGTAATGTATATATTTTTTCAAAACAAATTTAGGGTGAATGAGAAATTAAGGCCAAAAGATGATAACTTAAAGTTGAAATAAATTGAGAATAAAAATTGATGGGAAATTAGAAAATGTCAATCCCACATAAGAAAATCAGAAGACTAGAAATCAATTTATATTGGGTATCAATAGTTTTTGAAGGGAAGATGACCTACATGCTAATAGGTTGAGCCAAAACGCATGCACGGGCCGTCGTTTGACTGATCAGCCAACCCAACACGAGCACGGGTCGTGGTCTTGGGCTTGAGCCAAGTTGATAAATATATTTTTTGGTAAAATAATATTTGAATTATATTATTAATTTAAATAATATATTTATTTATTCCCCGGATATTTCTGCGTGTGACATGTGGTATCTTTTAGAATATGACAGTTGGCTATTAAACTACCTATTCAAATGAATTGTGTTTGTTCAAGAAGTAACTTTTCGGCTGTTGTGTCTTTTGGACAAACTTTTCAACTTAGGTCCTCATATGCCAAATTTTATTTATTCCAAAATCATTTTTGATTTTCTCTCTTGCAATATATAATCTTTTCGTCCTGCATTATTCCATATCGTGCATTTTAGTCCCAAATATTATTTTCGTGTATTTTAAGTCCTCCCGTTTTAGAGAGATCAAAACATTGGTAGGTTCGTTAGATTTTGTAATTTGGAGTGTTACTATTACAAGTCGAGATCGTTGTATCTTGGGAGACGAGTGACGGAAGACCGTCGGCACTAGTGCGTGGCATTATCGTCTTAAGGAGAAAGAGTCGAACTCTTACCTCAACCATTATCATTCTGTTTTATTCCATTCATTATGTAAGTCAGAATTCTGCCCAAATATTTATTCACTGTAAAAAGATTATTTTGAATATAAATTATTGTACGGTAATATCAATATTTCACCGACAGTCAATATATGATTAAGCTCTCACTTTAAAGTAACAACAAATTTTATTCACTCCTGAGTTATATCAAAATGCAACCATCCATATACATAAGAGCATCTGAATTAATACTATGGCATTTTCTGTATCATGCCATCGAGAGAGATTTAGAGAGAGAAAGAAACTGTTATTCCATAGCTAGAAAACTCAATAACTGATGTAGTCATTTGTGATCAAAATCACTATGTATTCCAGCAGGAGACTAGAAGGCTGGTCGAAGAGAGTCACGGATTTTTGCCACCTCCACCCTTTTTCCCTCTTGAATCGTGCTTAGGATTTGGCCCTGCATAGTCATAATCTAACACTGCATCAAGTGCCAAGAGCTTTCTTGAATTTACTTGCATTTCTCCCTTCAAAAAAGACGCAGAAAAGGTTAGCTGAATCGCTTAATTTGTTTATTGTTAGCAAATCTTGGGGTGGAAAATTCTTTCGATTTGCCTGAGAAGATAGCTAAGCTTCCATTGAAGATCCCTTGAATCATATGCCTGGCTATGCATGCTTAAAAAAAGTGAAAGTACTTTTTTGGAAAGTAAGTGAAGAGTTAAAACTTTTTTTGAAGTATTTAAACATCATAAGAAAGGTAACTTCTAAAAAGTTCGAATATGTTCAACAGAGAAAAAAAAAGTTACTTTTAAAAGTAACTCTTTAACTTCGCCAAACATGACAGCATCAATTGCCTAGCCTTGTCTCACCGCGAGATGAGACATACCTTATATCTCAAAACTATGATCACATTTTTTTCTATTTTTTCACGTCGTTCCCCCTTCTTGGAGGCAGATTTTGTATAGCTCATGGTTAACATCGTATGATATACACTATCCAGGCTTGTTTGGTAAAGTGAACACTAAAGTAATGGACAGTGTTAAACAAAACAAGTTAAAATCTTAAGTACAATATTGTCCCAAAAGAATCCATAGTGCATCCCAGACATGCCTTTCATTTTTAGGCAATCATCAGTACTTTCTTGTGTGGGTTTCTAAAAAGGTAGCAATAAAATAGAATTAAGGAACTATAACTAATAGCCAAATTACCTTGTGATGCGTGAAAAGGTCTTTCACATGAATCCCGGAGCAGTCGACCGTTCCTACAGACAAGAAAACAACAAATGCCTAAGCTGATAGCTTATCATATGCATCCAATGTACTAACCAATAAAGATTAAGTTGAAACTATAGACTTTTCAGGATTGTATTTAGCTTAAAAACCTGTGTATAGGGAGACAAATAGTAACAGAAAAAGAAGAAAAGAAGCCTTCATAGTAAGACTCATGGCTTTGTTTGTATTATATTCACTGATATTAATGATGTTTTTTAGTACTAGAAGGGTGAAGGGGGGAAAGGGCTGTTTATATAAGCAGAAATGCGTGTTAAAATTGTTGGTTTAGTGCACCCCAGCCCCCCAATACCTGATTCAATGATGACGATATGCATTACCTCTGAGCCACAAAACGGAAGTCAACTTTAGTATATGTATGTGTTTTACACATCAAAAAAAAAAAAAAAGGAAAAAGAAATGGTTTGAGTGAATGGGGGTGGGGGACAGATGATGATTTTTTATTTTATTTTATTTTATTGCATAGCTTAGAGGACAGTAATTTGAAGATTTTTTTTCTTTTGGTTTTCATTTTCATCTTTTTTGGTGAGTCAATCTATATTGGAAATAGTTCATGCTACATATCAATCAATAATGTACAACCATCAATTATCCTTTGTTGGGTAGTGTTAGTCATTTATTGGTTGTCTTCAACTTCTAACGAAGTCTTCCTTCTTTATTATTTTTGCTCCGTATTCTTGTCACTTCATTTTTTGTCTTTAACATTAGAGTGTTGTCATCAGAGTATAGTTCGATATTTCTTATGATGATCTCTGACTTGATGTGATAGAAAATATGTACTTAGCCCCCTTTTGGTCCCTATTATAATAGAACATTGGTAATGTGTCAATCAATTATTTCTCATATTTCTCTCTCATAAAAATTGAACTGTTCAATTACATTATTCCACATAAATTGTTACACCATCGATATTTCTATCATCATAATGATAAATACTGATGCTGCCAAAATTCGCACCTGAATAATCTTGAACTTGAGGGCAAGGAATGAGCACAAACTGAATCCCATTGATGATCGCAAACAGATGGAATTGAATCTCCAGTTCCTGAAATAAAGGCGTCGAGGTGTCCTAGTCACTCCTCTGATGCTTAAGTTAGAGAATTTATGCATAGTGCTATGAACTGCGAAAATTATGTAAAAGGGTACCGAATGATGGACCTTAATTCTGTATTTATAGAGATTGGTGGCTGGATCCTTTAAGGATTAAACCACTTGGAATCCCTATCCTTATCACATAAAGTGATTAAGTTTTACTAAAACTTTCTCTTGGAGTTTGACTTGACTGTAAGATGTTGAATATTTAGATAAGAATGAATGTAGAGAATTTGAGTTATGAGAGGACTAAAACTTCTAAAAAGCATGAGATAAGGGCATGAAGAGTTTTATCACCAATATTAGGCTCGATCCTACCAAGACTGGACCACTAGGTTCTACCGGGAAGGACATGCCCGACCACTCTTATGCGGAATTAGGGGTACGACTGTTCGGGGACAACAGCTCGGGCTATGCAAAGGCTCGGGATCAAGCTACGTCTTATGTACAGATCACACGTTCCCATCCATCCAAATCACAGCTTGTGAATGAGTGAACGGGCTTGTGAGATGAGGTGCAAAAAATTTTGAGCAGCTCGAACGTGAGCATCGCCTTTGATCATGGTGTACAGGTAGGTGAGTGACAAGTGGATGCCACATATAAGGTTGAGTACACGTTGTTGGATGGATACTACGTAGCTCGAGGCTAAAGGCCGGGATTTGATGACCTTTAGCCTTCTCTATAGGCCTATGAATATCTTATTTTCACCTTCATTTTTCACTTTTTACCTCCCAACTCTCTATAGAAAAGCAGTTTGTGCTCGAGCTTTTAGTAGGTTTGTAGGTGATCGTTCTTTAAGGTAAGTGCTCGATACTTTAAGATTATTCTAATTTTAATAATCAAATGTCGAGCAGTAGTAAGAGTAGGAGCGATTTCTCGGGGGGATCAAACTTGAGTAGTCGTAAGGATTTGATGTCGTCTCTTATCCCCATGGTCGAGCCTGTTAGTGCTCATCCTCGAGAAGAAGTGATCCATACCTTCCCCAAGCTCCCCACCATCTATAAAGAACATAAAGTTATAGAGATAGCTAGAAAGTATGGGGTGATGCCAAGGTGTGACATTAGAGCCCCCGGGCTTTGCGATAGAGTGGTCGATGCTTAAGAGGGAGAGAAGAATTTTTTTAGGGATTCCCTGAAGTTAGGTATAATGTGGCCCCATTTACCTGTTCTTTATCGAGTTTCTGGTCACATTTTATATGTGCCTGAGCCAATTAGCCCAGAACGGGTGGAGGATAATATTTTTTTTTATAGCGTGTAGATATTTAGGGATTAGGGCTAGGATCGACCTCCTTAAGATGGTGTATGAACTTAAAACAGCCTCAGGCTATAACTGCTTTGTATACATGTCATCCCGAAAAGGTTTTAGAATACCCAAAATGCCGATCTTTCTTTGGGGTTGGAAACATCGTTTCTTTTTTGTCAAACCCCAGGACCCTTGACCACCCTTTTAGCCCTAGATGGGACATCCTGACACTGATTGATTTAATGAGGGCCATGACTATTTTGATATGTTAGAGAATGACAGAGTGAAGTTAGAGAATCTCGATCCATTGGTGTATAAGCTCGAGCACATTCATGATAATGATATCCTCGACCTTGCCAATGTAAAAGAAATCAAGGATAAGGCTTTTTATTGTTCTTTCCTTTTTCTTTAAGAATAGATGTATTTTCTCGAGCTAATAAGTTGTGATTTTTGTAGAAGTTAAAATGAATTTTAATCCAGCCAATCTTCAAACCTTGATCTCAAGAAAGCCTCAAGGGAACGAACCTTGTCCTACTGCCTAGGCTAAGGGCAAAGGGAAGAAAATGATAAGGGGCGCACCTCTAGTTGCCATTCCTCCGAGAAGTGGAGAAGTAGCTCAGCCTGAATAACATTATTCTCCCTTCGCCTCCCCAGTGTGTTCAATCATCAATACTTCGGGGATCTCCAAAGGTAGTAGATTTAGAGGAAGATGTTGTGCAAGGAAGGTACAAAGACAACTCGCTGATCTCGAGCATTGTTGCCAAGTATTCGAAGGAGGTCGAGCTTGAAGAAGGGGGTGGAGAATCTCGAGCTCCTAACACTTAAGGAATTATTTTTAATTTATTTTACCATTATTATTTTTTACTATGCCTCGACTAATGATAATATTCAAGGTTTATTTTCAGACATTAAGCGTTCCTCGCAGGTTAGTCGTGAAGGAAGAGAGCGAGTCAAGAAAAATGTCAAAGCTTAAAGAAGCGGTAGATGGCTACAAGAGGTATACCAATGAGCTTGGTGAGGCTCGTACTGATGCCATAAATGCTCTTGACAAGGCCAAGCTGATGAGGGATGAGGTCGAGAATGCAAAGCTCGAGCTTGTCTTTGCAAAGAGAAGTTCCGATAATCCCAACTACTACTTTATATAAATTTTCCTATCTTCTAGAAATAATGTAGGCATGTATGCCTTGACAAATTAAACTGTCTAAGAAAAGAAAAATGCATGGGGCATGCAAGCTCTACTAAAGATAAACTAGCTAAAAGTAAAAAAAAAATGTATTGGGGGCATCCAAGTTCAATTAAAAGTAAACTAGACTAAATAGCTAAATTATCAAGGTAAGGCCAGCTACTTGTAATAAATTTTTAGATTATCTGCATTCCAATGTCTTGGAAGTGGTCTCCTCGATTTGGCTTTTAGGCTGTATGATACACTATGGATTATGGAATTGTCGTATTATTTCGAAGGGTCCTTCCCACATTGGTCCTAACTTTCTTGGGGTATGAACCTTCTCAAAACTTAATCTCCCACCTTGAACCTTCTTGGCTTAACTCTGCAGTTAAAGTGTTTTACTATGCTATTCTAGTACGACACTGCTCTTATGGTAGCCTGTTCACTGACTTCCTTCAACGAGTCAAAATGTTCAGTAGTATGTTCCTCTAACTTGGGATGAGGCATCTCATGCTGGGTAGGCTTACTTCAACCGGTATTGTAGCTTTGATACCAAATGCTAGCATAAAAAGGGTATCGCCTGTTACTGTAATGTGAGACGTCCTGTAAGTACAAAGTATGGAGGGTAGTTCCTCAAGCCAAATATATCTGGCATCTCTTATCCTTGTTTAGAGGTCTTGTAGTATGATTTGATTAATTTCCTCAGCTAACCCATTGTTTTGTGGGTACGATACTGACATTAAGCAATGCTGTATCTCGAGGTTTGTACAAAAAGTTTTGAATTGCGAATTATCAAATTGTTGGCCGTTGTATTTTATCAATATCTTCGGTATGCCAAACCTGTAGATGATTGATTTCCAAGAGAATCCTCTGAGCTTGGGCTTTGAAATAATTGCTAGAGGCTCTACCTCTACCCATTTTGTAAAGTACTCAACTGCTACAACAACAAACTTCCATTGGCCTTTTGTTAGGAGGAAAGGTCCAAGAATGTCTACACAACATTGTTCAAAGAGAGTAGTGTAATGAATATGAGTAAGATTTTCAGCTATGAGTGGATAACATTTCCAAACCTTTGAAACTTATCACATTTTCTGACGTACTCTGCTGCATTTTTTTCATAGCAGGCCAATATTATCTGTACCTTATCAATTTGAAGGTAAGAGCTCGCGCTCCCTGGTGGTTCCCACATATCCCATCATGGACCTCAGCTAGGGCATGGGTTGATTTTGAAGTTCTACGACATTTGAACTATGGAAGAGTGAGGCTCTTGTGAAATAGAACTCCCCTAATCATGCAATACCTTGGTGCTCTTGACCGAATACTTCTAGATGCTCGAGGATCTTCCAGCCATTCCTCGTTAGTTAGAAAGTTGACGACATGGTCCATCCAAGATGGTTCATGGTCAATATCCATGACATTTAGTTTCTGATTTATGCTTGATTCTGTAATCATTTTGATGTGGATTGTCCTATCAAGGACATCAATTCCCATGAAAACAAGCATGGACAAGGCATCGGGTTTGAAATTATTTGCCCGAGCTATCTTTAAGATCTCACAATTTTGACGCTCATTTGTAGATCATGAACCTTCAGACAGGATAAGCTCATTTTTTCATCTTTCCTTTCAAAGGTGCCATCAATTTGGCCTACGACTAATTATGAATCGTTGAAAATCTTGATATGTTCAAGTTCAAGGTTGTAAGCGAGTTCTAAAGTTATGACAATGGCCTCATATTCTACTTCTTTGTTAGTAGCTTCAAATTCGAACATAAGTGCACATTGAATCTCTACAACTTTATCAGGGCTGTTAAGTATAACCCGTGTACTCGATCTCGAGGAGTTTGATGCACCATCTACAAAAAAATTTCATGTGTTATTGTTCGAGCTCCGGGTGAGTTCCCTCCCCCAGGTGGGAAGCCTTGGGGTAAGTTTCGCAATAAATTTGGCCAAGGCCTGTGCTTTGATTGAAGGTCTGAATTTGAACTCTATGTTAAATTCACCAAGCTTTATTGCCCATTTAGTTATCTTCCTAACACATCTGCTTTTGAAGTATGTGCCTTAATGGTTGATTTGTGAGTACAACAATGGGATGAACTGAAAGTATTGTCGAAATTTCCTCGCAGCTACAACTAATGCTATAGCAAGTTGTTCGACTAATGTGTACCGAGCTTCAGTGTTAAGAAGTACTTTGCTCACATATTAGATCAGTTGCTAAATATAGTTGACCTCTTTCACTAATACTCTGCACACTGCATTTTCAGAAACTGGCAAATACAATAACAAAGTGTCACCAGGCTCGAGTTTTGTAAGAACCGGGGGTGTACCCAATGTTTGCTTGAGTTCTTTCAAGGCTGACTTACATTCTTCATTCAAACCAAAGTTTGGTTACCTCTTAAAGCTTTGAAAAATGGAAAGTACATGTCCGGGGCTCGCGATATGAACCTAGTTAGAGCTGCAACACGACTTGTTAATTTTGTACGTCTTTCCTGCTTTTAGTTAACTCCATAGATGTTAGGGCCTGTATTTTATCAAGGTTGACCTCTATTCCTCTATGTGTGATCATGAAACCCAACAACTTACCTGATGCTACTCAAAATAGCATTTAGACGGACTTAGTTTCATTTGGTACTTTTGTATCGCAGTGAATACTTCCTCGAAGATCTGAGCGTCTACTTGTTTGCTTTTTACTACCATGTCATCTACAAAGGCATCAATGTTCTTGTCAATCAGGTTAGCGAAGACCTTATTGATAAGCATTTGGTATGTTGCTCTTGCATTCTTTAGTCCAAATGACATGATCCTGTAACAATAGATGGCAGAGTCAGCCATAAAAGATGTCCTTTCCTAATCTTCCTCAGCCTTGAGGATTCTGATGATAACCCGAAAATGCATCAAGAAAATTGTACAATTTATGGCCCGACGCTTTGTCCACGAGGTTATCAATCCGCTGTAAAGGGTAGCTATCCTTAGGACATGCTTTGTTGAGATTAGTGAAGTCGATGCACACACGTCACTTTTCATTAGCCTTTTTAACAAGAACATTAGCGAGCCCATCTGGATACTGAACTTTCCGAATGAAATGAGCTTTAACGAGCTTACTGATTTCTTCACGAATGATCTCCGCCTCTTAAGTGCAAACTGTCTTTTTTTTTCCTTAACTTGTCTAGCTTCGAAATTAACATTGAGCTTGTGAATTAAAATCTTAGGATCAATCCGAGGTATGTCTTCCACTTTCTACATGAAGGCATCATCGTAGCATGAAAGACAACCAGTGAGCTCGACTCTGAGTGAAGCTTCAAGATCTCGACCAACTATCACCCTTTTCCCTGGCTCGAGCTCGAGCTCGACCTCTACTAACTCCTCCACTGGGGCAAGTCTCCTATGGTGCTCGAGCTTAAGCTCAAGGGTTGACAACTGCATGACATCATTGTTTATACCACGAACACTAGTTACTAGTACTATATGGCGACTGTTTGATCTCCATGTACAACTCATATATCGTCACTTGTAGGGAATTTCATGGTAAGGTGGAATGTGGATACAATATCTTTGATCTTATTTAGTAGATGTTTTCCAAGGATGGCATTGTAGGTCATGGGAACCCATACTACATGGGAGGCTATGATGTGCGTCACTTGTTCATGACCTGCTCCAAGGTTAAAGAAAGATAAACGACTCCTTCAGAATGATTAGGGAAGGCAAAAAAGTTCGGCGGCTCGGACGGCTCGGGCTCGGCTCGGAAAAAGCCCGAGCCGGGCCCGGCTCAGGCTCGGTCGCACCGAGCCGAGGCTGGGGCCGAGCCCATGTGGGGGCTCCGAGCCGAGCCCGGGCCGGCCCGTGTGGCTCGGCGAGCCACACGGGCCAAAATGGCCCGTGTTTTAAAAAAAAAAATTAAAATTTAAATCTGCCTGCAATTTGCAGGCAGATTAGCTGCCTGTAGCAGGCAGCGACGAATCTGCCTGAAATCAGGCAGATTCATCTGTCTGATTTCAGGCAGATTCAAAAAATTTTAAAAATTTGCGTGTTTTCAAAAATTCTGTCTGAAAAATCATATCACAAATAGTTTGTCAGACACATTAGGCGTTAACGTGCACGCAAGATTTTTTCTTGCGTGCACGCAAAATTTTTTTTTTTTTAAATTTTAAAAATTGAAATTTTTTTTTCTGTCTATAAATACGAGAAAATTTTTCTATTTCATATCACTCTTCATTCTTCAATCGCTTAACTCAGTATTATTTTCAATTTACTCATTTTGCTATATTCTTTACTACGATATTCTATATTCTCCATTTCTCCTCTCCTATTTTTTTACATATCATATTCTTAATTCTTTACTACAATTTCCCTCTATTATAAATTTATAATACGTACACATGGATTTTACCAGTGATGAGATTAATCAGTTTAGAGGTAGTTCGAGTACTCCATTGGGGTACAATACATCTCAAAATGTTCCAATTGATTTGGAAGATATCGAAGAGGAGGAAGTAGTCGAGGTTAAGAAGTCGAAAAAAGAGTCTGCAGATTGTTGGCAACATATGACTCGGAAAAAAGTTGGGGTTCAAAATGGAGTCGATATTTGGAAAGCATGTTGCAATTATTGCGGTAAAGAACTCAGTTGGAAGCCTAGTTCGAGCACATCGCATTTAAATAGACACATATTAAGAAGTTGCAAAGCGAAACCAGTCGGTCTTGACCCGAAACAGACCGAACTAACATTTACTGGTTCCGGTTCTACTCTTTCCACTTTTGTATATTCACAGGAAAGATTTCGTGAAGGAATGGTTACATACGTGGCTGCAGCAGAGATGCCGCTAACGATGATCAAGTCAATACACTTTACTCGTCTTGTGCAGAATTATCTCCAACCCAGGTATCATTCTTATTGTAGAAATACTCTTCGTTCTGATGCTATAAAATTATATAACAAAAGAAAACAAACTAATATTGAAAGTTTAAAAACTTTTAATTGTGTTATATCATTTACCTCTGATTTATGGACCGGTGTTAATAAAAAAGGTTATATTGCTGCTACAGCTCATTACATTGATCACCTATGGATTATGCATAAAAGAATTATTGCATTTAGATGTGTAGAATATCCTCATAATGCGACTAACATATACATGGTTTTAAAAGATATTATACAAGAATATGGTATGCAAGAAATGATTCGAAGTTTTACTTTTGATAATGCTAGTGTAAACAAAGTTGTTGTCGATAAATTTATTGATGATTTGAACCCTATATTTGGAGGTTTATTTTTTCATCAACGTTGTGTATGCCACATTATTAATTTGATTGTAAAAGCTGGATTAGAACATATAAAAACACAGTTAGATAAAATTAGGCAAGCAATTAATTTTATTACTATATCACCTGCAAGAAAGCAAGCATTTAACAGTTTATGTGCTGAGTATGACTTAGAAGAGAAATCATTTGTCACTGATGTATCACATAGATGGAACTCTACATATCTTATGTTACACTCGTGTGAAAATTATGATAAAGTTATTACAATGTATTATAATGGTAGGCATACATATGGACCCGAACATAATTTGGAAGATTGGGAATGAAATCTTGCATTTATCGTTAAAACATTTTTAAAACCTTTTTTCAATGCCACAAAGGAATGTAGCGGTATTTATTACCCTACATCTTCACTTGTTTTACAACATTTTTTCTATTTTGCACAAACATTTCAAAGACATAGGAATTTCCCAATTTTTGTTGATGTAGTTCATTCTATGGAGTTAAAGTTTCGTAAATATTGGGAAGAGATACCCTCATTATTTTTATTAGCTTCTGTAATGGACCCTCGACTTAATTTAACTGGTACAAAAGCTATTATAAATGGGATTTCACGTTTCATGGATATACAATTTTCACATACGAATATAGAATCAATGTTATGCGAAATGTATAACTATTACACTGAAAAAGAAGGTCAGTGTAGTTCTTCCCAAAATACTTTTTCAAAGAACACTTCAACAAATGTAGATAATATATAGAGTTATTTAGAGACCAATACTAGTATTCCCTCATTTAGTTCTAGTTCGTCAATATCTAGAGCAATAAATGTCAGTGGTTCAAATCTTGAAATTCCTTCGGAGTTAGCTAGGTATATGTGCGTGGACGTTCGTAGTATGTTACAACCACAAGAATTACATGATTTTAGTCTTTTATCATGGTGGAGATGTAACGAAAGGCAGTATCCAATTGTATCAAAAATTGCTCGCGATCTACTAACACCGCCGGTGTCTACAGTAGCATCAGAGGCTGCGTTTAGTTTAGGTGGTCGAGTTTTAAGTGACGAACGATCAAGACTAAAAGAAGATATATTGGAGGCTTTAATATGTTTGAAGGACTGGGAATGTGCGGAATTACGTCTTCAAGAACAAGTTGATAGTATAATGGCCGATGAGTTACAACAGATTAAAGCATAAGATATTGTAAGTTTTTAAATTGTTTAGTTTCAATTCAATACGTAATTTTTAATTTTTTTTTTGTTTCAAAAAAAATTGTACACGAAATATTTTATTCTTGTACAATTTTAACTCCGCCTACGATAATTGTAGCCGGTCCCAAGCCCGGATAAAGGAGGAGGGTTTTATTCTTCAATGATAAATAGAATAGTTATTGCCTTGAATTATTGGAATTACGACCCTCAAGGAAATTTCACCATGACATTACAAGAAATAATAGTTACATACTTTAAGTAAAAATGAAGCTTTCATAATCTCTTTAATTTATAACACGTATTACGCATAAAATGTACAATTTTTTTTTTTTAATGTAGATTTTATAAAAAAAAAAAAAAAGACCGAGCCGGCTCGGCCCGGGCTCGGCTCGGCCCGTTAAGGCTCGAGCCTAAAGCTCGGGCCGAGCCTCATTTTTTTTGGCCGGCCCCAGCTCGGCTCGGGCCAAAAAAAGCTCGGTCCATTTTTTTCCCGGCTCGGGCTCGGCTCGTTGCCACCTCTAGGAATGATGACTCATCCCTCGAATCCTTGGATGAGAGTTTTGACTTGCTTGAGCTACTAAACCGAAATCCCCATCTTGCTGCAAACCACGTGAGATACTACATTAGTTGCACTCCCGTTATCCGCCAATACCTTCTTTACTTCAAAGTTGGCCATGATAGCTGTTATGCCAATGCATCATCATGAGGATATGACAGGCCTTCTAAGTCCTTTGATCCAAACGTAATATCTTCCATGGCATCAAGGTTTGTTCTAGAAGCAAAGGTATATTGTCGAGCATACTGTTTGCGGCTGCTATTGGAGTCTCCCCTTGAGGCTATTTCTCCAATTATAATAATGATGGTTCTTGCTGTAGGTTGTTTTTCACCTCGGCCTTCTAGGGCCTTCGCTTTGTTTTGATCATTTTTAGGCCATTTGTCATGGCTCATGTAAGCACCCAGAAATTATCTTTTGATTAAAGCTTCGATCTTCTACTGTAGGGCATAATAATTCTCCATAGTATGTCCATGATCCAGATGAAAATCACAGTACTTGTTCTTGTCTCGAGTTGCAGAAGGATCCCACATCCTGAGAGGCCACTTGAGCTCCTTACGATCATTGATTTCCATTAAAATGTTAGATATGGAAATATTGAGGCGGGTATAAGATATTGGTTGCGTTTCCTACTTGGAATTTCCCCGAGTGATGTCTTGTTGGGGGTTTGACTCATTCTATCTCTTTTGTTCAGGCTTATCTGGGGTCAGGCCACCTCTTTTTGGGTTCATGGTCTATTCCATGTTAATACATTTTTCACCTCGACTTAACAACTCATTCACAGTTTTAGGAGGAGTCTTTGACAAGGACATTTTGAATGTCTCGTATCTTACAGCATATGTTAATGCAGATACAATGGTTGTAATATATAGGTCAGGTATTTGGAGTCTCTCCTTATTAAATCTTGTCACGAAAGTACAAACCGTTCGTTAGGCCATTGACGCATCTGCATGAGTGATGTGGTCATCTTCCTGATACTATTTCTGTTTGCAAAGAAAGCGGAGAATTTATCAGGTAATTCTAAAAAAGAAGCTATGGAGTCGGGTTCCAATGTAGAAAACCAATCTCTAGCTGCATTCGTGAGGGTTTGAGGAAAGGCTTTCCACATTATTACATCAAGTACAACCTGCAAGTTCATGATGTCCGTATATGTTTAGATGATTGATGGGGTCAGTAGTTCCATCAAATTTCTTTAACCGAGGATATTTGAATTTATCTGGCAAAGGGTATGATAAGATCTCAAGGGTAAAATGAGTGTTAGGTGTGAACTCTAATGTTGCCTAAGCATTCTGAAGCATACCGGCTACAATTCTGTCTTGAGCGATTCTAGCCGATTTAGCAGAATCCATCGTAATTAATCTCGAACCCGAGGTCACGTGAGGTATGCCCAAGGTTCTGACATCACCATTTCTAGGAATGGGACAGGGGCTCGAGCTCGAGCATCTGCCAAAAAACTACCCTGTGGTTGTGGTACTAGATGTGGATTTCTTTGAGTTAGTTAGCATGGCAACTTGTTGACGGGGCTCCTCAAATGCTCCAGGAGCAATGATTGTTGATGGGGATGTTGGTTCTTCCGATGATTACTCCTGTGGAGCCGGAAGATCTTCAACGGGGGGCTGGTTTGGGACAGATGAATTTGCTGGAAGGTGTCCTGAATGAATGTTAACCATGACTTTTGGTAGCGTTTCCTATAGATGGAGCTAATGATGCTACCAAAATTCTCACCTGAATAATCTCGAACTTGAGGACAAAGAATGATCACGAACTGAATCCCCTTGATGACCGCAAATAAATGGAATTGAATTTTTGATTTCTGAAACAAAGGTGTCGAGATGTGTCAGTGTCGTCCTTCTGATGCTTAAGTTAGAGAAAGAGAGAGAATTTATGCTTAGGGCTGTGGACTGCGAAAATTATGCAAAAGTGTACATGAATGATGAACATTAGTTCTGTATTTATAGAGGTTGGTGGTTGGATCATTTAAGGATTAAACCACATGGAATCCTTATCACATAAAGTGATTAAGTTTTACTAAAACTACCTCTTGGAGTTTGACTTGGACTGTAAGATGTTGGATATTAGATAAGGATGAATGTAGAGAATTTGAATTATGGGAGGACTAAAACTTCTAAGAGGCACGAGATAATGGCATGAAGAGTTGTATCACCAATATTAGACCCGACCACCAAGTCCGAACAGGAGGGGCATTAAACACTCTTATGCAGAATTGGAGGTACGACTGTTCGGGTACAGTAGCTCGGGCTATTTGAAAGCTCGGGATCAGGCCATATCTTCTATGCACATCAAATAACATTATTCTAGATTTTTTGGTTAAAAAGAAAATATTGTGGATTTTTTTCTATGTATATTCAATGGAAGTTGAGAATAATCGAAAAGAGTTGGAGATATAAAGAAAGTGACTTTTAACTAAAACCGATTTCTTAATAAAATTAAAGATGACAAGAAAATTGGGCTTAAATAACTATTATGACCATATACACGTTGCCACAATCATTTTTTGGAAGTGCTTCTAGGGGTGTTAGCACCGGGCCGATCAAGCAGTTCTTGGTTTGGCTTGACCCACAAGAAATCTTAAGCCGGGCGTGGACCATCCCGGACCCCTCTATGAATAGCTCGGGCCACCTTGGACATTTCGTATTTGACACCCTTGAGTTAAAAGTTTGATTTGACAAAATCACAATCTTCTATTGGTTCTCAAGATACGAATTAGAACTAATCACATTAAATTATTTGATCTAGTAGCTCGTGTTTTTATATAGGACCATGTGTATATCATTTAAATATTATTTTCAACCCATCTACTCACATATAAGCGAAATTCATTTTTTTCAATAAATGAATGACAACGAGACTTGAATACATAGACTTTATCCCCTGCTCTGGAACTATATCAAACTATTTAATCTAAAAATTTAAGCTCTTAAACGATGCTACATATATCATTAAACATTATCTTCAACATATCATATTTGTTAACCCTTGGAAATATATGTTCAAATTTTGACTTCTCAGTGGCACCAAACATCACCTTTAAACATGGTGCCTTTGATCCTAAAATTTAGGCATTGGTCAAATTAACGTGTAGGAGACACAAAAGGATATTAGTGGCCTACAAACGAGTGAATTTTTTGGGGGTTGAAATTTAGGAAAGGAAGCACTGCCAAAAAGACAGAAAACATTGCAACTTTAAACTTACTTATATTGTATTAATTTACTTATAATCATCATTAAGACAATTCATATGTTGCTAGAAACACCAAATGTTTGTAATGATGGTGATTTTTGGTGTTTTATGTGTGAATAATTACTATGTTTTAATGTTGTCGGGGAAATATAAAAACAGCTTTCAATTGTTTATACAAATTGGGAAGCCCCTCTTCCCCCCAACTCCGGTACGCGGAGTTGGATTGTGTCGTCACGAACAAAATTTTAATTTTTTCTTTCTTTCTTTATCTTGCTTCGAATTTTTCGATTGAACTAAATGAAGATGGGCTGTCGAGAAATTCAAAATGATGCACTAATAATATTAGACGTGTACTGAAATCTGTAGAGTCTGTGGCCTTTTTTCAATCCTAAGGTTTTCTACCTAAATCTTTATATAGTTATAGGGGCTCGAATCCAGTCACATTGACTTGAGAAGATTTCGCTTAAAATTAAATGCTCAGTAGTGCTTCATTTCCATCTAAAGCAACAGACCCTCCGTCACTTCGGAAAATTATTGTTTCTATTTATGTATTTTTCATGCTATTTTTCAATAGGAACACTAAATATTGTTCATATCAACCTTAACCACATTGGAAATTACTTTTAGAGACTCCTCTACCTATTTCGTGTGAGTAAATCCCAAAACAACGTTTCCAACAAGAGTATGGGCAACACAAATTGTTGAACGCCAATATACCTTGAAGCAAGGAAAGAAGAAGCTAAATCATCATGGGCTTTGCTACAAGTACAGGGCATTTTCACAGGAGTGATAGGTGGGTAGTTTCACAAGCTACTCACATGCAGGGTGTGGGTGCATTTTTTTTCCATTTTTTATACATGCGTGGGGCTTGGGGCCCACACTTGTGAGGGGTGGTAATCCACCTGTGAAACTATCCCAGTACTTGGGGATTTATCAGGCTGATGGCCAGCCCAAACCCCCTAAATCCATCAGGGGAGATAGACTTCAATTTTCAACCCCCATATTGTCTAGTATTGTCCAAAAGACCATTCCGAGTAGTGTTTAGTATTGGTCTACGTAGCATAATAATGATAGATTCAATTAAATGAGTTTCATATTTTTATATTTAATTGTACTTCTTGAAGTCTATGTAAAACAAACTATTTCTCCCATATCGTTGGTTGTGCTTTTTGATCGTGCCCAACTGATCCAGACCTGTCATATATAATGTATTGTCACGTAGATTAATACTAAACACTACTTGTGCTACATATATAGTATTATTCTTCCAACTATGTCGCAAATTGTTGCATACATTGAACGGCCTTGAGTTCTTTAGCTTTCAACATTCAATTCATACAAACTAAATGGAAGTAGCTATCAATTATTACACATTCAATTCATTCTCATTTTTTTTCTCTTTCTTCATTTCAATCACACATTCTCCAAATAAAATAATATTACACACAAATCTAAAAAATTTCATTACTTTTCAACCGCACATTTTTCCATCAATCACTATTCCAGAATTCATTTTTTTTCCCAAAATGGGTGTCAAACACAAGCTAAAATCTATATGCAGTCGAATCGTTCGACGCTAATTATTGAAATTTATACACTAAGATACAAGTCAATGCAATATGGGACCTTTAGTGGAGAAGACAACCAAGTTAGAAAGGGCAGTGATATGTGCACTAAACAGTTGTTGAAGGCACTAAGCTACTGATGGAAGTGGTGCATGCTGTTCTATTAGAATGCTTAGTACAAATTTTACTTGTCACGTTTGAAGTGATTGCCAGTCTTCAATTATTTGGACTACATTCTTCGAGTAGGGAAATGGGATATGTAATGATCAAGAAAGTGGTTTTCGTTGTGTACACATTTTATGATGTGAGTCTCCTCCGACCAAAACTAAATATTAATGGTTTGACAATTTTACACCCGGCATTCAATGCCGATTGTTGGTGAACGTATATTAATAGACTTAGGGCCATCTGATATGACTTAAAAAGTCAAAAGGGGTTTTTGAGACTCAAAAATTATTTTTAGATCTGTTTGACAAAGTACTTCTGATACTTAAAAGAGTATTTACATGAAATTGCTTCAATGTGACTTCTTATAAAAGCACTTTCGGAATAGGAAGTGTTTTGAAAAATTAGTTTCTAAATAAAAATTAATGTAACTTCCTTTAAAAACTCTTCTACATAAAGCAAAAGTAAAATTAAAAGTTATGACAAACGGGCGCTTACATAGCTTAAAGATCCATTTGACATGATTTTTTAAAGGATAATACTTCTTGTACATTAGGGATGCCATAATGGTGTCCATAATGGACACATGGCACCCCACCAGTGGAGAGTGTGTTGGCCGGCCAACACACTCTCCACTGGTGGGGTGCCATGTGTCCATTATGGACACCATTATGGCATCCCTAATGTACTTATAGCATTTCTCTTTTTTAAAAGTCAAAATGAGCTTTTGTTATCTAAAAAATTAGTTTTGAACCCATTTTGTTAATTTTATAAAAATGTTTTTGCCAATGTTTGAGCCCCATTTTTGGGAGAAAATAGATTTTTTAATAACGATTTCTTTTTGAGAATGTGTTACTAAAATAAGGAAATGTTTTTGATTTACGTGTAGAAATATTTTATTGAGAAAATATATAGTTAAAAAAAGTTTAAGAAACAATGAGGGCCCGTTTTAATCTATGTGTCAATTTTCAATTTTAAATTTTGAATTCATTTTTCAGTTTTCTTCTTCTGGATCTATTTTAAGATTGTTAAAAATGCTTATTTTCAAAATGACAAACTAGAAAAATACGTTTGGTTTGAAATTTTAAACAAATATTTTATGATATTTTATTCAACAAAATTTGTTATTTGGTAAAAATAAAACAATTTTATGTTAATATATTATAATATAATATATACATTTTAATGGTGGTGAATCTTACAATATTATTTTTCGCTACAAAAGTAAAATTAGAAATAAAAATGAGAATTAGTAATGTGAGTTGAGAATATTTTTATCTTATTCACAAATATCAGACCAAACATATTTTCAATATTTCGCAAAACTAAAATTTGATAATAGCCTGAAAATTGCAAACCAAACACAGCCTAAACTTTTCCACTTTAAACAGGGACTTAATTTCCAAATACTTATTATAGCATTTCAAAAAACTCTTACAAGATGCAGAACCAAAAGCAGAATACCTAACAAACGGGGCCTTAACCACATGAAAGATTAATGAGCAACAAATGTTGTTTCTATCATATGGTCAAAATATAACTTTCATCAACAAATTTGTATTTCAATTTTTTACTCTCAAAAATACAAAAATTATTTTAACTTGGCCAAACATGCCATATAAAGACAATTTGTATCATTTTCATACCTCGATATTCATTCATTATGCAGCATAGTAATAAGAAACAAACATTTTTCCCTTGAGAATACAAAATAAACGAAATCATATACATCCATTGAAAGCTGAAAAATGTGTGGCAAAACTACACAAAAACACCGACTTTGGGCAACAATTGATTCTTCAATATCCTATTTTCAATCCTTCCAATGTCACCGCAGTTCATGACATTCCATTTTTTTTTATCCCAAAAGATCGAAAACAAAAAGAAAATACATCTAAAACCGCAAGATTGAAGGGGAAAAAACGAAAACAATACTTCTACATAAAGAAAAAGAGAAGCATGTATGTTTTCACAAATGCATGTATTTTGACCCTTGACCTGTGAATGCCTAACTGAAAATTTTTGAAGAAAAATTGATGTGAATGAAATGCTAACCTGACCACCCACCCAACCGCCCGGCCCATAATGAAATGCATAACCCACCCACCTACCCGGCCCACTAACCCCCGACCTAGACCCCCCAAATATAGCATGATGAATGAAATGAATGAGATTGAATGCAACCCGACTCCAACAACAAACGTATGACCAATGCAAAAGACTGACCAGAAAACATATTTTTAAAAAAAATGATTTTTGATGAGAAAGAAAAATTAAAAATTAGGGAAGAAAAACGGTGGTGGGTAGGTAGGTTGGCTGGCTCAAGGTATCATGCAAACTAAAACTCTGGGGGCTTATCTTGTTCTCGATCAAGAATGGCATGGAGATTATCTTGTTCTGATCACCGGGAGAGACCACCAAGGAAGCACAAAGCACAAGCATGCAATGCAGACTGATTTGTTCATTGAGCACCGCAACAACTATCTTTCCCTCCCGACTCGATCTCAAAAATTGAATTCTACTTCTCAAGTTGTTTAAATTACTGAGAAGCCACCGCCACCGCCACCAACTCCTTCCCATGGAAAAATAAATGAACCCGAGATTTTGTTTCTCAGGCCCTTCAGCCACCGTGATCCTGATCCCATGATGCTGATGCATGAGTTAGTGACGTTATAAAGATAAAATGCTTCTGTAGTCAGAGAAAGTCAATGACCAGACTCGAATGCAATTCTGGTCCCGACCTGAACCGACTCGACACGACCATATGCATGCAGGTTAGTTAATATGTACTCCATGGACACGACCTCAAACAGAAACGGCACGACTAATGGCCAACCTGGCCCACTCGGCAGATTCCTTAATCAAATGGTCATCTGAAGACAAGCATTCATTTAAAAAGTCTTTGCTTGACACAGATTGCTGAATCAAAGAACCTGCATTGCTTCCCAGAGTATCCGCTAAATCGCCCAGGACACCTATAGCAGTTTTCATCACAACATCATCCCTGCGATAATATAGATTGAACAATCAGATGATAAATATACCCACTAACCCAAGACAGCACAATGAAGCATAAATGCAATTAAAAAATAAAGGGTACACTTACATATCTTTCTCCATGTAAATGCTGTCTAGGAATTGAAGGATATGTGGGGCATACGGGATCAGAAGCTGAGTCTTAGGAGAGTTCTTGAAGCCCTGGAATATTCCAGAATAAGCCTCCAAAATTCCATTCCTAAGAAGATTAGTATATTCTATCATTTCATCATCAGCACCTGATGTGTGAGCAGACAATTCCGCAGCGCTCTGGAGCATGGGCATTGCATATATTAGGTACTTCTCAAAATTCTCTCCAATAGCCAGTGCTATGTCCCCTAAGCATGAAAAGATTGGGGGCTTTACGGATCGGTGAAGTTGGTTACTAGACAAGTCTTTGAGGAGCTGGGTCATTATCCCGTCACAGTAAGGCAGAATCTTACCCTCCAATGCCCTGCAGATATCACCCACGACACCAACTGTTACAGCACAAACTTCATACTCTTCGAAATTCTGTAGACCCATCTCCAAGTACTTGTAAAATTCAGGCATGTATATTGCAAAGTTGAGGCCTGTTGCATAGGCAAATGCACCAATAGCAAGCATTGCTTCCTCATGGACAGTGGCACTTCTACAAGCAAAAACCCTGAGAAAAAGGTTCATCATCTGATCTCCATACTGCATGAAGGCATACTTAGTGGCATTTGAAGCCCCTAGTTTCTGAATAATGACCTGTAAGCACCCACAGAGAAGGCCTTGTAATTCGTTCTGCTTCTCTCGCTCATCAGACGAGAGTTTTTGTGCCTCAAGAGTCTTGTGAAGTTCTGCCATGATGACTTGAACAAGCTCCGACACTAACCGGGCAGTTTCCTCAGTTGAGCACCTTACCACTTCGTTAAGTGTCTCGTATGCAGCAGTCCGAAGTCGTGACTCCCCAGCATCTTCTCTATGAGTGACGTTAAGGAGCGACTGAACAATTTCTTGGAAATAAGGCGTCAAAGCAGATGATGATCCCAAGTCCTCATAACCTTGTGCGAGAAAATAGAGAGCACCACAGGCTTTCTCAGCAACATTTGGAACATCTTTCATGCTCTGGAGCAGAACTGAAATAATCTGTTGGCAGTTTGCTGGAGTAATAATGGGTGTTTCCACACTTGAACCATGGAGAAATTCAAATATTCTCCCCAAGGTCCATGCAGTTGTGTCCTTCACATGGCTACTTGGGTCATTGGTCAAGGCCGTGAGCATGAAATTTAGAGCAACATTGACAATAGGGGTTAACTTATCGGGCGAAGGACCTTCCAATATGGAACCAAATGCATATGTGGAAGCCTCTCTCTGCCTCCAATCAGGTTTTGTTATATTCTCTTCAATAAATGGCATGACAAGCGGCACAATATCATCGCCCACTGTACGGGCAACCAGACCAAGGCAAGTTCCACCAGCCATGGCAAGATTCCAAGCTCCTTCATCCTGATCCTGATCTTCTTCTTGCTTGAGAAGAGTCTCCAACAGCATAGGAACAAGTGCCGGGAGAGCTTGTTTGATAAAATAATAGCACGGAACATCAGAATCTGCAGTAAATTCACCTCCATACTCTTCCAAAATATCAATCTCCTCGTCACAAATTGAGCTCCAAAACTCAATGGCCTGAAGAGCCACTGGTTCCTCTTCTTCTCTGACAGCCTTCGATGTGATGTTGAAAATGTCTTGGATGTATGGTGCTAATTTCTCATAATATGTTGACCCAATCGAGACCAAACACTCAAAAGCAGCCAGGCGAATTTTCACCTCTGGGGAGAGAGTGGCCTCGCAAACAACTCTCATTATGTAATCACGTTCCATATCATTGGAAAAGTTTGCCTGTGCAAAGCCAAGAGCATTATACAAAGCTCGGGTGGCAGCAAGCCTGACCTCATTGTTAGCTTCATTCGCATTCATGCCTTGTACCACAGCTGTAAGTATCTTATTTACGTGATCTTGATCAACAACATCTGGAACAACTTCTTCACACAGATACCCCAAAGTTTCAAGGGTAGCTTGCTTTATATGAGGTGGGACCTGATGAATATTTGACAAGAGGGATCCTACCAGCTCTGGCCACTGTTTCTGTGGCAGCTCAATACCTGCAACTTTTGCAATGACTTGTGAAGCAGTTGATCGAGCATCAGGTACCAGAGAGGAGAGGGTTTGTAACAAGCATGCCTTGATTTGGCCCTTCACAGCCACATCTAATGATAACCATCTTTGAACAAGCTCATACTTTCTGTGTTGTTCCTTAGCATCCAAAGCATTTTTGAGAATCAAACCTGCCAGTTTACGACTTTCAATTGGCTTTTCTTCGCTAGCAAGCTCTCCAGAAAGGGATATCAGAAAACCAGGAAGATTTTGCTCCTGAAACTGTTTCAAAGTATCTTCAGCATGTTTCCGTACGGTTGCATCTACAGCTTGTGCACTTAGAAGAACCTGGGTAACTTCCATTGCCATTTGCTACCTGTCAATACCATAAGAAATAGGCATTTACATCAAAACTCAGAACTGAATGCATCTCAAATGCTGAAGAAAGAAATAACTCCCTGAGAAGTGAGAAGCAATGATCAATGTACAAAACTTCAATGAGAAATTCAATGTCACACCAAAAATATAAAAAGGGGGGGTAAGATTGAGGAATTTTATATTTTCTATAAGAGTCCCAGGCAAATAAAAACGAAAAGAATAATTGAACAGGATATCTTGTGATACTAAGACAGAATACTGAATGCAAGGCCATAAAACAAGCCAAACACCGATAACATTTTCCCGTCTAACATCCAAACGATAAGAAAAATAAGTGCCACATTCAATATTCCCTCTTTCCATACAGTTAGCATGCGACAAAAACAGAAAGAGCACAATTTTCTAGTTTGAGAAAGGGCTAACTGAACAACTGCCACTCTTATGCTCATTTAAATTGACAAAGTCCGGAACTTTCCCACATAAATGGGCAAACATGAGTTATAACAATTTTATATTGTTGACCTAGTGGAGTATAGGTACATTGGTTTTCAACACCAAACGTAAAGATACAAATGAATAAAACAAAGTCACCATAGATCTAGAAGACTTTTTGAAATTTAACTAATCTACAACATTTCAATTAAACAAGATAAAAGCCATCTGTTCATTCTACTCTACTAAAAAGTGAATGCAACAAAGTAATAATCAATTCTAAAATATGCTTAAAATCAGTCGAAGGTACAATAATTCATGAATTGAGTTTAAAAAAATCCAAACATATCCAATAAAACCCTAATTTCTCAAAGCTAAACAGTTCAGATTAGAACAAAAATAACTTCCGGAAACTAATCTGATCTATCCAAATTCCATTAATTAACGATAAATCAGAAATAAAATAAGTATCATATTGCATACTACTTCATAGAAAACAAATAATTTGAAAAGTGAAAACTTAACACGCAAAACGTTAGATCACTATTTTAACTGCAAAATAATTGACAAAGCAATCGGATCAATCCAGTAAACGGATCTATAAGCACCAAAATTGAAATTAAACTTCAGTAACAAATATCAAAACAGTCGATCAAAAACTTAAAAAAAAAAAAAAATCATAAAAAGAAAAGCAGTTCAAATAAATTGCCTGAGAAACGGACGGAATGAGAAAATACTTCTCTCTCGGGACGAGATTGTCCAAAAGCGGCGCCTCTGAAAACCCTAAGAAAACGGGGTTCTTTTTTTTTTTCTCAAAGAGAGGCTTTTTAGAGAGGGATGTGGAATTGGGATATGTAGAGGCCGGACTCGTATAATGCAAAAGTATATATCTGCATAGTTTTAATATTTTCCTTCATATATTTTACGGGGAAATTATTGCTTGTTGCACGGACCAGCTAGTTTCCTTATCATGTATAGTTATTCAATTGGGTGAGGGCCCCGTGAAATTATTTGAAACTTAATTTTTTTTTTTTTCTTCTTCTTTTTTTTTTTTTTCATATTTCAATTTATTTTAGGCCCTATAATATTTTTACTTAACCATTGTATTTCTTTTTTTATATATATTTTTTGGTTTCTTTCAAATAAGTTAATTGAATTTTTTTTACGTTAATTGATAAAAATCGAATATCCTATCAAGAACATAATATAGAGTTCATTATTCTTTTTCAATATTGTTTCATGTATATTTGATGGTTGCAATAATATACAATCTCTGTCTCATTTATATAGGTTGATTTTATTTTTCACACGAATTAAGAAATATTATTTAATGTGATTTAAAAAATATTTTTTGTTAAAAACTTTCCAAGTTTAACCTTATTTATAGGGCTGAATAAAACTTTCGAACCAAACCGACCTAATCGGACCGCCCCGAACCGAATCGAGCAGTTCTTCTTAAATTAAATACTCGAACGAGTATTTAAATCGAAAACCAACGGATTCAATTCGATTCTCGATTCTAAATCAAGAACCAAATATCCCTAATTTTTTAATCTTCAATAAATCAAATTATTTTATTTTTCTAAATAACTTTGCTAACTAATCAATTTAGCCCAAAACCCAAAGTATGATTTTCCTATGTCTAATTTCCAACCTAAATTCAATCAATCAAATTGACCTAAACTTTACTTAAATATCTTATTCTACCGTAGTGCTGTTTCTGCCGTTCTGGAGAAATCGAATTGGAAGCTTATCTTTACTATTATGAGCTCACTATCTTTTTCTTTTTGTAATTTTAACAGTCAAATCCATAAAAAAAACTCAACAAAGAGGCGCAAGAGAGGCTGGACTATATTATTTTGTTAGAACTAAAATTGAATATGTCATTGGTTGAATTTTGTAAATATTAAAAAAAAAAAAATATTGTACGAAACCCGAAAATCGAACCGAATAGAATCTGAATGGTCCCATAAATAAATTTGGATGCGATTGAATAAAATTGGTTATAATTAAGCAAATTAAGGGCATGTTTGGACATGCTTAAAATTCAATTAAAATTGAAAATATAGTCGTTATTGGGCCTCACTCGTCTAATAAAAGACAACAATAACAGCCAATTTTTCAATTTTAATCCGATTTTAATCTCTACCGAACACACCCTAAATAAGGGTATATTAGTAGATGAACAAAACAAAATGTTATCAGCCCTTGTTTGATCCACATTATTTTTTTCATTATCATTTTTCTACTCATTTTCAAGCACACATTTTTCAATAAAATAATATTTTCAATCACATCAATAATTTGTCCTTCTTTTTCAACCACATATTCTCCATTACATCACTACAAAAAAATACATTTTCTCATTTTAATGTACATCAAACGGGAATAGGATTTTGCTAATAGTACACTAATTTTTTACACTTTGGTTGACACTTGCATTGTTGTCAAGTATCAATTGGATGAAAAAACGGTTTGAAATTTAAACTATCCAATTACATAATGTCATGTGACAAAGTGCAAACCAAAGTGTACACTAAAGTATACATGTAGCAAGGTTATTCTCAATAAGAAACGGAACTATATAATTGAGACAAGAATAAGGAAAGTCAGCATATATATATTAAACGAAGGGAATATATATCATAGTTATATATATATTTTAATAAATATACGTCACAAAATAACATTGATTATTTACCATACTCTCCAAAACAAAGAATCCATACAAATCACGAAAACCGATCAAACTAGAGCACCCACATGGACCTATCCCGAGCCAATTACCATCGTCAGAATCTTAATTTTTGAAAAACTTCAAATTAATGTCACAAATTGGAAGCGAATTGAAGAATTCGGTAATTATACCACTATCGGAATTTATTGAGCTAACTGTCACAAATTGAGGTAATTATTGAGGTAACGAATTGAAGAATTTTGGTAATTATACCTAGGAGTGGGTAAAACCCAAACCAACCCGAGAAAACCGACCGACCCGACCCAAACCGACCGGTTTGGGTCGGTTTTTTGAAATTTTTGGGCGGGTTTCGGGCTCGGGTTGCGTAATCGGGTCGGGTTGGTTCGGGTCATGGGTTATCAACCCAAACCCGATAGAAACCGACCCGACCCGACCCGACCGAAACCAAAAAAAAAACGTCTTCAACAAAACCCTAAAGCGTAAAGAGTAAAGGGCAAGTCCACACTCCACTGTCCAGCGCAACCACAGACAGAAAGTGCTCCTCTCTCCGTCTCTTGCCAGCGATCTGCTCTCTCGCTCAAATCCCAACCCTCCTCCACCCATACACCAATGAACCCGGAACCACCATTCCGAAAGGATCGAGACTACTATTAAGGTATTCATCTTTTCTACAAATATTTTTTTCCCATTTTTAGAAGATTTTTCGAGTGCAGACCAATATTCACGATTCAATCATTTCGATTGTTGTTTCCTTATTTAATTTGAATGATTGGTCTCGGCCTGCTTATGAAATTGAGATTTCATATATATTTAGAACTTTTTTGTACAATTTTGTTATATTGATTGTGCTTGAATTTAGTTATTATATTTTTCTTCATTGTTGTGTGGGTAATTTAATTTTGCTTCGACTTGTTAAAAAAAATTTTGATGATTCAAATGTATAGTCTTTGAATTTAACAAGGAGAAATCATTTAAGTTCAAATGCAACTTCAATTCCAATGTACCTTTAAGCAGTCAAGGAAAAAATTAGTGAAATTACCAAACTCTAGTTGAAGATTGAATCCTTTACTAACTGACTTGTTAGTAAATTTTTTTTTAGAAAATCCATCTGCACATGAAATCCTGGAAGAAAATAATGTTGAAAGACAAGTTTCTGTCCCCAGTGAACAAGTACTATATTTATGTAGCTCTTATTAGTTTTTGCACTCGTTTTGGGATATATGTTTCTGGGCAATTTTAAGGAAATCTTAATATGTTGAAGTCTGGCTATTCCTGACTATATATGTTGAGCTTTCAGCTATAGTTTTGGTTTACTAATATGATAGTTTTAGCATGTTTGTTATATTAATTAAGGTCTTGTACTTCATGATTTGGAATGCCAGTTTCCAGGGAATTTCTTTTAGTGAAGAAGCCATTACAGGAGTGAAAAGCATGCTAGATGAACATGTAGCAGAAGAAAGAGCTTGCATTTGTGTCGCTGGAATTTTCAGTAATGCCATCAGAAGAAAAAGCTTCAAAGACATTGTGCAGTTTGCTACTGACAAAATTCATTTCAGAGGCACTTCGAAGCAAGGAAGCTGTCTTGAGCATTTCATTGTCCTCCTGTTGGAATGTTTCTTCAACTGGTTCTTGTTTCTCGTTCTTTTCAATTGCAGAAGATGTTTCAGTTCTCTCATTGTGCTTCCTTTCTCTTTGATGGATTGTATTATTTTATTTTTCAAGTTTATTGACACCGAATGGCTATATTAATGTTATTTTACATCAAAAAATTGGATGATTTTTATTTTTATTTTTATACAATATGTTTATCTCAAACCGGCCAACCCAACCCAACCCAACCCGACCGACACATAATTGGGTTGGGTTGGGTTGGGTTTCAACATTTATATGGGTTGGGTTGGGTTGGATTTCGAATAAACCGACAATGTTGGGTTGGGTTTGGGTTGGGGCAAAAACCGACCCAACCCAACCCACGCCCACCCCTAATTATACCACCGTCGGAATCTGATTGTTTCAAAATCATCATACTATTGAGGTCACAAATTGGAAGGCAACTTCACACTAGATCACCTTAATTGAAGGCATCTATCATTGTCAGAATTTGGTTAATTGAAAATTGTCGAACAATTGAGGTCACAAATTGAAAGTAGTCGTCATTGTGTATCAAAAGATCGAACAAAGAGAGAATTTACAGAGAACTCGTTGGAGCATATAATTTCGATTGTCACCGTCGAAATTTGGTTAATTGAAATTCGCAAGACGATTGAGCTCACAAATTGAAAGTGTCGGCACTATGCATCAGAATTCTTGAAGGTAATTATCACAAACCAAGGTTGGGGAAATCAATGGCCCGTGACATGTGGACATGTAAACATGAAATGTGACTAATTTTATTTGATATGTGACCTATGGAGATTTATCTGTGAACAATGCACAATATGATTTGTGACATATAAACATTGATCTGTTATATATGCAATATGATTGATGACATGTGACATATGACATATGATTTGTGAGTAGTTAATTTTGATATGTGAGCTATTGACGTTGATCTATGACCTATTGACGTTGATTTGTAACCTATATAATATGACATGTGACCAGTGAAGTGTGACATGTGACCAATTTTGTTTGATTTGATACATGTTCACATTTATCCATGGCCTATGCACAATGAGCTATGACCTGTGAATTGGTACCAATGACCCGTGATATGTAACAAGTGCACATTGAACTTTGACAACTAAATTATGACTTGTAATAAGAGACATGTGACCTGCGCAAATGAACATGTGATCAGTAGCATTTAACAATTCGAACAACTTATCTATACCAATGACAACCAATAAAAATCATTCCAAAACCTTATCACGGCTATCATTTGCAAAACACCACAACCTTACTGCCACCACCATTTGCAAATACTATTAGGAATATTGGGCCTAACTCCACCTAATAAAACCGGCTTATTAGGGGAGGATTGCCCTCACCTTATAAAGTGGATCATTTATATTTTCCTAAACAATGTGGGATTCTAATACGCCCCCTCACGCACAGCGTGGACCATGCCAAACAATTGTGAACAAATCGATATTGGGTGGCACCTAACATTGCATAATTGGGCCTAACTCTGATACCATGTTAGGAATATTGGGCCTAACTCCACCTAATAAAACCGGCTTATTAGGGGAGGATTGCCCTCACCTTATAAAGCGGATCATTTATATTTTCTCAAACAATGTGGGATTCTAATAAATACCAACAACCAACAAAAATCACCTGAAAACACCTACTATGCAGCGCTTCCAAAATTCACCATAAAATCACCTCAAAAACCACCACAAAACCACCCATTACCCCTTCCCACCAGCCCCCCTCACTTATAAATTTTAAAAATTAAAAATTTAAAAAGAATAGCAAAAGTCACTGCTCCTAGACAAACCTGTCATTCTGTAAAACATGATTTTTTATATTAATTTTATTATTAAAATCCACTAAGTAAATAGTATTGGCGGATTCACCCTCTAATAATTACTACAGAACAAGACCTTGAACATCAATTGGAAAATACGCATACATACAAGAATCATAAAGCTAGAGAGTGAAACTAAGAAGATTTTTTGCATTCCGTGTTATATTAGGATCTTGGGAAGACTTTGGTTCAGGGGTCAAGAAAAGGCCACCGCTGATGAAGAAATTGACGAAAGTATTGACGGTGGAGCATGGACGAATTCAGGATCGGATTACAGACCGGGCTAATACGTAAAAAAAAAAAAATTATACATGATTTTTTTTTTTTTTTTAAAAAAAAAAAAAATTCAAACAAAAAAAAATTTTTTTGGGGGGGGCCGGCCCCCCCCCCCCCCCCCCCCCCGCCCTCCATCCGTCCCTACGATGGGAAATACAAATCAAGAACCAATTTAATACCTTCGCATATAACACGAAGCTGACATTATTAGCGTATTTGGCCATAGAGATACCAATATTAGATGAATAGGGGTATGGGTATTTTTTGTCACGAGATAGAGATGAATACTATACGATAGTGGTAGGAAATTCTTTGACAATGAATCAAGTTACTAAAAAACATGTAGTTCTAGCTCGAAATTGTAAGCAATTTCCGACTACTGCATGGAACAGATTCATTTTAGAAGTATTTTTCTCTTCCAATATTTTTGTATTGGAGCTTCCCTAGTTCTTTTAATCGAATTTAAATAACTGTTATAACCTTATTTTAAATTAAAATTATAGAATACAAACCAAAAAAAAAAAAAAGGAAAAATAAGAAGAAAATTTGAACAATGCTACTCAAACATGGACTGCAAATATGGGCACGGACAAGTGCTACGTGTGGTTAAGTTTTTTGTTTTTATTTTTAAAACTGTCTAACGATATTGCGTCATGTCTCCTCCCATTTTTAATCCTCGTCACTTGATTTTTAATCTGTTTTTGTAGCATGATTGAGAAAAATTCTCTCCTTCCCTACACTATGCTACCCTACCCTACCCTACGCACCACAACTTCTGCATCTCATCTCCGTCACAATAAAGCTATTTGTACAAATTTGAGTTACAAAAGTTAGGTTACAAAGTATGTTGGCAAAATCCAGACCGTTGATTTCAAATGATTTTAAAATCTATTTTTAAAATGACTGGTGTAGATGTTATTTTGTTAATCAATTTTGTAACCCAACTTTGTACATGTAGCATAACTCACGGCGCTACCAAACTCAAGCTCTCTCTATCTCTCATTTTCTCCTCATTCTACAGATAAATTCAAATCTATTCAATATCTAAATTTCGTATTCAAAGCAATTGCAGTAGATTTTGGTCTGAACATTTCAATGAGAACAATACTCGCTATTCAGTATTTTGATATGAGAAAAATCAAAAACTTCAATATCCGTGGAGATGGATGAGGTTTGTCTCTTTATTTCTTCAATTTTGTATATGTCAAGAAATTCCCTGATTTTTCCCCTTCATATGCGTAGCCCATTTATACATAATTTTACTCCTCTCTCTCGATGATGGTGTTGGTTGCGATAGAGAAGACAAGTGGGGTTGGGGATGATTCTAGCACACTTTTAATAGTTTAGGGCCTTATAATGACACATATAAAAGGTTGTGGACTCCATCGTTATAGGATCCAAACATTGGGGACCTCATCTGGAATATTCCCAAAGAAGCGCATTGTTCATTGCTTTCACCGTTGTCTTCATAGGTAGTATTCGAATTCCAATGAAATTTTGAGTATTTTTGATGGGTTGTGACCTTGCTCTTTGTTTTTTATTTCTTTTGGCAATAAATAATTTTTATTCGTTTTAAGGGATTAAACTTTAATTTGCATGGACTTTAGTGTGATATGCCGAATGCTATATGATTGTTCCTCCAAAAGTATTGAAACATATTGTCTTAATATTGCGATTGTATCCTCAAAACAGGAAGTTTGTTTGCTTTTTCCGCCGCGAAAGAGGAGGCTAGCGAATTGGGAACTGTTACCAGGATAAACCTTGGAACTACATATTCATGTGTTGCTGTTTTCAAAGACGGGAATGTTGAAATCATAGCGAATGATCAAGAAAACTGCATAACCCCTTCATGGGTTGCCTTTACCAATACTGAGAGGTTGATTGGTGAGGCCAGGAAGAATCAGGCAGCAGTTAATCCCGAGAGGACTGTCTTTGATGTCAAGAGGCTAATTGGACGGAAGTAAGACCTAGATAACTAGAATCTTTCGGATTTTTCTACTCATGGTATCGTTTATAAATTATCAGGACTATAACTCTTACTACTGTATAGGTTGAAGATAAAGAGGTCCAAAATGACATGAAGCTCGTTCCATATAAGATCGTGAACAAGGATGGAAAACCGTACATGGAGATTCAAATTAAAGATGGCGAGACCAAGGTTTTCAGTCCTGAGGAGATTAGCGCCACGATTTTAACAAAGATGAAGGAGACCGCCGAATCATACCTTGGAAAGAAAATTAAGGATGCAGTTGTTACTGTTCCTGGTAAACTTCTAATTCAAAGGTTTATTCGAGTCTTATTGACATCGTTAGGCACCTGGCTTTCTGACTTATGGTATAGTTTGTTTTATGTTGTTTTATACCTTGCCTTTTTATTGTTGTTGACCTCGAAAAATGGTTCGGACACGTGGCCAACAGGATAGGTCTTCAAGTCAGCTCTTCCTGTACACGTAGCACGCCGTTAGTCACTCGTGGCCTCTCCCGGAGGGGGTGGGAGCGGCCGCAAGCACTCCCACGGTCAAGTCAGTTTTATATTCAACCGGAAAAGGGTTAGCCGACGGTGGAACACTCGCCGGGAAGTGGTTGATCAAGTGTGTATAAATATATTGAAAGTCTTTGAGTTAAAAAGACTAGAATACTAGGATTAGAATGGGAACCTTTCTTCATTATGGAGAGGGGGTATTTATACTAAGTATGGGAAGAGGAGAGCCATCGGATGGTAGGACACGTGGCTTCAGATCCTGAAGGGCCGTTCTCTCCTAGGCGTCAATCTGTCCATCCATAGGTTGGTTGGCATTGAATGCTATCTGACATAGCAGCTGAATTGACCGTTTGTAGCCTGCCACACGTCCCATCAATCACTCGGGAACTTGACTTTGGAAAGATCTTTGTACAAAAGATCTTTGTAGAGGCGAGGTGTGGCAGGTGAAGCGTTGCAGCGTTGTAGAAGCGGAGTTCGGGCCTTTGCATCCACTGAGTACTTGTGGATGAGTCGGTTCATTCGCTGACGCGTGTTCAGTTCGTTCCTCATGCAATCACCTCGGCATGTACAATCAGCTCGTCCCATGTACAATCACCTCGGCCGACGTTCAATCACCTCGGCCCATGTTCAATCACCTCGGCCGATGCGTGGCTTGGGCCACGTATACGGACATGTAGCGGGCGAGGTGGCAGGTCTGACACAGGCCCGTAACAATTGTATACAGCTTACTTCAATGATGCACAGAGGCAGGCCACCAAAGATGCTGGTGTAATGGCTGGATTGAATGTGCAAGAATTATCAATGAACCAACTGCGGCAGCCATTGCCTACGGTTTGTGTAACGCCCCAAATTCTAGAAACTCGAAACGTTAAAAGTCTTCTTAATTTGAGCTCTTTAATGTCATCCAAAATAAATTTCAAATAAGGAAAATTTGAAGTTTGAAATATATTATAAAAATGTGATGAGAAATAATTGTCTATATAGATTTAGACAATTACGGTAAAAATTGATTTTGGAAAACATTCGGAAGAAATTCAGCAATACCAATAGCGCAACAGCGGAAAGATAAAAACTGTTTGGCCTAGCAAATGTTGACGAAAATTTGTGAAATTTTAACAGAGATTATAAAAATCATATATGTACAACATATAAAAATTTGGGGTCTTGAAGATAACGTTTGAAGCACGAAAATACTACATGACTATGCTGGACAGAAAATTCGAAACAGACCCAATGCAGTTTACTAAAACGGAAATAACTTTTTCTTTAGATACTATTTTAAGTTTAAGGTAATTCCAAAGACCACTATTAGGAGACTTATAGGCCTTTTAAATATATACATATATTGGTAGTTAAAAAAATGAAAGTTAATATGCTAACTGGGGTAGTTTATGAACCTAGTGGATGGTAAAAAAAAATGAAAGGGATTATTTGGTACAATATGCCAAGTGTATCAAATTTTTTTAAAAAATTAAGGACTTAATAGTGGTAACAATTAATATAAAGTGTGTCGTCAAAATAATGTAACTGAATAAAATAAAATAAAATAATTGTCATTTAAAAGAGATTTCGACAACTTACGGTTCAAATAAGATACAAAGCACCGTTTGGTGTCGTGAAGGGATCACCGTTTGGTAGTTTAAATAAAATATGAAGAGATGATTTATGTTAGGTTATTAAAAACCTAAGAGAGATCGAACTGATTGATCGTCGGTTCGCCTTGCAAAATTGACGGTGACACAAATAACCAAAGTTTGCATTTCTAAAAGTATATATTTTTACCAATTACTCAAGTGTCTTCCTACTGAGTATTAGTTATGATACTCACCCCTATTAAAACTTCACAGGTTAAATCGAGGCATGGCAGTGGTTTGACTTATTAGCAAGTGCTCGACAGTTTGAAATGCTTTTCTAGTAAAAAAAATTCCAGTTGTGTAAACCTTTTATGAATGCTTATATGACACTCTTAACAATGTTTTTAATGTTTATCTCGTCCAGTTATGTGTACTTTGCATATCAACTATAATTTACAAATGTTGAATTGACAATGCATGAAGTTTATTTACTACTGAATTAAATTTCAGATTTTGCACTTCAATTTGAAAATGGTATAACTTGGGCTACAGTGCATGTTTTAGAGTGTAATCAGTGGGGTTTGAAAGGCCTATGAGTCTCCTAATAGTGGTCTTTGGAATTACCTTAAAATAGTATCTAGAGAAAAAGTTATGTCCGTTTTAGTAAACTGCATTGGGTCTGTTTCAAATTTTCTGTCCAGCATAGTCGTGCAGTATTTTCGTGCTTCAAACATTATTTTCAAGACCCTAATTTTTTATATGTTGTACATATATGATTGTTATAATCTCTGTTAAAATTTCACAAATTTTCGTCAACGTTTGCTAGGCGAAACAGTTTTTATCTTTTCACTGCTGCGCTATTGGTATTGCTGAATTTCTTCCGAATGTTTTCCAAAATCAAATTTTGCCGTAATTGTCTAAGTCTATATAGACAATTATTTCCCATCACATTTTTATAATATATTTCAAGCTTCAAACTTTTCTTATTTGAAATTTATTTTGGATGACATTAAAGAGCTCAAATTAAGAAGACTTTTAACGTTTCGAGTTCCTAGAATTTGGGGCGTTACAGTTTGGACAGGAAAGATGGTGAGAAGAACATTCTCGTTTTTGACCTTGGAGGTGGGACATTTGATGTTAGTATCTTGACCATTGGTAATGGAGTTTTTGAGGTTCTTGCAACAAATGGAAACACACATTTGGGAGGTATGTTATCATTTGAGTTCTATAGTACTGCTATTATCTGACGTCTGAGGTTATAAGCTGCTTAATTATACTTGCAGGTGAGGATTTTGATCATAGGACCATGGATCATTTTATTAAGTTGATCAAGAAGATGCCCGGGAAGGACATTAGCAAGGACAACAGAGCACTTGGCAAGTTGAGGAGAGAAAGTGAGCGCGCCAAGAGAGCTTTGAGCAGTCAGCACCAGGTTCGACTAGAGATTGAGTCTCTCTTCGACGGCATTGATTTCTCAGAACCACTTACCAGAGCTCGTTTTGAAGAATTAAACAATGATTTGTTCAGAAAGACGATGGGACCTGTTAAGAAAGCCATGAAAGATGCCAGTTTGGAAGAGCACCAGATTGATGAAATTGTTCTTGTTGGAGGAAGCACTAGAATTCCGAAGGTTCAACAGCTTCTGAAGGATTATTTTGACGGGAAGGAACTGAACAAGCTCATTAACCCAGATGAGGCAGTCGCTTATGGTGCTGCTGTACAAGGAGGAATCTTGAGCGGCGAGGGAGGCGACAAGACCAAAGGTATTTCTCTTCCCATCAGTTGCTTATAAGTTTTCCGAGTTGAAATTTTTTTGATTGATTATTGTTTTATGTTATCAGGTGTTCTTCTTTTGGATGTGGCTCCACTTACCCTTGGTATTGAAACCGTTGGTGGTGTAATGACCAAATTGATTCCTAGAAACAATGTAATTCCAACCAAAAGGTCCCAAGTTTTCGCCACTTACCAGGATAAACAAACTACTGTTACCATTAAGGTATTCATCTTGGAATCTCAATTCTTTAGAAGTGTGAATAAAAAGGTATGCATTTCTATAACGTTAATGCCGTTGAACAGGTATTTGAGGGTGAACGAAGTCTTACAAAGGACTGTAAGAACTGTAGGCTGCTAGGGACTTTCGATCTAACAGGAATAGCTCCAGCCCAAAGGTTCCTATGTGCCCATGCTCCTTCCTATATTTCTATTGAAGCTTATTTTATTTGTCTTACTAAATAAATCTTGTTTGTTTGAACAGAGGAGCTCCTCAGATTGAAGTTACATTTGAAGTCGACGTTGATGGCATTCTGAACGTCAAGGCTGAAGACAAGGCTAATGGACGATTTGAGCTCACAATCACAAATGAAAAAGGTCGTCTGAGTCAGGAAGAGATTGATCAGATGGTCAAGGAGGCTGAGGAGTTTGCCGAGGAAGACAAGAAGGTGAAAGAAAGAATTGATGCCCGCAACAGCCTTGAAACATACATTTACAACATGAAGAACCAAATGAACGACAAGGACAAGCTCGCTGCCAAACTGGACTCGGATGAGAAGGAAAGGATCGAGACAACAACTAAGGAAGCCCTTGAATGGTTGGATGACAATCAGAACGCCGAGAAGGAGGATTACGAAGAAAAGATTAAAGAAGTTGAGGCTGTGTGCAATCCAATTATAATGGCCGTGTATCAAAGATCGGGTGGAAAATCAGACTATGCCGATGACGACAACGATGATTATTCCCATGATGAGCTTTAGAAGGACGTTAGGATTTTTTTCCCCTTCTTTGAAGGAACGTTAGGCTTTTGTTTTGTTTCTAGAGAAGTTGTTGATAGGATATGCAATTTTATTTCCTTTTATTTATTTCTTCAAATAGGTGAAGGAAAGATGCAGTAGCATAATCCTTTATCATACTTCATTTTTGGATGATATGCATCGCCAGATATGTTAAACTCAAATTAAATTTGTATTCCTAACAGTGAAATCTCGGTTATCTTATTTTGACACAAAACAAGTTGCTTTCATTTCTTAACTAAAAGCCCAAAAAACATATTTATAGAAAAATAATACAGTCACAAAAAAATTATTTCGAAACTTATTTATTTTTAAGTAAACTTGGGTACTCATGCGTAAATTCTTTCCAATCAAGCTACATGTACGTTATATTTTACATTAAGTTTGACATTCTTGTAAGGTGATATTTTTAGACATTGATCTTCATAGTACTTTAAACAATCAATGACACAAATTTTGACAACACTCAGAGTATCAAACTAACATGCTCAATAAAAATAACCAACCATAACTGCACTCTCAAACAAGAATTCTTGCCAATTTGAAGGCTCCAATTCCATAGAACAAATTGACTTGACATATTTTTCCTTTCTTCATGGGGTTAATGAAAGTAGGAAACCTTTAACAAATATTACAAAACAAAAGATGTAGCAATAGCTGCCACTGAAAACAAGTTGAATTCGGTGCTTTGGGTTTTTCTCAAGAACTGATTGTACATGGAATCAGGCATTTGCATTTAAAAATAGACTACAGACGCACATTCTGCAATTTGCAGAACATAGATTCATGATCAAATCTACAGAGATAACAAAAACATATTCAGTCGGTTATACTAGCTTCATGCTGCATCCAAGGCCAGGTAGACTCACAAAGATCACCAGGCGAGTTGCCATCGTTGTCCTTTATCTCCACGTCAGCATTGCGCTTCACGAGTAACTCAGCTATGACAGGTCTCTCACAAAGAGCAGCATAATGTAGTGGTGTTTGACCTTCATTGTCCTTTAAACAGTAACAATGGTGAGTTAATAATTTAACACAAGTACCAACGAAAAATAAGAACAAAATTAAGCCCTTGTTTGAGTCACATTCTCATTATTCTTCTCATTTTCAACCACACATTCTTCAATAAAATAATATTTTTCATCACATCAATAACTTTTCCTTCTTTTTCAACCACATATTCACCATCACATCACAAAAAAAATGCATTCTCTCCTAAAAAATGTGCATCAAACACACTCTTAAAGTAATTGCATGTTTTTGCAAAGCTTACATCTCTTATAAGCCGGTCAAACTCAATTTTCACCCACGCATTTTACAAAACCCACAACTTTTATCTACTTTTTAACCATACAATCCTTGGGACCCACTATTTATGTGCACTTATAAGCTTAGCCTTGTTAGCCTGAAGTCAAAATATACAAGAAACAAACGCTGCAGAACTTCTATACACATATATAGTAAGGATGCCATGGAACTTCTATACACACAGTATGGATGCTACACTAATTCTAATATTCACATCTTGTATATAAAAGTCAACTCTTTGCAGTATCCGTGACAAATGATGTTACTATACACGTATCTTGTAAGATCGAATGAATGACAATTAATAAATTGTGGCTCAATTAGAAGATTTGGCCCATATGAATTTTAAACACGGGTAAATTTTAAAAGGAGAGAGAATCTTATTCAGATGCTCCATTACACAAATCTTTTATCCATGTGCCCTAAGGCTCTGTAAGCCAACATAAAACCTCCAATATCTGACTCCAGTTATGTTTTCAGGTTCTTTTATGCATCTTGCAAAATAAAAAAATAAAATAAAATCTAAATAATGTAAGAGAGTGTTTGTCTTTTAATTGTTTGCTTCGAATGGGTACTGAGATATTAATTGCAGTCAGTTCTCCAAAGTACAAAACAAAGAACTAACTGAGTAACTTCGCACCAGTGTGCAGTTATATTTTTTTCCCTCCCTTTTTTGGTTTCTTATTTGCTTTGCTATTAAGAAGGAAACTCAGCAAGAATAAGTAATACAAAGATTTTTAGTCTACCTTCGAATTAACATCAGCGTTGTTGTTCAGAATCAACTCTATAACATTCACATGGCCTCGATCTACAGCCCAGTGCAAAGGAGTACGACCCTCACTATCTGCAGTAATGTCAAGGAAACAATGTTCAGGTCAGAAATCTCATTAGCTTCTAATGCATGAGTTTATCAAGAAAAGAGATTCTTTGCTGACTGAACATAATGGCAAGTCTTCAACAAAACGCAAATGTTGACATCTATAAGGCTAGAATACATGACAATTAATTTTCCCCCCCCCCCCCCCCCCCCCCACACACACACACACACCAAACTATTTGCCAGATATGAGCAGGCAGAACATATGAAGCATTTCTACTGCTTCAGTCATTTTTTCTATAATAACTAATATCAATATTACCAAGCTTTAATGCATTTCACATCAAACAATAGCAGATAATTTAAGAATTTAATGTCCACTAACCCTTCAGATTCACGGGAACACCACTCTCTATACACTTAAGTAACTTCTCTTCATCTCCTTCTCGTGCAAATGCATGTATAGCATCCAATTTTCTGCAAAGAACAGATGAGACATTCGGAATTCAAAATTTTCTTCTCAAAACATGAATTACAAGAGAAAAAAAGCTATATAGATTTATTTTTCTACTCAATGCTATTCCACACATATGCCTTCTCCTCTAAGTACAAAGGTGATGAAAACAAAAATTATATCTCCCTTTATTCAGATAATGAAAAAGAAAGCTTTCGCAGTTAAGCCATTTAAAGGGTGGAGTTGAGGAGAAGGGGGGCAAGACAGAAAGAGGAAGGGATTCCCAGTTTCATTGCCAGCATCATCCACGATTTACAGAAGGAAAATCTGCAGCCGTGGTCTCACAACATTCACACGTAAAGCATGGGCACACAATCAATATTTCTGAGATTTAGGTCAGCAAACTTTCATTTCAGCTGCACGTTGGTCTCCCCACTGAATAAAATATCATTAAATTTCCAGTTAAAAATTTAATTTCCTTGCAGATGATGAGAGACTTATATTATTTTTGTCAGCCAACTACGATGGACACATTTCTCTCAAAGAGAAAAAGAGAAAAGATATAATGAGCTTAGCTCATGACTGAACTCATGAGTGGTGGAATATATCTTCCTTTTTTAGAGAGAAATGGGTCCATAATGGTGGGTCGAAGACTAAAAACCTCAAATAAGTCATCACGTGAAAGGCAAGTGACTACTTGACAGAAATAAATGATGGTTACTATCCAGTGGTGACCAGCATGCACCAAAAATGAAAGTTTGGTGACTTAAAAAGCCAAAAAAGATGATTGAGGACCCATGTGCTTTATTTGCGAAAGTTGGGACCGCGACCACATATTTTCAGTAACAAAAACAACACATTCAAAACATCAATATTGAAGCTCATTCAGTCTGCATTTATAAACCCTTTTTTGACTCTATATTTATATTAACAATCATGATTTTATAAAGCTATGGAAATGTACACGAATGACCCAAATAAAATAATGTATTTTAGCAACTTCTTGCAGAACTATAAATTGATCGAATCACTATGTTTGTATACTACAAGATCGATCATTCAGAAAGGTCAACACAAAAAAAGCCACTCTTGAAACAAATCATGCGCACAAACACACATTATCTCCCTCTCTCCCCCCAACCTCCAGGCTGAAAGAGGGGGAAAAAGAAGAAGCATAAATCTGTTCTGTAAATGTTTCTCTCCTCGAGGACGCGTTGAAAATTATTGGTGAAAGGGGGAGAAAATATTAACATAAAACATGTCAGTAGAATTCAAAGATGCAGCCCTTGACAACTATACAACCACACATGAACAAAAAAGTGATCACTCTTTAAAAGAAACACAAACTGTTGTAACGTGGGACTTCAAACATATTACGGAAGTTCATGATCCTTACGATTCAATTTCAGGTTCCTCCTCATGTACAAAACTGCTAAAAACAGGTCCCATTGGTCCTTTGGAGCCAGCACTTGGCGGATCACTGACTTCTTTATCTTTCCTCTTCTGTTATTAGTTAGTGGCAAATTAAGGATTGCTGTTTATTAAAACTAGTTCAAATATATAAAAGAATTAATAAATTGCAAATGGTGCAATCGAAATAAAAAGATTCTGATCTCACAGTAGCTGCACCAGTAGCCCAGGTGGGATATAACTCAGTAACAATGTCAATGTACTTTTGCATGGCTTCTTCTGGAGGCATGGTGCCCAGTTTCTGCCATGCTTGCCTAACACATCAAAGAAATAAATAGTTCCACTAGTCAGACAGGAGATCTTCAGTCCGATGACATTAAGCCCCTGTTTGGCCCCCATTATATTACATTCCATTACATTAATTTTTTCTCTCTCTTCATCTCAACCATACATTCATCAAATAAAATAATAATACACACAAATCAAAAACTTTTCAACCACACATCTCCCATCAATCACTATTCTAAAAATTATTTACCCCCCAAAAATTTAATTTAATGGGGGGCAAACAGGGGCTAATATTCATCATAAGTTAAAGAGCAGGCAAATAAGCCATATAACACATGTCAAAGAAATACATGACAATCAATTTATATCCACTGCAACCTTATTTGTAGCTATGATAGTCACAATTAGAAAGCAACAAAGCACAGCCTAAATAACTAGTGAAACCTTATCCCATCAGTTCCACCAAGTTCTCTTGCACCATATATGACAAATGTAATAACAGCACAATTCAGCTGGCAAATCACGATATTTTCCATAATTAATAGCCTGTTCAGTTTAACTAAATTTATGCATCATAGTTCCAAATTAAAATCATAACCTCCCATCATTTTTCCCAAAAAAACAAGCCAATCCAAATAGCTGCCATTTAAATCCATTTAAACTTTCACATCAATATTTAACAGACATTACGCATAACAGAAACAACTCAGTTTACTTCCAAGTAATCGTATTTAATGCAGAAAAAAGATCACCATTTGGCACGAGCGGTGAGTTTCAGGGCAGATGGCTGGGGAGCACTACACGGTCCCTCGGTTGCAATTTTATACAATCCATAGAGCCGCAACTGCAACTCATTCGACACCTTCTGAGCCGCCTTATCGGCCGCAGTAGCTGCCACAAACGCCGTTGCCGCACTAAACTCCTCATCCAACTCAGTACTCTCCACACCCTCCCAGTCATCATCACTGTCACTATGATCACCCACAGTGGAGCTTCCATAACCTAATTCTTCACTTTCACGTATTAACGGCTCTTTTTCCTCCAAAACCTCAGGCGACGAAGTCTGAAATTCTTCGGGTTCGGATTTCGGTTCGGGTGTAGCAGAACGGGTGATTCGGAGGTTTTCATCGCGGAAAGCAAAGATTATAGAGAAAAGCTTGGCTACTAAAAACGAGAAAATAACGCCAAAAATTACTGATTGAAGATATTGTTGCCAGTCAGCCATAACTAGAATTAATAAAACTAAAATTCCGTAAATTAGAGCAAAATATTGGGGTTTGAGATGGCGATGAACCCTAGAACTAGAAATGGAAAACACGCTGTGTATGAAAGTGTATATATACGTATTTTATGTATGTATAGTTAGAAAGCATAGTATTTTGCTTGAGATGCAACTGGCCGATGGGTTCAAGGGGAATGCGTGTACAGTACGTTTTCATCCAATTATGTGCAGTGTTTTGAGAACGACCTCATGTGTGTGCGATTTTAGTTAAAGCTTGAGTTAATTAGAGGGAGTTGTACGAGAGGGAGAAGGGTAGCTCAGTTCAATCCTATCTGGACCGAACTAGGCCCAATTGAAATTGGGTCATGTCTTTCATTGGGCAAGATTTTATTTAAAATAGGGAAAATTACTTTCATAATTCCAAATTTTACTGTAAATAGTTTTTTTTTTTACTGTGGACTTGTTTTTTAACATTACAATTCAAAAATCAAGTTTGCAAGTTTTTAATTCAAAATTCAGGTGATAATTAGTATTTAATATAATATTAATAACCCACTCCACTCACCTCACCCGCACACCACCGCGACCCCAACGACGGTCTCTTACTTCCCTCGCGAATCCACCTTCCGTTATCTTCTGTCTCTTTGTCATCGCTACTCAACGACGATGAGGCAGTGCGCAGACGCTCCTTCGTACACAGCGGCGTCGCATCGCCACTGTGCACAAAAGGGTGCCGTGTGCAGCAGTGCTCATTGCTGTTGCGTGACGTGTAGTGTCTTCACCACGCAATTTTGGGGAGTTTTCAGGGTGTTTGGGACTAATATTGGTTTAGATTTTGAGATGAGAGCTGTGTTTTGGTAATTTGAATTGCGTGGTGAATTGATTGTTGATATGGTGGTGAATTGGTGGCGAATATGGTGGTTGACTACGATTGAATATAATATTTTGGGCTGGAGACTTTGTTCAAATGGGGGGTTGAATTGGTTTGGTTCAGTCGGGTTTAGCATTTCCACCAAAGAAATATAGCCTTGATGGGAACAGATTGAGCAATAGAGGTGGAAGATTCTAGCAAGGAGTCAGCAATAAAAGGTGGTGGTGTGAAATTATAATGTGGTTGCATATAGTGGTCTCAATTCGGTGGGGGTGATTGTTGTTGATTTGACATAAAAGTGGTAGTGGTAATTGTGGATGGTGGTGATTTACAACCAATTATTTAGGTGATTGATGTTATGAGATGGCCAGACGGTGGTGTGGTGTGATCTTGGTGTGTTATTTTTAGATTGTGATTTTGAGATGATGCCACTGCATTTGTTTGATGTGGGTATTGGGCAATGCCACTGCAGTTGTTTAATGATGCCGCTGAAGTTGTTTGGTGTTGGTGTTTCCTATTTTGTGTTTGTTATTTGTCTTATTTGGATGTCTTGTTTGTCGTGGGTGGTTGTCGGTGGCTTTCTGATTCGATGTGCCGGTAGTCTTGGCGATGATGGTGGTGGTTGTGGTGGTGGTGGTGGTGGTGGTGCTGATGGTGGTTGTGGTGTTAGGTTTGGATTGTGATGGGGTTGTATAATACAGTTTATGATCAATAAATTAGGTTAATCTGTAATCAATAAATAATTTGTAACCAATAAGATAGATAATTTGTGATATTGATGCAATGACATGTGACATGTCTTTGTGCACTTATTACGAGATACAGATCAATGTTTATATGTCACAAATAAAAAAAAAAAAAAATCGGTCATAAATCACTAATTTATGTTTATATGTCAATATTAATTGGTCACAAATTTTAGTTCACTGGTCACGGGTCTCATTTCATATTGAATAGGTCACAGATGTTCACATGTTATAGTTTACAGGTTAATATTAATTAATTACGAATTATAGTTTACATGTTACACGTTATATTGTATATGTTACATATGTTCACAGATAATAGGTTTCAGTTCACAAGTTAATATTGATTGGTCACATGTTATAGTTCATAGGTCACGGGTCACCATTCATAAATAGGGATGGCAACGGGGCGGGACGGGTCGGGGGCCGGGATGCCCTCCCCGCCCCCCGCCCCGTTAAGAAATTCATTCCCCGTCCCCGCCCCGTTCCCCGTTTAAGGCGGGGCGGGGCGGGGCGGGGCGAGGGTATGTTTATTCCCCGTTTAAAGAAAAAAAAAAAAAATATATATATATATATATATATATATATATATATATATATATATATATATATATATATATATATTTTTTTTTTTTTTTTTAGTTTTTGATAATTTATTTTTATTGTTCATATTCATTATATTTACACAAATAATTTTAGTTGCTATTTTCTATTAGAACTAAAGAAAATGTTCATTTAAAGTATTGAATTCTTAAAAAAAAAAAAAAAATTTTTTTTTTTTTTTTAACGGGGCGGGGACCCCGTTACCCGTCCCTGCCTCGGGGAATAATTCCCCGCCCCATCCCCGCCCCGTTACCCGTTTAAGCGAGTTTTCCTCTCCCCGTTCGGGGTGAGTCTCCGCGGGTATCGGGTTTGTCGGGTTTTTTTGTCATCCCTATTCATAAATCATGTGTCATATTATATAGGTCACATATATTCATAAGTCACTGATTATAGTTCACAAGTCAATATTAATTGGCCACAAATTATAGTTCACATGTCACCATTCATAGGTAACAAATCAATATTTACAGGTCACAGGTCCAAGAAAATTAGTCACAAGCCATTAGAACAATATCACATGCAACATATCAATGTAAATTCAAAGTCAAATGCTATTGATTTCTCCGAACTTGTGTCAATTTTAATTAACCAAATTTCGGAAGTGAGAATTGAAGTTATTTGATTCGATGAGTACTCTGTAAATAATACCAAATGCTGTTTTTCAATTATCAATTGTAAAAAATAGATTTAAATTACACGGTTGCTCAGTCGTCGCTGAAGAACGTGATAAGATACCAGCGATGCTCAATCATGTTCTTCGATGGCCGCTATGTTTCTCCCTCTCTCTACTATATGAGCAGACGATGCACAGTTTTCGTTGTGCGGTGATTAGTTCATCGTTGAATAAGATGTTCAGTTATCGATGATCTCTATAGATTTTATCTTTCTTTCAGTGAAGTTATTTTGATACAGATAATTATGAGAGTGGATGTCGATGGGTGGATGCCGACAACTGTAAGAGAGGATGACAGCGGGCGAATGCCGGTGATTGAGGCCAGGATTGGAGAGAGATTGGTATTGTTTTATATATAATTTTTTATTTAATTAATAGAATTTAATTACCACTTGAGTTTTGAAAAATAAACTTGTTATCTTAAAATTGAATTGACATAAACTTAAGGCATGAGATATGATTTTTCTCATTTCTATTCCATAAACACTGTTTTTTCTTAAACACAGATTGGTGACGAAAAAATAGATTTTTTCACCTACCTACCCACGGCCACCACTAGGGGTGGACAAAATGACCAAACCAAACCAAACAGAGTGATTCGATTTGATTCTATAAAAAAATAATGGTTCTTAGAACTAATTCATTTATCATTTTCTCTCATTTTCAATTTATACACCGACTCTCACATGGAGACTAACAATTACCGCCTGCCGTCTACTGTATCACTCAGCTACCATTGTTGCATGGATTTCTGAAATTAAAGCCTCAACCTTCGGTTCTTTTTCTTTTTTCTCAATCAGTAATGAAATTAGAAATAAATCGGAACCGAATGGTCTAGTTTCGGCTTGGTTCCATATCTTAAAAAAAACCATTTGGTCCTATTATCAAAAAATTATTTGTTCATAGTTCGATTTGATTCTCTTGGAACCAAAATCAAATTAAATCATGTCCACCCCTAGCCATCACAGACGACGCCGACCAGAAAAATCATTGCACCCATCGCTAACCACCACCACCACCTCTTTCCACCACCACAATCTCACCCCACTGCCACCCCATTATCAATCACCACCAGGGGGGACCCAGGATTATGGTTTAGAGGGGGCGGGGTGAGGCAGAATTACGTAAGAAATAATTTCAAATTAGACAACAAAGATAATATTCAAAATGCAGTACTTTTTTTACAATTCACATTCAATTCTAACAACTAAAAGTTAATAATCTATAAGCAAGCCACGATCAAGAAATATACAAACTAAACACATCTTTCGTTTTAAATTTTATCTTCGACAAGTTCCTTGTGTACATATTATAATTATTCTATTTAGAAGTTTCTTGAACTAGCTCATTTAGAAACTAAATGGTTAGAAATGAGACAAATATACTTGTATGAAAGTTTTATCTTCTAACAACAACCAAGCAAATCATTCAAATAAAAATTTGTGACGAACCCACTTTCAATATTTTGCACCACCATTACTATACCTTGCCAGCACAATCCTTCAACTTATAATTGACTTATAATTTATTTTTCTCCGTGTAAAGCTGCCATAGCCACCACTCCAAGCTTTTGAAGATTCAGCTTTACAACTGTATCAGTAAACAATTTGGTATCTTCTTTTGTATTCCCCTCCGGTATATCAACTATATAAGACTCCAAACAATGGTGCAAATCTTGTTTTCTTCATCAATAAATTCATTAACAGATGTAACAGATCGATAATTGTTTAATCTGTGCTCTCCTCCAACAACCCTAAAGTTTAAAATGAGTTTTTCTTCATCCAAAATCTCTAGCCTTTCGGTGCTGGCCGACGCTGAAAGCCCAGATACTACGGTTACTTCCCTTATGCTGCCAATGCTACCATCGCTGACGACCATGTTGCTGCTCTTGATGAAGTGTTTGTACTTCTGTGGATAGTCGAAACGGTGGACAAATGGCCAGACTGCTTGTGCTACTGGTGTATCAATGCGTTGCGAGGGAAGTGCATGTGTTTGGGTTAAAAATGGCCTTTCTTAAATGTTAAAAATTAAAGGGTCCAGTGGATGGCCAGACTGCTTGTGCTACTGGTGCATCAATGCGTTGCGAGGGAAGTGCATGTATTTGGGTTAAAAATAGCCTTTCTTAAATGTTAAAAATTAAGGGGTTCAGCCCCTGATCACCATTATTTTCTCCTGCGAAGGCATCATTTATTATGTGAACAAAATTAAATCCATTTTGTTTTTTCTTTTTCCTCAAATTTCATTGCCTGATTTAGAGAGTAAAAATATGAAAACAGAATTTTCAGATTTGAACTCGTTTTGAATGTGGTGGTTGAGCTGGATCTCATTCGCTGCCTTTGCTTCGCCAATGCTGAAGAAATTATTGGGGCTGGTGGTGTTGGAATTGCTGGAAAATTTCTCCAAATGAATTATGAATTTGAATTTTTAAAAGAACTCGAATCTCCTTTCTTCTTGGTGATTCTGTGGTTATTGGCTTTGAACTCTTAGAGAAAATGAGTTGGTGAAAATAGAACCAATAGTAGATATATTAATTGTTTTGTTTTCTTGATTTTGGTGTTTGTGTTAGGGTGGCATTGATGATGGTGATGGTGGCTATAATGGTAGTGTTAAGGTTTATGAGTTATGGTGATGGCAATTGTTGTAATGGCGAGCAAGTGGCGGCAATGTTGGTGGCGATGTGACACCGTCTGTTAGGTGGGGGAGCAATAGTGTAGTTATTTTTTTAATACCAACAATGAGTTACTGTTGGTGGAGGCGTGATGAGGGAAACAAATTGTGTAACAATTTAGCTCCTGTTTGGTGGCCTTAAAATTGTAAAAAACATAGCTTTGAATAGTATGCTTTGAAGAATGTGTTGTTACAAAATTTAGATTTATGTGCAGAATAAAAGTGTGAATATTTGTTTGAAAATGAGTATGAGAAATAAATAAACTAAAGTAAAGGAAATCAAACAATAGCTTAATACACTTTTTTAAAAATGTATATTTAAAAAGTAAAAGATTTAGTCTCTGTTTGACAATTATTATTTGAAAATTCTTTATTATTCATACTCATTTTCAATCACAAATTAATACAATAAAATATTATGCATGTAAATTCAAAATTTTTCCTACTTTTTAATCACACATTCTCTTAAGAATTGCAATTCAACTGATTGTTTTCCCGAATAATAGTTGTCAAATAGATGCTTAAAAGTGATTAGTAAGCTTATTACCCCTGTTTGACAACCATTATTTGAAAACTCTTTTTTCTACATACTCATTTTAACTACACATTCATATAATAAAATATTCTGCATGTAAATTCAATTTTTTCCCTACTTTTTAACCACACATTCTCCTACATATCATTATTCAAAACATTGTTTTGGCTAAATAATGGCTATCAAACAAGGATATTAGACAACCATTATTTTAAAACTATTTTAATAGAGTATATCAGAATATTACTGTAATTGTATACATACTATACCTATATAAATACAGGAGCACCCATCCTTCAAGGGTGCAGAGACTTTCCCTTCTTTATGGTATCAGAGCAAATCCTCTAATAATTTTCTTTCCTTCTCCCCCAATGGAAACTACACAATCTTCTCCTACTTCCTCTTCTTCTTCCCAATCGTTTTCTCTTCCTTTTTCTTTTATTCAACCTCATTCTGTTTTCAATATTAGCAATATTAAAAATCATGTTTCTATTGTTCTCGATTTCACCAATTTCTTATTGTGGCAGACCTTATTTACCAATATTCTTCATTGTTATTAGATCTATGATCATATCGACGAAACTTCTCAATGCCCTTCTCCAACTATCTCCATTGATAATGATGATTCCTCCTCTACACAAATAAATCCTGCTTATACTCTATGGATTCAGATTGATCATCTTATTGTCTCTTGGCTTCATGCTACTATTTCTCCAGAGATCTTGAAACATGTTTTTCAGCCTGGCAAACAATTTTCTGCTCATCGGACTTGGCTTGAAATTCAGAAATTATTACATGATCATGTTAATGCCAAATATATGCAATTAAGGTTGGCTTTCAATCAAGCTTCTAAAGGGACTCAATCAATGGCAGAATTTCTTCAGTTCATAAAATCCACATTTGATTCTTTGCACTCTATTGGAAGGCTAGTTGATGATGATGATGTGATATTGCAAATTTTATCTGGATTGCTGCCCGAATATTCTGATGCCTGTAATGACAGCGAGGAAACCATTGCCCAGTTTTCTTGAGTTACGGTCGTTCCTTCTTGCCCATGAATCATGCATTCAACAAGGCACTACTGTTCACTCCACTAATGCTCAGGCTATGTTGGCAACTAGAGGACGTGGTAATTATCAACCTTGATCATATCGGGAAAACTATTAGAGAGGAGGACGCCAGTCTTATTCTCGGGGGTATACTTCGAACCATCAACAACCACGATCCTTTGGCTATAATCAACGTGGTTCTTATTATGGGCATTATCAATCTCGTCCTCAAGGTGGTTCTAGGCCATGGTCACCTTCTGTTTTAAGCGATCCTCCTCTTGCCACACGATGCCAAATATGTGATGATTTTTCTCATTTTGCCAAATTTTGTACACAACGGAATTTTCCATCTTCAGATATTTCACAGGCCTTTGTGGGTTTGCATTTTTCTCGGCCAACATGGCACGCTGACACAGGTGCCTCACACCATATGACAAATGACTTGAGTAATTTGGATTTTTATAAGCCTTACACAGGTGGTGACAGTGTTAAAGTTGGCGATGGTACTTCTCTCCCTATCACTCATATTGGTCAGAAAATAATTCACACTTCCCTTTCTAGTTTTCTTCTTCGTGATGTTTTGGTGGTACCTCAATGGAATCATAATTTGATTTCTGTTAATACATTCTGATGTCTGGCAGTCTCTACTTTCCTCTTTCAGTGGTTTTCAACATTATGTTTTGTTTCATGATGATTATACTGGTTATTCTTGGGTCTACCCAATGAAATTAAAAAGTGAGGTGTTTGAGCATTTTGTCCATTTTAAAGTAATGATTGAAACTCAATGTAATGGCAAAATAAAGCAGTTTCAATGTGATAGTGGAGAGAAATTTCTTAACAAGAAGTTTGAGCACCTGTTTCTTAACTCTGGTATTGTTGCGAGGTTTTCTTGTCCACAGACGCCTCAACAAAATGGCAAGGTCGAGAGATTGCATCGCACTCTCTTGAATTCCGTTCGAACATTATTATTTAATTCATATATGCCTGCAAAATTTTGGGTTGAAGCTTTACAACAGCAGTACATGTGATAAACAAGATTCCCCATGCTTCTCTACACTTTCAGAGTCCACATAAATTATTGTATAGCAGCCAGCCTGATATCTCTTACTTGCGTATTTTTGGGTGTTTGTGCTATGCACATATAACCAATCCACTACCACACAAGCTAGCTCCTCGTGCAAGGGAGTGTATTTTACTCGGGTATGCTTCTTCTCAGAAAGGCTATCGGTGTTTTGATTTGTCTAATTCAAAGGTTTATGTATCACAACATGTTACTTTCATGGAAACTATTTTTCACTTTTCAAAGATTGCAAATAGCTGTCCAACTCCACGTATGGATAAGGATGATGGTCTTGGAAGATTTTCAAATCCCGCAAATCTCCTAATCCCCACGTCAAATCCCTTACCTTTTTTTATCTCCTCAATCAACGCCATCCTCTTCCCATAATCATTTCAACGCCTCTCTTTCCATATCTTCTTTATCCCCATCTCCAAACATGTCAACAGATCGCGTCAACAGATCGCAATCATGATGTGAATTTTCCACTAAATACTCATATTTCCTTAACCAATTCTTCATCTTCGTCTAGTCCAATCAATACAAATTTTGACGTTGAAATCCTTCCTTCTATGACTACTGACTTTTGCCAATTACACAAGATATTCCCTCAGTTCCAAATCCAAACACCCATGCTATGACTACAAGGGAAAAGGCGGGAGTTTCCAAACCGAAAAAGATTGTGTCCTTACACATGTTACACTTGTTGAACCATCATCTTATCGTGAAGTTGCAAAACACCAACCATGGCGTGATGCCATGTTAGCCAAGTATAATGCTTTGCAAGCAAATCACACCTGGACTTTGGTGCCTCCACCTGCTGATGCTGGCAATGTAATTGGGAGTAAATGGGTTTATAATTTGAAATCCAAGGCAGATGGTACTGTAGAACGTTACAAGGCTAGACTTGTTGCTAAGGGATTTAATCAACGTCAAGGAGTTGATTTTGACGAGACTTTTAGTCCAGTGGTGAAGTCTGCTACTATCCGTCTAGTTCTTTCAATGGCTCTTTCTCATGGCGGCATGTTCATCAACTAGACGTGAAGAATGCCTTTTTACATGGCATGCTTGACAAGGATGTATATATGTTTCAACCAGAAGGTTTTGTTGATCCCCAGCGACCAGAATTTGTTTGTAAGTTGAATCAGGCTCTTTATGGTCTTCGCCAAGCTCCAAGGGCGTGGTTTCACAAGTTCACTTCTTACTTGATTAAAATTGGTTTTCATGGCTGCAAATCAGATTACAGTATGTTTGTGTATAAAGGAAAAGATGGTATGGCTGTTTTACTATTATATGTTGATGATATAGTTCTCACTGCATCATCTTCTTCTCTTTTACAAAATCGTATTCAATTGTTGAAGAATGAGTTCTCTATGACTGATATGGGGTCATTACATTACTTTCGTGGTATACAAGTAGAGCAAAATTCAAATGGCTTGTTTTTGTGTCAGAAAAAATATGCCATGAAATTGTTGCACAAGGAGAATATGGAGATATACAGTTCTGTTGATACTCCTATGAGTAGCCGCAGTGTCTCTTCCACAACTACTTCTAAATTTTCTGATCCTTCTTTATATAGAAGTATTGTTGGTGGTTTACAATATCTTACTTTCACACATCCTGAAATTGCCTGCTTTTATCTATGTTTGCCAGCATATGCATGATCCTCAAGTGGTAAAGTGAATATTGCGTTATATTAAAGGCAGCGTTTCATATGGTTTGCAATTGTATAAAGGTGCAATTTCTAATTTGGTGGCTTTTAGTGATGCTGATTGGGCAGGCTATCCTGATACGCGCCGGTCTACTACAGGCTTTTATGTTTTCCTAGGAAATAATCTTATTTCATGGGCTGCTAAGAAACAACACATTGTTTCTCGTAGTAGTGCCAAATCTGAATATCGCACTCTTGCAGCAATGGTGGCTGAGATTTGTTGGCTACGGTCTGTTTTGGATGATTTACATGTCTCTTTACAACTACCCATGGAGGTTTATTGTGACAATATTTCTGCCACATATTTTGCTGCTAACCTTGTTAATCATGCACGTACAAAACATTTGGAAGTTGACTTACACTTTGTCAGAGAGAGAGAGAGTTCTATGGGGTGATATTGTTGTACTTCATGTTAGTGGTGATCAACAGATAGCTGATATATTTACAAAGGCTCTTTCTTTTTCTCGATTTCGGTCGCTATGTAACAATCTGGGCGTTGTTTCACCACGCTCAGATTGAGGGAGGGTAATAGAATATATAAGGATATTATTGTAATTGTATACATACTATACCTATATAAATATAGGAGCACCCATCTGTCAAGGGTGCAGAGACTTTCCCTTCTTTATATTTTAAAACTATTTTTTTACATACTTATTTTCAATCACACATTTACTCAATAAAATATTCTATACGTAAATTCAAATTTTTTTAACCACACATTTCTTAAAGATCACGGTTCAAAACTCCATTTTACTCTAATGATTGTCAAATGGGAGCTAAATGTATCCGTGAATTTTCTCTCTAAAATATGATTGTTGGACTGGGGATTGGGGTCTGATTATTGGTACTTTCGAAAAGTGACCCGGTGCTTTAAACTGAGTAATTATTGTTGCTAATTGGCTCCATTAAGTGCTTGTTTGGTAGGGATTTTCGGGGGAAGAATTGATTTTTGAATAGTGATATGATGGGAAATGTGTAGTTGAAAAAGAAGAAAAAATTATTGATGTGATGGAAAATATTATTTTATTGAAGAATGTGTGGTTGAAAATGAGAATTGATTTACTGTAAAATTTGAGAATAAAAAACAAACAGACCCTAAGTGCTATTTGTGTCAATATACTTTTGAATTTTGGTAGGGATTTTTTGCTATCAAAATTCTTAGCAAAGGTTCATTTGAATATAAATGATTGTCCTATACCACAAATACAAATGCTTTGTTATTGGTAGTGTCAAAATGGGCGAAACTAGTCCACATTCACACTCACTGCAAAAAATTCAAACCATGAGGATGGCCCGACCGTGAGACTTGTCGACATGAACACCACAGTCATTTTTCAATATTTTACATTTATTTATTTTTTCCACTAAATTTTTGTATAATAAATTCTAAAGGTCGATGCAATCCGATAAGCTTGATTAAGATTGTGAGGCAGCTCGAGTCAATTCAACTCGATCATTTTAACACTACTGAAAGTGAGTTTTTATCATTATAATGAGCAATTTAGCAATAATTCAAACTTTCGACATAAATGAGAGGATGAGGTCTTTATTTTGTTTAATAAAAGTGTGATTTTGAATTTAAAAAAAAACTCAATATTTTTAGAGTAAATTTCTCTGAGGCCTCTGTCCTATACATATAACTGTAAATATGAGTCAATAGTTACACATTATTTTCTCTGAATAAAATTTTAATTTAATATTTTAAAGGATTTATAAGTTTCATACAAACTCGTTTCAAGATTCATAACTAGTCATTAGAACACACAAAAACCTTATATTTTTCGTAGAAGTATTAAAATTTAAGTCAAAGTTAACAATTAATTATAACAAATATTATGGGACTCACAATTTTTCAACTACACATTATATTAATTTTTATTAAAATCTATTGAAAGTCTGAAACATTTTTCCCAATAGCCTCTGTTAGGTTGTTGTATTGGCAATTTTTTTAGACAAAGGGATTATTGTAAAAGAATAGGATTGTTACAAAGGAGTTGTGAAAGTCAATGAGTCTTTTGGATGGTTGTATCATTATTCAAAGATCCAAAAACATATCCAAATATTTAGATTAACCTTTTGATTCTTGATATCAATCAATCATAAGTTTAGAAAAAACATCAAATTCATATAATTCAAAACATCAACTTCCTAAATATAATCAGGAATGTACTTTCTCGATAACTTTTAAAGGTTGCTAAAGATCTCGGTTGGTTAGACCAGAAGTACAGGAAAAGTAGAAGAATGAGACGTTCTTGATGTTCCACAAAAAATAGACAATTCCAGAAGATCGGGAGCAGGTGTGAGTGATGCATATTCCAACGGGTATTGGAGATTTCATGAATGAGATCAGCAAGTCTAGTGAATTTTTTAGGTTGAATCATACTGTAAGTTCTTATTATCTATAGTGGAAACTACTAGCTTGATCCCAAAATTTTTACACAGTTAAGGATTTTCTTCATCATCAAAACTTGTGTTATTTATTGCTCTAATTATGATTATGGCAATTCAACATAGAATAACTTGACTTGATTGACTAAACATCTAGAACAATTAAAAAATGAATTGTTGCTTTCAATTAATAAATTTAATTCCGCGTTATTCACTTATTATGTGATTTTAGGGTTGTTCTAGTAACTTTCAAACTCTTTTGTTTTTATATGCAAAATAGCAAAGTTATTGCATATGCATCTAGACAACTTAAAGAGTACGAAAAAAATTATCCTACACATGCTTGATCTACTTTTCTTTTTAATAGCAAATTCCTCGCACCTCCAACTCCTTTAAAACATATACCTCCTAAGTCACATATAACTCCTCCAATGATAAGTGCAAAATCAATTTTTACTGCAAGGAGCCACCACATGCTTAGTACATCTCTTACTTCTGACACTTGTGAGTTATCTCTCAGTGGCAAAGGGGAGGGCGGTTAGGGCTCAGCGCGGTAGTGTGCAGAGTTCGATTCCCCGCAAGGTGGAATTGGCTTTGTTGCAAGCGGGAGTTACCATAGGGTTAATAGCCCAGGTCTATCCATAAGCTCTCCACCCTGGCTCCTGGGAGGCACATCCTGCGATTTACCTCCTCCACAATGGTCCAGGGCAGGGTCGGTGGGGGCCCTCGAGGTTGGGGTTCAACCTTTTTTTAAACAACAATTTCTTAGTCCTTGAGCAAGTATCACGACCGACCCCAATTCTTTAAGACTTTATATATACCTCCTAAATAAGAGATTTACTCCTCCAACTTACCCTCAATTGAGTCCAAGTGAGAGAGAGAGTAAAGGAATCAACGTGAGTATAGCTCACAATTTTGAGGTTTCTCTGACATTTTTGATGCTTACCTTTCGAACCTTTGAACTTGCTGAAGATTTATGTATCTAAATCAAATATGGCATAATCTAGAATAAGAATTGAATGTTAAGAGCAAAAAATTGTTTGGAGAAGACAAAAAATGAAATGCTCATCCTGGAAATTGAACAATCAAGTACCGTAGGATGGTTCTATGATACCAATACACTAAGTCCATGTTCGAGCTTCATTATTTAAAATTTCATTTTTCGTCAAACTCATTTTCAATCTATTTTGTTTTTTTGATAAAATAATTTTACACGTAAATCTAATTTTTTTTTTCTACTTTTAACCACATTATCTTCAAAAAGACTAAAAAAACACATTTGCCCATAAATGGGCTCAAACAAAGTGTAAATGCGCTCTTTTTGTTCGTAAAAGTACTTTAAATTGAATTGGTTCTATTTTTATCTTGTTACAATGTTTTGCATTTATTTTTTTACTTATTTGAAGTTGATTGAGTTTCTCTTTTACTGATTTAACGTTGAGTTTTTTTTTTTTCAATAACTCAAACATGAAAAAAAGAACGTGTTGAAAATAAAATAAATGTAAAGATCTACGTCGGATTACTCACACAATTTATTCCTTTCTTTAATATGAATCATCGCCGTTCGATCATACACCAAAAAAAAGTGAATCCTGTACACAACTAACGCTCTACTTATATATGTTACTCAAAAGGTAAGACTTCTATGAATTCAACTCTTATAAACCTAACAATGTAAAAAAAAAAAAAATTGTCATCGCTAACCATGTTAGTGCAACATATGATGTTTTTATCATGCAACTCGACTCAGCCAATCTCTAGTTCTCGGCTGGTCCGACCTCCGGCCCATGAAAACTAATCCACCGGAAAATTGCCCACCACTCAGAAACATGGCCAACAACCTTCATCTGGACAAAGATGGCAGACAACTCCTCTAATCATTCAAACGAGTCAACAAGTAAACGTAAAAGAAGGCGTTCCCCACTGTTTCCTCCAAACGAATATCGACCACAGGCTCCTGCTCCCCAGTGTCGCGTCAGCCGACCCTCCAATGGGGGTCGGACACTTGTCCATTATGGATGCCTTTATGGCATCCATAATATGGGACCTTGTACAAACTCTACCATTTGTTCATTGCAGTGGGACTCAGTGGAGCAGGAGCCTGTGTGTGTCGCGTCAGCCGACCCTCCAATGGGGGTCGGACACTTGTCCATTATGGATGCCTTTATGGCATCCATAATGTACTAGTAGCAAGACCCTATTCCATCATGCATTCTTCTCCAATTGACGTCACGTCATAGGCACTATTTACTTTTCGGGCCAGAAGTTAAATATTAGATTTAAGCTGACCAATCATAAGGTGGATAAGGCAAACCTGATCTGTTTGCTAACTGGCAGCCGGGTTGCAATTTGAACAGGCCGACTGGATCAGCATCCTCAAATATCCGAAGACAAAGCAACATGGATGGATTGGGTCCTGCCATCGACCTCACGTGCCAGCCTAGCATGCACTAAATTTTGTAACCCAAGCCAATGATGGATGACTTGACAGGCGCATATAAAAAGATTCTTTGAAATTATCAATTAACCTGCTTCCTTGTCTTAAACTGTTATTGGTAATCCATAATTGTGGAACGATCTAATTCGTCCATCCCACCCAGCAGTAACAATCACTAGACCCCAGGCATGAGAAATGGATGAACTCTGGCAAGAAGTCTTGAAAAGCTTGTATCGAGATTTACACAATGTTGATGTCACGGAATGGGGACTAGACATGGAAAGCTTTTCCTCAGGCCAAGTCGCAGATCCCTTGGGGCTGGAGTCTAAGAAAAACTCTTGTCCCAAAGAAAAACAGGTGGACGATAAGAAAGGCAATAAATCAGTTGAACATTCTTGTAGTTCACTTGATGCGAGCCCGTTCTGTGACTTACCAATTTTCAAGCCAGACCAAGGTATTGCAATGGAGGCATCAGATGAGAAATACTCAAAGGATCTACTGGATTTTGGGTGCAAGGCAGGATACTTTTCCCCACCAATGTAGTTCCACATATAAACATTAGAATCCTCAGAAGCCGAGACAATATGTCTTCCATCTGAAGTGAATGATGCATGGATCTGGTTCCCCCAGCTACGAAGGCCTAGAGCAGATAAACCAATAGAGTTAATTCTAATAATTTGGAGCTGTGAGTAGAACCAACAAAATTCACTAAGGGCCCAAAACATATCTTAAAAGAATAGCATAAGGTTAGCATGGTTGGACTATTTGGCAACAGAAATCATTCACATCCAAAGGCATTCAAGTTCTAGAGTATGACTCCTAAATCATAAGTCCTTAAAATAGCAGAAACAAATGCAGTACAAAAGGCACTAATTTGCAACAAAGGATAAACTAGACAGATACCGTCAAATCATCAAACTACTCATGTACCATAACTTAGGAAAAAAATGAATACATACCCTTGTATTTTGCAATCACATTCACACCGCTAAGAATTCTAACTCGTGAATCAGCACAAGTGACCAACACTTTGCTTGGGTCTTGTGGGGAAAACTGCATTCGTCAAACACCAAAATTAGGAAGACATTAGCATCCAACATTAACAGAACAAAATAGTAAATAGCAGAAGTGAATAACAAACTTGTGGGCAACTTAGATTACCTGAAAGCCAGTTATCCTTTTGCATGGGGACTTCTTTTTACTGGTTAAGCACACCTGAACTTCCAATTCGAAATGATTATCTGATTCAAGAGAGAAAAAGTGTCAACCAATACGTAGGTCAGCCATTGGGTAAAACCACAGCTAATTTGTGCTTAACAGTAAATTCAAGTTTTATATAGCCATGTGAGACTTGGAAATTGAGACTCTGGATCTCCTCATCATACTTGTGTTTAAAGCTTAGTATAATAGACACATGCTAAATAAGAAGAGAACATATGCATATGAATGCTTGTAAAATAATGTAACGAGTGTTTAAGATGGTAAGAACCTATTGAATGCCAGTAAAAATTAAATAGTTTTACTTAAACAAGACAAATATTGCAGTCCCCAGATTTTGATCCTGGCAAAACCTCAACCATGATGTATATACATCCAAAATTGTCCAAAAATTGGGAAACAAATTATGGAGCCAGATGTCTGGAATTGCACTACCAAAATCAAAACTTAAAACTTTTGACAGGTATTATATCCTATCAGAGCAGGAAAAACAATCCGTACAGTTATATGACGTCACAAGATCAACGAACCACCATGTTAAACAAAAGAACTGGGAAAAGACAAAGGAAAGTCCAGAAATTCAATGCAAATTACCTGATACATTAAAAAAATAACAGGAGCCTGAAATAGAGCCAATAACACAAACCTAAATAACAAGCAAAGAATTACAGGATTAGTATGTCTCAGAAATTTTTGAACTCAAAGTTCAGTTTAAAACATGTAAAGTAACAGTATCGACAGACCTGTCCATCAGGGCGATAAGAAACAGCAGTTATTATATCCTTTATTTCAGTCCAATCAACAACTTGACAGCCACTGATTGTCCAAATGCGAACCTTCCCGTCTATTGATCCACTGATGAAGTAATCATCATTCGTAGGGTAAAACTGAACGCAGGTCACTACATAACATCAAATTGTTCTTTAGATAAAGAATTTAGTACTTCGAATGGAATTTAAGTTTTGTATTTGCATTATTATTCAAATCCACAATTAGCAATTGCTTGAAAATTCACCAAATTGTACGGCCTGGTACATACCATAATCACTATGTGAAAAGACTTTGAGGCACTGATCACACCCAACCCGCCACAAACGAACAGTTTTGTCAACTGACGACGAAAGAAGACACTACAAGAAAGCAAATTATTAATTTAAAAATGATTCTAACAATTTTCAAAAATACATAATACATTAGCATACGGTAAACTCACATTATTCTTCGACCATGAAATATCCAAGATCTCCCCACTGTGTCCTTGCAACACATGCAATGGCTTCTCCAAAATTCGAAAAACCTTAGGAGGGAGTATAATACATGCTGAGTCAGTTGTTTTTTTCAGACTTGTGGATTTATTAGTTTTATCTTTCTCCACGGTCAGATGTGCCAATTCAGATAGATGATTCACAGAGAAGTATATGCATGACGGATCTGCATCTGTAATGTCGGCATTATCTGATCTCTCATCTTCCACCACTTGCCAGACTCGCACAATCTTATCTTCACCAGCGCTTGCCAGGTACTGTCCATCAAGATTGAATTTCATTGTCAAAATTGACCCATCATGCGCCTGAATATCTTGTCCTGTGAAGAGAGCTGAGAGTTCCTTCAACCTTCTCTGACAATGGCGAACCCTGACTCTGTGGACCCTGGTCCCTTGAGCTTGGCTGGAGCTATTGGATCGTGGATCATCGCCTCTCTCATTCCCACTCGTCATACATGTGAAGGATCGCAATCTAGTCAACCATCGGCCTTTCATATTATTCATTACCCTCGCATTGTTTCCGTTGAACTCCATTTCTCCCTGCACAAGTTGCTGTGCTGAGGGACATAATTGATAAATGTTATTAAATTCCTTATGCATCAGCAATTGGTCCGATTCCCCAACTTGAAGTTTTCTCAGCCTGCCCTCCTCCTTTAAATCATCTGCACTACTTTCAATTCCGCTGTTCGAATTCCCACTTTCATATGCAAAATTTTCAGTAGAACCCACTCTGGATGAATCGAAACCATCAGTGGTCCAACTTGACATAGAAGAACGGCTAGATGAAAATTCATCTTCAAAATTTGAGGTTTTCTCTACAGCCCCAGTATTCTCCATAATTCTATCAATCTTTTCTCTAAATACACCACCTTCATCATCATATACATCTACTGAATTGTCTCCTAACCTATCTGGGTTCAATCCCATCCATCTAACAAATTTTCTTCGACGCTCTCTAACACTTTGAGGACTCCCAATCCACACATCATATTCCCAATTATTAATGCTTGGACAATCAGAACCTAACTCCAATGCTGGTGCAATGTGGTCCGAGGCATCGAAAAATTGAGATTCCTCTTCTTCGTCTCTAAAGCTACCCATGATTCCTTGAATTCAACCCATGAAAAAACTGAAACCCCACCTCAAGAAGCCGATTGTTTTAAGCTCTAGGCGATGTGTTAAAATCTTCCAATGTAAACCTTTAACAACAATGACAACAGAAGTTAAAAAAATAACTAAACAATACACAAGCACAGCAGCCAAGGTTCCATTAAAATAAAACTAAATAAAAATTTTAGTTTCCGAACAGGAATATAAAATAAATAACAATAGATCCAACATGTATCCCAATCAACACCCATTGAACCTGGTCTACCATAAAGTATAATCATACACTGAAAAGCTAATAAACATTTTTCATAGAAAAACGAAATTTTATCAAAAATTAGCAAAACCCCATTTGAGTTAGCATTGAAAAATGAAAACCCGTTACCAAGATAAAGACTATCTGCAGACTGCACTTCACATATCAAATATTAGCATAAAAAATCACATTCATATAAATGAAAAAAGACTAAGAGAAATTCAAAGGGTATAAACGATTTGCTCACATGGGTTCACTGGCGAGAGATCGTGGGTGTTCAATTTTGGTTGCTCTCTTCAGAAAGAAAACACAGAGGAGTGTTGAGCATTAAAAAATGCAGACTCCAGTGGGAAATAGTAATAACTAACGAAAAGAAGATGGATTAAGGGAAAATCTAAAAATGGCGAAGGAAAAAAGCAGAAATTTCTTGATCTACGTGAAAGGATGGCCCGAGAAACGAGACTTCGAGACACAGGCTCTGCATATTGTGCTCCCTTTGCGCTTACAGAAGCATCTTTAATTGGGAATTAGGGAGCCAATTTACTTTTGCATCTTTAGTCAAGCATAAAAAAATAATACTAATTTTTGAAAAATAAAAAAGTTACGCCCTCGTTTGATATCACTAAAAAAATCTAATTAAAATTTAAGTCAAAATCAATAATTAATTATAACCACACGTTTCATGGAATTCACAACTTTTTAACTACACATTTTTTCATTTTTTTTTATCAAAATCTGCAAAAATTTAATTTTAATATTTACCAAACAGGGTCTAAACATGTTTGAGAAAGAAACTTACTTAAAAGATAAGGAGTTGTTCTCTTCGTGTTTCAATAGTTTTGAATTCATTTTAAGTTTTGCGTTTTGAGTGTCCATTTTGAGATTACTGAAAACGCGTTCTTTTGTCATTTTGGAAAAAAAAAATAAAAAAAAAATGAAGTTTTAGCTTGGTTTTAATTGAAAATCGTCAAAACGACTTTTTTGGCGTTTTCCGTTTTCTTTGTAAATTTTAAACTCGTTTTTTGAAATTGGTTTTAGAAAATGGGTAAGTAAACGTATTTTCAATATTTTTCAAAATTGAAAATGGTCTGAAAACAACAAAGAGAACATACCCTAAGTTTTACTTAAACATGCCTATCTTATACAATTTTGTCTAAGGACTAAATATCTGTTTGATATGACATTTACTTTTTGTAGAAGAACTTTTCAATTAATCCTACAAAGTACTTTCAAAAATTATACATACATATCTGAAAGTAATTTCTTAATCTCAAAAATAATTTTTAATATTTTAAAAGTTTTGTCTAATGGACCCTAAATATAATTCTTTATATATTATTAGGCAAAAAAATAAGAACATATGTGATTCATGAGCATGACATTGATTGAGGACTAATGAAAAGATAATAATGTAGTTGGAGCATATTTTGTATGGTCTATAATGGGCTCTCTTTTTTCAAAAGAAAAGAATGGTTTAAGCCCTGTCGGGAAATGGAATGGCCACCAATATTCATGTTTCATGAATAAGATTAAACTAGTCTTTCTCCCGTGCGATGCACAAATTTATATTAAGTGATGAACAATTCTAATATGAGAAACATATGCTAATTGATTTTCCAATCCAATTAGATAAAATTAACTTGCGAGTGAATATGTAATTTTAAATAAAAATATATATACCACATAACTAATTCAAATTTTGAAAAACTTCTTTCGATGGTACTTCATCTCGATCGCAACAAAAAATTTTCAATTCCGAACGGTTTGTAACTGCAACATAAAGTTGGCCATGATTGAATCATTTAATCATTAAAAAGAAAAACGACAATTCAATGCGATTTGACTACAAAATTTGCCACTGACCACCAGTACAAATATAGTCCAAAAATCATTGAATCATTCAACTGAAAAGGGGTCAAACAGATGGGAAAAATTCAGCATTTCATTGAATTATAATGGAATTCAGCTCTTCTTCCTTAGCCTTCATCAGAGACTCTGAGAGAAACATAAAAGGATCGACACAAGTTAGTAATTCTTCAAATTTCTTTTCTTTTTCAATGCCAACAAAGCAAGAAACACCGTGTCTCTGTAAACATAAATGAAAACCAATCATACCCATTTCATTGAATTGCTTCTCTGCTATTTCCAACAAATTATTCAGTTTCCCCTGCTCCGTAATATAATTTCCCTCAAGCTATTGGAACCATTTGATACATTGCTTAAGCCTTTTTATGTACTCAAACCTTTGTTCAGATATTTCCTGAAACAACAATATCAAACTTCAAACAAAAGTAAACAATTTAAATAGCCAAACTCAAAGCTCAACTTATTACCAAAAAATCACGTGTTTGACTTACCTTATAGTTATATTTATTCTTAATATTCAACTTCTCATTTAGTAATTTTCAGCTTCTCATTCAGTAATGCCACAATATCCTCAATAGAACTTGAAGGCTTTTGCAAGAATTTAGATTGGATACTAAAGAAAATAACTGGGGGTCTAAAAATAATTGACTTCACTTGCTTAGGAAAAAAAATTGGCCAAACTTCTCTTCTCAATTAATTTTTTTCACTTATCCCAATTTCCTAAAATAAGAAATTTTGATCATCTAAATAATATGCTAGGAAACCAGAGCTATATTGAACAGAAATTTACATTAACGTTGCAAAAGTTCTATAATTTACAACTGCAGAAGCAATGAAGCATATATTTATTAATATTACAGTCTCAATACAGAAGGAAAATGCAAACCTAGTAGTCATCAGGAAATAATTTAATACAGAAGAAAATAAAATTCTTATACTGATAGTGCTTTTAGATTACCTTCGCGTGTTTAAGTTCTTCCAGAAGCAATACTCCAGCTCCTTCTCCCATAACAAACCCATCACGGTTCTATCAAAGATCACAAAATATAAGTATAGGGATATTGCTACTGTGAATCAAGGAATTACCTGTTTCATTATCAACCATTAGCTCAAGCTTGTCCCTAAAATAGATCAAATCACTATTATTCATCTAATTTTGGCTCCATTAATCCAATTAAACCAACAGGCAATAATATATCTACATGGCAAGTGGGATTTTTAGTAGTTTTCTAGTAATTTACACAATGAAAATCCATTTAAGGCACCATTATGGTGCTTCCGCGTGCTGATGTACCAGCAGGCCTACGTGTGCGGAGGCCAGATCCTCCGAATGCGGAGGTTGGCGTGCCTTTGCACGCGGAGGACGCACCTTCACACATATCTGAGCTCACAAAATCTTGACTAATCTACAATCAACAATCATTTTCCAAACTTGAAACCAAATGAAGTGAGTGTTAAGAATTATGATTTTCCACATAATTTCTTACTTGCAAGAAGTATTTCATTATGCAATAAATCACAAAAGCCCTAATGAAAGAAGCACAGTTATCAGATGCCGACAACAGAAACCGGTTAATCCCAGAATTAGGAACCCCGCCTAGAGGATTTAGGCCGTCACCACCAATCTGCAAATTTCAAATCCGGATTCAAATACTCAAGCCTCCGCATGCGGAGGTTGGCGGAGGCTGGAGTTCCGCAACGGAGGTTCCAGCCTCCGCCTGCGGAGCCTCCCCGTGCAGAGGTTGGAAACCTCCGCCCGCGGAGGCTGGAGCCAACCTCCGCACGCGGAGGCTGGAGCTCCGCAGCGGAGGTTCCAGCCTCCGCCTGCGGAGCCTCCCCGTGCGGAGGTTGCACGCGGAGGCTGGAGCTACGCAGCGGAGGTTCCAACCTCCGCGAAACCTCTTAAACCCAAAAGTGAGTTATGCAAAAAATTTTGAAAGAAATTCTGTTGGAACTCACTTCGGTTTTGTTTGTGTGGCTAATGGGTTGAAATTTGGCCCAATTAACCCAAAAATTGAAACGAAACAAAGGGAAAAAAACACATTGGGCATTTGTTGTACAAGCTGCGTCCCAGTACATCTTCTTCATTCTTCCTGGCGGACGGCGTCGACTCACGGTGGAGACTTGAAGCTGCCCGCGGATGGCGTCGACTCACAATTCAACAAATCACAAACACATTCATATTCCTCAATTCCTGGCTCCATAATTTGTAAAACATAACTAATGAATCGGGCTGGAAGCTTGGAGGAATTCTTATAACATCGTTCACAGAGGTCAAACCCTATTTTCTCAACACAGTATGTTCCCCAACAATAGGATACATCTGCGTTAAATTTCAAATTACTCTGAAATTAGTTCCACAGTAATTTCAAATTACTGAGCCTCCGCACGCGGAGGCTGGAGCTTCCGCTTGTGGAGGACTGAGCGGCTCGGCATTTTTCGAACGCTAACATAAAAGAGTAAGCCTTTTGGTTGGGCGGGATTGACTCCAAAATTTTGGACGGTATTCAAGTCAAAAAATTTGGGCGGGAGTCGAGATGTATTCGAAACAATTTTTTTTTTTTTTATCTTGGGCGGGATGGAGGCCGAATTATGGGCGGGAACACTGTTGCATTTTTTTCAGTCTGCATTCCCTTTTCCTTTTTTCCTTTTTGTTTTTTTTTCCATTCCTTTGGGCGGGAAATTGGGGCGGCATTTTAAGCGGGCAGCTATCCTTCTTTAATATAGTAAATAGATAATTATTTGATAAAAAAAATTAGCAAATGTTGATAAAAGTAGTAAATATGTGTTCTTTAGTTAAAAATTTGATTAAAAAAATTAAGTTAAAACCAATAATTAACTTTATTCACACATTTTATGGGAATTTACAATTTTTATCAGCTTTTCAACCACACATTTCTTTAAGTTTTATTAAAATCTACTAAAAATCGATTTTTAGCAAAACTAGATAGGGACAAAATATATGATTGAAAGATTGATACAAATTATAACTTCTATAAAATGTATTATTAAAATTAATTATTGAGCCCCTGTTTGAACCACGTTTTCATTTTCATTCTTCTACTCATTTTCAACTACGCATTCTTCAATAAAATAATATTTTTAATCACATCAATAACTTTTTCCTTTTTTAAAACCACATATTCACCATCACATCACAAAAAAATGCATTCTCTCCTAAAAAATGTGTATCAAACACACTCTGAATGTGAACTCAACTTTTTAGCAACTTTTCAAATCATCCCAAACAAGCACTTAAAATGCCGTTAGAGCTGTTATTTAGTCTCCGTTTGGCCCCAATTTTTTAAAATTCTTTTTCTCTCAGACTCAATTTTAAGCAGATGTTTTATAGAATCCACAACTTTTATCAACTTTTTAATCACATATTTTATCAACTTTTATCAAAATTTACTAAAAATATGATTTTTAACCAAACCTAGTAGGAGCTTATTTATTTGTAAAATAGTGTAAAGTGAAATGTATTAGTTTAAATTGAAAATAAGACTTCATATCTGTTGTTGTAGTTGTTATTTATTTGTAAAATAGTTTTTAGTGAAATCTACTAATAAGGGGAAAAGCAATTTCACATTAACCATGTTTCCTATTATGGCCTCTAAAAAATAAAAAATAAAAAAATAAAATAAAATAAAAATTGGACAAGAAGCAAATTCTATATTGGATGCAAAAGTTCATGAATTTGGAATCTTAATTTCTAGATTGATTAAGGGATGATGGGAATAATTCAACTTTTTCTTGCTCAACATTTTTTTTTTTTTTTTAATTTTATGTTTTAACTTCAAGAATTCACAATGAGTTTAATTTCGATTTGAAGGCTAATGAACCTAACAAAGTGAAATAGTTGTATTGTTAGGCTTCCCAACCTCGTCTATGGCATTAAGACCAATCAAAAACCGTTGTTGCAACAAATGAAAAAAATATTTATATTAAAATTGAAGACGATAATGACATGGTTCTTGGCATTTAGAATATTTTTGGCAAATCGAAAGAGACATATTAAATAAAGAGAAATAATATATGATAATATCTATTAATTATTTTATTTAATCTAATACATATGTTCTTAAGGAAGATGACACCTACTACCCTACAACATTTGGTTAAATACTCTCACAAAATATATAATAACTAAAGGACTGTTCTCTTTGTATTTCAATTTTGTGTTTTGAGTTTTGAATTTATTTTGAGATTGTTGAAAATGTGTTCTTTTGACATTTTGAAAAATTGTTTTGAAAACACTCAAAATGCGTTTTGAAAAATTTGGTATGATTATAACCGAAAACACCAATTGTCGTTTTGAGTTTTCTTTGTAAATTTTTAACTTATTTTCAAAAGTGCGTTTTTGAAAATAGGAAAGAAAACGCGTTTTCACTATTTTGGGAAAATCGAAAAAAGAAAACAGCTTGAAAATGGTAAAGATGACCGACCCTACAACTTTGGAAGGTGATACATTTGAAACTTGGTTAACAAAGTCAAAAATTAATTATTGTATTACCATTTGTATCAATTAGTTAAATTATTCAATCACAAAAGAGGCAATGGAATTTTAGTTACAAATGGTAAAGAATGATGCCTATAAAATATACCTATAAAGGTCATAGACATGTTCACAGAAACATTGATGGGGACATCATAGAAAATACATTTGGACCAGAAAAAACTATGATATTTTGAGGTATGGACAAAAATAACTTGTTATAGATTGTAATAAGGTTTTGTAAGTATAAGAGTTAAGTATATTGAGAGATCTAATTAATTGGAAATTTTGTATTTGTTTTGAGTAATTAATTTGAAGCCATAGATCGAATTCACTATGGGAAGTTTTTCACGAGTCACGACACGAGTTGCATCTCTAGATTAGTCGGCTAACCCTAGTGATAACGATTGACACATTTGATTGAAATTGATGTCAATGCTATCTCAAGAATAACATAAAATTGGATGGAAATATAACTTGACTTGAGTTTCGCATTTTTATCTTCCTCAACACGAATCTTATTGTACATGAATAAGTTAGCTCGTCAATATTATAAACATGAATAAATAACTTCTAGATTGCTTATATTGTGTAAAAATACTTCTCTAAAAAACACAAAATTAGGGTTTACTGTATAATCACAACATCAGAGCATTAATATGTTTGGAAAAGCTTTAAAAAGTACTATTACTTTTAAGTAATTAAAAAACATTTAAATAACTTACTTTTTTTTTTTTTTACTCTTAACCAGAAAAGGTTAATTCATTTGAACCGTTGGATAAATTTCTTTAACATTCGAGTTCATTTATTGCATGAAACAACTCGATGTATAGGTCTATGCGTATTGATATTTCTAGAAAACTCTACCTAAATCCCGTAGGGTCCGTTCTCTTTGTTGTTTTTAGGTTATTTTCAGTTTTCGGTTTTCGAAAACACTGAAAACACATTTACTTACCTATTTTCAAAAACGAATTTTCAAAAACGAATTTTCAAAAACGAGTTTAAAATTTACTAAGAAAACGCAAAACACAAAAAATGTTATTTTAGCTGTTTTCGGTTAAAACCAAGCAAAAACTTCATTTTTTTTATTTTTGAAAATAATTTTTCAAAATGACAAAAAAGACGTGTTTTCGGTAATCTCAAAATGGACACTCAAAACACAAAACCCAAAATGAATTCAAAACTCAAAACAAAAAATTGAAACACGAAAAGAACAACCCCTTATTTTTTACCGAAGAAACCCTTTGCTCAAAAAGTTTTGATGCTAGTGGAGGAAGACTTCCTAACTGTAAAAGACGTAGGGCTAAAGAGAGACAAAAAACGATCTCTCATACATAATCTTGAATAGTATCTTACTGTTAGCTAGAATAAGTGATTTATCTTTTTAACTTATAAATAAACATTTAGAGCTTGTTTGGGAGAGATTTTTGGGAAAAGAATTGATTTTGAATAGTGATATGATGGGAAATATGTGGTTGAAAAATAAGGAAAAATTATTGATGTGATGGAAAATATTATTTTATTGAAAAATGTGTGGTTGAAAATGAGAATTGATTTACTGTAGAAAAATTTAATCCCTCCCAAATAGGGCCTAAGCATATTCAAGAGTTTTTCTACATCTTATTTTGGTGTTGGAACTAGTACCAAAAATGCAACATGGGAATGAGTTGTAATTAAAATAATGAATCTTACATGAAAACTATAAATAAAGAATAAATCCATTATATATTAGTTGGATTGCTTGGTTCTTAAGTAACAAATCAAAACCCCCATCCATGCTCTCATGCACAAAATATTCTCATCAATAATGTCTACAGTTCATTGTATTTACTTTGTTCTTCGCAAACAGAACTAGATTCTATTAACCGTTGACCTTTTTATTATTATTTTTTAAATAAAAAAACTGGAATTTGCATGATCAAAGGTTTTGAGAAACCACTTGTATTCCCACGAATGATTTTCTCAACTGTTTTTAACTTTATTTTTCCTCTTTGTTGGAATTAGGGTATGATCCGAATTCTATTTTAAAGAAGATTGAGAATTCTAATTAAAATAGACGTTAAGAGAAATTCTATTTGTTAGAATGCTTTTAAAATTCTATTCGAAGTATATTTGGAAAATTCTAGTTAAAATTTTATTTGAAAGTTGGAATTTATGGATCATGGAGGATTTTTCGATGCAACTATGCTTGTTTGGCGCTCGACAGGAGCTCGAGTTCCCAGAAGAGTGAATCTAGAGCCCGTCATATGCTCGAGCGACGCCTGCCTTTTTTCTCAATATTTTAGTAAAATCTCAATTTTTTTTTGCCAATTATTTTATTTTTGAATTTGTGATCAACTACTTCATATTGTGTCATATTATTTTCTCGCCTATTATCACAACTAATTAGTATCGGAATTATTCGGTATTTTCTTCGTTGTTTATAACAAATTGGTATCATAGTTCATGCTTAATTCATAAGAAGATTTTGTTCTTTGGGAAGGCAACCATGAAGTATGATATTTCATCTTTGAATCGCAGTACAAGATTTTCGTTGTGACAGGTAAAAATGCGAGCAATACTTGCTTAGTGCGTTGTAGGGATTTGACAAGATGTCCACAACTTGAAATTGGGAGGAAAAATAACGTAGGGATCAGAAAGCCCTATCAGAAATTCATCTTGATCTCTCGAATAATATTCTTCGAGGCCGTTTTGAAGGAGAAGTCTACCACTGCATTATGGTTAAGATTGAAGCAATTGTACATGATTAAGAGTCTTATTAGCAAATTGCACTTGAAGTAAGGCATTTATTTTCATCGTATTACAAAATGTACATCTCTTGAAGATCACCTAGATGTGTTTAAGGAAATCATCGTTGATCTTGAAACTTTGGAGGTTAAATATAAGAAGAAGATTTGTGTTTGATTTTGTTGTGTTCATTGCTCACTTTATATATGTCATTTAGAGACATAATCCTATATAGTTATGTTACTCTCACAATTGAAGATGTTTATGATGCACTTTATTCAAATGAGAAGATGAAGCATCTCGTTTGAACTGAGGCTCATGGAGATGACCATATTGTTGAGGTGGTTCTGGAAGGGGTAAATTAGTATCTAACCTCACAAATAGAATTTGTAATTATTACAATAAGAAGGGGCACTTGGTTAAAGATTTCTATAAGTTGTAGAATTAAAAAAAATTGGCTACAGCTAATCAGAAGGGAAATCAATTAGCTACTTCGAGTGAATCCAGTGTTTGAGAAACGTTTCACAATGATGGAGATCTTTTGGTAATTTCTGATGGCGATTCCAAACCTAAAGAGGATTGAATTCTTGATACAATTTGCACTCTTCATATGTATCACAATCGAGATTCGTTTACAATATATGAAGAAGTTTCCAAAAGGTGTTGTTGTAACCGGTAATAATACACATTGTCAAATAGATGGTATAGAAAGGGTCAGAACATTTGATGATGTGCAACATGTTCACGATTTGAAGAAAAATATATATATTTTTTAGTACTCTTGACTTGAAAGGGTACAAATTCATTGGTGAAGGTGGAGTCTTGAAAGTTCGTAAATATGCTCATATTGTGTTACAGAGAAAGAAAAAGTCTAAATTATATATCTTGTAAGGTACTACAGAATTTTTGAAGGTTAATCAACATTAATTTGGAGCTTAGGTGGATTATGAGTCTGGTTCAATACCGTTGGAGTTTTGTTTGGTGTTTACTTTGATGAATATGTTTAAGTCAAGTTCGAAAGTTATAAATAATTCCGTTTTGCCACCATCTGCAATGTATTTGTATTCAATTTCTAGAAACATACCCATTTTTGAAAATATGCCTCCATATAGGTACAAGTATGCTAATTTAGTTAATTCTACTTCGTTTGTGTTGAAGGTAGTAATTCTAGCAAAGATCATTCAGTTGAAGCATTTCGTGATGATTCTGTTATAGGGTTTGTTTCAGCCTTGTTTGGTGATTGTTAATCATGTTTAATTTTGTTGCTCGTGGTTCAAGTAAATATGGTGTCCAATGGTGTTCTTGCAATTTTGATTGCTTAGATTTTTTTGTTTAAAACCATTTGGGTTTTGTGGTGAGGTGGAGAATATTTTCAAATTGAAAATTTTGATGAAGAAGTTCGTTTATGTTTTTTGTTAAAGAGTTGAAGTTCATACCTTGCAGTGGAGTTTATCTCTAGGTGGAGAATCTTTAAAGTTTACTCATTGTAGTGATATTCATGTCGAGGTGGGGTTTGTTAGAATTAAGATGTGACCTGAATTCTATTTTGAAGATGACAGTAAATTCTAATTAAGGTCGACATTAAGAGGAATTCTATTTGTTGAATGTTTTAGGATTCGAAGTCTTTTTGACAAATTGTAGTTGAAATTCTATTTGAAAGTCCAACTAAGAGTAGGAATTTGTGTTAGACTTGAATAGATCAAGATATGGACCAGAGAGGATTTTTCATTGCAATTATGTTCACCGGGCTCTCGACTAGAACTCGAGCGTCCAAAACAGTGAAGTGACGCCCGTCTGGTGCCACCAAACGCTCGACCAGTGGGACAACGCCCGCCTGGCACTTGTCTAGCGCTCGAGCTCCATATTTATCCGGCCTAGGCCCATTTTTGTATTTTGACGCGTTTTGAGCATTCTTTTCCATTTATAACTCTAGTTTTAGTGTTTGAAACATCTTCTATATATTTAGTTCTTCATTGTATTTTAGATTAAGTTAGACAAATCATAAACTTAATCTAAAATACAAAATCATTGTATTATTTCTCTATATTTTAGTGAAATCTCCATTTCTTTGCCAATTATTTTATTATTAAGTTTGTGATTAGTTACTTCATATTGTGTTATATTATTTTCTTGCCTATTATCAAAACAAATTAGTATCGGAATTATCCGATATTTTCTTCGTTGTTTATAACACTCTCCTTGCTTCGTTGGTATTTGAAAATTGACTAGACTTTCACTCTTAAATGAACAAACCCTTTTTTGTGTTAAAGATTCAATAGAAACAGCTAGCAATATTGAAATTGAAAGAGAAAGATCGATGATAAAGTCCTCTTAGATAAGAATATCTCAACGTTGGAGTTGAATCGTATAGTTTCCTATTTTTTATGGCTTGGCCCTTTTATGGTAGATAATGGGGTACATACCCCCTACAAAGGATCGGATTAATGACATATATATACAATACTTGAATTTTTGATGTAAATCTACATAGTTGGTTCTCATCCTCCCAAGCGTACATATGTACTATAACCCACTCCTTTATGTGGCGTTTTCGAGGGAAAAGACGGGTACGCTATTTCGATTGTGATCAATCCGTAGGTACTAATGGAAAATAAATAGGCACTCGAAACAGCAAAAGCAAAGAGTTTAGACCTAAAATGAAGAAGAATCTGTTGATTCATTCTAAATCTAATTGACACTATTCATTTATTATTCGATATTGTGCTTCTTGTTCAATGTGTCACCAATCAATCTCGTTCAATCTACCAATTAACAAAAAGTGGTTTGTCTGCCATTTGAAGCAAATGAAGGATAAGCAGAACATGGAGTATGAGTCAAACCCCCGTTTGAATTGAAATTGAGATACTGATGCAAGTTCTTCAAATCATTCATATAATACACAAAAAGAAACTTCAGATATTTGATGTCTTTCTCTTTGAATAAGATAATTCGAGCGATGGTTTCATTAGATATTTTACAACTAGAATTTCTCTCTCTCTTTTTTTTTTTTTTTTCGATCAAGTTCCTCCACCATCGCAAACCCTACTTATATTCAAGCATGCTACTCTTTTTAGTTATTGAAAAAAATGTGTACTCTCTTTTGAATTAAAGAAGCAACTCTAAGAGATTTTTTTTTTTTTTCCTTTTAGAAGATATAAGAGTGAAACAGAGAAAGACAATCAAACAATTCTCAATTATAGGCCAATTAAATGAATTTTTAGAATTTGGGTAGGGAAGAGGTCAACCATAGAAGGTCGAAGTTCAAAAGAGGAAAGGCATATGGTGGACACCTAAATACCATAAATGATAAATGATGTAGTAATCGATAAAAGTTGATGAAATGTGTAGTTAAAATGTTGATAAAAATTTTAGGTTACACGAAATGTGTGAGTAAATTTAATGATTGACTCTGTCTAGATTTTATTAACTAAAATAAGCCAAACATGGGCTAAATTGGAATGTGAAAGTCAAATCAAATTATTTAATAATGAAGCAAGACACATATATTTTATTACCAAATAATACTTAATTAAAAATTAAGCTACTGTCGCAAGGTTTTGTTTTTTTTATATACATTGATATGCACCAAAATGTTTGATATGCACCAAAATATCTATGATTGAGATGTTCATTAATTGTGCATTGTGGCCGACACATAACTTTATAACTGTGCCTGATTCTTTGTGCTAATCATTTTCCTCTTTAATCTTTCATTCAATTATTTGTTTAAAATAGTTGACCCTCGAGTAACATTATTAAAAGTTTTAATTTTCGAGAATGAAAAAATTATTTCTATGGCCCCGTTCGGGAGGGCTTAAAATCCCATTAAAATTGAAAATATGACCGTTATTGGGTCCCATCCGTCTAATAAAAGTCAACAATAATAGCTATATTTTCAATTTTAATCCCTCCCAAACAAGCTCTATGTAACGCTTTCTTTCCAAACAAATATCAATTCATTTTATAATTGGTTCAACATTTATTTATTGATGTATATAACTTTTTATATTTCATTCCTTTTTTCATGTTTTCACATCGTTATACTTCTCAGGAAATTGTAATAGAAAGTGGGGTTAACATGTGCGTGTTTGGCTAAACTTAAAATTTAAAAGTAGATAAGAAAAATTATCCAATTTGATAATAAATTTTATCTTATCCTACATAAATAAAAGAGCCACTCCGTGGTTACTGTTCATAAGTCGAGTCGAGCCAAATGGTTTTATGGCTCGACTCAGCTAATACTTTTTTTTAAACGTTTGATTCAGTATTTTAACTTACAAATATTCGTTTTAAGCTCAGCTCGGCCAAGTTATGGTTCGGCTCAGCTAAGCCGTCTAAGCCTTTTTTTTTTTTTTTTTAAATTCAGTATTTTAAGTTACAAATATTCGTTTTAAGCTCGACTCGACTAAGCCCCTCCCCCTTTTGATTCAGTATTTTAAATTACAAATATTCGTTTAAGGAGATTTAAAATTTGTTGTAAATGTTGAAGTACGGTCATGATAAATATATGATCGATAAATTTTAAATATAAAAAATAATTTTACATTAATTGTGAAACGTAAAGTGGTGATTGTATATGTTTCTTTTCATCACAACCCCTTTCCAATGTCTTTTTTTTCGAACTTTATTTTACTACAATTTTTCGTTTGATTCGATATTTCACGATATGAATATCCATTTGGATCGATTTAAATTTTTTTTAAAAAAACTTAAAATGTGTATTGTCGATTAAGTTTAAGCCTCCGTTTGTTTCTCATTTTTCATCCATAAAAATGAAAAATATGACTGTTATCCATCACATCAAACCATCAATTTCGAATTTCTATCTCTTGTGTGAGGCCTAATAACGTCTATATTTTTCATTCTCATTCTACAATAATGAGAATCAAACAGGATAAAAATTATCTTAAATTATTAAACGTAAAATCATAATCGTTAATTTTTCTTTTTTACCCCACATCAACCCCTATACTCACACCAATTTCTCTCAATTTCATTTTTTTTTTCAGTTTTTACAGTTAAAAAGGGTAAATTTATGGAGTCAAAATGGATATTGAAGGAACTCAATGATTTTCAGAAGAATCCTCCTATATCATGCAGTTCTGATAGACAAACATCTTTTATGAAGTGGATTATTTTGATTTTTTTTAAATGGATTTAATGTACAGTATCATTGGAACATGTTGAAAAGATATTCGACAGAATTTATGAAGTTACGTGATCGTTTGTCATTCTTTTTGGCTCTATGATGGAAGCTTTCATTGTGTTGTGGTTTTAATACTAATAAAGACCCTTGATTTGTCCTAAATTCTGCACTGTATTATCATTATTTAATTAATCTTGACTACATACGTCTTGCATAGGGTTTTGGTAAAGAAATTAAATACTAGTGCAACTGATACATGTAATTGGAGATTCTATGAACACGAGATGAAGGAGACATAATATCTTACCTCAATATGTAGAAAAATGATGGCTATGTTGAATTTTATTATCTCTTTACCAGGGCATCAATATCTAATCATCTATGTCCTATTTTTTTTTTTTTTAAAGAATATAGATACCTTCAAACGCAAAGTCTAAAAAATAAGTTTTGAATCAAATCTCTTAATATTATTTTTGTCATCTATCGTCATTTTAAGTGTTTTAAGTTTAATATAACTAATGATTAAGACAAATAATTTTTTTTATATTTACGCTACCATATAACCAACTATACTATGACACGTGCATTGCATGTGCGTCTTACTAGTAATTAAAAAAAAATAAAGCAACTTTTTCACTATAGATAAAAAAATTTCAAATCAAAAAAATAAATTTGGCTCACAATAAAAAATATTTTTCAGCCAACAAAAACTAATAAATGTACGCCTGTGAACTGGGATGTGACAGATACCTTTGTTCTAACTTTATAATTGATTTGACATTCATTTTCCAAGAAATCATAAAGGGAAAAGAAATTGAAAGGAAGCATGATAGGTGTTTCCCTTCAAATCCAGCCACAAATCTTGTAGGCAAAAGGAGTAGTCTATTTCAAACAAATAATTAATATCTTCTTTCTGGCAAATCAAAATGATTATATTCACACATTGTAAGTTTTTTTATATATAAAAATAAATTTGACTTACATGTAAGAACTATGTTGAAACAACAATTTTTCTATATAAATATCTTATATATAAATCAGATGGAGACATGGAGTCAATATTTTTTCAATATTTATACATGTAATTTTAATGCCATTTCTTTATGATTGCATGGAATTCTCCAATAAAAAGTTCCCCCCTTCCCAAAAAAAAAAATCGACGAAAAAGAGGAATATATTTTGATGATCTAGACGAGGATGAATTGATTTAGGGTTTTTTCAGTTTCTTATAAATTTAGAGAAAATTTAAGGTAGAGATTCCAAATCTTTCAAAAATAAGTAGCGTGATTCCAAATCTTTAAGCCTTTGCAGTTACATTCCAAACCTTTCAATAATTGTGCGATAGAAAGACATATGGATGATTTCTATCCAATTGATTGTTAATTTATTAAAAATCAAGTGTCCAACTAATTTTAAAAATGGTAAAATGGTAACTCTATACTTTTCACCTAAAATAATTAAACAAATAAAAAAAGAATTTAATTTAATTATTTTAGGTGGAGAAATGTAGAGTTACTATTTTTCTCTTTTTAAAAATTGGTCAAACGCTTGATTTTTGATTAACTAATGGTCACTTGGATAGAAACCGTCCAAAGGTCCTTCTGTCGCACATTTATTGAAATGTTTGAAATATAACTGGTATATTTAAAAATTTGGGACAACACTGAACATTTTTGTAAGGTTCGAGACCTTTTCCATAATTTTTCCTAAATTTAGCAATACAGGTTCAAAATGGATGCATTGAATATGTCATCTGAAAAAGCAGGCAATTATTTATTAGTTGACTTCTTCTAAGTTTATATATCAGGTAGATTTCCATAAAGATTTTGCTATTTGTACAATGTGATGTAAATTATTTGCGGCAACAATAACTTTTTGTTCAAACTGTCTAATAACATAATGTCATGTGACATTTCGTAAACAAAACTATCATCCATGTTGTTCACCAAGCATGACTCTAATCAAAATTCCCCAATATCTACTTTGAACGACTTGCCTGCGATGTATTTTGTTTGATGAGCTGAATAAATTTTAAAAAGATGGACGTCGTATAGAAAAATTTAATAAGCTATCACGTTGAGTACAATGTACTAAATATGCGAAAAATATTTCTTGTTGTATATAGAAGCCCTAAATTTATTACTACTGTGAAACGAGGCATGTTTATTATAGATCAATGTCTAGTGTGATATGGTGCTATAAAATTAAAATCTAAAACACTCTCAAAGTTGAAGATCAAAGTACGTAAAAGAGTACGCCAAACACATAAAATTTTCGTAACTCTTCTATGGAAAGTAGATGTACATTCAAAAATAGATATTTTTTGAAGTAGATTGATGTGTACCATGGCTAGAATGATGGCACGTCTCTAAACGCATATAAAGAAGAAAATTAGTTAATTGTTGTTTTTCAATACTATTCAATACTACGCATCAAGAAAAAAAAGAGTCAAAAATCTTTTTATACTGTTTAATATTTACTTTACGAACATTGTCTTGAAATCTTATAATTGCAAAAGGAGGTGGTAATGCAGACAATCTTCCACCAAACAAGCTGGTGGGGGGGGGGGGGGGGGGGGTGGGCCTTTGATGGTTGCATTTCTCTGAAAGAGATAAATTAGGATGGGTACTCACTAACCACTTTGTCTTCAAGCATGGATTTACTCATTTCAACTCCTCTTTTTTTGCTTCCATTTCCATTACTTCAAAGCTTTAAAGTCAACAATTTTTTGATTTTAGGGTTTAGTAGGGGACAAAAAAAATGTACAAGTTACTTCGTATAGCTATTGAGAGACTCAAGTTCACGTTATTCTTATGTATCATAATAAATTTCTTGAGTTAACTGACTCGTTTAAGGGGGAAAGAGTAGTTGTGTCAAAATATGTAAGTAGAAGTGTGGTTGGCCAACCTCGTGCAAGATCTTTTCAATTTTTGTTATTTCCACTCAAAGGCCCATTAAAATTTTGAACCGCACAATATGAAAAAAGTCAAGTCAAGATAGATGACAAGCTAGGTTTCACTAAGACTCGATTAACTCAGTTTGAGACTTTAAAGAGTATTAAGAATATCATTTTGGAATCAGTAAAATTGAATTTCGTACAAAAATGAAATTCTAAATTCAATTTGCATGTGGCCATAGAAAACCTTCTTCTACATTTGAAATATTGAAAACAGTTGAAAAACTTGGTACTTTTAGCTCACACATTCTACATTTATGTTCTGAACTGCAATCTTCCTTCGAGGAAAAGTGCTTAGACAAAAAAATGTACTGTCTTAAGAAAAAAAGAAAAGAAGCCCCCACCCTGCGCCACCTACACCCCCACCCCCAGACACAATCTCACCTTCAAATTATGTTTTTCCTAGCACTTGAGGAAGATGTTAAATTGTGTAGCGTAATCATTGTTTATATGTGGAGTCAGTATGCGATCGACCTTCGTAGTTAGGTTTCGGTGGTTAAAAGTGGGCAGGGCAGGGTAGGACGGAGTCCCCTGGTCAAAATTTTACTAAAGATATTTAGAAATTTCATACTTGTAATTTCGATTTTGCCCTAATAATTCTTATCACGATCAAGAGCACACATGTTAGAGACTGTTGGGGCAAACAAGTCCCACATCGGTTGTGGGAAGAAAATAAATCCACCATATAATCCAAGTGGGCTACTCCACTCATTACCAATTGGTTTTGGGATGGAACCTCACTTGGGCCTAGTGGTGTGGGATTGGGGCTTGGGTAATTGCTCCTAATAATCCCTAACAAGTGGTATCAGAGCGTGTGTAAGGCGTTCTTGAATCTTCGATTTATGGTTTGTCACTGGAAAATCAATTTCCAGATGATGCCCTAAAAAAAAAAATCGATCGAATTGCAGAGGAACCCTAACCCTAATTTTTCCCCCAATTTTCAGTTTTCTTTCGATTGACTACTAATAACTTTCTTTCTGTCCTTTTCTTGGTAAACCTGCTTGGAGCCCTGGTCTTCGAGCTACGGATGGTTGATTGGTTGATCGAACCTGCTTAGTGCTGTGCTCTGCTTCGATCTGTCTTGGTGAAAAATTCCCTAACCCTGACATTACTCTGTTAATTACTATATTTAAATGTTGAATATTTTTCCCCTGTTTTCCCCATTGCTGTGTGCCCCCCCTGTTGATGTTTAGAATTGAGCCTTGACCTGGGGTCCTGAACCTCACGGAATCCTGGTGAATTCTAACACCTGGAACTTATAGTTTTCTGATTATTAGTCCGTGTGTTTGCAGTAGCTATATTCTCTGTGAATTCTGTGATATTGGTTAATAGTCTATTTACAGTCTGATACTTCTTCATCCCCGTGTTTTGATTGCACTATGACTTGTGTGATATCAAACTGTTGATTGAAATATCTTATTACTGTTTTCTGTGGAACTGTGACCTCAAAAATTCTTTGTGTTGATTAAAAGCTTCAAATGATAATGACAACATTTGAACTTGGAGTTTTTAATGGAAAATGGGATTTTTCCATTTGGCAGCAAAAAATGAGAGGGGTCTTAGTTCAACAGAAAGTCTCTAAGGCTATAACTGGTGAATTTCCTGCTACTATGACTGATGATCAAAGACTTGAATCTGATGAACTTGCTTATACCTCTATAATTCTTCATTTGTCTGATCAAGTGTTGAGAAAAGTTGGTAAACTTGATAGTGCTAAGGCTTTGTGGGATAAGCTAGAAGAGCAATACATGTCTAAGAGTCTGCCTAACAAACTTTTCCTTTTAGAGAGGTTCTTTAGCTTTAAGATTGATATGTCTAAGGATTTAGATGATAATCTTGATACTTTTAATAAATTGGTTCAAGATATCACTAACACTGGGGAGAAGGTGTCTGATGAATATAAAGCGGTTATCCTGTTGAATGCTATACCTGATGTGTATAAGGATGTTAAGTCTGCTATTAAGTATGGTAGAGATACTTTGACTCCCGACATAGTGATCAATTCTTTGAGGAGCAAAGAGTTAGAGCTTAAGGTTGATAGAACCGGGAAGGATTTTGAGAGTTTGTCTGTGAGGGGTAGACCTATGACTAGGCAAGTCAGTGGTCAGAGTTATCAAGGGAACAATCATAACAATTCTAAGAAGAAAGTGAAATGGGGACCTAGATCTAAGTCTAGGAGTGGAATTAGGAAGTGTTATGGGTGTGGTAAGACAGGACATTTTATAAAGGATTGTTATAAGAAGAAGAATGAACAGAAAGAGAAGAGAGTGGATGAGGGGAATGTAGTTGAACCTCTAGATGAGAGGACTGTTGATGTATATGTGGTGACAGAACCCACCCCTGATGTGAATACTGTCGACTATGTGGATGACAGTGGTCAGGATAGTGAGTGGATTATGGACTCAGGGTGCACTTTCCATATGACCTCTAGAAGACCTTGGTTAGAGAACTTTAAGGATCTTGATGGGGGAGAGGTGGTTATGGGTAACAATGCAACCTGTAGCATTAAAGGAATTGGTAGTGTGACTTTGAAGTTTGATAATGGATATACCTTTACTTTAGAAAGAGTAAGGTATATTCCTGATTTAAATAGGAACCTGATTTCTATGGGTAATCTAGATGACATAGGCCTGCAAGGCCGGATTGGTAATGGTTTTTTGCAAATAACTAAGGGTTCCTTAGCTATTTTCAAAGGTACCAAGAGGAATGGTATATATGTCACTAGAGCCAGTGTTGTTCAGAGTCACACTGCTGAGTCCTCTAGTGCTGAGATTGATGCTACCCTGAAGTGGCATAATAGGCTAGCTCATGTGAGTGAAAAGGGGTTGCACATTTTGAATAAGAGAGGAGCTTTTGGAAAGGATGTGATTTCTAAGGTTCCATTTTGTGAGCACTGTACTTTAGGAAAACAACATAGGCTTCATTTTAATAGTGGTCAGCATAGGACTGCATCCATCCTTGAGTATATTCATTCTGACCTGTGGGGCCCATCATCTACTACCACTCAAGGTGGCAACAAATATTTTTTATCACTGAATGATGATTTTTCAAGAAAAGTTTGGATTTACCTTTTGAAACAGAAATCAGATACTTTTGAAAAGTTTAAAATTTGGAAAACTTTAATTGAAAATCAAGTGGATAAAAAGATCAAAATTCTAAGAACAGACAATGGTCTGGAGTTTTGTAATACTGAATTTGATCAACTCTGTAGAGATGATGGGATCTTCAGGCATAAAACTGTTCCTTATACTCCTCAACAAAATGGAGTTGCTGAAAGAATGAATAGGACTATTTTGGATAAGGTTAGATGTATGATGATTAGTTCGGGGGTTCCTAAAGTACTTTGGGGTGAGGCTGTGATGACAGTGGTGTATATTGTGAATAGAACTCCTTCTAGTGTCTTAGATGGTAAGACACCTAAAGAGGTATGGTCAGGGAGATTATCTGATTATACTACTTTGAGAACTTTTGGATGTTCTACTTATTCTCACCAAAGTATAGGTAAGTTGAAGCCTAGGTCTCAGAAATGTGTTTTCATGGGGTATCCTGAGGGAGTGAAAGGATACAGACTTTGGGCTAGAGATGAGAAGGGTTTTAAGATGATAACCAGTAGAAATGTGACCTTTATTGAAGGTGATATGCCGTGTTTGAGTAAGAGAGTCTCTAGTGGTGATCCTAAGAGTGATGAGGATGAGGAGACTAGAATGCAAGTAAGAGTAGGTAACTCCCCTGAACTTGTTGAGGAGGAACAAGTTGAGATTGTAGGTGGTGAACATGACTTAGTAGGTGATGTAGTTGATCCTCTAGGTGATTATCAACTTGCTCGTGATAGAGCTAGGAGAGAGATCAGGGAACCCGCTAGGATGGGTGATTATCATTCATTTGCTGTTTTATCATATTAAGACTTAGTTTTCAAGGAGCCAAAATCTTATGAAGAGGCGTTGAGTTGTCAACAATCTAAAGAGTGGCTTGGTGCTATGAAGGAAGAGATGAAGTCTCTTGTGAAGAATGATACTTGGAAGTTAGTTCCTCAACCTAAGGATAAGTCTTTGGTAGGCTGTAAGTGGGTTTACAGTATTAAGGAGGGTAATTCTTTTAAAGAGCCTCTTAGGTATAATGCTAGACTTGTTGCAAAGGGATTTACACAAAAACCTGGTATTGATTATAATGAAATTTTCTCTCCTGTTGTGAAATATACTACTATAAGAGTCATGCTTGCTTTAGTTGCTCAATATGATTTAGAGCTTGAACAAATGGATGTTAAAACTGCTTTCTTGCATGGTGATTTGGATGAAATGATTTATATGGTGCAACCTCAAGGTTTTATTGATTTGAAAATGTCAAATCATGTTTGTTTGCTTAATAGATCTTTGTATGGTTTGAAACAATCACCTAGGCAATGGTATATTAGATTTGACAATTATGTGTCTTCTATTGGCTTTGTGCGAAGTGTCTTTGATCATTGTCTTTATTTGAAAAGAAATGATAAGAATGATGTGATTGTTTACTTGCTTTTGTATGTTGATGATATGCTATTGGTTGGACATAAAATGAGTGATATAAATGATATCAAAAAGGCTTTGAGTAATGAATTTGAAATGAAAGACTTAGGGCATGCTAGAAGAATTTTAGGGATGGATATTAAAAGAGATAGATCACAACAATCTCTTCTTTTAACCCAATCTGACTACGTGAAAAAGGTGTTATCTAAATTTGCTATGCATGATTCTAAGCCTGTTACTTTGCCTCTTGCGTGTCATTTTAAATTGAGTAAAGAACAATGTCCACATGATGAGTCTGACATTAAATACATGCAAAAGGTACCTTATGCTAATGCGGTTGGATCAGTTATGTATACTATGGTATGTACTAGACCGGATGTTGCACATGCTATTAGCATTTTGAGTAGATTTATGGCAAACCCGGGTCCGGAACATTGGACCGCTTTGAAATGGCTTTTAAGATACTTAAAAGGTTCTGCAGATTTAGGATTGCATTTTAAATTTTGTAAAGAGGGAGTTGTGTTGAAAGGGTATGTGGATTCTGATTATGCTAGTAACAAGGACAATAGGAAATCAACAACTTCATATGTGTTTACTTTGTTTGGTGCTTGCATTAGTTGGAAGTCTCAATTGCAGTCTATTGTTGCCTTATCTACTACTGAAGCTGAATATGTAGCTGCTACTGAAGCAATAAAGGAGTCTTTGTGGCTTAAAGGCTTGTTATGTGAACTAAATGAATTGCGTGATCCTGTTGTGGTTTATTGTGATAGTCAGAGTGCTATTCATTTATGTAAAAATCCTGTTTTTCATGATAGGACTAAACATATAGATATTAGGATGCATTTCATTAGAGATATAGTTCATAAAGAATCTATTTTGCTTGAGAAAATCCCTACACAATTTAATCCCGCGGATATGGGAACAAAGGTACTTCCTCTTTCCAAGTTTAAATCTTGCTTACAAATTCTAAGAATTGATTCTGGGTGAATTTTGTTTTTCTTGCAGGTGGTAACTCCCTGGGTGTTAGTGCTATGAAACACTAATGGGTTTAGTGGTTTATGGCATTGGCATCAAGGGAGAGATTTGTTGGAATTGTGATGCCATTTGTGACATTAGCTTTCTAACTATTTTTAAGCTATGATGAAAAGAAAAGGGCTCAACCTATTGCTGAATAAGTTTCAGCCATTGCCCAATAACGCAATAAAGATTCAGGCCCAATACCCAAGCCCAAGACTTACCCAAGTGTGTTGCTCTGGACCGTCGGATGGGAATCAAATCTACGGTTGGAAGGCTGTACATATATACCAGCTTGACCGTCTAGTTTTCGTTCGTGATTCTCATTCTCCCCCTTTGCTGCTGTGTGCGAGAAAGTCTCTGGGTTTTCTTCTGTCTTTGTGAATCTGCCCGTTTCTTCCTTCTCTTCTTCTGTGTTTGTGATAGGATTAAAACTTCTGGTTGTAATCAGTGTTCTTTGTGTGGTAATCTCTGTGATTGAGGGGGAGTTTCGACTGGTAGATTGATGTGTTCGATTCAGTCCATTGTAGTGGCTGCTTAGGGTTATTGTCTTGGGGTTTGGGGCTGTTGTGGTCGTTTCTATATTGTACAGACTGGTACAATGTTCTATTTCTGAGCCTAATGAAAATGAGATGATTCGTTGAGTATACTGTTGATATTCTTGGAGATTTCTTGATTGCTTCCGTTTGATTTCATAGGCTTATTCCTTACAGAGACAATAGGGCTTGCAATTTTTTCTTGTAGACTTCTTTCATCATAATGAATTACTATAGCAACGTACGAGGAAGTAATATCACAATAAGACGAATCTTTATAAATCTTGTGCGTTCTTTTGTATCTTTATTTTCTTACTTCGATTTTATTGATTTCGGTAGTATATAATTAAGATTGCTAATTCTTAACATAGGTAGATGCCCACATTTACATTATCTATTAGAGGTTGGGTTTATTTGTCATTTGAAGGTTGCATTCTTGTATAATTTTCATAATAAATAGATTATAGTTATCTACTAGGTGAAATAATCTAGTGGACTACAAAATTGAAGAGGTACAAAAACATAAGAAGCTGCTTTCTAGATTATTTCTCAGGGATCTGAGTTGTGATGAAAATCTCTGGTTACTGAACTTTCTTGCTGTCAATTGGCATCACAGATTGTAGAACCCATAGAAATGTGCACTCATTAAAACACCAGTTGGACCACAATTGTGGGGTTTCGTAAAAATTTAAGCAGTTGAATGGATGATATATTTATTATTTTAATGATTTAGTCAACTGGTTCATTTTTTTTAATTTGAAATATAATGAATTGGGCAGTTACTTTTTTTTTTTTTTTTTTTAAATTTTGATATCATGTTGAAGTTAGAGGTGTTAAATAGAATGAAGTCGAGCCGAATGTCTTGCTTATTTCTAGACTTGGCTCGCCTCAACAAAAGTCGGATTTGAACTTTTTTGCTAAAATGTGAGCCGCTCGCGAGCCAAGGTGAGTTGGTTCACTCGGATCACGAGCCAATTCGTGTGAGCCGACAAGTGTCTCGCATGAGTGATTCGCTGTTTGACTAGCTAGTGGGACGAGTCAAGTGAGTAAACACCGAGCCGTACATCGCACTTAGTATTCTTAGTTGAAGTACTTGATGTAAAAATTAAAATTATTGATAGGTGACGCTTTTAGAATTGAAAACTTAAGCGCCAAAATTTATTGGATTGAATGTTTTTTCGCACCAAATTAAATGGGACAACATTGTTGTGGTAATACATCTGATCTAAAACCTGGGTTGTTACCCTCAATGCTGTGTGCGCACAAATTCCAGATAGGGTTTATGATTTATGATAATAAGGCTTAAAATGGACCACCCTAAGATTCAGTTTTGCTACCTTAGAGTGGTCCTATAATTGATTTATGATCATAATAATTTAATTAAATGCGATTTTTACGGACTGACATCTTCTGCAGTGTTGTACGTTTTTAGCAGAAAGCTATAATTTCTTTCTTAAATCTTCGTACAAACAAAAGAATCATGAAACATTGTCATAAAATTTTGCCCACTTATTTGATATAATGACAAATGATATTTTATTATTAAATTGTTTAAAAAATATACAATTTTTGTACCCAATTATCTGCTGTCAACCTTACATTTGTCAAGTAGGTGGGCAGAGTTTTATGTTAAAGTGGCTTATATCCAAACAAAATTAATTATGACGATCGATGTTCAAAAAGACTAAATCTTTTAAAAATAGAAAATAAAATATAAAAAGAAAAAGTCTTTTAAGGTGAGAAATAAAAAAATATGGACTTGAACTTAGTAATTAGGATGCTTTTAATTTTCCATTTCAATAGTCCAGGTGTTAAAGATTTCCACCACGACCACCATCACCTTCGACGACAGAATAACAATTATTCAACATCAACATCCACCACCATCACTATCGTCACTACAAGCACCGTTTTTAATGTGTGCTCTCCACCACCACGATCATCGTAAGCACTGCCATGAGTCTTTTCCCACTATCTAGGATTTGAGTGGTCACAAGCGTTGTCACTACAAAGGCGCCATCGATGATGAAGGGAGCTCTAATAGTGATATCATCTCCTTCGATGGTTGAACGTCCAGCCACGCCCCAAGGACTTCTATCTGAACCTACTTGCGAAGCCGGAATTTTCAATTGGATTTGAGGTTCAATGGAGGCTTTTTGATATAGATTTGGAAATCGCCTTTGGCACTACTATCAGTAGTGGTCCGGCGTTGCAGTTGGCGACTTGGGGCGGTGCATTGTTGCTTGTGCTTCTAGTTGTGCATGTCTTGGTGGATTTGTCGTACATGTGGTGTTGGATTATGAATTTGAGCTGACGATGACGATTTGTGTAGTGCAGACGATTGTGGAATGGGGGTGGGGGGTGGGGAAGATGAAGAATGACTGTGGTCAGTTAATTGGATAATTTGTAATCGATAAATAACTTATGACCTATAAAAATATATGACTTGCGTTTAAATATGTAATTGTGACCCACAAATGGTGGATTTGTGACCGCGACCTTTTATGGATTAGTGTATAATCATGATCATAAATTATTCGTTATTGTAATTGTGATACAAAATTTTATCTAAGGTCACAAAATGTGACAACCTTATTTTTTTTCCACAAGTTTCTTATTTTTGAAATTATATTTTAAAATATTTGTAGTTATGTATTTTATTCCAATTAAGGAATTATTTTCGGTCGATCATTTATCCAAAACTTTGCAGGCCCATGGGTTAAGAGAAACAGATTTGCACTGAAAGTTGAGGAATGGGCCGAGATGGAAAGTTTCACAAAGTAAATTTATTTGGCTCACTGATAGAGATAGCATTAAATAATACGGGAAAATGATTTGAGCAATTTTGCTATATATATATTTTTGGAGAGTTTCATTTTTGCACCTATTTTAATGGGCTGAAGTACCTTTCTATATAGAGAAAAAAAAAAACCCTAACACTATTAGATGTTATCAATATTTTCTATGTTGATCAGACATTTAGTACTTACGTTTAAAGGTGACTCAAATAACTTGAGGGCCTTATGCCAGATAATACCGTCTACGAGGACTTCACGTTAACCCTAAAAGGACCCCATGACATGCTGGCGTGTCCGTTAGATTTAATTCTGTATTAGATGCCTTTTGTATTCTCTCTCATAAACATGTTAGGGAAGCGTTTATAAATAATTTAAATTATAAATAAATATAAGTAAGAATCAGACAATACTTGTAAATGCCTTAAAATGTGTAAATAAAAGTTACTTGAATATTTATAAACTTGACGCAAACATATACTAACGACATCTATTGAATATTGATCTCAAGGATACAAAATAAATGTGTTGTACACCCAATTACTATTATTTGGTATTGTTAGATTATTCATTAATTATGTGAATTACTAAAAAAAAAATTGTCATATAAGAAAAATAAATTGTATTAAAAAAACCAACTTGACAAGGACTGTCAAACTGATGGGACAAAAATAGTCATTTTTGAAGAGTTCCATTTAAATTCAGAAGTTTGGTTAGATATATTTCCTGTATGTTATTAGATGGCATTATATTTCTGTTTTATAAAAAAAAGACACCAAATCGAATGAAAATTGATTTTAGACAATTATCTACTCATTAAACATCAATATCACGTAAGCACCAGTTTTTTGAACTTAAATGCTATCTAAGCCACGTAAATTGGCAAACAATAGAATGGATGCTCTTATATACAATAAAATGTTATACATCAATTTAATTTCTATAGCTACTAATTTATGGATAAGTGTATTGGTAGGTATTTTGATACCAAATAAATTCGGGGTGATGATGACTTGTCGGATTGGATTAAAATCATCTAATTCGTTTGGAACCTATTATTGAGACTAAACCTTAGGGCTATAAATGGATCAGATATGAATCGGATCTGCCTATATCCGATCCAATTCGATAAGAATAATTATCCGATCCGATAATCCAACAGATATTTGATTGTTAAATCCGTATCCGTTTTGCCATATTATTGGATATCCGATCCGAAATTAAAGAAATTAGGAAAAAAATAATGTTCAAATCATATTTTTATTTATTTTTTTTTTCTAATTTTTCCAATTCTTAACCGGGTTTCATAATTATAAATATTGCACTTTTTTATATTTTTATAAATATTGCACTTTTTATTTTATTTATTTTAGCCACAAATAATATGCTATAAAAATATTTTACCGACTCAATTATTTATAACAAATCGGATCGGATTGACTTATATTCATATTTGATCCATTCAATTAACGGATTATCAAATTCGAATCTTGATTGAGTTACTGGACTGAGACCCTGGATCCATCTCCCATTAATTTCATCGAATTCGGATCAAAATTCAATTTATTGATAGCCCTATTATACCTATTATTGAGACTATTTAAAAAGCTGATCTAAAATACACAACTGGTAACCTGTAAAAGAAGTTGGACTGAACATTATATTCAGGGCCCGACTCACTTAGTTGACCTAAGTTGCTACTATGTATTTTATATATATATATATATATATATATATATATATATATATATATATATATATATATATATATATATATATATATATACATATGGTCTGGGTAGTGTGACTGCTAGATTTGACGATGATTTTGTGTGCACACTAAAAAATGTTAGATATATTTTACATATGGGTAGGAATCTAATTTCTATGGGAGAGTTGGAGCGCACAGGTTTCATCGGTGCAGTTGGTGATGGAGTGTTAAAAAGGTCTAAATGAGCACTTGGAGCCTTTAAGGCTACTAGGAACAATGTCATTTACATCAAGTATGTTGAAGTGATGAGTGATTTAAATTCCATTATCACTGACACTGATCACATTCAGAAGTAGCATAATAGGTTAGTTCATGTGAGTGTTAAAGGGATTTAAGTTTCTCAACAACAATGGTGTGTTTGAAAAGGATCAAGTGTCAATGCCCTTGATTGGTGGATGCTACATGGAAGTATAGAACCTTATTCAAACTTGCAAAAGATGTGTTGGCAATTTAAGTGTCTATAGTGGCTTCAGAAAGTGCTTTCAGTACATGGGGAATAATTCTAGACCCCTTTCATAGTTCTTTAACTGTTAGGATGGTTAAGGTTTTAGTTTGTACTCAAAATTGGCTCAAATCTACTTCAAGCGAAGACAAATTTTACATGGAGGATGTGGAGTATTATAACAAGTTGGATGAAGGTAATTAACTATTTCATTTTGTTAATTACAAGTTTTTGATCAATTTCATTTATTGTTAATTCAATATTTTTATTTTTTAGAACTTTTGGAATCAACGAAAAAGGAAGAGGATTCCATCAGCAAGGACTAATAATTCATTGCACGCCTAAGGTAATTTCACACTTGCTTGCTTAAGGTATGTGAGAATAGTGGTTCTATAACTTGTTGGGCCTGTGCTTATTTGACCCGGATTGTGTATCTTTTGCTTAGACCCATTTGTAGCCCTTGGATCATACTAATGGTGGAGATCAATCCTTGTTAGATATTCTTTCCTTGGTCAATGCTTTTAAAATTTAAAAAGTGTGGCTTCTTTCATACACTTCACTTTTCTCTCTCTCTTGAAATGCTTGGACCGTCCTTTCCCTTGAACAACAACAGAGAGTTGGCTTCTTCTATGGCTTTCTTTCATCTACCTCAAATTCGATTCCTAGTAGCCCGTTGACAAGAGATTATTATGCAACACTCAGACTTGAAATAGTAGTTGAGTGAGGGCTGATTTCTCGTGAGGTTTGGGTCCGATTTTGGTGGTAGGAACTTGGCTATTTATGGTAGATCATTTGGATCGATGACCCTAGTCAAGTGGAGTGTTCTAGCTGGTTCTCTTCTCTCTATGGATGGCGATTTTGCAAGACATGGAAGCTGTTCCTGAGCCTAAATGGTTCAGCCGAACTGGAGGAGAACAACCTGCAGAAACGAGGGAGAAGGAGGACCGATCGGACGGACAGTAAAAGGGAAGTCCCTGTTTTGTTTTTCAGTTCTGATTTCGGTTTTATGGTTAGATAGTATCTTGCTTAATTTCAGTTGCTATGGGTTAAATATATTCTGCTGGTTTCTGATTTATATATATATATGTGAATGTATTGAAGTAGTTTGATTATATATTGTAATGTTAGATTACATTGTATGCTGGGATAGTATTCTCGTGATTTCTGTACTGCTGTAAATGTTGTGGTTCAGATTGGGTATATATATTGAACTTGTTCATTGGTTTAGATGAGCTTAGAACTTGTTTATGCTTGTATTGATTCCGTATATTAGGCTGTAAATTCCCAACATCTGGTATCAGAGCTAGATTTAGGTCTAGGGTTTCGATTTTATCCTTCACTGATTAGGGTTGAGTGTTTTGGGCATTCTAGGTTTTTTGATCCGATACTGATTATTGTGAATTTGTGTTGTGCATGTTGTTGACCGACTGGTGACTGGTGATTCTGGAAATTTGGTCTGCCTGAGGACTTGGTGGACTTGGTGGTATATTTACTGTTTTTCAAACAGTTGGTTGGTAAGATTATTCCAAACTCTCCGTAGGTTAAGTTTGGTACTTTTACCATTTTTATACCTGGCACGTTTATTTGTATAATATACCTGTGCATTGCTTAAGTTCGAATCACACCGGCACACACATCACATCAAAGTTTATGTGATCAAATTGATTCGGTGTCGTGTTTCAGTTCTGGACATTGTTTTTAACTCTGCATTCATATCGTGTGTTGATCATCTGTGAAAACATTTTTCAAAACCTTTTCTGTTTAGTCCATGAGTACGAGCCACCATTTTACAGAATCTAGTATGGGTTCGAGGGTCGAATTATCGCAATTCGATGGAAAGGGGGACTACTCAATTTGGAAACAGAAAATGAGGGCCATTTTGGTCCAACAGAGAGTTGCTAAAGCTCTCGATGATCCTTTGACTTTTTCTGACGAGTTAAAAGCTAAACCTGATGAAATCGAGGACATGAATGAAATTGCATATAGCTCCATAATCTTGCACTTATCTGATAACATCATTAGACAACTTGATCATGCTAAAGACGCTAGAACATTATGGACTGCCTTAGATGCCTTATTCTTGACTAATACTTTGCCTAACAAGATTTATCTGTTAGAAAAATTGTTTAGTTTTAAGATGGACCCTGGGAAGGATTTAGAGGGGAATTTGAGTGATTTTAGCATAATTGTGAAAAGTCTGGCTCATAATGATAAGAAGTTCGACGATGAGGATTTAGCTGTCATATTGTTAAATTCATTGCCCGAATCATATAAAGAAATCCGAAATGTAATTAAATATGGCAGGGATACTCTTACGCAGGCTATTGTGATAGATGCGTTGAAATCGAGGGAACTTGAACTGAAAAGAGATAACAGAACAAATGTAAAAGAAGAAGCCTTATTTGTTAGGGGGAGAACCGAAAAGAAAGAATTTAACTTCCATAACAAAAAGGGAAGGGGAAAGTCTAAAATGAGATCGAAATCAAAAGACAAAAGTGGTAAAAAATGTTATAACTGTGGAAAGTTAGGACATTTTAAAAAAGATTGTTTTGACTGGAAGAAGAAGCAGAGAGAATTAAATAATACTGATCAAAACAATGCTGCTGTTGTTTCTGAATTTGATAGTCTACATGTCCTAAATGTGTCTGAGGGGGAATTTGATAACAATTGGATCCTAGACAAGGGGTGCACCTTTCACATGTGCCCTGAAAGGTCTTGGTTCTATAACTATCGAGAGATTGAGTCTAGGAAGGTCTACATGGGAGATAACAATTCTCAGAATGTGGTTGGAGTTGGTGACATAGCCATCAGGATGTACGATGGGGTTGTCAGGCAACTCAGGGAGGTTAGGTATGTCCCTAATTTAAAGAGGAACCTCATTTCCTTAGGTACTCTTGAAGATGAGGGATATACTTTTAAGTCCGGGAATAACGTTCTGAAAATTTTTAAGGGATCTCTGATAGTTATGAAAGGATCCAAGAGGAATGGGCTGTACTATCTAGAGGGCAAAACTGAAACAACACCTGATTCAAGTCTTCTTGCTGTCAGTAAAAACAAAACCGAACTTTGGCATAACAAAATGGGTCACATTGGGTTTAAAGGGTTAAAATCTTTAAGTAATCAAAAATTGCTTGGAAAAGATGATATTGAATCAATGGACTTCTGTGAAACATGTGTTTTGGGTAAATCTCACAAGGTTAGCTTTGAAGCTAGCTCTCATAGGACCAGCAGTCCATTGGACTATATTCATGCTGATCTATGGGGTCCTGAGAAGCATTCAACATTTGGTGGAAGTAAGTACTTCTTATCCTTAGTGGATGATTACTCAAGAAAGGTTTGGATTTATCCTCTTAAGGCTAAGTCGGAAACTTTTGGGAAATTCAGAATTTGGTTAAAGTCGGTTAAGAATCAGTTGGAAAAGAAACTTAAGACATTAAGAACTGATAATGGGCTTGAATTCTGCAATTTCGAATTTGACAATTTCTCAGAAGCGAAAGGGATAACAAGACACGAAACGGTTAAGTACACACCTGAACAGAATGGGGTCGCGGAGAGAATGAATAGGACCATAATGAACAAAGTTAGGTGTATGCTGATTAGCTCGGGCCTTGCCAAAGGGTTAAGTGAAGGCTGCTAATCTGCATGCCTTTTCTCGATTAATAGGTCTCCGTCCAGCAGTATAGGTTTTAAGACCCCGCAGGAGATGTGGACGGGGGAGCCTCCAAATCTGAGTCATTTGAGGGTGTTTGGATGTGCTGCATTTGCACACCAATCTGAAGGGAAACTTGAGCCGAGGGCGGTCACGTGTGTGATGTTAGGGTATCCCGAGGGTGTGAAGGGTTATAGGTTGTGGGTTTTAGGGGTTCAAGGCATTAAGATTATTAATAGCAGGAATGTGGTCTTTAATGAATCTGAAATGCCATGTCTAAAATAGAAAACTGATGAAGCTAACAAATCTGAAACTGAGAGGAGTGTTCAGACTGAGGTGAAGTTGACTAATCTTAATTCACTGACACCTAGGAATGATGATAATGATGACCCTACACATCACGAAACTGAACTCGAAATCGAGATCGAAATTGAACACGAACAGTGGATTGAACTTCAAGATAACACTGAACAAGTTGAAGTTGAACATTTTAATGATCAGCCACCTAATCAAGATTATCAACTCACTAGGGATAGGGCGAGACGGCAGATTAGGCCGAACCCTAGGTACGAATCCCTAAGTCTGACTGAGTTTGCATTAGTTTCAGGTGAAGTTCTTGAACAAATAGAACCTGCTAGTTATGAAGAAGCTATTAATGGAAATTATTCTGAAAACTGGATAAAAGCTATGCAGGAAGAAATGAAATCTTTGAGTGATAACAAAACCTGGAAACTTGTTAAGAAACCTAAAGATCAGAAATTAGTTCCATGTAAGTGGATTTACAAGTTGAAGGAAGGTTTAAGCCCTAATGATTCTGTGAGGTATAAGGCGAGATTAGTGGCTAAGGGTTATACTCAAAGAGAGGGTGTGGACTATAATGAAATATTTTCACCCGTGGTTAAGTACAAGACGATCAGACTGATGTTGGCTCTTGTCGTTCAATTCAATTGGGAACTTGAACAACTCGATGTAAAAACTGCATTTTTACACGGAGAGTTGGAAGAGGATATCTTCATGAGCCAACCACAAGGGTTTGTGGCTAGGGGTAAGTCTGAGTATGTGTGCAAATTGGAGAAATCTTTGTACGGGCTGAAACAGAGCCCAAGACAATGGTACAAGAGATTTGATGCTTTTGCACTGAAGATAGGGTTTAAGAGAAGTGAATTTGATGCTTGCTTGTATTTTAATGACGTAAAGAGCGGTTGTGAAGTCTACTTGTTGCTTTATGTCGATGATATGCTTTTAGCTGGACCGAGCAAGTCTCAAATTAATGAACTAAAAGATCTTTTGAAATCGGAATTTGATATGAAGGATTTAGGGAATGCTAGAAAGATTCTAGAGATGGTGATAACAAGGGATAGGGCTAAGAACAAATTAACAATTTCACAAGAAGCGTACTTGAATAAAGTTGTAACTAAATTTGGAATGAAAGACAGTAAAATTGTTAATGTGCCTCTTGCTAGCCATATGAATTTTTCACGTGATCATTCGCCTAAATCCGAATCTGAATTAAAAGAGATGGAAAATATTCCGTATGCTAATGCCATAGGTTCTGTCATGTTTTCTATGATTACTACCAGACCTGATCTTGCATTTTCTATCAGTCTTCTAAGTAGATTTATGTCCAACCCTGGTAAGCCGCATTGGGCGGGTATGAAATGGTTATTAAGATATTTGGTTGGGACTTTAAATCTAGGCTTAGTGTATGAGAAAAGATCTGAGGAGTTGACTCTTAAGGGTTATGTTGATTCGGACTTTGCTGGTGATAGAGACAGTAGGAAATCAACTACCGCTTACTTCTTTACCCTAGGTGATAATTGCATAACTTGGAAATCTCAGCTGCAACCTTTAGTGACTCTGTCTAGTACTGAAGCTGAATACGTTGCTATAACCGAGGCGGTTAAGGAATGTATGTGGTTAAAGGGAATCTTAAAAGAATTGAACTTCATGCATGATACACCTATTATGTTTACGGATAGTCAGAGTGCGTTGTCACTTAGTAAGAATCCTGTTTATCATGAGAGATCCAAACATATAGAGGTGAAGTATCATTTTATACGTGAGAAGCTTTCTCAAGGTGAAGTCGAACTTGTTAAGATTCATACTGATAGGAATCCCTCTGATGTGGGAACAAAAATTCTACCTGGAAGTAAATTTAAATTGTGCTTATCTTTGTTACATATTGATACTGGTTAATTTTTCTTGCAGGTAGTGGGCGATGATGATGAACAGTTCTTCCATGTGCAAATTCGCAACCGAGAGAGTGAGTGTTATGAGAACCAAGGTGAAGAATGTGAGAATAGTGGTTCTATAACTTGTTGGGCCTGTGCTTATTTGACCCGGATTGTGTATCTTTTGCTTAGACCCATTTGTAGCCCTTGGATCATACTAATGGTGGAGATCAATCCTTGTTAGATATTCTTTCCTTGGTCAATGCTTTTAAAATTTAAAAAGTGTGGCTTCTTTCATACACTTCACTTTTCTCTCTCTCTTGAAATGCTTGGACCGTCCTTTCCCTTGAACAACAACAGAGAGTTGGCTTCTTCTATGGCTTTCTTTCATCTACCTCAAATTCGATTCCTAGTAGCCCGTTGACAAGAGATTATTATGCAACACTCAGACTTGAAATAGTAGTTGAGTGAGGGCTGATTTCTCGTGAGGTTTGGGTCCGATTTTGGTGGTAGGAACTTGGCTATTTATGGTAGATCATTTGGATCGATGACCCTAGTCAAGTGGAGTGTTCTAGCTGGTTCTCTTCTCTCTATGGATGGCGATTTTGCAAGACATGGAAGCTGTTCCTGAGCCTAAATGGTTCAGCCGAACTGGAGGAGAACAACCTGCAGAAACGAGGGAGAAGGAGGACTGCTGATCGGACAGTAAAAGGGAAGTCCCTGTTTTGTTTTTCAGTTCTGATTTCGGTTTTATGGTTAGATAGTATCTTGCTTAATTTCAGTTGCTATGGGTTAAATATATTCTGCTGGTTTCTGATTTATATATATATGTGAATGTATTGAAGTAGTTTGATTATATATTGTAATGTTAGATTACATTGTATGCTGGGATAGTATTCTCGTGATTTCTGTACTGCTGTAAATGTTGTGGTTCAGATTGGGTATATATATTGAACTTGTTCATTGGTTTAGATGAGCTTAGAACTTGTTTATGCTTGTATTGATTCCGCATATTAGGCTGTAAATTCCCAACAAGGTAATTTATTTCGTTTGCATGCATTAGATCATAGTTTTATAACGAAATATGATTCAAGTTATTATTATTGTACGTGAAGGTGATTCAAAATGATGGCCGTTGGACCACTTTTGTGCATTGGAGTTGGATTTGGAAGCAATGACATTTATTTCTTTGTTTTCTGTTTTTTTAGAAATATGATTTAACAAGTTGGTTAGATTACATTGGTTATGGTTATGAATTTGACATTTATGAATTTGCTTTGACATTTAACAGGTTGTTACCTTGTTGGTTAGATTACTGGCCATTAGATTATGAATTAGACATTTATGGTTATGGTGTATTTGATTTTCCTTTTTTCACAGTTTTTGCATGTATCTATCCTAATTATGTGCCAAATGACATTTGAAAATTATGATACTTTAACCTGGAATTGTTGATTGTTATACGACAAACTGAAATTTAATTTTGAGGCCATAGATTTGATAAATAACTGCAATTATGTATGTGTTGGGGGGAAATGTACAGAGTTCAAACAACAATAGTCACAGCAAAAGCAACTGTTATCAAAACAAACCTAACTGAACATAATCTATAGAAAGCATATCAAGGCATGAAGAAAAAACATAGAAACTAAAGCTGTAAATAGAAGAAGTCTACTTCCCTGTTTGGCCTAGAATTAGGCTCAGGACAGCCCTTCCAATCATCGCACACCGCGGTCCAAAAAGAGAGGAATTACAGAGAACACTAAAAGGGAAACTCTTTATTAGTCATCGATCAAAATGATCTCCCAATAGCCACTGTTCTTCCTCGCAGGTAGAGTAAAACCAAGACTAAAACCAGCTATTATTGCATACCTGATTACCCACTTGTTTACCCTCTAAACGCTAGAACAATCATAGAGAAATCACCCAAGAGAAGAGAAAACGGACTCACACACAGAGAAACCCAGACGAACGAGAGAGAGGGAAGAAGGTTTGAGAATGGGAGGAGTCGAGTGAAATAAGAGAGGTGAGAGGAAATATCTCCCAAGAATTAATCTCAACCATCCAACACATCCAACGGTCACATTACACCCAAACTAGCACAATCCATGTGAGCCCACAGCTACCAATAGGCAAGTGACACCTAAGTAGCTGGGCCAAAATAATGCAAACAATACAACACAAATAGCACTAGCTCAACAGTGTTATGGAAAACACAACTCTCACATTCTTTACCTTGGTTCTCATAACACACTTTCTCTTTCGGTTGCGGATTTGCACATGGAAGGCTGTTCATCATCATCGCCCACTACTGCGAAAAAAAAAAAAAAAAGAACCTGTGTCAATATGCAGCAAAGATAAGCATAATTTAAATTTTTCTAAATGTAGAATTTTTGTCCTCATATCAGAAGGATTCTTGTCAGTATGAATCTTAACAAGTTCGACTTCATCTTGAGACAGCTTTTCTCGAATAAAATGATACTTCACCTCAATATGTTTTGATCTTTCATGATAAACATGATTTTTACTAAGTGATAATGCACTTTGACTATCAGGTAAATATAATAGGTGTATTATGCATGAAATTCAATTCTTTTAACATTCCTTATAACCAAATACATTCCTTAACCGCTTCGGTTATGACAACATATTCAGCTCAATACTAGACAAAGTCACTAAGGGCTGCAATTAAGATTTTCATGTTATGCAATTATCACCATGGGTAAAGAAGTATGTTGTGGTTGATTTCCTACTGCCTTTATCACCAGCAAAGTCAGCATCAATATAGCCTTTAAGGGTTAACTTTTCAAATCTTTTCTCATACACTAAACCTAAATTTAAAATCCCAACCAAATATCTTAACAACCATTTCATTCCAGCCTACTGTGGCTTGCCAGGATTGGACGTAAATCTACTTAGGAGACTAATGAAAAAAGCAAGATCAGGTCTGGTAGTAATTATAGATAACATGACAGAACCTATGGCATTTGCATAAGGTACATTTTCCATCTCTTTCAATTCAGACTCAAATTTAGGCGAATGAACGTGTGAAAGATTCATATGACTAGCAAGAGGCACATTCACAATTTTACTGTCTTTCATTCTAAATTTTGTTACCACTTTATTCAAGTATGCTTCTTGTGAAATAGTTAACATATTCTCAGCCATATTCATAGTTATAACCATCTTGAAAATCTTTCTAGCATTCCCTAAGTCCTTCATGTCAAATTTATATTTTAAAAGATCTTTCAGTTCATTAATTTGAGACTTGCTAGGTCCAGCTAACAACATATCATCAGCATAAAGCAGTAAGTAGACTTCACAATAGCTATTTATGTCATTAAAATACAATCAAGCATCAAATTCACTTCTTTTAAACCCTATCTTTAGTACATAAGCATCAAACCTCTTGTACCATTGTCTTTGACTCTGTTTCAGCCCGTGCAATGATTTTTCTAACTTGCAAACATAATCAGATTTGCCTCTAGCCACAAAGCCTTGTGATTGACTCATGAAAATGTCCTCTTCCAACTCCCCATGTAAAAATGTAGTTTTTATATTGAGTTGTTCAAGTTCCCAACTGAATCGAACAACGAGAGCCAACATCAATCTGATTGTCTTGTACTTAATTACGGGTGAAAATATTTCATTTTAGTCCACACATTCTCTTTGAGTATAACCTTAGCCACCAACCTCGCCTTAAATCTCATAGGATTATTAGGGCTCAAACCATCCTTTAATTTGTAGATCCACTTACATGGAACCAATTTCTGAAATTTAGGTTTTTTAACAAGTTTTCAGGTTTTATTATCACTCAAAGATTTCATTTCATCCTGCATGGCTTTTATCCGATTTTCAGAATATTTTCCATTAGTAGCTTCTTCATAAGTGGCATGTTCTATCTGTTCAAGGGTTTCACCTGAAACTAAGGAAAAATCAGTCAAGCTTAGGGATTCACATCTAGGATTAGGCTTGATCTGCCTTGTTACCCTATCCCCAGTAAGCTGATAGTCTTGATTAGGTGGCTGATCATTAAAATGTTCAACTTCAACTGGTTCAATGTTATCTTGAAATTCAGTCATCTCTTTAGGTTTAGTTTCAGTTTCAGGTTCATGATGTGTTGGGTCATTATCGTCATTCCTAGGTGTAAGTGAATCAAGTTTGGTTAGCTTCATCTCAATCTGAACACTCCTCTCAGTTTCAGATTTGTTAGCTTCATCAGTTTTCTATTTTAGACATGGCATCTCAGATTCACTAAAGACTACATTCCTAATGTTAATACTCTTAATGCTCTGAACCCCTAAAACCCATAACCTATAACCTTTTACACCATCGGGATACTCTAACATCACACACTGACAGCCATATGTACATATGCAATACATCCGAACACCCTTAAGTGACTTAGATTTGAAGGCTCCCCCATCCACAACTCCCGTGGAGTCTTAAGCCCTATACTGCTGGGCAGTGACCTATTAATCAGATAAGTTGCAGTACTAGCAGCTTCAGCCCAAAAACCTTTGGCAAGGCTAGAGCTAATCAACATGCACCTAACCTTATTCATTATGGTCCTGTTCATTTTCTCAGTGACCCCATTCTGTTAAGGTGTGTACTTAACTGTTCTGTGTCTTGTTATCCGTTTCTGTCTGTTTACAAAAGTTTTCAAATTTGAAATTACAGAATTCAAGCCCATTATCAGTTTTCAATGTTTTAAGTTTCTTGTCTAATTGATTCTCAACAGACTTAAGCCAAATTCAGAATTTTCCAAAAGTTTCAGACTTAGCTTTCAAAAGATAAATCCAAACTTTTTTTGAGTAATCATCCACTAAGGACAAGAAGTACTTACTTCCACCAAATGTAGAATGCTTCTCAGGACCCCATAGATCAACATGGACATAGTCCAATGTTCTGTTGGTTCTATGAGAGCTAGCTTCAAAGCTCACCTTATGAGACTTACCCAAAACACAAGTTTCACAGAAGTCCATAGCTTCAATGTCATCTTTTCTAAGTAATTTCTGATTATTTAAAGATTTTAGCCCTTTAAACCCAATGGACTTTACTAACTGTAACAAGTCTAGAATTAGGTATTATTTCAGTTCTGCCCTCAAGATAGTGCAACCCATTCTTCTTAGATCCTTTCATAACTATCAGAGATCTCTTAAAAATTTTCAGAACGTTATTTCCAAATTTAAAGGTATTCCCTTATCTTCAAGAGTACCTAAAGAAATGAGGTTCCGCTTCAAATTGGGGACATATCTAACATCTCTGAGTTGCTTGACATCCCCATCATACATCCTAATGCCTATGTCACCAATTCCAACCACATTTTGAGAATTATTATCTCCTATGTAGACCTTCTTAGGTTCAATCTCTCTGTAATTATAGAACCAAGACCTTTTCGGGCACATGTGAAAGGTGCACCCTGTGTCTAGGATCCAATATTTGTCAAATTCTCCCTCAAACACATTCAGGAATTGTAAACTATCGAATTCATGAACAACGACAGCATTACTTAGATCTGTGTTGTTCTAGTCTTTTTGTTTCTTTTTCCAGTTAAAACAGTCTTTCTTGAAATATCCTAACTTTCCACGGTTATAACATTTTTTACTACTTCTGTCTTTAGATTTGAATCTCATTTTAGATTTTCCCATTTTCTTTTTGTTTTGGAAGTTAAATTCTTTCTTCTCATGTCTTCCCTTAACAAATTTGCTTTCTTCTCTGATACTAGTTCTGTTGTTTCTTTTTAATTCAAGTTCTCTTGATTTTAACGCATCTACCACAATAGCCTAGGGAAGAGTGTCCTTACCATATTTTATGACATTTCTGATTTTTTTTATAAGATTCGGGCAATGAATTTAACAGTATTACAACTAAATATTCATCCTCAAACTTCTTATCATAGTGAGGTAGACTCTTAACGATTATGCTATAATAACTCAAATTCCCTTCTACATCATTTCTCGGGTCCATCTTAAAACTAAACACCTTCTCTAACAGATATATCTTGTTAGGCAAAGTTTTAATCAAGAATAAGGCATCTAAAGTAGTCCACAAAGTTCTAACATCTTTAGTACTATCAACTTGTCTAATAACATTATCAGATAAATGCAAAATTATAGAACTATAAGCAATTTCATTTATTTCTTCAATTTCAACAAGTTAAGCTTTTAACTCGTCAGAAAAAGTAGTAGGATCATCGAGAGCTTTCACAACTCTTTGTTGGACCAAAATGACCCTCTTTTTTGTTTCCATATTGAGTAATCCCCATTTCCATCGAATTGTGACAATTCGACCCTCGAACCCATGTCGAATTCTGCAAAAGGGTGGCCTGTACTCGTAGACATAACATAAAAGGTTTTGAAAAAATCTTTTCCAGATGATCAATATAAAGTATGAATGCAGAGTTAAAACCAACGTCCATAAATGAAGCACATCAATGAATCAATTTGACCAAGAAACCTTAGTGTGATGTGTGTGCAGATGTGATCGAACTCAGGCAATGCACATGTATAAAATGCAAGTAAATATGCTTCCAGGTTACAAATTAGTCACAAGAATCCAATCAATAGAATTCACAGATAAGTAACCAAGCAATCATGCATTAATCAGCACATGATACCAAACCTATCCTAAGGGAGAGTTTGGAACAATCTTACCAAACAACTATTGAAAAACAGTAACTATACCATCAACCTTCGAGGTCAAACAAGCCAGATAGAGTCACCGTCTCACCGATCACTTAATCCAGCCACTACATACACAATAACAAACAAATGAATCAATATCGAATTAGAGGAACATGATGCCAACAAGTAATGTTCACTGTTTAGACCTTAGAAGGTATATATAGATATATCACTAAACCCAAAAACGAAGAACCCAAACAACAAATTCAAAAAAGGATAAATGCAGCCAAGCCTTAGGTCGAAGGGGGCTCTAATACCAGTTTGTTGGAAAAATTTAATGAGTTCAAACAACAATAGTTACAGTAGAAGCAACAGTTATCACAACAAACCTAACTCAACATAATCGATAGAAAGCATATCAAGGCATGAAGAAAAAGCATAGAAATTGATGCTGTAAATAGAAGAAGTCTACTTCCCTATTTGGTCGAGAATTAGGCTTAGGAATAACCATTCCAATCATCGCACACCGCTATCCAGAAAGAGAGGGATTACAGAGAACACTCAAGGGGAAACTCTATATTGGTCATCGATCAAAAGGATCTCCCAATAGCCACCGTTCTTCCTTATAGTTAGAGTAAAACTAAGACTAAAACCAACAACTATTGCAGACCTGATTACCTACTTGTTTACGCTCTAAATGCTGGAACAATCACATAGAAATCACCTAAGAGAAGAGAGAACAGACTCACACGCAGAGAAACCCAGACGAACGAGAGAGAGGGAAGAAGGTTTGAAAATGGAAGGAGTCAAGTGAAATAAGAGAGGTGAGAGGAAATATCTCCTAAGAATTAATCTCAACCATCCAACACATCCAACGGTCACATTAAACCCAAACTAGCACAATCCGTGTGAGCCCACAGCTATCAATAGGCAAGTGACACCTAAGAAGCTGAGCCAAAGTAATTAAACAATACAAATGACACAAATAGCACTAGCCCAACAGTGTTATGGGAAACACGATTCTCACAGTATGCTCTTTATAGCTGAGTACTGGACCACCGGTGATGTGCAGTAATGTACAATAAATTTTTAGGGTTTGATATAACCGAATTCTCGTGACTTTAAATTTTAATTTTACCTACTAGCTCGGTGACGTGACGTGTCGTGTCTATTTGTATTGCTTGATGGAAGGGTTTGCGGATGCTTCAAATAATTTTTATTTGCTGTATTGAGTATTATTTCCACAACAATGTATCTTTATTTGAAGGCTTTCATTAAACTGCTTGATAGTCAAATTAAAATTATTCTAATTATGTGATGCATGCAGAAGAGACACTGCATGTTAAAGCGGGTAAAGACAAGCTGAATGCTTGGACAATTTTTGAGCTCGAAGTTTAATATATTATGTTAGGATCAAATCGATTGATCGAATTGAACAAAACCAAATCGATATGATTTAGGTTGGTTCGATTTAAGAGTTATATTGGTTTGGTTTGGGTTGAAATTTACCTAAACCGACTAATTTGATTTTGGTTTCGGATTGGGGTCAAAACCAACCAAAACCAAACCGCTCCCAGCCTACTTGGTAAACATCGTAGGATGTCGTTTTCTAAAAGGCATCTAGCACACACAAGACATCTATAGTGTTAGAATACATTCATACTGATTTGTGGTCGGGGAACAATCTCACTTTTGGTAATAACAAATATTTTCTATCAATTATTGGTAATTTCTCCAGAAGTCTATATGTTTATTTGCTGAAAAATAAATTTGAAAATTTCTTAAATTTTAAAAATTGGAAAGTTTAGGTGGATAACCAAACATGTAAGAAAGCGAAATATTTGCTTACTGATAATGGTCTCGAGTTTTGCAATGCTAGATTTGATAATATATAATGAATCTAGCATCACTAGACATATGACAGTGCCTTACACTCCTCCAACAAAATGTGGTTGTTGAAAAAATGAATCATACTTTGCTTGATACAGTTAGATATATGGTGTTAAATTTTGGTGTGCCTAAGTCTTTTTGGGGTGAAACAGTTATGACTACATATTATTTGACCAATATGACTCATTCTGTTGCTTTAAATGGTGATACTTCGTGTATGAGATTTGATATGGTAAATTTGTTGATTATTTTATGCTTAAGACATTTGGTTGTGTTGATTTCTCTCATCAAAGTGAGGGAAAACCAGAACTTGGAGCCAAGAAGTGTGTCTTCTTGGACTACCCTAAGAGAGCGAAGGGATATAAGTTATGAGATAGAAGCCAAAAGAGTGTGATGTCACATTTAATAAGTCTAAGATGCCTTACAAAGAGAGTGGGGAACATCAAGAAACTATTAGGGAAGAGTCCCCAGTTGAGGTGTAGTGAGTAAGTCTCCACATCCCCTTTACTTCGAGTTAGGTGAAGAGTAATACACAAAATCAACAGAATATATAATTAGAAGGTGACGAGAAAGTTGTCGAGGACAACCCTATCGACCAAACTCTTACTGATTATCAATTTGCTAGAGATAGAAAGGGGAGACCACATAGGGAACCCAAAGGACGTTTGATTATACCATAGCCTATACTAGTTATCGAGAACTAGTTGATAAGGAGCCAAATACCAATTATGAGGCTATGAGGAGTGAAAAAGTGAGGAGTGACTAAGTGTCATGAGAGAAAAGATAAGTTCTCTTGTCAAGAATTAACTTGAGATTTAGTTCCTAGACCTAAGGATAAATCTATAGTAGGATGCAAATGAGTTTTTAAAATTAAAAAGAGAACAACTGAAAGCGAGTCTATGAGATATAAAGCTAGGTTAGTGCCAAGCGGTATACGTAGAAGGAAGGGGTATATTATAATGATATTTTTTCGCCAATTGTTAAGTATACTACTATTAAAGTCATGCTTTTGTTGCTTACTATGACCAGGAACTTGAACAACTTGATGTCAAAACTAATTTTTTTTTTTGTATGGTGACCTTGATGAAAAGATTTTTTAAATTATCCTAAAGGTTTTGAAAGTGAGTCTAAGCCTAACCATGTGTATTTTTTTTAAAAGTAATCTCTTTATGGGCTAAAACAGTCTTCGCTTCAGTGTTATAAAAAGTTTGATTCTTATGTGCTATCTACTAGTTTTAAGAAAAGTGAGTTTGACTATTGCTTTTGCTTGCACCATAACACTAACAAAGAGTGTGTGTATTTGTTACTTTATGTGGATGAAATGTTGTTAATTGGAAATACCAAGGACATGCTAGGAAGATTAACCGGGATATGTCTAATTTTTGCTTGTATGTGCATCAAACGCTTTACCTGCTTAAAGTTTTGAAGAAATTTGGCATACTTGATTGCAAACATGCTTCGTTTCTCCTGGAAACCATTTTATTTTGTCAAAGAACAATCACTTGCTAATAATAAAGAAAGACAATTTATAAATAATATTCTTTATTTAAATGTCATTGGCTTCGTTATGTATCTTATGGTCTATACTAGATCTGATTTGCTTTTACTCTGTGTGTGTTAAGTAGGTACATATTTAACCATAGTTCCAAACATTGTGAATTATTAGAGTGGTTGGTTTGGTACTAGAAGGGTACTTTTGATGCGAGGTTAGTTTATAAATCTGCTAATGAGTGTGTGAAATTTAAAGGTTTCACAGATGTTGACTATAGTTGTGATAAATATAATAGAAAATCTACTTTTTATGCATTTACTTTGTGTGACTTTGTGTGAGTTGGAAGTCTCAACTTCAACATATAGTTGTTTTATCTACAATTGAATCTGAGAATATTGCTGCTACGAAAGCTATTAAAGAAGCTTTATGGTTTAGATGTTTACTTAATAAACTAGGCGATTTAAGTGATAAAGTAATAGTATACTCTGATAGTCAATTTGTTATTCAGCTATGTAAGAATCCCGTGTTTCATGAACATACTAAATATATTGATGTTAGGCTTTTTCTATTAGAGATGTAGCGCTGCAAGATTTGATAAAAGTTGAGAAAGTACATTCAGATTATAATCATGCAGATATGGGCACTAAGGTGCTTCCTCTGATAAAGTTTAAAAGTTGTTTGCACTTTCAAACATCGGTAAAGGTATGTTATATTTTTATTTTATTAGAAAACATGTCGTGCAACTACTAAATTAGTTTTTTCTCCTTTTGTAGGTGTATTTGGAATCAATGTGGAGGTTTGTTAGGTATTTTGATTCTAAATAAATCCGGGGCGATGATGACTCGTTGATCAAATTAAAATCATATGGTTCGTTTGGAACCTATTATTATGACTACTTAAAATAGTCGACCCAAAACTCCCAATTAGTAACCCACAAAAGAAGTTAGACCGAGCATTACATTTAGGGCCTGATCCACTTAGTTGACCTAAGTTACTACTGTATATTTGGCCCCTTTTGTGAGATAAATAGACTGCTTCCTTGGTGCTTTGTCTGTCGCCTATTTCCGGTCCCTCTGTGAGACCCTTTTATCTCCCTACTGCTAGCACTTTGGCTGGCGTTCTGCTACTGGTTCGACCCCCCATTTTGCTCAATTTTCCCTTGCTTCGCTGCCTCTTGTGCGTGGCTGTTTCTTGGTGATTCGTATGTGGTTTCCTTCATGGTTTTGAGTGGGATACTTGATTCTTTTTTGTAGAGCTGCTTTGTGTGTTATTAGGTCATTGATGCCCTGTCCAATCCATATTGGTGCCAATCTTTGTGATATAGAAAGGAGAAGTGTTTATATTCATTCATAGCATTTTGATTTCATTATTATTAATTGATTTGGAACTTAATTTGTGTTTGTTTGATCAATTGAAGGTTGCATTTAACTCGACACGTATTTTTCTACATTGATGAAATATGATGTATTATTTTGAATTTAACTTCCATACCTTTACAATAAATATATGTATAATAATTTCATTTACTTGTACGTAAATGAATTGAAAATTTCCTCTTATATAAATAATTTTAAAAAATAAATTTCGAATAATATTTAAAAAAAAAAAAATACAAGTATTAGTTTTAACTTTTACTACACGAACTTGTTTTTTCATTTTCTTTCAAGTATGAACATAATTTTTTTATAAGGGGATAGACTTTCCTTGACTTTCGTACAAGATTTCCCCAAAGTCCAAATGAACACTCAAACTTACATTAAACTAATTTATAAAGCAAATTCAAATTACTTTATTTATAAGGCAAAATATTGGAAGTTGACTTCTCCTAAATCATAAGCAAAATATTCTACAAAAATAATAAAAGTTTGACTCGTGGTAGATCGTGCGGATTCTATGGGATTATGGGGATTTACAAATAATAATTTTATAACAAAGGAATCACTGAGTAAATTTGTCATACTAGAATGGAGGGTCCTCCTTATGACATGAGGAAATTTGATAAGAATAATTATATTTTCATTATAGTTTTTGTTTGCCCAACTACATTTTAATTATAATTTTTAGGTCTTTAAATATTCCTCATTGTCACACCCTTATCTTCAACATTTATTTTTGTCGCTTTCTTATTCTCAACGTTCCATTAATTAGTAAATATCGTTCTAACAAAAACATCTGTCCAAAAAATTGTCAGAAGGACGTACAAATATGTATTTTTCGTACATATATCTAAATAAAAAAATATTAAAATACAAAAGTTTAACAAAATATTTATATTTCATTAAAGCATGCCGATAGAATATTTGATTAGAAATCGTCATTAGTCGCAAGTCATGTTAATTATTTGAAAGTTGAGATAAGGAAGGAAAGAAAAAAGTTTGGAACTTAAATGAGACAACGGTTGAGAAATTTTATCGACACTAAAAGTGTGGTGCAATAAACAAAAAATTTGTGACGTGAATATAATTACCAATTTCATAATCTTGTCCATTCAACAGCCTTTTGGGCAGAAACGATTTGCATGGTAGACTAATCTCTCTCTCTCTCTCTCTCTCTCTCTCTCTGTCGAGTATCTACAAGTTCAATAATGCCATTTAACACAACAAGAAGTAGGAGGGAATCAATTGGTTATTTGATAAAAGAATAAAAAAATAAAATCAACCGACAGATTGGAATGACAATTTTTTATTTTTTTCCTAAGTCCTTAATATTTTTGTCAAAATGGGAGGGTTGGTTCGAACCAGCCAACCTGGGTGCCGTGTCAGATTCGGCCGACTTCAGACCTTCATTAAAATTAAATTTATCGCATTTTAGTATGCATGGATTATTTCTATCCATATTGACATTAAAAAGTGACGTGAGTTTCACATGTCTTCCCGGTTCCCATCCCTATCCCCGTCCCAACCCAAGTTTCGACACTACCTCAAGTGCCCTATAACACATGGGTGGACCTAGGAGGGGTCCAGGGAGGGCAAGTGCCCCCAACTTTTGAGAGTTTTTTTTTATATATTATAAAATCATGCTTGATATCGATTGAAATCTAAATTTTAATCTAAATCTAAATTAACAATTAATTTTAATAACATATTTCACGGAATCCGTAACTATTTAACTTTGATCAAAATTTACTAAAAATTTGATTTTAATCTCCACGAAGTAGGGGCAAAATCATAATAAATTTGAATTTCGATATCATGTTAATTTTAAAAATTCTCTAACGATCGTATGCTAATCGAATCTACAAATTGCTTATATCATTTCAAAGTTTATTTCGAGAACTACATTATGGACATATCGAAGAGTTCAAACAGATATCGAAAATAATTAAAAATACGTTAAATGCGAGTCTTAAAAAAAGACGTCTAACTCACATTTTTTTAAATTAAATTATTTAATTAATATTTATTATTTTTGCAATACAAATTTCTCAATATAATTTTCATTATTTTATTAGGAAATTTTATATGGAATATGACATTAAAAATTTTCAAAATTTTACATCCAAAAAAGTCATATCTCATGTAAATTTTCGGATGTAAAATTACATGGGGTATGATATTTTTGGACGTAAATTTTCGATTGTAAGATTTCTCATAACTTCTTTGCAACTTCAATTGTGCTTCCTAACTTTTAAGTTCTGCGTCTGCCCCTGCTATCACACCGACTTGTAGGTTCAAATTTCGCCTACCCCAATCTCAATTGTTACAAACTCGATACCATGGGAATGCAAATGCTAAAAAAGAAAGATTGGGACACAAATACCACATTACATTAGGTTGTATACCTCTCAAACAATTTTCATTTCATAAATAATGGACCAGTTAAGAGTTTTATTCGTGCAAAGCAAATTAACAAGCGTTTCCAAACAAATCTTGTGGATAATTTAATGTATGGATGTCTATATATTATAATGTCTAATCATGTATACTAATGTAAGTTATTATATGAAATACTAAAAATCAAGTTTTCATCCTTCTTAGTGACTTGTCCCACATGGAACTCAAGGTTTGTTATGAGCTGGAACGGTTGAATAATTTAAGTGTAAGCTTTGTCAACCCATCCATTTATTTTATTTTATTTTTATATTTTTAATCCAATTGCCATTATAAGAGCTCATAACCAACATTTAGTGCATAATGCATATGTGATTAGTCTCTTGCCTTTGGAGTTTCTCCCTATATTCTTTTTCAATCTGTTTAAGCAATTTTTTTTTTTTACTTATTTTCCAAAATTCAATTTCTATTATAGAAACTCATAAGCAAGTTTCATTGCATTCTGAATTTTTACAAATGTTTTATTTAAACAATATATGTTTTGTTTTGGTTTTTCTCTCATTCCTTTTGCCATTTGCAATTGGGGCACCACAAGTTCCTTGCTCCTTCATTTTTGGAGACTCACTGGTTGATAATGGCAATAATAATGATCTTGTAACACAGGCAAAGGTAAACTATTTACCTTATGGAATCGATTTTCCGCTTGGACCGACCGGCCGATTCACTAATGGTCAAAATACAGCCGACATACTTGGTTCGTATCTCGCCTCGTTGTACATGCGTGCAACATATTCCTCAGTCGATTTACATTTATTATCAATTATATTTTCCACAGAATTTGCTAAGTGAACTCTCTATTGCAGCTAAGCTTCTGGGATTTGAAAATTATATCCCTCCCTTTGCAACAGCACAAGGTCAGGACTTCATCAATGGTGTCAATTATGGGTCGGGATCAGCCGGAATTCGAAGCGAGACAGGCCAGCAATCGGTAAATATTAACCATATACGTATGAAGTATTTTTCGAGTCCAAACATGAAGAAATATTTTGTTTAGTAGCGTAACACAGGCCGGTTTTGGGTCGGTCCATCCACTGGGCAACATGGCTAGACTTTTAGAGCCAGCACAGGTCGACTCACAGCCTTATGTCAGGGCCTAATGCATCCAGGCTACTTCGAGCCTGGGCGGCTCGGCCGAGCAACTATTGCATTTGTAATCTATAAGAAAATTAATTATTTTATTTTATTTTGGCAGGGCGATAGGATCAGTTTGGACAGGCAGTTGCTAAATCACAAACTTACAGTTTCACGCAATGTTCTTCTTCTTGGAAACGAAACTTCAGCCAAACAGCACCTAGGAAAATGTCTGTACACGCTTGTAATTGGCAGTAACGATTACATAAACAACTACTACATGCCACAGAGTTATCCAACAAGCAGATTATATACACCAGATCAATATGCCACTGTCTTAATTCAACAGTATTCACAGCAGCTAAAGGTTGGTATACTTCTTTCATCTTAAATAATTAAATTTACTACAAACTGACGTGCTCTGCCCAAAATGTCGTTCCATATACGGTTCGCCTGGCAAGACTTGTCTTTGACCCAAAAATATGGATAGTTTTGTTAAATTATAGATTCTAATTATTGTCCCTATACGAAGCTTGTACACAAATCAACCTTTGTGGTATGGTCGTCCGGCGACTAACTCTCCGGACCAAAATTTCATCAAGAATAATCTAGAAATTCCACACTACTAATTTCGATTTTGCCCTAATTGCTTTGGTAAATATGGAGCCATCATTAGAGTTTATGTAATCATCATTAAAAGTGAGATAGAAGTTAGAGACAAAAAGGGTGTAAGTTTTTTCTCTTGTAAATTTCTTTTATCATACTGAATTATCGCAGAGACGAAAGAAGACATAATCTCACATTAAGATGAATCTCTATAAATTTTGCACGTGTCTATTTTCTTTTTGCGATTTCATTGCTTCCTATGACATAGATTTAAATTTTCTACTTCTCAACAAGTCTCTAATTAGTAATTTCATCTATTTACATGGCAGACTTTGCACAATTATGGGGCAAGAAAAATATCAGTTTTTGGGCTTGGTCCATTAGGTTGCATTCCAGCAATGTCGGCTATGGGGACTAATGGATCAGTTTGTGTTGATTCTATAAATAATGCAGTTCAATTATTCAATGACAAGCTGAAGCTCCTTGTTGATGACCTCAACAAAAATTTGACAGATGCAAAATTTATCTATATAAACGCCATGGAAATTATGTTAGGATTTCTTTCAGATCTTGGTAAGTACTAACCAGCTTTTTCTGCAACTTATTTATGTAACAACACACGTAGCCGGGTGGTCAACCGGACTGGTTGTAGTAGAGACTCGAACCGGTCTAGTCGGGCTAAGAATAGAAGATTTAAAACCTCGGGGCATATTTTGAAAAGTTTTCCTATTAATTATTACGTGCCAATTATATGTTTGTCGACTTGAGCATTCTTGGCGTGTCATTTTTCAGTTATAAGAATTCTTGGTACGCCGTGCTGCAAAGTATCGACAAACGGACTGTGCATTCCTGGACAAGATCCGTGCCCCGTTAGGCCATTGCATCTGTTCTTTGATAATTTTCATCCTCCTGAAACTGTAAATTTGGTAGTGGCGACAAGAGCATACACTTCGTTGCTATCTTCTGATGCATATCCCTTTGACATTCAAACTTTGATTCGATTGAAGTTATGATTTCTACAGTATATTAGTGGCTTCAATTTGTTTTAGTAAAAGTTAATATTTCGTGTAAACGAGTGTCATGGATAAAAACTATTGTCTTGACTCCACTATTATGGTTTTTCGAAGTTTGTATATCGTGTGAGGAGTTGTGTTGGCATTTCTGATATACGCAAATTGAAGTCGATGCCTGGTTACTCATTCGATAAATGACACGACCACAGTTAATCCAACCTTATTAAGAAAAATGCATATGAAACTTTCTAGATTAATTACTATTTTTATATTTTAGCTATGCTAAACTTTGTTAAGGGAGATAAAATAAATAACCAACACTAAGAATGTGCTACTCCTTTCAACCAGCTCTATTTGACATCATATTAAGACTCATCATTCAATCTTATAAAGTCAACGTTATTAAAAATTACAGAGATTTATCCCTTAACTGATTTTACCTCTTGACAATTATAAGGTCGAGTGGCCGAAAATTTAAACTTTCTATTCATTATTCTTGAATCCTAAGATCGATAACGAATTAAGCCCCTATTTGTCATGCATTTAATCAGAACTTTCTTTTTTTCTTTTTTCCCAATCATTTTCAACAGTAAATTTATACAATAAAATATTTTGCACATAAATTTTATACTTGTTCCTACTTTTTAACCTCACATTCTGTTAGGAATTTGAGGAGACGATATGACGCGATATGAAATATAGATCGCATAAACTAATCAACAAGAATAAGATTTAAAAGAAAATAAACAATAAGACGAAATTGACAGATGAACCGAATATCTTATTAATAACAACCAATTGAGAGAAAATACAACTTCTGTATTTTCTGCCCATAAAACTGAATGAAGAGTCTACTATTTATGGGAGATATGTTCAAACTCTAGAATTAACTTAAAATATGAAAACTAGGTTTAAAATCGCGTAAAATCGAAAAAAGAAGGAAAAATCTGCGGCCCGTCGCTCAAGCGACAGCTCAGCGACATGCGGGCGACGAACTCCGTATTCCAATTTTGCTCCTATTGCTCGAGCTATAAGCAGGCATCCATCTAGCATTCGTCAATCCTCTTTTTTTTTTTCCTTCTTGGACCCTGATTTTTAAGCCCAATACTCTACAACGCGAAGCCTTAGACCCTATTTGGACCGAATTTGGGTCACAAAACACAACAATCTTCAATTTGACACAAATTCCGGTGTAACAAACGAAGCTTCAAAATTTCTCCACCTAAGAAATAAGTCCGACTACAGCGAAAACACACTGAACTCTTCAACCTGAACCAAACCTCTCAAACACTCGAAAATACTTTTTCTCTTTCACCTATCCCCGTACCTATTTTCAATTGGTCTTTCCTTCGTCGTTAAATACAACGGAACCGCAGACTGTGGTGGCAAAGTGGAATTACCCATATCCCTCAAACTCGATAGAGTAGTATACTCCAAAATAGACCAAGAGCCAACTCCCAATGGTACTATACCAAACTGTATATCCACCATGGTACCAAACCTGTGCTGATATCTCTTAATTGATTCTGTCCAACCTTGCAAGATGTATAATTGGGACTTTTTCCGCCCCTCCAATACAACACGGACACCTTTCCGGACATTCTAGACTCTACCTGTTCTAGAGAACGTGTACCCTCTCGAATCCATGGTACTCAACAATATGATGTTCTTCTTAAAGTTTGGAATATGTCGAACCTGGCCAAGTGTTTTGATTGTTCCATCTACCAACTTCAACCCGACTATCCCAATATCAGCTACCCGACAAGATTTGTTATTTCCCGTGATAACGACACCTTGCGTCACCATTTCATATGATTCAAACAAATCCTGATTGAGACTCATATGAAACGTAAAAGTTGTATCCAAAATCCACTCCTCGTCAGGCTCGGATTCCACGTCAGAAATCGTCAAAAGATCTCCCTCACTTATAAAGTTCTCTGCGATGTTTGCTTCACCTGAAGTCTCCGATTGTTTCCCACGATTTGCAGCTGAATTACCTTTACCCTTCAACTTCTCGCAATCACTCTTGACGTGTCCTTTGTTCTTGTAGTGAAAGCATACCCTATTGCTGAAATCTACCCTCGACTTGCCCCTTCGCCGATCACCATAAACCACAAAAGCTTTATCATATCTGGAACTACCTCCAACCAGATGCTTCATCTTCTCTTTTGAGAAGAAGATATCATACACGTCTTCAATGGTGAGTGTGTTAAGACTATACAGAATCGTGTCCCTAAACGATGAAAACGAACCAGGAAGCGAGTACAAAAAGATTAAGGTCAAGTCCTCTTCATCATATTTTACCTCTAACGTCTCCAGATCAGCGATAATTTCCTTAAACACTCAAATGATCTTCTACTGATCGGCCTTTTACCTTGCAATGAGAATAAAGCCTCTGCTTCAGATGCAATTTGCTAGTCAGCTTTTGGTCATGCACAATTGCTCCACTTTCAACCACAATGCATCTGATGTCTTCTACTTCAAGACTTCCTGAAGAATGTTGTTAGATAGATAAAGTTAAATCTGCGAAAGTGTGTTGAGATCCTTCCGTTGCTTCTCCTCTGTTGTCCAAATTGTGGGTATCTTATCAAATCTCAACAAAGTATCATCCAAATTCATCTGCACTAATATAGCTCTCATCTTCACTTACCATAGCGAAAATCTTGTACTGCGATCCAACAGCGAAATATCATACTTCATGGTAACCATCGATAACAAAACAACTTCAAACAATCAAATCCTTGCTCTGCGGAATTGCAGAACTTCAGCTCTGATACCACTTATTAGGAATTTGAGGAGGCGATATGACGCGATATGAAGTACAAACTAATGAACAAGAATAAGATTAAAAAGAAAATAAACAAGAATGTGAAATTGGTAGAGAAACCGGATATCTTATTAATAACAACCAATTGAGAGAAAATACAACTTCTGTCTTTTCTATCCATTAAACTGAATGAATAGTCTACTATTTATAGAAGACATGTCCAAACCCTAGAATTAACCTAAAATATAGAAACTAGGTTTAAAATCGCATAAAACCAAAAAATAAGGAAACAATTTGCGTCCCATTGCTTGAGCAACAGCTTAGCGAAAGCGGGCGACGAACTCCTAGTTTCAATTTCGCTCCTATCGCTCGAGCTATAAGCGGGCATCCGTCTAGCATTCGTCAATCCATCTTTTTTCCCCATTGGACCCTATTTTCTCATCTTTAAGCTCAATACTCCACAGTGCGAAGCCCTAGACTCAATTTGGACCGGATTTGGGTTATAAAACCCAACACATTCTTCAAATAATCACTTCGAAACTCATTTTCTCCAAAACACTCTTTTTAATGGAAGACAAATAGAGGCTAAATAATAGTGAGTGGACCACACATGTGTTGGATATACCAAGTGGTGGGGATAATTCTTGAGCACGCTTGCTGGGGGAATGTTTCGGGGAGCCCCATCAGATATAAAAAATGCATTACCAGTCAAGCCTAGGCTATAAAAAATGCATGCATCATCATTAAATTGTGAAACATATCAAATTTTTATTTTTCACTTTTTATGTGCAAAACTTATACATGTATATCAACAAGTTTCAAATTTAAAATCTTTATTTACTTCAATATCACGTCGAATCATTCCATTTAATATTTTTAAAATATTAGGAGCGATAAATGTAATTACTTAAATTATGTTCAAGAAGTGGCCAATGCGAATAAACCCATTTATGAACTGAATTTTTCAACTAGATTTCGTCTCTATTTTGAATTCATTTCATAAGACCTCATAGGAGTAAATAGAATAACCGATAAGCATTTTATAACTATACTTTTTAATTCATCCTCTCCGATCCAACATACCAAATATGTAACCATGCCATATTTCAATTTTTTTAAGTTAGAAATAAAGAATAATGATCTATTCATTTATTGTGACAAAATGATACTCTGCTGTACTTATTTATAGATACTTCAATTCTATGCATACTAAACTTACCCTAATTAATCTGTCACCGCAGTAGATTATAATTACATTGAATTAATTTGAGATTTAACAAAATTAACAGAGAAATAAAAGAATTCTTGAAGGTTTTTATCATAAAAAAGAATTTTAACTATTTGGGAACATGTAGTACACTAACCCATGCAGATTACCCTCTCAAAAGCTAGGCCAATCAGTGGTGTACCATGTGAAATAAAGCTAGGAATCATGGGTTGTACCTAGTAATTAATTCTATCTGGTTATTCTTCTACAGATACCTAGAGATCCTGCTTTGCAAAATAAGCTTTAAAGGTTGGAAGAATCTCAAGAAGACCTGACAATTATGACCTGTTGTTTGCCAGAAAATTGAAAAGCAAAAGGGGGGGGGGGGGGGGGGGGGGAGCAGAAAAGTGATCTGGTGGCAATGAATTGAAGGCCAGCCATCAATGAAACATTTGAATGATCGACACTGTATATGGTCGACTTTAAAGCACCGTACAATACTGTAAAAAGAAAAAGGTAGATTGTATATAACCTCTTGAAGTCCTAAGAAATATGATTAAGCTTTCCATGTAACTATGTTATGATCACTTAACAATACCATAAAATCCCTATTTTTTCTGAAAACTAGAAATAAATTTTCATGTGAAGAACTGCACAATAAGAAATATAAAGGGACCACAAATCATCTAAATGCACCGATGAAAGAAAAAGCACAGCAAAGAAAGTACTGTGCACTCAAAGTAGAACATGGTATAATGACTGCTAATCTTTAGACAAAAGATCAAGTACTATGAAGTAGTGCATTACAATCAGCTATAAAGAAATACTAAGTAAAGAAAGATTCTTCAATTTACATTGATATGAAACAGCAAATTCTTGCAAACAAAAGAAATCAATACCAAGAAGAAATTTGGAAAATAGTCCGAAAGCTCAGAAAGAAAGAAGAAATGAACACATGCACGCAATCTGTTAATTCTGATCATACCTCAAACAAAATCAGTAACTCCCCATGTAAAAAGGCAAGCAAAAGACAATGACTCCACCTAGTACGTAGTATTGAACATGACTCGATTATACGAAGTCCGACCAACCTTACCATGATCCTCCAGCTAACATTCCATTCCAGTACCCATTGGATTCTCCTTGCCCTCTATCCGGCTCGAATTCGGGCGGTGCAACTGGCTTCAATTCCTCGAATGGAAAAAGAAGTCTTGATGGGTTTGTATGATCTTGAACATCTTGCAAATTCTCATAACCATTTTCAAGTCCATCTAGGGTAAAGTTAAGGGTTGGCTTGAATTCATTCAAAGAAAATCCAGATGAATACATTGTGTTGGAATCTGAAACCGGCATCGGCATAAAAGTACTGGTCAGTCCTCTTGAGGTGATCCCTGTCTTGAGAAATTCCATAACTGGAATATGAGATGAATTAGCAGCTGAAGAAGAATTAGGGTTTGCGGGATTTAGGGTTTTCATGTGATCTCCGAAAGGTAAAGCAACAAATTCTGATATTCCATTATAACGACCACTAGTAGGTGGATAAGCTAAATTTAGGTCCTGCCCATCATGAACCTTACGGTTTTGAGAAGAAAAATTTTGTGGGGTCAGATCTGGAATTTTCTTTGATGAAACTGATGATGGGCAAGAAGATCTCTTGTTCTTTCTTGTGCCGCCACCCACTGGAACATTTCTCAAAGACCCCCCTTCAGTCCAATATCTTCTACAAGTCTTGCAAAAGTATCTTGGCTGAGAGAGACTGTAATTGTTGTAATAGCAGAACTTCGTGTTAGTAGAATTGCATCTTGGACAGTTCAATGCTTGTTCCTTTTCAGGCCTTGGCTTCTTTTCTATGGCTGGTCTGGTGATTTCAACTGGATTCGACGAAACTCCAATACCCTGAAGAGAAAAGGAAGGTCGAGATTACGCCCTAATCTCAATTATGAGAGCAATAATGAGCAAAACATCACAAAAACTCGTACAAGCACTCGTTCACTCTCAACCTTAGAGCTACATCCTGTTGCAGGTTTCCGAAGAAGATTGAAGATTCTAACGACTCACGCCAAAAACCTCTCACAAACAAAAAAGTATAAACATAAAGACGGGATAAGAACCACAAATAATTAGGCTTATGACATATAGGAGTACTGAAAAAAAACCAACAAAAAGAAGGAACTGCTTTACATTTTTGAGGGCTAGCTTTAACATTAAAGCAAGAAAAGAAACAAAATTAATTAAGTTTTGAAATCTTTTTTCAGATGGTGGAAAGAGAGAGAGGGAAAAAATTACTTCGTATACACAAGCAAGAAAACATCTCAAAAGACGAAATTCAAAGGAGCAAAGATTAGTGGGGGCTGATCATCTGCAGATAAAGTTCATAGCTTTAAATTTTTTTACAAACCCAAAGCAAAGACATGCTAAACTCTCAACCCTAGAAAGATGTTATCATGAGAAAAAAACATGGTTTATTTTTCTCGCTTTACCTGTGGCCACTGAGTAGTATCCATAACACAAGATGGAAAAAGGAAGAGAGAAAAAGGTGTAGAGAGAGTTTTGAAAGGAGCGGAAAATCACCCACTTTTGAGCAGCTGGTTTTAAAGCAAGAAAGCAACTTAAAGGGCATTCTTTGGAGGTTCCATGCTGGTGGTGAGTGGAAATTGTGGGGTGGAGGTGATAGTGTTGTCCACTTGAGAAATTTATATATTAATGCATTTGTAATGCCATCGAATAATCCATTTTAAAAAGAGAAAATTGGAGCATTGGTCTCCGAGTTATTGTTCTATTAGTAACTTGATCTTCGATCTTTAAAAGATAGCAATCGGACCACAATGACAATGTCACAAATCATTCAATTTTTCGTCAAATTGTTTATCATGAAAACATCTTCACTTTAAACTCCCGAACACAAATCAAAATTGTGAGGCAAAGCCTAATTTCATACTTTTGAATATGCGAAGATATTGAATGATGGTTAGAAAATACGAAAGATTGAAAAATAATTTATTTATATTAAAAGGTCAGCGATCAACTTGTTAATTATATAATTTTATTTTCATTACATATGTTCATGCGTGCACCTATGGAATTTTATTTGAAATTAGTCAATGCTCTTTTTTGGCAAAAACCAACTAAACTAAGGAAACTCTGAGTTTGGACTTGGAGTAGTAATTCAATTTTATGAATTTATAAAATTCATTTTAAAATTTGAATTTATTGTTTACTTTGAATTATAATTTTCTACATGCAAAAAAAATAGTTTTTATATTAGAGAGATGATTTTAGACCTTGGTTCCTTAATGTGAAATTAAGTTCTTATAAGTAGATAATTGCCTTTTTCAGATAACATGATGGTCGAATCTGCACATTATATCCTATTATTCATGGATAAAAGTGTGTTAAAAATAATAATATAAATAAACATAATATTTTAAATAAGTTAAATCGCTTGTAAAGTATTTAATAATTCAATCATTACATGTTAAAAATGAAATATAAATAAATAATTTTCTTCTTGAGATTTTTCTAATTAAATTCAACAATATAATGAATTGCTTATTTTCTAACACGAAATATAATTGATTATATGATGCATTGAAGTCATTTTTGATTCTATTACTGATTTACTGTATAGAATGAAATGTTCTAAAGAATAAATTTGAATTATGGTGTTATTTAAACACATACAACATAATTCAATTTAACACAATATCACGAGTAAGGGAATGTTTGGGAAGTGTTTATAAGCGATTTAAATTATAAACACATTTTTAAAATGTGAGCGATAGATAAATATATACTACTTGTGAATTTCTCAAAATATTTGAATAAAATCGCTTTAAATGTTTATAAAGAGATAAAAAAAAAAATTAACATAATTATGAAAATGCATCATAAAATCAAGGGTAATTAATACAAAATGTCCCCATCGTTACACTCGTGCAAATCGTCATATCGTTTCAAATTTGGCAATTGCACCATCATTTTTCTTGCGGAATGGTCCTTTTCTTCTTCTTTCTTCAATTATTTCCATCAAACATGGGTAATTGGTACAAAACGTCTATATCATTTGTTTTCATTGCGCAAAACGGTCACTTCATTTGCCTTCGTTGGGCAAAATCTTTTATCTTCTATTTTCTTCATTAAAGCATTGTAATCGCTAATTTACTCTCCTCCTGAAATAAAAAAATAGAAAAAAATAATAATATAAAAAATAAATAATTGCAGATAGAGTTTCAAATTTTTTAATCAAGATTTTAATCAAACTCTAATCCTAACTGTTCTAATTCAAACCTAGATAAGAGGGAAATAATTTCTTTTCTTTTTTGGGAAAAACGATAATTTTTTTGTTAATATGTATTAAATTGTTTTAAGTGAAATTCATTTTCAATATTTGAAAATTTTAGGGCTCTAACTGTAATTATTTATTTTTTTATATTTTTTCTTTATTTTCTATTTGTTTATTTAAAGAGGTGGGTAAATTAGTTATTTTACAATAGTTTAATAGAGAGAATGGACGATAAGGACCTATTGTGCAATGAAAGCAAATTATGAGGACGTTTTGCACTAATTATAGATAAATGACTAAAGGAATTGACGGAATGAGACGAGAAGAACCAACTCCATAAGAAAATGTTGAAATAAGAGTGTAAATACTAATTTGAAACGATAAAAATGATTTGTGCAAACGAAACCTGCAAAGAACAAAAGTCATTCAACCAGGAAGGAGGAGGATAAAATTGGAAACCACTTTTCCAGTCTCGGCTTGGGAACCAAACCCTAGGGAAGGTAACCGATTAGAACGTTGTATCTCGTTATTGTCCATAATTTTTTTTTTTTTTCGAGATTATCCTAAAATCAATTATGAAATTATTAAAGCAAAAATAGATTTATTTATTCAACTGTCCTTTATTGACGGCGACTATTAGTTATGGACCAGTCCACTGATATTTTAACATCAGAAAGGAAAACACGTGGCAAAATATGGTGGCGCATAATTAGGGCCTTCTTGAAGCCAAGTGGAGAACGAAACGTTAGTGGCCTTTGGACATTGCACCGAAGAATTTCTCGGAACCATAGAAGTGGGTCCCCGGACATGTGGCTGGACAATCTGGACCGTAAATCTAAGAAGAAATGGCAGATGATTGGACCGCTTACGTCATTATTGAAAATTCGTGTACCATGATGCTGTTGCGTCACACGTCAGCCGAATCCTCCTAATCTCAAAATAATCGTTTAAGAAAAAGGATTTGTCTTTTTGTAAATAATTTTTTCTCCATAATGATGTTCATACACACACAAATGATGGGACCCACTTGAATATTTTATTTGAATGGGTCCCACCACTTTTGTGTGTATGGACACCCTTATGGTGAAAAAATTATGTACACTAAGCATAGCTCAAAGAAAAATGTCACCTCACACAGTACAAAAGAATTGTCAAACTTAATATCACTGTAGCGAGATTGGATTGTTAATTAATATATGGTTGTATAGTAATGTTAAAGTTGTATTCGTTTTAAGATCTGTTTGGCCTCATTTTCAAATTTTATTTTTTTCTAAAACTCATTTTCGTTCATATATTTTTTGAAATTTTCAAATTTTATTAACCCTTCAACCACACATTTTATCAATTTTTACTAAAATTTACTAAAAAATATTTAATTTTTAGTTAAACCAAACCTAGGCTAAATATTTTTATTAATTCATTCTTTCCTAATAATTTTGATGTCATTTTGTGCCAAGTTTAATTCACTAGAAATATCTGAATCACCTTAGACATAGATTCAAGAATGCCCACAGTGTTTCGTTCAAGAATTACTGTTGCAAGTGAACAAGTCAAATTTTGATGCAATATGACTTTTTTAGTTCCGTTCGACATATTTAAATAGATAAGATCAAAGAAAAAGGTACATAAGAATATTTGTTAATCGTTTACTTTTTTATTCGACAAATCTCACGCATATCTCGAATGAATATTACATGGTAAAAAAGTTTTGCACATACACGTGTTTGGTAGATATTAAAATTGGATTAAAATTGAAAAACTAATCGTTATTGTTGACTTTTATTAAACGGGTGTGACCCAATAATGTCTATATTTTCAATTTTAATTGGATTTTAAGCCATACCAAACATGCTCTGTGTAAGACCAATAGGAACATCGTACAAACTCAATTCCACTTTAAAGATTAGACTTGCAACCAAACAAGTGGATTATAGCTTTGTTTCTTGAATTCTGTTTGATCAGATAAACGCTTTTATAAAGCGTGTTTTATGTGTAAGAGATGTAGTGAAAATATGAGGGACAACATAGGAATTAGGATTATGATGATGATGCGTACAATTGATAAAAAGTAGAAAGTTTCGTCGTGGCCTTGTCTATAAAAGATGGATACAACACACCACTTTATTTCATTTTCATAGAAAAAGTTATTTCCTTCTTTTCAAGTACGAAAAAAGCTATTTTCCTTACAAAATAAGTTGCCTTTTCTTTTTAGTTGGTAATTTCTAGTCCAACTTAAGTGAGTTCACTAATTACTATTTAAAGTTATTGGCACACTTAGTTCCCAAACCTTGTCCCTCATTTGAAAATGATCCCTAACGTTTCATTTTCGGTGTTGAGATCACTTACCTATAACTTTTATGCGTAATCAGTCTTTCTGAACGAATTCCACCCAATTCAATCGAGTTTTAGGGCCCTGCGAGTTCGGCTCTACATTTATTTAGACGGCTTTTAGTGTTTGACCTACTTATTTGTTATCTATTGTCTCCTTCTTTGGGCTTAATCCATTACTTAACCTAAACGCCTAATCTATTACTATAAATGGGCAGCACCTTTGCCTTGAGAAACACACATTATTGCCCTAGCCTTTGTGAGGAAAATCGACTGCTTTGTCCCTGTTTGTGCATCCTCCTACAGTGTTTTTTCTCCTTAACTTTCTTAGCCTTTGTGGGTGCTGTGTAGCTGTAATAACTTTTCACTTTTGTGTCCTTTGTGGGCAATACAAAAGCAACCGGAGTTGGGTGAAAGTTGTAGGAGATTGGTTTGTTATTTGGTGGTGTTGATCTCTATTGGTTTGAGTAAAACCGAGCCTGGAAAGCCATCGATAATCATTATTCCGCTTAACATTTGGTATCAGAGCCTGGTGCAAATTTTTCAGATCCAAAATCGACTAAAACTCGCCCAAAATTAATTTTTTTAAAAATCGCCCGAACGTGAAAACTTCATTTTCGGCCAAACCAATCACCATATGGACGAATAGAAGTCAGAACCGGAGTCAACAAGATGAGGCTCTCCTCCCTAGGAGGCGCATGATGGCGGTACGTGGATTTCCAGCGGTGGCTCATGGCGACGTTTCTGAATCTGCTCTCTTCGGTCAAATTGTTTGTTTTATCATACTGAACGTTTTGATATTGCTACTTTTTTATTTCAGGTTATACGATCGATTTTAGACTATTTTACTCCTAGACTGTTAGCTTGTGATTACTAGTCAATCACGTTGGAACATTTGCTGAAAATTTAGGGCAAATAGTGGTCTAATGCAATTGATTCGCATATCTTGACTTTACGAACTTTCAGACGTGATCCGCTCTGGTAAATTAGCTTATCTCATTAAATTTACAGCAATAACGTGTCATTGTGTGGGGTGACAATAAGATTGATGTTACTATGTGGGGTAACCATTGTTTGTGCTTGAAAGTAGGAACTACTTGCCTTTAATTGTTACGTGATTAAAAAAATCAGTATATTATTAAACTGGTCATTTGATAAAAAAATCAGTATATTATTATCTCTGTGATATATTGTACGGGAACCTGTTTGATTGACATATCTCTTGTTGCACCGTTGATTCATTGGAATACATAGACCTTACCCGTTTGAACATTCTCTTGCTTTAAGATCGAGGAATCTAGAATGGTGTATACTGTTTGCGACCATATGTCTGCTTTGTATGGCTTAATTGTAATTTTGTGCATTTTTTTATTGATTATTAAAATGACAACTCACAATTTTGATCAGAGAATTTTTAATGAAAAATGTGATTTTTCAATTTGATAACAAAAAAATGAGAGGTATTTTGATTTAATTAAAGGTTTCAAAAGTCATTGATGACAATGTTCTTTGATTTTTCAAAAGAACAAAAAGAATAAGCTGATGAGCTTGCTTATATTTCAATCATTTTACACTTGTCTAACGTCATTCTGAGAAAAGTGGATAAACTAAAAATCACTAAACAATTTTGAAAAAAATTGAAGACTTGTATTTGCTTAAATTCACCTCGAACAAGCTTTATTTACTTAAGTAGTTTTCAATTTTAAAATAAATATTTCAAAGGACCTTGATGACAATTTAGACGTATTTAATAAACATTTTCAAAGTATTGTCAAATGTGAAGAATCAGTGTCTAGACCTACAAGGCTATAATTTTGTTTAATTCCATTCTTGATACCTAAAAGGAAGTTAAGAAAGGCGGTGAGATTCACATGATAAGAGGTAGAACTCAATTCAGGTAAAATAGTCCTGATGAGTTTAAAAGAGGTGGCGAGTCAATTAGTAATGGAGGTAAAAAGAAGGGCAATAGTAGATCTATATCAAAATCTAGGACCAAGGTTAAGAAATTCTATGGATGTGAAAATAAGGGGAATTTTATAAAAGATTGCTATAAAAAGAAAAGTAAGTGCCGTCTTTCATTTCCAATACTGATGATGTTAAGGTTTGTATGATTACAAGTTTTGTTACTTATCCAGCTGAATTGAATTTAATTGTCAATTCTCATTTACATGAGTGAATACTTGATTCTTGTATATTTTTTCATGTGACATGACAAAAGGACATGTTTGAAAATTTGCATGAATCAACTGATGAGCATGTTGTGCTATTTGACAATTCTGCTTATATTGTTGTTGGAATTTATAATATTACTTTAAAGTTTGCCATTGATTTTGTGTATACTTTTAAAGATGTTAGATACATTCTTGAACTGCTTAGGAATTTAATTTCCATAGGAAGACTTGAGAAAGCTGACTTCACTTGTAAAATTTGAAATAAAATTTAAAAATTGGTTAGGAGTGCAATTGTTTCTATTAAGGGAATCGGGAAAATGATATTTATATCACTACTGGAAAATTGATAAGAGGTTTAGACTCATCTATCTCTTCTTCTAAGGCTAATCACACACATAAATGGTACAATAGATTAGCACATGTAGGTATTAAGGAACTTAAACTCCTTAATGAAAAATGTGCTTTTGGTAATGGTTGCATGTCTGATTTATCTTTGTGTGATCACTGTGTAATTGGTAAGTATCATAGAACTTCCTTCTCCACGAGTATTTATAAAACTAAAGGCATGCTTCAATATGTGCATTTAGATTTGTGGGATCTCGCTAATAGTCCCACATCGGGTGGAAACTTATATTTTTTTTTTTTATCTATCATTGATGATTATACGATAGAAGTGTGGGTTTATCTCTTAAAGGACAAGTCTGATATTTTTCACAGTTTTTATAATTGGAAAAGACAAGTTAAGAATCAAATTGGCAAGATGATCAAGTTTTTGAGAACTAATAATGAGATATAGAGTGTGTTTGGTAGGGATTTTAAGGAGAAAAATTGATTTTTGAATAGTGATATGATGGGAAATGTGTGGTTGAAAAAGAAGAAAAAAGTATTGATGTGATGGAAAATATTATTTTATTGAAGAATGTGTGGTTGAAAATGAGAATTGATTTACTGTAGAAAAGGAGAAGTTTTACCAAACAGGCCCATAATTTAGGAAAAATTACAGTAGCGGTTCCTAACCTTTTCAAATATTACAGACTTTACCGTAATTTTCATTTTGTGTCAGTGAAGGTCCCTAACCTTTCAGAAATATGCGACTGGAGTCCAAATAGATGGAAACAATCCATTGACCAATAGTTGACCAAAAAATTTAATTTTGACCAAATGTAGTAAGGGCAAATTGGCAACTTTGTATTTATCCCTATTTATTCCATAAAATAATTAAAATAACATAAAAGAAAAAGTAAAAAAAGAACAATTCATTCATCTTTCCCACCCACCCCACCCACCCCACCCCACCCCACCTACCCAAAATGAAAAATCAGAAAAAGATCTATTCGGGTATGGAAAACGGGGTACGCGCATATACCGGGGCACAACTTAGCGGAGTTACCAACGTAGCGTGTACCCAATGGCGGGAATGGTGAAGTAATGGAACCTGCATACATTGTTGCAGAAATCCTGTACGTACACATTATCAGAGGTCAATAAGAGGTAAACACCGCTCCTAGGGTTGATCGGAAGTGGCTAGGTGGTGGCAGTGGCGGTGGATTTTATCAGACTGGACCGAAAGTCGAGTTAGGGATTTTCCATGGGAGTAAAACCGATCGTTTTTCTCCACCTCAATATGGACATTGCGAGAAATATTGGCTTCTATTTGGTCCGTGTAGAGTTGAACTGTTTTGCACGACCTTAAAATCGACGGTGACTAGTCTATGGTGGAGAAGCTGATGAATTCACAGATTATACGTTTAGTGGATTTTTTTCCTAATGCCATTCCAAATGGGATAAATAGCGATGTTGGTTGTGAGTACAAGTCCCATGTGGTACTTCAAGTGAACAAATTCTGAAGAGCCTTCATACTTTTTCGACCCACCAAAGACAAAATTCTGTAGTGTTTGACTTTTGAGCGGGCTATGGTCTCCACCCGACAATAGCCCTAGTAAAAAAGAAGAAAGTGGAGAAGGATGAGAAGAAGAAGAGCGGTGTAAGAGCGAGTGCTACCCTAAGTGGTGGGGTGGGGTGGGGTAGATGAATGAATAGTTCTTTTTTTTTTACTTTTACTTTTAATTTTCTTTTATTTTAATTAATTTATGGGATAAATGAGGATAAATACAAAGTTACCAATTTGCCCTTACTACATTTTGTCAAAATTAAATTTTTTGGTCAACTAACGGTCAAATGGATGATTTATTTGGACTCCAGTTGCATATTTCTGAAAGGTTGGGGACCTTCGCTGGCACAAATTGAAAGTTAGGATAAAATCTACAAAAATTGAAAAGGTTAGGGACCACTGTTGCAATTTTTCCTATAATTTATAACACTCAATTTGATAATATGTGCAAAGAAATAAATATCAAGGTATAAAACTGTTCCTTACACTCCCCAACAAAATAGGGTAGCTGAAAGGATGAATAGAGTCATACTTGATAAAGTGCGTTGCATGATGTTAAATTCTGGTGTCCCAAAATCTTTTTGGGGAGAAGCTGTTATGATTATTTGTAATTTTATTAATTTGACTTCAACTGCTGCATTGAATGGCGATACTCCTAATGAAAAATTGTCTGGTCAACTAAATGATTATTCTGTGTTTATAATTTTTGGTTGTTCTGCATTTTCTCATTAGAGTGAGGGAAAACTTGAACCGAAAGCTATAAAATGTGTTTTTCTAGGTTACCTTGAGGGTGTCAAGGGTTACAAGTTGTGAGATAGAAGCTAAAAAGGGATTAAAATCATTGCGATGCCTTAAAACTGAGTCTGAACTTGTGAGTGAAGAGACATATCAGAAGGTGGAGTTATGAAAACTTAATACATCCATCCCTATTACTTCTAGTGAGGTGGAGACTCAAGGTCAACATCTCAAAGTAGAGAATAAAAAGGAAGTAGTGATAGAAGAGCATCTCGATGAAGAGTATCCCTTAGCAGATTATAACTTAGTTAGAGATAGAGAGAGAAGACAGTCAAGAGCATCTACAAGATATGGATATGAGTCTGACTTAGCTTTTGCTCTTGCTAGCTATGAGGAGCTAGCTCATATGAGCCAAAAACCTCTGAGGAGACGATGAAGAGTGGTTTAAGGCAATGAAAGATAAGATGAGTTCCTTAGAAAAGAATCCAACTTAGGAACTAGTACCTAAATCTAAGAATAAATTTACAGTTGATCATAAGTGGATTTTTAAGGTTAATGAGCGTACTAGCGCATCTGAACCCTTAAAATTTAAAACTAGATTAATGGCCAAGGGGTACACACAAAAGAAGGGGGTTGGTTATAATGAGATTTTTTTACCAGTTGTTAAGTACACCACTAATAGGGTCATGCTTGCATTTGTTGCAAATTTTGATTGGGAACTTGAACAACTTGAAGTAAAAACTGCTTGTTTACATGCTAAACTTAATGAACAAATCTTTATGAATCAACCAAAAGGTTTTAAAGATAAACTAAAATTTGATCATGTATGCTTCTTGAAAAGATCTTTATATAACCTAAAGAAATCACTTAAACAGTGGTATAAAAGATTTGATTATTTTGTACTCACCATAGGGTTTCAAAGGAGTAAGTTTGATCATTGCTTATATTTCCAATATGATGATGCTAATAATGATTATATGTTTTTATTTTGCTATATGTGGATGATATGCTTTTAGTTGGTTCATCACCTAAGTGGATAAGCAAGATCAAAACAAAGTTGAATGGCGAATTTATCACGAAAGATCACGGTAAAGTTAAAAGAATCATATGTATGGAAATTGAAAGAGATATGTCAAATTCTGTTTTGTTTTTGCATCAATCCTCTTATATTTCAAATGTGTTGAAAAAATTTAGCATGCACGATTGCAAACTTGTTAAATCACTTTTAGCTAATCATTTTGTATTATCTAAATATTAAGTTCCTTGTAATGGAAAAAAATAGAATACATGAGCAGGATTCCATACTCTAATGTAATTGGATCTATTAAGTATTTGATGATCTGCATTAGACCAGATTTAGCATTTGCTATTAGTACTCTTAGTAGATACATGTCTAATTCGGGTCCCGAGCATTGGAAGCCTTAAAATGGACGTTAAACTATTTAAAGGGGACTAGTGATGTAGGTCTAATGTTTGTTGCTAATATAGAAGGCATGAAGTTGAAGGATTTCGTAGATGCGGACTATGCGGAGGATATGGATAATAAAAAATCTACTTCTTTCTATATGTTTACTTTATCTAATTCGTGTGTTAGTGGGAAATCACAGTTACAACACATAGTTGTACTATTCATGACAGAATCTGAATATGTTGCTACTACTAAAGCAATTAAAGAGGTTTTGTGGCTTCGAGGTCTGCTTCATGAACTTTATGTTTTAAATGACTATGTGGTAGTAATTCTGATAGTCAATCTTCTATAAATTTATAAAAAAATTCTGCTTTTCACAAACGCATCAAACATATTGATATTAGACTACATTTCGTTAGAGATATTGTGTCACAAGTGGTAAGACTTGAAAAAGTCCATACACAATATAATCCACCAAACATGGGCAGTAATGTGTTGTCATTTGTGAAGTTTAGAAGTTGATAAAATCTTCTAAACATTGGCAGAGGTAAATAATTTTCAATTTTATTGGTTCTCTTTTTGGAATTATTACTAATGGGTGATAGGGTTTTCCTTGCAAGTCCTTCGACACCAAGGTGGAGGTTTGTTTGGCAAATTATTGTCAAATGACCTCCCGGACTATGATGTTAAATCGATAAAATTCATTCGATCGGCATCGACCAAATAATTGAAGTGAAATATCGACACCTCAAATGGAACGACTTGAGCCTTTAACTATTTTGAACCATTGGAAGTAGCATAATTCAATTACAATTGTTCATGTCATGACCCTTTACTCCTTTGACGACTTTTGGTATTGGGTCCACTTACTGGTTATCTATTGTCTCCTTTTTGGGCCTAATCCATTACTTAACCTAAAAGCCTAATCTACTACTATAAATGGACAACCCCTTTTCCTTGAGAAACACATGTTATTGCTCTACTCTTCGTGAAAAAAATGGGATCCTCTGTCTATTCTTTGTACATCCTCATGTAGCGTTTTTTCTCCTTGTCTTTCTTAGCCTTTGTGGCTGCAATAACGTCTCACTTTTGTGGATAATACAAAAGCAATAAAAGTTGGGTGAAAGTTGTACGAGATTATGTCGTTATTTGGTGGTGTCCATCTCGGTTGGTTTGACTAAATCTGAGCTCGGAAAGCCTTAGGGATTCATTCTTCCGCTTAACAACAACATAGTGACAGCTAGGGGACCTTAGCAACAAAAATGAAATGTTAGGGACCATTTGCGCAAGAGGGACAATGTTTAGAGACTAACTGTTCCAATTACCCTCACTATTAGACTTGAGTTAAAGATCTAATCTCATTCTTTCACACGGTACAACTACTTCTAGGTATCAACATGTTCTAAATCTTAAATACTAGTCATCTTATCTAAAAATCTATCTTTTAGAGAAACATGATGTGTATTCATTTAAACTTTGTACTCTACATGTTCCTACACTTGCAAGTTTTTTTTCTTTTTATTAGAAACTTGACACATACACAGTTCTCATTAATGCATGCCAACAAGACTTAAATAGATGTATTTTATTTGATTATGATACCATGTTGACCATTTGATCTAAATGTTTAAATTATTAGAAATGTGTCACATGTATTTATCTATATCTCAACCTCAACATAGCCTAGTGTAGGGAATCAAATCGAAATTCCCAAATTGTTAGAAACACTGAATAGAGAAAACACACGCAAAAGAAAAAATAATCACACACATAAGACAATATTTTTGTGGTTCGGCCAATTTGCTTCGTCCACGGAGTTGCAGAGATTTCACTATTATCAAGGAAAGAATACAAAAATACGGCTGTACAGCTTTTTCTCTCTATATATAATAAAGAACCCTAATAACCAAAAATACATTTTCTATATATCCTTCGCACAAGATTCACAATCGGCCCATGCCTCCGCTTTATGGACTAAGCCTCAGAAAATCTTCCATTAAAAAATCAAGCAACATTATTCGGATTGGGTCGTCAACCGGATAAAACAAAACTAGGTCCACAAAGCTCAACAAATCTCTCGCTTGGAGACTAGTTCAATCACCAACATCAACTGAAATCCTCTAAAAGGCATAATCTCTCATCCCTGCAACTCATTCTCCTGTCCTCAAGCTAGAAGCCCAACTAAAGTTGCACACAACTTCATCTTTTCAATAGTGACACCCTTAGTCAACATGTTTGTCGGGTTCTTAGATCCACAAATCTTCTCAAGTATTACCAACTTATCTTCGACAAGGTAACGAATAAAATGATATTTTGTTTGTATATGCTTCGACTTTGAATAAAAAGCTGAAGTTTTAGGAAGAAAGATTGCGCTCTGACTGTCACTGTGTTGAATGCCCATCTCCTACTTCTTACCCAATCATCTAAGAAGCCACAATGTAGCCAAATCATCTCCTTTCCATCTTCAGTTGTTGCAACATACTCAGCTTCTGTAGTAAACAGAGCAACATTCTTTTCTAGATTTGAAGCCCATGATGTATCCGTACCACCCAAAGTAAATACAAACCTAGTAGTGCTCATTCTACTATCAATATCACAGGCGAAATCAGCATCTACATAGCCCTGTAGTTTCAAACTTGCACCTGTGAAGCAAAGACATGTATCTGATGAACCCTTCAGATATCTCAAAATCCACTTTACTGCCTTCCAATGTTACTTTCATGGCCTATTATGAATCTGCTTACAACTCCCATTGCATGTATAATGTCTGGCCTTGTACACACCATAGCATACATCAAGCTGCCAATAGCTGAAGCATAAGGCACCTTGCTCATTGGTCCCTTTCTTCTTCTGTCTTTGGTGACTGTTCTTTGCTTAGTTTGAAATGACTACCCAAGGGTGTGCTCACTAGTTTAGCTTCATTCATGTTGAACCCCCTGAGAAATTTCTTCACATACTCTAACTGTGAAAGTTTCAATGTACCATTAGCCTGTCTCTAATGATTCTCATACCAAGGATTTGCTTTGCAGCTCCCAAATCTTTCATTGCAAATTGTTTTGACAGCTGCTTCTTTAGATTATTAATCTCCTCAATGCTAGACCCTGCAATGAACATATCATCTACATACAACAGTAAAATGATATAAGAATTGTCAAAGGACTTAACATAGCAACAGTGATTAGCTTCACATCTCTTGAACCTAATTCTATGCATAAAATTGTCAAATTTCTTGTACCACTGTTTTGGAGCTTGTTTTAGGCCATACAAGCTCTTTCTCCTTTTGTAGACTAGATTATCTTGTCCTCGAACAATGAACCCTTTTGCCTAAATTATGTAAATGTCTTCTCCCAAGTCACCATGAAGGAATGTTGTCTTCACATATAACTACACAAGATGTAAATTTTCTTCAGCCACCATTCCTAGTACCAATCTAATTGTTGACATCTTTACAACTGGAGAAAATATTTCTGAGTAGTCAGTGCCCTTCTTCAGCTGGAACCCTTTGACAACTAATCTGGCCTTGTAACGCTTGTTGCCATCATGCTTGTTCTTTATTCTGTATACCCACTTGATGTGCAAAACCCTTTTTCTTACTGGCAATTTAGTTAATACCCATGTTTGATTCCCTAACAAGGAATCCATCTCATCATTCATGGCTAACTCTCGCTTGAATTTTCATCTTGCAAGGCTTCTTCATAACACTCTGGCATACCACCATCAGTCAACAGGAGATAATTTAAAGTCAATGAATAACGATGTGGAGGTCTAATGGTCATGGAAAATCTACTAACTTTAGCTACAGATGTACTCTGATCTACCTATGAATCTACATTCTCCTTTTCTTCACCCATTTTCTGTACAGTACTTTTAGTCAATTCATGTAAGTTGACAAACTCAAATTTCTTTTGATCTATCTTTGTAACATCTGACCCTGTAGTTGACCTTTCATTGTACATAACCTGTTCATTAAATATCACATTTCTACTTCTAATGATTTTCCTGTTGTTCATCCCAAAACCTATAGCCAAATTTCTCATCACCATAGCCAATAAAAAAATATATTTTAGACTTTGCATCAAGTTTACTATGAGTATCAGAATCAATATGAACATACGAAACACAACCAAAAACTTTTAAATGTGAAAACTTTATCTCTTTACCGCTCCAAACCTCCTCAGGAAGTCTGAACTCCATGGAAACTGACGGTCCTCAGTTTATTAGGTAAGCTGCAATGCTAACAACATCAGCCCAGAAAGTTTTTGGTAGTCCAGCATGCAACCTCATACTCCTAGCACGTTCATTGAGAGTTCTGTTCATGCGCTCAGCCACACCATTCTGCTGTGGTGTCCCAGGAATGGTCTTCTCCATCCTAATTCCTCGTGCAACACAATACTCACTGAACCCTCCATCTATATACTCTCCTTTATTATCTGACCTCAAACATTTTACTTTCAAACCCATTTTAGTCTCAACCATGGCCTTCCACTTCTTAAAAGTTTCAAATACATCAGGTTTATTTTTCAAAACATAAACCCATACCTTTCTGCTTGAGTCTTCAATGAAAGTAATGTAATACCTTGAACCTCTAAAGGATACAACCGAAGAAGGACGTCACAGATCGGTGTGTACTAACTCCAATTTTTCAGCCTTCAATGCTCTGCCAATTTTCAAGAAGCTCACCTTTTTCTACTTTCCTAAGATGCAGCTTTCACACCTGTCAAAGTTAATGTACTTCAATTCTGGTAGTTTTCCTTTTGACAGCAACATCTTTATCGCTTTCTCACTCATGTGACTAAGTATACGGTGCCATAGGCTTGTATCATTACTTGCTTCAACAACTGCAATTGTGTCTCTTGGACTTGAGGTCATATATAGAGTACCGGTCTTCTTTCCACGAGCTAATACTTTGGCTCCCTTTGTAACCTTCCAAGTACTACCAACAAATAGTATTACATGCCTTTCATCATCAAGTTGTCCAACAGAAATCAGATTCCTCCATAGGTCAGGAATATGTCGAACATTCTTCAGTAACCTAACAGACCCATTGGGTAACAATATCCAGGCATCTCCCATATCCACAACATCCAAGGCTGCACCATCAGCCAAATACACCTTACCAAAATCACCTGCAACGTAATTCTGTATAATTTCTCGGTGTGGAGTGGTATGAAACGAAGCTCCTAAGTCCAAAACCCAATCATCAAGTGGACTGTCTAGTGCAAGAAGTAATGCATCATGTACCTCTTCTGTGCCATCTAACTTTTCTATTCCAGACGCCTTTCCTACTTCTTCTGCCATTGCTCCCACTCAAACCTAACCATGGGCTCTGATATCAGTTGCAGGGAATCAACTCGAAATTCCCAACCTGTGAAAAACACTGAATAGAGAAAAAACACGTTAAAGAAAAAACAATCACACTCATAAGATAATATTTATGTGGTTCAGCCAATTTGCTTATGTCCACGGAGTTGCAGGGATTTCATTATTATCAGGGAAAGAATACAAAAGTACGGCCGTACATTTTTTTCTCTCTATATATAATAAAGAATCATAATCACCAAAACTGCATTTTCTATATATTTTTTGCACAAGATTTACAATGGGCAATAAAACAGGCCAAATTTTTTTTTTCCGAGGGCAAAAAATCTCCCATTAAAAAATCACGCAACATTATTCGGGTCGGGTCGTCAATCGGATCAAACAAAACTAGGCTCCACAAAGCCCAACACCTAGGTCCAGTGATATAAGTTTAAATTGTTCACTATTTTAAATAGAATTCAGTTAAGATAATTCAATATGATATTAGTATATATCAAGAAATTTCCAAATTTGAGTCTTGTTAGGAAGAATCCAAATGTACACTTAAATTGGACAAAGTTCAAAGCGGACACTTAAATAGATGTCTTGTTATGAAGAATCCAAATGTACACTTAAATCTTAATAGTGCAATAGTTCATACATATAGACAAAGTTCAAAACAGACCCACACCCACACAACGTACTTGCACAAAATTTCTCACCTCTTCGTAATCAAGGATTTTGCATCTCCACAATTCTGTCTCCCACACAATCTACTTGCCCAAAACTTCACTTAAGCTATTAGAAAAGTTTCACGTGTATTTATTTGAATTTCGTCTTCAAAATTACCTATCCCGGTTGTTAGTTGAAATTGTTCACTATTGCAAATAGAATTTAGTTAAGATAATTTAACATAATATCAGAACAAATAAATAAATTTCAAAATCTGAGTATTATTACAAAGATTTCAAGAATGCACTGAAATCTTTAGTTGCGTGACAGTTCACACATTTAGACGAAACTCAAATGGACCCCACACCCACACAACCTACTTGCTAAAAAATTCTCACCTTTTTCTTCTACTAATCAAGGATTTAGCATCTCCATAATTCCTTTTTCCGAACAAATGAAATCAACTAGTTAATTTAATATTAGTAAAATAAAACATATAAAATTGTCAGTGCTTTGACAACCCAACCAAACCCTGCTTTAGATAAGCTAAGACTTCACTACTAAAGCTGTATTCCCACGTTCACTTCATAGTTAAGGATTATTAAATCAATGTTGGAACATTGTCCATACAAAAATATCATTCTTTATACTAATCCGTACATTAAGGCAATCTAAGATGGTCCGATTGTCCTCAAAATCTCAGTGATGATAGCCATTATAGCCATTGTTTATTACTAGTCCAGCATGATGTGCTCAAGAATGGAATAATGTGAAAGCTCACTTTTCTGTGGGGACATTTATGCTCATAAATTCTACAGTATTCAAAAAAGATTTAAAACATTGTTTATCGTGTTATCTCGTCTTATTCGATACCTTGATGATATTTTCTGTATCTGTAGAGAAATTATATGGTACTAGATAATAATATTAGAAGAGAAATAAGTCAAAATTTTGTTGGAGCCTGTTTGAGCCCATTTTTGATAAAAAAAAATACATTTTTGAATAGTAATTTGATGGAGAATGTGTGGTTAAAAAATAAAAAACAGTTTTTGGTTTGTGTGTAATATTATTTTATTGAAAAATGTGTGGTTGAAAATAAGAAAGAGAAAAATATGTTTTGAAAATAATAAGGAACATACAATAATATCAAGTTGTATTTATGTAACAAACATGCAATAATGATTTGTTAGTAAAATAGACTCAACAATACTTACACGAAGAGAATATTTGCTAATTTTTTAGTATGCAATAGATGAAAGGACTACATAAAGAATAAATCAAGCTTGTTTGGAACTATTTATAAGCAATTTAAATTATAAATAGATAGAAATAAGTGGTGGATAATTTTATAAGTCTCACAAAATATGCAAATTAAAAGTAATTCGACCGTTTATAAATAATTCATAAACATTAGATAAACATAGGCTAATCTTTTGTATCAAACATGTCATAAACGCGCGTCACATTAAAGTCAAGCTTGGAGTAAGTTTTTTGACCAGGTGGGAGACATCAGATCTTTTGACCAGGTACCTTAAAAACTATACATGTAGGGAAGATTATCGCGGTTGAAGTAGATTTTTCTTTTTCACTAAACAATATCCTTACCCAAATTGTACAAACTTCTTCTAGAAGATCTCTTTTCCTTACTAATACTATTCTATCTAGCTTACTGCACAAGCCATAAGGTATCAAACAACTTATAAGTAACTCGTAAGTAGTGCAGAATGTCTGTTTGGCAAGGAAGAGGAGGAGGAATACTAGACAAGATATTTTCACTTTTAAGATTAGAATGATTTTGCACTACCAGTCAGTTTTTAACTACATCCAAAAGCAGATTCGGATTTTAGATCCAAAAGCAGATATAGATAAAATATGGATAATCATAAGCCTACCTCCCAGCAAAGTTGATTGCAGTCATACACTCCCATAACTGTATATTCTTGTTGAACAAGCAATTAGGAATATTTTGATATCCCTTCGCAGCTTCTACAGCCTCTTCAGTTGATAACAGTTTATAGATGAACTTCGTGTTGCGTTTAGTGCACCCTGACATCAACCGATCCTCGGAAACATTCAGTTGAAATGTTTCATTCACCTGTTACATACCAATTTCAGGCATACGGAACTGTGTATGACTTATTTCTGACTTGTTTGGTAAGTGGACTCTATAATACGATAATATTAAGAGAAAAAAAATGAAGCAGCTAAAATCTTCTTTGTTTTAGTGTCTAGTACTGTACCCCTAACATGCATTTCTTGTCATGGAGAAAGAATCTAATAATGGAACTCATTTTTGGTATTTGATTTGAACTTTTGCATTCGTGTGTTGAAAAGGGTCAGAGAATCAGTAAAAATCCGTCCAATACCTAACTGCATTCCAGTAAGCGGCAACAAAATAAGAAAGTTAATCTGAAACTTACGTGATATTTACCTCAAAACAGCTGTTCATTTTTAAGTAGACGCTTTACCCTCAATATTTGATTCTTGATATATCAAGTATTCGTGTCTAAAAACCTTGGTGAGCAACTTTTTCTCCTAGTCCTCTTGGTCTATTAAATCCCCGTAGAAAATATTTAACTAGAAGTTTGTTTGTGATTTTTGTATTCGCACACTTTCGTACATGCTACTTTACATTAGTTGGTATCAAAGACATGTTCGCTGCTTTGAGCATGCTTTCAAAGTGATGTCAGAACCGTGAAGTGAAATTGAAGGATGCATATGCTCGTTACTACATAACACAAGATCAAACAACAGTTACTGTTGGAATAACAAAGGGGAATCCAAATCTCCTTAAAATCAACGACAGATTTTCCACACGAGGAGAATGATGCAACCCACATTTGAAAATTACGGATTATTTTCGTAGTTTTAATTTAATTTTTTTGGCGGTAATTTAGATTTTTTTTTAAAAACTAATACCATATATTAGATTTCTATTATGTTTGCATAAAATTTCTAAAGATGAAATTTAATGAAATGAAAATAGGGAGTTCTCAATTATGTAATGAATTCTTGGTATTATGTAGAATCAACGTGTCTTTGATGCCTAGCATTTACGAGTAAATCAAAAACAACTAAAAGATTGTACACAATTTTCATATTTCCACATGTTCATACGTCCTACTCTACATCAGAGAATAAGCCTAACTCACACAAAAGAACGAGGTTCTGGTTTGCAGAGAGAGGGGTCCAGAGCTATATTTTGCATTTCCCAGCCTGAAAAATTCAAAAGTTCATGGAAATAATCAAGCAATATGTTTTTTATAGGGTGACGTCGGGCAAAATAGCGATTATTTTGTAGGCTAGAACCAATAGACAATAACAGAGAAGAATACAAGAGAATAACACTTAAAAAAATGAGAAAATCTTTATTATTCAACAATTGAACGAAAATAACCCACAAGCCGGGTTAAATAGCTAGAAAAATAATAATTTTCGGAATTTTACCAAAAATAGCAAAATTCTATTATTCATACCAAAAGGAAATACATAATGACGGAAATAAGATCCCAAAAATTTGGCTTAATTTGAGATCGTAATCTATGTGAAAAAGGAATTTGAAATATTACTAAAAATGGTAAAAAATAACTTAAATCGATGATTCGAAAGGGAAAACAGTTGAATTTGGCCTCGAAACCGATGCACACCGAGCATAGCTGGCTGACCATGACGTGTGTGTTGAAAAGAGCTTTCCGAATTGAGGTCATGGACGTTATTCTGACAACCGTAGCCAAAGTTATGTCCAAAATATCGAAACGTTTTCAAAAAGGCCCCAATTAGGAAATGTCGATGATTATTTGCCAATTTTGCGTTGATCCGCCAACTCATGGTATCTCGGTACAATTAACATACTATTAGATAGCTCGGCCTCGTTTGACTCGGATCTTGTGTATTAAACATAGGCTAATCTTGTGTATTAAACATTACATAAAGGCTTGTCTTGCATGCAATACTAACAATCACAATAAGGTCAAGGTTGAAGTAATTTTTTTATCCTATTAATTTCTCAATCCCTCTAGCCGAGTGGGAGAAAACAAATCTTTTGATCACGTCCCTCAAACACTATACACATAGGGAAGAGGATATGAGTTGAAGTAAATTTTTCTTTTTGAATAATCAAAATCCTTACCCAAATTGTACAAACTTCTTCTAGAAGACTTCTTATCCTTATTAATACTATTCTATCTAGGTTATTGAACAAGCCATAAGGTATCAAACAACTTAGAAGTAACTTGTAAGTAGTGTATATTGTGTGTTGGTTTTTGATACCCAATAAATTCCAGACAATGATGTAAACGTTGGATTAAATTGTTACTAACAATCAAGTTCAAAGGCTCGATCCGAAAACAACGTAGGCTATTGAAAGTAACTTAAAGAATCAATGTTGTTCATGGTCCATATATATTATCTCTTGGATGGCTTTGAATCTTGACCAATTTAATCCTTTATTGGTCCAACTAAAGCCTATCTAACCTATATATATGGTGTCTTTGCCCTAGCCGTTAAGTGTGTGATTTATGTGTTTGAAAGGAGAAAAACGTGCGCCTTGAGAGAGCAAAAACTGGCTTCCTTCTTGCTGAAAAAAACCGGTGACTTTATTTGGTGTTTTTGGCATCTTTTTGTGTCTCTTTCATTGGTTTTCTTCTTGCCTTTGTGGCTACAAATCATTGTCCGTTGTGGGTGAGATTGAGGAGCAACCGAGGCTAATATATTGGTTGTGGGTTGGAGCCATTTTGATTGTTTTTTGACAGAGAAATATAATGTGAAACTGAGCTAGAAAATCACCATTTTGATGACCCTTGGAGCAAGCTATCGCGACAATGTCTATTTGTCAAGGAAGAGGAGGAGGAATACTAGACACGATATTTTCACTTCAAGATTGGAATGATTTTGCACTACCAGTCAATTTTTAACTACATCCAAAAGCAGACTCGGATTTTAGATCCAAAAGCAGATATAGATAAAATATGGATAGTCAATAGCCTACCTCCCAGCAAATTTGATTGCAGTCATACACTGCCATAACTGTATATTCTTGTTGAACAAGCAATTAGGAATATTTTGATATCCCTTGGCAGCTTCTACAGCCTCTTCAGTTGATAAGAGTTTATATAGGGGCGGACCCACATGGGTTCATGTGGGGTCAAATGACCCCACAAATAATTTGAGTTTTTTTTTTTTTTTTTGTAGTCATAACTTGTGAGAGAAATAGTACATGGAGAGAAAGAGTCCATTAAGTGGGAATATTATATTATTTAATCAATTGAGTGGTGTGTAAAAATTATATAAATTCAAATTTTGTTCAACAATTTGGTCTTATAAACTATGTCATTTGTTCTAATATTGTTTTATATTTTTACCATCATTAAATTTATGGTCGAACTTTATTTGAGATTGAATATTTCATTTTGTTTATTGGTTTATTGAGTTTTAAACTCACAGATTAGCTAGTTAAGAAAAATATGAATACATATTACATACTTTAATTTAATGGCCCAAATTTAATGGACGTTAAGCCCCCAAAAACTTCGACCTCGATTAAATTTTATCTACACTGAACAATATTCCTGGTTCCACCCCTAAATATTTGCATATGTTGTTGCAATTTGTTATTTTCTTATAGCATTCATTGGATATCACACATTTGGGATTATCGTTAATGACAATAGCCTACTTTCACTTGAAAAATCCAACGACTTGTTGCAATGACTAACATGTTCGTTGTTGTTCATGTATTGAAAATTATCAGGTAAATTTTTTTTTTCGAAAATTTCCTGCTCCGATTTATTCAACGAGTTATATTTTATCGTATTTATTCATCTTTAGTTTTTGAAAAACTCATGTATATGTCATGCCAGTGTTTGACATAATAGAAACTTGGGGTGTAAGGCAAGACACGATCGAACGCCAATGACTGAAGTTTACTGTCCTTGGAACGCCTGAGTTTCACTCGAGCGTCTTTAATTTTTGACCCCACAGTAAAAATGGTCTGAGTCCGCCCCTGAGTTTATAGATGAACTTTGTGTTGCATATAGTGCACCTTGACACCAACCGATCCTCGGAAACATTCAGTTGAAATGTTTCATTCACCTGTTACATACCAATTTCAAGCATAAGGAATTGTGTATGACTTATTTCCGAATTGTTTGGTAAAGTGGACTCTATAATACGATAATACTGCAGCTACATTGTTGTTTATTGTATTGTCCAATGCCGCGCACCTAACATGCACTTCTTGTCATGGAGAAAGAATATAACAATGGAACTCATTTTTGAAGAATATAACAATGGAACTCATTTTTGGCATTTGATTCTAACTTTTGTATTCGTGTGTTGAAAAGGGTCAATACCTAATTGAATTCCAGTAAGCGGCAACAAAATAAGAAAGTTAATCTGAAACTTACGTGATATTTACCTCAAAACAGCTGTTCATTTTTCTGAATATTTGATTCTTTATCAAGTATTCGTGTCTCAAAAGTTTGGCGAGCAATCTCTTCTCCTAGTCCGCTTGGTCTATTAAATCCCCGTACAAAATATTTAACTAGAAGTTTGTTCGTGATTTTTGTATTCTCACACTTCCGTACATGCTACTTCACATTAGTTGGTATCAAAGACATGTTTGCTTTGTGAGCATGCTTTCAAAGAGATGTTAGAATCATGAAGTACAATTGAAGGATGTATATGCCCGTGACTACATATTGCAAGATCAGACAACAGTTACTGTTGGAATAACAAAGGGGAATCCAAATCTCCTTAAAATTCAAGGACGGATTTTCTACACATGAGGAGAGCGATGCAACCCACATTTGAAAATTAAAGATTATTTTGGTAGTTTTAATAATATTATTTTTTTGTGGTAATTTTAGATTGCTTGTTTTTTAAGCTAATACCATATATTAGATTTCTTTTATATTTGCATAAAATTTCATTATATTTCATTATATAAAATACGATCTCCCAGGTCTTCCTGATGAATTTTAATGAAATGAAAATTAAGAGTTCTCGGTTATGTGAAGAATTCTTGATATATGTAGAATCAACATGTCTTCGATGCCTAGCTTCCTAGCATTCATGAGTGTTCAAACAGATGGAATCAACAATTTTATTTATTATACTCGATCAAAATCAGAAATTGAAATACATTGATAGTGTCTATTTATAGACGGAAAGGAAAAGAGGGAAAAATGAAAAACGAACTAAACAAACTATCTTTATTACAAAGAAGGACCTAAACTAATGTAAGATGATCAATTAGGTCCTTGAGGATTAGTTTGTGTGTAATTCGGACATCCCCCCCTTAAGTTGGATTTTGATGGAAATCCATCAAACCCAACTTGGAAACTAAGAACTTGAACTGAAGAAATGAAAGAGATTTCGTGAAGACATCCGCAACCTGAGCATTGGAAGAAACATGCCGTGGAAGGATGAGGCCGGCCTTGTACTGATTACGAACCACATGACAGTCAATATCAAGATGTTTCGTGCACTTGTGGAAGACAGGATTAGCACTGATATGGAGGGCAGCCCGATTGTCAGATGAGAGAGGAATCAGAAGATGAAGCTCAATGCAAAAATCTCGAAGAAGATACGTAATCCATTGAATTTCACAGACAGTGGCAGCCATGCTCCGATATTCAGCCTCTGCAGAGCTTTGCGAAACCGTTTGTTGCTTCTTCGATTTCCAGGAGATAAGAGCTCCACCCAAAAAAATACAATAACCAGTTAAAGACTTCCTAAAGTCCTGGCAAGAGGCCCAATCTGCATCATAGTAGGCTGCAAGCTTGAAACTGTTGGAGGAAGGGAAGAAAAGACCTTTTGATATAGTCCCCTTAATGTACCTGAGTAAGTGCAAAGCAGATTCCCAATGCGAAACGGTTGGTAAATTAACAAATTGACTTAGTTGCTAGACGGCATAAGACAAGTCTAGCCTGGAAAGGTTAAGGTAAAGTAATCTGCCTATAAACCGGCGATACTGATCAGGTTGTTGATATGAAACTCCATCAGCAGTGAACTTATGTCCCTTTGGCAGTGGGATATCCACAGTTTTTGATCCCATCAGATCAACATCAGCAATAATATCCATGGCATATTTTCTTTGGTTAAGGTAAAAACCGTCTATGCAACGAGCTATCTCTATCCCCAGAAAATATTTAGCATGGCCTAAGTCCTTGATGGTAAAGGTAGTATCAAGAAATTGCTTAACCTTCTGAATATCATTGTCATCCGTTCCAGTGATGAGATCATCATCCACATAGATAAGAACTGTAATAGCATGATATGAACGGAGAATGAAGAGGCAATTATCATGAGCAGACTGTGCAAAACCATATACTTGTAAATGCTTGCAAAATTCTGAATTCCATTGTCGACTAGCCTGTTTTAAACCATAAAGGGATCTTTTCAGTTTACACACCTCACCTTCCTTAACCTTCTTGTAACCTTCTGGAGGCCAAAGATATAACTCTTCTTCCAGAAAACCGTGCAAGAAAGCATTATTTATATCCAGCTGGTATATAGGCCAATTTTTTGCAGATGAAATGGAAAAAAACAATCTGATTGTCACTGATCTAGTTACAGGGGAGAAGCTGTCCACATAATCAACTCCAGCCACCTGATTATACCCATTCGCCACTAGCCTAGCTTTACATCTATCCAGAGTTCCATCAGGCTTCAGCTTAGCTTTATAAACCCACTTCGATCCCATGGGTTTTTTCCCTGGAGGTAGGGGAACAATCTCTCAGGTCTCATTTTGTTCCAAGGCTGCAATTTCACTCTCCATAGCTTGAATCCATTCAGTTATTGTGCTAGCCTCTTTATAGGATTTTGGTTCTTGGATTGTAGATATGTTAGCCAGAAAAGGATAGTAACTTGGGTTAAAATTTTCAGATTTATGGAAGGGATAGGTATTTGGAGTGTATGAAGAAGATCTTAATATATCAGATAAAGGAATAGAAGAAGAGTATGACAAATTACTCACAAAATCTTGCATCCAAGTAGGTTCAGTTTTCTATCTGTTACTTTTTCTAGTAAGAGGAACGGTCTAATGATCGTCTGATTGACCTGTCTTTTCCTGACTGAGATGATAAGCAGCCGTAAGTTGGTTAATATTAGTAGAACCATTAGATAAAAGTTAAGAATCATTTTGGTTGTCAAGATCAGCAAGCACAGATGGAACTTCTTCAGAGAACAAATCAAACACAGGTATAGGTATATGAGACTGGAAATGAGAAGCCTCTTTATAAGGAAAAACCTCCTCATGGAAAATGACATCACGAGACACAAAAACTTTTTTATTGATGAGATCATACAACTTAAAACCCTTTTGCCCTGTGTTATAACCTAGCAAAATACGTTTAAAGCTTTGTGTTGCAAATTTTTCTTTGAAAAGTTTTGTGTTAGTAGCATAACACAAACATCCAAAAACCTTCAAATTGTGATAAGTAGGCATTTTCTTATGCAAGATCTCATAAGGCGTTTTCCAGTTAAGTGTGACAGTAGGCAGTTTATTAATGATATGTGTTGCCATCAAAATAGATTCTTCCCAAAAACATTTTGGTAAACTGGATTGAAACATGAGAGCTGTAGCTATTTGCAAGAGATGCTTATGTTTCCTCTCAACAATACCATTTTATTGAGGCGTACAAGGGCAACTTTTTTGATGAAGAATCCCATTTTCAGCTAAAAAATTCCTCATTTCAAAGTTTGTAAACTCGGTTCCATTATCAGTCCTCAAGCATTTTATGTTTTTTTCAAATTGGGTTTTAACCATTTTGTGCAAATTCTTCAAAGTAACAAGAACCTGAGTTTAGATGAGTTTTATGCAGTTAAAGCTCGACGAACACAAATTCAATAAGTAATGTAGTAATGAAATTTTATGTTAAATACTTCATAAAAATTTGAGCTTATTTTAAATTTTAGCTCTCCCCAACATGATTTTCTAGATTCCCTAACTGGAACCACAGAAGAATCCAAATTGCAGCCTTTATCCACTAATAAAAAGGATTAATCTATTTGGTAGGTGACAAAAAAATGTGTTGATTGAAAAGATAAGTTATTTTTTAAAATGTCCATTGACAACATGTGGCATGTTGTCAACCAACCAACATTGTACACCAAACATGATTCGAATGAAAAAGTCTTTACCATTGGTTGTACTAGGGATGAAAAAAGCTCGACTCCTCAGAACAATGAGGTCCAGTTTGCGGAAGAAAGCAGACTGACCATTACCATTAGTTGATGACTCTACCTCTGCATTTCATGCAGCGACTGATGTTACGTCTGCCAATCATATAAGGGTTCTGTCTGTAATGATAAGAATGAATCAGTGAATACTTATAAACCTGAGCGATCCAACAAAGGGAATGGTGCACATGTTAGTGGGAAGTCACTGAAAAATGAAGTAATGCAGGAGGGTTCGAGTCAGACGAAGTTGAGTTGTCAGATAACTCGTTGATGGCGCTAACGTACCATGAGTTGGCGGACCGGCGTAAGAATGGAAAGTAATCGACGACATTTCCTAATTAGGGTCAATTTTGAACACGTTTTGGTATTTTGGCCATAACTTTGACTACGGTTGTCAGAATCACGCCCGTGACCCCAATTCGGAAAGCTCGTTTCGACGCGCATGTCGTACCCAGCTATGCTCGGTGTGCATCGATTTCGAGCTCAAATTCAGCTGTTTTCCCTTTCGAATCATCGATTTAAGTTATTTTTTTGCCATTTATGGTAATATTTCGATTTCCTTTTTGACATAGAATAATTGCTCGATTTGAGTCGGATTTTGGTGATATTATTTCTTTTATTAAGTATTTTATTTTGGTATGAATAATAGAATTTTTCTATTTTTGGCAAAATTCCGATAATTATTATTTTCTGGCTATTTAACCCGACTTGTGGGTTATTTTCATTGAGTTGTTGAATAATAAAGATATTTCTCGTTTTTCTTTGTGTTTCTCTTGCGTTCTTCTCTGTTTTTGTCAATTGATTCCAACCTGCAGAATAATCACTATTCTGCCGGCGTCATGAAGTAACTTACAAATTACTTTGGGAAGAAGTTGCACACCACCTATCAAATTGGCAAATACAACCAAGATCAAGTCTATTGTAATAACTGAAAATCTCACAAGTCATCCCAAATATTTTGTCTTCCTCACATGGAAAAAGTAACAGGAGATTAGGGAACATCTAGAGGGAATCATATATTAAATCCACATCATGATGCTCTCTTTATGATTATTGTGACATGGGCTTCGGTACATTTGTTAAACTGGACAGAAAGTGTTTATATTGTTAAACTATAGGTAGTTAATGCTTATATGGATCCAGTTGTTTACAGAATTCAGATGTTCTCGACTTTTTATTATACCTATAAAATACTATATGGTCCTACTCTTTAGTAGTCTTTTCGCAGGAAAAATGCTGCATTCATTAGCTGGCGTTATTGTAGAAAGACTATCAAAATCACGCTTACCATTAAATAAAGTGAACTGGCTAGTCCAGAAATCAGAGAATGAAATTGACTTGATAAAATTCATTTTCAAAATTAGGCTCTATGTCTTGTTCAACAAAGTTAAAATATAATCATCAGCGTGCAACAAATGTGCACTTTTCATGCTCTTCGAAACATTTTTATCAATTTTTTCTATTTTCACGTAAATGAGAAAAGGATGGACTAGTATTGATACAAAATATGTTGGTTGCTTTGGAAAAAAATGTGCATTGTGAAACCAAAGCAGCTCAACAAAAGGAAACTTGCACCAGCTAGTGGGAAGTCATTGAGAAATGAACTGATAAATTAATTTTGGAAGAAGCTGTACCCCGCCTGTCAAATTGGCGAATACAGCCAACATCAAGGCTATTGGAAGGACTACAAAGCTCACTGATCATCCCAAAGATTTTATCTTCTTCCCAAGACAAAAAAGCCACAGGAGCCCTAAACAAGGAAAGTCTAGAGGGAATTATTTAATAAATCCAGGTAATTATGATTTCTTTACCGGTATTGATAATGATACATCATACAATGACTTCTGTACAACTATTACTATAGAGGTCTGAACTCGGAATTGAAAGTGTTTCTGTTTTAAAATTTGGGCTATAGATATTTATGTCAATCTAGTAGTTTACATAATGTGAATGTTCTCATCTTCTTTTTTTTTTTTTTTTTTTTCATCTAGTAACTACTATATGGAACTTCTCCTTCGTAGGCTTCTCGATCCACGAAGGCTGCATTCAGGTAGTGTTTACTTGGCATTAAAAAGAAGAGTAAGTTCAATCGTTATTAAAGAAAGACAAAAATTAAAACCTGACGTACCATTGAAGTGCACTGGCCACTTTCAGGGGCGGACTCAGACCATTTTTACTGTGGGGTCAAAAATTAAAGATGCTCGAGTGAAACTCAGGCGTTCCAAGGACAGTAAACTTCAGTCATTGGCGTTCGATCGTGTCTTGCCTTACACCCCAAGTTTCTATTATGTCAAACACTGGCATGACATATACATGAGTTTTTCAAAAACTAAAGATGAATAAATACGATAAAATATAACTCGTTGAATAAATCGGAGCAGGAAATTTTCGAAAAAAAAAAAATTTACCTGATAATTTTCAATACATGAACAACAACGAACATGTTAGTCATTGCAACAAGTCGTTGGATTTTTCAAGTGAAAGTAGGCTATTGTCATTAACGATAATCCCAAATGTGTGATATCCAATGAATGCTATAAGAAAATAACAAATTGCAACAACATATGCAAATATTTAGGGGTGGAACCAGGAATATTGTTCAGTGTAGATAAAATTTAATCGAGGTCGAAGTTTTTGGGGGCTTAACGTCCATTAAATTTGGGCCATTAAATTAAAGTATGTAATATGCATTCATATTTTTCTTAACTAGCTAATCTGTAAGTTTAAAACTCAATAAACCAATAAACAAAATGAAATATTCAATCTCAAATAAAGTTCGACCATAAATTTAATGATGGTAAAAATATAAAACAATATTAGAACAAATGACATAGTTTATAAGACCAAATTGTTGAACAAAATTTGAATTTATATAATTTTTACACACCACTCAATTGATTAAATAATATAATATTCCCACTTAATGGACTCTTTCTCTCCATGTACTATTTCTCTCACAAGTTATGACTACAAAAAAAAAAAAAAAAAACTCAAATTATTTGTGGGGTCATTTGACCCCACATGAACCCATGTGGGTCCGCCCCTGGCCACTTTCCATAAATTGGAGAATGAAATTGAACTTGATGGGACTCCCGTTCAAAAGTAGGCTCTAAGGCTTCATCGCCCATTTTAAAATATAGCCATGCATCTACATGCAACACATGGAATTTTTGTGCTCCTGAAAACGTTTTTATAATATTTTTATATAAAGAAGAAAATATGATTAACTAGTATTTACACATTAGTTTCATGCTGTTATAGTATAGTTTCATTTTCGAATTAGCAGTAAAGAATTAGGGTTTGGCATACCTTTTTTATGGTATTTTTATGAATAGGGCTTTGGTGAGATATGGATGAATGATGTGATATTGAAGAAAACTAATCAAAACCTTTGTTTGATAACAATTGTCAATCATAAAAGAGTGATTCAATTACACGAGATCTTCATAAACACGGGAATCTATTATTGAGGATGAAGTTATATATTTAATTATTGGATTTGTCTTGTTGTACATTATGGATGCCATAAAGGCATCCATAATGGACAAGTGTCCGACCCCCATTGGGGGGTCGGCGACATGTTTCTTGTTGCATCAGCCGACCCCCCAATGGGGGTCGGACACTTGTGCATTATGGATGCCTTTATGGCATCCATAATGTACTAGTAGCAAGACCCTTAATTATTTATGCACGTGCGACGTCCATGCTCCTTTTACGGTTAAAAAAAAATCAAAAATAAAAAATTAGCCTTTGAGGAAAGGAAAAAGATTGACGTAGTATTCATAATTAATATATTACATGACTTTGTAATCGATACTTTCAATTAAAGAAATACAATGAAAGAATACAGATGGAAACATAATTATGTTGATTGTAATCTATATGGAGAACAACATGAAAAAGATTGTACTTTGATTTCTATAGCTCTTTTTCTTGTCATTTTCCCATTTATTTTTCGTTTATATGAAATTAGTAAATAACTGAAAGGGGTAAAAGCAATATGGTTGTAGTCAAGCTGTCATTTTACTCTTTATAGTGCATATTGGTTTTTCATTTTCATTGTGTCGAATGTGTGCTTGGGAATTTATTTCCCAGCACTAATAATTAACCACGAGTTCCTCCAATCAAATTTTCCCGGAAAAGGCAAGGAAATCATGAAAAACAAAGAGAACGGAACTCACCTAAAGGTTAATGTTTTAAAACAACATGCTAATCCTTTCGAAAGGTTAGAAAGCTCCGAACTTTGATTAGGGCTGAAGTTTCCATCATTGTTTTCTTGTTGGGTTTTGATACCCAATAAATCCAGACAATAATGTTAAAACATTTGTTGGATTAATTGTATCGACACCACAATTGATTAATTGTTAGGGATATCGGTATAATTGCCTCGAATCGTTGATCAATTGTACTTGACCAAATGCTGGAATGCACCATCATCAGATCAGTTAAGTAGTTGGTTAACTGTAAAGGAAAAATATTGAGTGGGTTTAATTTTCATTCCTGCATAATCAGAGGTAGAAAATTTAGGATAGTTCAGTATGAAAAACTCTTCTTGTAAATCTTATGTGTGTAATCCTTGATTGCAAAATTCAATGAAAAGTGAGCTGACTGCCCTCAGACTGGAAGCATTGTGATTTTTTGTTTTTTTATTTTTTTTCTTATCAGTTTTTTGAATTAATTGACCTGGTTATAAGAAGTATCTATCACATACACCTTGAGGGATAGTTCAGATGTATATCACAAGAATCCATTGCTGAGGATGAAATTATATAGTTAGACACGTGCAACATTCAGTAAAAGGCTTTCATAAATAGGTTTCATGGAAAGGAAGAAGATTGATTCATGAATTAATAGATGTTGATGAGTTTGTAATTATTACTACCCTAAAGAATACAAGGGAAGAAATGGAAAATACTTAGAAAATATTCATAGACATTAATAGATATAAGGTGCAAAGCCAATGGGTGCCGGAGCTGCTACAATTGTTTAAATGGATGGAAAATACTTACAAAATATTCATAGACATTAAAGACATCTAACACTGAATTTTATTTTCAAACTTGATACATTAACTAAGTGGATGCAAATACCTTGCAAATAATACATTCAAAAGATCATAGCCAAATTCGACGTGACATAGATAAAGCTTGTCAATTTACCATTCCAACACTGAACTATTCTCAGCTCAGCCTGCTAAGAACAAAGAGGAAGCAGCAGAGTTCAATGGGATACAATACTAACAAGCACTGGGTAGTCTATATTAGAAAACAACGAAGCTGCCAAGCTGGAGGACGATACTAGTCAGCAGCACATTCAGCAGGATACACATCATCAGAGAGAAAAGAATTCTCTAGAAGAATCTTGTAACTAATTTCTTGTTTTGCCAGTGTATTTCTGAATTCTGTTTTGCCATATGCTGATGGCATTGTATAGCATTCTGTTTTTTGTCTGCAAGCTATGTTTATATATACTGATGAGATGTAAAGGATGAACCACCGAGAAATCAATAAAATCTTCTTCCCAGCTAAAACTTTTATTATTCCGCATTACATGAAATGGTATCAGAGAATGAGACACAGGATTCAAATGCTGGGAATCCAAGCACAGACCAAACTTAAACTCAAAATCAAAATCAAAATTCAAACGTCATTCTTCATGACCCTACCCAACCAAATAGCCCATACTTCATTGGAAGCAATGACAGCACAGGCGGCATGCTGGTCACTCATATATTGGATGCAAGCAATTATTACTCATGGGCTAGATCTATGAAGAGGGCATTGCGCATCAAAAATAAATTAGGTTTCATAGATGGGAGTATATGTGAACCAAAAGATCCTTATGATCCACTCATGGAACATTGGTTGCGCTGTAACGATATCGTGATAACCTGGATGTAAAACACGATGGCTGTTGACATCAAATGCAGCACCACTTACACCGAAACTGCACATCAGCTTTGGATCGAGCTGGAGCAGCATTTTGCCCAACAAAATGCACCTAGGATCTTCGAAGTGAAACAAACCATAACCACATTACTGCAGAATCAGGATCCTGTGTGTGTTTATTTCTCCAAACTCAAATCTCTTTTGGATGAACTCATGAATTATGAAGCCATTCCAAATTGTAGCTGTGGGGGTTTAAAACTTGTTGTTGAAAACCAACAAAGGGATTGGGTAATGAAGTTCCTAATGGGCCTAAATGATTTATATAAAGGAATCAAGGCACAAGTCTTACTGATAAAGCCTTTCCCTAGCTTAAATAAGGTATACTCGATCATACAACAGGAAGAGAAGAGAAGAGAAATTTCGACTGAGGGACCTACAACTGAGTCTATGGCACTTTCTACCAGAGGAAACTTTAAAGAAGGGGGGAAGCAAATCAATTCAACACAAAAGAAGGATCGCTATTATTGCACTTTTTGTAAAATTCCAGGACACTCCAATGACAGATGTTTCAAAGCTAACCCAGGAAAACCAGTTTGCTCCTACTGTCGAGTCCCTAGACAATCTGCAGATAAATGTTTTAAACTTAATGGTTATCCATCAGGACACAAAATCAAAGGGAAAAATAGATTCTCAGCAAATCAGTCCATAGCAGCTTTGACATCTACACAGGAGACAGTGAATGACAAATCTCAGGTGTCGTTAAGTCAGGAACAATACTCTCAACTTATAGCTCTACTCAAACCTATTGTTACTCCTTCAACTTCTGATGAGGTTGCACATCAACTCTCTGGTATATCTCTATGTATGTCTGCGTATAAATCAAAATGCTCTAATATATTAGACACCCCTTGGATCCTAGATACAGGGGCGATAGATGATATGATCTGTTCCACCTCATTGTTTTCTTCTATTCAAGCTGAAGTTCATTACTCAGTTGCTCTACCAAATGGTAACAAAGTTCCTGTCACCCACATAGGAACGGTAAACATCACAGACACATTGAGTCTTCAAGATGTCCTTTGTGTGCCTAGTTTCTCTTACAATCTGATTTCTGCCAAGAAAATAGCCAAAATGCTTAACTGTTGTCTGATTTTCTTTTCTCATTGTTGTTATATTCAGGACCTTTCAGTTTGGAAAACGATTGGCATGGGTGAAGTTAAGGAAGGACTCTACCATAAAAAGCGTGAGGAGGTCTCTTATTCAACTTTAACAGATCATTTGGCCAAATTAAGTATTCTGTCACCAAATTACTTTTTAGCCTCAGTTACTAATAATGCTCAAGGTCTTGATGTTTGGCATTATAGATTAGGGCATTCTTCTTACTCTGTTTCCAGTATTGATGGTGATATTCACTTTTCTAAATCATCCAATGACAAAATCTGCTCTGTATGTCCCCTAGCTAAATTGCACAAATTGCCTTTTCCTGTCAGCATTCATAAAACTGAAAAATACTTTGAATTATTACACTGTGATATTTGGGGTCCTTGCAATGAGATTGGTAGTGATGGTTCTAGATATTTTTTGACCATTGTAGATGATTTTAGTCGCTACACTTGGGCATATATGTTGAAACTAAAGTCTGATGCCACATCTGCCCTTCAAGGTTTTTGTGCTATGGTAGAAATACAATTTGAAATCAAAATTAAAATTATTCGGACTGACAATGGTGGTGAATTTAATATGAAGGAATTTTATCTCAAAAAGGGTATCATACATCATAAAACTTGTGTTGAAATACCACAACAAAACGCTGTGGTTGAGAGAAAACACCAACACATTCTAAACACGGCCAGAGCTTTAAAATTCCGAAGTGGAATTCCTTTAAAATATTGGAACCATTGTGTTTTAACTGCCGTATATCTCATAAATAGGACACCCTCTCCCACCTTAAAAGATCAAAGCCCTTATCAAATTCTTTTTAACAAAAGGCCAAACTACCTGCATCTTAGAGTTTTTGGTTGTCTTGCATTTGCAGCAACCATTGTCAATGGAAGACACAAATTTGATCCTAGAGCAAAAAGGTGCGTGTTTATAGGTTACCCCTTTGGGATCAAAGGATACACTTTGTTGGACGTTGACATTAGGAAGATATTTATCTCCAGAAATGTAACCTTCTATGAAAATGTTTTCCCTTTCAAAAATTCCATCAGCAATCCTCAATCACAACAAGATCAAAATTATGACAACTTCACTCAAAATCTCATGCCTTACAGTGAAAAAGTTGTCCCCATACCTGTTCCAAATGACAATCAGGTTCTCCCACTAACAGAATCTCAGAACACATATTCTTCAGAAGACATTCCACCAACCTCTGATCATGATGAATCTCAATCTGAATTTGTTGATAATTCCCAAAATCCTAATGCTGGTGATACATCATCAAACACTAGCCCTATAACTCATTATCCTCGCAGGTCTGAAAGAATTCGAAAGGCACCAGCACACCTTCAAGACTTCATATGTGAACATGCTACTTTTCTTCACCCATCTCAGAAGTTAGACAAATTGAAGGGACATAATTTCCCAGGTAAACATTATCCTCTTAGTACCAGTATTTCATATAAAAAATTGTCAACTTCACATAGAGCTTTTGCATCTTCTATCACTGCACAATCAGAACCTAGAAGTTACCATGAAGTCGAAAATTCACTAGAATGGTTTGCAGCCATGAAAGCAGAAATTGAAGCCCTTGAACTTAATGACACCTGGATTCTAGTTGACTTGCCTCCTAATAAGAAAGCAATAGGGTGCAAATGGGTGTACAAAATTAAATTCAATTCTGATGGTAGCATCGAAAGGTTCAAAGCAAGACTAGTTGCTAAGGGATATACACAACAAGAAGGTTTTGACTACCATGAGACATTTTCACCCGTAGCCAAGATTGTTACAATCAGAACTTTGTTGGCCATAGCAACCATAAAGGGATGGAATCTTTTCCAATTTGATGTTAATAATGCGTTCATGCATGGTGAATTAGATGAAGAAGTGTATATGGAACTTCCACCAGGATACTCAAATTGTGATGGCAAGAAAGTTTGTCTACTCAAGAAGAGCTTGTATGGGCTAAAACAAGCATCCCGCCAATGGCATTCTAAATTTTCTAAGTTTATCATTGAGCAAGGGTACATTCAATCTAAGGCAGATTATAGCCTATTCACCAAGAGTACTGGAGATTCTTTTACTGCTATTTTGGTGTATGTTGATGATATAATTGTGGCTAGTAGTTGCACTAATACAGTTAACCAGCTCAAGGCTTCCCTTCATGACACATTTCGAATCAAAGACCTTGGCAAATTAAAATACTTTCTTGGCATTGAAGTGGCAAGGACTGAAAGGGGTCTCCATTTATGCCAACGGAAATATGCCCTTGACGTATTAAGTGATTCAGGGACAATTGGTTCAGCACATGCCAGGATTCCTTTGGATCAAAACATGAAATTGACCAAAGATGAAGGAGATCTTCTCCCAGATCCAACATTATACAGAAGATTAGTGGGACGGTTGCTATATTTAACTATAACCAGGCCTGATATTTCATACTCAGTCCAGTTATTGAGTCAGTACATGGAAAGTCCTAGAGTACCACATTTACATTCAGCACATAAGGTTTTACGGTATGTTAAAAGAGCTCCAGGCCAAGGGATATTCTTTTCAGTAAATTCGAAACTGCAACTACATGGATATTGCGATTCTGATTGGGGTTCTTCTCCAGACACTAGAAGGTCAGTGACAGGGTATTGTGTTTTGATTGGTGAATCGCTAGTGTCCGGAGGTCCAAGAAACAACAAGTTGTTTCCAGATCTTCTTCGGAGGCAGAATATAGAGCCATGGCCAATTTGTGTTGCGAATTGACATGGCTTAGATATTTACTCAGAGACTTGGAGGTAGTTCATCCTCAAGCTGCTTTCCTATATTGTGATAATAAATCAGCCGTGCATATTGCCATAAACCCGATTTTCCATGAGAGGACTAAGCATATAGAACTTGATTGTCACTTAATACGAGATAAGATTCAAGATGGAAGCATCATCACTAAACATGTGCCCAGCAGATCACAGATAGCTGACATTCTTACCAAAGCCTTGAGTTCCCAAGGTTTTTATTCGTGTATGCTCAAGATGGGAGTAATGGACATATACTCTCCACCTTGCGGGGGGCTATTAGAAAACAACGAAGCTGTCAAGTTGGAGGACGATACTAGTCAGCAGCATATTCAGCATGATACACATCATCAGAGAGAAAAGAATTCTCTAGAAGAATCTTGTAACTAATTTCTTGTTTTGCCAGTGTATTTCTGAATTCTGTTTTGCCATATGCTGATGGCATTGTATAGCATTCTGTTTTTTGTCTGCAAGCTATGTCTATATATACTGATGAGATGTAAAGGATGAACCACCGAGAAATCAATAAAATCTTCTTCCCAGCTAAAACTTTTATTATTCCGCATTACTTGAAAGTCTACTGTATGGCATGGTGTACATGACGCCTGAATTGGTTCAATCCATGAGTGTGACTAGCAGATTCTTATCCAATACCGAAAAGCTCATTGAAGGTGTTAAAGTGAATTGAGTTTGAATTAAGGTGGACTTAGCTGGAAAACTAGCCTACAACTAGCGGTTACAGAGGCTGAATACATAGCCGTTTGAAAGATGAAATATCTCTAAACGACTGGTCAGTAACTTGGAAGAGAACCAGATAACAAGTTTCTTTTGTAGCAGAAGTATTTTTTGGTTCTCCATGAAACATGTTGGTCTAGCAGAAACCATTTGAGGATTTCAATTGATCGTTTCTGGAGAATTAGATGGTCTTCCTGAACAAGCCTTATATTTGGTGGATAACATGGATGAAGCTACACAACAACTACGAACAAAGAAATGGAAAGCAATGTGAAGTAATGACTTTAAATCTTTGTGTACTGACCTCTAACTGAATTGTTTGGGATTCAGAAAATGAAAGAAATCATTTTATCTACTAATAGTGGTCAAATTGGCTTATTACCAAATCATAACCCTATTGCTACAGGGATTTTGAGAATTCACTTTAACGACTTGGGTCTGATGGGTGGTTTTGGTAGGACAGACAGTAATGAGATAGCTGTTTATAGCCCAATTTGATAGTCAAAGCGCTATTCATTTGTCCAAAAACCAAACTCACCATTAGATGAGAAGGCTAAGGACAAAAATATTAGGTTGTGTTTTATCAGGGATATCGGTATAATTGCATCGAATTGTTGATTAGTTGTATTCGACCAATTACTGGAATGCACCATCAGATCAGTAAATTAGTTTGTTAACTGTAGAGGAAAAAAATATATAGAGGATTTAATTTTCACTTATGCGTAATCAGAGGCTCAAATTTAGGGATATTTCAGTGTAAAAAACTCCTTTTCTAAATCTTGTGGTTGTAAATCTTGATTGCAAAATTGAATGAAAAGTGACCTGAGTGGCCTGAAGCTGGATGCAGTGTGATTTTTTGTTCTTTTTTTTTTTTTTTTTCAGTTTTTCCTATTAATTGACCTGGTTATAAGAAGTATCTATCACTTACACCATGAAGGATAGTTCAGATTTATATCACGAGAATCCATTTATGAGGAAGAAATTATATAGTTATGCATGTGCAACATGCATGCTCCTTTTCTAGTTTAGTAAAAAGCTGTTAGAACCACTTGTTAGGAATAGAGAAACGAGATTATATGGCACAATATGTGGTAGCAATCGCAATACAAGAATAATTGGTAGAGGAATGAAGAATTTTATTAATATGGAGAAAGAGTGTGAAATATTGTGTAGCTAATAAGAAGAAGGAAACAATTTTTTTCCTGGATATGTACGATGCTCGAGCGGTAGCCTCACACCGGACGACAGCGAGCAGCACTTGAGCGTTAGACGGGCGATAGGCGAGCGACGACGGTAAGCTTCCAATGGTGCCTAGGAGTTGAGATTCGGTCCAAATTGATTCCAAACGTCCAATTTCTACCCCCAAGACTTCTCATACCTCTTTCAACCAATGCGCAAATATCCAACGGAATTTGGGTCACAAAATAACAAAAACTATCATAAATGGCTTTCATGCAAATGAAGAAGATTGATTCATGAATTTATAGATGTTGAAGAGTTTGTAATTAATACTACCCTAAAGAATACAAGGGAAGAAGTGGAAAATACTTACAACTTAATATCCATAGACATTAATAGATATAAGGTGCAACGGGTACCGGAGCTGCTACAATTGCTTTAATGGAAACTTGTGTCGGTATTGTTAGCGTCCTTAGTTCCTCAATTCGTTCCATGGCATGAAATCCATCATTGGCTAAACAATTATTTGGTTATTTCATAAGTCAGAGAATCCATCTATATTATTCTATTTTGGGGGATTGTAATTCTGGGATAAATGTTTATGTTTTGAATCATAAAATTCAAAAGTGAAAACTCTATCCATTTTCAAGGTGAAGTTATTAAACTGAAGCAAAAAACATGATTCAATTTTGGTTATCCTGTCTCAAATTACAGTAAACATTCAGTCAATCATTTTATGAGGTGATTGTGCTTAAAAGTAACTCAAAAGATACGCATATACTTTCAGAAAAGTAACTTTCTAGCTACTTTTAAGCACAGTCTAATGCACTCATATTTATTTCAAACAAAGACATTCCAGGCCGAGAAACGTGCTATCAGCAACTTAGAGATAGTGATCTCCGCTGACATTTTCTCACCAGTGTTCAAAGCAATTTTTTCACGCCATGAAGCAGCCATTTATGGTAACTACATTAGTCCACATAATCATTGAAATATTCAGACAAGGGAATATAGCAAAATTTCAGAATACATGGAACCATATCAATATATTGAACCTATGAAAAGTTTAAAAAAGCAATCCCACCTCAATTCTACAATCAACAGAAATATGTACTACCAGAAGTATTTAAAAGAAAATGACAAGTTTTTAGGTACTGCAAATTCAACTTAAAAGGTTCTCATTATGAAAATGATTCATAAATGTGCATAAATTTGGCTCTTCTAGTGATGGAAAAATGACTTCTGTCTTCGCAATAGAAATTTGATAAATGTGACTTGAAGAAAAATCCTAGAAAAAAAGAACAAGAAGAATATTGCGTTAGTGGAATAATTATCCTTTTAAGTGACTGATGCATTCTCTTTCCGTTACCACAAATGATTTAATGCCATATCTTACCATGAGCAGTCATTTCATTGTCTGCTACTCAATATGACATCAGAAAATGTGTCTACCAATTGTCTATCTAAACTACTTGGATCATTTGTTAAAGTACGTAAGTACGGACTATTTGACGCTGAGCCTCTGTCGATCTTAAGCTGAACCATGTGAGCATCTTCAACCTAAATTCCTTTTTGATATGCCCTTCACATTCCAGTCGACGAATAACCTTTATGCAGTTTTCAAAATCCTCGTCTAATTTCCCCGGTACATTGCAGATTACGCGTGGTGATTCATTTGATGGAGTGCTAGCAGATTCCCGCATTTCTCTGTTATCTACTTGAACAGCTTAACCTGCATTTCTCTGTTCATCTCTCGAGGACTCTTCTGGAACTGGTAGCTTCTCATTTTGACCAGGAACCAAAGAAACATTTAAGTCAAACTTGCATGGAAGGTCTGTCAATATAGGAAACACAAATTACTCCAATCCTCGGACACACAATTTCCGTCTCATGAGATACTAAAAGTATAATAACAATGCGATGATATAGTTCCGGAACCTACTTGATTTTGAGGCCAGCAATTCATCAGATTTTTTGATTGCAAGAGTGCAGAGTGTGTGCACATCCTGTGAAACAGAGAGTCTATTTGCAAGTTCCCGAGACCTCATACCTGAATGTCCATCTAGTGGACCTAATTCTGATTCTAATTTAACTTTGGCAGCGTTAATCAATTCATGGAGTTCAATGAGTTTACAAGTGCCGTCAAGGAGTCTGTTACTCAATAATATTCTATATCATAAGACATCAACACGGCGAGCATTCTTAGCCTTGACCACCTGCTTCTTCCAATATCTGCAATTACCAATCCCCACAAAACAAAAATAGATACACATAAATCTATAACTTACCCGAGTATCTCTGAATCATCGAATACAAAATGCTATTGTATAACTTATCCTAGTATCTCTGAAACTTTTCCACAAGAAGCACAAGAGTAGGTGCCATCCAACTATCTCACCTTCCTGTGTTTGAGGGCATATTCAATGTGGCATGACAACCCACATGAGTCTACTTCACTTGATTCAGCCGTGCATCCAAACTAAAGACTGGGATCCTTATTTTCATCAAATAATTGACAAATACTGCACGAGCACCTCTTGCAAAAAATTTCTCCTATGTGAAAAACAGCTCTACGTGCAGAGTTTTTGCATTTCCAACAAAAAAAATTATTGCTATATATGAATGATATGCTCTTAGTTGGTTCATCATCTAAGTGGATAAACAAGATAAAAACAAACTTGAATGACAAATTTGATGCAAAAGATCTAGGTAAAGCTAAAAGAATCCTTGTTATAGAAATTGAAAGCGATTGGTCAAATTCTGTTTTATTTTTGCATCAGTGCTCTTATGTTTCAAATGCGTTGAAAAAATGTGGCATGCATGATTGCAAACTTGTTACATTATCTTTAGCTAATCATTTTGTATTATCTAAAGATCAGGCTCCTTGTAATGAAAAAGAAATAGAATACATAAGTATGATTCCATACTGTAATGTAATTGGATCTATTATGTATTTGATGGTTTGCATTAAACCAGATTTAACATTTTTTGTTAGTACTCTTAGTAGGTATATGTCTAATCCCGGTCCCGAGCACTGGGAAGCCTTAAAATGGATGTTAAGGTATTTAAAGGAGACTAGTGATGTAGGTCTAAAGTTTGGTGCTATAAAGAATGCGTGAAGTTGAAGGATTTTGTAAATGCGAACTATGCGGGGGATAGGAATAATAAAAAATATACTTCTTCCTATATGTTTACTTTGTCTAACTCTTGTGTCAGTTGTAAATCTCAGTTACAACACATAGTTGCACTATTCACGATAGAATTTGAATATATTATTACTAATTAAGAAATTAAAGCGGCTTTGTGGTTTAGAGGTTTCCTTCATGAACTTTGTGTTTTAAATGACTATGTGGTAGTATATTATGATAGACGATCTCCCATACATTTATGCAAAATTATGTCTTTCACGAACACACCAACAAGAAGTTGTAAGACTTGAAAAAGTTCATACACAATATAATTTCTTAGACATGGGCTAGTAGTGATGTCATTTGTGAAGTTTAGAAGTTGCGAAGATCTTCTCAATATCGGTGGAGGTAAATAATTTCCAAGTTTATCGGTTCTCCTTTTGGAATTATTACTAATGGGTGATAAGGTTTTCTTTGCAAGTCCTTCGACACTAAGGTGGATATTTGTTGGGCAAATTGTTGTCAAACGACCCCCGAACTATGATATTAAATCAATAAAATTCATTCAGTCGACATTGACTGAATGACTGAAGTAAAATATTGACACCTCAAATGGAAATACCTGAGCTTATAACTACCATTGGAAGTAGCATAATTCAATTAGAGCTGCCCATGGCCCGACCCTTCACTCCTTGGATGACTTTTGGTGCTTGGCCTATTTACTGATTATCCACTGTCTTCTTTTTTGGGCCTAATCCATTACTTAACCTAAAAGCCTAATATAATACTTTAAATGGGCAACCCCTTTGCCTTGAGAAACACACGTTATTGCCCTAGCCTTTGTGAGAAAAATCGACAGCTCTGTCTCTGCTTTGTGCATCCTCCTCACTTTTGTGTTTTTTTGTGGACAATACAAAAACAACCGGAGTTGGGTGAAAGTTGTAGGAGATTGGGTTGTTATTTGGTGGTGTCGATCTAGGTTGGTTTGACTAAAATTGAGCCTGGTAAACCTTAGGTGATCGATTCTTCCGCTTAACAACAACAAAGTGATAGCTAGGGGACCTTAGCAACAAAAAAAAAAAAAAAAATGTTAGGAACCATTTGCGCAAGAGGGACAATGTCCAGAGACTAAGTGTTCCATTTACCCTCACTATTAGACTTGAGTTAAAGATCTAATTCTCCTTCACATGGTACAACTACTTCTTGGTATCAACATGTTCTAAATCTTACATACTAATCATCTTATCTAAAAATCTATCTATTAGAGAAACATGATGTGTAGTCGTTTAAACTTTGTACTCAACATGTTCCTACACTTGTAAGTCAAATGTTTTTTTTATTAGAAGCTGGACACATACACAGTTCTCATTAATGCATGCCAACAAGACTTAAATAGATGTCTTTTATTTGATTATGATACCATGTTGACCATTTGATCTAAATGTTTTAAGTTATTAGAGACGTGTAACATGTATTCATCTAAATATCAACTTCAGCATAGCCTAGGTCCAGTGATATAAGTTGAAATTGTTCACTATTATAAATAAAAATAAGTTAAGATAACATATGATATTAGTATACATAAAGAAGTTTCCAAATTCGAGTCTTGTTATGAAGAATCCAAATTTACACTTAAATCTTAATAGTGCAACGGTTCATACCAGACCCACACCCACACAACGTACTTGGTCAAAACTTCTCACTTCTTCATAATCAAGGATTTTGCATCTCCACAATTCTGTCTCGCACACAATCTACTTGCTCAAAACTTCTCACTTCAGTTATTAGCAAAGTGTCACATGTATTTATTAGAATCTCCTCTTCAACATTACCTAGCCTGGTTGTTAGTTGAAATTGTTCACCATTGCAAATAGAATTCAATTAAGATAATTTAACATATTATCAGAACAAATAAAGAAATTTCAAAATCTGAGTATTATTACAAAGATTTCAAGCATACACTGAAATCTTTAGTTGCGTGACAGTTCACACATTTAGATGAGACTCAAATGGACCCCACACTCACACAACCTACTTGCCAAAAAATTCTCACTTTTTTCTTCTACTAATCAAGGATTTAGCATCTCCATAATTCCTTTTCTGAACAAATGAAATCAATTAGTTAATTTAATATTAGTAAAACAAAACATATAAAATTGTTAGTGCTTTGACAACCCAACTAAACCCTGCTTTAGATAAGCTAAGACTTCACAACTAATAAAGCTGTATTTCCACGTTCACTTTATAGTTAAGGATTATTAAATCAATGTTGGAACATTGTCCATACAAAAATATCATTCTATATACTAATCCGTACATTAAGGCAATCTAAGATGGCCCGATTGTCCTAAAAATCTCAGTGATGATAGCCATTATATACATTGTTTAATATTACTAGTCCAGCATGATGTGCTCAAGAATGGGATAATGTGAAAGCTCACTTTTTTGCGGGGCATTTATGCTCATAAATTCTGCAGTATTCAAAAAGATTTAAAGCAGTGATTATCGTGTTATCTCGTCTTATTCGATACCTTGATCTTATTTTCTGTGTCTGTAGAGAAATTATATGGTACTAGATAATAATATTAGAAGAGAAATAAGTCAAAACATTGTTAGAGCCTGTTTGAGCCCATTTTTGGCAAACAAAAATACATTTTGGAATAGTAATTAATGGAGAATGTGTGGTTAAAAAATAAAAAACATTTTTGGGTTTGTGTATAATATTATTTTATTGAAGAATGTGTGGTTGAAAATAAGAAAGAGAAAAATGAGTTTTGAAAATAATAAGGAACATACAATAATATCAAGTTGTATTTATGTAACAAACATGGAATAATGATTTGTTAGTAAAATAGACTCAACAATACTTACAAGAAAATAATAAGCTAATTTTTTAGTATGCAATAGTTGAAAGGACTACATAAAGAATAAATCAAGCTTGTTTGGAACTATTTATAAACAATTTAAGTTATAAATAGATAGAAATAAGTGGTAGATAATTTTATAAGTCTCACAAAATATGCAGATTAAAAGTAATTCGACCGTTTATAAATAATTCATAAACATTAGATAAACATAGGCTAATCTTTTGTATTAAACTTGTCTTGTATGTAATACTAACAATCATAACAAAGTCAAGCTTGAAGTAAGTTTATTGACCAGGTGGGAGACATCAGATCTTTTGACCAGGTCCCTTAAAAACTATACATGTAGGGAAGATTATATCGGTTGAAGTAGATTTTTCATTAATCAAAATCCTTACCCAAATCCTTAAAAACTATACATGTAGGGAAGATTATATCGGTTGATGTAGATTTTTCTTTTTCATTAATCAAAATCCTTACCCAAATTGTACGAACTTCTTCTAGAAGACCTCTTTTCCTTACTAATACTATTCTATCTAGCTTACTGCACAAGCCATAAGATATCAAACAACTTATAAGTAACTCGTAAGTACTAAGTAGTGCAGAATGTCTATTTGGCAAGGAAGAGGAGGAATACTAGACAGGATATTTTCACTTCAAGATTAGAATGATTTTGCACTACCAGTCAATTTTTAACTACATCCAAAAGCAGATTCGGATTTTAGATCCAAAAGCAGATATAGATAAAATATGGATAATCATAAGCCTACCTCCCAGCAAAGTTGATTGCAGTCATACACTGCCATAACTGTATATTCTCGTTGAACAAGCAATTAGGAATATTTTGGATATCCCTTGGCAGCTTCTACAGCCTCTTCAGTTGATAACAGTTTATAGATGAACTTCGTGTTGCGTTTAGTGCACCTTGACATCAACCGATCCTCGGAAACATTCTGATGCAGGAGGGTCCGAGTCAGATGTTGAGTTGTCAGATAACACGTTAATGGCTCTAAGGTATCACGAGTTGGCAGATCGAGGTAAGGATGGCAAGTGATCGCGTAACTTTGGCAATTAAGTCGTGTTTCGGTAATTTGGCCATAACTTTGGCTACGGTTATCAGAATCGTGATCATGACTACAATCCGGAAAGCTCGTTTCGGCCCCGCACGTCGTGGCCACCTAGCTATGCTCGGTGTGTACCATTTTCATCCTCAAATTCAGCTGTTTTCCCTTCCGAATTGCTATTTTAAGTTATTTTTTGCTATTTTTGGTAATATTTCGATTGCACGTTAGGAGATGATTTTTAACCCGATTTGGGCTAGATTTTTTGCAGAATACTTATTTTATTCCATATTTTCGTTTGGCATGATTTTTGGAATTTTGCCATTTTTGGTAAAATTCTGATTTCGGATATAAAATCTGGCTTGTGGACTTATTTTCATCATTGCGTGATATAATAAAATTCTCTAAATTTCAGAGACGTTTTCTCTATATTTTTTTGGCGTTAATCTTGTGTTCTTCCCTGTGAATTTGTTGGTAGAACTAGCCTGCAGAATAATCACTATTCTGCTCGGCGTCACATTCAGTTGAAATGTTTCATTCACCTGTTACAAACCAATTTCAGGCATAAGGAACTGTGTATGACTTATTTCGATCTTGTTTAATTAAGTGGGCTATATAATACGATATTATTAAGAGAAAAAAATGAAGCAGCTAAAATCTCGTTTGTTGTACTGTCTAATACCTCGCACCTAACATGCATTTCTTGTCATGGAGAAAGAATCTAACAATGGAACTCATTTTTGGTATTTGATTTTAAACTTTGCATTCCTGTGTTGAAAAGGGCCAGAGAATCAGTCAAAATCCGTCCAATACCTAACTGAATTCCAGTAAGCAGCAACAAAATAAGTAACTTAATCTGAAACTTAGGTGATGTTTCTTTATCAAATATTCGTGTCTCAAAAGCTTGGCAAGCAACCTCTTCTCCTTGTCTGCGTGGTCTATTAAATCCCTGCAGAAATTACTTAACTAGAAGTTTGTTCGTGATTTTTGTACTCTCACACTTTCTTACATGCTACTTTACATTAGTTGGTATCAAAGACATGTTCGCTGCTTTGAGCATGCTTTCAAAGTGATGTCAGAACCGTGAAGTGAAATTGAAGGATGCATATGCTCGTGGCTACATAACACAAGATCAAACAACAGTTACTGTTGGAATAACAAAGGGGAATCCAAATCTGCTTAAAATTCAAGGACGGATTTTCGACACGAGGAGAATGAAGCAACCCACATTTGAAAATTATGGATTATTTTCGTAGTTTTAATTTACATTTTTTGGTGGTAATTTAGATTTTTTTTTTAAACTAATATCATATATTAGATTTCTATTATATTTGTATAAAATTTCTAAAGATGAAATTTAATGAAATGAAAATTGGGAGTTCTCAATTATGTAATGTATTCTTGGTATTATGTAGAATCAACATGTCTTTGATGCCTAGAATTTACAAGTAAATCAAAAACAACTAAAAGATTGTACATAATTTTCATATTTCCACATTTTCGTACGTGCTACTCTACATCAGAGAAATAAGCCTAACTCACACAAAAGAATGAGGTTTTGGTTTGCAGAGAGAGGGGTCCAGAGCTATATTTTGCATTTCCCAGCCTGAAAAAATGCAAAAGTTCATAGAAATAATCAGGCAATATGTTTTGTATAGGAGCACAAAAATTAATGTGCCCCAGCGATTTAGTAAAATTAGTTAAATAAGCCTCAAGGATCTGGATCTCGTGGATGGAAAACAATACAAATATTGATTTGAATGAGGGATCGGTTCTGTCAGTAACAACGAAAATGAATCATTGAATAAATATTAGGCGGTGGATGTTTATATCGATCTAGTTGGTTATGGAATTTGAATGTTCTCATCTTTTGGTTTTTCTTTTCTTTTCCATCTAACAAAATACAAATGGAACTTCTCTTTAGTAGGTTTCTCCATTGAAATATGCTGCATTAAGATAGTGTTTATTTGGCGTTAAAAAAGAAGAAGAGAAAGTTCAATCATTATTAAAGAAAAATAATGAAAACCTGGCTTAACATCAAATGAACTAGCCTTGGTCTGGAAACTGGAGAATGAAATTGAACTTGCTGGAACTCACTTTCAAAATTAGGCTCCATGGTGTGTTCACCAATTTTAAAACTTAGTCAACCATGTGCTATTTTTGTGCTTCTTAAAATGTTTTGTAAGTATATTATATAATGGAGAAATCGATCTACTAGTATTTAAATGCTCCATCCCAAATCACCCTAGTGGATCCGTAACATGGTGTGCACGATGGTAGAACCCAACTAAGCATTGAACTTACCACCGAGACTAACTTTGACATGCTATGACTATAATGAGTTTTATAAAAGAATTTTCGAGTTTTCCATGCAATATGGACTAAACAAACCTAAAAAGCATCAAATTTTTCCAAACATATACATACATAAAATTGGGGAATTCCTGCCCCTCTACTCCCGTGTATTAAACATTACATAAAGGCTTGTCTTGTATGCAATACTAACAATCACAATAAGGTCAAGGTTGAAGTAAGTTTTTTACCCTATTAATTTCTCAATCCCTCTAGCCGAGTGGGAGAAAAAAAATCTTTTGATCACGTCCCTTAAACACTATCCACATAGGGAAGAGCATATGAGTTGAAGTAAATTTTTCTTTTTGAATAATCAAAATCCTTACCCAAATTGTACAAACTTCTTCTAGAAGACTTCTTATCCTTATTAATACTATTCTATCTAGGTTATTGAACAAGCCATAAGGTATCAAACAACTTATAATTAACTCGTAAGTAGTGCATAGTGTCTGTTGGTTTTTGATACCCAATAAATTCCGGACTATGATGTAAACGTTCGATTAAATTGTTACTAACAACCAAGTTCAAAGACTTGATCCGAAAACAATATGGGCTATTGGAAGTAGCTTAAATAATCAATGTTGTTCATGGTCCATGTATATTATCTCTTGGATGGCTTTGCATCTTGACCAATTTAATCCTTTATTGGTCCAACTAAAGCCTATCTAACCTATATATATGGTGTCTTTGCCCTAGCCGTTAAGTGTGTGATTTGTGTGTTTCAAAGGAGAAAAATGTGTGCCTTGAGAGAGCAAAAACTGGCTGCCTTCTTGCTGAAAAAAACCGGTTACTTTATTTGGTGTTTTTGGCCTCTTTTTGTGTCTCTTCATTGGTTTTCTTCTTGCCTTTGTGGCTACAAATCATTACCATTATCTTGTCCGTTGTGGGTGAGATTGAGGAGCAAATGAGGTGAATATATTAGTTGTGGGTTGGAGCCGTTTTGATTGGTTGTTTGACAGAGAAATATAATGTGAAACTGAGCTAGAAAATCACCGTTTTGATGACCTTTGGAGCAAGCTACCACGACAATGTCTATTTATCAAGGAAGAGGAGGAGGAATACTAGACACGATATTTTAACTTCAAGATTGGAATGGTTTTGCACTACCAGTCAATTTTTAACTACATCCAAAAGCAGATTCGGATTTTAGATCCAAAAGCAGATATAGATAAAATATGGATAATCATAAGCCTACCTCCCAGCAAAGTTGATTGCAGTCATACACTGCCATAACTGTATATTCTCGTTGAACAAGCAATTAGGAATATTTTGGATATCCCTTGGCAGCTTCTATAGCCTCTTCAGTTGATAACAGTTTATAGATGAACTTCGTGTTGCGTTTAGTGCACCTTGACATCAACCGATCCTCGGAAACATTCAGTTGAAATGTTTCATTCACCTGTTACAAACCAATTTCAGGCATAAGGAACTGTGTATGACTTATTTCCGAATTGTTTGGTAAAGTGGACTCTATAATACGATAATACTGCAGCTAAAATGTTGTTTATTGTATTGTCCAATACCGCGCACCTAACATGCACTTCTTGTCATGGAGAAAGAATATGAAAATGGAACTCATTTTTGGCATTTGATTCTAACTTTTGTATTAGTGTGTTGAAAAGGGCCAGAGAATCAGTAAAAATCCGTCCAATACCTAACTGAATTCCAGTAAGCGGCAACAAAATAAGAAAGTTAATCTGAAACTTACATGATATTCACCTCAAAACAGCTGTTCATTTTTAAGTAGACGCTTTACCCTGAATATTTGATTCTTTATCAAGTATTCGTGTCTCAAAAGCTTGGCGAGCAACCTCTTCCCCTTGTCCGCTTGGTCTATTAAATCTCCGTAGAAAATATTTAACTAGAAGTTTGTTCGTGATTTTTGTAGTCTCACACTTCCGTACATGCTACTTCACATTAGTTGGTATCAAAGACATGTTCGCTTTGTGAGCATGCTTTCAAAGAGATGTCAGAATCATGAAGTACAATTGAAGGATGTATATGCCCGTGACTACATATTGCAAGATCAGACAACAGTTACTGTTGGAATAACAAAGGGGAATCCAAATCTCCTTAAAATTCAAGGACGGATTTTCTACACATGAGGAGAGCGATGCAACCCACATTTGAAAATTACAGATTATTTTGCTAGTTTTAATAATATATTTTTTTTGTGGTAATTTAGATTGATTGTTTTTAAAACTAATACCATATATTAGATTTCTTTTATATTTGCATAAAATTTCATTATGTAGAATAAGATCTCTCAGGTCTTCCTGATGAAATTTAATGAAATGAAAATTGAGAGTTCTCAGTTATGTGAAGAATTCTTGATATATGTAGAATCAACGTGTCTTTGATGCCTAGCTTCCTAGGATTCATGAGTAAATCAAAAACAACTAAAAGATTAAGTAATTTTCATATTTCCATGTTTTCGTACGTGCTACTCTACATTAGAGAATAAGCCTAACTCTCACAACAACGAGGTTTTGGTTTGCAGAAAGAGGGTCCAGAGCTATATTTTGCATTTCCAAGCCTGAAAAAAAGCAAAAGTTCATGGAAATAATCAAGCAATATGTTTTGGATAGGAGCACAAAAATTAATGTGCCCAATGATTTAGTGATATTAGTTAAATATTTAAAGCCCCAAGGATCTGGATCTCGTGGATGGGAAACAATACAAATATTGATTTGAATGAGGGATCGGTTCTGTCAGTAACAACGAAAATGAATCAGTGAATAAATATTAGGCAGTAGATGTTTATATCGATCTAGTTGGTTATGGAATTTGAATGTTCTCATCTTTTGGTTTTTCTTTTCTTTTCCATCTGACAAAATAGTAATGGAACTTCTCCTTAGTAGGTTTCTTCATTGAAATATCTGCATTAAGATGGTGTTTATTTGGCATTAAAAAAGAAGAGGAGAGTTCAATCATTATTAAAGAAAAATAATGAAACGCCAGGTGATTTTCCTGACTTGAGAATTTTGGGATGATCAATGAGTTCCAGCAAGTTCAATTCCATCTCCAGTTTCCAGACCGAGGCTAGTTCATTCGATGGTAAGCTCACTGATCATCCCAAAGATTTTGTCTTCTTCACAAGGCAAAAGTCACAAGAGCTCTAATAAGGGAAAATTTAGAGGGAATTATTTAATAAATCCAGGTCATGATGCTCTCTTTATGGGTATCGATACATGGGCTTGTGTACATTTATAATTATAGAGGTCAAAACATGGAAATTTTTATGTTGTTAAATTTAGGCTGTAGATATTTACATCTATATAGTTCTTTCACTACAACAGAAGTTGCTTTTTACGGCGTGCAATGCAGGCCGTAAAAACATCTTTACAGCGTGCGACCGCACGCCATATAAAGCCTTGCCGTAAAAAGTGGTGTACCTTTTACGGCGTGTGGATGCATGCCGTAAAAGGTATGTCACTTTTTACGGCGTGCTAAAATGCATGCCGTAAATGAGTTTTACGGCATGCATCTACACGCCGTAAAAGGTACCCCACTTTTTACGGCATGCAGCTGCACGCCGTAAATAGTGAGATGCTTAAAGCATGTCCTTTTTTTTTCTTTTTTTTTTTTTTTAAGCAGCAATTTATACAAATTGATTGGCAAAATTGAAAATGACTATTTATGAACAAATTTTGAATTTGTATAAAAATTGATAAGAATCCATACAATATACTTTCCTCCCCATTACAAAAATAATCTATTTTACAACGTACTTATAGCCAATTATTGTGAAAAAACCAATACTAAATGCGGGCTTTCTTTGCAAGAGCCTTTCCAGCTGCAATAATCCCCTAAATGAGGGCTTTCTTTTCCTTAATGCCACCATCACTTCCAAAACTATGCTTCCTCAATTGAAATTGCTTCAACCTTATTATCTTCGATAGTAGGCCTACTTTCAACTTTGCCTCTGTTGTTCCCATGCATCCTTGAAGGTGCTGTGCCTTCACCAAAGATTTAGCATCACCAAGTTCTAAGGCAGTAGCATCACAAAACATAGGCCAAACATTTAGTTCTCTGCTGCATCTGCAGCCTCTTCACTTAGCATTTCTACGAAAAAAGTAACGAGCATTTCTACGAAAAAAGTAACGAAAAAATTAAAGTAAAGTTGCTATTCATTTTCATAACACAAAACAAGTTACTACTAATAAATGGCAACTAATATTAACCTAGGCTTTATTGTGGCTTACCTTCTTTTTGACTGGGCGGGTACAAGCATGAGAACACCTGAAAATTTATGTCATATAGACCATCCGAGCCTTACAAATCAATTCTTTCATAATGCTTGCTTCAAATAGCACTTAGATGAACGTTTATGAAGTGAAAGTATGGAACACGATTATGAATTCAGTCGACTCACCCGTCAAGATTCTTCTCCTCACAAAAGTTTCTGAAGGCAATACATGCATTCTTAACTCTTTGTCCACCTACACTGTTATGTCAAAAAAACACAAACAAAATTCACAAAGAAGAACAACTCAAACAAAAAATTGATTTTTGACCTGATCATTCACTTCCAATTAAAACCTCATCCAGATCTTAGTGTACTTCCTCTTAACAAAACATTAGCTTTTCTTATTGGCTATTTGACATTAATGTGTATGTTAATGACTTAAAATGAGCAAATTAAACCATAAAGTATCAAAATTCTGGATTTCAGTTAATGAAACAGTGAAACATTATAAGCAAAAATTACCAAAGAAATAGCTTAATTTTCCACTAAAAATGCAGAATAAAAAATTGATACCTGGAGCTGCTACCCTTGAACTGGTGGAGATAGTCTTCAACCTTCTTAAAACTGAAACACAAAATAAAACCCAAATTAGCAAAAATGAAACTGACAGAGAACGAGCCAAATCATTCAGAAGTTTTTCAGAATCCTCAATGAAAATTGAAACCACTTCAACAACAAATTGTGGGTTGCTGTCAATTACAAGACTGTAGAAACTCCGCAAGATAAGATCGAATGAAGCCACGTGCCCCACTGTAGATCCGCCAATGCACATGCACGCCGTAAATACTCTTTACAGCGTGCACAAATGAACGCCGTAAGCAATTTATACGGCGTACAGAAAATGCACGCCGTAAATTGTCTTTTTTTACGGCGTGCAAATAATGCACGCCGTAAATACTTTATGCAATTCATCATTTACGGCACGCATTTTTTGCACGCTGTAAAAAGTCTCTTTTTACGGCACGCGTCAATTGCACGCTGTAAATATATGCCGTAAAAAGCTATTTTTGTTGTAGTGTTTACAAATTGGGAATGTGCGTCTTTTTGTTTCATCAAGAGAATACCATGTGGAGCTTCTCTTTAGTAGGCTTCTCGATTGAAAAATGCGCATCATTATTAAAGAAAAATGTCTCTGTCCAGAAATTTGAGAATTGAATTCAACGTAATGAAACTCGCTTTTAATTTAGGCTCCATAGCTTGTTCACCAATTTTAAAACTTAGTCATCAATGTACATCGCACGTGCAAATCTCGCACGCTCCTTAAAATGTTTGTCACTATATTCATATAATGGAGAAAAAGGATATATTAGTATTGATACTTTAAATATGTTTGATGCTTTTATAGTAGTTTATTTTTGAAGTAGCAGTAATTAAGATTGGTTTTCATGGCACAAGGTTGTTATTGCAGAAAAGAATGAAGAATACGAAGCTAAATTCACTGTCCATTTTACAGCACAAAGGGAGATCTCCATTTTCAAAGAGTTATATTTGGCATGTCCAAGCCAAGAACTGTTATATTATTGACCTTTGATTTCACCAAACCGGGCTCAGTTAACCAATCAATCGACAACCACAACCAACCAATCGATCCACAAACCGGCACCACCTTCCCGAACACGGTTGCTCACAGATTTCTACAGCCCACTAAGGACTAAGGTGAGAAGATTACAGCCAAGAAGAGCCACAAAGGCTAGGTAGAGAAGAAGAACCAAGCACAAAGCTCAAATTGGAGAAGGCAAGAGGCAAGAACCGGTTTTCTCTTCTTCACAATGGGACGGCTGCTCAAAATAATTTCCCACACTATAATTGTAATTAAGAACTCACTTAAATAGGTTTAAGAGTAGGTTTAGGGTTTAGGCTTTTAGGTCAAACAAACAGGGCCCAATAACAGATAGAGTAAGTGGGCTAACCCTGAAAGCCATCCAAAACGTTCGGGTCGGGCCATGAGCAACACTAATACAATTAGGCTACTTCGAATGGTCCAAGTGGGTTACGCCATTCGATTGGTCCGATTGTGGTGTCATCATATCATTTCAATCATCGGCCGAGGCCTATGAAATATTATCCAACTAAAATACCGATTTAACATCATAGCCCGGATTTATTGGGTATCAAAACCCAACAAATCTCCACCTTGATCCCAATAAATCTGCAAGTAGACAAAACACGCAGTTTACACTTGTACAATCAAGGTAACCAATAAAATTGGCATCACAGCATCTTTACCTCGTGTCTCCACCGAAACACATACCATACTTGTTCCATATACTCACTAGGGCTAAGGTCACGAACACCCAAGTAGAAACAAATAAGTACAACAATCAATCAAGAGCAAATAAAACATGCAACGAGATATCACACAGATAACACAGAGATCTTATCACACCCGTTCACACACAACAGTATTAACAAGTTAATCAACAAAGCCAACACATACGCAACAAATGCATAAATGACCTCACACGATCTCACCACACTTATCCTATCCCATTCCGTGTTACTCACTCACCTCGAGAACACACATCTCACCTCATCGCCCACCGCTTCACTAGACTAATCACTAAAACAAACAAACAAACATGTCTAACGGTAAGCCTCTATAGATCCTAAGTTCTCGGGATAATCCTCTATCAACACATCACTTCTCCAACCTACGTGGATAATGGGTCTCCACCTACCGTAGTGATAGAAGTGCCTCACTCACACTCCACCTCGATCGGGTCTCTTCCAGATAAAGGATTCTAACATTTGATCACATCTCCACCGTGATCCAAATGTAACACTCCACATCCCACAGTACAACCAATGTACCCCTAGGCATCTATACTCCACCTTACCAAAAGACACACACACACACACTGCCAAATGCATCAGAAACCCACTATGCATGCAAACACATTACACCAAGTAATAAGATCACTCCAAATCATGCCAATGCACATATCAAACACATTGAGATGCAACATATAGCCATGCAAAATGAAACGAGTAATCATACACATGCGTAAAGGATTACACACAGATGCAAATGCAAAGTAACTAAGGTTACACTCAAGAATCTCACTAGTGGTCATCACCGACCCTATAAGCAAATTCGCATCACCTCTCAACTTACTCTTCTTGGGACAATCCCTAATGAAGTGTCCAGACTTACCACACCGTAACACCGTCTACCACTCGCACTTGTCCCAACCCTTGCTCTTCTTCTTATCACCCTCATCACTCGAGTCACTACTCGAATCACTGTTATCTTGAGCTCTACCTAAACTCATTTGCTTAAACTTCATTCTACTCCTCATCATATGCAATTCACCATTTCTCTTATCTTCCTTTTTAGCTTTAACCTCCATTTCCTTACTCCTAAGGGAATCTATGACAATTTCAGGGGTTAAGGTGTCCCTACCATACTTAATAGCATTTTTAACTTCATGATAAGTATCAGGTATAGCATTCAACAAAAAATAATAGCCTTGTAGGTTTCGTACACCGACTCTCCACGCTAACAATATCTTGAACAAGTTTGTTAAACACATCCAAATTGTCATCCAAATCTTTTGAAGAATCCATTTTAAAACTAAAAAATCTTTCAAGCAAGTACAACTTGTTAGGAGTGGATTTAAGCAAATATAAATCATCCAACTTTTTCCAAAGTTCTTTGGTAGAATCAAGTTTTCCAACTTTTCAAAACAAAACATTGGATGTGTGTAAAATAATTAAAGTGTATGCAAGTTTATCATATTCTTCTTTTTGTGCATCTGTAAAATTTTCCGGAAATTTCTCATCAATGGCCTTTGAAACCTTTTGTTGAACCAAAATACCCTTCATCTTTTGTTGCCAAATTGAAAAATCACCTTTCCCATTGAAAATCCCAATTTCGAAACGTGAAGACATTTTGAAAAACAGAACAACCAAAAATGCACAAGTAGATCACACAGAGTAAACCTAAGGCAACAATATACACCGTTCTAGATTCTCAGGGTTTCATGAAACTCAAAATCTCAGATCAAGGGAACGTTCGAATGGGTCAAGTCCAAGGTGTTCTAACAGGATAATCAATACAACATGAAGGTATGTCAACAAAATTCAAATTTCTACGCAAAGAAATCTCACACAGAGACAAACAACAAGCCCAAAGACAAAAGCAATTACCAACTTGCGCTAAATTCAACACTTCAAATAGAGCAATTAATTCCTAAACTTCTAGCACAAGCAATGGTTACCCTTCACGTAACCCCAATCCTAATGTCACCCCCACACGATGACGCGCTAATGCCTAATTAAACGGATAAGCCAATTCTACCGTGAGCGGACCTATCTCGAGTCCGTAAATTATGAGGAATATAAATTTTAACACTTTAGGGCCACCACTATTCGCCCTAAAGTTTCCAAAGAATCGCAGAATCAACCGAGCGACAATTGAACTACGAACGTAGGGGCAAAATCGTCCAACTTTTTCTCGTTCAACTCCGAAACACTAAACCAAAATATCGCACGTTCACAAAATCAAAAGGAACAAACCGCTCGAAGGAACCGTCGCGTAAAACGCCACACGCGCCTCACGCGCCACCGCCGAATCCCCACGCGCCTCCGCACGCGCCGACGACCACCACCACGTGCCACTCCTCCAAAGACCGCTTCGACCCCGCCGAGTCCAATGGTGGTCCCGGTTTCTTCAAATGATTAGTGGTTTGCCCCGAAATTGAGATTGCAGTGTCCGAAAAAATGCAAAAATCGGATGTATTTTCTCGCTTCTTCCTCGCTCGATTTCTCGGTCCTGCTTGGATCGATTTTTTGGCCTGAAAAACACCACCTAAAGCTCTGATACCATATGTTATATTATTGACCTTTGATTTCACCAAACCGGGCTCAGTTAACCAATCAATCGACAACCACAACCAACCAATCGATCCACAAACCGGCACCACCTTCCCGAACACGGTTGCTCACAGATTTCTACACCCCACTAAGGACTAAGGTGAGAAGATTACAGCCAAGAAGAGCCACAAAGGCTAGGTAGAGAAGAAGAACCAAGCACAAAGCTCAAATTGGAGAAGGCAAGAGGTAAGAACCGGTTTTCTCTTCTTCACAATGGGACGGCTGCTCAAAATAATTTCCCACACTATAATTGTAATTAAGAACTCACTTAAATAGGTTTAAGAGTAGGTTTAGGGTTAGGCTTTTAGGTCAAACAAACAGGGCCCAATAACAGATAGAGTAAGTGGGCTAACCCTGAAAGCCATCCAAAACGTTTGGGTTGGGCCATGAGCAACACTAATACAATTAGGCTACTTCGAATGGTCCAAGTGGGTTACGCGATTCGATTGGTCCGATTGTGGTGTCATCATATCATTTCAATCATCGGCCGAGGCCTATGAAATATTATCCAACTAAAATACCGATTTAACATCATAGCCCGGATTTATTGGGTATCAAAACCCAACAAGAACCGTGAGGACTGGTTTACATAGAGAGCGCCAAGGGTTATATTTGGCATTTCCAAGCCAAGAAAAAGGCAGAAGTTCGTGGAAATAATCAGGCAATATGTTTGGGAAAGGAGCACACAAATTGATGAGTCGAATGATTTAGTGAAGCTAGTTAAATATTTTTGAAGCCTCTGGGGTTATGTGGATGGAAAAATAATGCAAATATTTATTTTAATGAGAAACAAGCATTCAAATCTAGATCCAAAATTCTGACATTACAAAGAAAAAAAAAAAAAGGTACTGAATTTGCCACGCAAAAATGTTGTAGAATAAATAGAGATTTCGTTGCAAAAATAATTTAGTGACAATAAGATGTTTGTTGTGAGCATTTTCCTGTTATATGAGTCACGAAATTTATTTTGCAACAACTTTTAGTTATTCATCGCATGAACAAATTCGTAACATTATTTGTTCAACGTAGATTGTAGGAAATAGCAACAAAACCATAATGTCATCAATACCAAGCATTTCCAGCAGAACATTACCATTAAATGAATCTACCATGTTACCCTTGCAGATCATATAGAGAACGGTTCTGTACGAGAATGAATCAGCAAAACTAAGTGACTCAAAAAAGGGAAACTTGCACCAGCTAGTGGGAAGTGATTGATAAATGAAGGAACTGATAAATTAAATTTGGAATAAGCTGTACCCCGCTTGTCAAATTTGTGAATACAGCCAACATCAAGGCTATTGGAAGGACTGCAAAGCTCACTGATCATCCCAAAGATTCTATCTTCCTCACAAGACAAAAGTCTAAGGAGCCCTATTCAAGGAAAGTCTAGAGGTAATTATTTAATAAATCCAGATAACTATGATTTCTTTACGGGTATTGATACAAGGACTTTGTACAACTATTACTATAGAGGCCAGAACTTGGAATTGAAAGTGTTTTTGTTAAAATTTGGATGATATATGTTTATGTCACTCATGTTGTTTACATAATTAGAATGTTCTTTGTTGTTTCATCTAGAAAATACTATATGGAACTACTCATTAACGGTGTTCTAGAAAGCGTAAAACTTGACTAGACGAGGATGTCAAATTTCAAGTTTTACGAGAGCAGGTGAGCCTAGACCTCGCCTAAAAAAAAAAAAAAAGAGGTAAGAATTATCATTATTATTATTTTAAATACTTAATCATTATAAAATTCATTTAATAATTAAAATAATACATACCAAATAAAATACTGTATATCTTTACTTAATAATTTTTACAATTAGTCAATTATACAGTTTTTAAGTTTATGAAATCCAAAATCTAGACTATTTTCATAATTTCAACTTTCAATTACAGATTCATATGAATATCATACATACTTTCGAAGTTTTTGATAATTCGATTAGTTTCAAAATCATAATTATATAATCTTGATACCACCATAACTTAGATCTTTATTAGATAAAGTCATTTTTTACTTTTGTACATATAAGATCATTGAAAATTTTGAAAATAAAGTCAAATAAAAACCTTCTAAAAAATAAAAAAGATAAAAAGTTAATAAACTAAGGTCAAATAAAAGGTTTTTTTAAAAAAGGAAAAAAAATATATAAAGCTTTCCTATGCATGCATCAAGAGTCAACTAAGCAATAGAGTACTTAATTTGCGCTTACTATCAAGGCAATATATTTTGCCCACGCCTCGCACCTAGCATCTTTTTAGAAACTGCTCCTTAGTAGGCTTCTTGATCCAAAAATGCTGCATTTAGACAGTGTTTACTTGGCCTTTAAAAGAACAGTAAGTTCAATCATTATTAAAGAAAAAAATTAAAACCTGACTTACCATTGAAGGCACTGGCCTCTTTCCAGAAATTGAAGAATGAAAGTGAACTTGGAGGGACACCCTTTCAAAATTACAAACATAGTCATCCACGTGCAACGCACGTGTAATTTTCTTGCTCCTAAAAATGATTTCGTAAGTATTTTTATATAAGGATAAAAATGGTTAATTAGTATTTACACATTAAATATGTTTCATGCTTTTATATAGTTCCATTTTCGAATTAGCGATAAATTAAGATCCCTTTGCATTGTGTGAGGGTGTTGCTGTCCATTTTCCAGTACAAAGGGAGACCTCCATCGTCAAAGCATGGCATCTCCAGCTGAAACACTAATTTGGAGTTGTGTCCAAGAGACAGAATGGTCCAAAATAATACAGGATTACTCATCACATGGAGATACACAAAGGAATAAGAGTAAAAATGAGAGACATTTCTACTTACGCCAAGGGGAATAGCAAATTGTCAAAGAAATCCTTAAAGAATGTCCATATGATTACTACATCCAAGTTATGATGGTGCTAGCTATATGCATGGTACTTGGAACGGACTTCAAGCGTTATTTCTTGAAGAATGTCCATATGCTTACATCCACTGTTTTGTCCATCAACTACAACTGGCATTGGTTTCTACAGCCAAGGATGTGATTTCTATTTGGAAGTTCTTTTCTCATTTTGACAATGTTGTTAATATTATTACTTCTTCTCCTAAGCGCATTAACGTGTTACAAACTGCTCAAAGAAAGGAGCTTGAGGGTACGTTGATTAGCGGAGAATAACAATTTGGAAGTGGGCCCAATCAAATTGGTAATTTGCAAAAGTCAGGCTCTCCTCGTTGGAGTTAACATTATGAATCGGTAAAGAGATTGATAGATATGTACACTACAACTTGCAAGGTACTTGAGTATCTTACCATTCATTCTTCATCTGGAAGATCTCGTGTTGAAGTTCATCGTGTTTATGAAATCATTACAAGCTTTGAATTTGTATTTTCCTTCTATATAATGCATAAAATTTTGGGACACAATGGTACTTTGTCAAACTCTTCAAAAAATATCTCAAGGTATCTCGACTACTATTTGATTTGTCTCCATCACAAAAGATCTCTTTCAAAAATTTAGAGAAGATGGTTGGGAAGAATTTTTTAATATAATGAAAACTTTTTGCTCAAGAAATGATGTTTTTATATCCGACCTTAACTCCTTTTATAAGATTGGTCGTCCTCATGAACAAGTTACGCTTTAACATCATTACCACTTCAATGTTTTTAATGAAGCCATAGATTTCCAGCTAATGGAGTTAAATACAAGATTTAGGGGGTGTTTGGTAGTGATTTGAGAATTGATTCTCAAATCAATTCTCATTTTCAACCACATATTTTTCAATAAAATAATATTTTTCATCACATCAATAATTTTTTCTTCTTTTTTAACCACACATTTCCCATCATATCACTATTCAAAAATCAATTATTCCCCAAAAAATCTCTACCAAACAAGCTCTTAATGAACTATCGGTAGAACTCCTTTCTCTCATTGTTGCTTTAGATACTTGAAATTCTTTTGAATCATTCAACGAGAATGATATTTACAAGCTTGCAAAGAAGTTCTATCCTTGTGAGTTTTCAGAGCATGAGCTTCATTCTTTGATGTTTGAGTTGAGACATTACAAGTATGATGTGATTCGTGACCCTCAGTTTCAAGTGTTTTCACCTTCTGAATTATGCAAGCTTTTGGTTCAAGTAGAAGGTCAAAGAATTACATTATTCTCACTAGATTGATTCATCTTGTACTAACACTACCTATATCTACGTCAACTACTGAACGAGCTCTTTTGGCCATGAAACATGTGAAGACAGCAATTCGTAACAGAATGGAGGATGGTTTCCTGCTCATTGTATGACGCTCTACATTGAATGAGAATTTGCTAAGAAAAGACGTAGAATCTATTATAGATGAGTTTTATGCAGTTAAAGCTCGACGAACACAAATTCAATAAGTAATTTAGTAATGAAATTTTATGTTAAATACTTCATAAAAATTTGAGCTTATTTTAAATTTCAGCTCTCCCCAACATGATTTCTAGATTCCCTAACTGGATCCACAGAAGAATCCAAATTGCAGCCTTTATCCACTAATAAAAAGGATTAATCTATTTGGTAGGTGACAAAAAAATGTTGATTGAAAAGATAAGTTATTTTTTAAAATGTCCAATGACAACATGTGGCATGTTGTCAACCAACCAACATTGTACACCAAACATGATTCGAATGAAAAAGTCTTTACCATTGGTTGTACTAGGGATGAAAAAAGCTCGACTCCTCAGAACAATGAGGTCCAGTTTGCGGAAGAAAGCAGACTGACCATTACCATTAGTTGATGACTCTACCTCTGCATTTCATGCAGCAACTGATGTTACCTCTGCCAATCATATAAGGGTTCTGTCAGTAATGATAAGAATGAATCAGTGAATACTTATAAACCTGGGCGATCCAACAAAGGGAATGGTGCACATGTTAGTGGGAAGTCGCTGAAAAATGAAGCAACTTACAAATTACTTTGGGAAGAAGCTGCACACCACCTATCAAATTGGCAAATACAACCAAGATCAAGTCTATTGTAATGACTGAAAATCTCATAAGTCATCCCAAATATTTTGTCTTCCTCACATGGAAAAAGTAACAGGAGATTAGGGAACATCTAGAGGGAATCATATATTAAATCCACGTCATGATGCTCTCTTTATGATTATTGTGACATGGGCTTCGGTACATTTGTTAAACTGGACAGAAAGTGTTTATATTGTTAAACTATAGGTAGTTAATGCTTATATGGATCTAGTTGTTTACAGAATTCAGATGTTCTCGACTTTTTGTTATACCTGTAAATTACTATATGGTCCTACTCTTTAGTAGTCTTTTCGCTGGAAAAATGTTGCATTCATTAGCTGGCATTATTGTAGAAAGACTATCAAAATCACGCTTACCATTAAATAAAGTGAACTGGCTAGTCCAGAATTCGGAGAATGAAATTGACTTGATAAAATTCACTTTCAAAATTAGGCTCTATGTCTTGTTCAACAAAGTTAAAATATAATCATCAGCGTGCAACAAATGTGCACTTTTCATGCTCTTCGAAACATTTTTATCAGTTTTTTCTATTTTCACGTAAATGAGAAAAGGATGGACTAGTATTGATACAAAATATGTTGGTTGCTTTTATGGTTGTTCCATTTTTGAATTATGAGTAAATTAAATCTTCTGGTTCCACCATTTTGCAATGTGACTTTCTATTAGTTTGATCATCCAGAATTTTATAGCTAACATGAGAAGAATTTAATATGTTGGTGTCAAAGATATACGATGTTGTATAATAAACCACATGCGCCTAGGCAAGCGGTTTGGAAAAAAATGCGCATTGTGAAACCAAAGCAGCTCAACAAAAGGAAACTTGCACCAGCTAGTGGGAAGTCATTGAGAAATGAACTGATAAATTAATTTTGGAAGAAGCTGTACCCCGCCTGTCAAATTGGCGAATACAGCCAACATTAAGGCTGTTGGAAGGACTACAAAGCTCACTGATCATCCCAAAGATTTTATCTTCTTCCCAAGACAAAAGCCACAGGAGCCCTAAACAAGGAAAGTCTAGAGGGAATTATTTAATAAATCCAGGTAATTATGATTTCTTTACCCGTATTGATACATCATAAAATGACTTCTGTACAACTATTACTATAGAGGTCTGAACTCGGAATTGAAAGTGTTTCTGTTTTAAAATTGGGGCTATAGATATTTATGTCAATCTAGTAGTTTACATAATGTGAATGTTCTCTTCTTCTTCTTCTTCTTTTTTCTTCATCTAGTAACTACTATATGGAACTTCTCCTTCGGAGGCTTCTCAATCCAGGAAGGCTGCATTCAGGTAGTGTTTACTTGGCATTAAAAAGAAGAGTAAGTTCAATTGTTATTAAAGAAAGAAAAAAATTAAAACCTGACGTACCATTGAAGTGCACTGGCCACTTTCCATAAATTGGAGAATGAAATTGAACTTGATGGGACTCCCGTTCAAAAGTAGGCTCTAAGGCTTCCTCGCCCATTTTAAAATATAGTCATGCATCTACATGCAACACATGGAATTTTTGTGCTTCTGAAAACGTTTTTATAATATTTTTATATAAAGAAGAAAATATGATTAACTAGTATTTACACATTAGTTTCATGCTTTTATAGTATAGTTTCATTTTCGAATTAGCAGTAAAGAATTAGGGTTTGGCATACCTTTTTTATGATATTTTCATGAATAGGGCTTTGGTGAGATATGGATGAAGTTATATATTTAATTATTTATGCACGTGCGACGTGCGTGCTCATTTTACAGTTAAAAAAATCAAAAAACAAAAATAGCCTTCATGGAAAGGAAAAAGATTGACATAGTATTCATAATTAATCTAGGGAAAATTGCAGACGAAGTACCAAACCTTTTAGCTAGTTGCAGACTTTGCCCAAACCATTAAAAAAAATCGCTGCCCAAGTCCAAAATAATGGTTTCCGTTAGTTTGACCCCAAAAACCATCAGTTGACCCCGAAATTAAAAATCTAATAATTTTCTCCAAATAAGGTAAGGGTATTTGGACATTTCCTTTATTAAGTACAAAAAAAAAAAAAAAAAACTACAACCCCCACGTCCCCTATCTCCTACTTCCCCAACCCCCTCAACCCACAACCAAAGCAACTTCCACCATGTCGTCGACTGCCACCTTTGGCACCACCACCTCAACATCGGCCACAACGCGGCCTCAAAACCAAGCACTACGACTACCACCACCACCACCTCAAAACTAGTAGCTCCCTCACCCACAGGAAGAAAACTCCCAATTCCAGCCATTTTCAAAACTTTCAAGAAGCAGCCATTTTCAAAACCTCGTGCAGATAAATGTGTTTCAAAAAAATTGGATGTAGATGCGCGTCTACTGAAGCTTGCTGAGTTACTAGAACATCTTTTAGAGTCTCGCAATTCAAGAAATCACAAGACTAATGATACCCCGAATAGTTTGAGGGCATGGACTACAGATGCTGCAGTCACATTTGTAGGACATTAACCAAAATTCAATGAGTGGCGAAGTAAAGGGACGGATGGGATGTTGGAGGATCTTCATGAGATGGACACTGCCTGCATAGAAGATTCTCGATTCTCATCTTGCCTTAATTAATTTGAAAAGTCACTTGGCCACAAAGCTAAATCAATGTGGCCCACCATCCTTGGATGGAAGCATGACACCAGCATCATCCACAAATAGTCTTCAGGCTGGGAATTTGGACTTCTTTTGGTTAGGTAATAATAATCAGTCTGAGCAAGAAGACAAGAAACAGGTTTGTTTTCCTTGAATTGGGAGTTGTGAATTTGGAGTTTTCTTCATGTGGGCGAGGGAGCTGCTGGTTTTGAGGTGGTGGTTGTGGTAGTGCTTGGTTTTGAGGCCGCATTGGGGCCAACGTTGAGGTTGTGGTGCCGGAGATGGCAGTCGACGGCAGGGTGGAAGTTGTTTTTGTTTTGGGTTGAAGGGGTTGGGGAAGAAGGAGATAGGCGTGGGGGTTGTAGTTCTGTTTTTTGTTTGTTTTTTATTTTTAAATTTTTGATTTAATAGAGGAAATGTATTATATCCAAAATGCCCTTTCCTTATTTGGAGAAAATTATTAGATTTTTAATTTATGGGTCAACTGATGGTTTTTGGAGTCAAACTAACGAACGTTAGTTTGGACTTGGGCTGCAATTGTTTTTAAAGTACGGTACCGTGGGTGGTACTGATAAGGGCTCTTTGCACACTTATTTAGGCCACAAAACATGGACTATTGTCGATAGATATGTTGAAATATGGTTTAATTCGATATAATTTGCGTTTGTAGGACTACATTGATGGATGGAATGAAAAGTGTGCGAAAACGTACGAAAAAGGATCAAAATGGAAGATAATGAAAGTTCAGGGACCAAAATGCAAATAACCAAAAGATGACCTGAGGACAACTCAAGAGAGGACACGAGTTTAATCATATATTGAGGATGTCATGGGATGATTTGAGGAAAAGAATGAACAAAAGATGTAAAAACAAAAGAAAACGGAAGTTCAAGGACCAAAATGAAGATTTCGAAACTAAATTGCACCATGCAGCCGCATGGTGTAATTTCCTTGCGGCCGCAAGGAAGGATTCAGGGATAAATTCATGAAAATTTTTTGTTCCATGCAGCCGCATGGAATATAACCATGCGGCCGCATGGTAGTATTTTTGGCCCGATTTTCTGGTTTCCTTTTCTCGCTAAAACTCTTATGGAAAGGAATTTAGGGCACTTATTTAACCCTAAACTCGTCCAAAGAAAGGGGGCTACGCCACTTTTGAGAGAAAAACACCTTGGAGAGCTTACAAGAAGGCAAGAACAAGGATTTACATTCGAAGTTTCAAGATTTCAAGATTTAATTCAAGATTTTGGTGATGTTTTCTTTTCATTATTTTTATTGTTCTTTTCTTTTATCTATGTTAGGCTAGACTTTTCATGTACTAGGTGAACGATGAACCTCGCATTATGATCTTTTAATTTCTATTTTGCAATTTGACATTTAAACGCGTTTGATGGCAATTGAATGGTTTATATACACTTTTCGTCTCCATGATTATAGTGCACGATAATTGTGTGAGTTTAGGTGGTTTATTTTATGCATTCGAAAGAAGGGAAATAAACTCAACAAGGTATAAATCATCGTTTTGTTCATAGAGGATAGAAATATACCGATATGCATTACGTGAATCTCTAAGTGTTTACAAAACTTTATGCATTCTTGTATATTGCATTTGTCATAGAAATATAGTCAAATGGTATACTAGGATATGTTCAATTCTACTCGAAAGAGATTGTTGGATAGGTTAGAAACATTGATTCTTCAAACGATTCATCGTGTTGTAAAATTGTGAGATAGGGGTTAAGAGTGAATTTTGCTTGGCGATTCGGGATCCTAGTACGCTTTTTCATACATTAATTTCTTAAACTTTTGCATTCAAACATTACTTTTGCATTTGACTCATAATTTTAGTTTCATTTATAGATTAGTCATAGTTTCATCATAAAGTCACAAAATAATCATATTGAGTTTAATAGATTCGGTTAAGGTCGCAATAGTAGAACTCAAGTTAAATCAATCCTCGTGGGAACGATACTTGAAATTTTAGGATTTCCACTTTATTACTTGTCAACGAACCGTACACTTGCGGTGGTTTTATTCGAAATATATTTTCGTGAACAAGTTTTTGGCGCCGTTGCCGGGGATTGAGTATTAACTTATTTTTTGTTATTTAGACACTAATTCGAACTTGTTTTCTTTAATTTTATTTTATTTTATTTTTCGTTCAACTACTTAGGTTGAGCTAAGTGCTGCTACTGTTTTTACCTTTTCAGGTATTACATGCGAAGATCAATCAGCTTTGAATTATTTCAAGTTGATTTGGAAATTGAACGAACCTTTCATCGCAGACAGAGAGAAGCAAGAGCAGCACATTAGGTCAATCAAGGACAAATCGAAATGGCTGATCAACAACTGGAACTAAGGATAGGTCATGCAGCGCCGGCCAATGCTGAAGCTCAGGATGATGGGAATACTATACTTGGGGATTTTCTAGCACCGTATGTTGTTCAAAGTCAGTCCAGCATCGTTTACCCGACGGCATTCGACGGCCGAACTTTCAGCGAAGACAAATATCATCCAACTCTTTCGAATGGACATCAATTTTACGGAACGACCAACGAGAACCCACATACACATATATCCCGTTTCTTGGATATGTGTCAACACTTCAAATACCCTGGAATATCAGAAGATGCAATCAGACTAAGGTTGTTTCCGCTAACTCTTCGGGATAAAGCACTTGAGTGGCTCGATTCACTCCCGGTGGCGAGCATAACTACTTGGAACGACTTGACTCAGAAATTCTGCACCAAATACTTCTCACCGGCTAAAGTGGCGAGATTGAGGCACGACATTTCAATTTTTAGCCAACATGAAACTGAATCACTTGATGAAGCGTGGAGTAGGTTCAAGGGCATGCTAAGAAAGTGTCCTCAACATGGATACGACAAGAAAGAACAAATCAGATACTTCTATTGGGGACTAACACCAACTTTTAGAAGTATGGTAGATTCTTCATCAAATGGCTCCTTAACCACCAGGTCAGTCGAGGGAGCTTGGGAGTTGTTTGAGAGAATGGCTAATACCTCAGCCATGTGGTCTACAGATAGAGTGGGTGCAAAGAAAGCAGTTGGAGTGTATGAGGTAGATACCTATTCGGTATTATCTGCAAAGATCGACTCCTTGTTTCACAAGATAGAGGGTATAACACAGACCGTGAATTCAGCACAAGTGAAGAAGCCCAGTTGTGAAGAATGTGGAGCAGAGCATGGTACAGCTGAATGTCCCATTATTACACAGAGGATGGAACAGGTGGATTTTGCTCAATGGGGTCAACGTCAGCAGAACAATCCTCACTCTGAGACATACAATCCGGGATGGAGAAATCACCCCAATTTCTCTTGGGGTGGTAATCAGAATCATAATCGGGCTCAGGGGCAGTTTCAGCAGGAGAGGAAACCTCAGTTGGAAGATATGTTTGCGAAGCTCATGGAAAAGACCGATAAATATATGGAAACCACAAATCAATTCATGAGAAAGACTGAAACAAACTTCCAGAATCAGGGTGCAGCTATTAAGAATCTGGAAACTCAAATGGGACAGTTAGCTCTCTCTATGACGGGAAGGGTACCTGGTGCATTGCCAAGCAACACAGAAATAAATCCTAGGGAGCATGTTCAAGCCATTACTACACGAAGTGGAGTCCAGCTGCCTGAGATACATGTCAAGAGGCCAGGTGCAAATAACGAGCAAGTGAAGTCGTCTGAAGAAGAGACTGAGAAGCAGGTTAACAACACCCAGAAGACACCAGTAAGAGAGAGTCCAGAAAAATCACAGCAAGAGCCAGATAAGTCGATAAATCCCTATGAGCCACCCATTCCATTCCCACAACGGTTGAGGAAGCATCAATGGGAGCAACAATACAAGAAATTCCTCGAAGTTTTCACGAAACTCCATATAAATATCCCATTTGTAGAAGCATTGTTCAAAATGCCTAGCTATGCCAAGTTCCTGAAAGATATTCTGTCTAAGAAACGAAAGCTAGATGAACATGATACAGTGATGCTAACAGAGGAGTGTAGTGCCGTAATTCAGAAAAAGCTCCCACCAAAACTGAAAGATCCAGGGAGTTTTACTATACCTTGCACTCTTGGTGAATGTTATTTTGATAAAGCTCTTTGTGATCTTGGTGCAAGTATTAATCTAATGCCTCTATCATTTCGGGAAACTCGGACTAGGCGAAAGCCAAACCAACCACGGTGACATTTGCACGATTAGTGATCGGACATTCGCACATCCGAGGGGAATAATTGAAGACGTGCTAGTTAAGGTGGACAAATTTATTTTTCCAGCGGATTTCCTCATTTTGGATATGGAAGAAGACAAGGATATACCACTTATCTTGGGCAGGCCATTCCTAGCTACCAGTAGAGCTCTAATAGATGTTGAAAAGGGTCAGTTAAATTTGAGATTTGGCGAGGAGCAGATCACTTTCAACGTCTTCAATGTTATGGATGATCATGTCAAGTCAGATAGTTGCTATCAAATTGATGTGGTAGAGGAGGTGTTGCAGAAGACAATTATGTTTCAAAACTTTTCAAATGCTGTTGATGACCATAATGTGGATTTTCAACCTGAACAAAATCTTGAGAAGCAAGAAGGGTACATTGTTGAGTTTGAGACAGTTGATGAGGGAAAACGGCAGTTGTACGAGATAAAGATAAGGCTAACGTTTGGAAGAACGCTGCAATAAGAAAGAAATTCTCAATGAAGAAGCTAATCGGGACCTCGAGGCTATATTCAACGTACGCACTTAGACTAACACGGTAGAGTCGAGCTATAGACTATAAACTAGCGGCGGATGGGGAGGCAACCCGTCGTTTCTACCCTTTTATTTAATTTGCCTTAGGCATTTGATTAGTAATTTTTTATTCAAGTTTTTTTTAATAATAAGATTTTTTTTTTCATTGTCTCTACAGGTAATAAAAGAGCCTATGCATGGTCCACACTTCTTTTTCCTTCACCATCTTCATATTCGCATCCTCATCGATCAGGGGAGTATTCCTCACCCTTCTTTATCTTCTGTGAATTTGTCCTTAATTTTATGCACTGCTAAGTTTGCATTTTATTATTCTTTAAACATTGAGGACAATGTTCTGTATACATTTGGGGGTGGGAATATGTCAATATGTCATTCATTATGTTACTGCAGTTTTTATTTTTGTGTGATTGTGTTGTGTGAAAAAAAAAATTCAGTTTTTCATTATTCTTAGTTTTACGCACTTCTAGTTATAGTTTAGAATTGTGTGTGCTTGTGTGGATTTAATGGCCCTGTCGGCAATGATGTGAATATTGGACTCAGGATAACTATAGATAGTGGAAATTGTGCATGTTAAATTGATTGATACTTGTCTATGTGGAAAATTGACATTTTGAGCACAATATTTGTGTTGGGCATGCTAAGCTAATGATGAGGTGTATGAATCATAGTAGAGTTGAACATGATAGGTAGACCCCGAAAACCTCTACTATACTTATTGATAAACCATCACTTTAGGAGTTTGGAGATGATTTAGCTTTTACCGGAGAACATTGAGATGAGTAGGGATTCCATGCGTGAAATTGTATTGTGTGGATTGGATTAGACCAATGAGACGAAAACAAGGTAAAAGTTTCAAGTTCGAGGTTAATTCTAGAAATTGAATGTCTAAAAAAAGGGGACATTGCACTGATTATTAAATAAATGAAGACATCTGTTCGAGCCTGTATAACTCGAGTGATTAAGCCTGCAAGGCTTTAAAACCTGGTGCCCTATGGTCATCTGACTTGGGAGTCATCGGCCTAAAGCTCGTTACAAGGGTTATATAGAAAGCAAATGAAAGATGTTAAAAAAAATATATATATCCATTGATGAAGAATTTACGTGCTTCCATATATGAAATGCATTGATTAGCCCCAGACATTCGGTTGATAGGATCGTATCTCTGATACAAAGCAAGTAACTTAGTCTAGTCTTAACGGTTGAAACAATCAAAGAAATAGGAGCATCCCTGCTTGTTGACGTGTGAACTTGTGACTGCGAGATTTATCCAAACTAAGAGAGGGTAAGGATTTAAGTAAATAAAAAACTCTACTCTAGAACACACTCTGGGATCTTTGAGCGAAAAGAATAAGTTTGGGGGGTGTGAATCTCACGAGTGAAGAAATGAAAAATTTGACTACTACAGGTCGGGATTAGCACCCATCTTTAGGTTGGTATGCTTTGCATGAGTATTCACACACACACACACACACACACACATCAAGTTCTACATATGATAGGTGGAGGTTGGTTTGATTTTGCACTATTGAAACTATTCATTATGTTGGTCACTGAAATCTAATCCTGAGCACGACCGGCTGTTAAACTATGTTTTGTGTAGAGTTGAGTCACCATCGTGTTTGAGGACAAACAATAGTTCAAGTTTGGGGGATTTGATAAGGGCGCTTTGCACACTTATTTAGGCCACAAAACATGGACTATTGTCGATAGATATGTTGAAATATGGCTTAATTCGATATAATTTGCGTTTGTAGGACTACATTGATGGATGGAATGAAAAGTGTGCGAAAACGTACGAAAAAGGACCAAAATGGAAGATAATGAAAGTTCAGGGACCAAAATGTAAATAACCAAAAGATGACCTGAGGACAACTCAAGAGAGGACACGAGTTTAATCATATATTGAGGATGTCATGGGATGATTTGAGGAAAAGAATGAACAAAAGATGTCAAAACAAAAGAAAACGGAAGTTCAAGGACCAAAATGAAGATTTCGAAACTAAATTGCACCATGCAGCCGCATGGTGTAATTTCCTTACGGCCGCAAGGAAGGGTTCAGGGAGCCGCATGGTAGTATTTTTGGCCCGATTTTCTGGTTTCTTTTTCTCGCTAAAACTCTTATGGAAAGGAATCTAGGGCACTTATTTAACCCTAAACTCGTCCAAAGAAAGGGGGCTACGCCACTTTTGAGAGAAAAACACCTTGGAGAGCTTACAAGAAGGCAAGAACAAGGATTTACATTCGAAGTTTCAAGATTTCAAGATTTAATTCAAGATTTTGGTGATGTTTTCTTTTCATTATTTTTATTGTTCTTTTCTTTTATCTATGTTAGGCTAGACTTTTCATGTACTAGGTGAACGATGAACCTCGCATTATGATCTTTTAATTCCTATTTTGCAATTTGACATTTAAACGCGTTTGATGGCAATTGAATGGTTTATATACACTTTTCGTCTCCATGATTATAGTGCACGATAATTGTGTGAGTTTAGGTGGTTTATTTTATGCATTCGAAAGAAGGGAAATAAACTCAACAAGGTATAAATCATCGTTTTTTTCATAGAGGATAGAAATATACCGATATGCATTACGTGAATCTCTAAGTGTTTACAAAACTTTATGCATTCTTGTATATTGCATTTGTCATAGAAATATAGTCAAATGGTATACTAGGATATGTTCAATTCTACTCGAAAGAGATTGTTGGATAGGTTAGAAACATTGATTCTTCAAACGATTCATCGTGTTGTAAAATTGTGAGATAGGGGTTAAGAGTGAATTTTGCTTGGCGATTCGGGATCCTAGTACGCTTTTTCATACATTAATTTCTTAAACTTTTGCATTCAAACATTACTTTTGCATTTGACTCATAATTTTAGTTTCATTTATAGATTAGTCATAGTTTCATCATAAAGTCACAAAATAATCATATTGAGTTTAATAGATTCGGTTAAGGTCGCAATAGTAGAACTCAAGTTAAATCAATCCTCGTGGGAACGATACTTGAAATTTTAGGATTTCCACTTTATTACTTGTCAACGAACCGTACACTTGCGGTGGTTTTATTCGAAATATATTTTCGTGAACAGGTACAAATGAAAGGTTTGAGCAAAGTCTGCAACTAACTGCAAGGTTTGGTACCTCGGCTGCAATTTTCTCATTAATCTATTACATGACTTTTTAATCGATATTTTCAATTAAAGAAATACAAGGAAAGAATACAGATGGTGGCATAATGATGTTGATTGTAATATATATGGAGCACAACATGAAAAAATATGCTATTAGTACTTTGATTTCTATAGCTCTTTTTCTTGTCATTTTCCCATTTATTTTTAGTTTATATAAAATTAATAAATAACTGAAAGGGGTAGAAGCAATATGGTTGTAGTAAAGCTGTCATTTTACTCTTTATAATGCATATATGGTTTTTCATTTTCATTGTGTTGAATGCGTGCTTGGGAATTTATTTCCCGGCACTAATAATTAACCATGAGTTCGTCCAATTAAACCTTCCCAGAAAAGGCAAGGCAATCATGAAAAACAAAGAGAACATAACTCTCCTAAAGGTTACTGTTTTTAAACAACATACTAATCATTTCGAAAGGTTAGAAAGCTCCGAACTTTGATTAGGGCCGAAGTTTCCATTATTGTTTTCTTGTTGGGCTTTGATGCCCAATAAATCCAGATAATAATGTTAAAACATTTGTTGGATTCATTGTATCGACACCACAATTGATTAATTGTTAGGGATATCGATATTAGGTTGCATTTTTTCAGGGATATTGATATAATTGCCTCGAATCGTTGATCAATTGTACTTGACCAAATGCTGGAGTGCACCATCAGATCAGTTAATTAGTTGGTTAACTGTAAAGGAAAAATATTGAGTGGATTTAATTTTCATTCCGGCATAATCAGAGGCAGAAAATTTAGGATAGTTCAGTATGAAAAACACTTCTTGTAAATCTCGTGTGTGGAATTCCTGACTGCAAAATTCAATGAAAACTGAACTGACTGCCTGAGACTGGAAGCAGTGTGATTTTTTGTTTTTTTTTTTTCTTTCTGTTTTTTTGAATTAATTGACCTGGTTATAAGAAGTATCTATCACATACACCTTGAGGGATAGTTCAGATGTATATCACAAGAATCCATTGCCGAGGATGAAATTATATAGTTAGGCACGTGCAACATGCATGCTCCGTTTCTAGTTCAGTAAAAGGCTTTCATAAATAGCTTTCACGGATAGGAAATAGATTGATTCATGAATTAATAGATGTTGATTAGTTTGTAATTATTACTACCCTAAAGAGTACAAGGGAAGAAATGGAAAATACTTACAAAATATTCATAGACATTAATAGATATAAGGTGCAAAGCCAATGGGTGCCGGAGCTGCTACAATTGTTTAATTGGGAGCTTCTGCCATCATTGGTAGCGTCGTCAGTTCCTCAATTCGTTCCATGCCATGAAATCCATCATTGGCTAAACAATTACTTGGTTATTTCATAAGTCAGATAATCCATCTATATTATTCTATTTCGGAGGATTGTAATTCTGGGATAAATATTTATGTTTTGAATCATAAAATTCAAAAGTGAAAACTCTATCTATTTTCAAGGTGAAGTTATTAAACTGAAGCAAAAAACATGATTCATTTTTTATTATCCTGTCTAAAATTACAGTAAACATTCAATCAATCATTTTATGAGGTGATTGTGCTTAAAAGTAACTCAAAAGTTACTATACTTTCAGAAAAAGTAACTTTCTAGCTACTTTCAAGCACAATCTAATCCTGGCTGAGAAATGTGCTATCAGCAACATAGAGATAGTGATCTCCACTGACATTTTCTCACCAGCGTTCAAAGCAATTTTTTCATGCCATGAAGCAGCCATTTATGGTAACTACATTAGTCCACATAATCATTGAAATATTCAGACAAGGGAATATTGCAAGAATTCAGAATATATGGAACCATATCAATATATTGAACCTATGAAATGTTTAAAACTAAATTCCTGCCTCAATTCTACAATCAACAGAAAGATACACTACCAGAAGTAAGTAATGGAAAATGACAAGTTTTTAGGTGCTTCTAATTCAACTGAAAAGTTTCTAATTATGAAAATGATTCTCAAATGTCCACAAATTTGGCTCTTCTAGTGATGGAAAAATGACTTCTGTCTTCGCAATAGAAATTTGATAAATGTGACTTGAAGAAAAATCCTGTAAAAAAGGAACAAGAAGAATATTGTGTTAGTGGAATAATAATCTTTTAACTGACTGATGCATTATTTTTCCACCACCACAAATGATTTAATGCCACAGCTTACATTTAGAAGTCATTTTATTGTCTGCCACTCGATATGACATCTGAAAATGTTTCCAACAATTGTCCTGCTAAACTGCTTGGATCATCTGTTATAGTATGTAAGTACAGACTATTTGATGCTGAGCCTCTGTCGATCTTAAGCTGAACCATGTGAGCATCTTCAACCTAAATTCCTTTTTGATATGCCCTTCACATTCTAGTTGACAAATAACCTTTAAGCAGTTTTCAAAATCCTTGCCTGATTTCCCCAGTACATTGCATATTACGCTTGGTGATTCATTTCTTGGAGTTGTAGCAGAATCCCACATTTCTTTGTTATCTACTTTAACAGCTTGACCTGCATTTCTCTGTTCATCTCTCGAGGACTCTTCTGGAACTGGTAGCTCCTCAGTTATATCACGAACCAAAGAAACATTTAAGTCCAATTCACGGAGGGAATCTGTAAGTAGAGGAAACACAAATTACTCCAATCCTCGGACATAACAATTTACATTTCATGAGATACTAAAAGTATAATAATAATGCGTTGGTATAGTTCAGGAACTTACTTGATTTTGAGGCCAGCAATTCATCAGCATTTTTGATTGCAAGAGTGCAGAGTGTGTGCACATCCTTTGTAACATAGAGTCTACTTGCAAGTCCCCAAGACCTCATGCCTGAATGTCCATCTAGTGGACCCAATTCTGCTTCTAATTTAACTTTGGCAGCTTTAATCAATTCATGGAGTTCATTGAGTTTACAAGTGCCATCTAGGAGTCTGTAACTCAATAATATTCTATATCTTAAACATCAATAGGGAAAGCATCCTTAGCTTTGGTCACCTGCTTCTTCCAATATCTGCAATTATCAATCGCCAAAAAAATTAAGCAATATAAATCAGAAATATACTGTTATTACCACGGTATATCTGAAACATTGAATACAATGCTATTGAATAACTTACCCGTCCATCTCTGAAACTTTACCACAAGAAGCACAAGAGTAGGTTCCATCCAACTGTATCACCTTCCCATGTTTGAGGGCACATTCAATGTGGCATGACAACTCACATGAGTCTAATTTACTTGATTCATCCCTGAATTCGAACCAAAGATTGCGATCCTTATTTTCATCAAATAATTGACAAATGCAACATGAGCACCTCTTGTAAAAATTCTCTTCGATCAGTGGAGCTTGAATTTTCTCTTCTTAGGAGATTCTTCAATGATTTATTACTCGTCTAATGAATTTTTTTCATCCATTTAAAACTGAATGTTTGTTTCCCTTAACAATGTTTGCCCAGAAAATGAATAGTATTATAAATAGGATATGCAGATATAATAAAAACGGTTCAAGTATAAGAGGAAGAGCAGTCCTAGTAATGAACATCTTATGTAGCTAGTAATGAAATGAGGTTTAGAACTAGGTCATCTAACACTGAATTTTATTTTCAAAGTTGATACATTAACTAAGTGGATGCAACTACCTTGCAAATAATACATTCAAAAGATCTTAGCCAAATTCGACGTGACATAGATAAAGCTTGTCAATTTACCATTCCAACACTGAACTATTCTCAGCTCAGCCTACTGTATGGCATGGCGTACATGAGGCCTGAATTGACTCAATCCATGAGTGTGCCAATACCAAAAATCTCATTGAAGGCGTTGAAGTGAATTGAGTTTGAATTAAGGTAGACGTAGCTGGAAAACTAGCCTACAACTAGCAGTTACAGAGGCTGAATACATAGTTGTTTGAAAGATGAATTATCTCTAAACGACTGGTCGGTAACTTGGAAAAGAACCAGATAACAACTTTCTTTTATAGCAGAAGTATTTACCGGTTCTCCATGAAACATGTTGGTCTAGCAGAAACCATTTGAGGATTTCAATTGATCATTTCAGGAGAATTAGATGGTCTTCCAGAACAAGCCTTATATTTGGTGGATAACATGGATGAAGCTACACGACAGCTACGAACAACGAAATGGAAAGCAATGTGAAGTAATGACTTTAAATCTGTGTACTGACCTCTAACTGAATTGTTTGGGATTCAGAAGATGAAAGAAACCATTTTATCTACTAATAGTGGTCAGATTGGCTTATTACCAAATCATAACCCTATTGCTACAGCTTTAGTCTTTAGATATAGGGATTTCGAGAATTCGCTTTAACGACTTTGGTCTGATGGCTGGTTTTGGTAGAACAGGCAGTAATGAGATAACTGTTTATAGCCCAATTTGATAGTCAAAGCGCTATTAATTTGTCCAAAAACCAAACTCTCCATTAGATGAGAGGGCTAAGGACAAAAATATTAGGTTGCATTTTATCAGGGATATCGGTATAATTTCCTAGAATTGTTTATTTGTTGTATTCGACCAAGTACTGGAATGCACCATCAGATCAGTTAATTAGTTTGTTAACTGTAAAGGAAAAAAAAAATATAGAGGATTTAATTTTCATTTCTGCGTAATCAGATAAGATCTATCACTTACAGTCTTACAGCATGAGGGATAATTCAGATTTATATCACGAGAATCCATTTCTGAGGATGAAATTATATAGTTATGCATGTGCAACATGCATGCTCCTTTACTAGTTCAGTAAAAAGCTGTTAGAACCACTTGTTAGGAATAGAGAAACAAGATTGTATGTCACAATATGATGTAGCAATAACAATACAAGAATAATTGGCAGAGGAATGAAGAGTTTTATTAATATGGAGAAAGAGTGTGAAATATTGTGTAGCTAATATAATTCTAACTCTCTCAAGGTCATATGAATGCCAAGAATCACGTAGACTGGACGTAAAAGAATATGTTATGATTGGAAAGAAGATCAAAAACTGCATAAGAAGAAGGAAACAATTTTTTTCCCAGCGGATATGTACGATGCTCAAGCAGCAGCCTCACGCCAGACGAGTAGCGCGCAGCGCTTGAGTGTTAGATGGGCGATAGGCAAGTGACGACAGCAAACTTCCAATGGTGCCCAGGTGCTGAGATTCAGTCCAAATTGATTCCAAACATCCAATTTCTGCCCCCAAAACTTCTCATACCCCTTTAACACCTCTTTCAAACAATCAACAAATATCCAATGGAATTTGGGTCACAAAATAACAAAAACTATCATAAATGGCTTTCATGGAAATGAAGAAGATTGATTCATGAATTTCTAGATGTTGAAGAGTTTGTAATTAATACTACCCTAAAGACTACAAGGGAAGAAATTGAAATACTTACAACTTAATATCCATAGACATTAATAGATATAAGGTGCAAAGCGGGTGCTGGAGCTGCTACAATTGTTTTAATGGAAACTTGTGTCGGTATTGTTAGCGTCCTCAATTCGTTCCATGGCATGAAATCCATCATTGGCTAAACAATTACTTGGTTATTTCATAAGTCAGAGAATCCATCTATATTATTCTATTTCGGAGGATTGTGATTTTGGGATAAATGTTTGTCTTTTGAATCATAAAATTCAAAAGTGAAAACTCTATCCATTTTCAAGGTGAAGTTATTAAACTGAAGCAAAAAAAATGATTCAATTTTGGTTATCCTGTCTTAAATTACAGTAAACATTCAGTCAATCATTTTATGAGCTGATTGTGCTTAAAAGTAACTCAAAAGATACGTATATACTTTCAGAAAATTAACTTTCTAACTACTTTCAAGCACAATCTAATGCACTCATATTTATTTTAAACAAAGACATTCCTGGCTGAGAAATGTGCTATCAGCAACATAGAGATAGTGATGGAAAACGACAAGTTTTTAGGTACTTCAAATTCAACTTAAAAGGTTCTAATTATGAAAATGATTCATAAATGTCCATAAATTTGGCTCTTCCAGTGATGGAAAAATGACTTCTGTCTTTGCAATAGAAATTTGATAAATGTGACTTGAAGAAAAATCCTGTACAAAAAGAACAAGAAGAATATTGCGTTGTTGGAATAATAATCATTTAAGTGACTGATGCGTTCTTTTTCCGTTACCACAAATGATTTAATGCCATATCTTACCTTCAGCAGTCATTTCATTGTCTGCTAATGGATATGACATCAGAAAATGTGTCTACCAATTGTCCAGCTAAACTGCTTGGATCATCTGTTAAAGTACGGACTATTGATGCTGAGCCTCTGTCGATAAGCTGAACCATGTGAGCATCTTCAACCTAAATTCCTTTTGATATGCCCTTCACATTCCAGTCGACGAATAACCTTTATGCAGTTTTCAAAATCCTCCTCTAATTTCCCCGGTACATTGCAGATTACGCTTGGTGATTCATTTGTTAGAGTGCTAGCAGAATCCCACATTTATCTGTTATCTACTTCAACAGCTTGACCTGCATTTCTCTGTTCGTCTCTCGAGGACTCTTCTGGAACTGGTAGCTCCTCATTTTTATCAGGAACCAAAGAAACATTTAAGTCAAACTCGCGGGGAGGATCTGTCAGTATAGGAAACACAAATTACTCCAATCCTATCAAGACAATTTCCGTCTCATGAGATACTAAAAGTAGAATAACAATGTAATAATATAGTTCAGGAACTTACTTGATTTTGAGGCCAGCAATTCATCAGCTTTTTGATTGCAAGAGTGCAGAGTGTGTGCACATCCTGTGCAACAGAGAGTCTACTTGCAAGTCCCCGAGGCCTCATGCCTGAATGTCCATCTAGTGCACCAATTCTGATTCTAATTTAACTTTGACAGCCTTAATCAATTCATGGAGTTCAATGAGTTTACAAGTGCCGTCAAGGAGTCTGTAACTCAATAATATTCTATATCTTAAGACATCAATAAGGCGAGCATCCTTAGCCTCGACCACCTGCTTCTTCCAATATCTGCAATTATCAATTCCCACTTAATAATAAGCAAAAAAAATCAGATACACAGAAATCTATAACTTACCCAAGTATCTCTGAATCATCGAATACAAAATGCTATTGTATAGCTTACCCTAGTATCTCAGAAACTTTACCACAAGAAGCACAAGAGTAGGTGCCATCCAACTGTCTCACCTTCCCGTGTTTGAGGGCACATTCAATGTGGCATGACAACCCACATGAGTCTACTTCACTTGATTCAGATGTGCATCCAAACCAAAGACTTGGGATCCTTGTTTTCACAAATAATTGACAAATACTGCACGAGCACCTCTTCCAAAAATTTTCTCCTATGTGAAGAACAGCTCTACATGCAGAGTTTTTGCATTTCCACCAAAAAAATTTATTGCTATATATGAATGATATGCTCTTAGTCACCTAAGTGGATAAGCAAGATAAAGACAAACTTGAATGACGAATTTGGCACAAAAGATCTAGGTGAAGCTAAAGTATCCTAGGTATAGAAATTGAAAGAGATATGTCAAATTCTGTTTTATTTTTGTATCAGTCCTCTTATATTTCAAAGGTGTCTAAAAAATTTGGCATGCATAATTGCAAACCTGTTACATTATCTTTAGCTAATCATTTTGTATTATCCAAAGATCAGGCTCCTTGTAATGAAAAAGAAATAGAATACATGAGTATGATTTCATACTGTAATGTAATTGGATCTATTATGGATGTTAAAGTATTTAAAGGGGACTAGTGATGTAGGTCTAAAGTTTGGTGCTAATAAAGAAGGTATGAAGTTGAAGGATTTTGTAAATGCGAATTATGCAGGGATAGGAATAATAGAAAATCTACTTCTTCCTATATGTTTACTTTGTGTAACTCTTATGTTAGTTGTAAATCACAGTTACAACACATAGTTACACTTTCCACAACAGAATTTGAATATATTATTACTAATGAAGTAATTAAAGTGGCTGTGTGGCTTAGAAGTTTGCTTCATGAACTTCGTCTTTTAAATGACTATGTGGTAGTATATTATGATAGTCAATCTTCTATACATTTATGTAAAATCATGTTTTTCATGAACGCACCAAACACATTGATATTAGACTATATTTCCTTAGAGATCTTGTCTCACAAGAAGTTGTAACACTTGAAAAAGTCCATACACAATATAATTCCTTAGACATGGGTGCTAAAGTGCTATCATTTGTGAAGTTTAGAAGTTGTAAAGATCTTCTCAATATCGGTGGAGGTAAATAATTTCCAATTTTATCTGTTCTCCTCTTGGAATTATTACTAATGGGTGATAAGGTTTTCTTTGCAAGTCCTTCGACACTAGGTGGAAGTTTGTTGGGCAAATTGTTGTCAGACGACCTCTCGGGCTATGATATTAAATCAGTAAAATTCATTCAATCGGCATCGACCAAATGACTAAAGTGAAATATTGACACCTCAAATGGAAAGACCTGAGCCTATAACTATTTTGAGCCATTGGAAGTAGCATAATTCAATTAGAGCTGATGGCCTGACCCTTCATTCCTTGGACGACTTTTGGTGTTTTGCCTACTTACTGATTATCTATTGTCTCTTTTTTTGGGCCTAATCCATTACTTAACCTAAAAGCATAATCTAATACTATAAATGGGCAACCCCTTTGCCTTGAGAAACACAAGTTATTGTCCTAGCCTTTGTGAGAAAAATCGGCTGTTCTGTCTCTGCTTTGTGCATCCTCCTGCAGTGTTTTTTCTCCTTGTATTTCTTAGCCTTTGTGGCTGCAATAACCTCTTACTTTTGTGTTTTTTTGTGGACAATACAAAAACAACCGGAGTTGGGTGAACGTTGTAGGAGATTAGGTTGTTATTTGGTGGTGTCGATCTCGGTTGGTTTGACTAAAACTGAGCCAGGCAAACCTTAGGTGATCCATTCTTTCTCTTAACATCAACAAAGTGATAGCTAGGGGACCTTGGCAACAAAAAAAATGTTAGGGACCATTTGTGCAAGTGGGACAATGTTCATAGACTAAGTGTTCCATTTACACTCACTATTAGACTTGAGTTAAAGATCTAATTCTTCACACGGAACAACTACTCGGTATCAACATGTTCTAAATCTTACATACTAATCATCTTATCTAAAAATCTATCTATTAGAGAAACGTGACGTGGATTTGTTTAAACTTTGTACTCTACATGTTCCTACATTTGTAAGTCAAATGTTTTTTTTTTAATCAGAAGCTTGACACATACACAGTTCTCATTATTTCACACCAACAAGACTTAAATAGATGCCTTTATTTGATTATGATACCATGTTGACCATTTGATCTAAATGTTTAAGTTATTAGAGATGTGTAACATGTATTCATCTAAATCTCAACCTCAACATAGCCTAGGTCCAGTGATATAAGTTGAAATTGTTCACTATTATAAATAAAATTCAGTTAAGATAACATATGATATTAGTATACATAAAGAAGTTTCCAAATTCGAGTCTTGTTATGAAGATTCCAAATTTACACATAAATCTCAATAGTGCAATGGTTCATACAGACAAAGTTCAAACTGGACCCACACCCACACAACGTACTTGCTCAAAACTTCTCACTTCTTCGTAATCAAGGATTTTGCATCTCCACAATTCTGTCTCCCACACAATCTACTTGTTCAAAACTTCACTTAAGCTATTAGGAAAGTTTCACGTGTATTTATTTGAATTTCGTCATCAAAATTACCTATCCTGGTTGTTAGTTGAAATTGTTCACTACTGCAAAGAGAATTTAATTAAGATAATTTAACATAATATCATAACAAATAAATAAATTTCAAAATCTGAGTACTATTACAAAGATTTCAAGTATGCACTGAAATCTTTAGTTGCGTGACAGTTCACACATTTAGACGAGACTCAAATGGACCCCACACCCACACAACCTACTTGCTAAAAAATTCTCACTTTTTTCTTCTACGAATCAAGGATTCAGCATCTCCATAATTCCTTTTTAGCAAATGAAATCAACTAGTTAATTTAATATTAGTAAAATAAAACATATAAAATTGTCAGTGCTTTGACAACCCAACCAAACCCTGCTTTAGATAAGCTAAGACTTCACAACTAAAGCTGTATTTCCACGTTAACTTTATGGTTAAGGATTATTAAACCAATGTTGGAACATTGTCCAACAAAAATATCATTCTATATACTAATCCGTACATTAAGGCAATCTAAGATGGCCTGATTGTCCTAAAAATCTCAGTGATGATAGTCATTATATACGTTGTTTAATATTACTAGTCCAGCATGATGTGCTCAAGAATGGGATATTGTGAAAGCTCACTTTTCTGTGGGGCATTTATGCTCGTAAATTCTACAGTATTCAAAAAGATTTAGAACATTGTTTATCTTGTTATGTCGTCTTATTCGAAACCTCGATGATATTTTCTGTATCTGTAGAGAAATTATATGGTACTAGATAATAATATTAGAAGAGAAATAAGTCAAAATTTTGTTAGAGCCTGTTTGAGCCCATTTTTGACACAAAAAAATACATTTTTGAATAGTAATTTGATGGAGAATGTATGGTTAAAAAAAAAAACAGTTTTGAGTTTGTGTGTAATGTTATTTTATTGAAAAATGTGTGGATGAAAATGTGAGAGAAAAATGTGTTTTTAAAATAATAAGGAACAAACAATATTATCAAGTTGTATTTATGTAACAAACATGCAATAATGATTTGTTAGTAAAATAGATTCAACAATACTTAAAAGAAAAGAATAAGCTAATTTTTTAGTATGCAATAGTTGAAAGGACTAAACTATATAAAGAATAAATCAAGCTTGTTTGGAATTATTTATAAGAAATTTAAATTATAAATAGATAGAAATGAGTGGTGGATAATTTTATAAGTCTCACAAAATATGCAGATTAAAAGTAATTTGACCGTTTATAAATAATTCATAAACATTAGATAAACATAGGCTAATCTTTTGTATTAAACATGTCATAAAGGCGTGTCTTGTATGTAATACTAACAATCACAATAAAGTCAAGCTTGAAGTAAGTTTTTACAGCACACGTGCAAATTTTGCACGCTCCTTAAAAAGTTTGCCAGTATATTTATATAATGGAGAATATGTTTGATGCTATTATGGTAGTTTATTTTTGAAGTAGCTGTAATTAAGATTGGTTTTCATGGCATGGGGTTGTTATTGCAGAAAAGAATGAAGAACTTTCCTCTTTTTGTTTCATCAAGAGAATACTCACTACAACAAAATTGTGATTTCGCGACAAGATTTTTCGCGACACACAAAATGTTGTTGCAATTAGTGACTTAATGATGCATATTTTTAAAGTTTGTCGCGAAGATTGTGATGAAAAAAATAAGTACCAAATAATATAAAGCTACGTAAAAAGTTGTCGTGAAATGTGAGAAGTTGCGACAAATAATAAAGAATGTCCCCAAAAATATGAGGCAAGTAAGGCGCCAAAATATTTTTGGTGGGAAACTTATGGTGACAAACTTTTATTTATTGCAACAAATTTCTTGTGATGCAATATGGTCTACTTTTTGTGAAAAAAAATATTTGTTGCTAAAAATTCTATAGTTAGAGGAAAAAATCGCTACAAGAAAAATAATTTTTTGCAATGGACAAAAATGCTGCAATACGTTTTTTACAATGCTCACCTATATAATGTAAGATCTAATATCGTCGTAAATTAGAAGGATCCGGCAATGTGCAAGACATGTTGCAAAAAGCTCTCAAATGTATGTTGTTGTACAACGTACGTATTTTGTTAGACGATTAAACTTCCAGTCACATAGAAAGTGTTTATTTTTTCGTCTAACTAAATTTTCATATGTAATACAATTTTTCTTTAAATTTTAATTATTTTTAGAGGTAAATTTTTATAATAAAAGCTTTATAAAATTTCTAGAAAAAAATTATAAAAAAATCATTAGACGATTAAACTTTCAGTCACATAATAACTTACCAAAAAAAAAAAAAAAACACTACTAGGTCGAACCAATCCATAAAGAAAAATAGATGTCTCAACACTTAAAGCAAATAAATAAACAAATCATAATTCATATATTATCAGCAGGCGGTGGTAGCTATGTAAACGAGCCGAGCCCGAAAAAAAAAAAAAAAAAAGCTCGGGCGCGGCTCGAACTTTTTTGGCCGAGCTTTTTTCAGGCCGAGCCGAGCCGGGCCAAAAAAAATAAGGCTCGGCCCGAGCCTTAGTGGGCCGGGCCGAGCCTAGCCGGCTCAATTTTTTAGTTTTTTTTAGCTATTTTAGCTTAAAATTGTTTTAATTATTTTTAATTAATCATAGGCCGACTCCCCAAAATGGGGCTCGGCCCGAGCCTAGGCTCGGTTTTCCCGAGCCCGAGCCGACGAGCTTTTTTGTCACCACTAGGCGATGGCATGCTGAATATTGTTGCTGGTTCATATTGTTGTGGAGACATGCCAACTTGATTCGATACGAACTTATGCATTAGTGTCTCAAATTGAGAAAGCCCGGCACGCATATTAATATTTAATAATTCTTACTCCTGCTTCTGTATTTTCTCTCGAATGGCTATTGACTCAGTATCAACCGATATCAAATGAACAGAGTGGCTTGAGGCAGGTTTTGGACCATGTCCAAGTCCTCTAATGTAACCTCTAGATTTTCCTAAAACCTCCTGCATAATCTCAAGTTCAGTGGGGGCCTCTAATCCCTCTTGAACGGGTTGCTCTTTAATTTGAAGCATCCTCTCCTATACACAAGTAAAGATAGAAGATGAATAAATTTCAGTAAGAATGAATAAATTGTTAATATACTTACATATCTTGATCGTGCTTCATCGTTTACCCACCCTTTCTTTTCATTGTAATGAGTCTCATAATAAAAGTTAATTTCTCCTTGTGCATCTTTAGTAATTGATCTCTGTTTGAAATAATATATATCATGTAACATAAATATATTTTTTTTTTATAAATTCAAAAGAAAATATTACCTTTTCTTCGAGACGTGCAACAAATGATTTTGAAATAGCACGATGATTATATTTAATGCAGTTGTGGCTTGCTAAATTACGTGTAGATAGTGCCTGCAATTAATTTATATATAAATATAATTAACTCCTTATAATAATTTATTTTAACATAACATCAAAATCATGTTATAATTAATATTTACAAGTATTAATATTTTTAATAAAAGTTACCTGAAATTCAGGGGTAGACCAATATTGAGACAACCAGTCCAATTAACTTGCTTTACGTCAGTTGGGCAGTTCTTTATTGTATCATCCAATGTTTTTCCATTGAAATATTTCTCTGTGAGTCTACATCTATAATCATGACATCTTCTCGCTAAAGTATCGTTCGCACATTTATGGACATGCTCAACTGTCAAATCAAGCTTGAATTTTGTCTACCAAAAAAAAAAAAAGTGTGTGTATATTAATTTATATATATAAATTAATTATTTATAAAAATATGGGAAACTAATAACTATTCAACAGAATTTTATAAAAAGTATTTGTTTATCACTTACAAAAACTCAATCATATAATTTATTTTTTTCTTCATTTGGTATGTCGATCCATCTTTTGTAACGGAGTGGAGCAAAGGATCAAACGACGTAGCCACACTCACCAGCCAAACGTGCTTGCTGATTTCCAATAGCTCTTCCCAATTTTTTCGAAATCTCCAGTAATATTTTTCCAGCTGCACTGACGATATCATTTGTGCCCTTGTCTCTTGTAGGACGACGCTATGAAGTAAATTACTCAAAGAATGAGAATATATAAACAAAAAAACTGAGATTCTATCAATTAAATGTATACATTAGGATGATTTTATATCATAAATATAAAGATAAATTATTACCGCTGTAATTGAGAATGGTCACATGTGTCAATGTGTTTGCATGTGATGAATTAAGTTGAGGTTGAGGTTGAGATAACGGGGCAGGAACTTGTAGAGGTTGAGGTAATGGTGTAGGAACTTGAACATTACTAGTCTGACACAATGAGGAAGAGATTTTAGCTTGAGTAGTCGGATAATGGACCCTTACATGATGCCTTTGACGAGGAGACTTTCGAAGGTGGCTTATAGGATGTAGTAAAAATTCTATTTTTCTTGCCAATTCTTGTTCAAGAAGCCATTATCTACCAAGAAAAAACAAGTGATCATTTTCAACCAAAAAAATGTCTCTATTCTTGACCATTGTTTAATAATATTAACAAGTATTTAGGACATGGTTCAAAAATATTAGTAAAAACCCAAAATATGCTCTGTATAATGGTTCCAGGAGATGAGAACATCAATTTTTTTGGTGTACTGTGTGATGTTGTTGAGTTGATATACGTTTTTGACTACTGTGTCACTTTGTTCTAATGTAATTGGTACAATAATAATCCAAAGCAAAAAGGATCTGTCGTAGATTACCATCTTACTTCTATCAATGTCAATCACAAATGGTACATGGATGATTCTTATATACTTGGCATCCAAGCACAAGTATTTTATATTGATGATCTAGTGTTGGGTCCACAATGGAAGGTAGTTGAAAGGTGCACCATAGAGTCATATGGGACAGCCCTGAAAAAGAAGATGGTGGTAGTGAACAAGTATTATTTTAGGAAAATGAATCGTAAGATATTGTTTTGCCAATACAACAGGAAGTTCTTGGCACTCAAGTATGCCATAGAGGAGACGTTGATCCAAAAATTATTGAAAATGAAGCACTACAAATAGATGTGGAATCGATGAGTAAAAATATGAATAATTTCATATATGATACTTCGAAAGAGGAAGGTGATACATTGAATGAATATTACAGTGAAGATGAGAAATCTATAAAAGGAAAAGATTATAACGCTAATAGTGATATTGTTAACTAAAATGTACTTTATATATATATATATATATATATATATATATATATATATATATATATATATATATATATTTATATATATATATATTTTTTTTTTTTTTTTTTTTTTTCTATTTTATTTTTTAATGACTATCTACGTTTTTTCCTTCCCTATGTAGATTCAAGTACCGACGATGCATCTACCAAGAGTTGATAAGAATTTTTATTGACATTTAATGTTAGAATAACTGACTAATGAGATATATTTGATTGACTATTGGTTGATAAGAATTTTTATTGATATTTTTTTCTCGCTCTCTATGCGCTCCGGTGTGGATATGCACAATTTGAAATAATTTTTAGTTTCCTTTTTCTAGTTTTTGAATTGATAGTTTGTTATGGATTACTTTTTTTCCGTTCTCGCAGTTAATTTAGTTTAGTTCATAAGCATAATTCATGTGAAAATTTTACTAGTTTGTGGATTGCTTTAAGTTTTCAGAAATGTTAAGTCATTCTTTTATTGTTTAGTAGAAATGAAAATCTTGGTTTCTACTCGTGACATGACATTTTTTCTCTTCTATAGTTGTGGTATTTCTAGTTCTATTTTCAACTTTTCAAGTTTGGTGAACTATCCTAACTAGTTCAACCTTGAAATTGCTCGTATTATACTTTATTTTTATTTATTTTGGTTTTGAGATAACCAAGTTTGTAAATAGTAGCTTGGTCTATATTTATTTGGTTGACACTAATATGATTTTTATTTTTTATTTTTATCTTTGATATCATTTATATTTAAATAATTGTATATTGAAGCATTCTTTTCATAAAGCCACGAGTTAATTTTAATGAAGTTACGTTTTCAAATAAATGTGTACTTTCAAATGTTTGAAATAGAATCTCCGACATACATAAATAAAAATAGAATAAATTAGGCGACAACATCGTTGAAGCGACAAACTTTTTTTGTTTCGAAATAGATTTAATCACGAGCACAACTTGACACTAAAAAATATTCGTTGTCGCAAAATAATTTGCATAATAATTTTATATATTGTAGAATAAAATATGCGACATATATAAATAAACATGAAATAAATTAGGCAACAACTATACATCGTTGCACAAATGATGATGCGACAAACTCTCTATGTTGTGAAATAAATTTAATTACAAACCCCACTCGTTACATAATAAACTGTACTACAAATGTTGAGTATATTAAAATATATTATGCGACATATCAAAAACATTGTAAAACATATTTCACGACAAACATTACCTATTATTAAAGATATATTACTACGAGCATGTATTGTCGCAAAATAAATTGGTAGCAAAAATTACACCTTTAAAAGAATATTCGCAACAAACATTTTTTCTCGTAAAAACGTTATTGGAATAATCGTTATGACAAACATTCTTGTCGCTCTTTTATTTTTTCGCGAAATATATGTATTGTGATGATAATATGGCTACAAATATCGTGTCGCTATTTTGTATTTTTTGCGTCAAACAAACACTGTTGCGATTTTGTTAATGCGATGAATTGCCGAAAGTTATCACAGAATACATTCTATGACTAAACATTCGCAATAAACATATTTTTCGTAAAAACTTTATTGGAATATTCATTGTGACAAACTGACTTGTCGTCCTTTTAATTTTTCGACACATATATATTGCGACGATATTAGGCTACTAATGCTGTGTTGCTATTCCGTATTTTTCGCGTCAAACAAATAGTATCGCGATTTTTTTAACGCGATAAATGGCTGAAAGTTGTCGTTAAATTACTTTTGCAACAAAATCTCAATTTTTGAGATAGCATTTTGTTGTCGCGAAATCACAATTTTGTTGTAGTGACTGTGGAGCTCCTCTTTAGTAGGCTTCTCGATTAAAAAATGCGCATCATTATTAAAGAAAAATGTCTCTGTCCAGAAATTTTAGAATTGAATTCAACGTAATGAAACTCTCTTTTAAATTTAGGCTCCATAGCTTGTTCACCAATTTTAAAACTTAGTCATCAATGTATATCGCACGTGCAAATTTCGCATGCTCCTTCAATGTTTGCTACTATATTCATATAATGGAGAAAAATGAAATACTAGTATTGATATTTTAAATATGTTTGATGCTTTTATCGTAGTTTATTTTTGAAGTAGCAGTAATTAAGATTGGTTTTCATGGTAGAAAAGAATGAAGAATACGAAGCTGCATATTACTGTCCATTTTACTGCACAAAGGGAGATCTCCATTGTCAAAGAGTTATATTTATTAGAAAAGTATTTCAGTACTAGATACCGAATTTACACACTGGATACCGTATTTGCAGGATAGATACCGATACCGTATATGCAAGACTGATACCGTATATGTAGTGAATTTAAACAGTGAATTTCCACATATCATTTGTGCATGTAATTTTTAATATAATATATTCAATTATTTATAATAGATTTAAAGAGAATAACAAAATATCAATATGCAAAAATGAGTAACAAACAAGGAAAAACGAATTAAACAATAAAACTTTTAATCCAAGGCCTATGTTACGCACGGTTTCCTTAAAACAGATTCGCCCCCTCACCGTCTATGCTTGAGGTTTAAATTGAGCGTCCGTTTCTCAGGATACAATGGTGAAACTAGTAGATTTTGAGCACTACAGATACTACTCTGGCGAAACTGATTTAGTGTTTGAACAATACCACTACCAAGACTTAAACAGAAATTAAATTTATGCAAACAAAACTCGAACTGTATGCAGAAAAGTTTCTGGTGTATTTTCAGATGAATTAGTGTGTATAGAAATATAGAAAAATGAGACATATAAAGACTTGGCTCTTTTAACTTGCCCAGTCACTTAATGGCAATTACCAGAGGAGTTGCTACAGTTTTAGAAATTGAAAAGTCAGTTGAATAAAACAAAAATGTAGCAAAACGTGGACGCTCTTAAGGGGCCAATTTTGCTCCTTTCGATCCGACATTCATGTACGCAGGTCGCACTCGCATAAACAAATTTGCAACATTATTTGTTCAATGTAGATAGTACGAAATAGTAACAAGCCATATGTTGTCACAATACCAAGCATTTCAAGCAGAACATTACCGTGAAATGAATCTACCATGTTACCTTTGCAGATCATATAGAGGACGGTTCTGTACGAGAATGAATCAGTGAATACAAAACTAAGTGACTCAAAAAGGGAAACTTGCACCAGGTAGTGGGAAGTCATTGATAAATGAAGGAACTGATAAATTAATTTTGGAAGAAGCTGTACCTGGCCTGTCAAATTTGCGAATACAGCCAACATCAAGGCTATTGGAAGGGCTGCAAAGCTGACGGATCATCCCAAAGAGTTTATCTTCCTCGCAAGACAAAAGTCAAAGGAGTGCTAACCAAGGAAAGTCTAGAGGGAATTATTTAATAAATCCAGGTAATTATGATTTCTTTACGGGTATTGATACAAGGACTTCTGTACAACTATTACTATAGAGGTCAGAACTTGGAATTGAAAGTGTTCTGTTGTTAAAATTTGGATGATATATACTTATGCCAGTCGTGTTGTTTACATAATTTGAATGTTCTCTTTTATGTTTCATCTAGAAAATACTATATGGAACTACTCCTTAACAGTGTTCAAAAAAGCGTAAAACGTAAATAGATGTGGATGTCAAATTTCAAGCTTTATGAGAATAGGCTAGCCTAAGCCTTGCCTAGACGTAAAAAAGAGGTAAGAATTTTTATTGTTATTTTAAATACTTAATCATTCTAAAATTCATTTAATAATAAACATAATACTTATCAAACATCTAAAATTATAACATACTATATATATTTATTTAATAAAATTTACAATTCGTCAATTATATAGTTTTCAAGTTTTTAAAATGCAAAAGCTAACTATTTTCATAGTTTCAATTTTCAATTAACAAATCTTATTTAACGGATTTATTTAAAAATCATACATACTTTCGAAGTTTTCGATAATTCAATAAGTCTTAAAATCATAATGATATAATTTAGATACCACCGTAGCTTAGATATTTATTAGATAGAGTTATTTTTTACTCTTGTACGGATAAAGTGATTTAAAATTTTGAAACTAAAGTCAAATAAAACCCTTTTAAAAAAAAATTAATAGAAAGTTAATAAACTAAGGTCAAATAAATGGCTTTTTTTCCTTTAAAAAAAGGAAATAATAAAAAAAAATTAATAAAGCTTGCCCAGGCGCGCATTAAGAAGTCAACTTAGCAGTAGACACTTAATTCGCGCTTACTATCAAGGCAAAGCATTTTGCTCGCACTTCGCACCTAAGCATCCTTTAGAAACTACTCCTTAGTAGGCTTCTCTATCCAAAAATGCTGCTTTTAGACAGTGGTTACTTGGCGTTAAAAAGAAGTGCAAGTTCAACCATTATTAAAGAAAAAAATTAAAACCTGACTTACCATTGAAGGCACTGGCCTCTTTCCAGAAATTGGAGAATGAAAGTGAACTTGGAGGGACTCCCTTTCAAAATTAGGCGCTTAGGCTTGATCACCAATTTTAAAACATAGTCTATTGCACGTGCAATTATTTTGCTCCTAAAAATGTTTTCATAAGTATATTTATATAAGGATAAATTGATCAATTAGTATTTACACATTAAATATGTTTCATGCTTTTATAGTAGTTCCATTTTCAAGTTAGCCGTAAATTAAGATCGGTTTGCATTGTGTGAGGGTGTTACTGTCCATTTTCCAGCACAAAGGGAGACCTCCATCGTCAAAGCATGGCATCTCAGGCCGAAACACTAATTTGGAGTTATGGCCAAGATACAGAATGGTCCAAAATAATAAAGGATTACTTATCACATGGAAATACACAAAGGAATAAGAGTAAAAATGAGAAACACTTCTACTTACGTGCGCCAGGGCGAATAGCAAATTGTCAAAGAAAGTCTTAAAGAATGTCCATATGCCTACTACATCCAGGTTATGATGGTACTAGCAATATGCATGGTACTTGGAACGGACTTCAAGCGTTATTTCCTAAAGAATGTCCATATGCTTACTAAATCCATTGTTTTTCCCACTGACTACAACCGACATTGGTTTCTACAGCCAAGGATTTGATTTGCATTTGGAAATTCTTTTCTCAATTGGACAATGTTGTTAATATTATTACTTCTTCTCCTAAGCACATTAACGTGTTACAAACAGCTCAAAGAATGGAGCTTGAGAATATGCTGGTTAGTGGAGAACGACAATCTGGAAGTGGGGCCAATCAAATTGGTAATTTGCAAAAATCAGGCTCTATTCATTGGAGTTCACAATCAGTAAAGAGTTTGATAGATATGTACACTACAACTTGCAAGGTACTTGAGTATCTTACCGTTCATTCTCCATGTTAGGTTTATATTTTGTATTGGCGGTTTTGTGAACAAATTGACAACTTGAACATTTATAAAAGTTTAGGGACTAAATTGTAAAGTTTCATAGTTGGTAAGTTAGCTTAGGATTTGGGGTTATATGTTTGGAACAAGAAGAATTCACGGCAGATTTTCGCTAGCTGCTCGTCGGAGTGTTACTCGAGCGACTGAAGCAGAAACTATCTCGCTTGATGTTCGCCCCACTGTCGCTCGAGCGACATATTATACTAGGAAACCTAATTTTCTATTTTCAAGTTTTTTACTTGGCCCATACAACCTAATTCGTCCAACCTATATATTGAAGGCGCTGTATTTTCTGAAAGTGAGATTGAACATACAACTATCAAGAAAGAAAACATCCTACATAAGATCAAAGTTCAATCTTCCACTTATATGTGCCTCTGTGATTGAAAACATAAAAGCCATCAAATCAAACACTGAATTTGTCTCTTTGCTTGGATCTGCTGTAAGATTGTGCCATCAACTGTGCTATATTAAAGATCAAAGAAGAGTTTGAAGAACGATGAGTTCTTAGGATAAGATCTACAGGAGATAAATTGCGTAAAGAGTCAGGATTGGAGTTCGTGTGTTCATTCCAGAAGGATTTCTTTACAAAGAAGAGACAGGATTGGTGTTGGTGTGCACATTCCAGGAGAGCTGCTTCATACTTCAGACAGGAGATCAGAAAGCTTGTGTTGTCAACTTTACTGGTAGCCTGTAAGTAATATTGACAGTTTATAGTGGATCTTTGATTGGCAAAGTGTCCGGAGTTTTTCTCACGTTGGGTTTCTCCGTGAACAATTATGGTGTTCTTTATTGCTTTATTTACTGCATTGGCATAACTGCGTTATTTCGAGATAGGTTAAATTGACTTGTTTGACTAATCACCTAGACATAATCAACCTGTGACTTGTTGCATGTTAATTAAGTTTTAATTCCGTATTTACACCTAATCATCCCCCTCTAGGTGTATTTGGGTCGAATCTTGCGTTTCTCACTCCAAATGGAAGATCTCGTGCTGACATTCATGGTGTTTATGAAACTATTACGAGCTTTGAATTTTGTGTTGTCCTTACACTTAATGTATAAAACTTTGGGACTCAGTGACATACTTTGTCAGGCTATTCAAAAAAAGATCTCAACACATCTCGACTGCTATTAGATTTGTCACCACTTCAAAAATTTAGATACGGTGTTTGGTATGAATTTTGTAATATAGTGAAAACTTTTTAATCAAGAAATGATGTTGATATACTCAACCTAAATTGGTCGTCCTCATGAATAAGTTACGAGCATCATTACCACTTCAATGTTTTTTAATGAAACCATAGATTTCTAGCTAATGGAGTTAAATACATGATTTAATGAACTATCAGTAGAACTCCTATCTCTCTAAATACATGATTTAATAAACTATCAGTAGAAATCCTATCTCTCGCTGTTACTTTAGATCCTCGAAATTCTTTTGAATCATTCAACAAGGATAATATTTACAAGCTTGCAGAGAAGTTCTATCCTTGTGATTTTTTGCAGCAAGAGCTTCATTCTTTGAGGTTTGAGTTGAGACATTACGAGAATGATGTGATTCGTGATCCTCGGTTTCAAGTGTCTTCACTTTCTAAATTATGCAAGCTTTTGGTTCCGAGTAGAAGGTCACAGAATTGCATTATTCTCACTAGATTGATTCGTCTTGTACTGCCACTACTTGTATCTACGACAACTACTGAACAAGTTCTTTCGGCAATGAAACATGTGAAGAAATCAATTCGTAATAGAATCGAGGATTTTTTGCAGATTGTATGACACTCGACATTGAACAAGAATTTGCCGAGAAAATAGATGTAGAATCTATTATAGATGAGTTTTACGCAGTTAAAGCTCAACGGACACAACTTCAATAGGTAATGTAGTAATGAAATTTTATTTTATATACTTTGTAAAAAATTGTGCTTATTTTAAATTTCAGCTCCCCCAACATGATTTTCTGGATTCGCCCCTGCAAAGAATACTTGTTTTGTAAAAATCGGGACCCACTGAAGAATCTAAATTGCAGCCTTTGTCCACTAATGAAAAGGATTAATCTATTTGGGCACACTACACCAAAAAAGGCCTTTTGCAGCGGCCAAAAAACTCTGCAAAAGGCCTTTGGCAACGTTTTATCATATGTTGTAAAGTGCAGTGTTGCCAAAGAGGGAAGGGATACGGCAACGAAAAAACGTTGCCGTGGACCCTTTTTTTTTTTAATTACAGTTATGGTAATTGATCCAGAAAATTAAAAATAACACTTTGTGAACACATTTTGGAATTGCATAAAAATTGATAATTTCATTATAAATTTTTGAATCAATACAAAATTCGAATGTGATACAACACGACCTATCTAAAAAGGAGTAAGATAATTTCACATGCCATACAAATATAATATTCCTTATTTGACGCCTCTGCAAAATTGAATATGCAATAAAGTCAAATATCAACAATTGATTTTTGACGACTCTTCTTTCTTCTTCTTTCTTCTGCTTCAATTTTATTCCACATATTGCAAGTCACAATACCTTGGCAGCTCCAGTACTACTGGGAATAATGTTGAATGATGCGGCTCTTCCACCTCTCCAGTCCTTCTGAGACGAACCATCAACAATCTTCTGTGTTGCTGAATCGTAAACCAACATCAATCCCAGTTCACATCTATGTCAAAAACTCCTAAGAGAATCATTTATTTACCAGTAATGGAGTGGACAGTTGTCATTAGACCCTCAACAATACCAAACCTGTCATGAAAAACCTGTCACACACAGTAGCATTATATCAAGGTCAGGCTTCAGTTTATCATGATCCATGGTACCCTGGACAACTTAGAAGAAAATGTACATTTGCCAATGGAGCAAGACAATTGATAGTGCAACTAGCATTCGAGACAATATCAACATCTGACTTGTATTCCTTCTCATTAGTCTACAAACGAGGAAAGAATGAAACATTGAAATAAAACAGCTGAATTTGACTTCGCTAAATGTGGATAGTAGTACCAATAAGTATTACTTTTTCTCAATTGAATAAATCCTCACCCAAAATGCTCACTCCCAACCCTAGTGAACTTACTTCACAAAGAAAATTTGATCAACAAGTTCAGTTTTCACAACGATCATCCACACAAGAAAATAGAACTAGGTCCAGAAGCATACTTAGATACTATACCATCCAGTACACATCCATACCTCACCAAAATAAGAAAGAAAATGGATGGGATGAACTAATTAATATAATAATGAAACGTTAGCCAACAAAAGATAGTGTCGGTTACAACTAAGATGACTGAGATTCCTTCTTCAAACATGTCACCGTGGACAGACAAATCAAGTTTTTACCTGATATAGCTCAATACATTGCTTAAGGCAGAAAAGTTTCTGTAAATCAGATATGAAATTTGAATTAAGATTTCTAAACCACGTACTTCACTCTATCAAAATTTAGACCCATTCTTTTACCATCATCTTGACCTGCATAGTTCAATAAAATAGAAACAATTAATAGAAGAAATCTATAAATTCACCTCTGCACTGTGCTTAATAAGACAAATGAAATTACCCTAAATTGCAATCAACATGATAGGAATGGTAATAAATCCATAAAATGCGGGGGATCTCTATAAAAGGAGCTTGTAGATTCTCAGTAATAGAATGGCTCGAACTGAAGAAGAGGTCGAAGTTCAGAAAAATAAGGAAAAGGAGGTTGGTTTGTTTCAATAATTTCAAATTTTTGCACCATCCCTAAAATTTTCTATGTTCGAAATCAACATCAACACAATTAGAATAATGCACAGAACAAACATCCCTTCAGTTCCAGTGAAAACAAGGACAAAAACACCCAAAGAAATAAAAATCACTTCTATAGAACTATTACCACGAAAAAGTGGTTCTTTTTTTTTCTTTTCATTCAAAAGAAATTCGATTATTTGGGGAAAAGCTACTAAAAAATTGCCTATGCCAGTACCATTGGAGAACGATATACCAGGGAGGGGATTGTACTATCAGCTGCCATTACTCTGTAGAATGGCTTGTTTCTGCATCCGAACCTCGAAAGCCGCAAACGAACCACCATTTCCTCTAAGTGAAAGAGACTTTGGGAGAGTCGGGAGACTGATGCACCGTGGGTGTGGCCGGGACTGGGAGTCGGGAGAGAGCAGAGGAGTCAGAAGTGGAGAAATGAAATTGAATTAAGGAAATGACATGAAAGAGGGAGACGAGAGGCGGAGATGAGATTAGGGCTAACGTTGGGCTAAATAATGTGCTTCTCTTTTCGCAACGCATAATGAACTTTGCGAAAGGTTTACATTTTTCACCTATTGCAACATTTTTTAAACGTTGCAAAAGTGGCCTTTCGCAACGTTTTTTAAACGTTGCAAAAAATTAGACTTTTCGCAACGTTCAGAAAACGTTGCTAAAGGTTAGACTTTTCGTAACGTTCAATAAACGTTGCAAAAAGTCATTTTTTGCAACATCCATTTAAAAAACGTTGCCATATGCCCCTTTAGCAACATTCACTTGTCCAAACGTTGCAATAGACCCCATTTAAAAAACGTTGCCATAGTGCTGCATTCATTAGCTAGCGTTAAAAAAAAAAAAGTTCTATCATTATTGTAGAATGACTATCAAAAATCACGCTTACCATTAAAGTGAATTGGCTAGTCCAGAAATCGGAGAATGAAATTGACTTGATAAAATCACTTTCAAAATTAGGCTCTATGTCTTGTTCAACAAAGTTAAAATATAATCATCCACGTGCAACAAATGTGCACTTTTCATGCTCTTCAAAACATTTTTATCAGTATTTCTGTCACGCCCCAAATTTTGGAAGAATTTGAATCGCTACCAAACTAATTAACGGAAAAAGAAGCATAAATTAATACTCAAAATTAAATAGTATACACTGTATAAATTAATACCCAAAATTATTCAAAGCATAATTAAATAGTATACACTGTATAAATTTGCAGGCCAATCAAAGTTTCCCCCTTTTTAAAAATTAGCAAGTACAAATGCACATATTTCCTCTTTGTTTCAATAAGTGGCACGTGGCCAAGATTTATCCACATTGAAATCTTTGTTGTTCAGTGCATCTATTATACATGATGACAAAGTGAATCAACTCCCAAGAGTGCTTTATGTTTGACTCCATTCTGGACGTGAATATTTTACTAAAGATTAAATAGCAAGAATAACAAAAACACTCAAAACAAATCAAGATTCTCAAATCAACATACGAACAATTATCCCAGATTTCAGCATTTCAATAAATAAAATAAACCAAGGTTACTGTAAAAAAAATTAGAAATTTAAAGCACGTTACTCCGGATTCGATTTATTAATTCCAGTAGATCTTGGCACAACGAAATCACATCATCGCCCGCCAACCAACGATCCGAACTAACCTGTGAGATATAGGAAAAATGGTGAGTATTTGGAAATACTCAGTAGGATACGATTAATGGTGCGATCCCGATTAAAATATATAAAATCATGTGTCAAAATAATCATACCGTCATACTTCATGAGTACAATAATCCATCAACATGAATAAAATAATTTAAACACGTGTCAAGAATTATCATACCGTCATCATAACTTTAGATCCGGTAAGAGCTCATATCATATCATATCATTTGTACCGGAATGGCCATATCATCATTTCATAACATAATCATATCATATAATAACATAACTTCATAAGTACGAAATCATCAACATGAAAAAAAATATTTAAACGGGATAGAAAATTCAACTGCACCTCGTTATCCTACCTTGTTAGATTAAAAATTCTTAAACGATGAAAAATCCCAAAATCACGTTACTGTATTCTTTATTCTCTGCCTTTGTGTGTTTCCCGTTTTTGCATAGAGTGTAGAAAAAAATGGTTGCTTTCCCAAGGATATATCATATCATAAAAAGTGGGATAAACAGGTTGAAATTCGTGTAGCATATACCAGCACGTCTCTATCGTGAGCAAGTATATCTCAACCAAATATATGGGACACGTGCCTAGAAAGTCTTGCACCCAAAATATATAATAGAATAGGACAAAAGTATTAATTCCCATCCAGGACACGTGACTACCATCACAAGCCATCCCAATTTGACTAAATAAACTAAAATTTCAAGGTAAACATAAAAACCAGCCACATGGCTTCCCTTGGCAAATTCCATTTCATTATAAGTTAACTAAATCACAACTTAAGGAAATATTTTTCTACCTCGATAACTTATGCCTCGCGTATCCGAATAAACTTTTTCTCGAGCCTAATATTCATAATTAATTATGATCTATCCAATGAGACCAATATTCATATACTTGTCATAACTCCATCAATATCTAAATATTTGGACATAAATAAAATTGGAATTTAATAATTATACCACCTTAGTCCCTAACTTTTCAAAACAATATAAGATATCATACAAAATTAAATTGCACTTTATAAAAATTTTCGGGGCATTACAATCTCCCCTCCTTAAAATATTTTCGTCCTCGAAAATTACCTTGGTTAATCAAATAGTTCTGGATACTTGATTTTAAGCTCATCTTCCTTCTCCCAAGTTGACTCATCAAGTCCATGATTTCGCCATTGGACCTTGACTAAAGGAACTTCTTTCCTCCTGAGTTGATGCACTTTTCTGTCCAAAATCATTGTCGGGATTTCTTCATAAGATAAGTCTTTTTGTACCTCTAATGTTTGATAACTCACCACATGATTAGGATCATGAACATATTTTCTGAGCATAGAAACATGGAATACATTATGCACTGCTGCAAGCTCCGGTGGTAAGGCAAGACGATAAGCCACGATACCAATCTTTTCAAGAATTTCGAAAGGTCCAACAAATCGTGGTCTCAACTTCCCTTTCTTACCAAATCTCAAAACACCCTTCATTGGTGCTACCTTCAGAAAAACTTTGTCACCCACTTGAAATTCTAAATCTCTTCTTCTACCATCAGCATAACTTTTCTGTCGGTCTTGTGCTGCCTTTATTCTGGCTCTAATCTTGTCAACTGCTTCAACTGTTCGTTCAACGATTTCAGGACCCAAAATTCTTTTCTCACCAACTTCGTCCCAATGGATAGGAGATCTGCATTTCCTACCATAAAGGGCTTCATATGGGGCCATGCCTATAGTAGCCTGGAAGCTATTGTTGTAAGCAAACTCCACTAACGGTAGGTGTGTTTCCCAATTACCGCTAAGATCCAAAACACATGCCCTCAACATATCTTCTAGAGTTTGAATGGTTCTTTCTGACTGCCCATCTGTCTGAGGATGATAAGCAGTACTAAATTTCAGTTTCGTCCCCATGGCTGCCTGTAAACTATTCCAAAATTTAGATGTGAACCGCGGGTCTCTGTCTGAAACAATGGTGACTGGAACTCCATGCAATCTGACTATCTCCCTGATGTATAATTGTGCAAGCTGTTCCATGTTGAAATTTACTTTGATTGGCAGAAAATGAGCTGACTTCGTCAGACGATCAATTACTACCCAAATAGCATTATGACCTCTTGCCGACCTCGAAAGACCTACCACAAAGTCCATTGCTATGTGTTCCCATTTCCATTCTGGAATATCCAACGATTTTAATAGTCCTGATGGCCTTTGATGTTCTGCCTTGACCTGCTGACAGACAATACATTTCGCTACAAACAGACCAATTCCTCTTTTCATGTTCCTCCACCAAAATGTATCTCGAAGATCTCGGTACATTTTGGTACCACCTGGATGTGCAGCATAAGGGGTGGAGTGAGCCTCTTCCAATATCTCGTTCCTTATGCTCTCATTCTTAGGTACACACAATCTTCCTTTGAAGGTCAGTGCGTCATCTGCAGTTACTTCAAATCCTCTATATTTGTTTGTACCAACTTCAGCTTTAATCTTCTGCAAAAATGGGTCCCTATCCTGTGCTTCCTTGATTCGATCCCGAAGGGTAGGTTGGATCATGAACGCTTTTATTATTGCTGTAGCCTGGGTCGGCGGAGTGATGACTTCTAATCTCAGTTTCTCAAAGTCTTTTATCAACTGTTCCTGCACCGTGGGTAAAACAGTTAACTGGGATCCCACTTTCCTGCTTAAGGCATCTGCGACTACGTTGGCCTTACCCGGGTGGTAATGAATTATACAGTCATAATCTTTCACTAGTTCCAACCATCTTCTCTGTCTCATATTTAGTTCCTTCTGCGTGAAGAAATATTTGAGGCTCTTGTGGTCTGTATAGATTTCACACTTTCCACCATACAGATAATGACGCCATATCTTTAAGGCGTGAACTACCGCTGCAAGTTCCATGTCGTGCGTTGGATAGTTCTGTTCATATTGCTTCAACTGTCTCGAGGCATAAGCAACTACTTTCCCATGTTGCATCAAAACACAGCCCAAACCCTGTTTGGAGGCGTCGGTGTAAATCACAAATCCTTCAGAGCCATCAGGTATCGTCAATACAGGAGCTGAAGTCAATCTCTGCTTGAGTTCTTGAAAGCATTTTTCACATTTTTCCGTCCACTGAAATTTCACACCCTTTCTAGTCAATTGAGTCATCGGACCTGCTATCTTTGAGAAGTCCTCCATAAATCTTCTATAATAACCAGCCAACCCTAAGAAACTACGAACTTCTCCGACACTGGTTGGACTAGGCCAGTTAGTTACTGCTTCCACTTTAGCTGGGTCTACTTCAATTCCCTGGGCGGTAACCACGTGACCAAGGAAACCCACTCGATCAAGCCAAAATTCACACTTCTTAAATTTGGCATATAATTTCTCCTTCCTCAAGGTTTCAAGTACCACTCGGAGTTGTTCCTCATGTTGCTTCTTATCCTTGGAGTACACAAGTATGTCGTCAATAAATACAATGACGAATCGGTCTAAGTATTGATGGAACACTCGGTTCATTACATCTATAAATACAACTGGGGCATTGGTTAAACCCAAAGGCATGACAATGAATTCATAATGTCCGTAACGAGTCCTGAAAGCAGTCTTCGATATGTCGCTTGCCTTAACTTTCAGCTGATGATACCCCGACCTCAAGTCAATTTTGGAGAACACCGTTGCACCCTTTAACTGGTCGAATAAGTCTTCTATTCTTGGCAGTGGGTATCTATTTTTGACAGTCAGATGATTCAACTCCCTGTAGTCAATACACATCCGCATACTCCCATCCTTCTTCTTCACGAAAAGTACTGGAGCACCCCAAGGAGATACACTCGGTCGAATGAAACCTTTCTCCAGCAATTCCTCCAACTGTAACTTCAATTCTTGGAGTTCTTTTGGTGCCATCCGATAAGGGGCTTTAGATACTGGTGCTGCTCCAGGAACCAAATCAATTGTAAATTCCACTTGTCTATCCTGTGGAATGCCTGGTAGATCTTCTGGGAATACGTCTGTAAATTCTCGCACGACGTTAATATCATCAATGGTCGTTTCTGTATGTTGGGAACCGATGATATTAACTAGGAACCCTTGACATGACTCATTCTTCAACATCTTCTCCGCTTTTATAGCTGATACAAGTCGAGGTAGAGACTTGAACTTTGCTCCAAAGAAACGAAACTCTTCATCTCCTGGTCTGTGAAATAATACTTCTTTCTCGTGACATCGAATTGTCGCAAGTCCCAACCAATCTATGCCTAAGATAATATCAAAATCTTTCATCTCCAAAAGGTATAAGTCTGCTAGTAATATTTTCCCGTCAATCTCTAATTTCATAGCCTTGGTCATCTGATTTGTGCAAAGGGTTCTTCCTAAAGGGATACTGACCTCTAATTCATTATTCGTTTTCACACATGTAAAGTTTGACTTAGCTACGAAGGATGCAGAGATAAAAGAATTTGTAGCTCCAGAGTCAAAAAGTACGTAAGCAGGTACATCGGATAATAACAGAATACTTGTTTTCGAATTTATATTGTTAACTTTGGCGACGGAAGATGCAAAGTCAAGTACATAAACATGTATTTCAAATAATAATAAAATACCTGCAATCACATTCGGATTCTGATCCGCCTCCTGCTGATTCAGTGCGAAAACTCGAGCCTTCACATTTTTGTTCTTGTCCTGATCACCATCCCTCTTCTTTGGAGGCTCTGTGCAGTTTGAAGCAATGTGGCCAGGCTTACCACATCGAAAGCACGCGTTCTTTCCAAATAAGCATTCACCTCTGTGGAGTCTATTACATTTAGGACAAGGGGCAACACTCCCACTCGTCCCACCGATATGAATTCCAGTGTTTGGTCTTTTATTCTGCCAATTGCGTCGACCCTTACCCTGATCGTTCCACTTCCTTTTTCGAAACGACTCCGTTCCCTGTTGGCCATACTGTTGGAAAGTAGTCCTCTGATAAGAAATAGCATGAGCCCTCTCTAACATTTCACGATATGAGGTGAAACGATGGGACATAATGATCATCCCGATCTCTGAGCGTAGTCCGTTTTCGAACCTCCTGATCTTCTTAACTTCGGTATCCACCAAGTGTGGGGCATATCTAGAGAGTTGCTCAAACCGTCTCTCGTAATCAGTAAGCGACATGTTTCCCTGTCTGAGCTGCAGAAACTCTGATTCTTTGAAGTCTCTTAAAGCCTGTGGGAAGTACTTTGCCATCACTTCATCCTTAAACTGTTCCCAAGTAAGGTTACGCTGCTGCTCTTCGGTTCTGGTGCGTGAGACAGATTCCCACCAGTGACCAGCTGCTCCAATCAACATGAACTCAGCGCATAGCACCTTCTGTTCATCCGTACAAGCAATGTGTCTGAATATGCGCTCCAAGCCTCTTATCCATTCTTCGACAGCTAGTGGGTCGGAATTTCCGTCGAAAGTAGAAGGTTTGTACCTCCGAAATTGCTCAACTACGAGACGGCCAGGGCCATGCGGAGGTGCATTCCGTTGTGGCTGTGCATTCTGTGGTGGAGGTGCTTCATTCTGTCTGGCCAACTCTTGCACCGCTCGCAATAATTCACGTACCAAATTCGTGTGGGTAGGTGGTGCCATTTCCTAAAAAAATTTAATATAAGGTCACGGTCACATACTAGTACTAAGTCTAACATGTTTTACCTATTTTATCCTAATACATATCATAAATTGAGCTAGAAATAAACTGCATGTCTTAAGAATTTAAATGGAAACATTTCAAAAGACTTAAGTTATGCAAAAGACTTAAATAAATTCTTCTTACCCCTTTACATACCTTAGGGTCGTTGAAGCGGTCGATTGGTGGTCGTTAAGTGCCAAAGACCTCTCAACTTCTTACATATTTAAGATTTCAAATAAAACTTTACATCACATCTTAAAATTTTAGTGTATAAAAAAAAATTGATTAGTCATAAACATCACGTAAGTTTACAATTTATCACATAAGAATCTAGTAACATGAATGATACTGCTGAGTAATGCATAATTATTGCACAAACAAGTTAATTTCTTTACATTAGAATAAGTAAAATACATGAATTTTTCATATTTAAATTTATCTCTTGGAATTAATAAATACTAGGTAAAGACACTTAAGCATTTAATACACACAACAATTAACGTCAATATATATTATTTAAAAGAACAAATCACTGTTCACCATTACAAATTAAAATGTACACTTTAAAATAGCAATCACTGTTTGAACAGTACCCGTAGCTGTCACTGTTCATGTGGCGTGCAAGAAATTTTTTTTTTTTTTTTTTTGCAAATATTAAACATGGAAATGGTTTAAGCGAATGAACATTTTATTATACATAACAATAAAACACGAATATTCAATATTTATATAACATCGTCAACATATGTATTAGTACATATATATATATATATATATATATATATATATATATATATATATATATATATATATATATTTAAACACATACCATGATTAATGAGATTAAACAAACAAGTACTTGATTCACATAATGATTTAAATTAATCTAATTCTCACATAATTAATCATATATAGTAACAATCATTTCACATATTCAATCTTTTAAAAAAAATTCACTGTTCACATGAACAGTATTTTGTACCGTTCACTGTTCACGGTGAACAGTGATCCGTCACTGTTCATCGTGAACAGTGACGTGAAATTAATTAATTAATTTTTTTTTTTCCCAAAATAGATAAACTGGAATCAAGTCAAATTAATTGCATGCATACAGTGCATAAAATAAGTGTGTCCACATAAAAGATATACTCAAGACATAGATCTACATGAAAATCATAAATATGTGATTTTGAAATTAATACTCATGTATAAATCAACTTTAACAAATTTAAAATTTTCAATACCCAATATCATAATTCTAACTTAATTATTTTAGTCTACAGAATCGATTTTATAAACTCTGCGCTCTGATACCAAACTGTCACGCCCCAAATTTTGGAAGAATTTGAATCGCTACCAAACTAATTAACGGAAAAAGAAGCATAAATTAATACCCAAAATTAAATAGTATACACTGTATAAATTAATACCCAAAATTATTCAAAGCATAATTAAATAGTATACACTGTATAAATTTGCAGGCCAATCAAAGTTTCCCCCTTTTTAAAAATTAGCAAGTACAAATGCACATATTTCCTCTTTGTTTCAGTAAGTGGCACATGGCCAAGATTTATCCACATTGAAATCTTTGTTGTTCAGTGCATCTATTATACATGATGACAAAGTGAATCAACTCCCAAGAGTGCTTTATGTTTGACTCCATTCTGGACGTGAATATTTTACTAAAGATTAAATAGCAAGAATAACAAAAACACTCAAAACAAATCAAGATTCTCAAATCAACATACGAACAATTATCCCAGATTTCAGCATTTCAATAAATAAAATAAACCAAGGTTACTGTAAAAAAAAATTAGAAATTTAAAGCACGTTACACCGGATTCGATTTATTAATTCCAATAGATCTTGGCACAACGAAATCACCTCATCGCCCGCCAACCAACGACCCGAACTAACCTGTGAGATGTAGGAAAAAGGGTGAGTATTTGGAAATACTCAGTAGGATACGATTAATGGTGCGATCCCGATTAAAATATATAAAATCATGCGTCAAAATAATCATACCGTCATACTTCATGAGTACAATAATCCATCAACATGAATAAAATAATTTAAACACGTGTCAAGAATTATCATACCGTCATCATAACTTTAGATCCGGTAAGAGCTCATATCATATCATATCATTTGTACCGGAATGGCCATATCATCATTTCATAACATAATCATATCATATCATAACATAACTTCATAAGTACGAAATCATCAACATGAAAAAAAATATTTAAACGGGATAGAAAATTCAACTGCACCTCGTTATCCTACCTTTTTAGATTAAAAATTCTTGAACGATGAAAAATCCCAAAATCACGTTACTGTATTCTTTATTCTCTGCCTTTGTGTGTTTCCCGTTTTTGCATAGAGTGTAGAAAAAAATGGTTGCTTTTCCAAGGATATATCATATCATAAAAAGTGGGATAAACAAGTTGAAATTCGTGTAGCATATACCAGCACGTCTCTATCGTGAGCAAGGATATCTCAACCAAATATATGGGACACGTGGCTAGAAAGTCTTGCACCCAAAATATATAATAGAATAGGACAAAAGTATTAATTCCCATCCAGGACACGTGACTACCATCACAAGCCATCCCAATTTGACTAAATAAACTAAAATTTCAAGGTAAACATAAAAACCAGCCACATGGCTTCATGTTGATACAAAATATGTTGATACAAAATATGTTCGTTCCTTTCACGGTTGTTCCATTTTTGAATTATGAGTAAATTAAATCTTCTGGTTCCACAATTTTGCAATGTGACTTTCTATTAGTTTGATCATCCAGAATTATACAGCTAACATGAGAAGAATTTAATATTTTGGTATCAAAGATATATGATGTCATATAATAAACCACATGCGCCTAGGTAGGCAGTTTGGAAAAAAATTGTGCATTGTGAAACCTAAGCAGCTCAACAAAAGGAAACTTGCACCAGCTAGTGGGAAGTCATTGAGAAATGAACTGATAAATTAATTTTGGAAGAAGCTGTACCCCGCCTGTCAAATTGGTGAATACAGCCAACATCAAGGCTATTGGAAGGACTGCAAAGCTCACTGATCATCCCAAATATTTTATCTTCCTCACAAGACAAAAGCCACAGGTGCCCTAAACAAGGAAAGTCTAGAGGGAATTATTTAATAAATCCAGGAAATTATGATTTCTTTACTGGTATTGATACATCATACAAGGACATCTGTACAACTATTACTATAGAGGTCTGAACTCGGAATTGAAAGTGTTTCTGTTTTAAAATTTGGGCTATAGATATTTATGTCAATTTAGTAGTTTACATAATTTGAATGTTCTCATCTTTTTTTTTTTTTCATCTACTAAATAGGCTTCTCGATCCAGGAAGGCTGCACTCAGATAGTGTTTACTTGGCATTAAAAAGAAGAGTAAGTTCAATCGTTATTAAAGCAAAAAAAAATTAAAACCTGACGTACCATTTGAGGTGGACCCATCCAATCTCGTATTGGATAAAACAAGCAAGTTCATGTGACGGACTTAATTGAACCCAACAATGATTAAATCAAATGACTCAAATCGATCCATTTAATACCACTACTGAAAGTCTAACAAATTGGAGAATGAAATTGAACTTGATGGGACTCCCGTTCAAATGTAGGCTCTAAGGCTACATCGTCAATTTTAAAACATAGTCATGCATCTACATGCATCACATGGAATTTTTGTGCTCCTGAAAACGTTTTTATAAATTTTATATAAAGAAGAAAATATGATTAACTAGTATTTACACATTAGTTTCATGCTTTTATAGTATAGTTTCATTTTCAAATTAGCGGTAAAGAATTAGGGTTTGGCGTACCTTTTTTATGGTATTTTTATGAATAGGGCTTTGGTGAGATATGGATGAATGATGTGATATTGAAGAAAACTAATCAAAACCTTTGTTTGATAGCAATTGTGCATCATAAAAGAGTGATTCAATTTCACGAGATCTTCATAAACACTGGAATCTATTATTGAGGATGAAGTTATATATTTTATTATTTATGCATGTGCGACGTGCGTGCTCCTTTTACAGTTAAAAAAATCAAAAATAGCCTTCAAGGAAAGGAAAAAGATTGGCATAGTATCTATAATTAATCTATTTGATGATATTTTAGAGGATAAAAATAGTAGGGGGTTATTTTAATTGGACAAAATAATTGAAGGAGGGAAATATAATTTATTTGATGGAAGAAATTTTATACAATTAGAAGGAGCATTTTTTTTTTTTTACTTTTGATCTTCTACATCTAACCAAATGGACCAACTCTCCTATTTATACATGCAAAGTGGAGGTGGAAGCATATTCTAGAGAATTCCTATTCTAGAGATGCAAAGAGGAGGTGGAAGCATATTCTAGAGAATTCCTATTTTCTAATTATTTTTATTTTACTTGTTTGCCAAGCAAATCTAGAAACTTCCTTTTTTATTGTGTTTTGCTTGCTCACCAAGAAATTCTAGTGAATTCTAGGTGAATCCAAAATATGCAACAAACTTAATACTCCTCCTTGGTGCATATTTTGGTAACTCTAATCATTTCTCGTAGTACTTCGAACTTTGCTCGTGGTAGCGCCTTCGTAAATATATCTGCTAATTGTTCTTCTGTCTTGCAATGTTTGAGCTCTATCTCTTTGTTTGCTTCAGCTTCTCTGATGAAGTGATACTTGATGCCAATGTGTTTAGTTCTATTGTGAAATACGGGATTCTTGGCCATTGCTATTGCAGACTTGCTGTCGCAGTAAATCTCTGTAGCTTCATCTTGTGGCTCTCCCATATCTTCAAGTATGCGCTTTAGCCATATAGCTTGACTCGTTGTCATTGCTGCTGCAATATACTCTGCTTCAGCTGATGATTGTGCAACCGTTGCCTGTTTCTTTGATGCCCAAGAGAATATTCCAGAACCTAGTGTAAATGCATAGCCTGATGTGCTTTTCATATCATCTACTGATCCTGCCCAATCACTATCAGTATACCCAAGTAGTCTTGAGTCAGGCGTAGATTGATACCATATTCCATAGTCTTTTGTTCCTTGGAGGTATCTTAGTATCTGCTTTGCTACTCCATAGTGAATTTGACTTGGATTCTGCATGAATCTGGAAAGTAGGCTGGTTGCATACATTATGTCTGGCCTTGAAGCTGTGAGATAGAGTAAACTTCCAATTAAGCTTCGAAATTGTGAACTGTCTTGTTTTGGAGTATCGTCTTCTTTTCTGAGTTATTTGTTACTATCCATAGGAGTTGCTACTGTCTTGCAACCTTCCATCTTGAATTTCTTTAATAAACTAGTGGTATACTTCTTCTGAGCAATGAAGATCCCATCTTCAGATTGAACTATCTCGATCCCAAGAAAGTAGTGCATTAATCCTAGATCAGTCATCTCGAACGTTTTCATCATGTCTTCCTTGAATTTCTCAATCTTTTCATCATTTCCAGTATAGATGAGATCATCAACATATAGAGAGATTATGAGTGTACTATTTGTACCTTGATTTTTGATGTATAGAGTTGGTTCACTTTGGCTCCTCCTGAATCTTTGCTCAGTGAAGTAGTTGTCTATTTTGCTGTACCACACTCGTGGAGCTTGCTTTAATCCGTACAGCACCTTCCTTAGTTTGAGAACTTTATCTTCTTTACCTTGTACTACGTATCCTTGAGGTTGCTCAACATAAATTTCTTCTTCAAGATAGCCATTAAGAAATGCTGATTTAACGTCAAGCTGGTAAATCTTCCATTTCTTCTGTGCAGCTAGTACAATCAACGCCCTTATGGTGTCAAGACGTGCAACTGGAGCAAATGTCTCAGTGTAGTCGATGCCAAACTGCTGTGAGTATCCTTTGGCGACTAGTCTTGCTTTATGTTTTTGGATTGAGCCATCAGCATTAAGCTTTATCTTGTAGACCCACTTAATTCCTCTGACTTCTTTATCTTAAGGAAGATCTACAAGCTCCCAAGTATCGTTTTTCTCGATCATTTTTATTTCTGCATCCATGGCTTTTCTCCATTCTGGCTCTTTTGAGGCTGCTTCGTAGCTTTCAGGTTCAATGATCATCAAGTTGCAGCTTTGATATATTTCTGATAATCTTCTTGTTTTTCTTGGTAATGATTCTGGTGAGTCGACTGGTTCTTCTATAGTTGCTCGCTGTGGAGACTCAAGTTGATTGTTCTCCTCAACGTCGACCTCCTGTTTTTGTGATTGTGTAAGGATGCTAATAGCTTTTCTTTCTACTTGACCAGTCTCCCAGTTGTAAGCAGTATCTTCATCAAACTTAACGTCTCGACTTATAATTAGCTTCCTTGTTCTTAGGTTATAGACTCGATAGCCTTTAGATTGAGTGCTATAACCTAGGAAGATTCCTTTTTCAGTCTTCTCGTCAAGTTTACCTCTTTTTTCCTGTGGAATATGTGTGTATCATATGCAGCCAAAAACTCTAAGATGCTTTGCTGATGGTTTTCTTCCGCTCCATGCTTCAACTGGTGTTTTGTCTTGCACCGCTTTAGTTGGACATCGATTTAATAAGTAGACTGCAGTGCTTACTGCTTCTGCCCAGAAGGTTTTTGGAAGACCTTTCTCCATTAGCATAGCTCTAGCTGTCTCCATTACTGTTCTGTTCTTTCTTTCTGACACGCCATTTTGTTCAGGCGCGTATCCAACGGTGAGTTGATGCTCCATTCCTTCATCTTCACAGAACTTGTTGAATTCATTTGATGTATATTCTTTACATCTGTCGCTTCTGATAGTTTTGATATTGCTACCACTTTGTTTTTCAACATAGCTTTTGAACCTTTTAAAAATCTCCAATACTTGGGATTTTTCACGCAAGAAATATACCCATGTCATTCTAGTGTAGTCATCTATGAAGAGAATGAAGTACCTGTTTTGCTCATGTGATGGAGTACGCATCGGACCACATAAATCTGTATGTATTAACTCTAATGGCTTTTTGGCTCTCCAAGACTTTCCGGACGGAAATGGTTGGCGATGCTGTTTTCCGAGCAAACATCCTTCGCAAACTGCATCAATCTCCTTTATAACTGGTAGATCTCTCATCATTCTGTTTTGCTGAAGGATCTTCAATTCGTGAAAGTGGAAGTGTCCAAATCTCCTGTGCCACAGCCATGACCCGTCCACTTGCGATGTCATTGCCGCATTGTTTGCGTATCTTCATTGGATTGGAAAGCATCTGTTCTCCCGCTTTTTAACTTTTTCAATTACAAGAGATTTATCTTTCTTGTCATAGATAGTGCAAGAATCTCCTTCAAAATATAAACTGTATCCTTTCTCCATCATCTTACCTACACTTAGTAGATTTTGATCTATTGTAGGAACCAAGAGAACTTCATTGATGTATCTCTTGCCCTTTTTTGTATCTACAGCACTAGTGCCTTTGTCTGTTGCCTCTATGTAATTTCCATTGCCAATTTTTATTTGTGTGCTTATTTTATCAAGACTGCAGAAAATACTTTCATCTTTCGTCATGTGATTACTGCAGCCACTGTCTAAATACCATGTATCTAATTTTTCTTCAGATACATCCTTTTCTGAGGCACAAAATAGACTTCCTTCTATATCCTTCTCTTATGAGAAATTAGTTAGATGATTTTGTTTAAAACGACAAGATTTTTCTTCATGTCCAATTTTTTTACAGTTTCGGCACTGTGATTTTCCTTTAAATCAACAATCCTTCTCCAAATGACTTTTTCTTTTACAAACGCCACATGGAGGATACTTGCCGTTATTAACAATTCCTTTTCCTTGAGTTTCTTTATTTTTAGAATTGTCTTTAAATTTTCTCCCACTTTCTTTAGATTTCTGAAACCGCATATTAACTTTAGATTGAAAAGGGTTTTCTATGTCAATTTCATAACGCCTTTCTAATCTTTTTTCATGAGCTTCCAATGAACCCATTAATTCTGCAGCTGTTAATTTATCTATATCTTTAGACTCCTCAATAGCTGCAATAATTAAATCATATTTTTTTGTCCAGGTAATTAAAATGCTTTCAACAACTTTCTTTTCAGGAACATCATTTCCATAAGATCTTAGTTAATTTACTATTTCATCTATTCTTGAATAATAATCTTTTGCGATTTCAGAATCTTTCATTTTTAGATTTTCAAAATTCCTTCTTAAAGTTTGAAGACGGCAAGTACGTACCTTGTCACTGCCGTAGAACTCCTCCTTCAGCTTATCCCAAGCTTCTTTTGCTATTTTAGCTCCCATAATTCTTGGAAAATAAGTGTCCGTCAAGCTCATTTGTAGAGCTAGTAGTGCTAGAGAATCTTTTTGTTGATTCTCTTTAAATTCCTTCTTTTGTGCAGTAGTTAGAGTGGAAATGTCATCTGGGTTAGTATACCCATCGTTGACGACATCCCATAAATTTTGCACACAAAAGTAGGTATTCATTTTGATAGACCAAATATCATAGTTATCTCCATTGAATGTTGGAATAGGAATGGATGAATGGAAAGCGTCAGCCATAGTATATGCTTACGCCCAATATCAATCGAACAAAGCTCTGATACCACTGATGATATTTTAGAGGATAAAAATAGTAGGGAGTTATTTTAATTGGACAAGATAATTGAAGGAAGGAAATATAATTTATTTGATGGAAGAAAGTTTATATAATTGGAAGGAGCTTTTTTTTTTTTTTTTTTTTACTTTTGATCTTCTACATCTAACCAAATGGACCAACTCTTCTATTTATACATACAAAGAGGAGGTGGAAGAATATTTTAGAGAATTCCTATTCTAGAGATGCAAATAAGAGGTGGAAGCATATTCTAGAGAATTCCTATTTTCTAATTATTTTTATTTTACTTGTTTACCAAGCAAATCTAGAAACTTCCTTTTTTATTGTGTTTTGCTTGCTCACCAAGAAATTCTAGTGAATTCTAGATGAATCCAAAATATGCAACAAACTTAATACTATTACATGACTCTGTAATCGATACTTTTAATTAAAGAAATACAAGGAGAGATTACAGATGGAGACATAATGATGTTGATTGTAATATATATGGAGCACAATTCATGAAAACTCCATTTACATAATTTGATTTCGAATGTGTGTTCGGGAATTTATTTACCAGAACTAATAACCATGAGTTCATCCAATTAAACCTACTCGGAAAAGGAGAGGCAAACATGAAAAACAAAGAGAATGGAACTCACCTAAAGGTTACTGTTTCAAAACAACATGCTAATCATTTCGAAAGGTTAGAAAGCTCTGAACTTTGAATAGGGCCGAAGTTTCCATCATTGTTTTCTTGTTGGGTTTTGATACCCAATAAGTCCAGACAATCATGTTAAAACATTTGTTAGATTAATTGTACCGACACCAGCATTGATTAATTGTTAGGGATATCAGTATTAGGTTGCATTTTATCAGGGATATCGATATAATTGCCTCAAACTGTTGATTAATTGTACTCGACAAAACGCTGGAATCCACCATCAGATCAGTTAATTAGTTGGTTAACTGTAAAGGAAAAATACTGAGTGGATCTAATTTTCATTCCTGCATAATCAGAGGCAGCAAATTTAGGATAGCTCAGCATGAAAAACTCTTCTTGTAAATCTTATGTGTGTAATTCTTGATTGCAAAATTCAATCAAAACTGAACTAACTGCCATGAGACTAGAAGTAGCGTGATTTTTTTTTTCTTTCAGTTTTTTGAATTAATTGACCTGGTTATAACAAGTATCTATCACATACACCTTGAGGGATAGTTCAGATGTATATCACAAGAATCCATTGCTAAGGATGAAATTATATAGTTAGGAACGTGCAACATGCATGATTCAGCAATTTCAGAAGTTTTTTTCCTTACAACCACAAGCTATGTATGATTCTTCCTCCGTAGGTCAGTTGTCTTATAGTTCTTCAGGTATGTCGCATTCTGTGAGTCTTGGATTCTGGTGCTTCAGATCATATGTCTCCAGATTCTTCATTTTCTATTCATGTCATGACTGCTAATGTCACCTACTATGCTTTTAGTAGGTGTTGGTTCTGTTGTCATACCTTACTTGTCTCTCCCTAGTGTTTATTATATTCTGAAACTCACATTAAATCTTGCTTCTGTTGGTCAGTTATGTGATTCTGGTAATTTATTCACAATTTTATCTTATTTTTGTCATGTGCAGGATCTACAGTCTTATAAGCTAATTAGGATAGGCCATAGGAAGTGGGGCTATATACTTTGGATGAGTTAAAAGTGTCGTTGTTGTTGCTGCTATTAGTGTTGATTTATCTTCTTTTAGTTTGAGTCATTCTTCTTCTAGTTTTTATTTATGGCATTCTCACTTAGGTCATGTTTCGTCTTCTCATTTGAGATTTTTGGCTTCTACAGAGACATTAGGAAATTTACAACCTTGTGATATTTCAGATTGTAGTGGATGTAAACTGGCAAAATTTTTAGCTTTACCTTTTAATCGAAGTATTTCGGTTCTTTATCTCCATTTGATTGATTCATTCTGATGTATGTGGGCCTTCTCCTGTTGCCACAAAAGGAGGGTCTCGATATTATGTTTCTTTTATTGATGATCATACTCATTATTGTTAGGTTTATTTAATGAAGTATCGTTCTGAATTCTTTGAGACATACACAGTCTTTCATACTCTTGTCAAAACTAAACACTCTGCTATTATCAAATTTTTAGGAGTGATTTGGGCAGGGAACACACTTCTAATAAATTTTGTGAGCTGTTTGCCTTAGGTTGAACTATTTACCAAACTTCATGCACAGTTACTCCTGAGCAAAATGGTGTTGTTGAAATAAAACATAGGCACATTGTTGAAACTACTCGTTCTCTCTTGTTGTCTGCTTCTGTTCCTAGTGTGTTTTGGGGGTAAAGCAGTTCTTACTGCTGTAGATTTGATTAATACAATTTCATCTTCTTATATTTCATTTTTTCTCCTTTCGAAAGGTTGTATGGGTATGCCCCTGATTATTCTTTTTTAAAGTTTTTGGTTGTACTTATTTCGTTCTTCTTCCTCATATAGAACGCAACAAGTTGTCATCTCGATCTGCTATTGGTATCTTTCTTGGTTATGGTGAAGTTAAAAAGGGGTGTCATTGTTTTGATCCAATAACTCAGAAACTTTATGTGTCTCGTCTGTTGTCTTTCTCGAGCATATACCTTTCTTTTCAATTCCATCTACTACTCATAATTTGACCAGATATGATCTTATTCGTATAGATCTTTTTTCTAACGACTTTGATAGTTTGTCATCTCAGGTTCCTAGCACTTCAAATACATATTCTCATGTTCTTACCCCATTATCTTTTCAACCAATTCGTACTGGTCATTCTGCATTACTGACACTTTACTATCCAGCACACCTAAAGCTCTCTCTTCTCCTATGTCCCTCAAGCTCCATCTGAGACTGTAGATCCACTTCTACGTCAATCCATATGCATTCGTAAGTTTGTCATCTCAGGTTCCTAGCACTTCAAATACATATTCTCATGTTCTTACCCCATTATCTTTTCAACCAATTCGTACTGGTCATTCTGCATTACTGACACTTTACTATCCAGCACACCTAAAGCTCTCTCTTCTCCTATGTCCCTCAAGCTCCATCTGAGACTGTAGATCCACTTCTACGTCAATCCATATGCATTCGTAAGTCTACAAAGTTATCAGATTTTGCTTATTCTTGTTATTCTTCATTTTTTACTTCCTTTTCACCTTTTATTCATTGTCTCTCTGAGCCCTCTTCCTATAAAGAGGTAATTCTTAATTTTCTTTGGTAGCAAGCTATGGATAAGGAACTTTCTGCTTTGCACAAGACTAGTACTTAGAATTTGGTTCCTCTACCTCCTGTTAAGAGTGTTGTTGATTGTCGTTGGGTGTATAAGACCAAGACTAATTTCGATGGATCAATTGAGCGATGCAAAGCTAGGTTGGTTGCAAAAAGGTACTCTCAACAGTATGCTATGGATTACGAGGGGACATTTGCTCATGTTGCAAAAATGACTACTATTCGTACTCTTATTGCAGTATCTTCGATTCGTCAATGGTGTATATCTCAACTTGATATTAAAAATGTCTTCTTCAATGGAGATCTTCACGAAGAAGTTTGTATGGCGCCCCATCCTGGTGTTCCACATGACTTTTGGGTATGTTTACAAGCTCAAGAAAGCGTTATATGGTCTCAAACAAGCACCTCGTGCTTGGTTTAAGAAATTTTCTATTGTGATATCTTCCCTTGAATTTGCTTCTAGTAGTCATGATTATGCTCTTTTTGTCAAGTGCAGTAATGTAGGTTGTATCATTCTATTTTTATATGTTGATGACATGATTATTATTAGTGATGATATTGATGATAGTTCAGTTTTGAAGACAGTTTGAAATGAATTTCTCTACGATATTTCTTCGGTATTGAGATGGTCTGCTCATCTAGAGGTTATCTTCTTTCACAATCTAAATAAGTTGCAGATATTCTTGAGCGGGCTCGACTTACTGATAATAAGATTATTGATACTCCCATTGAGGTTAACGTAAAGTATTCTTCTTCTGATGGTTTACCTTTATCAGGTCCTACTTTATATAGTACTATTGTTAGGAGCTTGGTACATGTCACTATTACTCGTCCAGATATTGCATATGCTATTTATGTTGTTAGTCAGTTTGTTGGTTCTCCTACTACAGTTCATTGGACATCTGCTCTTCGTATTTTGCGATATCTTCAGGGTACAGTCTTTCAGAATCTTTTACTTCCATCCACATCTTCGTTGGAGTTGCGTACATACTCTGATACTGATCATGGCAGTGATCCCATAGATCTCAAGTCTGTTACTGATTTTTGTATCTTTTTTGGGTGATTCTCTTATTTCTTAGAAGAGCAAGAAACAATCTATTGTTTCTCAATCTTCAACCGAAGTAGAATATCATGTTATGACATCTATTACCAAAGAGATTGTTTGGTTACGTTGATTACTTGCAGATATGGAAATTTTTCATTCTCATCCCACTCATATGTATTGTGATAACCAGAGTTCTACTCAGATTGCTCACAACTTGATTTTTCATGAACGAACTAAGCACATTGAGATCGATTGTCACCTTACTCGTCATCATCTCAAGCATGGCACAATTACTTTGCCATTTGTTTTTTCTTCTTTGTAGCTTGCAGATTTCTTTACCAAGTCGCATTCTATTTCTCATTTTCATTTTCTAGTTGGCAAACTCTCGATACTTGTAGCTGCCGCATCTTGAGTTTGAGGGGAGATGTTAAGAAATATATGGTTCTTTTGTTTTATTATTTATTAAGGATAAAATAGTCTTTTCAATTTTCTTTGTTTAGCCTATATATAGTCTCTTTGTATTTAAGTTAAATAATCTTTTCTTATTCAATTGCATTATGCAGAATCAATAAAACTCTAGCCTCCTTTTCGTTTTCTTTATTTCATTAGATTATTTAACAGATCTGTCGGTAGAGGAAACACAAATTACTCCAATCCTTGGACATAACAATTTCCATCTCATGAGATACTAAAAGTATAATAACAATGTGTTGATATAGTTCAGGAACTTACTTGATTTTGAGGCCAACAATTCCTCAGCTTTTTTAATTGCAAAAGTGCAGAGTGTGTGCACTTCTTGTGCAACAGAGAGTCTACTTGTAAGTCCCCGAGACCTCATGCCTGAATGTCCATCTAGTGGACTCAATTCTGGTTCTAATTTAACTTTGGCAGCTTTAATCAATTCATGGAGTTCATTGAGTTTACAATTGCTGTCAAGGAGTATGTAACTCAATCATATTCTATATCTTAAGACATCAATATGTAGGGACGACCTACAAAGGGGCCTACATGGGCAAGTGCCCCTGTAGATTTTGGGGTTGTTTTTTTTAATTAAATATAAAAAGAAAAAAAATCTAAAACCTACCATTCATTCATCTCCAGCTGCCCAGCCCAGCCCCACCCCGCCCCTCTCCAACAACTCTGCCCCGATTCTTCTTCTCCTCCCAACTCTCCTCTCAATTCTTACATACTTTGCACCCTCTTTTTCCTCCTCTCTTTTACTCTCCCCATCCACCTGGACTTTGATGTCACTGGACAGTGGTGAGTAGCGAAGATACACAAGGTAAAATCTTCAACTCTGTTGTCATTTAAGGTTTTTTTTTTTCAACTTTTTTGAAGTCAATTAGATCTTAAAATTGTACTTTTAGATTTGTGTCCTACCTGTGGATTTTTCTTTTCAAATTTCTTGCTTTTCACTCCTAACCTTTTCGATATATGATCAAAACCCCGAAGTATACTTTTACATATTTGGTTCTCCAGTGGAATTTTTTGTTGAATTTTTAGTATTTCTTGTAGCGTTGTTTTTCTGGTCGGTTTTTGTTTGCGGACTCTTCTCAAAATTTCTTATTTGTAATTTATTTCATTGTTGTACTGAGATTGTTTCATAATTCATTTTTATGTTTTTTCTGATTATTTCTATCTTTTTTGCGAGCGTTTTCCTAAATTTTTGCTTTCAATATTGTCCTCAACTAATAGTCTACTAGTTTGCTTACTGTCTATGAAAGGAATTTTGTATATAATTAGTATCTATAGCTGATTTATTCATCTAAGCACATTGAAAGTGTATTAACTCTCTTTCATGTCACCATGCTTTATGGAGCTTGTTCTTGAAATGTCTTTCTTGTTAAGGTACCTTTTTATGGAAAATATCCATAATTTTGGTGACTGTGAATCTGTGATTTAGGGATTTTGGAAATTGAGTAGGGATTTCTAATTAGGGCTTTTAGGGATTTTGATGTAATTATTGAACGTTATCAAAATATGAGAATATATAGAGAACAATTGTAATAAGATATCTCTTACTTTCATTTGTTCCTCACTTTGTGAAAGTTAAATTGTGCCCCCCTAGTTTCGAAAGTCTACATCCAGCTTTATCAATATGGCGAGTATCCTTAGCTTTGACCACCTACTTCTTTCAATATCTGCTATTATCAATCGCCACAAAATATTAAGCAATATAAATAAAAAATATACTGTTATAATTTAGCACGGTATATCCGAAACATCGAATACAATGCTATTGAATAACTTATTGACTATCTCTGAAACTTTACCACAAGAGGACAGGAGTAGGTGCCATCCAACTGTATCAAATTCTCGTGTTTGAGGGCACATTCAATGTGGCATGAAAACCTGCATGAGTCTACTTCACTTGATTCATCCCTGAATTCGAACCAAAGACTGGGATCCTTATTTTCATCAAATAATTAACAAATGCAGCATGAGCACCTCGTGCAAAACTTCTCTCCGAGCATTGGAACTTGAATTTTCTCTTCTTAGGACATGATTCTTCAAAGATTTATTACTCGTCTAATGAATTTTTTCATCCATTTAAAACTGAATGTTTCTTTCCCTTAACAAAGTTTGCCCTGAAAATGAATAGCATTATAAATAGGATATGTGCAGAGTTCAATGGGACACAATACTAAAAAGCACTGGGTAGTCTACTGTATGGCTTGGTGTACATGAGGCCTGAATTGGCTCAATCCATGAGTGTGTCTAGCAGATTCTTATCCAATACCGAAAAGCTCATTGAAGGCGTTGAAGTGAAATGAGTTTGAATTATGGTGGATGTAGCTGAAAACTAGCCTACAACTAGCGGTTACAGAGGCTGATTACATAGACATTTGAAAGATGAATTATCTCTAAACAGCTGGTCGGTAACTTGGAAAAGAACCAGATAAAAACTTTCTTTTGTAGCAGAAGTAAACCGGTTCTCCTTGAAATATGTTAGTCTAGCAAAAACCATTCGAGGATTTCAATTGATAGTTTCTGGAGAATTAGATGGTCTTCCATAACAAGCCTTATATTTGGTGGATAACATGGATGAAGCTACACGACAGCTATGAACAAAGAAATGGAAAGCAATGTGAAGTAATGACTTTAAATCTTTGTGTACTGACCTCTAGCTGAATTGTTTGGGATTCAGAAAATGAAAGAAATTACTTTATCTACTAGTAGTGGTCAAAATGGCTTATTACCAAATCATAACCCTATTGCTACAGATTTAGATATAGGGATTTGAGAATTCGCTTTACCGACTTGGGTCTCATGGGTGGTTTTGGTAGAACAGGCAGTAATGAGATAACTGTTTATAACCCAATTTGATAGTCAACGGGCTATTCATTGTCCAAAAACCAAACTCACCGTCAGATGAGAGGGCTAAGAACAAAAATATTAGGTTGCATTTTACCAGGGATATCTGTACAATTGCCTCAAATTATTGATTAGTTGCACTCAACCAATTACTGGAATGCACCATCAGATCAGTTCATTAGTTTGTTGTAAAGGAAAAAAATATATAGATGATTTAATTTAAATTTCTGCGTAATCAGAGGCTCAAATTTAGGGATATTTCAGTGTAAAAAACTATTTTTCTAAGTCTTGTGGGTGTAATTCTTGATTGCAAAATTCAATGAAAAGTGGCTTGAGTGCCCTGAGGCTGGGTGCATTGTGATTTTTTGTTCTTTTTTTTTCAGTTTTTCCCATTAATTGACCCGGTTATAAGAAGTATCTATCACTTACACCTTGAGGGATAATTCAGATTTATATCACGAGAATCCATTTCTGAGGATGAAATTATATAGTTATGCATGTGCAACATGCATGCTCCTTTTCTAGTTCAGTAAAAAGCTGTTAGAACCACTTTTTAAGAATAGAGAAACGAGATTATATGGCACAATATGAGTTAGCAATCACAATACAAGAATAATTGGCAGAGGAATGAAGAATTTTATTAATATGGAAAAAGAATGCGAAATATTGTATAGCTAATACAATTCTAACTCTCTCAAGGTCATAAGAAAGCCAAGAATCACGTAGACTGGACCTAAAAGAATATGCTATGATTGGAAAGAGGATCAAAAACCGCATGAAAAGAAGGAAACAATTTTTCCTGGATATATACAATGCTCGAGCGGCAGCCTCATGCCAAACGAGCGGCGTGCAGTGCTTGAGCATTAGACGGGCGGTAGGCGACCGACGACGGCAAGCCTCCAATGGTGCCCAGGATCTGAGATTTGGTCCAAATTGATTCCAAACGTCCAATTTCTGCCCCAAAACTGTCCATACCTCTTTAACACCTCTTTTAACCAATCCACAAGTGTCCAACTGAATTTAGGTCACAAAATAACAAAAACTATCATAAATAGCGTTCATGGAAATAAAGAAGCTTGATTCAAGAATTTATAGATGTTGATGAGTTTGTAATTAATACTACCCTAAAGAATACAAGGGAAGAAATGGAAAAAACTTACAACTTAATATCCATAGACATTAATAGATATAAGGTGCAAAGCCAACTGATGCCGAAGCTGCTACAATTGCTTTAATGGGAACTCGTGTCAGTAATGTTAGCTTCCTTAGTTCCCCAATTCGTTCCATGGCATGAAATCCATCATTGGTTAAACAATTACTTGGTTATTTCATAATCATTCCATTTCGAAGGATTGTAATTCTGAGATAAATGTTTTTGAATCATAACAATAAAAAGTGAACTTAATCCATATTCAAGGTAAACTTATTAAACTGAAGCAAAAAAAAAAAAAAAATATATTCAATTTTGGTTATCCTGCTTTAAATTATAGTGAACATTCAGTCAATCATTTTATGAGGTGATTATGCTTAAAAGTAATTCAAAAGATACATACATACTTTCAGAAAAGTAACTTTCTAGCTACTTTTAAGTACAATCTAATGCACTCATATTTATTTCAATCAAAGACATTCCAGGCCGAGAAACGTGCTATCAGCAACATAGAGATAGTGATCTCCGCTGACATTTTCTCACCAACGTTCATGTTGGGAATAGACAGCCTATGCAAACATCAATACCTAGCATAATATAGTTCTAAGCTCATTTTTACAATGACAGAGTTCAACAACAATTCCCAGCAGAATGTAATCACTCAATTACAACCTTAATCAAATCATGGACAGAATATAATTCTCCAGTTTCTAGCATGCTCCAGTAATAATAGTACAGTGTGTAATAAACATATAGCAATGCATTTACATATATATTCGAAATCAGCAGGATATACATCGACCATAAAACTGAAAAACAGAACCTAAACTCGACAGAAATAAAAGGGCAGATAACCTTCCCTTTTCCAATCGAAGCACACCATTGAAGCCAAGTTATTCCTCCTCTTTTCAGCTGAAAGATTAGGCTCAGGAACAGCCTTCAATGTTATGCAAATCGCCTTCCAAAGGGAGTAAGAGAACCGGCCAGAATGCTTCCTCTCATGGCTTGGATCATCGACCGAAGGTCTACCAAGAATAGCCAAGAATCACGCCCAAATCAGACCTATCGAACCCCAGAGAAACCCAACCTCTTAACCATTATTTCAGGTCTAAGAGAACACAAGGAATTTGATCAATCAATAGGCTAAAGGTCGATTTTTGGGCCAGAGAAGGAAGAGGGAAGAACCAGCCTCTAGACTGTAGAGGTAGAGAAGAAGGATCACGAGAGAGACCATGGAAGAGTCTCCAAGAAGATTAGTCACGTGAATATAAGGGTTCAAGTCAACCAAGGGAAAAATATCTAACACAAGTTTTAATCCCATCCATTGATCTCAATCCAACGGCCTAAACTAACACAATCCGGGTGAAACCAAAGCCACCAATAGGTAAGTGACACCTAGGCAACTAATCGTCCAAATATAAGTCATAAGACAAATGACATAAATAGCACCAACCCAATAGTGTTAGGAGGACCAATACTCACATTCTTCACCTTGGTTCTCATAACACGCTCTCTTGGTTGCGAATTGCACATTGAACCTGCAAGAAAAATTAACCAGTATCAATATGCAACAAACATAAGCATAATTTAAATTTACCTGCAGACAGAATTTTTGTTCCCACATCAAAGGGATTCCTATCAATGTGAATCTTAACAAGTTCCACTGCACCTTGAGAAAGCTTCTCACATATAAAATGATACTTCACCTCAATATGTTTGGATCTCTTATGATAAACAGGGTTTTTACTAAGTGACAACGCACTTTGACTATCCGTAAACATAATAGGTGTATCATGCATGAAGTTCAATTCTTTTAAGATTCCCTTTAACCACATACATTCCTTAACCGCCTCGGTTATGGCAACGTATTCTGCTTCAGTACTAGACAGAGTCACTAATGGTTGCATCTGAGATTTCGAAGTTATGCAATTATCACCTAGGGTAAAGAAGTAAGCGGTAGTTGATTTCCTACTGTCTCTATCACCAGCAAAGTCCGAATCAACATAACCCTTAAGAGTCAACTCCTCAGATCTTTTCTCATACACTAAGCCTAGATTTAAAGTCCCAACCAAATACCTTAATAACCATTTCATACCCGCCCAATGCGGCTTACCAGGGTTGGACTTAAATCTACTTAGAAGACTGATGGAAAATGTAAGATCAGGTCTGGTAGTAATCATAGAAAACATGACAGAACTTATGGCATTCGCATACGGAATATTTTCCATCTCTTTTAATTCAGATTCGGATTTAGGCAAATGATCACGTGAAAAATTCATATGGCTTGCAAGAGGCACATTAACAATTTTACTATCTTTCATTCCAAATTTAGTTACAACTTTGTTCAAGTGCGCTTCTTGGGAAATTGTTAAGTTGTTCTTAGCCCTATCCTTTGTTATCACCATCCCTAGAATCTTTCTAGCATTCCCTAAATCCTTCATGTCAAATTCTGATTTTAAAAGATCTTTAAGTTCATTAATTTGAGACTTGCTAGGTCCAGCTAAAAGCATATCATCGACATAAAGCAACAAGTAGACTTTACAACCGCTCTTTATGTCATTAAAATACAAGCAAGCATCAAATTCACTTCTCTTAAACCCTATCTTCAGTACATAGGCATCAAACCTCTTGTACCATTGTCTTGGGCTCTGTTTCAACCAGTACAAAGATTTCTCTAACTTGCACACATACTCAGACTTACCTTTAACTACAAACCCTTGTGGTTGGCTCATAAAAATATCCTCTTCCAACTCTCCATGTAAAAATGCAGTTTTTACATCAAGTTGTTCAAGTTCCCAATTGAATTGAACAACAAGAGCTAACATCAGTCTGATCATCTTGTACTTAACCACGGGTGAAAATATCTCATTATAGTCCACGCCCTCTCTTTGAGTAGAACCCTTAGCCACTAATCTCGCCTTGAACCTCACAGGATTATTAGTGTCTAAACCTTCCTTCAACTTGTAAATCCACTTACATGGAACTAATTTCTGATCTTTAGGTTTCTTAAGAAGTTTCCAGGTTTTGTTATCACTCAAAGATTTCATTTCTTCCTGCATAGCTTTTATCCAGTTTTCAGAATAATTTTCATTAATAACTTCTTCATAACTAGCAGGTTCTATCTGTTCAAGGACTTCACCTGAAACTAATGCAAACTCAGTCAAACTTAGGGATTCTTACCTAGGGTTCGGCCTAATCTGCCGTCTCGCCCTATCCCTAGTGAGTTGATAATCTTGATTAGGTGGCTGATTATTAAAATGTTCAACTTCAACTGGTTCAGTGTTATCTTGAAGTTCAGTCACCTCTTCAGGTTACGTTTCAGTTTCAGGTTCTTGATGTGTAGGGTCATTACCGTCATCCCCAATTATAGGTGAATCAAGCTTAGTAAGCTTCACCTCAGTCTGAACACTCCTCTCAGTTTCAAATTTGTTAGCTTCATCAGTTTTCTGTTTTAGACATGGCATTTCAAATTCATTAAAGACTACATTCCTGCTGTTAATAATCTTAATACCTTGAAACCCTAAAACCCACAACCTATAGCCCTTCACACCCTCAGGATACCCTAACATCACACACTTGACAGCCCTCGGGTCAAGTTTCCCTTCAGATTGATGTGCATATGCCGCACAACCAAACACTCTCAAGTGTTCCAGATTTGGAGGCTCCCCCGTCCACAACTCCTGTGGGGTCTTAAAACCTATACTGCTGGATAGTGACCTATTAATCAGATAAGCTGTAGTATTTGCAGCTTCAGCCCAAAACCCTTTGGCAAGGCCAGAGCTAATCAACATACACCTAACCTTGTTCATTATTGTCCTATTCATTCTCTCGACGACCCCATTCTATTCAGGTATGTACTTAACTGTTATGTGTCTTGTTATCCCTTTCTGTTTACAAAATTTGTGAAATTCGAAATTACAGAATTCAAGCCCATTATCAGTTCTTAAAGTTTTAAGTCTCTTTTCTAACTGATTCTCAACAGACTTCAACCAAATTCTAAATTTTCCAAAAGTTTTCGACTTAGCCTTCAAAGGATAAATTCAAACTTTCCTTGAGTAATCATCCACTAAGGACAAGAAGTACTTACTTCCACCAAAAGTAACATGCTTCTCAGGACCCCATAGATCAGCATGAATATAGTCCAATGGACTGTTGGTCCTATGAGAGCTAGCTTCAAAGCTAACCTTATGGGATTTACCCAAAACACATGTTTCACAGAAATCCATAGTTTCAATGTCATCTTTTCCAAGCAATTTCTGATTACTTAAAGATTTTAGCCCTTTAAACCCAATGTGACCCATTCTGTTATGCAAAAGTTCGATTTTGTCTTTACTGACAGTAAGAAGACTTGAATCAGGTGTTGTTTTAGTATTGCCCTCTAGATAGTACAGCCCATTCCTCTTGGGTCCTTTCATAACTATCAGAGAACCTTTAAAAATTTTCAGAACGTTGTTACCAGATTTAAAGGTATATCCCTCATCTTCAAGAGTACCTAAGGAAATGAGGTTTCTCTTTAAATTAGGGACATATCTAACCTCCCTGAGTTGCCTGACAACCCCATCGTACATCCTGATGGCTATGTCACCAACTCCAACCACATTCTGAGAGTTGTTGTCTCCCATGTAGACCTTTCTAAGTTCAACCTCTTGATAGTTATAGAACCAAGACCTTTCAAGACACATATGAAAGGTGCACCTCGTGTCTAGGATCCAATTGTTATCAAATTCCCCATCAGACACATTCAAGACATGTAGACTATCAAATTCAGAAACAACAGCAACATTGTTTTGATCAGTGTTATTTAATTCTCTCTGTTTCTTCTTCCAATCAAAACAATCTTTCTTAAAATGTCCTAACTTTTCCATAGTTATAACATTTTTTTACCACTTTTGTCTTTTGATTTCGATCTCATTTTAGACTTTCCCCTTCCCTTTTTGTTATGGAAGTTAAATTCTTTCTTTTCAGTTCTCCCCCTAACAAATAAGGTTTCTTCTCTCACATTTGTTCTGTTATCTCTTTTCAGTTCAAGTTCCCTCAATTTCAACGCATCTATCACAATAGCCTACGTAAGAGTATCCCTGCCATATTTAATTGCGTTTCTGATTTCTTTATATGATTCGGGCAATGAATTTAACAATATGACCGCTAAATCCTCATCATCGAACTTCTTCTCATTATGAGCCAAACTCTTCACAATTATGCTATATTCGCTTAAATTCCCTTCTATATCCTTCCCCGAGTCCATCTTAAAACTAAACAGCTTTTCCAACAGATAGATCTTGTTAGGTAAAGTCTTAGTTATGAATAAGGCATCTAAGGCAGTCCATAACGTCCTAGCATCTTTAGCATGATCAACTTGTCTAATAATGTTATCAGATAAATGCAAGATTATGGAACTATATGCGATTTCATTCATGTCTTCGATTTCATCAGGTTTAGCTTTTAACTCATCAGAAAAATTCAAAGGATCATCGAGATCTTTAGCAACTCTCTGTTGGACCAAAATGGCCCTCATTTTCTGTTTCCAAATTGAGTAGTCCCCCTTTCCATCGAATTTTGATATTTCGACGCTCGAACCCATACTAGATTCTGTAAAAGGGTGGCTCGTACTCATGGACTGAACAGAAAAGGTTTTGAAAAAGTCTTTTCCAGATGATCAACACACAATATGAATGCAGAGTTAAAAACAATGTCCAGAAATGAAACACGACAACGAATTAATTCGATCACTTAAACTTCAGTGTGATGTGTGTGCCGGTGTGATTCAAATTTAGGCAATGCACAGGTATATAATGCAAATAAACGTGCCAAGCATAAAATTGTAAAAGTACCAAACTTAACCTTACGGAGAGTTTGGAATAATCTTACCAAACTATTGTTGAAAAACAATAAGTATACCACCAAGTCCTCAGGCAGTCCAAGTTTCCAGAATCACCAGTCACCAATCAGTCAACAACATGCACAACACAAATTCACAATAATCAGTATCGAATTAAAACCCTAGAATGCCCAAAAAATAATCAACCCTAATTTTCTGAAGGACAACAAGCCCTAGACCTACAACCCAAGCTCTGATACCAGATGTTGGGAATAGACAGCCAATGCAGACATCAATACCTAGCATAATATAGTTCTAAGCTCATTTTTACAATGACGGAGTTCAACAACAATTCCCAGCAGAATGTAATCCCTCAATTACAACCTTAATCAAATCATGGACAGAATATAATTCTCCAGTTTCCAGCATGCTCCAGTAATCATAGTACAATGTGTAATAAACATATAGCAATGCATTTACATATATATTCGAAATCAGCAGGATATACATCAACCATAAAACTGAAAAACAGAACCTAAACTCGACAGAAATAAAAGGGCAGAAAACCTTCCCTTTTCCAGTCGAAGCACAACATTGAAGCCAAGTTATTCCTCCTCTTTTCAGCTGAAAGATTAGGCTCAGGAACAGCCTTCAATGTTATGCAAATCGCCTTCCAAAGGGAGCAAGAGAACCGGCCAGAATGCTTCCTCTCATGGCTTGGATCATCGACTGAAGGTCTACAAAGAATAGCCAAGAATCACGCCCAAATCAGACCTATCGAACCCCAGAGAAACCCAACCTCTTAACCACTATTTCAGGTCTAAGAGTACACAAGGAATTTGATCGATCAATAGGCTAAAGGTCGATTTTTGGGCCAGAGAAGGAAGAGGGAAGAACCAACCTCTAGACTGTAGAGGCAAAGAAGAAGGATCACGAGAGAGACCACGGAAGAGTCTCCAAGAAGATCAGTCACGTGAATATAAGGGTTCAAGTCAACCAAGGGAAAAATATCTAACACAAGATTTAATCCCATCCATTGATCTCAATCTAACGGCCTAAACTAATACAATCAGGGTAAAACCAAAGCCACCAATAGGTAAGTGACACCTAGGCAACTAATGGTCCAAATATAAGTCATAAGACAAATGACATAAATAACACCAACCCAATAGTGTTAGGAGGACCAATACTCACATTTCAAAATAATTTTTTCACGCCATGAAGCAGAAATTTATGGTAACTACATTAGTCCACATAATCATAGAAATATTCAGACAAGGGAATATAACAAAATTTCAGAACACATGGAACCATATCAATATATTGAACCTATGAAAAGTTTAAAATAGCAATCCTGCATCAATTCTACAATCAACAGAAAGATGTACTAGCAGAAGTATTTGACGGAAAATGACAAGTTTTTAGGTAATTCAAATTCAATTGAAAAGGTTCTAATTATTGAAATGATTCATAAATGTCCATAAATTTGGGTCTTCTAGTGATGGAAAAATGACTACTGTCTTCGCAATGGAAATTTGATAAATGTGACTTGAAGAAAATCCTGTAAGAAAAGAACAAGAAGAATATTACGTTAGTGGAATAATAATCGTTCAAGTGACTGATGGATTCTTTGTCCATTACCACAAATGATTTAATGCCATATCTTACCTTCAGCAGTCATTTCATTGTCTACTACTCTATATGACAACAGAAAATGTGTCTACCAATTGTCCAGCTAAACTGCTTGGATCATCTGTTAAAGTACGTAAGTACGGACTATTTGACACTGAGCCTCTGTCGATCTTAAGCTGAACCATGTGAACATCTTCAACCTAAATTCCTTTTTGATATGCCCTTCACATTCCAGTCGACGAATAACCTTTATGCAGTTTTGAAAATCCTCGTCTAATTTCCCGGGACATTGCAGATTACGCATTGTAATTTATTTGTTGGAGTGCTAGTAGAATCCAGCATTTCTCTGTTAGCTACTTCAACATCTTGACCTGCATTTCTCTTTTCATCTCTCGAGGACTCTTCTGGAACTGGTAGCTCCTCATTTTGATTAAGAACCAAAGAAACATTTAAGTCAAACTCGCAGGGAGGATCTGTCAGTATAGGAAACACAAATTGCTCCAATCCTCGGACATCACAATTTCCGTCTCATGATATACTAAAATTAAAATAACAATGTGATGATATAGTTCAGGAACCTACTTGGTTTTGAGGCCAGCAATTCGTCAGCTCGTTTGATTGCAAGAGTGCAGAGTGTGTGCACATCCTGTACAACAGAGAGTCTACTTGCAAGTCCCCGAGACCTCATGGATGAATGTCCATCTAGTGGACCCAATTCTAATTCTAATTTAACTTTGGCAGCTTTAATCAATTTGTGGAGTTCATTAAGTTTACAAGTGTCATCAAGGAGTCTGTAACTCAATAATATTCTATAACTTAAGACATCAACTTGGCGAGCATCCTTAGCCTTGACCACTTGCTTCTTCCAATATCTGCAATGATCAATCCCCATGTAATAATAAGAAAAAAAAATCAGATACAGAGAAATCTATAACTTACCGGAGTATCTCTGAATCATCGAATACAAAATGCTATTGTATAACTTACCGTAGTATCTCTGAAACTTTACCATAAGAAGCACAAGAGTATGTGTCATCCAACTGTATCACCTTTCCGTGTTTGAGGGCACATTCAATGTGGCATGACAACCCACATGAGTCTACTCCACTTGATTCAGCTGTGCATCCAAACCAAAGACTAGGATCCTTATTTTCATCAAATAATTGACAAATACTGCACGAGCACCTCTTGCAAAAATTTTCTCCAATGTGAAGAACAGCTCTACATGCAGAGTTTTTGCATTTCTACCAAATCTTTGCATGTTTAGCAAGTGGAATCTGAACAGGTTCTGAAGGCCGGTCATTGGCACTTGAATTCGCTCTTCTTAGGACATTATTATTCGATGATTTCTTACTTGTCTAAGGAATTTTTTCATCCATTAACAGAATGTTTCTTTCCTTTAACAATGTTTACCCTGAAAAAGAATAGCATTACAAATAAGATATGTAGATTTATTAAAAATGGTGCACGTAACAAAGGAAGACCAGTTCTAATAATGAACATCTTCTGTAGCTAATAATGAAATGAAGATTAGAACTAGGTACACTGACACTGAAATTTATATCCAAAGTTGATATATTAAATGTGGATGTAAATACCGTGCAAATAGTACATTTAAATATCAAAGAAAAATTCGAAGTGACTTAGACAAAGCTTGTCAATGTATCATTCGCCTGAGTCTTACACTGAACTATTCTAAGCTCAGCCTGCAAAGAACAAAGTAGAAGCAGCAGAGTTGAATGGGATACCATACTCAAAAGTAGTTGTTGCCTATACTGTATGGAGTGGTGTGCATGAGGACTGACTTTCCTCATGCCATGAGTGTGACTATTAGATTCTTATCCATTAAAAAATATTCCTTCCAAAACCTGCTCTGATACATTCTGCACCCAGGGGTGGAGCCAGGATTTATATTCAGTGCGGGCATTTTTTTTTCGACGCCAAACGTCGTTGAGTTTTTGGTCATGGATTGAATGATGATAAAAATATAAAATAATAGTACGAGAATACTAAAAATGACATAACTAATATATTACACTTGTTCCTTGTGAGTTTTCATACTTTGATATCGTTGTATAATAATGTCATTATCGAGCTTCAAAAATATATTTTTCTCGACATAAACAATCGTACTATCATTCATCCACTGATCACTCATTCGATTACGCAATATATCATTAACAATGCTCATTGTAGAAAATACTCTCTCCACAGTAGCGGTAGCAACCGGTAGAACAAATGTTAAAGTTAAAAGTTTGTATACCAATGGATATACCTTATGTTTCTTCGTGAGGACTAACTTCTTCGCAAGATCACCAAGGTCATTCAACCCTTCAAAGTCTTTGTGTAAGTGCATGTAAAGAATATAAGTCTCAAGTTGATCATTAAGTACAAGGAGATCAATTACTAAGAAGTCTAATAGATATAACTCAGCAAGTCGAATCAAGCATTTCTTGTCAAAAGAAGAAAATGAATCTGTGGACATAAACTCGCTCCACAAAGGAGTAACTCGGTGTTTACCTCCGAAAAATGATCATTCAATTCTTGAAGTTGTAAATCAATGATAGAGTAGAATAAATCTACCTAGTAATGATGTAAATTTGTAATTTCTGGAGGATTACGCTGAAGGCGACCACGCAGTGCACGACATACAAACATATTATCCATGTTAGGTACATCAATATAATGTTGTTGACAGAAAGCGCATAGTTCTTCAAAAAAAGAGTCCCACCCTTCGTCCCTTATTATTTGGAGTCATCGTTTGCATAATTTCATGATTGCATTGCATTCACAATATCTTGATCTTTTCTTTGCAATGCCTTCGACAGTTCATTTGATATCCCCAATAAGTTTCTCATCAACTGTAGATTAAATGCAAAATCAAATGTATGTATCGACACCAATAAATTTGTTGCATCAGATCTTGGATCATAAGAGCGAGGTTCATCTTCAACAATCATTGCAAGCACATCACCAACAGAAGAAAACATGGCAAGTAAGCGGACCAACGAATTATAATGTGAACCCCATCGTGTATCACCAGAACGTTGAAGGGTTGTTTCTTGATTAAGTCCCCGACCACTTAAAATCTCACCTTTTTCCATTGCCTCAACAATAAAGTCTGATTGTTTTGCTCGAAGAAGATCACAACGTTTAGAAGATGCACCAACAATATTTATCACATCACCAACCACACGAAAGAAGTTAGTAATAGGAATGTTCTTCTTTACCACAGCTACAAAAGCTAGTTGAAGTTGATGAGCAAAACAGTAAATGTAATAAGCACATGATTTTTTCTTCAAAATGAGTGCTTTTAGACCATTAAACTTCCCTTGCATATTACTTGCCCAATCATAACCCCATCCTCTCAATCTAGACATGCTCAAGTTATATCTGTCTGGAGAAGACCTTATCAATTCCAGCTTTAAGTGATAGAGCCGTTGTACTTGTAACATGTTCAATCCCAATGAAACGTTCAGTCACTTGTCCACTACTGTCTACATAACGTAATACAATTGACATTTGCTCCTTCATTGACACATCAAGAGATTCATCAACTAGAATAGACAATAGTGAATTACCAACATCTTTGATAATAACATTGATCGTTTCAACAGCACAAGCACTTACTATATCCTTTTGAACATCAGGTGATGTCAATTTGTAATTTTGAGGTGCATTTTCCAATGTGACGGCATTTATATCTTCATTATAAGCAGCCAAAAATTGCAATAGAACTAAGAAATTACAAGGATTCAAAGAGTCCTTAGATTCATCATGAACCTGAAATGAATGCCCTTGTCGCAATAGAATTCGAACACAATCAATAGACACACTAAGACATGTAACATATGCACTTCTTACTTGTTCTGACTGTTTGTGTAAAGTTGATTGAATGTCTTGCTCTTGATTCATTAGATTTTCGCACTTAATGCGAGCTTTATTATGTGCATTATCATGAACTCCAACATGAGTATGAAGTCTTTTTTTATCTTTCCAATGTGTGAAACCTTCACCAATAAAAGACTCACCTCCACCTTACTTTCCAGAACTTGTTCTGAAAAGATAACAATATAACATCTTTTTCTACACTGTACTCCAACCAAGTACCGAACTCTTTAAACCAAGAAGAATTGAACCATATAGCAGTTTTCGTTTTGGAAAGTCGTGATCTTGGGACTGACAAGGACCCTTTAGCATATATGCTCTTCGAACTTCATCTCGAATGTTATGATTGTAATCCAATATGGATATCCTTAGTTCAGGATCAGTTGGAAGTTTTGTGACATCAAATTCCACATTATTCGATATCCCCTCATCAACATTTTCTACATTCTTTTTTCTTTGAAAGTATCTATTCATCTTATATCTGAATGTAAACATTTCATATTCAATTAGACAATTACTACCAAGGGACAATCAATTAGACTTTACATAAACAGTCAGAACAATGAACTTTACTGGGCAATTCAGATGACAATTATATTCATGTAGCTAATAGCAACACTATTAGCAATTCATTATTCAAATTTCATTTCCCATGGCAATAGTATACTCAATTCACAACGCAATACACAATTTCAATTTCTAGTTACAAATTAACTCATTCACACAGGCAATTAGGCAAAGGCAGAGGTAACTCACTCACAGAGGCAAAACAACTCACTCACAATTTCAATTTCAATTTGACTCACTCACATATTCAATTGTTAACATCAAAGTCTTAATTTCAAATGTTAAAGAAAAAAAAAACATTCAACTTCACTCAGTCACTCGAAAGATTATACTGAAATAACAGAAAAAACTGCAACATAACAAACATTATTCACCTTTTTGGCTTCTTCTTCAGTTCTTCTTCTGCTACAGCTCGAACCTCGAAGTGTCGAACAAAAGAGACTAGAATGGGCGACGGGAGAGCGGAACACACAGATAGAACACAGATAAATCGGGTGGAAGAAGAGGAGAGGGCCGGACTGGAGGCAGGCCAGGCAACGACGGGAGAGCCAGGGGCGGAGCAATGAAGAGGCTGGAACGGGCGACAGGAGAAGGGAGAAGGGAGAAGGAAGAAGGAAGAGGATAATGAAATTGAAAATTGGTTTTGCCCCCAATTCCAAACGAATGAGAAGAAGGGTTGCTATTGGGCTTACAGTGGGTGTTTCAACTTTCAACCTTGGGCTGGGAGGTGGGTTAACTTAAAAAAAAAAATCTAGCCCAAAAGTTCAGTGCGGGCATTTGCTTACACTGGACCTATTGGGCCTACGCCCCTGATTGTCGGAGTGTGGTAGCATTAAAGTGGATGTTTATGATAAGCCGAAGGTGATTCCAGGTAAAACTAGGAAAGAATTGCTGCAGGACTGGGCAGTAGTCAAAGCGACCGACAAGCTGTGACAACAATGTAGACCTTTATGCCATCTAAATAAACCCCCTTCAATCAATCTAAAACCCCCTGATTTTCTGTAGCAACATTTTCCCATTTTTGCCTAGAGGACAAGGTGAATTTTGGTTGGATGGGGATATTGTTAGCCTATGGAACCGATTTACAGATGTTAGGATGTAATTGGGAAGTTGTATTTTAATTTATATTCCATCTTTTGGTTAGTTGTTAGGGGGAAATTTTCCTGAATTAACAAGTTTTTGCATTCATTCTGGAGAAAGTGTTGTTCACAAAAATATGTTTCGAATAAAACCACCGCAAGTGTACGGTTCGTTGACAAGTAATAAAGTGAAAATCCTAAAATTTCGAGTATCATTCCCACGAGAATTGATTTAACTTGAGTTCTATTATTGCGACCTTAACCGAATCTATTAAACTCAATATGATTATTTTTGTGACATTATGATGAAACTATGACTAAACTATAAATTAAACTTAAATTATGAATCAAATGCAAAAGTAATGTTTGAATGCAAAAGTTTTTTAAGAAATCAATGTATGAAAAGCGTACTAGGATCCCGAATCGCCAAGCAAAGTTCACTCTTAATCCCTATCTCACAAATTGACAACACGACGATTTGTTTAAAGAATCAATGTTTCTAACCTGTCCAACAATCTCTTTCGAGTAGAATTGAACCTATTCTAGTATACCATTTGACTATATTTCTATGACAAATGCAATATCCAAGAATGCGTGAAGTTTTGTAAACACTTAGAGATTCATGTAATGCATATCGGTATATTTCTATCCTCTATGAACAAAACGACGGTTTATAATTCGTTGAATTTATTTTTCTTCTTTCGAATGCATGAAATAAATCACCTAAACTCACACAATTATCGTGCACTATAATCACGGAGACAAGAAGTGTATATAAACCATTCAATAACCATCAAACGTGTTTAATTGTCAAATTGCAATATAGAAATAAAGAGATCATAATGCGAGGTTCATCGTTCACCTAGTACATAAAAAGTCTAGCCTAACATAATGAAATTAAAACAACAATAAAAATGATGAAAAGAAAACATCACCAAAATCTTGAATTAAATCTTGAAATCTTGAAATTTGAAGTGTAAATCCTTGTTCTTGCCTTCTTTCTAGCTCTCCAATGTGTTTTTCTCTCTAAAGTGGCATAGCCCCTTTCTTTGGACGAGTTTAGGGTTAAATAAGTGTCCTAGATCCCTTTTCATAAGTATTTTAACGAGAAAAGGAAACCAGAAAATCGCACAAAAAAGACTACCATGCGGCCGCATGGTTATTTTCCATCCTGCTGTATGGAACACAAAATTTTCATAAAATTTTCCCTGAACCCTTCCTTGCGGCCGCAAGGAAATTACACCATGCGGCTGCATGGTGCAATTTATTTTCGAAATCTTCATTTTGGTCCTTGAACTTCCGTTTTCTCTTGTTTTGACCTCTTTTGTTCATTCTTTCCTCCAAATCATCCCATGACATCCTCAATTTATGATTAAATTTGTGTCCGCTCTTGAGTTGTCCTCGGGTCATCTTTTGATTATTTGCATTTTGATCCTTGAACTTTCGTTTTCCTCCTTTTTAACCCATTTTCTCCATTTTTTCTCAAATCTCCACCACAATCTTCAATATTGTCCTACAAACACAAATCACACAAATTAAGTTCTATTCCAACCATTTATCAACAACTATTCATGCTTGTGACTCTAAATAAACGAATAAAAACACCTTTACCAACTCCCTCAAACTTGAATCATTGTTTGTCCTCAAACACGTTCACAACTTACATCCAGGTACACATGGTTTAACAATTTGCCGTATCTCAGGGTTGATAATTAGTAAAAGCGCATGAACAACTACAGCCATGGAAAACTAAATCAATCTCCACATGTTATATGCAAAACTCAACATGTGTGTGTGTCAATTCGAACTAACATATTCGGGTCATGTTTGACTCATATCCCGACCCAATGTAGTCATATTTTCCTTTCTCATCCCTCGAAAGATCACACCTCTCCCAAAGTTATTCTTTTAACTCAAATGTCCCGGGGTGTATTCTAAGGTTGAATTTGTTCTTCTATATTCCTTTCCCTCTCTTAGTTCAGATAAATTCTTACCATCACAAGTTCACACTTCAACAAGTAAAGGTTCTCATATCTTTTGATTTCTTCAACCTTTTGAGATTACACTAAGCTAATTGTCTCGCATTAGAGATGCAGTCTTATCAACTAAGTGTCTGGAGCTAACCAATGCATTTCCTTCAAGAGGACATGTATATTTAACAAGTGAATTTTTTTTTTTTTTAACATCTTTCATTTGCTTTCTGTATAACCCCTGTAACGAGATTTAGGCCGATGACTCCCAAGTCAAATGACCATAGGGCACCAGGTTTTAAACCCTTGCAGGCGTAGTCACTCGAGTTATACAGGTTCGAACAGATGTCTTTGTTTATTCAATGATTAGTGCAATGCCCCTTTTCTTTTAGACACCCAATTTCTAAAACTCCATCTTAACTTGAAACTTTCACTTTTTTTCATCTCATTGGTTTTAGACAATCCACACAAAATTTCATGCACGGAACCCCTACTCATCTTAGTGCTCCCTTGCAACAGTTCAATCACATCTAAACTATTCTAGAAAAATTGGTCATGATCTAGCATAGAAAAGGTTTTGTTTTGGGTATATTCTCTATGTTCACCTATTTCTAATCACTGAGTCAAGACACTAGCCCGATATGCAAGCATGAATGTTGTGCATAAAGTAAATTAAGTTTTACATTGACATGTAGTGATTGATCCAACAATGCATGGCTTTCATCACTCGCGGTCCGTACATAGTCCAATATCGAACATCATTATCAGCATAATTGTCAAACCCACACAAGCACACAAGAATTTTAGCTTACTACTGAAAATGCAAAACTTTTTTTTTTTTGGACCTCTTAATAAAATAAACTAAGACAGGAAAATAATTTAAAACAGTAAAATGACACCAATCCCCCAAACTTAAATTCAACATTGCCCCCAATGAAAAAGAAATATGAAATATGAACATAGAAGAGGTAAAGTAGCAGTAATACTCCCCTGATTAAAAAGGACGTGGTGGTGAAAAACTGGGACCTGCAGAGCCTCCCCCAGATGGTGGAGGAAGTCGAGCTAAAACCTGCTGCAACAACTCAGATTGGTGGGTGATATCCGACTGAAGACCCCGAATTGCTGTAGTTTGCTCTCGAACTTCGGACTCAATGGTGCCCAGGCGATCCCACGTTTCATTGGTGCGCAACTGAATACCATCAACCCGACCGACATACATGCTCAGCCGCCCGTTCATGGTGTCTAATTCGCGTCTAGCGATGAGAGAATCCCGACTGGAAGAAGAGGTGAAATGCTCGACTCTTTGCAAATTAGTCCGCATTGAAGTAACTTCCGTGCTCATGGCCCCAAAGGCTTGGTGTAGACTCTGAATATCACGGTTGGAGCTTGTCATGGTAGCAAACATCTGTCGTAAGAGCCGTGTATCCACATTCGGCGACGGTGGTGGTGGTGGCTGCTCTTGAGGTAATCACATCGAGGCTACTGCATCTCCCTGTACAGCTTGTTGCTGTCGTCGGTGTTCTCGTGCCAACTTCTCTCTGTGGTTGATACGACCCCTTTCTTGTGCTTCCAGTGTACTACGCTTAATAAAGGGACTTGGCTTTTCGGAAAGTTCCCCTACGGGAATGGGGATGCCTGAAATCTTGCAGATACTACTGATTAAATTGGGAAATAAAATAGAGCTGTGACAGTCGCCCCAAACCCTTGCTTCGTGAATCTGTTCATAAATGAAGGTGGCCAAATCAATCTTGTTTCCTCGAACTAGGTGATAGAGAAGACCAGCTTTTAGGTTGGTGAACGTGGAGTGATGTGAGGTCGGCTCAATGTTGTGGCAAATGAAGATCCAAAGAATAGCAATGGATGGGGTAAGCTCGATTTGATGCCATTCAGCTGTTTGAAGGGGCCATGCATTGGCACGCCCAAGTAACACCTCAGCGACCTCAGACCAAGGGAAATCGTCTGGAATAGGAGTCACATCGCTCCAAGATAGTTGGTAAAAATCATGGATGACCTCCGACGTAAACATAATCCAACGATCCCGCACCCCTGTTTGGTGTTGATGCTTAGAATTTGGTGTGTCAATGTCACTGTTAAAGTTAGCATAGAATTCCCGGACGAGACTTTCATATACTGGATGCGGTCGATCCACTATTTTCTCCCACCTACATTTCTCCACCAATGTGACCAATTCAAAGCCAGGAAAATCAGTTAGCCGCACTGGTCGCTCGGGGTTAATAGCCCAATGGGAGACACTCTCCATATACTTGACGCGAGCACTAGCGTCCAGAAATCGCCGTATACCGTCTTCCATGGTTTGTGTACGAGGTGTACCCGAAGTGGAGCCAACCTTATCCTGGCCTCTTGAAGTACGTTTAGGAGGCATCCTGTAAAAACGAGAAAGGAGACTGTAAGTTGATGGGAAATAGGATAATTATGGTTGGGAATGGAAGTAGAGCATAGAATCACCATATCATATAAACACAATTTAATGAAGCAATGTACTACAGGAAATGTCGTCATGTAAGCGTAATTCAACCAATCAACGTCGGAGAGTGACACCTACGGGACAATTGCAAAATTTCCTAGAAACCAAGGGGGCATAGGCTAGTATGTATAGTAATCTAACTCATATAAAAAAAAATTAGTGGAAACAGGTAACAAATGAGATAGAAAACGGGGGGTGAAGTGAGTGCCGTGAAGGGCCTTGTGTCTAGCAAAGTGATAGGCAAAAGTGACTAAAGTGGATATGGTGTTATCAACAAACATTTCAAAGACCTAGCACATCCATAAACAACCTAAAATGCCTATCAACAAGGTTATAGATCAAGAGAAAACAATTGTGCAAAACTTGTTCTTTTAGGAATTTCATCAAACACCTTACAAGCATTTCGTGAATGTAATGAATTCTATTACTCTTTGTCATTGTCCAAGCCCAAATTTTATGCAATAGAACTCAATCACATGTATACCATCATCTAAATCCTAAACCCAAACTCCTCAATTAAACAATCAAACCAAAAGAACATGGAAGTTTAAACAAAGAGAAAAAGGGTTTACCTTGAAAGCTTGAGAAGATTAGCACAAGTATGTAGAATTCGAATTGAAATGGAGGAGGTGGTAATGTGTGTGCGGGGTGTGGTCTTGTATGAGTTGGGGTGTGTATTCCCTTGGGGTCGTGGGGTGTGGTTCCTGGGGTAGTGAGAGAAAAGTGAGAGAATAGTGGAAAATTTGAAAAACAAAAAAAAATATAAAGGGGAAGGAGGGGGGGAATGTGCCATATGGCTGCATGGACAAAGTCCATGCGGCCGCATGGTTGAACTGGTCAGGGCCAATTTTGGCCCTGACCTGTCCATTGCAGCCGCATGGCTGGTAGTGCCATGCGGCCGCATGGACTACCAGTAGGCCAAAAAAAAATTTTTTTTTTTTTTTAAAACAACACGTTTTCGTGCTAAATGATGTCAAATGAGTGGATTAAGGTAAATAAATTTGAAAATACCATAAGGTCCATTCAAACACGACGAACTTAAATTTGCTTGATTTTCATTAGAGTCCAGAGACCTAACCACCCCTTGAATGCGCAAATTTCATTCCAACTCACTACGTGTGCATTGTAAAACATAGACCACCCCATTCCAAAATCAAATTGAACCTGAAAACATATGTGAATTTCGAAAAACACAAAATTTGACTATTTTGCCCCGAAACACGTGAATTTTTCACAAAATTGTATAAATGACCAATGAACATCCCCAAATCGATCCTCAACACTTGATAAACTGCGTGAGATCATGTAAGCAATGTGAGGGGTTTCTAGGGTTGATGATCAGTTAAACATGCTTAAAAGGGGAGAAAACAAGGAAAAATTCATTGTTGCACCAAAAACCTCTTTTCATCTCACAATGCCAAAATAACATTCCAAAGTGTGTGCAACCTATTCAAACCAGTTTCTAACATTGACATACGCTTTGATGCAAAACTCGGTTTGAAACAGTATGTTGGAACACAAAAACACGTTTGACCTCAAGATTTCAGTTTTTGAGCAATGGGTCCCCCAATGCATCCAGTACCACCCAAAATTCATCAAACTACATTTTGCACTTCCCGGGGTGTTGATAAACAATGAGAACACATCCAAAACCAGTATCAACCATGAAAACACATGTTGGACCGAAAAACTCAGAAAAGGATCATTTAGCCTAGATATGTGTGAATTTGAGTCACAAGTACCCAAAAATGATTCGAACACCACGTAATACATGTATAATACATTTAAAACTAAAAGGCATTACTCATGAGTGATGTGTGAACGGTTAAGCAAACAGTGACCTAGAACTACGTGAGCCATGCATAAAAAATCAAAACTACTTAAATAAAAGCAGAAAGCAATGGCCTGAACATGCTCCCTAGGATTCACTTCTGTATTGCTTGGTAAAGTGCCGGGCACTCTTCCTGTCATAGAAAGAGCTAGTTGTCCCATCTGAGTCTCCAAATTTTTAATAGCTGCACCCTGATTCTGAAAGTTCGTTTCAGTCTTCCTCATGAATTGATTTGTGGTTTCCATGTATTTATCGGTCTTTTCCATGAGTTTTGCAAACATGTCTTCCAACTGAGGTTTCCTCTCCTGCTGAAACTGCCCCAGAGCTCGATTATGATTCTGATTGTGATTTTGATTACCACCCCAAGAGAAATTTGGGTGATTTCCCCATCCCGGATTATATGTCTCAGAGTGAGGGTTGTTCTGCTGATGTTGACCCCATTGAGCAAAATCCACCTGTTCCATCCTTTTTGTAACAATGGGACATTCAGCCGTACCATGCTTTGCTCCACATTCTTCACAATTGGGCTTCTTCACTTGTGCTGAATTCACGGTCTGTGTTATACCCTCGATCTTGTGAAATAAGGAGTCAATCTTTGCAGATAATGCAGAATAGGTATCTACCTCATACACTCAAACTGCTTTCTTTGCACCCACTCTATCTGTAGACCACATGGCTGAGGTATTAGCCATTCTCTCAAACAACTCCCAAACTCCCTCGACTGACCTGGTGGTAAGGAACCGTTTGATGATGAATCTACCATGCTCATGAAAGTTGGTGTTAGTCCCCAATAGAAGTATCTGATTTGTTCTTTCTTGTCGTATCCATGTTGAGGACACTTTCTTAGCATGCCCTTGAACCTACTCCACGCTTCATCAAGTGATTCAGTTTCATGTTGGCTAAAAATTGATATGTCTTGCCTCAATCTCGCCACTTTAGCCGGTGAAAAGTATTTGGTGCAGAATTTCTGAGCCAAATCGTTCCAAGTAGTTATGCTCGCCACCGGGAGTGAATCGAGCCACTAGGAGACAAATATCCAATGCAATTTTTGTTTTATTGGCAATAGTGACAAATAGTACAACCCAAACTTATCTTGATAGGCAGTGTGTTGTGAAGTTGTGATCTGTGTACGTGTCTATACTTACTAGGAGATGTTCCTTCTTCGCTGAATCATTCTTCAGACTATACCATGATTCTGACGGGATTTTGGTACCCTTTATCATACTTGTCACTAGAAATCATGGAAGAATTAAATAATGTGCGACTTCCTACCGATATTAGAAAAGGCAAGATATATAAATTAGAATTCTAAGCTAAAAAGGGGGAAAAAGTGAAGTAACTTGTAGGAGGCTGAGAAACTGAAATATTCGATTTAATTGATAACTAGAGCTGTTATCCTGATCTCTTTGTGAAGCTTTTCTAGTCAAGACTTTTGTTAGCCAATGTTGAGGTGTTTTCAAGTTGATTCTTATGATCTTATCGGGCTTTCAATGATAATGATGCAATTCTGGAAAGTATAGGTTTTTTTTTCTTTTTCTTTTTCCTTCAACTAAAAGAATTTGCAGCATTCTTTAACATAAATTAGTTAAATAAATTACACTAAAAAAAATTAAATGGGCCGAGGACTCGACCTGCCGAGTCTTGTTCCCTCCTACATACATCACAGTTTTTATGGTTGAATCATCTTACTTTTCCATATTTCATTATATGTATTTTATTGCACTCCTAGTCTCAATCTCAATCATAATGGAGAAGATTATCAATTTGAGTGTTAAATTTTGGGAATTTTCTAGCTGAAAACATAGGTTTGGCCCTTCCCAATTTTTGGTGTATATTTTCACACGATTTTTCACCTTTTTCAGCCATCATTTCTTCATATTGCGCAAGACGTGATAAGACGGAGTTATGAGTTGAGGAAAGTTATAGGTTTGAATTAAAACTTCAAACTATTCCCTCCGATCTATTCTTAAGGGTTAGATTATTCCACATGGACGATCCACGATTCGTTTTGTGACATCTCCCACTTGCACATAATAGTCTTGATCTTAACCATATGTCACAACTAATAACATACTTTAGATCTTTTTTAAGATCCATCTCACAAATTGTTATTTTTTATTGATTTGATACGATAGATTAGAAAGGAGAGTAAATTTTACAAGTCTTAAACATATAAAAAAATCCTTTAAAAGAAAAAAATTCAATGAAATTACTTATAATATTTAGTTAAATTTTAATGTCAACTTCATATTCACGATTAGTGCCCACTTATTATGCACATACCACTGCTCTTTTCATTACGAGGACATTATAATCCAATATAGAATATAAAAATGTAAATTTGTAAAATATATGGTATATAAAATGTAACAAGACCTTATGTTGATGGTAAAAAATAACGTGAAACTATTTGATCAATTTATATTAGGTAGATAACAATGTTATATTTTTGGAATTTGAGCAAAATAAAGGTGTGGTATATCGTTCGATCCCTTTCATTTGTCCTTCACCCTTGTTACCTGTATATAGGCTGTTGAAGTCAAGTTCGTTATCCTAGTCATATCAATCTACGATGTTTTGATCTAGGAATGTGTGCAATCGTCCATTATAATTAAACTTGATTAGTTGGAGAGTTAAATTGTAGTAGGATCATCATGATACCTAGGCCTTGTCCTTGAAATCAAAACTTTTTGTGATTGGTAGGTTTGGACGATGTTGTCGTTAGAGAGGAGTACTTCCTATGTCATGTCATAATGATATTTTCATATAAAATCTTCCATAATTCGGCTCCAATCTCTATTGACGATGCCTTGGATCGACATTTCAAGTTGACATGTCAAAATTCCTTGACAAATAGCCTCATTTGACAAAGTTAAGATGGACCCAAAACTGACTTGACGGGAATTTCAGATCGACAACACTACTTTATATACAAAGTGTTTTTTATTAAGATAATGGTTTATTATTTTGTCTTTTTTTTTTGTTTTCATGTATTAGATTCTAAAACTCAACCCTGTTTGAACTCTATTTTAATGTGTTCTTGAGAAAAATGTAATTTAGTATAGGTTTTTTTTTTTTTTTTTTTTTTTTTGTTTAGGAATGTGTTGTTAAAAAAGAAAGAAATTTTTTGAATTTACGTGTAATATTACTTTACTGAAAAATATATAATTAAAATGAGGAGAGAGAAAAATAATTCAACTTATTTGAATCCCATTTTGAGAGAAAAATGCATTTTTGAATAGTGATTTTTGTTCCATATGTTCCTCAACCGGGGAACCACCGTCGCGGGGTAAGCCTTCATCCCATTCCGTTTCCGGATGTAAACGAAGAAATTCCGTTCGAAGTTGGAGTGGGTGATCATATTGTCGATCGTGAGATTGTCCCAATAGAAATCTCACCAGAAGCATACCACGTCTTGTTGGATGACAATGTTGGAGCGATTCCCATCGTAAATGAACATATGATCATCATAAGCTCCAACAACGAGGATGATAGTGAGATACCCTCTTTGTTCGTTGTGGAGGATATGTAGAAGATGAAATCGTCGTAAGTGAAATGTTGAAGTATATCTAGTGACATAAAAATCCATATAGGTAATGGGTATTTTTTGTGGTGATCACCATTTTGTATATATAGTGATCTACAACATGCAGACAATTATGGCGCCTACTTTTGTTGTGATTACCATTTTGTATGTCCAGTGGCTTAGGAAAACGAGTCATTCATGACTTCCTTCGTACCAATTACCAAATTGTGTATACAATGATTAAGAAAATTCCTTCTTTTGTTTCAAACAATCATTTTTCCACTAATGATTTTGATTTGATACACTGTAATACATGGGGACCTTAGCATGTTCCCTCCCACTCATGATACAGATATTTTCTTACTGGTTGATGATTGTACATGCTTCACATGGGTGTATCTCATGAAACACAAATCAGAGGCTAGTTGCATAATTCCCAGATTCTTTAAGATGGTTAAAACTCAGTTTCTGAAGGTTATAAATAAATTTAGATCAGATAATGCACCATAATTGAGGTTTACTAATTTCTTTTATTCTAAGGGAGTTATTCACCAATTTAATTGTGTTGAAAGGCCTAAGCAAAATTCAATGGTCGAGAGAAAACATCAGCAATTGCTTAATGTAGCCAAAACATTATATTTTGAGCCACAAGTTCCTATTCGATTCTGGAGTGAATGTATATTGACTACCACCTTCCTCATCAACAGAATTCTATCTTCCATCTTACAAAATAAAAGCCCATTCTCTCTATTGTATAAAGTTCCTGTAGATTACAATCAACTTAAAGTATTTGGTAGTATGTGCTTTGCATCCACTCTACCATCAAGTCGAACAAAATTCACTTCTAGAGCTAGAGCCTATGTTTTTGTAAGATATCCTCCAGGAATTAAGAGATATAAATTGTATGATATCATATCTAAAAATTTCTTTATTTCTCGTGATGTGGTTTTTCATGAACACATATTTCATTTTCAAACTATTCCAGATCATTCTGATATGATTAATCCTTTTCCTAATCATGTATTGCCTATTTCCACTTTTAAAGTTGATTCTCATATACCTCTATCCACATCTCAGTCTAGAATCCCATCTATGCCCATTCAAGCTGCAAATAATGAAAATGATTTGCAGACAAATCCACCTCCTATCAATGATCATCCATCAGATACTCTCAGAAAGTCATCAAGACTTAGAAGACCTCATTCATATCTTAGGGACTTTCATTGTAATTTCCTAACCAATAATCAACAGCTACACGACTCTTTGTCATATCCATTGTCCATGATAAGGTCTTTTCTCCCTCCCACCTTCATTAATCGTTGAATGTGTCATCAAATTTTGAACTAGAATACTATCATCAAGCAGTCAATTACAATCATTGGATAGCTACTATGTGAGTTGAATTAGATGCAATGGAAATGACTAGTGTTCTAAAAAGCGCGTATATGCGAGAAGCATGATGAAAACGCTTCACCTTGAACCTAAGCGGGAATTAAGCGGTCAACGACAATGTTGACCGCTTAATGATCACCTAGGCGTTCCTAAGCGCGCCTAGTTATTAGGGACACCTAGGCGCGCCTCCACCTCAGGCCCAGATTTTAAGGTGGCCCAATTTTTTTTTTTTTTTTAAATAAAACCCACAGCCCAGACTCGGTAGCCCACTATCCCTTCAAATTTCAAAAACTCCAGACTCTAGAGAACTAAGAAATATAGGTTCTTGCACGACGTTGTTGACCTATGATTCAATATAGATCCACTTGTTTTGATTATAACAAACAATACACTTATATTTCTAACAAGTCTTGTTTGTTGAGTTTTTTTTAAATAAATCATTTTAAGCATTCAAAGGCTCAAATCGTCATCTACTAAAGAACAAGCAATCAAAAGAGATTCGAAGAGAACAAGAACTTTGAAGAATAGAGTCTAGAAGTTGCTTATCGAAAGCTTCAATTTATATGTAAATGTATTAACTCATCAATTTTTAGCATGTACACAAAGCTCAAAATATTTTTCATAATTCATCACTTGCATAAAAATGATTTTGGAAAAATGAATATTTTGATATAAAAACTAATTTCCAAAACTTGTATACTTCGGTCGACCGGTGTATGGCATACACCGGTTGATCGAAGTGAGCTACTTACCGTATTTATACTACCTACCATATTTACACTACTTACCGTTTTAACATCTCACCGAATTTAACACTCTGATCGACCGAAATACCGATCGACCGAAATGCTGCTTTCCGAATTTACAGCTTACCGGTTTTACATTATGCCTACCAAATTTTAAAAGGCCATTACCGGTCGACCAAAAATTCACCTGTCGACCGATTTGCTCGACCGAAGTGTCAACCCAAACTCCAACGGTTTGAATTTTACAATGGCTTTATTCACACTTCGGTCAACCGAAATTGCTCAACCGAAAGTGATTGATTCTCAATCTTTTGGTCTATAAATAACCATTTCTTTTGCATTCAATTTCAACAACTTACAAGAAATATTTAGATAGTTTATTTATTAAAAATCATTGAGTTTACTTGATTTTAAATTCTATTTCTTTTATTACAAAGAATTTCTTGATTGAGTAGTCCAAATCTGATTATTCATTATTTACAAAGGGAGTTGGGAGCATATTTATTGTTCTATTGGTATATGTAGATGACATCCTTATTACTGCTTCTGATCAACACGAAATTACTTCCCTGAAGGGCTTCTTACATAATCAGTTTAAGCTAAAAGATCTTGGGAAGTTAAGGTATTTTCTTGGCTTGGAGATCGCAAGATCAGACAAAGGAATCTTCAATGTCACAAAGACAATATGTTTTGCAATTACTTGAGGATACTAGATCCCAGGCATGTAAACCGGTTGTGTTGCCTATTGATCCTAAACTAAAACTTCGTTCAGATGAAGGAGATCTGTTTACAGATGTATCCATGCACAGAAGACTAATTGGTCAACTTCTTTATCTAACCATATCTAGATCTAATATTACGTTTGCTGTACACAAATTAAGTTGGTATGTGTCACAACCCAGGAAGCCACATCTTGATGCGGCTCATCACTTGTTACAGTATATTAAAGCCAGTCCAGGACAAAGAATTATGTTTTCTGCAACTTCTTCTTTTCAGTTAAGGGCTTTTACAAATGTGAATTGGGGTGCTTGTCTAGATACAAGGAAATCAGTTACCGGCTTCCGTGTTTTTCTTGGAGATTCTTTAATTTCTTGGAAAGCCAAGAAACAGACCACAATATCCAGATCTTCAGCTGAGACTGAATATCATGCTCTAGCTGCCACTACTAGTGAGCTGATTTGGCTAACTAGGTTGCTTCATGACTTCCAAATTTTTAACAAAGATCCAGCATTTATTTTTTGTGATAATCAAGCGGCAATTCACATTGCTTCAAATCCTATTTTTCATGAACGCACTAAGTACATAGAGATTGATTGCCACTTTGTTAGAGATAAAGTGACTAGTAGTTCTGTCAAGTTATTACCAGTTCATTCTATTCATCAATTAGATGACATTTTTACAAAGGTTATACCAACTTCTTTGCTATTTACACTATTGTCCAAGATGGGTGTTATCAATCATCACTCCATCTTGAGGGAGAGTAACAGAATATAAGCTGGGAGCTGGGAAGTTAAGCAGCTGGGTTAAGCAGCTAACCAAAGGAAGAAGACAGCAATGGGGCCAACTATAAGTTAGGCAGTTAGATTAGTTCATCATATACACGTGTACATTTTGTATTGGCTTGTAAAGCTGGATTAGTTAGAAGTAGTTAGTTTGTTAGTTGATTGTATTTTGTAGTTATACTCTCTTTAATGAGGTAGTAATACAATTGAATTCAGTTTCTATTTCATCTCTTTCGTTTTCTTCTTTTCATTCATTCTTCAATAAAGTATTAGTCCAATCCTTGTTCAATTTACTCAGCTCCGTACATCCACTATTGCTGCTAATCCCTCAAACACCATATAGTAAAACAACTCCATTTTGTGATTTTTATTCACCTCTTCTCAAATTACAATGCAAATAATCCCTACAAAAAAATCCAAGGAGAGAGTAGAGAAAAATGCAATCTTTATCTCACCCTCTCGTTCTCTGTACTCTGTAGATATAAAAATAGATCTTATATTCACACACATACATGATACATGCAGATATTAATGAGCGGCGTATGATTATATTTTGTAGAAAATTGCAATGATGGTCCTCAATTAATTTCTGTAGTAACAATTTGATCACTACATATTGCATCATCATTTTATAAAAAAAAAAATGATAAATCGAAATATTTCATGACTTTGTTAAGCTGCCCCAAAAAAAATTGTTATCAGTAATGCAATGCCAATCATGGTTCAATCAAAAAGCAATTGCAATGCCAATCAAAAGATAGTTATTGCTATTCAAAGATGACAAAAAGTTGATCTTCAATTTATTGCTCGATAGCAAGCCGATCACTAACTTTGGGGAATAAAACTTAGTTCTGGATTTTTTATAATAGTTGTCCAATTAATCCTTAACAATGAAAAAATCCAAATCTTTGTTAAATTCTCACGTTTCATTTCAATGTAAGCACCAAACTACTTTATGAAGCAAAGTTTAGCTTTATAAAGTTGGACATATGAACATGTGATATTTTGATGGCTTTTGTGATTAAAGATTAATTTTGCAACTATAATCAAAAGTTCATAATAGATAAGGGATCAATAGATCTATTTTTCCATTTTTTTCATGGTTCACATTATCATGACACGTGGCTTTTTCTTGTTTGTCCATGTTGGGCTTTTTGTACGGGTTCCAAATGTAAAGTATTTGGATCTTGCCGGAGCAAGAGGTTATTCCCGTGATCCGCGTATTCCAGCCGTCCGACAACATTGTGGGCCCAATATTTTACGGGTTTCTTGGGCCCTATCCTCCCACGGGTTTGGGCATACCATGTGAATAAGGCGAATTTTCATGAAATATATTTAGCACTTTTTTTTTTTTTAATGACTCAGGTGTCTAAGTTTCGCTCGACGAATCCTGAGTAGTGGCTGCATTTCCCCTTGGTTCGCCAATCGCCACCTGGGTTAATTCGGATGCTATCACAACTTATACATATTTGGGTCAGACATTTGACGGTTCTCCACCCATGTCGACTTCTGCCTTCCAACATTTAAATGTTGTATTCCAATTATCGCAGGGATTCGAACATTCGATACTCCTTAGAGAACCCTCCTGTTTCACAATTGCACCATGCCCGTGGGGGCACACTTGTTGGTTTTAGATGCACATTAGGTTGGTGTGCGGTACATGTTGGGAGCCGACAAAATTTGTTAAAAAATAAATTTTTAGTAAATTTTAATGAGAATTGATAAATTTATTTTTGAAGTATTGATAAAAATTGCGGGTTTCAGGAAATGCATGATTAAAATAAATGGTTGATTTTAACTTAAATTTTTGAACTTTTTTTTATTAGGGCTTGATAAAAATTTGACTTTTGTTCATATCGTTTGACTAATTATATGTAGAAAATTTATTTTCTATTTATATAATTAATTATTGGAAGTAAAGTCACTACTATATATAGCATTTTAAAAATATGATTCTCATTTTTCAAAAACAAAACATCTGTTTTCTTATGACAGATCGAATAAGATCAAAACTTAATTATCTTATTTCTATTTAAGGGTGAAATAATCGTCAATCTGTCAAATTAAAATGAAATCACGTTTTGAGATTGTGGGTTTTGTTCTAGGTGGTTTAAATTTCAATAATTAAAAATTGTTTGGAATCTAACCGCTCGTTCAATTTTAAAAAAAAAAAAAATTAATTATTTTATCTAAGATATATTTTATTAGTTCAAAAACTAATCCAAATCTAACTATGTCCACCCCTATTTCTATTAACACGTCTGTCTTTTTTGTTTCGTATATTATATATCTATTACATATCAGACATAACTTAAATATATTTAGTAGGACATAATCACGGAGTTACAGGACATAATAACATATTAGGTGGAGTTGCCTAATCACTTGTAAGCTCATAATGTCTACTCAATGTGGGACTTTGTTCATATTTTTCCAACAAGTCACCTTCAAACCGAGTGTAGCATCATCTTGACTCCCCTTCACGTGATAATCTATCGGTATCTTTTACTCTCTACCAAGGAATTGTGTCGGTAGTCGATGCCATAAAAACCAACGTCCAATTTTTCCGGCCATCGAGATCTAACTCGGGGTCTATCACTTTTGTTCAGTTGTATCTAGTGTGATCTCATTTGAACAACTCGATCTAAAAATTTATGTCATTGAGAGCGTTACATATATATTATTTAAATTTTGTCTTAGCATGCCTCTCACATGTAAATATAGTTAATTATCATGTTCTTTGGTTATATTGTGGTATTTTCTATAGGAAAAAATCCACCTCAAATGTGCAGCGAATGCAACAGAAATGAAAGACGACGGTCACAAAAGAGAGAACCACGCTAACTAAGGTCTGTTTGGCAAGGTTCTTCAAAAGTCAAAATTTGCTTTTGAGATTAAGAATCTACTTTTGGACATATTTGGATAAGTTTTTTAAAGTGTTTTGTTTGATTAGAAGATCCTTTAAAATAAGTTGATTTAACATAACTTTCTCGAGAATTTCTTTCTTTCTTGAGAATTTCTTCTATAAGAAGGAGAACCATAAACGAAAACCTTGTTAAATGGTTCCTAAATGTAATTTGACTAACTGTCAACAATCTCACAAAAAATGAGACTTTTTTAACCCAATAGACTTAACCTACAAAGCTTTCTTCACCTACTCAATTCTCTATGCACAAAATTAAATGGCCAGCAACATGGCCTCTCTCTCTCTCTCTCTCTCTCTCTCTCTCTCTCTCTCTCTCACACACAAACTTTATGGCTGCCGAATTGATTGTATATAAATCCGTTCATGTGTTCCTTGTGTTTCCTAAATGAATTTGGATTTCTTGAACGAAGACTTTATAAATAAGGTCTATATCTTTGTATTTTTCACATCATCCCGCATGGCAGCCATAGTTAGTCAATTTTTCGTGTGCATCCTCCTCCTTTTCCTAACCCCTCGCGCTCTTTGTCGCACTCTTACAGTGAAGGACTCGATCGTGATAACGACACCTTTTGAGTTTTCCAATAATTTACAAAGTTCTAGAAAGGGTGATAGCATTGAAGGGCTCCATCAAGTTAAGAAATACCTCTACCAATTTGGTTATCTCAATACTCTTGATGCTAACCATAAGGATTTATTCGACGATACATTAGAATCTGCAATCAAAACTTACCAACTCAATCACAACCTCGACATTACTGGATTTTTAGATTCTCATACAATGTCGAAAATGATGACGCCTCGATGCGGGGTACCCGACATAATCAATGGAACCAACACAATGTACCGTAGCACCAACCCCTTGAATACTTCACAATTCACTTTCTTTCCAAGTCGCAGAAAATGGACTGAAACCCTACTTTTCTATAGATTTCAAACTGGGTTTCCTCAAGACTTCATGGAGCCCATACGGTATGCCTTTGAAATATGGTCTAACAAAACAAACTTCTTCTTTTTCGAACTTCGAGATGATCTTGATGAAGAATATTCAGATTTACAAATTGCTTTTGTTTATGGTGAACATGGCGATGGATATCCGTTTGACGGACCCGGTGGGGTCCTTTCGCATGCGTTTCAGCCGACCAATGGCCGAATGCATTTTGATGCATCCGAGGATTGGATAGTTGGTTCTCTTCCTCGTACAATTGATATAGTTAGTGTTGCGTTGCATGAAATTGGGCATCTTCTTGGACTTGGGCATACGAATATTCCAGATGCAATTATGTACCCTAATATCCGTTATGCTATGGTCAAGAGAACTTTACATCAAGATGATATCGATGGAATTAGAACTTTATATGGATCTTGATAGCAAGATCAACATATGGTACCAAATCGATTCGTTTTTCTTTTGTTTGGTTGACTCAAGGTTAGGTAATAAGTCTCCTCCTAAATTTATATTCGATACTCCACTTTGAATTTAAGCAATAATAGAATTTAGGGTTTGAGGAATAACATTATATGTTAGTTCAATTCGACTTAGCTACGATGTTCCATGCTTAACATTACAACATTATTCTTCCGCAAATTAAAAAAAAAAACATTATATTGATTATTGTTTCATGTTTAACATTACAACATTAGTTCTTGCTTGATGTACAATGATTTTGACATCATTGTTGACAACATGCCACGTGGCATGTTATCATTTGACAGTTTAAAAAACAACTCATTATTTCAACCAATAATTTTTTGTCACAACCAACATTGTCAACAATGTTGTACAAAAACATTGTACAAATAGCATAATTCTAGTTCTTATGCAGATTCGGAAAAATATTATATTAATTATTTGTACGAAAAAATAATTACAATGAATTAAAGGGCAATTTTTGATAGTACAACCTTGATAAATGTCAAATGGGAATGGCATGGGAGTTTGTAGGATGTCATAGTTAGAGAGCTCACATCTGATAGGTTGTGCTCTTACTTTGGCATATAATGAGGACTATTTTAAGGCCTATGATTTGTTTAGGAAAAGTTACGTTAGGTATAGTGAGACGACCTTAGGATTTAGAGGTGTTCAATGGTTAGATAGGATGTTTAATCTGTTAGGGTTTACATTTCTATTTTTTGTTTTCAATTTGAATTCATTTTTTATTTTCTGTTTTGAGGGATTATTTTCAGATTGCAGAAAAGACGTTTGGTTTTAAAATTTTAGAAATAGTTTTATGACATTTTTTATTAATTTGATTATTTAGCAAAACATATCAATTTTATGCTAATATGTGATTATTTAGTTTTTTTGTATTTGGGTAGGTTTTTTGAGATTTTATTAATTATTTTAATTTGAGAAATTTTTAAGTTTATTTTCCTTGTTTTGAGTTTTTTTAGTGTTTCCTTGTTTTCAAAAATGCATTTTTGAAAATAACATACCAAACACATTTTTGAGTGTTTTAGAAAACTAAAAATTGCCTCAAAACGGTAAACCAAAAGCACTCTTAATTTTTCAAGTTGGCTATGTTACAGGTTGTATTTCTTAGCCTTTATTTGTCGCGCTAAGCAATTTTAAGTCCAGTTGTCTTATATAGATAATTTTGTCGAGCTCTCCTTCCCAATCTCAAATATTCTCCTAAGATGTTTTATGGCATCTTCGTCCTCAAATTTCTCTCGGCTTGATCTAAGACCTTTGTTCACGAGCGTCTTGGCACAAATTACTAATGCACCACTCAGGCATATCGAATTCAGAGCATACCAATGACATTGAGACAAGATTTTTGCTCTTACATAAAATATAAGAGCGAGATTTAATTGACAATATTAAATTCTTTCGTCTTTTCATCTTACTAATGTGCCAGCCAAGCAATCCTCGTACGTTAAAAGCATGGTCTGCCATGTGATAGACTCTATGGTGCTCGGAAGTCAGCCGTAGAGGCCAGGGTCTGCAACCAACACAGGTTGTATTAAAGAAGAAAATAAAAGACGATAAAAACTTATACAAAGTCCATAAACCTAGCCTAGTATGAGTCATACAGAGCTCGGGTAATTTTAGGTTACCGACCCAACATGGCTCAATTTACACCTCTATTCTAGGTGGCCGAGTTGGTGGAGCAGGTGAACGCGGAGACCAAAGGTCACGAATTCGAATATCCTGTCAACACTTCCTCGGTCGAGCCCGTCGCACCGAGCTTGCCTAGTGCAGTTTACCTCTCCTGTGTGGTTTGCGGATTACTGCACATGAAGTGGAATTTACCTAGTGCGCATTCACATTGGTAGGCCTCTGCCCCATGGGGCGGTTGCGGGTTCCTACATCGTCGTCGTAAAAAAAAAAAGTAGAAAGAAAGTTATGCTGTGAGCAGTTATCCCCACTGGGAATGAATAGAATTTTTCTATTAAAATTTACATCAATGTTACTCGATAAATAGTATCCGGCCACGTTCTTAGTGTTTCTTTCCTTTTCGAGGAATCAGCTGAAGAAGAATGGAAGATCAAACGGCAGCTTCTACTCGGGAAAAGGGTAACGAGTCCCTCTCTCTCTCTCTTATATGAAACCATACTCCTTAGGATTCCATTGAAAACGATAAAACCACGAAACAAATATTTTTTTCAAAAGAATAACGAAAATCAGATACAGGAGATTAGAAATGAAGATGTGGGTACTGTCTTCTGCCTACTTAGACATCATTTGGGATAATTAACAAGATGATCTTCTGCAGGTAAGGAGCGTGGATGCTAAGGAAGCATGTCGGCTTCAGAAGCAGAGTTCAAAGAGGTTACTGAAATGATAACAAATAACTGAAGCATGCCCTTAACACTACTGCATTTGAAATGGTTAATTCTTAAATAGGCATTGTCTCATTTTGTGATTGTTTGATGGTGTAGGCACATCCTCCGGGTGCTATTAACGTGCAAATATATAGACTTATAAAAGAGTGGACGGCGTGGGATATAGCTAGATGAGCTGCATTCGCATTTTTTGGCATCTTTCCTGGAACAGAGGAGAATCCTGAGTTTATCCAAAGTGGGATTTATATAAATAATTGTTTCTTGTCCAGCCTCTACTCAAAATCTTTTTGTAATCATAGAGTTCTTTGGCTTGTGCAAGCAGATGTTGAGTCAAAAATAGATAAGAGTGCAAAGATAATTGTTGCCTGCTCGGCCGGTGGAACGATGAAGCCATCACAAAATTTCTTAGAAGGCCAACAGTCAAGGTTCTTCTCTGCTTCTGTTGCTGTTTTTGCGTGCTATTTATGATTTATGGCCATAAGAATTTCTTTGGGAAAAAAAATAAGATTTCTTATTTATTATTGCAATCAATCATTCTTGGTAGATGTAATATAAATTTAAATAGATAAATATTCTTCAACACGGTACAAGATAAAACAAATACTCTTAAGTTCAAGTCTCACTGTCACTCATTATGAAAAATGTACATGTAATGTGAGACATTTGATAAGAAAATGACTATGGTCTACATGTATAGGTGCGTGTTGAAGACAAAATATAGATAACGGTTTACGCTTTTTAACAATGTGGTTCGGAAATAAGAAATGCTTCATCACTTTTAACACTTTGTGCAGGTCACTCATAGCAGCTTACTTGCTTGTTCTCAATGGTTATACTAATGTCTATCACTTAGAAGGAGGGCTTTACAACTGGCTTAAAGAAGACCTTCCATCAGAATCTGAAGTATGAAGTCTACCAGAAAACGTGCAAACCAGAAAAAACAGTGATTCATCGTAATGGACGACGCGGCTCTTCTTGAATGAAAATGATGAGTTTTGGGAATCATTAAGAGCCTATAACTTTCCACACTCCAAAGGCTTTTCTTATGCATAGAATGAATGACTGTACAAACAATAATATCAGCCATCCAATATTGTATCAGCAGTAAACATGAGACATAGTGATTACATGAGATCCAAAATTATAATGGACTAGGATTCATCAAATAGAAAATTCTTTTTTGACTTGTATTTAATAGAAAGCTGATGTGCTCCCCTTGCTAAACAATTTAGGCTTCCCAGAAGTTTCTTCGCAACCCAGCAGTATCACTTCTTTAGGTACTGAATCGTCAATGTTCAATAGTTAAATCTTGACGTATCTAGAAGCCAGTACATGGTGATCTCCTGCTGCTTGAAATATCGATGGTCCTCTTCATGAACAAGAACAAGGTTTAAATAGTATTTCACTCTAAAATTGTTATTGATGTTTTGAGATGTTTGTGTGAGCCCATATGGGCTCAGAAACAGTCTGATTGGCATTGATTCACCTGTGATGCCAACGAGCATTGCATAAAATGTCATCATTCATCAAATTAGCACACATATATACTAAGAAATTGGTTGTACGGGACACAATTTACGCTAACTTTTTTGACTACTCAGTGAGTGAACAAACAAATCCCAAACCAAGCTACCATCTCAAGGGGGAAAGGGAAGAGGAAGCAAATTGCTTATACTAAAAGAGGCAAATAAAAATTCTTAAACCTCTGACTGGAGCATCATCCATCAGCTCAAACGTGGCAAGTGTCTCTGTCTCGACATGGGTGTTCGCCCCTGAACCAGTTGATTGACGGCGTCTGATTTCAAGATCCATATTCTTCAACTTGATTCTTACTAGTAGAAAATATATTTTGCCAACAACATCTTTGAGATGATACCTGGATATTATAATTCAATCAGCAGGGCCTATAACAAATTCATGTCTGTAGAAAAGTAATTAGCTTCACAAAAACCAGAAGGATTATTTGATGAAATACAGGGCACTCACAGATAAGCAGAGGAAAATTTAGTGGATTGATCAAGAAAAAACAGAAATTTGACAATTGAACCACTAAAGACCCATCCATCTATTTATAGTAGTGGCCAAGAAGCTTAGGGGCCGTTCTCTTTGTATTTCAATTTTGTGTTTTGAGTTTTGAATTCATTTTGTGTTTTGTGTTTTGAGTGTCTGTTTTGAAGTTTCTGAAAATGCGTTCTTTTTGTCATTTTGAAAAACTGTTTCGAGAAACATGAAAATGGAAAACGCGTTTACTTTGAAATTTTGAGAATATTTTTGTAATAATATTTTATTCAATAAATATGATTATTCAATAAATTTTAATAGTTTAATATTAATATAATATTAAATAACATCTAAAATTGTCAGTTGGTGAATCTTAAAATATTTGTTTCTAGATATAAAAAACACATTAAATTAAATTGGACAAATCCTTATTTTTGTCCTTATACGTAACTTGTGACAATAATTAACTAGCATCAAATAACAACCAATGCTTCCTTGCTTTAGTAATGAGCTAAAATAACAATGGTCTGACCTAAGTTTTGAAAAATCATTATCTCATATGTTTTGGGAGCCACGTTAAGCATAAAATACAGTGACGCACATGAAGAGAACTTCGTCATGATTGGGTCAAGCGCACTTCTAACGCTACCAATGTTATTTTATTCATATTTCTATTCTCTTGTCCATCTTAATCTTTTTTAATCAAAAAGAGTAATGTATCATTAATAAAAAGAATGGCATCCTTCAAGAGGATAAGGTATAATATCCATATACTTCATTGACATCCATGTTTGCAATATCTACATGTAATAATGCAGCAATCAGAACCTTTCAAATCCTTAGTTCACAAATTGCAATCAAGGAAATTAGAAGTTCTTCAAATGAATCAAACTAACAAATACCAAACTAATTCAGCGGTTTGTTTGTTTACAGAAACAACAATAGTATTCATCATTCTCATATCACATAGTCAAAACATCTTAAATTCATGCTTATGACATTTTTCATCAGCCCAACAAGAGAGCTTTTATATCTATTACAAAAGAAAACTCATATTTAAGATAGATTTTCCTCATAGTACATGACCAAAATTCTTTTATTTATCTGATAGAAGGGCAAGAAGAGTCAAGGATTCTTGCCCCCATTGCCACCGCTTCTTCCTCTTGAATCATGCTTGGGATTGGGTCCTGCATAGTCATAATCTAATGTGGCATCAACCTTTAGTAGCTTTCTTGGATTCACATGGACCTAAAAAACATGGAGCATAAGGATCATTTAGAAGAGGGGGGATGGACGGAGTTGAGTTAGAAGTGTCAAAATGTGTCGATCATCATAAGTGCACATGAAAAGCCCGGTCTCATGATTTCCCAGTACATTACAATAAAAAATTTATTAAGATTATGGTAGTATTTAGAAAGCCTGTGGACAGGCGCAAGTGGAAATAGAATTGCCTCAACGAGCAGAAAACTGATCAATAATTAGAAAAGGCTATCAATTGGCATACCAGTTGGTTGGAAGCCCACCGCTCATAATAATGAGTGTATCTTTCCAAGGAGTTCTTCGCCATCTCTCTCCTCCTCTCAGTGTCATCATACTGGGAACACAATGTGAAAATGTAAATAGGCAAGGATTATTTTAAAAAACAATGGAAAAGAACTTGGTACAAAAATTTGCCTTACTTGTACACTAGCATCAAAGATACCATCTACATCCTAATAATCTGTAGAATGTATAATTTGCCTTACTTGTACACTAGCATTTCACACATTATACAGCAACAATATGCAAGTGGAACTCAAAATTTCACTATTTAAACCGATAAGCAACGGATGAACAAGAAGCTTCCACTAAAGATGTCCCGAGAGGTGTACATCGAACTGCTGTGCTCATTAGGATTGTATCATGTGGTAAAAGACTCCAAACCCAATCATTATGCACCAACACCTTCAAACATTTCAAAGTAGAACGATCCCAAATACATATAGTCATGTCCCAAGAACCACTATAAATCTTACCAAAATCCAATGCAAGACAAGTTATGGGGCCTTCATGTTCCCAAACTCGAAATTCCATATTCTGATTTTGAGGTACACAGAGGTCAAATAAGTGAGCATTCCCATCCTCTGCCTTCCAACCATGTATGAACCCATCTGTACCCCCAGCAACCAAAAGCCTTGTATCGGCCGCCAATGCACGAATAGTACACCCAAGAGGCCTGGATGATGCGATTAACAACCCTTCCTCCATGTCCCACATTCTCACAATCTGATCATAACCCGAAGTAAAAACAATCTTCTTAATTGCCAACATAAAAACTGCCCTAATTGCTTCAGTATGGCCATACAGAGTATCAATACTAAAACGTCCCATAAAAGTATTGCTATGGAACTCCCTCTCCACAAACAGCTCCTTCCATGACTTCTCATCCGAATTCCCTGGCCCAAAGTTGACTGGTGTTATTGGATGGCCACACCTCTCACAGTAAAATTCTTTCCAAACATGGTGTTCCGATGCAAGCCTATACAAATAAGTGTTGACACAGGGCAAAATGCCCAGCTCTTTTGGATCGAGACAGTTGAGGATTTCAGATATCAATGCCAGGGGAAGGTCAGTGATGGACTGACTATTATTGAGTAAACTTTCATTGCCAGAAAGGGCTATTTTGGCATTTAATTTCGATATGGATTTTGGATTTTCAGACTCAAAAGTAAGAGATTTTATATTGTTAATCAATATGACTTGAGGCTTGTCAACTTCTTCTATGCGAGGATTATCTAAGCAATCTATTGAGGTGTTCTTCGAGCCAATTCTTACAGATCTTTGGCATTCAAATGCCATAAAATTACTTGTCTATCTAGATGAAAAATTCAACCCTTCAAAACACAAAACCCACTGGATGTGATAAAATTTCTGTACAATATCCAGTAATTAATCTGAAAGCTCAAAGAAAAATTATAGAAAATCCCAAAAACATTAACAAAATTCCCCAAGTCAAACAAACCCTACAAAAGCAGAAATTTAGCCCAAATGTCAAAACCTAGTTGATGAAAAATACAAAGGAAACAATAATCATTCATTAAAAAAGGAAAAGAAAATAGCAATTGTGGACAAACTGAGATATATGCAAACAACACTTACTGTCTGCTAGTTCTGTAGTTCACAGAACGTGCGAGTCTGCGACGGTGCACGGACGGTGGATGAAGTGGCGGGCGTGGATGCAGGGAGTGAGGGAAGTGAGGGGGAAGAAGAAAGAAAGGGGAACAGCTCGATTTTCAGTTTTCTGAGAGAAGAAGAGAGGGGAAAGAGGTAAAGAGGGGAAAGAGGCCATTTCCGTGTTTTTGGAACAGTGCCGCGTTTCGGGGATTTTGGCTTGAAAACTCACAAAACGTGGAAAATCACGTTTTCTATTTTGTGTGTAAATTTTTTGGCCATTTTCAAAAACTTGTTTTCAAAAATAGGGAAGAGAACGCGTTTTCACCATTTTTGAAAATTAAAAACAGAAAACGACTTGAAAACGGTAAAGAGAACAGGGCCTTAGTTGTTCTCTTTGTGTTTCAGTTTTGTATTTTGAGTTTTGAATTCATTTTGTATTTTGTGTTTTAAGTGTCTATTTTGAAATTTCTGAAAATGCGCTATTTTTGTCATTTTGAAAAACTATTTCTGAAAACATAAAAATGGAAAACGCGTTTACTTTAAAATTTTGAGAATTTTTTTTTAATAATATTTTATTCAAGAAATCTGATTATTCAATAAGTTTTAATAGTTTAATGTTAATATAGTATTAAATAACATATAAAATTTGAAATTGATGAATCTTGAAATATTTTTTTCCAAATATAAAAAACATAACCTAAATTAAATTTGGTAAATCTTTTATTTTGTCTTTGTACGTAACTTGTGACAATTTCATCGAATTCATGTTAGTTCTCACAATTCTTGCCAAATACAATTTTGATCGTCTAAACACGATGACCGTACACACATACTGCAGGCCCTGAAAACCCAATCAATAAAGCCAAATGGCTAACAATTTTTCACTTCCATACAATTTTTCACACATACACACAAACTGAATGTTTCACTTCCAATCCGTGAATACTTGGTACTAAAAAACTCCACAAAATTGCATTTCTTCAAATAGAAAAAGACAACAAAAAATAACTAGAGAAAAGGATAAACAATATAAGAAACTTGGCTGCAAAAAGAATTCTGTATTCAATTTCCAAAACATGGAAAGCGTGATATCCTAGAAACTCATTTCTTCTTGCCAGCCTTAGCAACATTTCCAGCTTTAGTCTGTACAAATCAATTAAAGAAATTAGGTGCAAAACAAAAGTGAAAATGATCAATATAATAAGACAATATTACTAGTGAAGAACAAAGCATTTTTTTTTTGTTGCTAACAATGATCAAAATATTAATAAGACAATAGATGGTCCAAACAATTTTTTGCCAAGTGTAGATGCAGAAGTGGATGTCAACTGTGAGAAGGTAGAAGGGACATCATCTTGCATGAGCTGCAACTATATAAAAAAGTGTTCCGCAGATGTTCTAAACCACTAATGGTAACATCAAAGTGGTTAATTATTTTATGCAACCATTAGTGTGAACAAAATCAGGACTAAACCTAACAGTCATCAATTATTCATGACAAATTGTCCTCCTCTATAACAAGAAGCAGATAAGGAAATAAAAATTTGAGGTTGGTGTCATTCTACTTTTGCCCAAAAAATAATATTCAGGCAGCAAAGCTTCACATGTTTCTCTGAACTTACCTTTACAAATACTTCTTTACACTTCATAGGGGATGCTCCACATAAAAGCTTCTTTTCAGACAGCTGATTTAAGTTTCCTAGATTGTCGCTATAGACTTGGTTATAATGAGACCTTATGGAGAAAATATGCTTTATGCATGCATAGATTACTGGTTTCTAGTTGTATGAACGAAAAAGATTATAATGAATTAAATCTAGTAAAGCATAGAACTACAAGTTCTTACCCTTGCTATTGGATGATTATAGCATCTCTACATTTACACTTTATTCTATATCAAGCAACAAATGTAAATCATACAACATTGATGCATTGATAAAATAAAATAAAATAAAAATGATGAAATGGTTAAGAAGCACACCTGCTTAGATGTTGAAGGAGGTTTTCAGTCAAAAATTGGATGGCTATCACGACCACCACCTTCCTATGAAAGAGCAAAACTCGCAGAAGGGAACAAAGTAGATGAATTGTAATCAAAATCTTTCTTTGAACCCTTACCATCCCACAACTGATCAAATGAATGAGTATTTGATTGAACTTCCAATAGTGGAGAAAATATCTCCATGTCATCCTTGAAGTTATATCGACGAGGTGCAAGCAATCTTCCCAGTGATCCACTTGTCAATGAACTGCTCCGAAGAGGTGTTTCTGCTGCAACAGATAAACTGAGTGCATGGTGCAGACACAGAACTACCAACTGAATAAGAAAATATTCTATGCTGAAAAGAAAATATTCTTCAAGGAAATTGCAAATCGCTCTTTGCACAATGACCTTAACCATGGTAAATGACCTCAAACTGAGTATTAATTAGTCTAGACCACCTCTAGAATTCAAAAAGTTAAAAAAGATCCATAACGAGTTGAGTACACCTAATACAACGGAGCCCAATCAATCATAATATACTGTTTAAAATTTATTGTAATTAACTAGTAAAGCCCCATTTGCCACAACAATCAGAGATAAGAGAACTCACTGTTCCTTATCAAGACATAAATGGTTATTAAGCATAAAGAAGTTACAAATTAACTTCTTTGTGAAACAATCAAACTAAATTATATATTTCATATATGACTTCTACCAGTTTCACCAACTTATATTGCTAATCACTTTTCCGATAATCAATCATGAGATCCAAGTTTGTAAGAATGTGTCCAAACTTAATTCAGGAAATGTTTTAAATCACAAACATGTGCATACAACCTACAAACAAGAAGAAACATGTGCATTAGCAATCTGAGATTTCGAGAAACTAATGTCATACTTATTAACTGTACTAAGATCAGTAAACTTGGAAGGATAATTATGAAAAAAGATTTTCCAATAACAAAAAATTACAAGTGAAAGATTATCCGACACACAAAGAGTGGAAAAAGAAAAAAGACAGAAGAATCTCACCAGTGGCTGCAGACCTGATGATCATCAGAAGCTTCCGCCATTTTTACCTCACTTCAAACCCTTTTCGAATTACAAAATTGAGATGAAAGAATCAAAGAAAAGAGTTAGGTAAACTAATTGTGAAAATTACAATTCAAGATTCTGAATAATTTTTACAAAGAATAAGCTTAAATAAGAGATGAAGTGCTGCATTTGTTTGATCATTTGTTTAGAAGTACAAAACCCATCCAATTGGAGCTGTTTTTGGATCAATTGGTGCAATTCTTATGCTACCCATGGTCGTATAATGTTGCTGAAGACTCGTTTGGGCAAATTTGGTGATTCAATGTAGTGGTGAGGATGAATTGAAGTTTACACATTCGAACCCATAGGCTGCGCGACTGGCAGGATTTGATTCTAATCGATTGGGAGATCTATTGGTTGAAGTATGGCCATGGTTATGACTGTCTGGGTAAAGGATACTGATCGGCAGTGGTGCGAGACCATGAGTGTTGCCGAAACAAGAGTTCTCGACAGTAGAAGTGTACGACAGTTCTGATTTTTGGACTACTTTTTCTGCTGATTCCGGTGAGTTCGCTGCCGGCGGTTGGGTGTATGTTGTAGAGGGCAGTGAGATGTGTTTAGTGGTGGTGGAATCCGACGGCCATGGTGGTCGGAAGGTAGTCAGACTTGGTTTCATAATCTGAATGTTACGGGAGACTATGTGAGGGGAGATGAAATTTTTTTTTTTTTTTTAATTTGGGTGAGCGTTTTCCGCGTGTTTCAACTTATTTCGTGTTTTGTACTGAAAACGCCCAAAACGTCAAAAATGACATTTTGTGTTTTTAGTACAAAATTTTTTTTTGTTTTCAAAAAAGGATTTTCGAAAATGGAAAAGAGAAGGTGTTTTCAATATTTTGAAAAATCGAAAACAGAAAACGGCCTGAAAACGACAAACAGAATAGGACTTTACTCTTTCAACTTAAAATATTAATTTTCAGCACATTGTAAGTGTAGGAATTATTATGTATACATTCTTATAAATATAATGTGTTGAGAATTTATTTAATCATGTACATTTTCTTTGTGATGAATTATATCTTTTGTAAATTTTGTAAATTCCTTTGTAAATCTTGTAACACAAACAAACATGATCTACAATCCACAACTGTCCAACCTCCATTGGAAATCCACATAGGGAACAAAAATTAGAGAATTATGATTTCTCTTTTCTTGTGCTAGCAAAATAATGAATTATGTTTTGTTCAATTTTTCAGAAATCCTAATATATTATTAATATAAATCCCAGTGGATTTAATCCATCTTTTAAAATTATTTTGGTCCAATATTTAATTAATCTAATTAATTAAATTTGGTACATGAATTAATTAAATCAATTAACTAATTGTCCAACACTTGTTGATTAATTAATTGGTGAATCTCATTCTTCTAGTTCTCCTCTTGTGCGTGACTCACTAGGTTCCTGATCACGATATCTAATGACGTGAATTATTATTTTGATCTAATCAAAATCGATAAATTAAAATATCATTTTTAATTTATCATCAATTCACATCATCATTCTAAATTAACATCTAGCAATGTGTCGAGTCATTTATGTGACGAAAAATGTCAGTGGTATGACAAAATCAAACATGTTCTTTTATCGTAAAACTATAATCCTTTCGTCAATATGATCCGTTCATATACGAGATATGGATAAATGTCAATCTTAATTATTGATCATATATTTCATCTCACTATTAAGTCAATTTAAGTCAAAAATTCTTTTTCGACTTAGGAGTATACATTGGCCAAGGATTTCGTTATTAGATTAACTGAATGAAATGTGGATCATAATCTCTTACTATTTAAGAGTGACGAATCATCCATTGATATTCATAACTTTCATATGATTCTTGACATATTCGAACGATGTCATATTAGCAATCATTGGCAGAGCAACATCCAATATCACAAAAGTATAATTGTTCTCATATAAGACATTGTAATGACATCAAGTTGAATGACCAATTCCACTATTGAACGTTAGAGATTAATCGCTGACACTCATGTAGTTATCCATGTGGAATCTCCCTAGGGGGTCTCCAATATTTTTCTTCTATAACAAAATATCCACGTGATCATTTAAATGTCACCACACTTTAGCTACTTACTTCACAAGTAAGAAATGTCGCACATGATAGTCTATCCGTAATAATTATTTACATACCTCATTATTATTTACGATCACGAATGATTTAGGATTTAGTCGTATGTAATTTGTATCTCACAATCGCAACTCTTTGTGATTAATAAATTACCAAGATTTGAATTTACGGATTTTATTATTTGATTTATTAGAATATTAATTTAATTAAATAATAAACCTGCCATAAATAAAATGCATCAATTATATATTTAAAGTGTTTATGTCTAAAGTTAATTAGACTTAGGGCATAATACTTACATAATGTGCTATTGTTTTGCCGGGGAAAAAATTGCTAAAATTCTTACCCTAATTATATTTTTGCAAGACCATTAATAAAAACAAAATCCCTACTTTCAGTTGAATCGGAGAATTTGATGGGGTTCCTTTGTTATATCCATTTGTCTTTAATGATTTCTGCTACACAATAGCAGTCATTTAGATAAAATAAATGTTAGAATTCGAGTGTGACTCGAATTCTGTTGAGAGTTGGTAGTGTATTTTTGAGAAGTCAAAGACGAACAAAGAGAAGAAATTGGCGCAAAAGCGCTTGTTGTCCATGCCATGGGCGCTTGAGCATCTTTTTTAGCATCGCCACTAGCTGGTTGCGCCATGGGCGCTCGAGTGATGGTGTTATCTGACTAAAACCCTAGTTGCAATTTGATTGTTTTAACATTTTTAAACAACCTCGAACACTCTATCATTTCTTAGGTCTATTATATTAGGATTTCAATAAATATTAGGATTTCATCGTATTACATATATTGGGAGTAACCGTTGGTTTATAAGAGCTTCACCTTTTGTAATCATCCTTTGATATATAGACTTTTCTTCTTTTTTGTCCGTGACTTTTTTTTCCATCTTGAGTTTCCACGTAAATATTGTATTCTTGTTTTTATTTTTCATATTGTCAATTCTCATTTTTCGTAACAATAAGAAAATCAAACTAACTACAACCTACACAGCTCCTAGATCTTTTCGTTGATTAAACATGGAAGCTAGTCTAAACTATCCCAGCAAAGTAGCTTAGAACTAAACACTTAAAATGAGTGGTATAATTGAATTAAAATCATGCTACATGTACAACATTGGTTAACAGCATTGGTCGACGACATCCTATCTGACATCATCATATTCATCCATTTTAAAAAACTGTTTTCTACATCACATGTTAGGATTTTGATAACACATGATTGTCAACCATTGTTGTCGACAAATGTTGTACATTTATCTTTATTCATTGAATTATAGCTTACAACTCCAAATTTCAAATGTGCACCAATCCCAAACTAGCATACATAATTGTGTGTGTGTGTGTGTGTGAGAGAGAGAGAGAGAGAGAGAGAGAGAGAGAGGTCACTTGCCCTTGTTATACTCAATGTGGAGACAGTCTTCAATTCCAACTTCCATCTGCATGTTAAATAATCAAATGTTAATGAAGCAAGCTCTACTCAGCTGCACAATGCTTGAAAATTACATGGGAATTATGGTGCTCAAGTATTTGGATGATATTAGAATCCTCAGTCTGTTTCAAACGTCTTCCTGTTGACACATTTAAATCACAATTATTAACAATTAGATTGCACAACAATCAAATGGAGAAATCATTTTTAGAGCACAGTACCTTAATACTATTGTTGATTGGTGGAGGGGTATAGTCCCGAACATGAACCTTAGAAAAACAAAAAATTTACTAATAGGATCTTCTTTTAATTTTTATACTACAACGGTTCGGTTGGATTTAAATGACTCAAACCAAAATCAAACCTTTAGAATGATTTAGTTCGGGTCAAAATCGAAACGTTTATGGGTCCTTATGAATCCAAAGTAACGATTTCGTAAAGGTGGTCTCAATATGAGTTGGTGAATTCACGGTCTATACTTACACTACAGGGGCGGAGCCACTCACAGTCCAGTGCAGGCATGAACGTTGGGCCTTGGCCCCAGACTCAGTCCTTTTTTTTATTATTTTTTTGTAGTATTGGGTTTTTCATTTGTTTACAGCCCAGCCCATATGCTAATTTGTCTACCCAAAATGAAAAATTTGAAACCCAAGAGAAACCAAAATTATAACCCATTATCACAGCCTAGTTTCCCAAATCCAGACATTTCATCCCCTCTCTCTCGTCTGCGGCTCTCCCACTCTCTACCCACTCTGTCTGCTCGCCTTTCGTACCAGCACTCAGGGCACCATCAGCACCAATTTCGCCATCTCTGGTCACTTGACTCACTTCTCCTTTTCCTTCGCCTACTCCAAGTGCACGGGTGACATTTTCTAACTCTCCCCCTGGCAAGAAATTCAAAATTTTCTTTTAATCTGCCCTCGTTTTGGAATATTTTCAAAGTTCATTTCTTGCTTAAAAACTCACATTTCCGTGGGCCCTCAAATTTGTAGCAAAAACTTTATTGATCATGTGATTTTTCTATTTAATATTGGAGATTTTTCGGTTTAATATTGGGGATTTTGATTATGTGAATGTTGAATCTTGGTAATATTGTGATGGATTCTTGAAATCTTGATTTCTGTCAATTAGTTAAACAATTAGTGCTGATTTTCTGGTATTCTACCAATTAGTAAAAATTAGTAGTGATTTTCTTATCAATTAGTATTTAATTGTCACTTGTGGTTTATTTTAGTGTCTAGTGTCAATGGAGAGACTCTTTAAAAGAAAATCGTTAGTAAAAAATGTTGACGAGAAGATATCGAATAAAATGGATTTTGATGTTGCACAACTTCCCACTAATCCTAAACTAAGGAAGAAGATGATCATCTTATTAGTGTTGTGGCCATGTCATTTTTAGCGATGTCGTAATATCATTAAATTCATGACGGAAAAGTTCGAGCTTGATTAAATATTGCCCGCACTGAACAAAATTCTTGGCTCCGCCCCTGCTTACACAGTAAGAATTGGTATTGAAGTCTGGATATTCTGTATGAGACCATGAGTACAGTTAATCAATAAACATATTCAGTTTAGTAAACTTTGAGGATATTGATGTGCCTAATTTTCAGAAGTCTACGACTGAGATAAACTTAATAAAACAAGAAAAACAATTCAATTAGCTTAGGATATTTTTTATACTAATAAGTTCTTTCGTTTTATTGAGAAATTGTATGTTTTTGGTTAGGTTGATTTGAAAGATTATTCAAATAAGATTTTTAGTTGATTTGAAATTTTGAATTCATCTTGCGATATAAAAATTCACAATTTCCTAAACATATTTTTGTATTTCATAAAATATCAGCATGACTGTGACCTATTGAATGTGTTTTTTTCTTGTCCTATTTATGCGATCAAGTTTAGTTTAACAGTGAATGTTTTGTGATCAAGTCTGTGTAAGCTGTTATTATTTGTGATGGGCATGTGTTATTTGCGACTATTTGTTATTGTGCATGTCTTCAATGTGATTGTATGTGATGGTCTATTATAACATTGAATTTTTGTGAATGACTGTGTAAGATATTATTATTTGTGATTAGGTCTGTGTTATCTATGACCGTCTATGTTTAGGTCTATATTGATTGTGATTGTCTGTGATATATTTGTCTTAATTATGACTGTAAGTGATTATATATTTCTTAATTGTGACGATACGTGATTAGATCTGTGTTAACGGAGAGGTGTGATTAGATATCTATTAACAGTGATTGTTTGTCACATAATAAATTTATAGTGAAAGTTTGTGACTATTTATGTGTTAATTTTAACTCTCTGTGACAAATTCTGTGTTAACTATGACTCATTGTGACCAGTAATGTGTTGAATATAACATATTGTCTAGTTATGATATGTTAGTTGAATATAGGGCTGTAAGCAAAAACCGTCAAACCGGAAAACCGAACCGAAACCGCAATTTGGAAACCGGCGGTTTGGTGCCACGTGGACCCGTCAACGAAATGGTTTTGAACCAAACCAAACCGGTCAAAAACGGTTTGGTTTAGGTTTGAGAATTTTTATTATGGTTTGAAACCAAACCGGACCGGCGAAAAATATATAAAATAAAAAAAATAAAAAATTGATTTTTTTTGAAAATTTATCCAAAATTTCAATGTTGTAAAATTGAATAATTTTGTCATTTTGTAGGTATTTTTATTAATTTCTAATTTCCTATTGATTATTAAGATTTACGACCCGCTCAAACTTAATTATATATAAAAAAAGGCCCAAATTTGAAAGAAGTCGTACTAAACAGCTCAATCCAAGTCTATATACTCATAAGTCACAACCCTAATCTTCCAATTTCCATTTCTCTCACTTGCAACTCGTTGGTCGCAGCCTTGCTCCCCGCGGCGCCTCCTGATTTCCCCCAAATCGTCACGCCCTTTAAATCTCGAACCTCCCAGTTGCCGATAGTGTACGTTCGCCAGTATTATTAGACTATTTCAAATTCTTGCATATTTATTTGAACGTGAGTAAGGCTTAAAATTGAAATTTTGTCACTTTCTAGTTGAAATTTGTTTACATTTTTATTGATCGTGAGTAAGCCTTAAAGTTGAAATACGGGCTATCAGCTGCTCAAAAGACATTTGTTTACATACAAGATAATATGTATCATTCCGTGTTAAATTGCAGAAGATGAAGGTGGATATATATAGTGGAATGGGGGAGAAAAAATATTTGCAGTTTGTCTTTTGGAAACCATTATTAGATGGATCCATGTCTTAATTTTTTTTTTTTCCAATTTGCTAATTAAAATTTTTTTTGTGTATGAAGGACAAAATTGATCATGAGTTCTGTGGCTTCTTGAGTATGTGAATGTTTCTTCCTTTTGCTAGTTCTGTGAGTTTTGTAACAAAATTTGATGTTTCTTGAGTCTGTGACAAAATTAATTCGTTTATTCCTTTTGCTAGTTGAAAAGTGACATTATTATGCTTTTTTGGACCTTATATTTATTTAAGTGGACTTGTATTTTATCTTTATCATAAAGTATTATCCTAAAACGTCAAAAGAGCGAATAAAAAACTATGCTTTAGTTTATCGTGATTTTACTTTTATTTTGTTGTTATTTAAATTTATAGTAAATATATTTAGTTTGTTTTAGATTTATTTCTAGTAAGATATAAATATATATTGAATTAATGGCATAAAAGTAGATGCTAGACAGGAAAAAAATATACGCGAAACCAGCGGTTTAAAACCGGACCAAACCGTTAGGTTTAGGTTTGTGTTTTTTTCAAACCGGTCAAAACGGTTTGGTTTAAGTTTGAGTTTTTCTCAAACCGGTCAAAACGGTTTGGTTTGAAAATTTGTCAGAAACCGCAAAAACCGGACCACTTACACCCCTAGTTGAATATAACTTGTTCCTGATTATGATACATTATTACAATTATATTATCACAAATTTTATGTGACCAAAAATTAACTTAAGTGATAAAAAACAATTTGTCATCAATATAAACGAAATAAACATCATTCGTAGTATTAAATCTACATGTATGTAATAACCAACATTCGTCTACACAAACATCTATCGACTAAATCATAAATGAAAAATCATTATCAAATATTCCATTCACAATTAATCAATCATCTATTTTTGTTTTTCCTCCCCTTCTAGTTTGCCTGATTTGTATGTGTTTGAACAACGATGACGCAATTTCAACTAGAGAAGGCAAAAAAGCTCGGCGGCTCGGGCTCGGCTCGGAAAAAGCCCGAGCCGGGCCCGGCTCGGGCTCGGTCGCACCGAGCCGAGGCTCGGGCCGAGCCCCACGTGGGGGCTCCGAGCCGAGCCCGGGCCGGCCCGTGTGGCTCGCCGAGCCACACGGGCCGGCCCGTGTCACGGGCCAAAATGGCCCGTGTTTTAAAAAAAATAAAATAAATAAATTGAAATCTGCCTGCAATTTGCAGGCAGATTTCTTACTAGCACGCAGCCTAGAAGGCTGCGTGCTACGAGCGACAGAAATAGAGAAGCCGTGCTTTTTTCTAGCCGCTCACGAATCACGAAATCGAGCGATTCATCCGTCTCGATTTCGAGCATTCAAAAAATTTTAAAAATTCGCGTGTTTTCAAAAATTTTGTCTGAAAAATCATATCACAAGTCAGACACATTATGCGTTAACGTGCACGCAAGATTTTTTCTTGCGTGCACGCAAAATTTTTTTTTTTTTTTAATTTTAAAATTTGAAATTTTTTTTTATGTCTATAAATACGAGAAAATTTTTCTATTTCATATCACTCTTCATTCTTCAATCGCTTAACTCAGTATTATTTTCAATTTACTCATTTTGCTATATTCTTTACTACGATATTCTATATTCTCCATTTCTCCTCTCCTATTTTTTTACATATCATATTCTTAATTCTTTACTACAATTTCCCTCTATTATAAATTTATAATACGTACACATGGATTTTACCAGTGATGAGATTAATCAGTTTAGAGGTAGTTCGAGTACTCCATTGGGGTACAATACATCTCAAAATGTTCCAATTGATTTGGAAGATATCGAAGAGGAGGAAGTAGTCGAGGTTAAGAAGTCGAAAAAAGAGTCTGCAGATTGTTGGCAACATATGACTCGAAAAAAAGTTGGGGTTCAAAATGGAGTCGATATTTGGAAAGCATGTTGCAATTATTGCGGTAAAGAACTCGGTTGGAAGCCTAGTTCGAGCACATCGCATTTAAATAGACACATATTAAGAAGTTGCAAAGCGAAACCCGGTCGGTCTTGACCCGAAAGCAGACCGAACTAACATTTCTTGGTTAGGTTCTACTCTTTCCACTTTTGTATATTCACAGGAAAGATTTCGTGAAGGAATGGTTGCATACGTGGGTCTGCAAAGAGATGCCGCTAACGATGATCGAGTCAATACACTTTACTCGTCTTGTGCGTAATTATCTCCAACCCAGGTATCATTCTTATTGTAGAAATACACTTCGTTACGATGCTATAAAATTATATAACAAAAGAAAACAAACTAATATTGAAAGTTTAAAAACTTTTAATTGTGTTATATCATTTACCTCGATTTATGGACCGGTGTTAATAAAAAAGGTTATATTGTCACTTCTGACTCATTACATTGATCACCTATGGATTATGCATAAAAGAATTATTGCATTTAGATGTGTAGAATATCATCATAATGCGACTAACATATACATGGTTTTAAAAGATATTATACAAGAATATGGTATGCAAGAAATGATTCGAAGTTTTACTTTTGATAATGCTAGTGTAAACAAAGTTGTTGTCGATAAATTTATTGATGATTTGAACCCTATATTTGGAGGTTTATTTTTCCATCAACGTTGTGTATGCCACATTATTAATTTGATTGTAAAATCTGGATTAGAACATATAAAAACACGCTTAGATAAAATTATGCAAGCAATTAATTTTATTCTTGCATCACCGCAAGAAAGCAAGCATTTAACAGTTTATGTGCTGAGTATGGCTTAGAAGAGAAATCATTTGTCACTGATGTATCACATAGATGGAATTCTACATATCTTATGTTACACTCGTGTGAAAATTATGATAAAGTTATTACAATGTATTATAATGGTAGGCATACATATGGACCCGAACATAATTTGGAAGATTGGGAATGGAATCTTGCATTTATCGTTAAAACATTTTTAAAACCGTTTTTCAATGCCACAAAGGAATGTAGCGGTATTTATTACCCTACATCTTCACTTGTTTTACAACATTTTTTCTATTTTGCACAAACATTTCAAAGACATAGGAATTTCCCAATTTTTGTTGATGTAGTTCATTCTATGGAGTTAAAGTTTCGTAAATATTGGGAAGAGATACCCTCATTATTTTTATTAGCTTCTGTAATGGACCCTCGACTTAATTTAAATGGCACAAAAGGTATAATAAATGGGATTAAACGTTGCATGGATATACAATTTTCACATACGAATATAGAATCAATGTTATGCGAAATGTATAACTATTACGCAGAAAAAGAAGGTCAGTGTAGTTCTTCCCAAAATACTTTTTCAAAGAACACTTCAACAAATGTAGATAATATATGGAGTTATTTAGAGACCAATACTAGTATTCCCTCATTTAGTTCTAGTTCGTCAATATCTAGAGCAATAGATGTCAGTGGTACAAATCTTGAAATTCCTTCGGAGTTAGCTAGGTATATGTGCGTGGACGTTCGTAGTATGTTACAACCACAAGAATTACAGGATTTTAGTCTTTTATCATGGTGGAGATGTAACGAAAGGCAGTATCCAATTGTATCAAAAATTGCTCGCGATCTACTAACACCGCCGGTGTCTACAGTAGCATCGGAGGCTGCATTTAGTTTAGGTGGTCGAGTTTTAAGTGACGAACGATCAAGACTAAAAGAAGATATATTGGAGGCTTTAATATGTTTGAAGGACTGGGAATGTGCGGAATTACGTCTTCAAGAACAAGTTGATAGTATAATGGCCGATGAGTTACAACAGATTAAAGCATAAGATATTGTAAGTTTTTAAATTGTTTAGTTTCAATTCAATACGTAATTTTTAATTTTTTTTTTGTTTCAAAAAAAATTGTACACGAAATATTTTATTCGTGTACAATTTTAACTCCGCCTACGATAATTGTAGCCGGTCCCAAGCCCGGATAAAGGAGGAGGGTTTTATTCTTCAATGATAAATATAATAGTTATTGCCTTGAATTATTGGAATTACGACCCTCAAGGAAATTTCACCATGACATTACAAGAAATAATAGTTACATACTTTAAGTAAAAATGAAGTTTTCATAATCTCTTTAATTTATAACACGTGTTACGCATAAAATGTACAATTTTTTTTTTATTGTAGATTTTATTTAAAAAAAAAAAAACCCAGCCGGCTCGGCCCGGTAAGGCTCGAGCCTAAAGCTTGGGCCGAGCCTAATTTTTTTTGGCCGGGCCCGGCTCGGCTCGGCTCGGGCCAAAAAAAGCTCGGTCCAAAAAAGCTCGGGCTCGGCCCGAGCTTTTTTTTCCCGGCTCGGGCTCGGCTCGTTGCCACCGCTAATTTCAACCCTCACTTTGATAGCATCAAATGACATTGACATATTTGCTAGATCATTGTGGAACTTGAGGTAATTTTCTTAGGGAATCAATTACGTTCCTTGATCAAATATTTTCAATCCTGCATAAATTAGAGTATTAGACATGTTTCTGACCTTGATCACAAACATGAGCATGAGACTGTGACCTATTCTGCAAAATAATTCATAAAATGTCACCTATGCAATCACTTGCATTTTGATAAAATCATGTCATAATATAGTAAAATCATGTCGCATTTAGCTATTTTAGTAAAATTAGGCCATAATATATCAAAATCAAGTTACATTTTATCAAAAATGAGGTCACAAATTAACAAAGTCAGATCACAAAACCCTATTTACATAATACACTGCATTTCACACTGCAAAGCATTTACACAAAATCAGGTCACAATATAGCAAAATTAGGCCACAAAATATTAAAATCAAATCGCATTGAGAGAGAGAGAGAGAGAGAGAGAGAGAGGGGGGGGGGGAGGGGGAGGGGGGGGGTGAGAAAATCTGGTCACAAAATCCCATTTACAAAGCCCTTGTTTGAGCTCCATTATTTGGGAAAAAAATTGGTCTTGAAATAGTATTTTTTTTTTTGAAGAATTTATAGTTAAAAAGTAAGAATAATTTTTTGGTTTATGAGTAATATTATTTTATTGAGAGAATGTGTGGTTGGTAAGAAGAGATGGAAAAATAAATTAAAATTTGATGGGGGCCGAACATAGGCATGATGTACAACATACCCATACACTACATTTCACATTGCAGAGCATTTACACCAATAAACATTAACTAAGGGGATTACACGTTGGATTTCTTTTTTATCACACATAAACAAGAATCATGTTACAAATAGAACATATGTACGTTACAAACTACTAATTCAAATCATACACAACATATCCATACACTATATTTGAACAAAAAAATGAACAACAGATTAGGGTTTCGCCTTCTTTGAGGATTTTTCATCAAAAACGGACTTCTTCAGTCTTTCGAGTGAAGATTCTTAAAAAAAAAAAAAAATTTCCTTTTCCCTTTCCCTTTAGCTCTTCGATTTTTACCTACACTTCGAATTAACACCATTTTAAACAACGTCTGGTAAATGTTGCTCAAACATAGGGTTTGATAAGTGAAAGTCTTCAATTTAATCTCAGTGGTGATGATGGGTGGTATTAATTCAATTTTGGACTCATTAGACCTACCAACAAACATGTAGAAGATGCCCACTGTAATTTAAACTAACCATTCATATCTTCCTCAATTTGCTGTAAAACTTCTATTGACACGCATATGTACAAATTCATCAAATACTTTGCAATATACTAATTCCCCTAATTTTATAATTTTTTGCCAGAAAATGCCAACATCGAGTAAATCCTCTTGGATTCTCTTTCTTCAGCCTTGCTGCCGAGGAAAATAATTTTGAAACGATGACCTTGAGCATTCACATCTGAAATTGGAGGCTGACATGAAAGTGTATAGGTCAAGTAATTATTACGATTGAAGTCAAAAACCCAACAATTGAATCTTCACTTATTTCTAAAATTTGAAATTCATGAAATTGTGGCTAAATTAGTTTTCGATTCTGGAAATTTGATATTTTGATTCATCAATTGGTGAGAGAATGTTGGTAAAGATGAGATTGTATTGGTGAAGATTGTTGAAATTATGGAAGGTGAGAGAAGATGTTGAAAAAATAACTGATTCCTTTTATTTTGAGGAGTGATAATGTGAGATAAAATATCCTAAATTATCCATAAATGATTCACTAATTTAAGTCATAATAATTTATAATATATTTTATTTTAAGGTTATATAAATATGATTTTTGACCTGATTTTTGAAAGATTTTAGAAGTTTGGTAATTTTAAAAGTGTATTCTAAAAATGCGGTAATAATGACTTTTTTCCTTTTAAAAATACATTTTTCTCTCTCTTATTTTCAATTACACATTTTCCAATAAAATAATATTATGCGTAAATTCAATTTTTTTCTTATTTTTTAATCAAGCATTTTCCAAAAAATCACTATTCTAAAATATATTTTCCTCAATTTATTTTTAATGGAGCCCAAATAGAGGCTTGGTTAACGTTTTGCTGACTCGCATGGGAAGAAACATATATTGAATGATGACTTCTCGTAATATAAACAAAAAAATTTCATCATCCTTCTAAATCTCTAAGGCTCTGTTTAATAGCCTTAGTTTTCCATGGAAAAGGAAAATATTTTCCTTTTTCACCCTTAAAAAGTTGTTTGATAGGTAAATTTTTCCATGGAAAACGTTTTCCACCTTTTTCTAGGTACAATCATTTGATGCACAAAAGCTTGATTTTGTTTTCCCACCTATTAGTTGGGAAAACATTATCCACCTTTGTTTTTTAACAAAGGCAACCAATTCTATCAACTATTGTAAAAAGAATTTTCATTTTTGTTGACAATTTCTATGTAAAACAAAATCAAACGAATATGGTAAATTTTTCTAATTGTTTAAATTTATTTATTTTTTACTTTTTGGTAATTAGAACAAATTCTAGACGTATTGGTAGAAAAATTATCACTTTAATGGACAATTTTTATAAAAAAAAGGAAACCAAACGGACACCAAACTTTCAACATTTTTCAGATAGAAAATTATACCAATCAAACACAATTAATTACAATTCCCAAACATTTTCTAGGAAAATCTTTTCCCTGTAAAACATTTTCTTTCCACCCATTTTCCACCCTTACAATCAAATGAATAGCATTATACTAAAAAATCAGCTGAATTTGGATGATCCATTTTCTCAAATTCATCTCATACACAATATAGACACATACGATGTGTGTTTTTTGGGAAGAAAATCGAGTTAATGGAAAGGAAAAATCAAAAATATATTGGAGGAATTTCACTTTCGATTTGCAAAGACAAGCTCTAAAAATACTTCAATGTATGTGAATTCTTGTCACGTGAATGTCAATGAAAACCACAACTAAAAAAATCTGACTGTGGCAGTACCACCTTCATTTTGGAAAAATTAATTCAGAAAACATAAAAATAATAATTAGATAAAAAATCGACAACAGATTAGTTCACAAGATTACCACCGACAATGGGCACCTCACCAACCCTCCACCATCTGTTTGCAGGAACTAAATCTCGATCCAAATCACTGAACTCAAATCGATTTTTGATCAATCGATTTTTTATTATATATTTTTAAAAAAAATAATTTCACTAAGGTGGTAGTGGTGCCTCGGCCACGGATTGATTTCATTTGTGGAGGTAGTTTTTTTCGCACATGTGGGGAGGGTGTGTTAAGAAAATAATTCAATATAAAAGTATATTGAAGTAACTCGATGAATAAACTGAATGTAGAAGAATTTATTCCATCAAAGCTCAAGTGTTACAGCCCATTTTTTAATTAGTCCAAGTCAATGGTTGAATTGTCAAGGTCAAAGTCAATATGGACTTAATTGGAATAATTTTTTTTGGGGGGGCTTATGTTATATTTAAGAAAATTGAGGGTTAAGATGGATTAATATTGAAGTGGAGGACTTACTTATACAACATATGATAGTTGAGGGACTTCCTATGCAAATAGCCCATTATTTTACCAAATTTTAACCCATTTCCCATTTCATTCACCCCCTACGCAGAGAAGACACTGAAGCTGCCGAGAAAGAGAGGAAAGAAAGGGGAGAAAAAGAAGAAAAAAGAAAGGGAAAAAAGAAGAAGAAAAGGAAAGAAAAAGGGAAGAAAGGGTAAGTGTTGATTTCTTCATTTTAGGTTCGATTTATCCTAATTTTTTTCATGAGATTAAGGAATATATTATGTCAATTTTCTAGGGTTTTTATTTGGCTCGAAATTTCAAATGTAGGTAAAAGATTATGGTTTTTAGTTCAAGTTTTCTTGGTGGTTAGCTTCCATTTACATTTAAGATAAGAAACTCTAATTTTGGGCAAACCCTAGAATTTCTAATTTGATTCTTGAGTAAGGATAATTGTGGGAAATGCTTGTGATGATGAAATATTTATTTGGAAGTATATATTTATGGAAGAAGAGGAAATTTAATGGAATGAATTATGATTACTAGTTGTCATTAGATTGAAGTGGGTATTTGCATATATGCTCGGATTGAAGGTTATATTGATGAGTTGGTCATTAGTAAATGGACTAGAAAGTGAGATTAGCTCCAATGGATTAAAGGAATAATTTGGGGAATTTATTCAAGTATGGAGGAATTAAGTTATAAGAGCTTGTATGTTAATACTAAGACTACTTTCTATGGTGGTCGCTAAATTGATTATTCATATCATATTTTAGGTGGTGACGAGGAGATTGGAAACGTTTATCAGCCAGTCTAGCTTGTAGCTCGTATTTTGTGAGTGGAAAATCTTATGTTTCAGAAATAAATATTTATTAAATTTATATTATATCAGAAAGTTAATTATCACATATTTAAATTGATAGCATGGTTTCCAAAATCAAACGGATTTTATAGTCAATTTCTTTTTTTAAAGTTAGATCAAGTTTATTGAAATTATTTCTCTAGCATGTTATTCATGTTATATATTTCAGCATATTTATAGTTATTTTAAAACCATCGGAAAGTACCCATGTGATTTTACCCGTTCTGCACTGATGTGAATGTGCTTCCACGGTGTATGACCAGATTATCAGAGGTCTTTGGGACCCACTCTCGTACACATATAGGTTTTGGGCCGTGTATTATGGTGATTAGCCTTTGGGGCAGCTCTGCGTACGTATGACCAGTTTATCAGATTATCAGATTTGAATGGTTTTGCCTTGTACATCGAGATTACTCTGTACATGAGTAAGGCTATTCATTGTGTACTTCTTGGTGTGATTATTTAGTGTATCATTTATATTCATTCAATTTTAGATTCACAGATTTTCAAATATCAGATAATAGTTCATTTCAGAATATAGAATTCAGCTATTTAAGTTATAAAAATACAATTTTAACTTATAGAAACGACAGTTTTACACATATTTATGTTGATACCAGATTGTCTATACTTGACACATTTTTACAGTTGGTTATTCAGAATAAATAGTATGAATTTTATGATTTTAGCATGTTTCAGTTATAAAAGAAATTATCAGAATTTCTACAAATTGTAAGAGGAAAAAATAAATCAGATTTTCAGTAAAAATGTATAAATGGAAAAAGTATATGTATTTGCGAACTATCCACTCACTGAGTTACAAACTCATATATTTTGTCATGTTTTTCCTATCAGGAGGCCTCTGAATTTGAGATACTTGGAAAGCCTGTTGAAGTTTAGAGCCTGACTACCCATCATTAGGTTGCATGATTTTAACCATATTTAGCATGTAAATGTTTAATTGGGAACTTATGTCATAAAACACTTGGTCTAATATTTTGTGTAATGTTCACTTTGTCGATGGGTTGCTTCATCGTTGTAATGCATGCATGCAAACATGGTGTTTTGAAGTAGAAGTGTTCGTTCAAGTTTAATTCCAAATTGATTTAGTTGTGGTGGCATTGATGGATTTGGTGATCCCAAAATATTTGATATTGATTATTGTATGGGGTCTTTTGTAAATTTTCAGGTTGGTTTTGTTCTATTTTCAGGGGAAACTCTGCAAAAATTTTTACAAAAATATTGTATTCACTAAATAGTCAAACAGTCGTAGAACAGTCTATGTGGCCTTAGTGGTGGGTCCAGCATCTAGTTGGAACTCATCATCGGCGCACGTCACGTCTGGGTCCACTAGGGTGACTCGAGACGGGGTCGTGTCATCAAGTATATTGTGAATTACAGTGGTTTATTTATAGACTAAAAGACTAACAAACTAACTGCATAACAAACTAAAGAAGGTTCTGGAAGGAGCTGGAAGAAGTTGCTGAACTGTGGCGGGAATTATAGTTTGAAAGCAGCAGCATTTTGTCTCCCAGATTCTGCTGAGGTGTTGCTGTTGTGCTGAGCTGGAGGTGAGCTTGCATATATTCCAATACTCTCCCCTCAAGATGGAACATCTTGGACGGTAGAGAAAAGAACAGAGTTGCAAGCACTTGTGTTAGGCGAGCAGATAGAAAATCTTGCAAGTAGGACCAGAAATTTTATAACCCTGTGTATCCAGATCGATGAATTTGAAAGACAAACACTGCCCCTTTCGGGTAAGACAATGATGAGCTGGAATTAGCACCAGTATTTGGCGAGATGAATTTGCACCAACAGAAACGAAACAAGATAGATTTAAGAATGAGTTAGAGAATGAAGTGGAAAGATTTGTAAATGCTGAAAAATCAGCGTAAGAAATTCCAGAGCAGAATTCTATAGAGAGAGAATTTTTTTTCTTTTGAGATTGAAACTGATAGAACCACAAATGAGCTCCGATTTGGAAGAATTAAAAATGTTGGAAGAGAATCTACCTGGAGTTCGAAAATTAAATGTCCGGTTGACAGCATATTTCGTCCCTAAAGAGGAGCTTGAAAACCAGCCGACTTCTGGAACGTGACAATCATCAGAGAATTGATGATAGAAAACAGTGGATCTGATTAATCAGGTCTTAACGTGGAAACTCCATCTAACATGTCTATCTAAAGGAACTGAACGAGTTGCATTTTTTGATTCTGATTCTGATTTCGAGAGTGACCTTTCAAGAGATGACTTGATGAAACTTCTGACTGAGAAGGAAGAACTTCTCAACTAGTGCTACCAAAACGGCACTAGCTTGCGAAGCATACAAAACAAAAGCAGATCAGTTTTTGATATATTCTGATCGAAGACAGCAACATAGTTCACTGGAATTAGTGAGCATCCATGGCTCTGAAACCAAGCATTTGCTGAAGAATAACATCATCAAACTGATAAAGGAAGCTTCTGCCATGGAGATGCAAGGAAGCTTTATCAAAGAAGAAGAGAGCAGCTGGAACAGAAGCCACTTTGCTCTAATACCATGTTAAGAAAAATAAAAGGATAGATTCAATATAAAAGTATATTGAAGGAACTTGATGAATAAACTAAATGTAGAAGAATTTATTCCGTTAAAGCTCAAGTATATTGTGAATTACAATGGTGTATTTATAGACTAAAAGACTAACAAACTATTTAACAAACAAACTGCATAACAAACTAAAGAGGGTTCTGGAAGGAGCTGGAAGAAGTTGCTGAACTGTGGCGGGAATTATAGTTTGAAAGCAGCAGCATTTTGTCTACCAGATTCTGCTGAAGTATTGCTGCTGTGCTGAGCTGAAAGTGAGCTTGCATATATTCCAACAGGGTGCGTGGGTGATGATCTTGACAAAGGAAGATGAAATGTGTACTATTTCTTTAATAAAAAATTTTGTGTGTGTTAGTATATATTTTATTATTTTAAGTGAGATTTATTTGTAGCAAATCAACCTAAGTTAAATGAAGTCTCTATCATTTTGCTTAAAAAAGAAAATATGAAACTTAATACACCTTAAAGTTCATAGGATGAAAAGAGATTTTTGAGGACCTTATACTCATTATGCCTAGCATTGAATGGATAGGTATTGACCTTATCAATATCTCAAATCAATGTATGAGATCTGTTTGGTACCTAAATGGGCACCAAAATCGGACCGAACCATTTGTCAGGATACTTTCCCTCACAGTTATGGAGTAAGACATCAATTTCTCAAGAAGATGCATTTTTTTTTAATTGTAGGATGGACCCCCCAGAAAAACATTGGCGCATGTGTAAACGAGGTGCTCTACCAACTAAGTTATAGCACTTAGAGCTTGTGATACATATTTTATCATGTGGATAATTTCTTGTCAAGATGAATATTCTATGATCCCACATCCTCAATTTTTGAGTGGTATTGCTTGTATTAGTATTGCTCATAAGTAATATGATATTTATAATCCATCGATGGCGTGGGTTTCATTTGATTATTTTTGGGATGAAAAATGACCTACTTAACTCAGTGGTTAGAATATGGAATTCCCTTTGCAATTTTTCCTCTTTTTCTTTTTTTTTTTTTTTACTTAAAGAGAACGTAGAATCCGTCATTTAATGGACGAAATGGAAGGAATGACGAAATTTGCTACACAATAGAAAGTTTGGATATGAACTTTACTAAAAAGAATTAAGATTAAATTTCGCGAAGATTGAAGATGAAGTTCAAACTTCCCTCTAAATTTATTTTGCTATCCTTGGTTCTGAAATTGCATCAACACAATACTGGGTGGTATGTTCTTGTTTTTAACCCCATTTCTCAATGCAAGTTCTACCTTGGAAACATTTTTCTCTATCCCAATACCGCAACTGAAATGCACTGCGCAAAGTAATATATATTTTAACAAGTTTATTTTGATTTGTTTTCGTGTATAATTTAAAATCCACACTCAATTATTATTATTACATTGCCTAATATTTTATAATCTGGTCTATTTTCTTGTACTGTTTAACTAAAATTGGTTATTGAAACTTCAATGATTTTTTTAATCATTATTAGAATTGCTTGTTTAAATATTATTGAGTTATATATATATATATTTTTTTAAAATGAAAGTTCCATCTTTTTGAATAACGGATTGATCGTTTATATTGAGAAGGATATATTCAAAAAAAAACAAAAAAAAAACCGATAATGATTTAAATTATATATCGTTTTCAAAGTAAGAAACTTCGTAGGAACGATTGTAGCAGTGTATCAACAAAAATAATAGATTTATCATATTTTTAAAGTGAGCATATGTTATGTTTAATAAATTGGTAAACAATAATAATATTTACTAAGTAAAGACATAAAAAGATAAAATAAAATAAATAAAAAAGAAAAAGAAAAAATTAATAGGGCGATAAATGGGGCTGGGGCCCCGCCCTGCCTCTATCCCACCTCGAACCCGTCCCGTCCCGTCCTACTTTAAACGAATATGGGGATGGAATAAGGTAACAAAAATAACCGACTGGACGGGAGTAAGAATGATCGACCTGTCTCATATCTATCACGTTGTCATCCCTACACAACATAGAGAGAAATAGGGCAGCACAAAAAAATCACGAAACCGCAAACCGAATCGAAACCGTTAGTTCAAGTCTACGTGGACCCGCGATTTATTTTCCCTCAAACCAAACCAAACTGTTTCAAAATGATTTGGTTTAAGTTTCAATTTTCAAAAATCGCATATCGAACCGAACCGTTTTTTAATTAAAAAAATTAATTTTGTTAACTTACAAATTTTAAAGTTTTCACTTTTTAGGAAAAAAAATACAAATTTAGTAATACAAATTACAACCAACCCATTGAAATAATCATATAAAGTAAATTAAGTTCATCATTGTTGGCCGATGATTTTATAAGTTCACAACACACGTCCTTACCAGTTATCTAATCTAAATTAAAATTAATTTCAAATCATATGAAAAAAAAAGCATTTATTTTCAATAATTCAAATCATAATTCAACAAAACTACGATAGCAGACCACACCCACAACTTCAGAAACCCTAACATAAACTCTCATTTCTCAAATATTTGATACTAGCTTGTCATTGCTGAACAAAATGCGATTCCAATAGCTAGTCGCATTTTGCTTGTTAGATTGCTAATTTCTACTTGAATCATCTCTTTCTCTCTTCTATTTTGATAAGTCTTAAATTCTCATTCAACTCATTTTTTCAATGTTTCTTCTTTTATTTGTTGGTTTTGAACTTATTATACACTTGTGAGTTGCGATTTGGATTTAAAAAAAAATAAAATTGATTGTGCCCCTAAGTGATTAATGAATTTGTTTGTGATTTAGAAAGAACGAAAGATAAAGCGTATTGATTGCCTAAAAATGTTAAAATTCAAAGCAAAGCAAATGAAGTATGTCCAAAAGTCTAACTATTACATTCTACTTTCTTAAAGTCCTTAGAGAATAAAATTTGTCAATTTCCAATAAACCCGAACTCTATCATTCTTTGTATATTTAAATATATCATGTTCAGTCCTTATTTTTCACCTCACTTGTATGATGAAAGGATTTTTAACCAAACTATTATATTAGAATGTGACTATCTTTACTAACCGTTATATGACAATATGAAAGAAGGTAAACAAGAAAAAGTAAATAAAAAGGAAGAAAAATATATTCGTTCTATTAACATATTTTAGTAACCGATTTTGAAACTAATTTATGAACAACGCTGCAAGTAAATGGATTTCAATAGATTTTTGACAGGAAAAACACTTGGCGGATTTGCATTGGAAGGGAAAAAAAAACAAAAAAAAAAAGTCCAACAGGATGTTGACGTGTTTTTTCTGTTGAAATTCCTTGTACTTACAGCTTTATTCATAATTTATTCATCGGTTTCGTGAAAAAGATGAATGTAATTTAACATTATTAGTCATCATTTAAACTTATATGTTAACTTATTTTAAATATATTATTATAATGTCGATATGTAAACTGCGGATTAAAACCGAACAAACCCTCAAATTATGGTTCGGTTTGGTTTGAAAAAGTTTCAAACCGCATAAAATAGTTTGAGTTGAAAATATGACATAAACCGTCCAAATCGAACCGCGTTCACCCCTAAAGAGAAACAAGAAAACTTGGGAATGTACGAAAATATTACTACATTTTCCACTAAATATGAACGAGTGCAAATCTTAAGTAATAATAAAAGGAATAGTTCATTCATTTTTGTATAAGAATAAAATCACATATACAAGAGTATTCTAAAAAAGAGTATTTTTCTAAATTTGTAAGCTTTTATGAGTCTCTGACTAATAAATAAAATATTGCCAAAAGCAACTTCAATTTTGGGGGCGCCCTCAAGAAATTAACAAATGTTGGACTTTTTCAACAAGTTTGACCAAATAAATTGGGATCCGGTCAACTCCCGTGGTTTGAATTATCCCTTTCACCCGCATCCAAAAGATCCATAGAAGACTTTCTACCACTTTTCCTTAAAAATCCATACAAATTCTTCAACTCTTTCATGGGTTGAACCGACCCGTTTTGACTTTCCTTCCCGGACTCATAAGATTCCTCCATCTCTCGACCCGACCCGCTTCCGCTCAGCTTCCTTGTGACCCGACTCGCTACGTTGCTCTGCAAAGCAGAAATAACGGTTTTCAGAGCCCGGGTCGGTGAGCTCCGGTTCGATATCATGATTTCACCGATCTCGGCCGGACTCAAACTCGCTCCGATTTGAAAATTTTCTTCAACCTGAGGGAATAGTTTGTGATCTTTCAACCCTAAATGACTACTGGCTAAAGTTTTGAATGCAGAAAAATCGCAGAGAGGAAAATGTATATGAACGTCGATTCTTCCAGGCCGGAGAATATTTTGATCGATGTTTTCTTTACTTGTGAAAACCATAATCCGTTCTTCTGAAGAAATTCCATCCATGAAGTTTAGAATCCCTGATAAGCTCACAGCCGTTGACGTTTTGCCCAAATATTGATCCAGATCTTCGATTACGATCAATGAATTGTTTGAAGTTTGTAGCAAGAGATTCTTCAGATTCGAATAGTTTGCGATTTTATTCAAATCAATTTCATAAATATCGTAGGACAAAAACTTCGCCATTGCAGCTATAAAAGTGGATTTTCCGGTACCAGAGGGTCCGTATAACAAATAGCTTCTCTTCCAGACCCGACCCAACCGATGATAATACTGCTTGGACTTCAAAAAGGTTTCCATGTCGGATTTGATTTTGGTTTTGAGATCTGCGTCCATTACAACTGTCTCCATTGTTGCCGGATGAGTGAATGGAACTGATCTCCACCGTTCATTTCTCTGCAGTTCGGTCTCTGCGTTCACGAACAATCTCACCTCCTTTTTCTTCTGCTCAATCTCATCAAACACTGTGTGAATATGCTGCATATATGGAACCAAAATTCTACGCTTGTCTTTCTTCCTGATCTTCAGAATTAGCGATTGTAAGCCAGTTTTTGAGCACTTTTCGTTCGTCCAGTAAACCCTAGCACCGAGGAATTTGTCGACAATAACTTGATTCTCGTCCAGAATTATATTGATTTCTGTAGATTTATTACCTGAAAAGAGGTTGGCGAAATCGGAATCTTCAACACACGGCAATGAATTCAGGTATGTATATACTTGTCTGTGAAGTTGATTCTCCTGCATATTTTCATTGAATTTTGGCACTTTGTAAAACTGATACACGTAGCACTTATCTTCCAAACTTCGCCACCATTTCTTCAAAGAGTGGATTAAACAGGTTCTTGATATGAATCTGAAAATTGTAAACAATATCGCAATTGCGTACAATATTAGAGCCGGATTTGAGAGTAACACAGTAGCTTGTGAAGTCATTCTTGATGGAATAAACTAGAAAATTAAAGGTGTAGAGATCGATTCAACTGATTATTCAGATGTACAGGATAATTGTGATGTTTTTAGGAAGAGTTATGGTTCATATATATATATATATATAGATAGAATTTTGGAAAATTATAGGATGTTTTAATTGGTCAAATTTAGGATGCAAGAGAAACATGTGTGTATACTTGGGAGAATTTTCGTAAACAACTAATGTAGAAATGTCTACATTATGAGGCATGTGATCATAAAATATTGGTATGAACAAATTAGACTGCCATTAAGGAAAGAATAGAATTTGTCAGTCATACACTGCCTGCTAGGAATTCCATTTTATTAACCTGTTTTGAATTTTAGAGGAAGGCCTCATGTCCCAACCATGTGGTAGACAGAGAGCTCGCCATATTGGAACAGCAACAGATTCAACCTTTATTCGAAAAAATTCAGTAAGCATTGTTTGTTACGTATAATCTCTACTCGATAACTCTAGCAAGATCGTTTGATTAACCATTTGATTATTTTCTAAATGCAATTGAAACAAAATAATTGATGGGTTTAATCGTACAAAGTAAATCCTTAAATTCTCCACATTGCTTCTAGAGGAGAAATCCATCGAGCAGACTTAGGCTCTGTTTGATTGCAACGAATTTTATGGAAAATATCGTATTCGAGGAAAACGAATTCCGTTTTGACCGTTTGATTGCAACGTGGAAATGTAAATCGAATTTCAAGGTATAACCACTTTAAGTTCCATTTTCTTCGTTTTCATGGAAAACGAATTCTTATAAGTTTGATGAGTTTTTATTTTCCAACTAATATGGAATTGAAATTCCTTTCCATTTTTGCCCATCAAACGGACCCTTAAATCTTTAGATCTCATCAACATTTTCATGGGTATTTATGGGGAAACTTATTCGATCATATCCTTTGAAAACATATTTATACAAATATTCTACGACTTCTATAGTTGAGCAAATTTCTACATTAATGCAACAATCAGATTTCGTTTGTAAGGAAAACCAACTTATTATCCAACCAGGGTCCTCTAACTTTAACCTTTATTATTATCGGGGGTGATGTCTATATTTAGGGTAAGAATTTTCACCAAATGAGGCTTCGGGTTTCTATTCTTTTTGGGAAATGATTATTACATAATCCATTCTTTTGCATGCAAAAGTTATTGGGATTCAATTCACCACATGGATCATGCATCATGTGTTTAATAACAACACGATATAAATGATGGTATTTTTTATTATGGAGAATTTCAGAGGATGCAATTTCATCAATCAGACTAGCTGCTATTAGTAAAAAGTGTGAGTTGATATGGGTGAAAAAAAAAAAAAAACTAAATTCCTTTGTACTTTTAAAAGAGTATTAAGAAAAACAAAAAAGTGAGCATGCGGAAGTGAGTTGATATAGGCAAATATTAGTAAAAAGTGAGCATACTTTCGAATTGATTATCACAAAGGATTCCAACCCCTGCTTATATAGGCAAAGAAACAACTTTACTCCTTGTCGTGTAAGGAAATAAAGATCATGCTACATGTACCGAATTTTTTTACTTAATCTCTTACCGACTACTCACAATAATGGGGTGTGGACCACATCTTGGGATTTTTTTTATTCACGCAAGACCTGCGTGCAGTGAGAAGGGTAAACAATTCGGTGCATTAAGTTACGTACAAATATCTTTGCCCAGGAAACAATATCGAAAAAGGAAAGAAAACTAAAAACATAAAATAAGTAGAATATTAAAAAACCCAAAATAATTAAAAGGAAAGAAAAATCCTAATTTAAACAATGAACAAAATCTTACTACACGATTATCACCCCCTATCAGAGCTACAATCTTGTGCAATTTAATGCTGGTCAAGGTGTTCAGGTAACATATAAATGGATGACAGGAGTCGGGATCTGTTGATGGTTGAATCTCATCGATTTTGCAGCTCAATGGTATTACGTGGAAAACCTCTTTTATTATAGGTTATGGAAAAAAAAGTTTCAAAATACTTATAAATTTTTTAAATAGATAAAAATACGGACTAGTTAATCACATTCTAACTAGTTATTCAATCAAATCCATGGAACATCTCAATGTTTTAAGTTCTTAAATCCAATCTCATAAAGTTACCTTTCAGTGATCTATGTCATAATGGCCCACATTAATAGATCTTTGATTTGGTAAAAAAATAAAAAAAATAAAATAATAATAATAATAATAATCAAGAAGAAGAAGAAAGAATATGTGATTTACAATCCTTTTTGGGCCCTTTATGGTAGCATCTAGGCAGGTTTGATTAGAAAAGTCAAATATGTATATAACTAATCAGGACCGTTAAGGCATTATAGAAGCAAATTTTCTTTCCACCTTATTTTTTATTGTTCCATTTTTGAATTCTTGAGACAAACTGCATATTTAGTCAATAATTCAACATAAATTGTTTTGTTCTTTTTCTTGTAATAATTTGACATTGTCTCTATGGGACCACTGACCTAATATCCTCTTCTTTATTATAGACTATGCATCATTTTTCTTTGTTTGGGATAAAAGCTTTTGTATAGAGTGATAATAAAGTCCCTTTAAGGTTAGTCACAAGTCTTACAGTCAAATTTGAGATTTTCAAACTTAAATCATACCATAAAAGTTAAGCCCTTAAATTGTAATGTAAATGTATAAATCAATAGCCAACTATAGAATGGCTCGTGAACTGCATAGTTGTGTCCCCTTTTGTGCCACTCTTTTATATGCACACGGCATAACACTTCAATTATCGCATGATTCACATTCATGGATCGGATAAGGTTTCAAGAGATCCGATTTAGCTAATTCAAGTGATATGTGAGTTGGCATCAAAACATGGTTCGTAAGAGACTTTATTACCTATCGATAATGTTAGTGTTAAAGGGAGAAGTTTCATTTATCAGTATTTGAAAAACAAAAAAAAAATAGCACAAATAAATCAATAATTCCTAAATAAATCTTGAAATTTTTTACCATAAGAAAGAAGAATCAATTAGACAGAGGCAGCTGAATAAGGAAAATTACAAAATGGCAATAAGAGGACATGCATCACTATTTAAGGGAAAAGTGCAACAAAGGTTTCAAACCTTTCAATAATGTGCACTTACGTTCCAAATCTTCTAACTTTAGCATCTACATGCCAAACATTTCAATAAATATACGATGAAAGAACTTCGGGATAATTTCCATTAAAAAATCTGTAAGTTGATAAAAAAAATTCGGCATTTGACCATTTTTAAGAAGGGCAAAATGATCTCTCCAGACTTTAGAGGTAAACTACGAAGAATTAAAATACAAGGAGAAATTTCAAAGAAAAAATAGTGCAACAAAGCTGTTAAAAATTGTAAAGATGGCACAATGATGCTATTAACCTTGCTGACTGGAATTGTTGACCAGTTGACTGATTTATTGGTTTGATTAAGGTGCAAAGTCGTGTTATAAATTGGAAAGCCGTGTTTCTACCTAAAATGAATGGATGCTCCAGATGTCGCCAAGTGTCAGCCCCCATAACTGTTGGATGGAGACTTTTGGGTGACTCATTTAAATACCATTCTAGGGTTGGAACTGTGCAACTCTGATTTTTCTCTCCTCTTTGCGTCGTTCGAGTTTTTACCTCACCTTCTCTCTACAAATCAAAACTCTCTTTTGATTTGTTACTTTCTCAAATATTGTAATCTTGAGTGATTTCTATTTGATTAGAGTATTGTGTTCTTGTGTGAACGATTGATTGTTGAGTGAAGGATGAGATACTATGATCGTTAGTGGTTCCTGTTTGAATGTCTAAATCTGGTCATTCTTACCTTGGTAGTGTTTCATTTGAATGGTAGTTGTTTCAGTGACTAAAGCCCTGGTATATTTTGGGTTATTGCCTTAGGGCAACGTTTAATGAAGTTTCTCTTTTCTTTATTGTCTTTGTTCGTTCTATTCGTGCATATTTTGTTGATATTGAGCTAATCTTGTTGAACCTCCTCCTACCAATAATTAGTATGTATCAATTTCCAGTAAAATTACAACGTGAACCCCTATTAGCAGCTCAAAGAAAAAGCTAAATAACATAGGCCCAACTACGAAATTTCTTTAAAAAAACTGGAAATTGGAATAGTTCTAGTAAGAAAAACTGAGAACCAGTCTCTCTCTCTCTCTCTCTCTCTCTCTCTCAATAGAATTGTCTCGATCTAGACAGTTTGATTCGGTTCCCGTTCGACTCTACAAGTTTGACATTTTTGCCCAAACCCTATACGAATCAAGAAACGAAATAACCTTCTGGTCTAGAAATAAGCAACTCTTTCTTACTGAAAAGTAAAAATAAAGTAACTTAGGTGCCATTCTCTTTGTGTTTCAGTTTTGTGTTTTGAGTTTTGAGTTTTGAATTTGTTTTGTATTTTGTGTTTTGAGTGTCTGTTTTGAAATTTTTAAAAATGCGTTCTCTTTGTCATTCTGAAAAACTGTTTCCAAAAACATAAAAATGGAAAACGCGTTTACTTTGAAATTTTGAGAATTTTTTAAGAATAACTTTTTCAAAAAAATGAGTATTCAATAAATTTTAATTGTGTAATGTTAATATAGTATTAAATAACATATAGAATTTAAAATTGGTGAAACGTAACTTTCTTTTTCAAGATATTAAAAACACAACCTACATTACATTTGATGAAGATACATGAGAATTTTACGTATCATGACAAAATAAGCAGATACTGAACTACATAAAAAATGAATCCACGGAGTCACGAGCGACGTCTTGAGTAGTCATTCTACATTTGTGTAGCAATTTGATCCCTAACTTGTCTCATTTGAGCTGTTTGACTGACATCAAAATGTATGGTTTTTTGTGTTTGACTTGACTCTGGTATATCTTTGAACACCATATTCTCCTCTAAATACTCAGCGAACAACCTATCTAAAGCGTGCTCCTGACGAATAAAGTTATGTATTGCGCAACATGCAGTAGAGATTTGTCATTGTCTACTAAGAGGATAATTGATTATCAATTTCAAAACAGAAAATCTTGCCTTTAAAACTCAAATACAACGTTCAATAATATTACGGCACGAGGAGTGTCGATAGTTGAACAATTCTTCCTTCCCACGTAGTTTTCCCCATCCAACATAGTCACGCAAATGATATCTTTGACCTCGATAAGGGGCAAGAAATCTAGGCATATTTGGGTAGCCAGAATCAACAAGGTAAAAGTGATCTGCAAAAAAAAAAAAGACTCGTATAGCGTAATACTGTAGATACATTCACAATAAATATTTGAAGTACAAGAATATACCTCCGCGTGGCATTGGAAAGTTGTTCGATCTTCTTGTGACTGCGTCAACGAATACTCGCTAATCATTAGCAGTGCCTTCCCAACCAGAATACACAAAAGTGAATTTCATATCGAAATCACATGTTAACATCACATTTTGTGTTACATTTATTTTTCTTCCACGAAAAGATGTTTGTCTCGATGCATGTGCCCAAGTTGTGACATGTGTTCCATCAATTGCGCCTATACAATCCTTGAAAAAAGGATATTTGTACAAAATTCGCTCATGTACAACAACTTGATTTGTGGGCTGAATTATCTCTATGCCAAATGAACAAACGGCCCTTATCACTCGTTTAACCCATTTGTGTATTGTGTTGTTCGAATGTTGAAACCTATCGCCAATAATACTATATCGAGTAGTGTGCCCTATAATCATCAGAAACATAGCAACACCCTCCTCGACACTCACCTTTTTCCCATCTTCTAACAACCTTTTTCGTTTCAAAATATCACAAAAATTCATGAACACGTGTTTCTGCATACGAAAATTGCGATAGCATACGTCAGGATGTCCATTTAGAATTTCTAGCACGTATATTTTTCCCGTAAGCAATGATGTCCTACAAGGTATCCTACCAACGGTACTTCCTCTGTGAATATCAATCATATTAAGTATCATTAAATTGTCAATGGAATTTACTTCAAACTCATCTGTCATTAACAAGTCTTCATCACTAGAATCTTCAGCAATGGAATCGTCAACATTCATATTATCATCCATACTGTGAACAAAATATACCCACATTAATTATCATAAGTCATAACAACCAGCATTCATTCATTCACATTAAAACTAATAGCATGAAAGTAACAGCAGTTCCATAACCAACAACATCACAAAGTTCGTACATGAAAACAGCATATCACCATGAAAGTTTACAAACGTACATACTAGGAGTCCCGAAAATAAAACAGTAGTTCAACCTTGCATATCACAAATGAAAACAACAAGATACTAGCGAAATTAAAACAACAATCATATCAAAGTAGTTCCAAGATAGATCCTGTCCTCGCTTCTGGCATCTTCACGACTTTCAAAAGCTTTTATTGCTTTCATAGAAATCTCATTTGACAACCCTTCCATATTGTTTAAGATGTCCATGCACAAGATACTAGAATAATTCTCCTGACTACTAACTTCGCTATCCGATTGATTACATGATTTTCCTTGTATCTTTGCAAGCTTTTCTTTGAAGTAAAGTGTTCTAATTTCAGTTTCTTCATTCCTCATACTAACTGTAGATTACCAATGTGCCATGCAGGCCTCAAGTTTATTAGTTTTACTCATCTTAGGTTCTTTACGTCTGCCACCCGACGTACCAATTTCCTCACGACGACGAGTATTTGAAACCACATTCACTTCATCATCATTTTCCACACGTACATGCACTCCCCTGTTCAAGAAGTCATCTTCTAGCTGTCTTTCTTCCTCTAATGTGTTTGGAAGCTGAGTGGAGGGATTGTCTAATCCTCCAGTAGCAGTAGTTCCGCTAAATATCTCCCCGAGAGTGTGATAGTGCCTACAACCTTCCTTTTTGAACAGCTTGTAATCCGACTTGTTAATCTACATTACAAAAGAAGGCCCATTAGAAAAGAGGTAGAATTGAATATCTAAAAAAATAAAGATGACAATATTATTTAATAAAGAAATATACCGTATAAAAGTGTTGCCAAACTTCCTTTGCAGCATTAACTTTGTTGGTATTTGGATCCCATATGACCCCTGTATGTGCCAACAGTTCGGAGAACATACGGTGAATCTTACCTAAGAGGTTCCACTTTCCCTTCAATCTATCTATCCCATAATCCACTTTCGTTGAAGCAACCATTGTTTCATTGATTCTGCCCCATTCGTCTCTTGTGAACGTAGAACATTGCAATGCGTTTGATTTCACTCTCTCGTACAGAATTTCAATAAAAGTAAGTTCATTCTCATCCGACCATGACATTGGTTCCTTATTCCTAACTCTGTGACCACCCATGTTCTATATTCAACATAAATAAAATTATCACATACAAAATGTGAAAGTAATTTATGATTAAAAAAATCGAAACGATACATATGAGGAAAGTATATATAGAAGTATAAATCTCAAACAATGTTAAATTCCCAACCCCGGACCCAACACCCCTGTGCACCCTTTATCATCTCCCAAAATACCTCAAACAATGTTAAAGAGATGTATCATCACTTACTTCAAATCTTGATTTGGCCAACCTCTATTAAAATCCAAAGTCATATATCTAGCATTTTCTTAATGAATTGGATCTGAATGAATGAATCTTGCAATCCAAGTCAAATACCTCAAGCCAAGCCTTTGTGATTTTTCTGAATGAATTGAATCTTGCAATTGTTTTTCTTACAATACTGATTCCAATCAACTAGATAGTATCTCAATTATGTATCTATTAAAATCCAAAGTCACATATCTAGCATTTTCCTATTAATTGTGCTTTGTCCTGTAAAAGAAGAAGGGATTTCTCACACCGAGAAATTTGATAATATCTTTCCTGATTTTGGTACCATTTGACTATCACAGTGGTTAATGAAAAAATGCACCCATTTTACCTCAATTCAATCATTCCATTCACTGATTTTGATGAACGTGTAGGGGCCATCTGTATTTAACTAAAGTTCATCATTAAAGGTTTGCTCTTACAACAACATTGCTGATGCTGGTATATAAAATCTACATAGTTCTGTTGAAAATTTGTAGTTTGTGTTCCTCCATTTACTAACGGTATGGTTTTGATGCTATCAAAGGCATTGGCTAATCTAGCTTATGATCATTCACAGAATCACTAGTTTTGAGTCACCCAATTCACATGAGGCTAGAGCCAGGGTAAGTTAATTTAGGCATAACTAGCGACCGCCCCCACCTCCACCTCCACCTCCACCTCCAGCACCAGCGACCGTCCCCACCTCCAGCACCAGCTTCACCTCCAGCGCCTGTTCCACCTCCACCACCTCCAGCGCCAGCTCCACCCTATCCACCTCCAGCGCCATCTCCACCTCCACCTCCACCACCAGCTCCACCTCCACCTCCACCTCCAGCACCAGCGACCGCCCCCACCTCTAGCACCAATGACCGCCCCAACTATTTTCCAACCCGCCTCAATTTTCGCACCAATCAAATAAAGAAACAGACGAAAAATCGGACCCAACAACTCGAAAATTGAATACTCGCGAATAACTAAAAATTATTACAAGCAAAGAAACAAAACCTTAATTTGAAGATGCGAAATCTTGATTTGGCTTGAAACCCATCGTTACAGCCTGCGATTCGGCTTGACTGGAACAAAGTTCCCCAAAATTTGAAGATCCCGTCGTTCACCCTTCGTCCCGTCGTTTCAGCCTTCGATTTGGTTGGGATTTCGCCGCTGTTGATCGATTTACAGGGAGGGTGGGTGAGTGAGAGAGTTGAGAGAGAGGGAGAGCGTTCAGTGAGAGTGAGAGTGAGAGACGCCCGTTTCGCGTGTTTTGGGATTTTGGCCAGTTTGTGCTACCATTTTACAAAACAACGTTTTTGTTGTTTTCCATTTTCAGTTATACTTTTTTTTTTATATTTTCCAAAATGCGTTTTCGAAAATAAGATAGAGAACGCGTTTTCGTTGTTTTGAGAAATTAAAAATAGAAAATGACTGGAAAACGACAAAGAAAACAAGGCCTTATGTTTTGAGATTAGATCTTGGGGCAGGAAACAGGTTTACCCTTCTTTGAGACAAAACATCGAGACTCGTTAAGACGGCATCTGCCATCGTTCTTGCCCTTCCTGCTTGAACATCTGCCTTGCTGAAATCACGTAGGCCACTGACAAAGCTGCTCACCCTTTGGTCGGGTAGAAGATGACCAACCTTTCCCAATAATTTTTCAAACTGCTACTGATACTTGTTTGATAAACTAACTACAAAGCATAAATTAGATTCGAAAACCTAACATTTTAGTGAGCATAAAACCGGACAAAATTTCAAACTTGACCCAGAAACAGATTTAGAAGGAAAACAACGTAGAGATATTGAAGTGGTCGAGGCAAGAGTTCAACTACTTCTCCTTAATACGATAATGCCTCGCACTAATACTAACAGTTCTTTATCACTTTCTCCCTGAATACAACTTTTAGCCTTGTAATAGTAGCCTAATAATTTTCTTGGCTGGCTCAATGTCATTTGTCGACTCTATATATTCTTCTACAACTACATTCAACTTTTAATAGTGAAGGCTAAAGTCCAATGAAGAGATTGAAGGTTGCTGAATTAGAATCATCAACAAGGATCTCTGCTTCTGGTTTATCGGTTTTTTCTACAGTAGGATTCCTAAGCTAAAATCATCAGTGGCATCATCTAAGAAAATTCCATTAGCAAAACAAAAGATAGATACTAAATGTGTGGACAAAAAGTGAGTTTGAAAGTTTATAAACAGTTTTTAAACATAGGCTTAACTAACCTTACTTTACTGTAAAATTGCTTATCGTTAAGAAATGAAATTAACTTGTTTGAATCAAAATAAGTACTAAGCAGAGATTGAACTATTAGGAATAAAAACTTAATTTGAGTTAAAAAAATCTTGCTATACATATCATCCTAAAATGAAGTATAGTTCTCCTGTTGGAGGAAATAAATGTAAGAAAATAAAATTACATATCCTATTAACACTAACATCTCTTGAAAAAAAAAACTCCTATAGCTCGTCATTTTCATCGTTGTAGTCGTCTGAATTGCCACCTGCGGCACCACCTGATCTTTGATAGACGGCTGCAATAATTGGATTGCATACATCCTCGACTTCTTTCATCTTTTCCTTGTAATCCTCCTTCTCGGCGTTCTGATTGTCCTCCATCCATTCAAGGGCCTCCTTAATTGCTGCCTCGATCTTCTCCTTCTCGTCCAACTCCAGTTTGTCAGCGAGCTTGTCCTCATCGTTGATTTGGCTTTTCATGTTGTAAATGTACGTCTCAAGGCTGTTGCGGGCATCAATTCTTTCTTTGATTTTCTTGTCTTCCTTGGAAAATTCCTCAGCCTCCTTGACCATCCGATCAATCTCTTCCTGACTCAAGCGACCTTTGTCATTTGTGATTGTGATCTTCTCGAATCGTTTAGAAGCCTTGTCTTCAGCCTTGACGTTCAGAATGCCATCAACGTCGATTTCAAATGTAACTTCAATCTGAGGAATTCCTCTGTTTCAAAAAAAAAAAAAGATCGATTTAGTAACGCAAATAAAGTTGAGCTTTAATAGAAATATAGGAAGGAGCATGGTCACGTAACAACCTTTTGGCCGGAGCTATTCCTGTTAGATCAACAGTCCCTAGCAGCCTGCAGTCCTTTGTAAGACTTCGTTCGCCCTCAAACACCTGTTCGACAGCATTAATACACGTTACAGTGATTTCTTACACTGGCAAGATGAAGCATTCACTTTTCTTTTCAACTTTCAAGAGTTGAGATTCCAAGATGAATACCTTAATGGAAACAGCAGTTTGTTGATCCTCGTAAGTGGTGAAAACTTGGGACTTTTTGGTTGGAATTACGTTGTTTCTAGGAATCAATTTGGTCATGACACCGCCAATGGTTTCAATACCAAGGGTAAGTGGAGTCACATCCAAAAGAAGAACACCTGATAACATAATACACTAATTAGTCACAAAAATTTCAACCCCAAAAACTAATAAGCAACTGATGAAAAGAGAGATACCGTCGATCTTGTCGCCTCCCTCACCGCTCAAGATTCCTCCTTGTACAGCAGCACCATAAGCAACTGCCTCGTCGGGGTTAACGCCCTTGTTCGGTTCCTTCCCATCAAAATAATCCTTCAGAAGCTGTTGAACCTTCGGAATTCTAGTGCTTCCACCAACAAGAACAATTTCATCAATCTGGTGCTTTTCCAAACCGGCATCTTTCATGGCTTTCTTAACAGGTCCCATTGTCTTTCGGAACAAATCATTGTTCAATTCTTCGAAACGAGCTCTGGTAAGTGGTTCAGAGAAATCTATGCCGTCAAAGAGAGACTCAATCTCTAGTCGAACCTGGTGCTGATTGCTTAAAGCTCTCTTGGCGCGCTCACATTCTCTCCTCAACTTGCCAAGTGCTCTGTTGTCCTTGCTAATGTCCTTCTCGTGCTTCTTCTTGATCAACTTAATAAAATGATCCATGATCCTATGATCGAAATCCTCACCTGAAAGAACAATTTATCAGCTTATAACCTCAGACGTCAGATAATAGCGGTATGATAAAACTCAAATTACAACATACCTCCCAAATGTGTGTCTCCATTTGTTGCAAGAACCTCAAAAACGCCATTATCAATGGTCAAGATACTAACATCAAATGTCCCACCACCGAGGTCAAAAACGAGAATGTTCTTCTCACCACCTTTCTTGTCCAAACCATACGCAATGGCTGCCGCAGTTGGTTCATTGATAATTCTTGCTACATTCAATCCAGCAATGACGCCAGCATCTTTAGTGGCCTGCCTCTGTGCATCGTTGAAGTAAGCTGTACACGACAAAAGACAGTTATAAAGCCAACGACGTCAATAATACTCGAATAAACTTTTGATTTAGAAGTTTACCTGGAACGGTAACAACTGCATCCTTAATTTTCTTTCCGATGTAAGATTCAGCTGTTTCCTTCATCTTAGTTAGAACCATGGCACTAATCTCCTCGGGACTGAAAACCTTTGTCTCACCATCTTTAATTTGGAGCTCTATGTATGGTTTTCCATCTTTGTTCACGATCTTGTATGGTACCAACTTCATGTCATTCTTGACCTCTTTATCTTCAAACCTATACAGTAGTAGCAAGAATTATATAATCCTGATAATTATAAACGATAGCGCGACTTCAAAAAATGAAAGAAGCTAGTCCTTACTTTCGTCCAATTAGTCTCTTGACGTCGAAGATAGTCCTCTCTGGATTAGCTGCTGCCTGATTCTTTGCAGCTTCACCGATCAATCTCTCACTGTCTGTAAAGGCAACCCATGAAGGGGTTATCCGGTTTCCTTGATCGTTCGCTATGATTTCGACTTTTCCATCTTTGAACACACCAACACATGAATACGTCGTTCCGAGGTCTATCCCAATAACCGTTCCCAGTTCTCGAGACTCCTCTTTCGCGAGGGAAAGTGAAAATAAGCTTCCTGTTCTCAAACAAATTAATAACAGTTACTTGACAGGGAAAATAAAATCATTATGATTCAACTGAAAACTTGGCATTCGCATTGGACTTACCGAGTAAGAAGATGCCGAAAAAAATTGATACGAATCTATTCCATGAACTCGCCATTATAGGAAAACAAAAATTTCAAGAAACTGCCAACAGGATTACTAGATTGCAAGAGTGTTTATGTATAACCTGCCATCTAGGGGATAGGTTATAATATATATAGAGGTGAATAATCGTGTTCTTTGTTCTAACGTAACTAGGAGTTTGAAACTTAGAATTTGAATCTAATAACGTTATTAATGGTGTCTTGTTCCAGCATAACTTGGAATTCGAAGTTTGTTAGGCCATGTTGTTCTTGTTCTAGGATATCTAGGACTTCTAAGTTTGTTGGGCCGCGTGATGATGTGTAGGCCCATTCTGCTTTATAGCTCGTTTTGTAAATTAAAATCAGATTTATATTAAGTGAAAATTTCATAACTAAGAAATTAAGTTTCACCAATTTCAAATTCAAGAGATTAAGTTTAAAATTTCAAATTTCAGATTTTTTAAGGTTTAAAATTTTAAATCTCAGATTTTTTTTAAATTTTATTTATAAATAAATAAATTAAATATATATTTTATTAATTAAATATATTAATTTCACAATTCTATATAATTTGGTTACAAATTCTATATAATTGGTCACATATTACTAATTTGTCACAAATCACAAATGTTACATATCACAAATTATTTTATGGTATCAATTCAAAAATTTTATAGGTGATAATTTGTTCATCGGTCACAAATGAAAAATTGAAACATCACAAATTATTTTACGGTCACAATTTGTTAATCGGTCACGGATCAGGAATTTTATAAGTCACAAATTAGAAATTTTATAGGTCACAAATTATTTTACGGTCACAATTCAGAAATTTTATAAATCACAATTTGTTCATCGATATAAAAAAAAATTATACATCACAATTTGTTCAGTGGTCACAAATCACAAATATTATAAGTTACGACTTAGTAGACAGTCACAAATTGTCAAATTATCGGTCACAAATTAACAATTTTTTAGGTCACACATTATTTTTTTATCACAATTTATCTTTTTCATTGGTCACATATTGTTTAATGGTCACAGATTAACCAATTTAATTGTCACAAACGACCAAATAATCTGTGACCACAACTAACCACCAACTTTTGACCATCACCTTACCACTCCCTCCAGTAGCACCGTTGCCACCATCGCTACCATCACCACCAGCTCCTGACAGCAACACCACCACATCCTCACACCGATCCACCACCACCTCAATGGCCCGTCGCCGCTAACATCTCAACTTCACCACCACCAACACCAAGATCCACCACCACTGCCACCAACAAAACCACTGCACACAACCACAGAACAACCACCGTCTCATTTCACAAATCTACTTCACTTCTCGCAGATCTCACAGACCACCACCACCATACGAACTTTCCCGACGCTACCAATCGCACCTCCAATCAGCCTCCAATCCCACCACAGATCCACCACCACGTTCAAAACATACCACCATCGTACACTGCACCTCAAACAAATCAACAACATCGCCAACGTTGCCAACAGAACCACTACCACCATCTCAAACAAATCAGCACATGGCAGAACGTCATGCCAGATCCACCATTACCACCACCTCACCTTCACAACACAGCTACCAAATCAGGACGCAGAGCACATATACACCATCACTACGGCCAAATCCATCACCACCAACTCTAGATCCACCATCAGCAGCGCCCGATCCACCACCGCGACTAAAACCACCCAAACATCACCACACCATGGAAACCACCACTATAACAAACAAAAATAACCAAATCTAGCGTGGCTGCCATCCTTCACGCTCCAAAATATCTCAAAACCACGGTGGCACAACGCCGCTGTGAGCGCGGTGGTTTTGATCGGTGACCCTCGCGCAGTGGCATAGCCCCTTCTGGTATCTCGCGAGGTGGCAGTGGCATAAATCCCACTAACATGCATTTACACTAATTAGTCAGCTGATTAAATTATTTAACACTTTTCACTGTCCTTTTTGTTTTGAAAAATAATAACTGTCCATTATGATTCTAAAAGGTGACACCATGACATAATCGAAATTTTCATTAATTAAGCTCATGTTTGAGCCGCATTCTCATTTTCATTCTTATTCTTCTACTCATTTTCAATCACACATTTTTCAATAAAATAATATTTTCCATCATATCAATAACTTTTCCTTCTTTTTCAACCATATATTCGTCATCCCATCACCAAAAAAAATGCATTCTTTCCATTTTAATGTACATCAAACACACTCTAAGAGACAATGAGATCCCTAATTGAGGCCATTAAAGTTAATTAACTAGTACAACAGACTATAGGTACATGAAAAAACAACAGAAAATTAACAGAAATTACACTTCGAAGGTTTTCATTGAAAGGGAAAAAAAAAGAACTGTGCTATAGGTACTGGAATTTGAATTCCTATACCAGACATAATACATATAGCAGTGGATGGGGTGGGGGGTTTGCCAATATTTTAATTACATGGGGCTGGGCCTCATGTAAGTGAAATTTAAAATTCTGTATCAATTATGTGCATTATTTCCTGTACTCACAGCATTATTAAAAAAAAAAAAAAAGGCAAACAGGATGCTGCCACCTTAAAATTCTGTACCTGCAGGTTTATCATCATTCAAATGTGGCATCACTTTGCTTCGAAATGTGATGCTTTGGAATAAATAAATAATTTGAATTATGCTTCAAACTCCACTTCGACATAACATATCTCTCAGAGTGCTGCAGGAGCCCCGCTATATACATCAACCTTAAGTCTCAGATTTCCTCTCGCACAAATGCCTCGAAATAAATAATAAGTTAACTCTTAAGCCTCAGATACTCTCCTCCATATATGACTCGTAACAAGTAATAAGCCAACTCTTTTTAAGTGATGGACCTTATGTTTGATTTAAAGGGTACAAAACATGTTGTAAAGCGAATTTCAGAAAATATAAATTTGGGATCTCCAATTACACATGGTAATCTGGAGAAAAAGTTTACGTGAGATATTTGTCGAAAAGATCGATATGAATTAGGGCTGGACAAAATGTCCGAACCGAACCGAACCGAAACCTAACCGAACCGAACCGAACCGAGCGGGTTTTTTTAAATGAAATACTCGAACGTGTATCCGAATCGAGAACCGAATGGTTTGGTTCGGTTCTCGGTTCTAGACCCAGAACCGAAGAATCGAATAAGAACCGAAATTTTTTTTTTATATATTGGATAAATTAATTTCTTTTATTTTTTCTAAATAAATTAATAATTTTTTCTTATTAAATCTTATTAGTTGAACAATTTAAAGTTTATTTATGTTTGTTAGTTGTGTTTTTTTCAATTTTTTCTTGTATAGTCTCTTAGTAGTTAGTATGGAAAGTCAAGTAACTGATTATTACATTAAATAGTTGGTAAGTATTATCAATACTTTAAAACATTTTATCTTTATTACTTCTAATTTATATTTCATTTTTATATAGACTTGAATGTTTGAAACAAATGAATTATTGATATGAATTATCAAAGTTTTATTAGTAATATTTACTTTTTCGTATTTGTATTTGACAACGTATTATTTATATGTTATTAAATTAGGTTACGTTAATTTGTAAAAGTTAAGATTGAACTTGGTATTTATATCTACTTTTTGTTATTAATATTAGTATCTACTTTCAGGTGTATTTGTGTAGTATTAATTTAAATTTTAAAAAATTTAATTATAGTACGAAACGGAACGGAACCGAACCCGAACGGTTCCCAAATTATATTTGGAACCGACGGTTCCATTTACTAAATACCCGAAAATTTCTGGAACCGAAAAAAATCGAACCGAACCAACCCGCGTCCACCCCTAATAGGAATGTTCGACGGCCTCCTGGAGCAAGGGTTAGCTAGTTGTAAAGTTACTCAACATTCTAATACTTCTTTCCTTATCCAACGTGCAAATATAAGTACAAGTACAATACCTTTAGAATTAGTTGGGTACTTGGTATTTTAGATGAGAGAGAAAATTTTTGGACATACTTCGGTGATGGAGAAAGAACAAGCATCAATATCCCATTGTTTCTATTATAACTCGTTATCTACTGTAAAATCAGAGTTAGCTTTTAGTACAGATGGTAGGATTCCGTCTGATTAAAAATCAAGATTAAAGAAGACATACTAGAGAGTTTAATATTTTTAAAGAATTGGGAAAACTTACCGAACTCAAGATAAGGTAGACAGATTAATAATAGAAGATTTTCAAGATCTAGCTTCATAATTTGTAAGTATTATTTATGTTAAATTTTCTTACTTTTTAGAAAAAATGTATACATAATAACTTTCTCGTATACAATTTTATCTCCTGCTACGTCAAAAATAGTTGGTTCCAAGCTCAAAAATTGAGGAGGACATAAAAAATTAATTTTTGTAAAAAATAAATGATGGCTGTTCGTCTCATCCCACGAGGCCCAAAAGCTAAGAGGCTGAACCGAGCTACTATTTTGGACACTAGCCGAGCTCGAATATTTAAGAACTTAGCCGACTCGACGCATTGTCACCTCTCGGTTGTTGGAGGATGCTGATGACTTGGTTAAGGATGAGTTAATTTCCTAATCCATAATTGTTTTTAAACGAGATATTTTATTATTTTAAGAATTGCAAGGTAGTTTCCATTTTTTTATTGACTAATTTTTCGAACGCTCAAGTGACTTCATAAGCGTCGCTCGGTGGAGTTGTTACTTCAAAGCTTGTAATAAAGTCATTACCATGGCTTTTCATAGTTTTCTGTTTTCGTTAATGACTTTTGTTTTGTTTTTTTTGTTTTTTTTATTATTAGTATTTGATTGTAATAGTTGATTATTGTATATAAATTTTAACTTTTGAGTAGAAAAATTACAAAGAAAATCATCGTATTCATATGGTTATGCAATCAGAAATTTCACCTTCGTATGCATCACCTAGATTGTGAAAGTATGGAGTAAAAGCATCTCACAAAAAAAAAAAAAAAAAAAAAAAATTTTGAAAAATGCTCTCTGTTTTAGATAGTCAAAACTTAAAATTATGCTCCAAGAGAATATTTAAATTAACATTTTAATTTAGAGAGTGAGTTTGACTCTCAATTATATACGTTCAATCTATTTCAATTTTTAATAGAGGAAAATAATATAATAACTTAGAGAAAAGCTAGTAAAAACAAAAGATAGAAAAATAATAAATATTTTTTAGAAATAGTAAAATTAATTATTAAATATAAAAGAGTTTATTGGAGTATTTAAATATTTTTACTCTCTGGGCCCTGTTTGGTACACATTATTTTTTTATTCTCATTCTTCTACTCATTTTCAACCACACATTCTTCAATAAAATAATATTTTTCATCACATCAATAACTTTTCCTTTATTTTTAACCACACATTTTCTATCAATCTACTATTCAATAATACATTATTTTAAAAGAATGTGTCCCAAACAATACATAAATTTATAGATACTTTCTAAATTGTAAAATATGTCCTTTAACAATAGATAGCTTCTTGGAGATGGTCTAAAACCTTGAAAAGTTGGGTTCGAATAGGTTGGCTCAGTATTGATCTAATAAGAGTCTCAACCTTGATAATAAACTCAAGATCAAGCCTCACTTACTGGATCGAGGTTAAGCCCTATTAGTCTAAGGTCGAGCACATCTCATAAGCTCGAGGTCGAACACTTCTTATGAGCTTGAAGTCGAGTATATAGCATCAGATCGAGATCGAGCCTGAGCCTATCCCAATAGAACAAGGTTTAGTCTACCATATCAAATCAAGGTCAAACCCACCTATTCAGGCCTATCCATTCGTGGTTGTTGGCATCGCACATTGTTAAGTACGACTTCGATAACATCAATTTATAAGTATTCGGGTAAATGTATATGAATGCCACACTCTACAAGGATTGGTCTCAAGGATGTCAACCAAAATGCTTGGTAATTTTCTTCATGTGCTCTGGAGGTTTTTGGAAGACTCCCGGGTCAGGTCGAAATGTCGAAGCTCCACAAACATTACCAAACAGCTCAGAGCGGCACTCACAGCGTAAATAATTATAATATGACCATCTTTAACAAATATAAAAATAAATCCCACTAACATGTGCACTAATTAAACAGCTGATTTAATTAATCAACTTTCCCCCCTTTAAACTGTCCTTTTTTGTTTTAAAAAATAATGACAGTCCATTATATATATTTCGTAAACCCGTCAAAATATGTATTTTTATTTTTATTTTTAATGCTTTGTTTTACAATTGAACTTTATAGATAAATCATTAGAGAATCTTACTTCACTTTTTGTTTGCCTTGCCTCGTATTTTCTCTTATAATTGGTAACATAATCAGCTATCAAGGTTCTTACACCTCTGCCTATGTGACTGCCAGTTAAGTAAAAGACCAAGCAAGCACCTCGTTCTGTCAGCACCACCTCGTCATCCGGGATGATTTTAATGTGTTGCCTATCCTATATTTTCTTCGAGGAGATAAAGCCAATTTCCATCGTCTCGCTCACTCTCTCCCAAGGCGTGTAGGCGTTACCCAACATCTCGCCTTATTACCCTCCCCCCCACCCCCCGGTCCCCTCGAAGTGTCACCACTTCCGATAGACTTTTCTCTTGTCATATCCCCTTTGCCAGGCAAAAATTAGAAAAAAAAAAAAAAAAACCGTAGCCCTTAGTCACACCAGATGGGCCTCTTCGATCTGGGGTGGTTGAGGTGTGACCCTTGATGCTCTAAGTGAATTACGATTTGTGACACATTGAGCAACATGAAATTTGATTTATTTGATATTTCTATAAAGATGACTTGTAGTGAAATCCTTGCTAATCCGTCTAGGACTGGGTGTGAGAAGCCATAGACCTATGATGGCTATTCTGTGAATTTGAGCTTGATATGTCAGCCGTTAAAATGAAATCACACGTCAAGCATCCAATGAGCCTAATTTATAAATACTCAAAATTTGTGTCATTTAAAGGTAATAATAATTTACTAATATCAATCTCAAATACAAACTTCTTTTATTCTCTTTTTCTCATGTTTCTCCCGCACTCAAATTATTGTATATTTGTTTAACTTGAGTGTCGAATTGTACGTGATCATTGTCTGCACCCTTTTGTCCTTGGAAGGCCGGTTTGTCACTTTAACATGTGTCATGTGTGTCCACGTGTGCAAGTGATGTACACGTGGAAGAAAAAGGGTTGAAATATGTTCACAACTAGGTATTCGGAGGTAAGAAAGGTTTTTCGTAGTAAATGATATTTATGTAATCTCTAAGATTGTGTAAGTGATTTATTTTTTATTTTTTGATTTATAGGAGCATTTGCTTCAAGAATCTCTCAACTACAGTTTGAAATCGAACCAAATTACAAATGTAGTTTAGTTTGCATGTTGAAACAATTAGGTTTGTTTCTATGAATGAAAATTATAATGAATGAATAAGAACTTAAACTACTCATTTTAACTACATTCACAATTTAAGGTGAACTTTCTAGACTCGATATGTATATGATCTCCAAAAAGCTTTAATTGAACAATTCAATATGTTAAATCTTAAAATAAATCTTAAAATAAAGTCATACCTTTTAAAATAGAATCGTGAAATTTCCATTAGTTGTTGTAGAATGCTTGACTCAACCACTTAAGTGGATAAGGATGGGTTAACGTCGTAATCAATAATTGTTTTGAAAATGAAATATTTTTATTATTTTTTAGAATAGTATGTTTTTTGTTAATCAATAGATAATTGTATTTAAAATTATTGCAAGATAGTTTCTATTTTTAAATTTATTGTCTATTTTTAAATTCTCAAGTGACTTCATGAGTGTCACTCGGTGATTTGTAATTTCAATGCTTCTACTCAAGTCGTTTCCATGGCTTTTACTAGTGAGTTACGTCTATGTTTATATTATAAATTGCACCTGTGTATGCATGACCAAGATTTTTAGAGTACGAAGACAGACCTTGAAAAGATGGGTTTGAACATGCGGACTCGATATTGATCCAATAAGAGAGTCTCAACCTTGATAATAAGCTCGAGATCGAGCCTCTCTTATTGAATCAAGGTTGAGACCTATTAGTCCGAGGCAAAGCATATCTCATAAGCTTGAGGTCTTTATTAGAAAATAATCAAGATGATGAAACAAGGCAGCCAGCAAGAAGTGAGTCAGCAGGCAAGTGGAAGGAATCACCAGCAAACAAATAACGGCTAGGCAGGACCACAAGCTAACTGAATGGAGAAGACTCCTAAAGAAGATTGTTAGGAATTTTGTTAGCAATTTGTTGTAAAATCAGTTTCTTAGCATGTGAATAATTCTTCTAGAATTGTGTAAATTTTGTGTATATATTCTGGTCATATTGTGCATTTCAACAATCAAGCAAGTTTAACACAATTATCCTTCTATCTCAAATCTTGTTTTATCAAATTCTTGCTTTATATTTTACATACCTGAAATGGTATCAGAGCCGACATGGAAGAATCTAATGCTAGGAAAATACAAACTCAAAATCCAAATCCAATTCTCAATCATCAGGCAGCTCATCAAACACTGTGAATCATGATCCATCACAGCCAAATAGTCCTTTTTTTATTGGGAGCAACGATCATACTGGAGCATTGCTTGTTACTCACACCTTGGAATCTAACAACTACCATTGTTGGGCAAGGTCAATGAAAAGGGCATTAAGGATTAAGAATAAGTTGAGTTTTATTGATGACAGTCTGAAGGAACTAGTAGATCCTAGTGATCCTCTCATGGAACATTGGCTCAGGTGATTTGGTGATTACATGGATGCAAAACACCATGGCAGTCGACATTAAGTGTAGTACGACCTATGCTGAAACTGCCCAGCAGCTGTGGACAGAACTTGAGCAACGATTTGCTCAACAAAATGCACCTCGAATTTTTGAAGTCAAGCAAGCCATAACTATGCTGCAGTAAGGCCAATATGCTGTGAGCACTTATTTTTCAAAATTTAAAACTCTCCTAGATGAACCCATGAACTATGAAGCTGTCCCCAACTGTAGCTGTGGGGGTTTAGAAATTGTGGCTCTCAATTAACAAAGAGATTGGGTAATGAAGTTCTTGATGGGGTTAAGTGACTCATATAAAGAAATTAAGGCACGGGTTCTATTAATTAAACCCTTTCCTAGCCTCAATGAAGTCTACTCAATAATGTAACATGAACAAAAGAGAAGGGAAATTTCAACCGAATGATCTGTCAATGAATCAATGGCTCTTTTCACAAAGGGAAATTTTAAAGAAAAGGAGAGATAGAGTTTTTATACGCCAAAGAGTGAGAGATACTATTGCACCGTCTATAAAATGATAAGACACTCTCTTGACAGGTACTTCAAAGCCAACCCAGACAAACTTGTTTGCAGCTATTGCCAAATGCCTGGTCATATGATGGAGAAATGCTTTAAACTTCATGGCTATCCCCCAAGCCACAAGTTGAATGTGAAAGAAAGGAGTTCAGCAAATCAAGCCATCACATCCTCATGTGCTGCACGCTAGGGTGAAGGGAACAAAACCCAAGTGGAATTAACTTAAGAGCAAAATTTCACAACTCACGGCACTCCTCAAACCTATTAGCACTTCCCAGAACCAAATTCATTAAGCTAACAATGATAAGAGTGTTTTTACTTCCACTTCTACTGATGAAAACATACACCAATTGTCTGGTATTTCTCTTTGTGCCAAATTAAAATACATGAACATTACAAAAGCACCATGGATCATAGATACAGTGGTAACAGATCACCTGATCTGTTCAGCCTCTTCCTTTTCATCTATTCATGCTGAAGTTAATCATTCCATTTCCTTGCCTAATGGTGACACGGTTCCTGTCACTTATATAGGAACCGTAAAAGTAGCAGACACTTTAATACTACAAGATGTTCTATGTGTACCTAATTTCTCATTCAACCTTATCTCTATAAAGAAATTAACTCAAACCTTAAATTGTCGTTTGATTTTTTTTCCAATTGTTACTATATTCAGGACCTTACGGCTTGGAAGACGATTGGCATGGGTGAAGTGAAGGAAGGATTATATCATATGAAGCTTGGAGACCTTCATACCTCAGCCTTAACTGATTTCCAAAATAAACTAAACAGGCAGATCATCAGCCATGCTTCTTTTTCAGCTCTCACTAGTGATTTTGATGTTTGGTATTATAGATTAAGACACACTTCCTATTCTGTTCGGGATATTTCTGGTGATGTTCAATTCTCAAAAATTGTTAACAAAAAACCATGTTCTATATGTCCATTATCTAAGTTACACAAATTTCCATTTCCCACCAGCACTCACAAATCTGAAAGGTGTTTTGAACTTTTACACTGTGACATTTGGGGGCCTTGCAATGAGATTGGGAGTGATGGTTCCATATACTTTCTGACCATCGTGGATGATTTTAGTAGGTACACCTGGGTATACACTTTAAACTGAAGTCTGATGCTACTGCTGCACTGTAAAATTTTTGTGCGATGGCCGAAAGGCAATTTGACACCAAAGTAATGATAATTAGGACAGATAACCGGGGGGGGGGGGGGGAATTTAATATGAGAGAATTATATATCAAAAAAGGCATCATTCACCATAAAACTTGTGTTGAGACTTCTCAACAAAATGTCGTGGTGGAAAGAAAACAACAACATATCCTCAATACAGCCAGGCCCTCAGATTCCAAAGTGGAATTCATTTAAAGTATTAGAACCATTGTATCTTAACTGCAGTACACCTGATCAATAATAGTCCCTCCTCCGTCCTGGAAAGAAAGAGTCCCTATCAAGTTCTATTCAACAAAAAACCTTTATATAGATATATAAAAATTTTCGGTTGTCTTGCCTTTGTCACTACCATTGTTAATGGGAGACACAAATTCGACCCTTGACTTAAAAAGTGTATGTTCATAGGTTACTCTTTTGGAATCAAAGGATACACTATGTTAGATCTTGAAACCAAAAGATCTTTGTCTCAAGAAATGTTTTGTTCTATGAAAATATTTTTCCATTCAAAGATGAATCCACTAAACCACAACAAACCAATACCAATTCTGTTCGAGATTTCATTCCTCAAAATGAAGATGTTACAGCAAAATCAAGTAACTCAACAGGGATAAACTCCTTAGCTATCCAACATATGGAAGAGTCTGAACAAAATTCCAATGATGAACCTCAGGCTATAATTGATCCTGATACTTTTGATCTTGGTAACTCTGAACCCTCATCAGATATCACCCCAACTCATCTACTTCGAAAGTCAACAAGAATAAGAAAAGCTTCAGCATATCTCCAAGACTTCATATGTCACCAGGCTACTGCACTTCTTCCATTCCAAGAGTCCAACAAGCTGAAGGAATCATGTAATTACTATCCTCTCAATGACTAACTTTCATATGAAAAATTATCAAATTCATACAAAACTTTTGTTGTTTCTGTCACTTTTCAAAATGTGCCTAAGAATTGCCTAGAAGCCAAAGACTCACCAAAATGGTGTGGGGCTATGAGAGATGAAATTAAAGCTCTTGAACTCAATAACACTTGGGTCTTGGTTAATCTTCCTCTTGGTAAGGAGGTAATAGGATGCAGGTAGGTCTACAAAATAAAATATAAGGCAGATGGCAGCATAAAAAGGTTCAAAGCGAGGCCAGTAGCCAAGGGCTACATTCAACAAGAAGGACTTAATTACCACGAGATATTCTCTCCAGTTGCCAAGTTAGTCACAGTTCGAACCTTGTTAGCACTTGTAGCCATAACAGGATGGAATCTCTTTCAATTCGATGATAACAAGGTTTTCTTGCACGGAGAACTGGAAGAGGAAGTTTTCATGGAAGTTCCACCAGGCTGCTATGAAGCAAACGCCAAAGGAAAAGTCTGCAAGCTCAAGAAGAGCTTGTATAAATTGAATCAAGCATTACGCCAATGGTATGCCAAGCTTTCTAAATTCATTATTGAGCAGGGATATGTTCAATCAAAGGCAGTTTACAACCTTTTTACCAAGAGTAATGGACATCTTTTTACTGCCTATTAGTTTATGTAGATGAAATAATAGTGGCTGGGAATTGTATTAGTATGATTGATCATCTCAAGGCCTCATTTCATGACAAATTTAAAATCAAGGATCTAGGGAACTCAAGTATTTTCTTGGGATAGAAGCTGCAAGATCCGCGAAAGGGATTTATGTGTGTCTAAGGAAGTACGCCCTTCACATTTTGAGAGATTCAGGAACTGTTAGATCGGCACCAGCAAAAGTACCATTAGATAACAATGTAAAACTGATGAGAGAAGACGGAGAATTACTTCTTGAACCAGCTGTTTATAGAAGATTAATCGGCAGACTTTTGTACCTAACGATAACTAGGCCTGACATATCTTATTCAGTTCAGTTACTAAGACAATTTAGGGATTGCCCCCATATTCCACATTTGCAAGCAGCACATGAAGTTTTGAGGTACATCAAGAGGGCACCAGGCCAAGGAATTTGCAGATTCTTAGTACAATTGCGAGGTTATTGCGACTCAGATTAGGGAGCCTGTCCCAACACTAGGAGTTCAGTCACAAGATATTGCGTATTAATTGGAAGTTCACTAGTATCCTGGAAGTCAAAGAAACAACTTGTAGTTTCAAGGTCGTCTTCAGAGGCAGAATACCGAGCTATGGCCAATTTTTGTTGTGAGCTTACATGGTTCAAGTATCTACTGGAAGATTTGAAGATTCCTCATCCTCAGTCGGGCTTTCTATATTGTGATAACAAGTCATCCATCTACATAGCAACTAATCTCGTTTTCCACTAAAGAACCAAACATATAGAGATAGATTGTCATTTAATATGTGATAAAATCCAAGAGGGATACATTGTTACCAAACATGTTCCTAGTAGGGAGCAAATTGCGGATATTTTGACCAAAGCCTTAAGCTCTTGAACCTTTTATATTAGAAAATAATCAAGATGCTGAAACAAGGCAGCCAGCAAGAAGTGAGTCAGCAGCCAGGTGGAAGGAATCAGCAGTAGACAAATAATGGCTAGGCAGGACCACAAGCTAACTGAATGGAGAAGATTCTAGAAGAAGATTGTTAGGAATTTTGTTAGCAATTTGTTGTAAAATCTGTTTCTTAGCATGTGAATAATCCTTCTAGAATTGTGTAAATTATGTGTATATATTCTGGTGATATTGTGCATTTCAACAATCAAGCAAGTTTAATACAATTATTTCTCTCTCTCAATTCTTGCTTTATCAAATTCTTGCTTCATATTTTACATACTTAAAAGTCTTACTTATCTTATTAACTTAAAAGCCAAATATGTATCATGAGATCGAGATCAATCCTACCTCAATAGAACAAGGTCTTGTCTACCTTATTAGATCAAGGTCAAACCCACAAATTTAAGTCTATTCATTCGTGGTTGTTGAAATCATACATTATCAAGTATTTGAAAATATCAGTTTATGTAGTGTATCTCAATTTGTAATGAAAGGATTGGTCTCAAGGACAGATCAACCCAAATATTTAGTAATTTCCTTGGTGTGTTTTGGTCGAGATGTCAAAACTCCACAAACAATACCAATTACCAAACGACTAAGAACAGTCATAAATAAATATTTCTTTCAATCCCACTAACTAGTATTACACTAATTAATCTACTGATTAAATTAATTAATTTTTTCCCCTTAAATTGTCCTTTTTGTTTTTTGTAAAAACGTCCATTACGATTCTAAGAGGTGACATCACCGAAATTATCATTAATTAAGAGATAAGATCCCTAATTGAAGTCATTAAACTTAATTAACTTTTAATCAATTAATTAAGTAAATATATCACTCACTCACTCACTTTTTTTACACGAATAGTGTTTGAGTTACTGTCTACCATCAAAAGTGGAAGGCAACAGAATTGATTGGTGCAAAAGGGGAGGGCAAACTTATTCCACGGTAGGCATCCTTAAGGCCCTATTTGATCTTTATTATTTTTCATGGAAGTTCCAACTTTTTTCTTATTTGATTGTCAATTTTTTTCTAACAAAACGTTTTTTTTCCCCAACCCCCCACGTGACCAATTTTTCCTGATTTTCATCGAATTGATTTTGCCACTAATTTGGTGGGAAAATAGTTTTTCAATATATATATATTTTCTTTTTTGGCAAAGAAAACAAATTTGATCCCTAATTGTTTTAAAAAAAAAAAAATTACATTTAATGGACAATTTTCATGGAAAACAAAGTCAAACGATCACCAAAAGATCCAAAATTTCAACATTTTTCAGGTGAAAAATTATACCAATCAAACACAATTAATTGATAATTCACGCGAAAACGAGTTCTAGGCAATTATTTTTCCTGAAATTCGTTTTCTTTTCACCAATTTTCCATTCTTGCAATCAAACGAACCATAATTGTCATTTTATTTCTTTATTATGATTAGTGTAAATACAAAAATAATAATCAATTATGACCAAGGACCAGTTTAAGCGTGACAAACTGGTCGAGCAGTTTGTAGGCTGCTCATCATGGCTTGATTGATGGACGATTCAAACTCATTTTGGGACGAATCATGGACAGAGTTAGACACTCTTTTTTCAAGAGCCGGCTCATGTTTGGGCTTATTTATTATTTTTTTTAAAAAAAAATTAACTCATGGATTGCTCGACTCGACCTAGAAGGCCCACAAGCCAAATGGTCGAAACAAAACTAGTTTGTGGATACAAGCTGAGCTCGGCTACCCTACTAGACTAAATCAAGTGATAAAAATGAAGCATCAGTACATCGTCAACCTACATTCAAGTCTCACTTGAGGAAGAGTGAGGGTAAAATAAATTAAAAAGTGGATTTGACTCTCAATTAAATGCATTCAAAGTATTTCAATTTTCAATGGAGGAAAATAATATAATAATTTAGAGAAATGTCAGTGAAAATAAAAGGTAGAAAAATAATAAATATTTTTTAGAAATAATAAAATTAATTGTTAAATATAAAGAGTCTATTAGAGTATTTAAAAATTTTTACTCTCTAAATTGTAAAATATGCTCTTTAACAATAGAGAGCCTCATAGTGGTAGATGGCCTATGTGAACGTAGGGGGCATCATGGTGGTAGAGAGCCTAATGGGGGTCGACAGCCTCATTGTGATAGACAATCTCACGGGGGTCGACGAACTCATAGTGGTAGACGGCCTCAAGGTGGTAGACAACCTCATGGAGGTCGATGGCCTCATAGTGGTAGATGGCCTCATGGGGGTCAAGGCCTCATAATGTTAGACTAACTCATGGGGGTCAATGACCTTATAGTAATAGACGGCCTTATAGTGGTGGACGACCCATGGGGGTCGAAGTCCTCATAATTTTGACAACCTCATAGAGGTCGACGACCTCATAGTGATAGACAGCCTTATGGTGGTGGACGACTTCATAGGGGTCGACGGTCTCATAGTAGTAGACGACCTCATGGTGGTAAGCGACCTCCCTCATGGTGGTAGGTGACTTCATGCGGATCGATGGCCTCATAGTGGTAGACAACCTCATAGTAGTAGGCGACCACATGAGGCCGCTGGCCTCATAGTGGTAGACCGCCTCATGGTAGTCGACGACCTCATGGGGTAGACGGTCTCATGGTGGTAGACGACCTCATGGAGGTCTACACCTTATAGTGGTAGACGGCCTATGTGAATGTAGGTGATAGACAATCTGTAGGGATAGACGGTCTATCATGTGATACTCTACATGGAGTGCATATCAAGTGACTCTCACCTCGTTGACCATCTTGAATAATAATTAATGATATCATGTATCACTTAGTAATTATCTTCATGTGCTCTGGAGCTTTTTGGAAGACTCCCGGGTCAGGTCGAAATGTCGAAGCTCCACAAACATTACCAAACAGCTCAGAGCGGCACTCACAGCGTAAATAATTATAATATGACCATCTTTAACAAATATAAAAATAAATCCCACTAACATGTGCACTAATTCAACAGCTGATTAAATTAATTAACTTTCCCCCCTTTAAACTGTCCTTTTTTGTTTTAAAAAATAATGACAGTCCATTATATATATTTCGTAAACCCGTCAAAATATGTATTTTTATTTTTATTTTTATTTTTAATGCTTTGTTTTACAATTGAACTTTATAGATAAATCATTAGAGAATCTTACTTCACTTTTTGTTTGCCTTGCCTCGTATTTTCTCTTATAATTGGTAACATAATCAGCTATCAAGGTTCTTACACCTCTGCCTATGTGACTGTTAGTTAAGTAAAAGACCAAGCACGCACCTCGTTCCGCCAGCACCACCTCGTCGTCCGGGATGATTTTAATGTGTTGCCTATCCTATATTTTTTTCGAGGAGATAAAGCCAATTTCCATCGTCTCGCTCACTCTCTCCCAAGGCGTGTAGGCGTTACCCAACATCTCGCCTTATTACCCTCCCCCCCACCCCACCCCCGGGTCCCCTCGAAGTGTCACCACTTCCGACAGACTTTTCTCTTGTCATATCCCCTTTGCCAGGCAAAAATTAGAAAAAAAAAAAAAAAAACCGTAGCCCTTAGTCACACCAGATGGGCCTCTTCGATCTGGGGTGGTTGAGGTGTGACCCTTGATGCTCTAAGTGAATTACGATTTGTGACACATTGAACAACATGAAATTTGATTTATTTGATATTTCTATAAAGATGACTTGTAGTGAAATCCTTGCTAATCCGTCTAGGACTGGGTGTGAGAAGCCATAGACCTATGATGGCTATTCAGTGAATTTGAGCTTGATATGTCAGCCGTTAAAATGAAATCACACGTCAAGCATCGAATGAGCCTCATTTATAAATACTCAAAATTTGTGTCATTTAAAGGTAATAACAATTTATTAATATCAATCTCAAATACATACTTCTTTCATTCTCTTTTTCTCATGTTTCTCCCTCACACAAATTATTGTATATTTGTTTAACTTGAGCATCTAATTGTGTGTGATCATTGTCTCCACCCTTTTGTCCTTGGAAGGCTGTTTTGTCACTTTAACATGTGTGTCCACGTGTGCACGTAATGTACACTTCGAAGAAAAAGGGTTTAAATATGTTCACAGCTAGGTCCAGCCAGATTCGGAGGTAAGAAAGGTTTTTCGTAGTAAACGATATTTATGTAATCTCTAAGATTGTGCAAGTGATTTATTTTTTATTTTTGGATTTATAGGAGCATTTGCTTCAAGAATCTCTCAACTGCAGTTTGAAATCGAACCAAATTACAAATGTAGTTTAGTTTGCATGTTGAAACAATTAGGTTTGTTTCTATTAACGAAAATTATAATGAATGCATAAGAATCTAAAGTACTCATTTTAACAATATTCACAATTTAAGGTGAACTTTCTAGACTCGATATGTATATGATCTCCAAAAAGTTTTAATTGAACAATTCAATATGTTTAAATCTTAAAATAAAGTCATACCTTTTAAAATAGGATCGTGAAATTTCCATTAGTTGTTGTAGAATGCTTGACTCAACCACTTAGGTGGATGAGGATGGGTTAACGTCGTAATCAATAATTGTTTTGCAAATGAAATATTTTTATTATTTTTTAGAATAATATGTTTATTTGTCAATCACTAGATCATTGTATTTAAAATAATTGCAAGGTAGTTTTTATTTTTAAATTCTCAAGTGACTTCATAAGTGTCGCTCAGTGATTTGTAACTTCAATGCTTCTACTCGAGTCGTTTCCATGACTTTTACTAGTGAGTCACGTCTGTTTATATTAGAAATTGCACCTATGTATGCATGACCTAGATTGTTAAGAGTACGAAGACAGACCTTGAAAAGATGGGTTTGAACATGCGGGCTCGATATTGATCTAATAAAAGAGTCCGAACCTTGATAATAAGCTCGAGATCGAGCCTCTCTTATTGAATCGAGGTCGAGACCTATTAGTTCGATAAGCTTGAGGTCTTACTTATCATATTAGGTTAAAGTCAAGTATGTATCATGAGATCGAGATCAATCCTATCTCAATAAAACAAGGTCTAGTTGTCAAACCCACAAATTTAAGTCTATTTATACGTGGTTGTTGAAATCATACATTATCAAGTACAACTTTTGAAAATATCAATATATATAGTGTATCTCAATTTGTAATGAAAGGATTGGTCTCAAGGAGAGGTCAACCCAAATATTAGTAATTTCCTTGGTCGGGATGTCAAAACTCCACAAACAATACCAATTACCAAACGACTAAGAGCAGTCGTAAATAATTATTTCTCTCAATCCCACTAAATAATATTTACACCAATTAATCTGCTTATTAAATTAATTATTTTTTCCCCGTAAATTGTCCTTTTTGTTTTTTTTTTTTTTTTAAAGGTGACACCGTGACATAACCGAAATTATCATTAATTAAGAGATAATAATATCCGTAATTGAAGTCATTAAAGTTAATTAACTTTTAATCAATTAATTAAGCAAATAAATCGCCTCACTTTTTTACACGAATAGTGTTGAGTCACTGTCTGCCCTCAAAAGTGGAAGGCAAAAGAATCGTTGGTGGGTTGAGTGGTGCAGAAGGGGTGGGCAAACTTATTCCACGGTAGGCGTCTGTAGTTGTTATTTTATTTCTTTATTATGATTAGTGTGAATACAAAAAAAATAATCAATTATGACCAAGGACTAGTTTAAACGTGACAAATTGGTCGAGCAGTTCGCAGGCTCCACTCATCCTGGTTTGATTTATGGATGGTTCAAACTCGTTTTAAGACGAGTCATGAGCTGAGTTAGACACTCTTTTTTTCAAGAGTCGGCTCATGTTTGGGCATATTTATTAATTTTTTAAAAAATATCGACTCTTGGATTGTTCGAGTTGACCCAAAAGGCCCTCAAGCCAAAGGGTCGAAACAAGATTAGTTTGTGGATATGAGCCGAGCTCACGCTGCCATCCTAGACTAGATCAAGTGATAATAGCAAAGTCCCGAAAAGTTTCAAACGAACACTTCAATTGACCTAATCTCAAAATAAAGAGTCACCTAAGATCGAATTGTAAAATTATCATATAAGTTTTTGCTTGTTTTTCTACACTATAAATTAAATAATCTTTCTTCAAGTTGTAGCTTGTCGAAGATGAAGATCGGAATCTTAACTGTAATTATCAAAGTATCTCTAGTTTTACAGCTAAAAAAAATGTAATTTATTTTGCTAAAAAGTAAGAGAGAGTGCATCTCAACACGTAAGGAAGCTATTAGTCAAAGTTAAAAATGATTAAGTTCGAAGAATATATTTACTTAATATCAAATATAAATCACTTTCCAGCTTGACGAAACACGCCTCTAGTTCATGTCTCTGTCACTAGCCAACTTGAACGCACGTCTCCATCAGTCGCCATTAAAACACAGCCGCTTTAACGAGGGTGTATTTGAGAATTTAAAAAGTTTTGGTATATTCAATTGGAACTTCAATAGATTTTAAAAAGTTCTAAAAACTTTTTAAAAGTCTTTATAAATCACCAGATATTGAAATAGACACTGATTTTTGGAGAAGTGTCTATTTACTGAACTTTATGAGACTTTTTAGTAAAAATGTAAATAGCAAATCTCCAAAACAATCTCTCATATACTTTGAGGTTTGTGAATATTTCAGAGCCCAAAAAAAAGAACGTCTTTTTTCCTTTCAATTTTAAGATTCTCTCATCTCTCTTAAATTCATTTGCTGTAAGATGATTATTCTATATGTACATAATTAATTTTGAATTGAAATTATATTCAATTGTTTCAAAATGTAGAATTTCATGTAATCGATCTTTTTTTTTTTTTTGTTAAGAACAATTTGTGTTCTAAGAATTTATGTTAGTTTCGTGAAATTTTTTACTTATGTTCTTAGAAGTTGAGATAGAAGTTTTTTATTACTTTATTTGTGCCAAAATTGAATGGTTGGGCCATGACTAGTGACTTTACCGAAGAAAATTTTGCGGGCATCATGGTTCTCGAAAATATTAATTAGGTGGTAGGAAAGATTGTAATTTTCAGGTATACAATAAATTTGCAAGATGAAAAGTTTTTAAAAATCTTCAATCAAAATCTATGAAAGTCCATGGAACACTCTTATTAATTCTTAATAAATCTATAAAAGTCCATAAAATCTATAAAAGTCACCCACTTAAAATGGTTTATAGAAAACTTTAAAAGTCAATACACTACACTAAAGGAAAGGCTATTCCTATTCCAATTCTGGCTATTTCTATTCCAATTCTGTATTTCAAAAAGAACCTTTTTAAAAATTCTGCACCAAATATGTGTGTTTGGTGTGTTGAGAGAGAGAGTTTTTGGTATTGGAGTGAAAAAAGGGAGTCAACAAAAAGGGAAGGCAGACACGTTTTTTTCCATCATCAGTCTAATCCAATTCTATATTGCAGAAGTTAACCTTTTTTAAATTCTACACCAAAAATGTGTGTTTGGTGTGTTTAGGGAGAGAGTTTTTGGTATTGAAGTGAAAAAGGGAAGTCAAAAGGGAAAACAAACACATTTTTTCCACCATTAGTCTAATCCAATCCTGTATTACAGAAAAAACCTTTTTTAAATTCTACACTAGAAATGTATGTTTTGTGTGTTTAAAGAGAGAGTTTTTGGTATTGGAGTAAAAAGGGGGAGTCAACGAGAAGGGAAGACAAACGCATTTTTTTTCACCATCAGTCTAATCCCATCCTGTATTGCAGAAAGAACCCTTTTTAAATTCTACACCAAAAATGTGTGTTTGATGTGTTTAGAGAGAGTTTTTGGTATTGGAGTGAAAAAAGGAGTCAACGAGAGGGAAAGACAAACACATTTTTTCCACCATCAGTCTAATCCAATCCTGTATTGTAGAAAAACCCTTTTTAAATGTTACACCAGAAATTAGATGCAGATCCAGCATCCGGTGAGCCAAAGTGGTCTCCCGTGCTGGATCCGTCAAGAAAAAAGATTGAAGGGAGATTTTACATTAAATATATATAACTATTAGTGCATAAATGTTAAATGATAGGTGGTGTAACTCTGGATTAATACCCTAAATAGTTACTAAACTTTGCTAAAAGTTCCCAGGAGGTTACTAAATTTCAAAACTTCCCGAATTAGTCACTGAACTTCGCAAAAAGTTTTTAGGAGGTCGCTGAACTTCGAAATTACCCTAAATAGTCACTGAACTTTTCCAAAACTACCCTAATTAGTCACTCAACTTTGTAAAAAAATCCTAGGGGGTCACTAAATCATTGATGTATGGGGTCACAATTTGCAAAGTTCGGTGACCTCCTAGGAAGTTTTAGCAAAGTTCAGTGACTATTTATGATAGTTTTGAAGTTCAGTGACCTCGTAGGAACTTTTTGCAAAGTTCAGTGACTAATTAGGAAAGTTTTGAAGTTCGGTGATCTCATGAGAATTTTTAGCAAAGTTCGGTGACTATTTAGGGTATTAACTCGTGTAACTCAAATGAGATGGACAGGGTTCGATTCCTTTCACATTCACTCCTTCTTTTAATGTTTTAACAAATAATAAATAATTAAAAACTATACCAACTTTTCCAACTATATTAAAAAGGGCACTTTAGATGCAATAGTAATCAATGAGATGTTACTGTTTATTTTTCCTGTTTTCACTCATTCCGTCTTCCAATTTTCACTGCTATGTAAAAAAAAAAAAAATTTTTTTTTTTGGATAGATCACTACTATATAAAAAAGGTAGTTTTGGGGTACTGTACCATTTTTTTTCTCAGCTATAAAAAACGACATATTGGAGTTTAAATAATTTTATTTGTCTTTCTATTTTGAAGAAATTGATTCCAGGCTTCTTAATTGTTAGTACTGTTTTATTAAAAAAAAAAAAAAGTCTCTGCAGAGACTTTTTTTTTTTTTTTTTTGCAGTGCAAACTACACTTTTCCTCTTTGGTTTTCATGCCCTGAATGTATGCATTTCTTACACTTTTTTTTAATGAAGTAATTTGGACTCAGTGTCTCTTTTTGAGACTATATTTATTTATTAGATTAAATTCCGTCTTGTCTTTATTTTTTTTTTCAAGATGGCTTATTGTTTTCTTGGATTGATTGAAATTATGAAATTACACATAAAGTCAAGGCTTTATTTAAGATTGCAAAACAATTTTTTTTTATGTTAGCTTGTCCCGAAGCTTTTCATTTCTTTTTAATTTTGAACTGCTATACATATTTTTTAATATAATTTTTGTGTCAATTTTCCTATATGTTTATATATTTGAAATGACCAGTTTCAAATGAATTCAGTTGAATGAATTTCGTTAGATTCTCTTGCTCAAATTTGAAATTCTTCAATGTTATAACATTCTGTTATACTTTCACTTAAATGTTTTACTTTCAAAATGGCAAACTCCAATAAAATAGGAAATTGGTATAAACCAATTGAGTTATTGATGATAAGCTGGCTAGGAATAGCCCCCGTTTGACCCCATTATTCCTCTATTAAATTATAATTCATTTTTCTCTCTCCTTTTATTAACCACACATTCTCCAATAAAATAATATTGCACGTAAACCCAAAAATATTTTCTTTTTTTTAACCACACATTCTCCAAAAAATTACTATTCCTCTCATTATCCTGGATTTTTATGTTGAGTTAGCGGAACAACGGACGGTAGGTGGATAAAATAACCCGTTTCGCAATGAAATGTTAAAATGACGGTGAAAAAAAAAGATACATTTTGCACAAAAAACATTGAAAGGTAAAGACGTTTTATGCTAATTAACCCACATAAAATCTTAAATGATTTAAACCTCTATATCGAAGATTTGTTAAAAGGTAATTATATTGTCACCACAATTTTTATTTGATATATCGCGTTTTATATGCAGTAAAACTACTCAATCCTTGCTCATTATAGAAATTATTTTCTTAACTTTTTTTCGCTGAATTCTTATATGTCTTCAACTTTCCATTAATTAGCATGTATCGTCCTTGATGATTATTTATATAAAAAAAAAAATTGTTTTCATGCTTTGAAATTAAGGGAAAATATTTTTACGCACTTTTATTTTTTTAAATATGATAGAAAAATAAGTTGTTTTAGGTTTTACGCTATTTCAATGAACTTTTGGATATAAGACTATTATCAAATACAAAATATGTTAACTATGAAAAGTTTGAGAATAAGAATGACATGAAAAATTATTAGGGACATAAGGGTTATAATAAGCAAATATTAAGAACCCTAAGCGTAATTAAAATGTGTTACAATAAATAAAAATCGTGGTGTGAAATAATTATCCTTCGTTAAAAGTTCATTATTTAATAAATGACCATTTAACCCTTAATTTAATTTAGAATAAATAAATAACAAAAAGAATGGAAAAACTAAAGAAAAGAAAAAATAAACCATCATCTCATTCCAACTCCACTTCCGATGCCAGTTGCGAAGTTAAGATTTTTGTTTAATGGTGGAGAGGGTCCAAGATTTTTACAAATCTTTAGCAGTTGAAATATTGTTAAAAAAGTTTCTTACAAGGTTTTTACCGCATTTGTATCCAAAATTGGTTACGAGAAAGAATCTAGATTTTTTAGAGTAACGCAAGACAAAATTTGCTTCGAGAAGACGGAGTTCTATGAAGAAATCAAGTTTGGTAATAGAAAATTTATAAAATGTTTTCGCGATACATCTTATTAATTGTAAACGGTTTTAGTATATTTTGTTTGTTTTAATAGTGTATTTTAAATTATGTTTATAGAGTTTCTCAAAGTTGCTGCACAAGAAAATGAGTATTAAACGGTTAATGGTTACTTGGATGTAAGTGTTTAGTTGCTTGGAATATGGTCATAAATTTTATTTTGCAAGTTTGAAAATTTCAGTAATGGATCTAGAACCAAACTAGAATCGAATGATTCAATTCAATTCGATTCAATTTGATTCCATATCTCAAAACAGGATCATTGATTTCATTATAAAAAAAAAAAAAAAAAATATATATATATATATATATATATATATATATATATATATATATACAGAAATGATCTAATGAGCACTGGTGCTCATCTTATTTTAAGCACCAATGAGTTGGCACATTAATTCATTGGTGCATTTAAACTCAAAAAATCTTTATCCACAAATGAATTAATTTCCCAACTCATCGGTGCTTAAGATAAGATGAGCACCGGTACTCATTAGATCATTTCTCTCTCTCTCTCTCTCTCTCTCTCTATATATATATATATATATATATATATATATATATATATATATATATATATATATATATATATATATATATTGGTTCTCGATTCGATTCTCTTAGAACTAGAAACAAATGGAACCATATCCATTCTTACATTACTATATTAGGCCCATGTTTAATTTTTATTTCTGAACTTCGGCCATTTCCATTTTGTTCACGAGCTTGTAATTAGTCTTATGGACTTTGCAATTCTTTACTTTGAGATATTGCCTTGGTTTTAGAAGGTAATTACTTTTGTGTTTTTTGTGGTCCTTTATTTAATATCTCTCTCTTGACTTCTTGTTGTATTTTGTGATTGCAGGAGAATTTTTCCTTCATTTTGGTCTCAATGCAGAAAATGAGATGTTGCACACACTTTCATTTTTAGCCAGCGTTATGGAGCTAGAATTCTTGTGGCTCTTCCTCACGATTCCTACAAATAGGTTTGGCTCATTCCATATTATGTGTTCTTCTTTTGCATAATTTTCTAATATTTAACTGCATAATTTTGCATCTTAGTACTTTTTTATTCTTTTTTTCATGTACTTATGTTAGGGAATTAGATTTTATTGAGATCGTTGTTCCTCTTTGATTTCAATGTTGTTTGGTATTTACAGTAGATTTAATTTTTCAGTTTTTCAATGGGTTCATGTTTTGTTGAAAGTGATAGGCACTAAATTATTTAAGCAATTCTCGTCGCGCAAGTAACCACTCTTTTTCCTCACTATTTTTGGGTATAATTACTTTATTTCTTTGTGATGATACAAGAGGTATAATTACTTTATTTTTTTGTGATTATACAAGAAGGAAGTTCTGCATGTTTAGTGGAGGTCCAGTTCATTTAATTTGTGAGAAGTTTTTGTAATTTTTGTAGTTATGATTTGTTATGCTACTTAATGTGTATCGTAATATATATGCTGATCTTTTATGATGAGTTTATTTTGGTTTCTTTATAATTTTTGATATTTCTTTATTTAGAGGATTGTCAGATATTTAAGGGTTTCCTTTTTCCTTTTCCTTTTTTTTTTGGTAATAGATGAAAGTTTTCAACTGATCAGTTGGTTTGATTGTTTGGATGTTTATACTGAACTAGATTTTGTAGTTCTTATTTTTGTGATTTGTGATAATTTTTCTTAGATAGTTTTTTTAATACTTTTTAAAATCTTTGTTTGGCATGAGTTTGTTTGGGCAACTTAACATCTTCATTTAATAGTTTCTCTACCATATAAAAAGGGCACTTTATAGTTACTGTAGATGCAATAGTAAACTGCATATCCGGTATGTTAGTTGCATATACGATATATTAGTTGCATATTCGGTACGATATGTTAGTTCCATATCCGATAAGTTGCTTATACGGTATATGTTGTGAATCCGGTATGTTAGTTACATATATGGTAAGTTGCATATCCGGTACAGTATGTTAGTTGCATATTCGGTATATGTTGTAAATTCGGTATTTGTTGATTTGAGAAACTCGCACTAAGTTTACTTGATTTAGTCAAAATTAAATTAAGTTAAAATATTTATTTATATTTATCTCATCAATAATAAAATTACGTCACGTTAATAATATGTTTGCTTTATAAGTTTGATCATTTTAAATTATATTAAACTTTATTAAAAGTGCACAAATTTAAAAGTCAGTTACACGGGCGAAGCGGTAAGCAAAGCAAAGATTATAACTCAATTATAATAGGATGAGTCCATTTGATAAAATTTCAAAAGTTGTATTAATTGGTAGTTATATATGAAAATCCATGATATATAAGTTTAGATAAAAACGTGATAGGAATGTAAAATGCATATTTTTCCCTCCTTATTTTATGTGCTCGTATGATTAATTAATACCAAAATGTACTCATTACGTTCATATTTTGATTTAGGTGACAATTTTATGGATATGACATAATTTGAAAGAAATAAACGAATAAGGACCAAAATGAAAGAAAATGAAGTTTGGGGACTAGAATGCAAATACTCAAAAGTTATTTGGAACCTCATGATAAAGATTTGAGTGTGTTAGGAATTAATTGGATGCAAGAAGATGTCAAAGGGATGAGATATCGTCAAAATATGATCACACATCAATTTCCAATCGAAAAAGTTATGCACCGATTTTTCATCCTCATATTAAGACCCATTTTTGACATGGTAAAAAATCGAATTGGAAGATGATATCTGAAGTAATATTGTATCCCTTTGAGTTAGCTTTCCAACACATCTTGAATCACTGTAATCGAACATCGGGAGTGGAATATATGACCAAAATACTGAAAACTGTCCGACGAAAAAAACCTATAACTATGTGGTCACATAGCTTTAATTCTATGAGGTCGCGAGAGGTGTTTCAGCTAATTTCAGAGCCCAGTTTCAATGTTCTATGCGATCACATGACTTACTACTATGCATCCACATAGTTCATTCCTGGCACGAAAATTATAGTTTTCAAATTTAAGTCAATTACATATGGAAACAAGTATAAATACATATTTTAAAACCCTAGAACGGAAGAAGAACATATAGAACGCCTCCAAACTTCATTTTTCATTATTTTGCTCATAGATTCATGAATTGTAACTAAACTTTTACACTTGGTCGAAGGAGATTGAAGTCTCGGAACCACATATTGTGAGATCTAAATGATTTTTCTTAGTTTAATTCATGTTTTTGAGTATTGAATATTCTTCTGTACTTATTTCCATGATTTTTATGTTTAATTTCTAGGAGAATTACTAGTTTGTTATTCGTTACAATCTACCACTGAGTTAAATATCAAATCCGTAATTGTTTGATTTCTTTAACTTGTGAATCAACTAGGGTTTGATAATTTGCTGCTTTGGTGATTATTGAATTTTAGGAAGAATATTCAACTAAATTAAATTCAACTGCTTGTTCATGTGTTGTTTAGCTTCATCGATCTTTCCAATTCGTAATGCGATTATCAAATTAAATTTAGAGCGCTTGTCTTAGGTTGTTTGGTAATTAGGATTAATTGGGTTGCTTGTATTCTAATTAATTATAAGTAAGGAGATATAGGAAAATAATTCCAATGGTGAATATTCGAAATATAGGTTGATTTATATTTGCATCGATGATCAATTATAAAGTTCCAAAGGTGGATATTGACTTGGACCAAAGTTGATCTTTTGATTGCTTTTGTTAATTTAATTTGTATTGTTATTAATTGCGTTATTCACAATTGTTTGCATACAAAAACCCCCCACAATCATTGTACAAATCATAAAATATTGAATTACATACTCTTCGTAAGATCGACACTTACTTCCACTACTACATTAATTTTAGAGGTTAAGGTATTACTTTTGGGTGCCTGCGACAGCACACACCAAATTTTGGCGCCGTTGCCGGGGAATGGTGCTAATTTATTTTTGTACTTCTTTAGTTGTTTATTTTATTTTTTTTAAAAAAAAATCATAATTTTCTAGGTTTTTAGACAATTTATTGTTTTAAAAAATTTTAGCATAGAATTTTATTTGTTTTTCTTACTCTACCTTCTTTTTAATTTGTTTTTAATTTATTCTATTTGTTTATGACCGCAACTCGATCTTCTAATCAAGGTGAATTGCAATACGATCCGGAATTAGAAAGAATCTTGCGCAGGTTAAGGAGTGGCAATTGGTGGAATTTCAAAGTGAACATTTTTTTATCCCGAGACCCTATTCCCTGGTGATTTTGAATCAAAGACAGAGGAGTTCATGGCCGAGGACAATCAAACTTTGAATGAGCTTGCAGCCCCTAACTTGAATCAACAACCTCTCTGCATTACTTTTCCTAATTTAGATGCTGCTACTACTTTCGAATTAAAATATAGGCTAATTTATCTTTTACCCACTTTTCATGGTCTTGCAGGTGAGGATCCACACAAGTATCTAAAGGAATTCCATATAGTTTGTACAAGCATAAAACCTACGGGAGTCACCGAAGAACAAATCAAATTGAGAGCCTTCCCATTTTCTTTGAAGATTCGGCAAAGGATTGTCTCTATTATCTACCTTCCGAAAGCGTTACTACATGGGATGGGATGAGAAGAAGATTTTTGGAGAAATACTTCCCAGCTTCAAAGGCAGCTAACGTTTGAAAGGAAATCTGTGGCATAAGGCAAGACAATAGGGAGTCATTACATGAATACTGGGAGTGGTTCACGAAATTGTGCGCACGTTGCCCCCATCACCAAATCAGTGAGCAACTTCTTATTCAATACTTTTATGAAGGCCTTCTACCCACAGATATGAGTATGATTGATGTTGCAAGTGGAAAAGCGTTGGTAGATAAAACTCTCGGGCTGTAAAGAACTTGATTGCAAATATGACAGCTAACTTTCAGGAATTTGGCACTAGACTCGACACCACGTCTAAACATGTTAACAGGTAAATATTTCATCCATTGAACAACAACTGGCGAGTCTAACCACTTTTGTTCGTCAAATGACTACAGGTACTATGCAAACAACGAAGGCATGTGGAATTTGTTCATTGGTAGGCCATCCAACCGATATGTATCCAACACTTCAAGAAGAATATGTTGAACACGTAAATGCAGCCGGTAGCTTTCCAGAGGAATTATGATCCCTATTCAAACAGGTACAACCAAGGATGGAGGGATAATCCAAATCTTAGCTATGGGAATCGACAAGTGAATCAACCTATGAATCAAAATCGGTAGAATTTCCAATAATATAATCAGTCATACCCTCTTAGACAACAACATGGCCAAATTTCTAACTCTGGTACATCTTTAGAAGATATTGTTAAATCCCTTGGTACTAACACTTTGTAATTTCAACAGGAGATCAGGGCTAGCATTCAATGTTTGGAGAATCAAATGGGTCAAATAACTAATGCGGTCAAATGACTGGAGTCACAGAATTCAGGAAAATTGCCATCTAAAACAGTGGTGAATCGAAAAGAAAATGTGAGTGCAATCATGTTGATGAGTGGCACAAAATTTGAAGCTCCAGTGAAGGTAGCCCCTACATCATCGAAGGGAGAAAATGAAGAATATATCACAGCAGAAAAAAGTACTCCCAACGATACCGAAATAAGTAAGCGTAAGTTTCATCTTATTTCCGATTATAAACTAGTACCCCGTTTCCCTCAAGCTTTAGTAGGATTTAGGAAATATGAATGAGATCATGATGAGCAGTTGCATGAAATTTTCAGTAAATGCGAGATAAATATTCCACTTTTAGATATTATTAAACAAGTACTTCGTTATGCTAAATTTTTGAAACAACTGTGCACAAATAAGAGAAAACAGAAACTGAAGGGGATTGAAATGGTAAAAGTTGGAGAACATGTATCTACAATTATTCAAGAGAAACTTCCAGCAAAGTGCAAGGATCCAGGTATGTTTACTATCCTTGCATGATAGGCGACACTAAGTTCGAAAAGACCATGCTAGATTCAGGAGCATCTATTAATGTCATGCCATATTCTGCATACACTTCCTTAAAACTTGGACCTTTAAATAAAACTAGTGTGATAATTCAATTAGCTAATCAATCTAATGCCTATCCTAAAGGGGTAGTTGAGGATGTTCTCGTGAAAGTTAAAGAGTTGGTTTTTCCTACTGATTTTTATATGCTTGACATGGGCAATAGTAATCATACTACTCCTATCTTGTTAGGAAGACCATTCTTAAGGACATCCAAAACTAAAATAGATTTTCATAATGGCACACTGACCATAGAATTTGACGATAAAAAACCATTAAACTTAATATCTATGATTCCATGAAATATTCGGATGATGATAATCCTATCTATTCTATTGATGTGATTGATTATTTAGCACATGATGTTTACGAATTTGATACTAAAAATGAATGGGAAGCTATCATTAGTGAGCATCGTGGGAAGGAAAAAGAGGAGCTGACCTTAAACACTGAGTTACAAAGAACTGTGGCAGCATTAAATGATCTTCTAGAGTCAGGTAACAGTTCTTGTTTTGTATTACTAGTTTCTAATGAGAGGCCTCTATTTTCCGTTTTGCAGACTTCCATTCCAGATTTGAAGCTTCACCCCAGTCACTACAAGTATGCATTCCATGGAGGTGGAGGAACACTACCAGTTATCATTCCCAATGGACTTGGTACACCGCAAGGAAGATCAAAGCCAACCACGATATACCTAGGCTAAACAAGGAAACATTGAGTCTAGTCAAAGACAATAAAAAAATGCGCTGTTTGGGAGGCAACTCAAGGGGAGTTCGTTCTTTTATCTTTTTTTTTTCTTTTTCGCATTCATTTTTAGTTATCTTTGTCATTTTCTTTGCATTGTACCTTACATTGGACACACTGTAAGTTTTAAGTGTGGGGGAGATGATTTCCATTTAAATTTAGATTGAATTTAAATTTCAAAAAAAAATTTGCATAATTTTTTAAGAAGAAGAGTTGAGGTAAAAATTTTTTTGGTTGGTATGCTATTTGCTAAAATTAATTAGGCTTTTGAAGAACTCATAACATAATTGAATGAATAATCTTACAACTTAGAGTTATTTTCTTTGAGGATGGTAGTAACTAAATTTTGTAGACAAAAAGTCGATTAGATTTTGAGCCTTTAGACTGACATATCCATAACAGTCTCATTATTTCTTTCATATATGATATTCTTCCAAGGTTTTATTTTCTCTAGAACTTGCCTTAATTCTCTTAAAGATCACATTGGCACATGCATGCACGAACATGATTAAGGTCATCTTTGTTACATAAATTAGCTACATTAACCAAATAGCCTACCCTGTAATTGAATTTTTCTTTGGTGAATATCTTTGAGCCTTATCCTTTTTTTTTGTTTAAACCCACGTTACAAACTTTAAACATGAAAAAAAAAAAATGTCTTTACCCAACCCTTAGAGGTAGTGGAGTATTGTTCATCATCATGATATGTGTGGGTGTACAAGAACATAAGTGTGAGGGTGTCAAAATGTTTGATAGTGCTATGATTGGTGGAAGGGAACATGTTTCAATTTTCAATTCATAAGTTCCATTATGGTGTAACATTTGGAGTTTATATTTTTAAAAAAAAATCGAAAAAAGAGAAGAAAAAAAGTGAATGATAGAAGAAAAATAAAATAAGTGATAGAGGAGAGTGATGTCAATGTTACAAAATATCTATGTTCATAATTTCTCCTACATTTCAAGACAGGGTTCGATTTGTGTGGGATAGATGCAAAGTAAATGAACCATTGTGTGGAGTAGTTGGTTTTACATATTTTATGAATATATTTGAGTTAAGTTTTTTCATCTTTGCTCCACTTGTTAGATGACTTTTGAGTCACATACCCAAATATTTCACACCTTGACCCTAAGCCACGTTGCAACCGTCGAAAAGTCCTTATGATTCTTGTAAAGAATGTGATCTAAGTTGTGACGAATGAGAAGATATGGAAGTATATGGTAGATCATCACCATTGGAATGAACTTGAGCGAAACACTTACCTTTTAAATACATAAGAGTTGAGTGCTTATATCCGTTAGAGTCTACACATTTGGTTTATTCCATTTTCATATGAAAATGCTAGCTAATTGATTTTGAGTTGTGTGAGAATGTTTATTTATGATGTGTTGTGTGTTTTAAAGAGTTTGATTGTTCTATATTCATGGCATTACGACTTGGGTGTTTTTAGGGAATTAAATTTGAGTTTTGCCCGATGACGAGTAAAAGCTAAGTGTGGGGGAATTTGATAGAAATGTAAAATGCATATTTTTTTCCTCCTTATTTTATGTGCTCGTATGATTAATCAATACCAAAATATACTCATTACGTTCATATTTTGATTTAGGTGGCAATTCTATGGATATTGCATAATTTGAAAGAAATAAGCGAACAATGATCAAAATGAAAGAAAATGAAGTTTGGGGACTGGAAGGCAAATACTCAAAAGTTATCTGGACCCTCATGATGAAGATTTGAGTGTGTTAGGAGTCAATTAGATGAAAGAAGACATCAAATGGATGAAATATCGTCAAAGTACGATCACACGTCAATTTCCAATCAAAAAAGTTATGCACCGATTTTTAGCCTCATATTGAGACCCATTTTTGACATGGTAAACAATCAAATTGGAAGATGATATCTGAAGCAACATTGTAGCCTTTTGGGGTAACTTTCTAATGCATCTTGAATCACTACAATCGGATATCGGGAGTGGAACATATGATTAAAATACTGAAAGATGTCCGGGGGAAGAAACCTATAACTATGCGGTCGCATAGCTTTAATTCTATGCGGTCGCGAGAGACGTTTCAGCGAATTTTAGAGCCCACTTTCAATGTTTTATACAACCGCATGACTTAATACTATGCGGCCGCATAGTTCATTCCCGACACTAATATTCTAGTTTTCGAATTTAAGTCAATTACTTATGAAAACAGCTATAAATGCATATTTTAAAATCCTAAAAAGGAGGAAGAATGTACAGAATGCCTCCAAACTTCATTCTTTATTATTTTGCTCATAGATTCATGAATTGTAACTAAACTTTTATACTTGGTCGAAGGAGATTGAAGTCTCGGAATTACATATTGTGAGATCTAAATGATTTTTCTTAGTTCAATTCATGTTTTTGAGTATTGGATATTCTTCTGAACTTATTTCCATGATTGTTATATTTAATTGCTAGGAGGCCTACTAGTTTGTTATTTGTTACAATCTACCGCTAAGTTAAATATCAAATCTGTAATTGTTTGATTTCTTTAACTTGTGAAACAACTAAGATTTGATAATTTGCTGCTTTGGTGATTGTTGAATTTTAGGAAGAATGTTCAACTAAATTAAATGTAACCGCTTGTGCTGGGTTGTTTAGCTTCATCGATCTTTCTAAATTCGTAATGCGATTATCAAATTAAATTTAGTGCTTGTCTTAGGTTGTTTGGTAATTAGGGTTAATTGGGTCTCTTGTATTCTCATTAATTATAAGTAAGGAGAGATAGGAAAATAATTCCAACAGTGAATATTCAAAATATGGGTTAATTTATACTTGCATCGATGATCAATTATAAAGTTCCGAAGGTGGATATTGACTTGGACCAAGGTTAGTCTTTTGATTTTTTTGGTTAATTTAATTTGTATTATTATTAATTGCGTTATTTACAATTGTTTGCATACAAAAATCACTCAATCATTGTACGAAGCATAAAATATTGAATTACATACTTTTCGTGGGATCAATCCCTTACTTCCACTACTACATTAGTTTTAGATGGCAAAGTATTACTTTTGGGTGCTTGCGATAGCACACACCAAAACGGAATAGCAAATGATAGATAATTATATTCCTATTAAAAAATTTATCAACTACATAAAATGATGACTGCAATAAACAATTATTATGATCTTTGCTCATTTTCATACTTATAACCGAAAGTAACTTTAACCATAAATTATATCCAAAATGACAGTACATATGTAAAAAAAATGAAAAACATAGAAATACAAACTCCCACTAAAAGCGCATTATAGTCAATAAGAATTTAAAAAGTTTGGAAGATTGCTTGCCATACATAGAATTTGCATATAATAGGACCATATATTCTATTACTTATACGCCCTTTGAAATTGTAAATGGTTTATATATATATATATATATATATATATATATATATATATATATATATATATATAGAGAGAGAGAGAGAGAGAGAGAGAGAGAGAGAGAGAGAGAGAGAGATAAAATCTCAAAAACATGTTTTTGAAACATGGATTATTATACAATTTTTTTCACATAAAAATTGAATTCATTGGAGAAGTATTCTCTACCTCTATCACTTCTTAAAGTTTTAAGTTTCATTCCTAATTAATTTTCTACTGGATGTGGAGGAGGATTGGGAGGCCACCATAACCAGGTTTTTGAACGGGTTGAATCGGGACTTAGCTAATGCAGTGGAGCTGCAACGCTATGTGGAATTAGAAGACAACGCATGGTGTTTCCGGCGAGTGAAAGTGGTGGTGCAAGTGAAAGATGATGATTTTTTTTTATTTTTAAATTATTTATTTGGGATTTATTTGTATTTTATTGAAAAATTTTGTAGTATGGTTACAATTTATTATTTATTTTTTTCTTTTACTTTCTTATTTAAATATGAGTCTATAATTGTCATTTTATTGAGAAAAGAGATGAAAAAGATATGTCTACTATATAAAAAGGGTAGTTTCTGGGTATTGTAGCTGCAATAATATCCAATCACATTCTACTGTACAAAATAAGTTTTTTTTCCTACTCTTTTCATATTTTCATTTTTCCCCATATCCATGTGAGAAGAAAACGACGAAGGCTTACTTTCATTCGTGTGAAGCCGACGTCGTTTAAAAAAAAAAGAAAAAAAATATCCATTTGAGAAGAAAACGACAACGGCTTATCTTCATTCGTGCGAAGACGACGTCATTTTTCAAAAAAAACAAAAAATACTTCGCGGAGACTCTCTCCCCGCAGCGCAGAGGAGCTTTTCTTCTTACCTTCATTTGTGTGAAGACGACGCTATTTCCTAAAAAAAGAAAGGAAAAAAAAAACCAAAAAATTATCCGTATGAGGTTAGATATGCAGCTATGCAATGGGTTAATATTGACTTCCTTCACTGATTACTTTGTCGTGTGATCTGTTTGAACTAATGTTTCATCAGTTCTAAACATGTTTTTGATTAGTTCTTGTATTAGATTTATTTCGTACTCAATACTAGCAAATAGGTTTTTGACTACTACGTGTGAATTAGGATCTTTTAAGCCAAGGAACTTGTTTAACCATGTTATATCTATGGCACTTTTAAAGTTTTTATTGTTGCTTAGCTTTTACCCTTTACTTATGGTATAACTTTAGAAACATATAAACTTGTATAGTTTGGATAGTTTGCTCGATTGATGCATTCCAGTTGAAAAGTTCACCATTGATTGTGTTAACAAAACTGAGACCATTTTTTAGTCTGCAAAGTTAAGGTAAGTATGGCATTTCTAGACATTAAGTAATTAAAAATTCTTTATTCCACTTGCAATTCAATATAAGTGTAGTCATATGAAATGATTGACATTATTGTCTCATTATAAGCAAGCTTTGACTATTGAGTGTACAGATAGGGCTTCAAACACTTTGTCATAATATGCTTTAAAGGCATGTTAAATTTGGTAAATCCTCCTTTAATTTTATTCAGTAGAATCTAAGAAAAGTTTGCCTTTTATTTTCCAAGGTATTTAACGATGAATTCTCTTATAGAAAGCAAGTTGTGGAAGTTTGATCACAATTTTTATTAAGTTGCGTGTCTATTGTATTGCGAAAACGCCAATTTGAATTTTGCGTACTGATACAACAATAATCTTTTACATTCTTTCATCTGTAGAAGTATCACCCCTTAAGACACAACCACTTGAATTCATATAAAGTTCATATCATAGAGGTTGATCTCATGATTTTTTCCTGATGTTATCTCACTACTAGAGAAGTTTCTAAATTTTGTTAGATGTGACTTTATTTGGTTGAACAATTTTTCCAGTACAATATTTTGGTACTATCTTTAAATTATGCTCAAGTTCTGTTTTTCAAATTCACATGTACTAGACACTTGTAATAATTTCAGCTGTTCAATATAGATCAGTCTACTTAACTCACAGGCTAAAACTAACTTCTTTTTCTTGCTCAAACCTAAGTCATCCAGATCTATTGCTCTATATATTTTGTAAATGCTACATGGTATCCTTTTACAACTTCTTTGCTATGCATTTTCATTTTTCGATGCATGCTTTATTATTTAATGAATCAAATATTTCTTACTTCTTTAAACCTGCAATCTTTATATATGTCAAACATTTATATTATCATGTACTGCCATGTTCTATATACACGGGATGTTTTCAATTTTAGTTTTGGTGAGTTTCTTCGTGCAATAATATTAGTTTTTGAAATAATCACATTGTTAGATGGAGCATTAACGAGGCAATAATATGCTCCCAAAACTCTTGAATAATCCAATAAATCTTAAACTATTTTTTTTTAATATCTGCAATTTTTACACTAATAAAAACACAACAAATACAAAATTCGCGTGTCAACAACTAGTAACCAAAAAAAGTGTATCTTATATGGTGAAGTGCTTGCTTAATTTGGATTCAAAAGACTTTAGGTTCAATTCCAATCACTTCCTCTCCTTTTTTAAAATTTTTTCAACAAATTAAATTAAAGCTAAACAATTTACAATTATATATTATTAGTTTTCCTTTTCGAAATATCGTTTTTAAGAAATTTATTGACTCAAATTATTAGTTCATAATATATATACTTTTATTATTAAATTCTATCAATTTAATTTATAAAATTAAATTTGGACAATTTAAGTATTGCTCTTTTTTTCTTGAAAGAGTTCGAAAAACATTGAGTCAAAAATAATTTTAGTTCTAAAAATCATTATTTTAAAAACATTTGCATAAACTTCGCCTAAACTCGAAGTTTGTCTTTACTGTTTAATCATGTTTTACGTATAAACTTCATATTGTCTCGTTTAAATTCATAAAAATTTGACACTTGATCATCCATATATGATTGACAAATGTATATATTTTTAATTATTTTGGATTGTGTTGAATTATATTTTCATATGTATATGACTTTTACATTTTAATTCATTTATATATTGATTGAAATTTTTTTAATATTATTTAATTAAATGTTAATAAACAATTTCACTATTGAGGTGATGAATGGTCGCCCTAATTAACTCAATATCTTATCCGTCACGGCCAGAAATGTGTGTTTGGTGTATTTAGAGAGAGTTTTTGGTATTGGAGTGAAAAATGAGAGTCAACGAGGAGGGAAAATAAAAGCATTTTTTCTTACCATCAGTCTAATCCAATCATGTATTGTAAAAAGAACCTTTTTTAAATTCTAAAACAGAAATTTGCGTTTGGTGTGTGTAGAGAGAGAGAGAGTTTAGTATTGGAGTGAAAAGGGGGAGTCAACGAGAAGGGAAGACAAACGCAATTTTTTCCCACCATTAGTTGTATTCATACATGATACATCACCAAATAAATCTGAATTTGTTTGACTTTTCTGTAGTACAAAAAGTGAAAATTGAGTTTCTGTACTACAAAGGTGTAGTACTAGTAATAGTCTATATACTTTTCAATGTGGGTTGGCGATCATTTCTAAATTCATTGCTATAAATTCTGAGCATTTAAGACTTGATTATACCAGATAAAAGTTCTGGGTTTCAGAAATTTGAGAGGATTCATTGAATTCAGGGTTGGGTGCCAACTGTCTGATATTGTGTACAGGTGACATCACCCTTTTCGTTTTCTTGCATGCATAATCAATTATTTTCCAAGCATTTGCTTATTACAATCTGATTATAAGCAGGGAGAGTTTTTTGAAATGGGGAACAATGAAAGGGGAGAAATGATGGAAATTGAGAGGGAGGATTTGGAAGAAACTATTGATCAAGAAGGGGATTTGAAGAGAATTCCACCATGGACAAAACAGATCACAATTCGAGGAATTGTTGCCAGTCTGTTGATTGGGATCATTTACAGTATTATAGTAATGAAGCTAAATCTTACTACTGGACTTGTCCCTAATCTTAATGTTTCAGCCGCTCTTCTTGCTTTTGTATTTATCCGAACATGGACAAAATTGCTTCAAAAGGCTAATTTTGTGACGACTCCATTCACAAGACAGGAGAATACAATTATTCAGACTTGTGCTGTTGCATGCTATAGCATTTCTGTGGGAGGTAAGAACTTTCAGCATGTTCATTGTACTATCCAGTACTGCGTGCTAATCAAGTCCTTTAATCTTCATTTTCCTTTACTTGATTTTAGTGAATTGAAATTATTCGTGTTTATTTGTTGAATATGTGCATATATATCAGGTGGATTTGGGTCTTATCTTCTTGGATTGAACAAGAAGACATTTGAACAAGCAGGAGCTGATACAGAGGGGAATTCACCTGGGAGTTATAAAGAACCTGGGCTTGATTGGATGATTGGGTTCCTTTTTGTTGTTAGTTTTGTGGGATTGTTGGCTTTGGTTCCTCTCAGAAAGGTGTCTTTTTTATTTCTAAGAGAATATGTTTTGTTATTGCTTATGCATTTAATTCCTGCAAATTCATTGAGATTTGCTCGACCAGGCAGTATAATAAACAATATTTTAGTTCATGTGTTTTTCGTTGTTACATAGATTATGATCATAGACTACAAATTACCTTATCCAAGTGGAACTGCAACAGCTGTTCTCATCAATGGATTCCACACTGCTAAAGGAAACAAGATGGCCAAGTAGGCAATTTTCTGTTTTCTTGCCATAACAAATCAAACTCTACTAGATATTAATCTCTCTTGACTCGAATTTTTCAGGAAACAGGTTCATGGGTTCTTGAAATTATTCTCGTTTAGTTTCCTGTGGAGTTTCTTCCAGTGGTTCTACACTGGTGGAAAACAATGTGGATTCATTAATTTCCCGACCTTTGGATTGAAAGCTTGGAGACAGACGTATGTAAACATTATTTATTTAATCTTTACTCGTTTTAAGTTTCTAGATCAATAAATTTCGGTCATCATTGATTTGATTACATTGAATCTTGCAGATTTTACTTCGATTTTAGCATGACTTATATAGGAGCAGGAATGATTTGCTCCCATCTTGTGAACTTGTCTCTGCTTCTTGGAGCCGTACTCTCTTGGGGGGTAATGTGGCCCTTAATACACAAACAAAATGGAGAATGGTTCCCTAGTTCTATACCGGAAAGTAGCATGAAGAGTATAAATGGTTACAAGGTTTGACTACACAACAAATTACTTTTCAATGAGCAGACGAGCTGCTCGTCCTCAATCTCGAGCTGAAAAACGTGCTAAGGTTCATTTTTACATGCAGGTTTTCATTTCTATAGCTCTTATTCTAGGTGATGGACTTTACAATTTTGTCAAGACATTGTTTCTTACTACCAGAAGCATGTATGCTGCATTCAAGAAGAATCATCCTAAAGCAGGTGAAGTAAAGTTTTATTCTATGCCTCTCGTTAGCCCACTTTGAATTAGCCCATCCATTGCCTTTTCTTTCCAGTCATTTCTCTCCACCATTTAATTGTACTGCATAAAGTAGTAATGTCAAGTCTCTAAAAGAGAAATATGCCCACTTCAGCTTAATTCTTGTGGTTGAAATATGCCTACTCTAGCTTAACTAGGGGAGCCACGACGAAAAGGGCTTATTCCTTTTCGAGCGTATTTGACACGTTAGACAAAACTAGACGCTGGATAGCGGACAACACAGACATCTGTTCCTTGAACATGCCCAGTCATGTCTTGTCTAGTATACTGAACATGTTGTCAAGTTCAATATTTCATATCATTATAGTGATGTAAATTTGTTTCTTACAGTAGAATCAGATAGCAAGAACCAAACCCTTGATGATCAACAAAGAAATGAAGTATTCATGAGAGAGAGCATTCCGATGTGGGTAGCATGTGTAGGGTACATGTTATTCTCTGTAATTTCCGTACTAGTCATCCCAATCATGTTTCCACAGCTAAAATGGTACTATGTTCTTGTTGCCTACATTCTTGCACCATCCTTGAGCTTCTGTAATGCTTATGGTGCCGGTCTAACTGACATGAACATGGCGTATAACTATGGGAAAGTGGCTCTCTTTGTGCTTGCTGCTTTATCTGGGAGAGAGAATGGCGTAGTTGCTGGACTCATAGGATGTGGTCTGATAAAATCAATTGTTTCCATATCGTCTGATTTGATGCACGATTTCAAGACGGGTCATCTTACACTGACTTCCCCTCGCTCGATGCTTCTTAGTCAAGGCATTGGGACTGCAATTGGTTGCATAGTTGCTCCTCTCACATTCTTCCTCTTTTACAAGGCTTTTGATGTGGGCAACCCGGATGGAAATTACAAAGCTCCTTATGCAATCATATACAGAAACATGGCAATTCTTGGTGTTGAGGGATTCTCGGCTCTGCCTCAGCATTGTTTGCAGCTCTCTTATGGGTTTTTCGGGTTTGCTATATTGACCAATTTGTCGAGAGATACATTGCCAGAGAAGTTCGGAAAATGGGTGCCTCTTCCAATGGCTATGGCTGTGCCTTTCCTCGTTGGAGCTAATTTTGCAATCGATATGTGCATGGGGAGTTTGATCGTCTATGTTTGGCACAAACTCAACAGCCAGAAGGCTGGTTTGATGATCCCCGCAGTTGCATCCGGTTTGATTTGTGGAGACGGGTTGTGGATTCTCCCTTCTTCTATACTTGCTTTAGCCAAGATCAATCCTCCGATCTGCATGAATTTTTTGCCCGCAACAAGTTCATGAAAGCTTGAAGTGCACGTTTAGAGTGAACAAGATTCGACAATACTATAATAATATTGTCTAGTCCCATCCAATCTTCCTAACCGAACATATCATAAATTAGTTTATAGAATACTGCTAGTTACAAATTGTAATAATATGGATATTGGGCTCGAGATTCAACAAGTTTATGTAACAAGTCAACAAGTTTAGAGCTCAAGTGAAAGAACAGAACAGCCAGTAAAGGTATTCTGCAAGTTTATTGTTGTAACTTGCAACAAATAGGAGTTTGGGGGATTAGAAATTTAGAATTTACTACATAAGCTAAGATTTTCATCAACTCGTGTCGTGTGTCATATGTATGTATATTCGTGTTTTTAGTGGTTTCACTTTTCCAGTTTAGTCAATTTTGAAAAGGTAAAAAGAGTAAAAGTTGAAATATACTTTTTAAGTGAATTTGAAAGTGTGCGCACTATTTCATTCACTTCTTAATCAAAATACAAACCACTAAAAGTGACAAACAGAATAAACAAAGTTTTCAGTGCGACCATAAGATTCACGTTTATCCCAAAATATATCACTTTCCAACAGAATATTCATACACGATCACGGGGTGTGGGGGGGGTGATGAAGATAAGGAATAAAGATGAAAACAAAGGGAAGGGACAAAAAATATAAATATATCGGCAAGCATCTCGCAACTTACTCGATAAATTAAGAAAGAAAGATTCGGTGAAATACTTTACACTTCGTCGCGTCTTCTGACCGTCAGACAACCCAATTATATAGTCCTTGTTTGAGTTTTATTCTTTGAGAATAAATTTTAGAAAAAGCGGCTTTTATTTTATTTTATTTTTTAGAATGATTGGTTAAAAAAATTGATTTTAAGTGTAAAATTATTTTATTGGAGCATGAAGAGGATCTATATTTCAACACATTTACATATACTTGTCACTTCATATATCAAATAACAGCTTAACTAATGACAAAAATAAAAATAAAAAAATGTTATATTACACTTGCAAAATTAATCTGAAAAAAAAAGCCAACCAGATGCCAATATTAAAAAATACAGTATGAAAGACCAAATCAATGTTAAAAATTAACTAGTGAAAATTTTGATTACCCCTTAATAGAGATAGAGAAGAGTACGATTAATGATTGCGTTTAATTTAGACATATTTGACACTTTATTATAATAGTAAGGATACTATAATAAAAATAAAATTTAATTTCAGCTTCCTCTCTAAGTACTTTTTTTAAGAAAACAAACCACATATTTGATCAATAAGCACTTATTTGACCACAACGAAATACCGGTATATTTGAGGAAAAAAAAGACATATTTTCCCCAAGGGTAAATAAAAGAATTCTCAAGGGTAAATACTTTTTCAACATTGTGTAATTTTATTCATACAGCTGTTTTTGTTAATTGCGCCACATTTTAATATTAATAAATATTCCTAACTTTGCTCATTTTTGCACTAATGTTCACAATGTTTTTTTGTCAAATTCTTATCGTCAACATTCTATTAATTTGCATATTTTGTTTTGTATGACGGTTTTGTTCAAAAATTTATTAGGAAGGCGTAAAAAACTTATTTAGCATTCTTTTTTTAAAATAAACAACACATATAAATGTTTGACAAAATATTTGTCTTCATTTCATTGCAAGCTAACAAAATATTTGAAAAGAAATCACATCACAGACAATTGAAGGTTAAGAAGAAAAATGTTACAAAAAAGCTAAGAACATAAGTTCAAAAGTATTGAGGACCTTACTTATCATTAAAATGTAGTGCGGATAATAGGAAATGTAGTGTGGATATAATTACCTCACTCGTCCAACTTTTTGCTTCTTGTTAGAAAATATGGATTATGGGTCACCCATGTGTGGTGACCCAACCCACAAGACATCAAAAGAGTTGGAGGGAGTGATTTGAATTTGAAATTCAAATCTACAACTCCACATAACCTCCCAGAATAAGGCTGTTTGTACAGCCCGAGCTTCACAGCTCAGGCTACAGCCCCCTCACAAAGCGGCGGGTCCCGCTTTGTGTTTGAATATTTTCATTGTAGGCCCCACCCCTTGAATGTGAGAAGGCTGTCATCCGAGCTGTCACCCGAGCTGTGAGTGTAGCAAGACTCTAACCTCCCATAACTCCAATAAAACCTCCAATTTTTTTGTTGCAATGGAGAGAAAAAAAGATGATAGAAAAATGATGAAAATTCGTATGGAAGATATCCCCAAAATTGAAAGGCACCTAGAACTACTACTTTGGCTTGAAAACTCACAAAAATTGGCACTTAGGTTGTGGCTAATAATCCCCTTCCATTATGATCAGAATTGGAACCATTCGCATATTTGAAGTTTTGGAAAGCATGGTGATTTAACCATTCAAAAGATCTTGAAATTCATCATTTCAAGTAAGCATCTTGATCTGAAATTCATGTTAAAGTATGCTTCGAATTACTTCATTGGTATCAGAGTCATAAGGTTGAATTCCTTGTTGTAATACATGCTTAAATATAACATTACATGATACAATTGGGTTATGAATTTTATATGTAAAGTTTTGAAACATTATGTGGTCTTAATGTCATATTTTGATAATTTACTGCTTTTTATACATTAATAATTATGCAATAAATTAGTATTGTTAGAAAGGCATTTTAATAAGCTTTCCAACCATATAAAAAAAACTTAAATTTTGGACTTAAAACAAAGAAGATATGAGGGTTTGAAGTTTGTATGTAAATTTGGTTTTTACATGAAGATCTGTAAAATTCGAAACTTCATCACATGATAACTTCTTTTACATAGTGTTTCATGCTTCCCATTTGATATAATTGGATAGATCTTCTCGAGACATTTCTAATGACATAAAGATCATTATTTTGGCCTTGAAATGAAGAAGTTATGACCTTCCGAAATTTGAATGTTAATCTGATTTTTTTTGGCAAGAAAATTGGTAAAATTCGAAATTCCATCATATCATAACATTTTCTACACAATGTTTTATGCTTCCCATTTGATTGTTTGGATAGATCTTCTCAAAACATATCCAATAATATAAAGATCATTAATTTTGGCTAAAACATGAAGAAGTTATGATTTCTCAAAGTTTAGTTGAAAATCTAAAAATTTTGCATGATTTTTTTTTTTTTTTTTTGCCATTTTCACTATTGGGCAAAGCTATTGATGTTCCAAATGTGACATTAAACAATGATTTTGTAAAATCTGACTATACAGATGAACTTAGAAAGTCGAAATTAGTTGGGAAAACCAATTGAAAAGTTTTTTCGAGAACAGCACAGTGGGGCTAACCCGCCTCATTTTTCTTATTAATTTAAGAAAATTATTGTAGATTGGTCCCGCACATGAGGGCACATGAGGAACTCGATTTAATTCTAAAAAATTGTACATCATTCCCTAAATTATATTTGATTTTTTAGTATAACTAAATTAATTTTTGAATAGTTAAAAATATTTTTTTGTATTTAATGCTTGAAATAAATTTGTAAAAAGGATTAAATTTTTTTTTTTAATTTGAGTAAATTCTGATTTTTTTTTTTTAATCAAGAATATTTATTAAATTGTATTTGGCCAGGGGGAGCTATTTTTTGAACTGGTATCATTTTTTTGGAAAATGAAAAATATTCTAAAAATATTTAAAATACCACATTTTATATACGTTTATGAGTTGTGTGGGTCTTTGATTGTGTTATGTGATTCATTATAACTTATTTTCAACTTTTGTGCTTGATCAGATATTACTGAATCTAAGCTACTTATAGTATTTTTAGAAAGAATGTTATAAAAACTAAGGCTATGGAACTTGTTAAAAAAAACTATGTGTGTATTAAAATTAATAAATGGATATGGAACACGAAAATATTTTTGGTATAAATTTTTTGTGATAAGCAGAATATGAGAATTCTAATGTCACTTCCCATTTGTCGGGATTGTGTTGCAACAGATATTAAAGCAAGGTTCAGAGTCTGTATAATAAAACTTAAATAATGTGAGTTTTATTTTTCGATTATAAGTGAAATTATTTTCTTAGCAATCATCTCAAATAGATTATGTGCATCATCTACCTCGATAGTCAAAATTGATTCGCCCGCAGAAGCATCTACAATATTACGAAATTCAGAGCGTGATCCATTGTAGAAGAGATATATTTGCACCAGTTTAGGAATGTCAAGATTTGGACACTTCCTAAACACGCTCTTGAACCTGTCCCATTCTTCTGGATACGTTTCAAAGTACATCTGTCTGAAAAGATATACTTCGTTTCTGATTTAGTGGACTCGAGATGGCGGAAAAAATTTCATGGTAAATATTTTTACCATGTCATCCCACGATACGATGCTCCCATGAGGTAGTGAATACATCCATGCTTTTGCCCCCTCCTTAAGGGTGTGAGGAAATAGACGCATCCTAAATATATTTTGTGACATTCCCTCGTGGCAGATGACTTCGCACAACATGAAAAAAGCTTGTATGTGTTCATGTAGATTCTCCGTGGCTTTCCCACAGTACCTGATGTCTTGATGATTTTAGAAAAGGTTTATGATATCTAGTCGGATGTGGAAGTTGGCTTGTCTGAAGGGCGGGTAGATAATTGCCGACTACACTGGTGCAGGAATAGGATTCACATAATCCTCGACTAATATAGCTAAACTGAAGGTGGTTGCTGAACTGGAAGTGTTGCTTCCTGTAATGCATCCTGAATCTGATTCTGATTTTCTGCCATTACTTTTTCTCTTCTTCGTTCTCTTCGACGTTGCTTGAAGGTCCTTTCGATCCAAGATCTATAGGGAGGATCTCGATCTCATCAGGATCTTACATAAACTGGTGGAAACTTGCGAAGAGTGAAAAACGAAGAGATTGGGTATTTTAATTAAAGCCTAAAAAGAACAAAAAGGAAAAAAAAATAGGAAAAAAATTGAATTTAATATAAATTACTAAACTAAAATTAAATTCATTACTCCCTGACAACGGCGCTAAAAACTTGTTCGGACAAAATCTGCAAGTGTACGGGATCGTTGTACAAGCAATAAGATTTGTGAGTTAAGAGTATCGTTCCACGAGGAATAATGTCTAATTTCATGGGCGGATCCAGTGGTGGGCTACACTGCATTAAAAATAGAGCAAATTAGGCCCAGTACTTTCATTTACTTAGAAAATTGATTAATATACTTTGACTTTTAAAATTTTCATTATACATTAAAAAAATAGTATATTTTACGGTGAGAAAAAAAAACGGACGGTGTTCAACACCAACCAAAACCTAAATTTGTGGTTTATCTCTATCAATCTCCTATGATTTTCATGATTTTGGTCTATTATAGACAGCTTCGTTTCACAATCAGCCATCATCTAGCCCTATCTTTCGGTTGAAAGTTGATGTGTGATAATACTTTGACAATACTTCACCCAAGTGACCCCTAGCACTCTCAAATCTTCATTTGTGAGGTTCGACGCAACTTTTTAGTAGTTTCACTTTAGTCCCCAAACTTTGAATTTGCTTCATTTCAGCCATTTTCTCTTGCAATCTTGTTCATTTTATCTTTCAATTGTATTAAATTAAATGCTTGGTATCATTGATCTTCATTTCATTGCCAGTCTCATCTATGGATTGTTTGCAATCTAGTCCTCAACTTTTGGATTTCGCCCTTTTTTCACTATTTTGCATTCTTTTCTCCATTTCTTCACCAAACATTGTTTTACCTATAAAATGCAATACAACATAAGTTAGGTAGTATTTTATTCAAATAACTATAAAATATCATCATTTAAGATCTCGAATAAGTGTATAAACTACACATATCAAATTTTCGCTTATAACTCATGGAATTTTGCGTTATGAAATTAAGTCTATGATAGTGAAACAATAGAATTGCGAACAATGATTGGGAACACATTTTCAAATCTGTGTCTAACGTTGAACTATCGTATACGTTAATTTGCATTGATGCAAAATGATATATGTGCATAAATGGGCATTGATTGAGAATAAAATGTCTCTAAAATCTGATAGGTCGTGGCATCAAAATCTATAGTTGTCGACATTAATAAAGGTGACAAGCTAAATGCAATAACATTTGACATAATAAGTTTTTTTCATTTAGAAGAACATAATGTTTTAAATATCATCAACCACGTAATTGAAGACTTGGTGTGGGTCAAACTCCTCTAGAGAATAAAGATCAAGAACTTTGTCAAGTATAGAAAAAGTATATTCCAGTACTTGAGCATTTGAATTTTTAAGTTCCGTTATAGATGAATATTTTTTTTCAAATGAGACTGAGCTGAGATGGTTAGCATATTGTTAATAATTTTTTTGTTGGTCACAATTTTTTTTTTTTTTTGGTGAGTAGTAAGTTCAAGCTAGTCTCATTTCAATGGATGAGAACTTTGAAAGTCAATGTGACTTATGAATTGAAGTGTCAATATTTTCCATTGACGCTACCCACTGTGTGAGTTAAAAGGCTTGCGACTTGATGTTGCTAAATCTAGAGGACATGCTTGTGTAGCAATGTTCTAGTTCAAAAAAGATTTCGAATCTTAAGCTTTAACTGAACTAAAAAAAATGCGGATAATGAAGAGATTGGAAAAGGGACCAAGAAGAATGTATCAGATAGAAATATGTGAAAATAGTTTTGATAGAGGACCAATATTATAAAGGTTAAAGTGTTTCAACCATACGGTTTGAATCTCTTAGCTCGAAAGTAATTAGGCTAAAGGATATTGCACTTGAATATGTTCATTTTAGTGTTGTTTATGTGTCAATACTATACATCTTGGATCTTATCTTATGTGGATAGTGGATGCAAGAACTAGAAACCCACTTTATACGAGATCAAGATGTATTTTTAATCTATTTTCGAGTCTTTGACTTGATACATAGATATATACAAATAATGAAGATGGAGTCGAGGTTTATATGACTGACACTGCAACTTAGTGTTGCAAAAAATGGAGAAATTGACCTCCTATTTCATATTAAGATAGTATCAAAGGATCCACTAAACTTGATCTCAGTTTTTTTATTTTAAAAGTGGTCTATTACTTGAACTTATACGTGATAGTTCTGTTCATATTCACAGTGGTGATGTTTAATTATGGTTCTAGATATTTGTGCAATGGTTTGAGGTTTTGAGTTAGAAAACCATTCAAAATATTAAGAGTTAAACTTTCATTGAGTAAATCCGTTGGAATTTCTTGTGATATAGATATTGTCATTACATTTGTAGATGGATTCATGCATTTCAGTTGTGCCTCCGATTTTTTTATGTTGAATATATTGTATTGATTTAGACTTTATTGAAAGAGAGTAGAAATTCAGATTGAATAAGTGAAGACTTTTGAGAACTGTTTGAGAGCATGAATCTCTATCACGAGAGATCTATGTAATGAAAGAGAAATTCTTATTAGATTGATTATTTATTGATCACCAATAATTATATGGTTTATTGGGATGAAAGAATAGAATATTATGGAATCTGATGAGACTTGAGATAATGTAGTCCAATTTATATATCTTTTTTTGGGAAGATTATTGGTTAACTGCAATATGTCACTTAATGGAGTTTTCTCAATGTTAGTATCTTCAGAATATATAAACTTTAAACACATAGATAACCAAATATGAGTTGTCTTGAACTCATAACCGATTAAGTTCTTGATAATGAGTTTGGGAACATGAGTCTACTAAGAACAAGATGAATATCTAAGATACACATCACAATCCAAAAAGGTATTTAAGTGAGATTTTGAATGGATATTGGGTCATAAGATATGACATTTGACATTTTTTTCTAAGTAAGAGAGAAAATTTTGGAGAATATTATTAAAATTGATATTATGTGTATTGATGAATCAATTTTGAATATATAAGAGTTGTTTTAAACTTCTTATTCAAGTGGGACTAATCTACTTACGAGTGTGAGATATCTATCCGAATGAGAGCTATCTAAGAACTATCTAATTTCAATTATTTTTGGTTCCGAGTGAGAGTTAAGAGCTATTTAATTTCAATGATTATTGGTTCAGAAATCCAGTGGAGAAATTTGAAGAAAGTGATGAATAATATATATGGAGTATAGAATTTCAACCTAATTTGAAACATGGTAAAAGTTCTAATTGGACATTATGTTTATTGAAAACTTTTAGGTTCTTAAAAACTAAATGGAAGACTAATGAGTTTATGATGAATAAAACTCATTCTTTTAAAGAAAGTTTATACTCGATATGAGTATATTGAGTTACACAAATTTTTTTCTTAGCAGTGAGATTCACTTTTATACGTTGATGCTAACCATGATAGTGTGTTTAAGTTTAGATTACACCAAATAGACTTATAAACAGTATTTTCATTCTCAATTGAGAATTGATTGAAGAGATCTACATGAATCGATTTGTAAGTTTCTTGTTAAAGGCTTCTATATATTATGGTAAATTCTGAGTTTCACTTGTAGCATAATACAGTCATCTTAACACTGGTACTTAAGTTTTAATAGGGTTTAAATTTCATATAAAATTTCATCATGTAGATGAAGTTTATTGTATTTATGTAAAAATCTGATAGTAGATTGTAATTCTATTTTTGATGTTGATGACTAGTGGTGTCAAAGCCGAGTGGCTTGTCGGCTCACCCGCTCGGCTCGTACGGTTCATGCCCACGAGCTGCTTTTGACAAGCCCGAGCACGAGCCGAGCGGGCAGGTGGGTTAGACGAGCAGAGCTCGCTCGGCTCGTAACTGTTCACGAGCGGCTCGCCAAGCCGCTCGTGAAACGAGCCCACGAGCCAGGCTCGTCCATATTTAAAAAAAAAAAAAAGATTTGAATCAATGACCGTTTGGTCACTTTTAATTTATTTTTTTTCCTATTTTTCTACTTTTCTTCTCCTATAAATACCCAACCCGTTACAATATTTTTTTCCCACCAAACTTTCATTATATACTCTCTACTCTCCACAATTTACAAATCATTATCAACAATATCATTCATTTATCCAATTATCCTATAATTCTTTTTTACATTTTTTACATTATTATCTTCATTTTACAACCCATTTTATACACTAGTACATAATCTTCATTCACTTCTCAATTCTACATTTCTACATTCTATTTCAACATTCAATTTCTACAATTCACAAATGGATTCACGATCATTTGTTGAAAACTTGTTCGGTATGGAAGGCGAAACACCTGCCCAAAATCAATTTGGGAATGAATTTGCCGATCCCAATGAACTACAAATTCCAGAAGATATTGAAGATTTCGACGTTCGTGAAGGTAGTCATCCCAATCCAATTGATTTGGATGACGTTGATGTTGATCCTAGTGTTCCTATTGATTTGGAATAAGATGAAGAACCTGCATTAAATATTCCCGATACAAGAGGGAAGAGAAAGGGGAAGAAGCGGGCAAAATGTTGGGAACATTTCAAATTGGTTAACACTGGTCGTGTGATCGATGGACTTTCAGAAACCAAAGCAGTATGTAAATACTGTTAACAACGACTGGCATGGCAAAAAGGCATTGGAACCACTCACCTCAACCGTCATTACAAAGCATGTGCGGCCAAACATGGGCTTCTTGAACATAGTCAAACGCAACTACAGTTTGGTCCTAGTAGCGTCGGTGCTACTACTACGCCACTTTCTACTTGGATGTATTCGGAGGAGGAAGCTCGAACGGGAATGGTAAAGTTCGTTACCGCGACGGAGCTGCCACTAGCAATAGTGGACAACCAACATTTCGTAAACTACGTCAAACAATATCTTCAACCAAGGTACGTTGGGATAAGTCGAAATACTCTTCGTTCTAATACAATTGAATATTTTTTTAATGCAAATCAATTATTGATTGCGGATTTAGAAAAATACGGGGGTGTGATATCTTTAACTTCGGATTTATGGGAAGGGATTAATAAGAGAGGTTATATAGTTGCAACTGTGCACTATATAGACCCACTTTGGGTTATGCATAAAAAAATTATTGCTTTTAAAATTGTTGAGTATCCTCATAATGCTAACACTATATTTAATGCAATTATGTTAATAATTAAAGAATATAAATGTGAGAGTAAAATTCATTCTTTTACTTAGGGGTGGGCGTGGGTTGGGTTGGGTCAATTTTTGCCCTAACCCAAACCCAACCCAACGTGGTCGGTTTGACTAAAATTCAACCCAACCCAACCCATGTGAAGATTGAAACCCAACCCAACCCAACCAAATGTGGGTTGGGTTGGTCGGTTCGGACGATAAGAATTTAAATCCACCACTTAATCACTTCCAGTGTGTTATGACTATATTTTCTTCAATAATAGAATCATTCAATGAAATTGTTATCTTCTCCCCCAAACCAGACATCATCTCCCCCAATCACATTTTCAACTAATGGAATTAAAAATAAATCTTTCAGACACACAGTCACACAGACATCATCATATATGATCAACTAAAATCACACACGCATTACAAGAACACATAACCTCAGATGTACAGGAAAGTGACTATTTGCAGATGTAACTTCAAGAAAAATTGTAAATAAGTAAATACCATAGGCGGAAGTGTTAGTCCTTGGAGTGTCCGCTTCATTGTAATTGCCCCAGCAGTGTTAGTCCAACCAGAACCAGGAGTAGGTGCTTCATAAGCTCGTGAAGGAGGACTTCCAGGCTGAAAATAGTCAAGTTTAACATCACTTAGTTTGTTGTTGTTTAGAACAGCAATAAATGTAAGCAAATCAGTGGACTCCTATAACAGACAGAACCATTACAAACAGCTAAGTCTCGATAATTTCAATCATTTTTACCAAAACAGAATCTTTTTTTTAAAGCCCCATTAACAAATTAATTGCAAACGCCAACAAAATCTGAAACTTACCATTACTCTTGATGGAGGTCTTTGGGTGTGGAAAGTTCTAAATCAAAATCAGAAATTCAGAATCATAAAATGAAATGAAATAAAAATTACCTACAGTGTGGATAAAACGGCGGACGGCTTAGAGAGAGGTAAGAAGACGTCGTCGACGATTTGAAGAAAGCAATATCGGTAATAGGGGCCATAGGGCTGCAGGCAGCGTGAAGTTGAAGAATGAAGAAGACAAGAGACGGAGAGAGAGTGTGAGTTGTGTGAACTGTGAGTTTAGCTTAGGGTTTTTTTTCCCCCTTTTGGCGTTTTATTTTTTCAATTACCGCCTTTTTTTTCCGGGTTGGGTCGGGTCGGGTTCTGTCGGGTTTAGGGTGCCAACCCGCGAACCGACCCGACCACCCAACCCAAAAATCGAAAACCGCCCACCAAATTCAAAAAACCGACCCAAACCGGTCGGTTTGGGTCGGGTCGGTCGGTTTCGTCGGGTCGGTCGGTTTTTTGCCCACCCCTACTTTTACTTTTGACAATGCTTCTATAAATAAAGTAGTTATCAATAAATTGCATAGAGTATTTCAACCCGATTTTGGTGGTTATTTATTCCATATTCGATGTGTGTGCCATATTTTTAATTTAATTGTACAAGAGGGTTTAAAACATGTGAAGGACGAAATTAGTCGAATTAGGAATGCACTTACGTATATCACGATTACATCTAATAAAAAACAAGTATTTGAAGAATTTTGTGAACAAGTTGGGAACTCTAATACAAAAACTTTTATTACTGACGTAGGTTATAGGTAGAATTCAACTTACTTACTATTAAAATCCTGTGAAAGTTTTGAACCGTGTATCACAGAATTTTATAACAGTAGGCATATTCGAGACGAAGACGATGTTATCTTAAATGAATCCGATTGGAATACAGTTTTTAAAATTAAAAAATTTTTGGAAAGTTTTTATACGTCTACGAATATATTGTCTGGTGTTTATTATCCAACTAGTTGCATGGTTCTTGAATGTCTTTATATAACTATTAGGGCTTTTAAGAGATATCAAAATGACCCTTAATTTTCATGCGGTTATATATGCCATGGAATTAAAATTTAGAAAATATTGGGAAGAATTACCTATGTTATTTCCTTTAGCATGCGTCATGGACCTCCGATATAATTTGTCGAGTACTAAATTTATAATTGACCAAATTTCAAATACTTTAATTTTTAATATTCCTATTACTTATAGGAATTTGGAACAAACGTTAACTGAAATGTATGAATTATATGCTTCAAGAATAGGTACACAAATTACTCGTGTACATACTACTCCTCCCACTAATATAAACGATGACGACGCTGAAGTAATTAATTTATTAGAAAACATAGACTCAATTAGATATGATTCAACTGCATATGCATATGGTTCCTCTAGTAGTAGTATTGTGTTCCACTGCATGTACTCAAACTTCGAGTAGTAGTCCAAATGCATTGCCATCTGAATTAATTGATTACTTTAGTTATGCTATGCCTAGTAACAAATCAGTTAAGAAAAGTTCAGAAGATGTAATTGAATTCTGGCGAAATAACGAACGTCAATGGCCAATTGTTTCTGCAATTGCAAAAGATCTATTAACACCTCCGGTTAGCACTATAACTTCGGAGTCTGCTTTTAGTGCAGGGAAGAGGGTTCTCTCTGACATTCGAAGTCGACTAAAAGAAGATATTTTGGAAGTATTAATGTGCGTGAAGGATTGGGAAGACGCTAATTATCGAATTCAACATAAATATGTCGAAATTGCATGTAATCAAGTAAGTGATATTTAATTTCACTACATTCATTACAAAATTTTATTTTCATACATTTATAATTTTTGAAAAAAATTGTACACTTAAAAAGTAATTCGTGTACAATTTTAACTCCGCCTACTCGAAATTGAAGTAGCCGGTCCCAAGCCCGGATAAGGGATGAGGGTTTATCTTTTTTTTTTAAATAAAAATGTTTTCGAAAATGTATATTTACTATTTTAAAAATTATAAATGTTTTGAGTCTTTGACGAGCCCCGATAAATGTTTTGAAAAATGTATATTTTTTAAAAAATAGCGTTATAGTAGCGTTTATATATATATATATATATATATATATATATATATATATATATAAACGAGGCTAGCCGACGAGCTCGCTTAAGCTCGGCTCGCCGAGCCGCTCGCCATGGGCGAGCTCGGGCACAAGCCGAGCTCGGCTCGTAACGAGCCGAGTTCGTGCAACAATGGGCCGAGCCGGCTCGTTCGGCCCATGACACCACTATTGATGACACTATATTAGCTAAGCATGAGAATGAGTGTATTGAGACTATTTTGAAATGGTTGTTCTTAATTTTTTAGACGAAGGAATTGGGTTTAGCAAATTGTATATTTTGTGTTAAAAAAGTTATTCTAATTTTGTTTCTCTATCACAAGAGCTATATACTATAAAGATTTTGTAATATTTTTAACTGTGGAATTGCTACCATGTTGATGTTCCTATGTCGAAAGGTGACCATTTGACTCTTCATGTATGTCCAAGGACTCCATAAGTTCACAAAAAAATATCCAAATGACCATATCTAGTGCGATTAAGAATTAGACATATGCTATGATGTATACTTGCCCTAATATTTGTCATGCAATGGATCTAGTCAATAGATATCGATGTTGTCCTTCAAAAGGATAATGTGATACCTGAAGAGTGCTGCTATCAATTATTCTATTTATTGTCGAAAGAATAACTTGTGATTGGAATATATATGCAAATATCGACTAAAGATGAGAGTTAGTTGAGCACAAATAGTTATTAGAGTTATACAATATTTGCTATATAAAGTATCAAGAAGCATATCTTGTTGTATATATCTTGATAGTTGAAGAAATTGTTTGGTATAGATGTACAGGGTATCTAATGATATTAGTTGAGAGTATGAGATCAATGATAATTATGCAATTATTCTATGTGTTAAGAATCTCATATATCATGATGGAACCAAACACTCGATACTACTTATGTGAGAGACATTAGCAAAAAAAGTGTTTTTGCAATATATCTACGTGATAAGTGTAGTTTCTACACTTATTCGAGGTCCTAAATGATAATATTTTACTTTTTTTGGATAAAATACTACTTAACTTGTATTATATTTTATTATGTAGATAAAACCCATTGTTTGATGAAGAATTTGAGAAAAGAATGCAAAGATAGGGAAAATGGCTCAATTGTATCAATTATAAAGTTTGGGGACTAAAATGATATACTCAAAAGTTACGTTAAACCTCATGATAAAGATTTGAGAGTACTAGGGGTCAATTGGATGAGAAAAGAAGTAAAAGGGATGAAGTATAGTCAAAATATTATCACACGTCAACTTTTACCCTAAAAAGTTGTGCTCTCGATTTTTATCCTCGCATTGAGACCTAGTTTTGGCATAGAAAACTTTCGAATTGGAAAAATGATATTTCTACAAGAATTGTATCCCTATGAGTTATATTTCCAATTCACTTTGAATCATCATAATCGAATATCGAGAGAGAAAGTTACTACAAACATTCCGAGAGCTATTCAACTGTCGAAAAATAGGCAAGGCTCGCGCCCCAACCAAAAAAATCATGTCTGAGGCTTCCCAAACCAGCCAGGCGCATGCCCTAGATATGCCAGGCGTGTGCCTCAATGTAAAAAGGGAAAAAATCCGATTTTCCTTATTTTTGTTTTGGCAACAATTCAATGTTATCTTTTTAGCATCCTTTAAACACCAAACTCGACCAGAACGTGGGGGACCTCCTTTTCGACCTAAATTTCATCATATTCTACATATTTTGGAGGCAAAGAACAAGTGTATACATCAATTCAAGGTGAATCATACAAGGATTTTGAAGGTTTATAGCCCGGTTTGAAGATTTGAGTCAAGAAAGTAAATTTTTCCTACTTCTTCCATCTCTCTTATTTTCGAGTGGTGTTTTTCCAATTACTCTTGTGTAATTTAATTATAAGAATGTTAGGCTAAGTTCTTCATTGTATTGGATGAACGATAAACCCTATTGTTTGTTTATTTTAATTCAAGACAATTAGTTTATTATTTCTTGATTTTTCTTGATTGGTTTTGCATTCCCATTAAACTATTTGATTACTTGATCACCAATTAGATAGCAAGTTACTTGTTGTAGTGTAGGAATACTCACAATAAGTCTAGAACGTCACAAAATCAACACATGGACAATATATTAGGAATAATATCTATGGCATGTGCAATTATGTGTGATAAATCATGTGAATCAATGCATGTTTTTCATATGAATTCAGACTAGGAATATGATCGGGTCATGTTAAACATATGTTTAATATATTTTGGAAAAGAATATTGAATAACGGTGAATTATCGATTGTCTTGAATGCATGAATATATTATATTATGAAGAATTGAATTAAATGGTAAAAGGGGGATTCACGATTTCAATACAAACATTCACATATTAAATAAACACTTTATTTGCTTTATTAGTTTAGGATTAGTATAAATAATATATGAACCATCTCTTTTGATTTCATTACACATCGAATTTAATAGTAACTAGTAAATTACAAATTATACATTATTCATCGTGGGAACGATACTCTTAACTCACATATTTTATTACTTATACAACGATCCCGTACGCTTGCGGATTTCATTCGAACACTACGTAAATGATGGTCTATAATCATCATACTCTAAAGATGTTTAGAGATATATTTGTTGGTAATGTTTTATCTTTAAAATTACGTAGAATATGATCTTAGTGTATCAAAAAACTCTTGAATGAGTTTATGTGCCTATAGATGAACAATTTTGAATTCATGTGTAATCTATTATTGGGATTACGAGATAATATTTTGCATGCACATATAAAGTATGTCAAACAGGTTGAGATTGGCTCACTCACACGAGCAATCGCCTCAGGCATTTTGGAATGTGCTGAGATGAGGCATAATGATCATGTTGTGTACATGATCTAGTCACATTGATGAGCTATCAAGATAAGATTGCAACAAGTAATTGAGATGGATTTTGTTAATTCATTAAACCTGTTTAGTAGCCAGATCGAGTTCTCGATTTAAGATTACCTAGAGGAATGAACATAAGGAGAACTCAAGTTAGGTATGGGAGAATACCTGAACTAGGATCTGTATGATGTTATTTGTTTATAAAGGATATGACATACGCCCTAAAAATGGGAGAAAATATCGTAACGCGTGCTTCATACCACGTGTGCTTTTACAATCAATATTGGGTAAATGAGTAAATGAATCACTACTTCCTCATTGTGTAAGACCTTGAGGTTTATATAACCTCATATATACCCTTATAACTTTTGACTATTTCTTGAGATTTTATTTCGATGTTGCTACTTTACCATATTGCCAATAACTATGATTGATTCGGTTTGGTGGGACATGTCTAGGAAAACAACTGATTTAAAGTTGAAGGATTCAAGTAGGAAAGAAAGACTATTTTGACCACATTCATATTTATATTCACTGGCCGGACAATTGTGTTGAACCATTTAAGGCATATGACACAATTGTAAATACAATGATAAGATGTGGAATTCAAGTATGTTTCATAAAAACTTGAGGAATCAGAAATACTTGAATTAATGTTGGAAAATAAATTTGGGATATAGTGAGATGTAATGTTCCTCTCTTAGAGCTACTATATATCCCTAACAGGTTTATAGTACCGTGAGCTCTAATATACTCGATAGTCGCACGATCTATTTGTCGTATAAATTTTTGTGAGATAGATCTTTAGAAATATCTAACGTGTGACATTCGTTGTCCCTTATGGTTCGGATCAGACCAATCATGTGCAAGTGAAAGATATTAGAAAATATGGATCATGGGTCGTCCATGTGGGTTGACCCAACTTACAAGACATCAAAAGGATTGGAGAGAATAATTTGAATTTGGAATTCAAATCCACAACTCCCTATAACCTCCCAAAACTCCCATAAAACCAAAAAAATAATTCGTCTAGCAATGGAGAGAGAAAAAGATAATAGAAAAATGGTGAAAATTCGTATGGAAATTATCTGCAAAATTAAAAGGCACCTAGAACCACTATTTTGGCATGAAAACTCACAAAAATTGGTATTTAGGTGTGGCTAATAATCCTCTTCCATTGTGATTGAGATTGGGACCATTAGCAGATTTGGAGTTTTGAAAAGTAAGGTGATTCAACCATTCAAAAGATCTTGAAATTCTTCATTTCAAGTAAGCATATGCCGAAATTCATGTTAATGTATACTTCGAATTACTTCACTTAGGGAAAAGTTAGGACGTCCATCTTGTGGAAGAGTATCCTTAAGTGAAGAGAGCTACAAGGCATTCGATAGGGTTTTAAGTAGCAAGCAAATAAGATTAAGTCCCTGTTTGAGACTCATTTTTCAAAAATTCTTTTTTTTTTTCTAACTCATTTTCGATCACTCATTCTCCTAATAAAATAATTTGTATTTAACTTCAAAAATTTTCATACTTTTTAACTACATTATTCAAAAAACTCACTATTACAAAATTTATATTCCCAATAAATGGGGCTCAAGCATAACATAACTATGGATATGTGGGTTCCACCGATTCCCTCGTTTAGGTTGTATTTTCCCTCATTCACTACTTAGGATAAAGTGAGTGATCTTATCACTAAGGAGAGATAGTAAAATGAATATTGAATTAATGGTTCAGTTTTAACAATTTTATATGGATATTTTATATATTCTATTGAATATGTAACTCAGATTTCGACGTTGGATCGTATTTTTGGTTGAAATATGAGTTTAAAATGATCAAAGTTGATAATTGTAGTTTGGAACAGCAAATGGGCGCCCGCGCCTAGGCCCCAAGAAACGAATTTTGGACCTGAAACTCAACGCCTAAGTGCTATTGAAAGCGTTAACATGTCACTCGCTTCGTGCTAGCTTTACGTTCGAGAGGCGCGCTATGCTGTCGCTCGAGCGGCAACGTTATTCGAAAAATATTTTTTCCTTATTTTTTGCTCTTTTTTTATCTTCTTCTCAATCATAATATATTATTTTGGATTCTATATATAGTCCACAAATTGTATTACTTTCATATGACTTTGTATGAGTTAGAATTAAGTTAGAAACACAATATTTTGTATTCTTTCTACATATTAATAAATTCATTATTCATCTGTCAATTGTTCTTGTGTTGTGATTGCTACTTTATATTTTGTCATATAATCTCGTCTTCTATTCCCAACAAATGGTATGAGAGCTTAATGTTTGATTTGTTCAAGATTTTTTGTTCTTGTGATGAAAACTATGAAGTATGATATTTCGCTTTTGGATCGTAACTCTAGAGTCTTGCTGCGACAAGTGAAGATGTGAACAATGTTCGCTCGAATGGATTTAGACAATGCTTTATTGAGATTTGACAGAATGTCCTCAAATTTGTAGATGGAGGAAAAACAATGTAAGAATCGAAAAATCATTTCTCAAATTCATCTCTATCTTTCAAATCACATTCTTCAAGATATTTTGAAGGAGAAAACATCAGCTGCATTATGGTTGAAGTCGGAGCAATTGTGCATGATCTAACTAGCAAATTGCACTTGAAGAAATGTTTGTATTCTCATCGTATGACAAAAAGTACATCCTTAAAAATTTACGTTGCTATCTTTAAAGAAATTGTCGTTGATTTGAAAACCTTTGAGGTTAAGTATGATGAAAATGATTTTGGGTTGATTTTGTTGTATTTGTTATCCGCTTCATATATTTCATTTAGAGACACGATATTATATAGTCGTGATACTCTCATCGTTGAAGAAGTTTATGACGCTTTATTTTCAAAGAAGAATGTAAAGCATCTTGTTAGATTTGAGGCTCTAGGAGAATGCCTTATTGTTCACGGTGGTTATGAGAGGGGCATTTCGAAGTCTAACTCTTGTAATAAATTTTGTAACTACTACAAGAAAAAGGGACACATCAAAAATAATTGCTATAAGTTGCAGAATAGAGAAAAATTGGCTGCAATTAAGAAATGAAAGCAATCAGAAACTTCAGGTGAAACCGATGTTGTAGAGAACTGTTTGAGTGATGAAAAACTTTTGGTTATTACTGATGGTGATTCCAAATCTGTCGATGATTGAATTCATGATACAACTTGCACTTTTCATATGTCTCACAATCAAGATTTGTTTTCAAGATATGAAGAAGTTTCGTAAGGAGTTGTAGTTATAAGCAACAACACACCCTCGTATTGGAAAGGTCAAACTTAAGACGTTAGATAGGACAGTCAGAACACTTGATACAATGAGACACATTTTAGATTTGAAGATAAATCTTATTTCTTTGACTACTCTTGATTCAAAAGGGTACAAGTTCATTAGTGAAATTGGAGTCTTGAAAGTTTGTAATGATACCAATGTTGTATTGTATGGACAGAAAAAGTCTCAATTGTATATCTTGCAAGATTGTGCAGAATCTTTGAAGATCAATCAACAGAGATTTAGTACTTTGGTGGATTTTCAATTTGGTACAGTACCGTTAGAGTTTCGTTTGGGGTCCTTTTTGAAAAATACATCTCAATCAAGTTTATAGATTATGGATAATGTAGCTTTGATGTCGCTATCACCAGCTATGCCATTTTATTCAATTGTTAGATACAGATGCAGAAGAAATATTAGGCCTCCAGATAAGTACGAAAAATCTGATTTAGTAGCGTGCGCGTTGAGTGTGGTTGAAGATATTGAGTCTAGCAAAGAACCTTCAACAGGAGCATTTGGTTGTGTTGATTCTGTTTTATGGCGTGTTTCGGCCCTATTTGGTAACTTTTGAATTATTTGTGACTTTATTACACGTGTTGATAATTTGAGCAAATTTTGAGAACCCGAGGTAATTTTGTTATGTAGTGCTTAGATTCAATTGATTGGATTTATCATAGTTGGACATTGTGGAAGAGGAGAAAAATTTCTGTTAGAGAATTTTTTTTTTAGAGTCAAAAGCTATTGATTTATTCTTTGCAGTGGAATTTGTCTCCAGATGGAGAATTTTTTAAGTTTGTTAATTGTAATGAAATTTGTTTCAAGGTGGAGATTTATTTAATATGTGACCCATATTCCGACGTTTGATGTATTTTGGTTGAAAAATGAATTAAAGATGGGTCAAAGTTGATAATTGGAGTTTAGAGTAGCAAATGGGCGCTTGGGTGACCAAAAAGGGCATCTAGGCACTAAGAAATGAATTTTAGACCCGAAACTCAACGCCTAAGCACTATTGAAAGCGCTAGCTTTACGCTCGAGCGCCTCGCAGCTCTCAACTGGCGCTAGTCTACCACTCGAGCTGCAGCATTATTCTGGAAATATTTATTTCCTTATTTTTTGCTCCTTTTTTTATTATCTTTCCAACCATAATATATTCTTTTGGATCCTATATATAGTCCACGAATTGTATAGCTTTCATATGACTTTCTATGAGTTAGAAACACAATATTTTGTATTCTTTCTCCATATTGATAAATTCTTCATTCCTCTACCAATCATTCTTGTGTTGTGATTGTTATTTCATATTGTGCCATATAATTTCGCCTTCTATTCCTAACATATTCCTCTTGATCGAAAAAACGGTGAGGATAGCATTAATATAAGTATGGCACTTATACAGTCCAAAGTGGATACAGGGACCTCTAAGGTAAAGGACTTGAGGAAGTCTTCAGCAACACTACGACTAAGTATTGGTTGTTGTTAGCTTGAAAGTTGAATGATCTTTCGAGATGAGATTTTTTTTGTGGGTTTGTTTCACAAGCATTGCCAATAGATGTGTATCTCACTCAATAGAAAACATAAGTGGATTGAATGGCTTATGTTTAAGGTATGCTCAGATGGAGAGCATCTTTATTCCTTTGCAAGGCCTCTAAAAGGGTTTATGTTCATTCGAGGTTGTAGGGAAAGGAGAAAGGGTTGAAGGAGATTCGAGATGTGGAATCACCAGGTTGGGCTGCGGATGAGATAGAGGGTGAGTTGGGGAGGATAATGTATGTGTTGTGGGTGCTATATGGTGATTAGGGTGCTTCATAGGAGGGGACACCTCTCAAATGTGGATGGAGAAGTGACAGAGAGAATTTATATGGTTGAAGTGGAGAGGAGGGTGATGGTGAGACAGTTGGAAGTCTAGGAGGAGGATGGAAGGCGACCTGGGTGGCAGCTTTCAGGGGTAAATAGGATAAACTCAGCACTAATGTGGGAAAGAGGAAGGGGCCATGTTTCATACTTTCATCGGAGTGAGGGCTGTGGTGAGGGATCATGAAGACAATATGGTGGCAATCTCTGAAGTTGGTGTAGAAGGGTGGCATTGCGAAAGGATTGTTGTTTACACAATTGATCAGATTGTAGTCGTGGACTATATACTGAGTAAGGTTCTCTTAGTACGGTGCAACATTTGGCGATGGATCTTTAGTTTGAGCCTAATGAAACGCTTCTTCATGGTTTGTTTGATCTTTTAAATGAAGTTAGCCATGGCTCATGTCGCTTTTTCCTCGAGAGGGGAATATAGTGGCCCATGGGTTAACGTCTTTTGCCAATTCACATGAATTGTCATTTTTTGGACAAATTGTATTCATCATTTTCTTGCATATATTGTTTTGGGCGATTCTTTTCTTGGAAAATAAAAAAATATTCCCCTCTCGAGGAAAAAGTAGAAAAATAAAAATATGCAAGCTCTAAATGATTATTTAAGTAATAATTTTTAAAATCAAACGACCTAATAAAAACCTACAAAACTAAAGCAGAATAATAAAGCCCCCATTTGATTTGAATTATAATCCAATTTAAATTTCAAATCAATGTCAACAATTAAGCCCTCGTTTGGTGCACATTTTTGGAAAAAGAATGTATTTTTACTGTTGATGTGATGTGAAATATGTGATTGAAAAAGAAGGAAAAGTTATTGATGTGATGAAAAATATTATTTTATTGAAAAATGTGTGGTTGAAAACGAGTAGAAGAATGAGAATTAAAAAAAGAAGGTGGCTCAAACAGGGCCTAAATTTAAACACACATTTCATGGGACCTACAACTTTTCACCACACATTTCATTAACTTTTATCAAAATCTACTAAAAAACTGATTTTAATATCTACCAAAAATGGGCTAAATGTGAGCCATTCCTTAAGATTTGACTTGGAAACAGGATAATTCAAAAACGAAACAATTTTTATTGACTTTTTTTTCCCAATAAATAATATTTGTTAAATGACTTTTTTGTATATTATTATCTAAGTTAGACATCAAAATTGATTTAGAAAGTTCCCGTGTTGGAATTTAACAGCCCACCAAAATTGGGAGCCCACTTCTGTGGACTATTTCTCTGTTGGCGGCCATGCTACGGTCTAAATTGGCAAGTCATCGATTTCGATTTTTTACTTTCTTTATTGAGGGCACCTTTGTAAAATGAACACTAATATCATAGAAACATAGTTTGTCCCATGTTTGGTGAGGGATTAAAGTCATTTTATTTTTTCATTTTTTTGTAAATTTTGACAAAATTTGATGAAATATATTGTTGAAAAATTGTGAATCTCATGATATATGAGATTAAAATTAATTGTTGATTTTAACATAAATTAAAATTTAGATTTCAATCCCTATCAAACAAGTACATAAACTTGAAACGGTTTTCTTAAAGAAATCAAAAGTTACAAATTAAGTTTTTAGCTAATGTTTGAACTCCATTGTGAAAAAAAATCATTTTTCTTTTAATTTATTTTCAATCAGACATTCTTCTCATAAATTAATTTTGCATGCAAATTCAATTTTTTTCTACTTTGTAACCATACATTCTCCAATTATTATAAAATCAATTCTCCCGAAAAAATGGAGCTCAAACTATTGGTCCATTTGGTTGAATTTTTGAAATGTCGAAAATTGTCTATGAATCTAAAAATTTGATTTTGAACATATTTGAATAATTTTCTGAAAGCATTGTGTTTGATTAGAAGAGTTTTTAAATTAAGTGATATGAAAAAAATTTCTACGAAAAATAGAAACAAAAGTAGAAGTCTGGCAAATGAACCTTTTGTGTGTGTGTGTGTATTATGCTTCATGTACCGAATTTTTTTACTAAATCTTTTACACTCCGCTCACAATAGGAGATGGGGGCTACGAATCGACATTATTTAATACATGTGGGGGCCGCGCCTCATGTGAGACGAGGGACACCATTCGGCAGTCCATCCTTGATACAAAAGGCTTTTTCCTATATATATTGAGTAAAAAAGACGTGTAAAAAATTATTCAATCGCATTAGAGTGTTAATTCGACTTTAATGAACTCGTGTAACTCCATTTTGAGGTGACCTACGCCAACAACGCGGCTTAGGTCACGTTGAAATAAATTCATTCATTTATTACTACTATCCAATAGTCTCTTTGACTAAAATAGTACAACAAATCTAGTTTGAAAAAATAATAATAATAATTGTAATTTTTGCCAAAGTTTGAGGGTGAAAATGTTAATTCACTAAAGATCTGGATATTTAAATATTCTTAAATCCACACTCCTTTGCTCTCAATCTTTGCATCTCTCTCTCTCTCTCTCTCTGTAGACTTTCTCGCAAAGGCGATTGAAGAGAAGACAAAATTCGGAATCCATTGGATGTAAGAATTTGATTGCGATTCCGCTTTTAGCTTTGTATGTTCGTTCGATTCCGTATTTAATAATTTTCTGTAAGTAATTTTGTATTGATTCTTGAACTTATTAAGTGAATCTGTGTTCAGTGAATTGCTTCTGAACGAAAATGGCGAAAATTTACGCATTTGATGAGGTTTCGAAGCACAGAACTATCAAGGATTGTTGGCTTGTAATCGATGGAAAGGTCAGATCATTTTTTTTCCCTGAATTCAGATTTATAATTTGTTTCCTTTATAGTTCGGATTTGACTTTTACTTTCGTTGATGATACTTGTTATTAAAAGATAATATTGACTAAAAAAATTCAACCAATAAACCGTTAAAGGGCCGGCCTTTAGATTTTGGGGATTCTATAAATAGTTGAAAATATTTTTACTAGTAAAAATATTCACTGCAAGAGCTAGGCCGCCTAATAGTCAGCGCTGGCCTTGATCGATTAGACTATGGTTGACCTATATTACTGGAGAGAATCCAAGCAAAAGGCTCAGAGGATCCATTCAGATTGGAGTTCTTAAACGAGCAATGATCATATATGAGATCGAGCTACTCTCTTAATGTGATTGAATTTTTAAGATGAAAATCAAGACTCAGTAGTTAGTCCAGTAAATACTGATTATGAGTTTTCTATACGGTGATCTGGATTATTGGGGCGCTACTGTGCTAGTTTAAATTATTTTATAGCTCGTAATCTTTGGCATTTGCTCATTATAAATTCTGATATTTGAAGGTGAAAAGAGTGCGCTTTGTTTCTCAATCTCTGAGACATCAAAATTGATGTCTATGTCATAAGTTTTCTATAGATCGAACTCATTGCTCAGTTATGCTGCGAAATTTGAAATTAAAATGATTTTTTTTTTTTGAAATTTTTCTTTAATCTTTTCATGCCAGAGGTAAAATTGTCTTTTTAAATAATATAAAGAAGATCGATGAAATAGTTGAAATTTAATCTGTTGTAGTAAAAATTACGCATACATCTCACTGCAAACTGTTTCTCCCCTTTTTATTTTACTGATTTTTCTCTCTTGGAAAGATAAAATCTTTTCTGCTTTATGAGACGATGAACAAACCTGCAAAAATAAGAATATAAGCACGAGGCATGCGCTCTCAATATTTATACATTTAAATAGTAGAAAGAAAAAAAAATACTTATGTTTCTCGATGTCAAGCATTCGGTTCAACATGACTTCAAAGAGTTCCTTGTTACTGAGTTACAAGAAATAAAAATGCCGGAATTCATTACTGTAAGAGAAATAGTTCTGCAAAGCTTTTAGGTAAAAACTTCCAAAGAAAATTGATGGCTGTTTCTCGGCTATCTGCATTTATTTAATGATTTTTGTTTGTATTTACATGATGTTTGAACTAACTGATTTAATTTGAAATATATGGGCTATGCAGTTGGTAGTTGGAAATATGTAGTTAAATGTGTAGGTAGGTGTGGTTGCCTATCTAGCAGTCTTTGACTGCATATAGAAGTTTCCCTTTGGTTTCTACTTGGTCTTTTTCTTTTTGGGGGTAATTACCAGTTTTTTATAAGCTTAAAAATAATTAGAAGTTACTTTTAGGAACTTCTTCTTTCCAATTATGTCTGGATTAGTTATTTTTTCTCAACTCTTAACTTACTATAAAAATGAGTAATTTGCATGTTTTCAATTTTGATCACTAAAAAGATTTACTTATTTTCAAATACTTATTTACTTAGAAGGCAAATCCAAGAATATTGGATTTGGGGGTGAAAAAATTTTCAAAATTTGTGACTTGACTATATATCAAACAGAAACCGTAAAGACTGTCTGCATTCTTTTATGTCTTTATTACCAGGTTTTGTTGGGAGGTACGCTGTTTGAATTCTTCGTCTCAAATATACCGTTTGTGATCTAATGCTGCAAATTTTTTTCTTCAGGTATATGATGTATCCCCATTCATGGACGATCATCCCGGAGGTGATGAAGTTTTGCTATCATCAAGTGGTAATGCTACGATGAACTCATTCTTCCTTCTCTATTTCACTTATGTCGAGGATAATGTGGACGAGTAAAGATTTGGGTTAGAATGCAAAATTTTAATGTTGAATATTGAATGTAAACTTTGTTCAATTTGGTCATTCTGTCTATATCTAGTTTGACTAACGGTAAAACTGATGTGGCTTCTCAGCTGGCAAATAATATATTGCTGTGTCACCTCAAACCAACTGATAATGATTGAGTTATCAAATTGTGACAAAGTTTAGTTACTGACTTGAAACAAAAGAAGTTCAGAAATTGCTTTAAAAGTTTAGTGATTGCCAGTGTATTTAACCTCGTAAAGATTTATATGTAACATTGCCTATTGAATTCGTCGTGATGCAGGAAAAGATGCAACTGCCGACTTTGAAGATATCGGTCACAGTGATTCTGCTAAAGAGATGATGGACAAATATTTGATTGGGACGATAGATATGTCGACGGTTCCAAAGAAACGCACTTTCGTTCCACCACAACAAGTCGCTTCCAATGCAAACAAGGGTTCGGATTTCATGATCAAGATTTTGCAGTTCATTGTCCCTCTCTTGATCTTAGGGTTGGCCTTCACCATCAGAAGCTACACCAAGGAGAAATGATCGGAAAGAAGTTGACGACTTTATTTTCGTTGTTATTATTATTTTTAATTTATGTTGTTGAAGGAAAACAATATTCCTTTGCAGTCTAGTATGGAACTTTGTGTCGTCCATCTAATATGTTGTGGAAACAAACATGTTACCCTTTTATGTGTTGTACTATTTTTGTAATGGTATCTATACTTTCTTATTTCCTTCGTGGGTACGTAGATTTGTTCTTAGTTTCTTAGAAATAGTAAAATTAAAATGCAAACGTGATATTCGAGCCTTTTTCGTTGCTTGTCATAACTTCACTCTCTTAAAGTCTATAGATATATGATGACTTCAATTTCATTATGTCTTGTTTCATTATTTAAACAACAATTAGGCCAAATCCTCCTAACATACAGGTATGGTATTAGTCAATTCACACATCAGCGTCAACAATTTTAGGTCACCATCCACTGCATTCAACTCAAAAAATCACATCTCAAGTTACTCGACCGAGTAAAGCAGCCTCCAACATGATTTTTTTTCTCAACGTGTCTAAATTCGAGTCCAAGAGACTTACCAGACAATTTTGACACGTTAAAGCAGGGATAATCAAAGTGAATAAATTAGCGATGTGAACATACACACATCATAAAGGCGTCTCGATCTTGTTATGGAGGGTTACCACCAAGTTGTGTGCATCGTCCAGAAGCTTCCATACATCAAGATGCCCAGCCATTGCGTTGCACTCCCTCAAAATATCGTCCATGCTATTATACTTTTCGATGATTTGTTTCCTCCTCTGCAATACAGAGGCTGCAATTGCATAAAGCAAGAGATCATCTGTTGGTGGGGCTCGCTGCCTTATCCTGCTCCATGCAGACTTCCCAATTCCAGCTCGAATTGCAGCCTGGTCGGCCCACATGATCTCCCAAAGACAGAGAGTTTGTTCAAAAGTCAGTTCCCGTCTGAAGAGTACCACCACCATTCTGTACACGAAAAAGCAATCCTCGGCCTGAAGTTTTTCCAAGTGTCTGAAAAGATGTGAATCCTTAAACTTGATAATTTTAGAAACAATGTTCAGTTGCCTTCTGATTCCTTCTTCATCGAGCCTGAAATTATGACGAGCCTTCCTCATGAAACTTACAAAACACCAGAAAGCTTCATGGTCCTCTGTCATAACAGTGATTATGGGGGAAAGTAGATCGCTCATTCCCTGACAATAGCCAATTTCGGGGTCATAAAGTGCATAGGCTTCAAGAATGGCAACTAAACGGGCAGCATGGAACATCCTACAGGGCTCAAGGTGATCATAATCCTTCAATCTAACCACCTCAGCAGAACAGCGTGCTTTGCCTTCTGACACTGCAGCCTGAACTGGGGAGTATGCTATCCATTCACCACTAGCACGGACAGCATCAAGGCGGATGATTCGCTGCCAGGTGGCAAAATCTTCTGCAGTTCGGGGTTCTGACTGGACCTCCATCTTTGAGGGAGAAGAATTCTCTATCAAGGGAATATCACGATCATTCTCTTCCCCATTTTCTGTGAAGTAGAAAGTTTGACTTGCATCACGGTCTTCCGAGGAGTCAGAGTACGATGACTCGGAGAATGGGATGTCATTTGGATACGTGACTCGTTTAGAACCAGCACATCCATCCATAAGTGTGTTAGTATGATGACCGGAGTCCTCATCATCGGGAAACCTTTCCTCACTAGAAAGGGATTCTCTGGCGCTCACAACATATTCAGAGCTGGGGGAACTGATGCCTTCAATGAGACATCCACCGTCACCATTGTTTGCTTCACTAGTTTCATTTAACTTAAAGAGATCATTATTATGTTTAAGAAGACGGAGACACTTTCTCCGTAGTTTCTCATATTCCTTTCTGCATCCATCAATTGAGTGACAAAAGTAAGTGACCATAAAATACACTTAAAAAAACGATATCAACTAATCTGCCACAGATTAGTTAATAAAGATTCAAAAAATTAGTAAAAAAGGAAAACTAAGAGGTAACCACCTTATCTGAGTTTTTATAACATCTCTTTCTTCTTTGGAACTGGATAGGTCATAGCTGCAGAAAGATAAATAGTCAGAATCAATGCAGAAAGAGATTTTGCCAACTAAATTTTCTTTAGATACACAACAGAAACAATAAGACAAGGGAACATTGATTATTAAAATTGCTGATCAGGAAGTAGAGATGCTCTTTCCCCTTGTTTCTTCCCTTCTTTCCTTTTCTCTTCAGTTTTTAGTGTGTAAAAGATGTTAAGGCCTCCATAGATTACCTTACACACACAAACACTACAATAAGACGTCATGAACAAAAGTCAAAGTTAAGAGATTTAAAACATACATTAATCCTGACATTTTGAAATGATGCTCATTATTGAACCAAATTAACCCTTTATGTCCAAACCCAAAATGGAAAATTAGCTAGTTAAGTACATTTCTAAAAAGATCAGGTTACATCATTAATCTCAGCAATGACATGCTGCTATCACTTCCAAAAGAGAATCAACTTACACTCCAAGAAGAAATGGCCAAACCTCTGCCTTGATGCTTGGATCAACACCCTACAAATAGCAGTCATGAAAATCATATTCAAAGGGAATTCCAAGTATGTTACTCATTTAAAAGCAAATAAAACACAATAACAGTTCAATTTTTTTTCTTCGAAATGGAGAAAACATGTGAGCTAAATAAAGGGGACACTCACTCCACTGCGAACTTTCTTCAGAAATTTCACTCCACCATCACGAAGTTTTCCATCTGATGTGAACAAATTTCTCCATTGACAAGGCGATAATATGTGTTTTCTTTTTCTGCGCGACCATGGCGATTTAAGATGACCCCTGGAAATGGAAATATTACTAATTTTTCATTTGATGAATGAGAAAGCAATAACAACGAAAGAATGTAAGTTTCCAATCATAACACTAAGAAGATAAGTATTTCATTTTAAAAGCTGATGTGGAAGGCTTTAGTTCTACAACCTCCAAACAGAAATAACTTCAATTCTTTAACTCATATATATATCCCAAACAAATGATAACGAAAATGAATTAGTACCAAATGACATTTCAGTATTAAAATGTCATAAAGACCTCAAAACATTAACCTAGAGCAAAACAAGAAGCAGGTTGGGGAAGGACGTGCCAAAATCAAGGATGTCCTTGTATCCATACAAAACCCTTTCCGATCACTAGCTTAATATATAAAGCAATGCAAACACTAGAATAAAACGTTAAGATATATAAAGTCAAGAATTATGAACGATTCAGATAGAGGCAACGTCAACAGTAAACAACTTCCACATGATTTTTTTTTCTCTGTATTCAAGTCATCCATGCGTTCTAATCGTTCGTCCTCACACAGAATAAAACTTTCAACCATACACCTTGTTCAAGGCAAGTGTGAGAAAAATGGAAAAAGCTCGAGTCTTGGGAAGAGGAAGTCAACTTACAATTACCAGTAATTTTTTGGGTATTTTACAATGTTATTCCAATTACATAATTCCTTGTACAACGTAATGTAAAGAATCTTAACTCTATCTATTATGTCCAAGTAGAAATCTTCCATTTTAAAAATTTAATCCTCAAAATGAAATCATCCAGCACATATTATTCTTTGTTTTCCAAATTGAACAGCCGCATCTTCATATTCTTGACCAACAGGAGGAAAAAAAAAAACTAATTGACATTGTCCTTCCATGATATTTGACCAATTGCATGTTCTTGATATGAACATTTGAAATATTAGTGAAATAAAAAATTCAAAAATTCTATAATTACTTCATCAAATGCCATATACTAGACAAAGTGAATCAAACAAAGTCCTCAAATAATATTTGACCGGCAATATAATTTAGTACTAGTTTATTATTTAACTTCTTAGTCAAATTGATATAACTCCACAAAAAACAAAACTTAAAAAATGAAGAAGCACTGATTGAAGCTAGAAACCCAAAAAAAAAAAAATAAATAAATACGAAAATAACGATTAGTTTCTTTTTCTGTTTTCAGATTCTGAACTCCATATTTATGAATATGCTAAAATATTGGCTGCACTAAGGCAATGGAATCGGCATACGGAGTAATTACCGAGATGTACAGGAATAGGATCTGAACTAGAAACAGTTAAACTATATGCTAAAAGATAAAGAGACTCACTGATCGGTCGAAGAAGAGGAAGAACACGAAGCTGGTGATGATGAAGCTACAACAAATAGAACCGATCTCAAATAAATCCAGGACGAAGATGGTGAAGACGATGACGTATTTGAAGATGATGATGAAGGCAAGGAAGACTTCGACGAAGATTGACTTCGTTTTAGAGCTTTCATCTACAAAACTAGTTATTTTTCTACTATTTCTTAAATAAATAATTCACTTCACTGTATCTCTAGGGTTTCTTCACCTAGTACCGCAAAATAAACCTGTGGCCAAGGCATCACAGGCGGCCAAAGCAACGCCGGCAAGAGTTATTCCGACAACCACATCAGGAGCAGCGGCAGCACCAACGAAGAGAATCTGCGGAGCTGCAAAGTGACGAAATTACCCCTTGGATTGGATTGTTTTTCCACCATTAAATTAACCAACTGAAAACCAACTGCTTTATTGCCTTGTCCGTCCTCTCCTGTTTCTCCACTTGGTTTTGTCATTCATTAGTCATTTTCTCTGTCACTTTCTCGGTGCACGACTCTGAGAAGTGTGCGCGTGGATTAAGATGCTTCTCTCTATTGATTGACTTTTACTCTGAGAGAGAGATGAATTGACCGAGAAGACTTCAGATTTCACTGCGCCGATATATATGACAAAAGAAAATGATTCTTGTACACACACCCCCAAATTTACGCACCTCAAATGGAGTGGCCACGCACAAAGCATCATCCAGGACAAAATACTTTACCCTTTTAATTTCAATCATGGTACATCAGGCGCGGACCCACATGGGGTCATTTGACCACACAATTTTTTTTTTTTTTAATTTTCCCCGAGTTTTTTTTTTTTTTACCTAAACATTTTTGAATTCTCATTTTTGACCTCACAAAAAAAATGGTCTTGGTCCATCCCTGCGCTACATTATGGTTTACATTAAGGCGTGTGTTTTGGATTAAAATTTGATTTTAATTTACGTCAAAATCAAACAATCAATATTAATCACAACTTTCATGGGTCCCACAACTTTTCAACCACACACTTCTAAAATTTCTATCACAATCACTAAAAATCTAATTTAAATCTCCAACAAATACCCTCTAAATTTGACATTTTTCATATGACAATAATTTACACTACTGATTTGAAAAACATCAATCTCACCACTGATCATATTTCTTCCACATAGGAAGAGTGTCGAACTCCATGTCTAATTAGAATGTACATCTAGCTTGGCTGCGAGGAAATTTGTGTTTGCCGAAAGGAAAGGGTTTTAAGTCCTCGTTTGACTCTCGTTAAAACAAAACTCTTTATTTTTCATATTCATTTTTAATTACACTTTTACACAATAAAATATTTTATGCGTAAATTCGAAAAAAAATCTCTACTTTTTAACCACACATTCTTCAAATCACTATTTGAAATATCATTTTCCTTCAATTTCTCTTTACAATGGTTATCAAACGGGGGCTAAATGTTATCAATGTAGTTGCAAATCTCATAAAAAAGGATGAGGGAAATCCTCTTGATTGCAGCTTTCTTCATATCTCCAGAAAAAGCATGAAAAAGAATACTCGAATGACCTTATCTTCTTTTAAATTGATGAATTTTTTCATCAATAATTAGTACTCAACGACCACATAGATGATTCAGATCATATCGAGAATATGTCTTTAGATTTGTTGGTACTAGTCTAAGTTGAGAATAAAAAATTTTACATACATGAAGTTGAACATGAATTGAACACATGATGATATAGAAAATTGTGGTAGTTATTGAAATCAAGAATGGATAGTGGGAAGTACGACGATCGGCTCACACTTGATGTCAACAACAAAACACTCGTGCGAGTTGCTCGTTAGCTCGCACAAGTTGGCTCATAAGTCAAGCGAGCTAGCTCGCAAGCGGCTCTTGATTTGGCTAGCAATCACCTAGCTAAACAACTTGGATGACTCTTTTTTTTTGCCGCTGTGGAGGATACATTAGTTGATGGCCAAACTTTTTCATGTGTATCGTCTTTGTTGTATTTTTAATTTGATTATGTAAGATGACCAAGATTATTGTACCACAGCTCACAAAAATTAGACATGCTTGTAGACATTAAAAAAAAATAATAATAATAAAATAATGGGTTGGGTCAATTTAAATAATCGGCCCAATTAAACTAAAATTTAATAAGCCCATAAGATTTTAAAGGCCCACCATACTTTTCTTTCTAAATCCATAATTATTCAATTATAATCAATTTAATTGAATTAATTATGTGATTACCAAAATTGGCCACGAATTTTTCCTATAAATAGGGTCAAATGTTCATTGAAAGGGGGGGGGGGGCAAAAAGTGAAGAAGAAAATCACGAAGTGCTGAAGAAATCCCAAAGTCGAAGGAAGAGAAGAAATCATCTCGACTCCCAGTCCGCCAAACACGAAGAAGATCGAAATCTTCTTCAAATCAAACAAATCCAAGAAGATCAAAATCTTCCTCGAATTAAATCAAGATCAAGCCCAAGTTTCGAAGTCTAAATCCAAGCTCTGAAACTCAAGCGTCAACAAGTCAAGTTCTCGGCAAATCAAATTCTCAACAGTTCTCGAAATCTTGAATTCAAGCCACGTGGCTCCTTGTCTTCAAACATTCAGATCATTAATCAGAGGGTTATGCAATTTTGCAATTACAAGAAGATTCTCATTTATTTGTATTGCTTAAAATACAATTTGTGACGTTTTCTGTATTTTAATACGCGAAATCCGTCGTACAAATTTCTTGGCACGCCCGGTGGGACCTTCTTGTCCTCTCATCTTTTGATCTCAGAATTTTCAACTTTCAACCACTACATCAACAATGGCAAACGGACAAGCGAAGCAAACCATGACTCATCTCGAAGAGACACTTGCTGAAGTGTTCCGTACAACCAGAGCCCAAACAAAAAGTGGGAAAACTCAACTGGTTCCACCACTAAAGAAGTTCTCCAACAAAGGCAGAATGAAAATTGCTTTCACAAAGCCAAGTGCTCTGCTCAATGTAAAAGACCAAGAGTTCGGCGAAAAATTCTCGTTCGGGCTCCGTCTCCGTGAGTGCATCCTTGTCCGATCCCCTCATACCACTTCTCTACAAAGGTGGGAGACTATAGTTCGTCTGAAGAATCACTTGAGCCGGTGATGGTCACGAGGCGACTTCGTGCTCGGATGATCGAATCCAACAAATGGCTTTAGCCATTGAAAAACTAACGAAGTCACTAGAAGAGAAAGACGCACAAAGTTGTCGCACTCATGCACAAGCTAGAACTGCAAAATCTAGCTAAAGAAGATCAAGAAAATCCAGAATCTTCCAAAAGTAAGGATCCGAAAGTCCAAGAACGCCAACAGAAACAAGATATACATGATCGAACAGTTGTGCAAAACGTTTTGCGTGATACTACTCAACTTTCTGTTGGCTCTCTATCAGTCCACCAACTTCAACATATGATTGCGGACACCATTCGTGCCCAGTATGGTGGTTCAATGCAATCTTCGTTGGTGTATGCCAAGCTATATAGTCGTCGAATCGACGAGATAAAGATGCCACTCGGTTACCAACCTCCAAAATTCCAATGTTTTGATGGGAAGGGCAACCCAAAGCAACATGTTGCTCATTTTATTGAGACATGTAACAATGCAGGCACTTACAATGACACCATGGTGAAACAGTTTGTACGCTCCTCAAAGGTGTCGCGTTCGAATGGTACACCGACTTACAAGTCGGGTCAATTGATAGTTGGGATCAACTTGAAAGGGAATTCCTAACACGTTTCTACAAAGACCTGTGACTGTCAGCCTTCCTGAACTTGCTCGAACAAAGCAGAGCAAAGAAGAGCCAGTGGTAGAGTACATCGAACGCTGGAGAAACCTCGTGCTCAATTGCAAAGAACGAATAAGCGAAGCCTCTTCCATTGACATGTGCGTCCAAGGCATGCATTGGGGATTACTCTACAATCTTCAAGCAAACATGCCTCACTCCTTTGAAGAGTTGGCGACACGTGCTCATGACCGGAGCTCCAAATTGCAAGTGCATGGGAGTTACTTGCCAAGTGATCCACGTGACAAGAAAGATCCCAAGAAAGAAATAAAGAAGGACTTTAAGATAGGTAAGCCCAAAGAGGTAATGACAATTTCCACTATCCCTGCAAAGGTAGCCTTCCAAGGGACGAGATCAAACCCAAAACCAAAACCAGAGTTCAGACCTACCAAAGGTTTAGTCCAAGGCAGAGGTCAAGTGACTCTGAAAGAACTCTAAGAGAAGGAGTATCCATTTTCAGATTCTGAAGTTCCTGGAATCTTGGATCAACTTCTTGAACAGAAGATTATCGAACTACCAGCCCCGAAGAGACCAGAGGAAGTAGGTAAGGTCGATCATCCTAAATATTGTAGATTTCACAGGATCATCAGTCACCCGATGGAAAAATGTTTTGTGCTGAAAGATCTTATTGTTCGCTTGGACAAAGAAAATAAGATCAAACTTAAAACAGGAGAAAGCCTAACTGCTGACTGCTCGATGGTTTCGTTTGGGTCGTTTGATCCAACCCCCATTGCAAAATGGGAACATACATTTTCTCATGTATGCAATGCCAATAAATCTCTGGCTGAGGAGTTTGGACCACAACTTCCAGAAGGAGCCATCCCAGTGAAGTTTGAAGTAGACGGGGAAATCACTATCAGTTACGTCTACCCGGGAATGGAGGGACTAAGTGCAACCAATCGTCCAACCTTTTACGAAATTATGACAGACGATTTGGATGTCTGGGATTCTGATTCAGAGTCCGAAGACGAGGTTGGTGATGGCTGGTCTACCTTCGTAAGTAAGAAGGAGAAATACCAAATATTAGACAAAACAAGTAAGATACCACTTTCTACACCTCTTGTAGGACCAAAGTTGAGGGCATCAGGTATGGAAGCTCAACCTAATGAAAAGGTAACACTAGAAGAAGGCCAGGAAGGATGGACCCTTGTAAAAGGACGTCATCGAAAGGCCCCACATTTCTCCCGTTCTAGTGTTTGTAACGAGAAACTGAGAACAACAAACAACCAAAGGAGGAGGTCTAAAACCAAGTCAAAAGTGCCAACTAAATCAATAGGAGTAGAAGCTGCTTCACGCATTCTTCCTAGACTGCCAACCCTGGGTGATTACCTTCCTAAAGGTTTCCTCAACAACGAATGTTTTACCTCCAATGTTGTCAATGTAGAGGAGAAAGACAAAGCAAGGAAGGAATTGAGAAAGAGTTCAAAACAGAAGAAAACTATCTCGCGACTCAATAATATTCCTTCCGGTACAAGCTTAGCAGAGTCTCTTAAACTTCCTTTTGATGATCGAATAGCTCTAATCGCAGCGTTGATAGATCCGGAAGAATATGAAGGCAAAATCCTAGAACATATTGGATCCACAACCTGACAAGACTGTATGGCCACTATCACATTTGACGACGAAGATTTGCAACTGGGCTCTCGTTTGAATAATTGACCACTCTATGTTATTGTTGATATTCGAGAATGCAAGATAAATCGCATAATGATCGATTGCGGATCTCAACATTATGCCGCTCAAAACGATGAAGAGAATTGGAATTAATGTCGGTGATCTATCCAAGAGCAAAATCATGATCCAAGGATTCAACTGTGGTCAACGAGCCGTTGGCATGATTCGTTTGAAGTTACAAATAGAGGAGTTAATTTCCTCACTCTCTTCCACGTCATTGATGCCAAAACATCATATGAATTACTCATGGGACGTGTTTGGTTACATGAAACTGGAGTTGTACCTTCGACTTGGCACCAATGTTTCAAATACAGTCGAGATGGAGAAGTCAAATGTGTGGTAGCTGAGTCTAAACCATTCCTCGAAGAAGAATCTTATTTTGCCGACGCCAAATTTTATGTAGAGGATGAAGAATGTAATTCTGCGGGGTTAACCATGGCCGGATTCAAAGTTAAAGGAGATGCAAACGATGATAATACATTCGGCGTTGTTCAACCTCATCAAATCATCAAAGGTAAATCAAGACTTACATCTGAGGAGTTCTCTAAAGGTAAAACACCTCAAATAGAATCGATCGATGTTGAAGTATTGAGGAAAGAGTTAACTCTTCCAATACCTAGCATTCCAAAATTGTTTCTGCCCCATCAACTCATGGCAATCCTGGGAGACCACGAATCAACAGTGGGAGCTTCGACGTCTATTCCGGACATATCAAAACTCAGTATTTCTAGCCCATCCAAACAAAATAAGCCTGGAGCCGATGGGCCAAAACAGACCTTCAAAGGGTATTATAATCCCCAAGTCAAAAAGCTGTTTGAGAATGCCGGATTTGGGAAAGGGGAGCCTCGCATATTGGGTGATCTCGATGCTATCCTTTCGGGTGGGCGTATCCCTTCTCATTCTAACGGAACCTTCATGGCGCAACCTAGGTATGGTTTGGGGTATGATCCGAATCCACCAAGAAAGATTAAGGTCAAGAAGGTTTCTTCGAACCCAATCATGATTCAAATCTACGAGGTCGCAGGAGAGAAACTCGAATGTACCGAAACCTTCAGTGTTCGATCGAATTGAAAGTGAGAATGTCAGAGTTTCGGTGTTTAAAAGGTTAAGAAGGGAACCCTCCCAAATGGTTGACATACAAGGCAAAGTTTCTATCTTCCAAAGGTTAAGTAAGGATCCTTCTTCTTCTACTCAAATTGATACTAACGCACAAGCTCCCCAAAAGTCATCTCGAAGACAATCTGCATTTTCTCGACTTGGAACTAAGATTTCTGATCCAAGTCCAAAGCCTCAACGATCAAAGAGAAGACTACAACGTCAAAAAGTTTACCCTTCTCTGAAGAATGATGAGGACGAAGAAGAGGTCTCCGTTAATGATATAGCTTTTGAAGAAGCTCCCAACTCAAAACCTGAGCCTGAAAACTCTGCCACAACAGATGAACCTGAATCGGCCCCACTTACGTTTGAAGAAGGGGGACAAGCTACTGTGGATGACTTGAAACAAATAAACTTGGGGACTGAAGAAGACCCAAGACCAGTGTTTGTAAGTGCTCTCCTCAGTCAAAAGGAAGAATCGGAGTACACCCATTTGCTTCAAGAATACAAAGACGTATTTGCTTGGTCTTACAAAGAAATGCCAGGGTTAGATCCGAGGGTTGCAGTACATCACCTTGCAGTTAGACATGGAGTTCGGCCGATCAAACAACTTCAAAGAAGATTTCGACCAGAACTCGTTCCTCAAATCGAAGCGGAAGTTAACAAACTTATCGAGGCTGGATTCATACGTGAAGTCAAGTACCCAACTTGGATCGCGAATATTGTTTCTGTCAAGAAGAAAAATGGACAATTACAAATATGTGTTGACTTTCGTGACTTAAATCAAGCATGTCCAAAAGATGACTTTCCACTTCCAATAATAGAGTTGATGGTGGATGCAACCACTGGGTATGAAGTCTTATCTTTCATGGACGGATTTTTCGGATACAACCAAATCCGCATGAATCCGAAAGACGAGGAACTTACAGCATTTCGTACCCCTAAGGGCATATTTTGTTATAAAGTTATGCCGTTTGGATTAAAAAATGCGGGGGCGACCTACCAACGGGCAATGCAGAAAATCTTCGATGACATGTTGCATAAGAATGTAGAATGCTATGTAGATGATCTTGTCGTAAAAACAAAGGAACGTGACAATCACTTACAAGACTTACGAGATGTTTTAGAAAGACTTCGACGTCATCAATTAAAGATGAATCCACTGAAGTGCGCATTTGGTGTCACATCTGGAAAATTTCTTGGTTTCATTGTTCGATATAGAGGCATTGAAATAGATCAATCAAAGATTGACGCCATAATCAGCATGCCAGAACCAAGAAATGTGCATGAGTTGAAGAGTCTTCAAGGAAAACTCGCATACATTCGAAGATTTATCTCTAACCTTGCTGGACGTTGCCATCCATTCAACAAATTGGTAAAGAAAGATGTACCGTTTGAATGGGATGATACATGTCGAAATGCTTTTCAAAGCATCAAACAATATTTATCTCATCCACCAGTACTCATAGCTCCAAACCGTGGAAGCCACTAATTCTTTATGTTGCAGCACAAGAATATTCTCTAGGAGCACTTCTTGTCCAAGCAAATGATGAAGGAAAGGAGAATGCACTCTACTACTTGAGCCGGACACTGGTAGGCGCCGAGATGAAATATTCACCTATTGAAAAAATATGTCTTGCGTTAATTTTCGCGGCTAAAAAATTAAGACATTATATGCTATCACACACGATCAATCTTGTTTCAAAGGTTGATCCTTTAAAGTACATAATGTCTAGACCGATTCTTTCTGGAAGGATTGGCAAATGGGCGCTGTTATTGTCCGAATTCGACATCAAGTTCATTCCACAAAAAGCCATCAAAGGACAAGTTTTGGCAGATTTTCTTGTCACCATCCATCCAGTCCCAGCGGAATGGGAACTACAAGATGACCTTCCGGATGAGGAAGTTCTATTTACTGAAATCATACCATCATGGAGGCTGTACTTCGATGGGGCAGCCCGAAGTTATGGTGCTGGAGCGGGAGTCATCTTTGTTACTCCTCATGATCTTGTTATGCCGTACTCTTTTGCCTTAACGGAGAAATGTTCAAACAACGTGGCAGAATATCAAGCCCTTATCATTGGCTTGGAAACAACATTAGATATGGACGTCCGTCAGCTGGAAGTCTTTGGGGATTCAAAATTAATAGTCAACCAACTTTTAGCCGAGTACGAAGTCCGTAATTCAGACTTGAAGCCATATCATCAATATGCATCGACTCTTATGAAAAGATTTGATTTTTTGAAACTCAAATTCATACCTAGGAATGAAAACAGGGAAGCCGATGCCTTAGCTAATTTGGCCGCTGTTCTAGCCAGGACGAATGAAGATTTCTCTCACTCCATTTCAATTGCTCAAAGATGGGTGCTTCCGTCATTACTACCCAGTGATATGGAAGAAAATAATAGCGTTGAAGTAATCAAAGATGAGGAAAAAGAAGATTGGAGACAACCGATAATCAATTACCTTCAACATCAAAAGCTACCAGACAATCCACGGCGAAAAACCGAAATTAAGAGACGTGCATCCCGCTTTGTCTTTTATAAAGGAACGCTTTATCGACGATCATTTGATGGAGTCTTCCTTCGATGTTTAAGTAATGATGAAGCAACACATGCCGTGGAAGAAGCCCACTCAGGAATTTGTGGTTTTGATCAATCTAGACCCAAACTCCATTTTCGAATAAAGAGGATGGGATACAACTGACCGATTATGGTACAAGACTCCATAGATTATGTAAAGAAATGTGAAGCTTGCCAAGTCCACGCAAATTTCATCCACCAAGCTCCGGAACCATTACATCAGATAGTAGCTTCATGGCCATTCGATGCATGGGGACTTGATGTAATTAGACCCATAACTCCAAAATCTTCAGCAGGACATTCATATATCCTCGCTGGAACTGACTACTTCTCTAAGTGGGCTGAAGCCATACCATTGAAAGAAGTGAAGAAAGAAAATGTTGCGGATTTCATCCGTATCCAAATCATTTATCGATATGGAGTCCCACGATACATCATCACTGACAATGGAAAGCCCTTTCGCAATAGTCACATAAACAACTTATGCGCAAAATTTGAATTTAAACAATACAACTCGTCCATGTATAATGCAGCAGGAAATGGTCTAGCAGAGGCATTCAACAAAACTTTATGCAGCCTATTGAAAAAAGTTGTCTCCAAATCAAAAAGAGATTGGCATGAAAGAATTGGTGAAGTCTTATGGGCTTATCGAACTACTTATCGGACTCCAACACAAGCCACTCCTTTTGCCTTAGTGTATGGAGTGGAAGCTGTACTTCCACTAGAGTGTCAGATCCCGTCACTTCGGATTGCCATCCAAGAAGGTTTGACGACAGAGGAAAATGCCCGTCTTCGATTGGAGGAATTAGAAGCTTTGGACGAGAAGAGATTGGAAGCACAAATGCATCTGGAATGTTATCAAGCTCGGATCAAAGTCTTTCAACAAGAATGTGAGACCAAGATCGTTTCAAGTTGGGGACTTGGTACTTTGCGTACGCAGACCAATCATAATCACAAGAAAAACAGGGGGCAAGTTCCAACCTAAATGGGATGGTCCATTTGTCGTAACCCATGCATTCACAAACGGAGCATACAAGATCGTCGACAAAGATGGATTACAAATCGGGCCTATCAATGGGAAATTTCTAAAGCGTTTTTACGCTTGAAACGTTTTATTTTGTAAAATTTTCATTGTGATACTCCTGGCCCGCAAGAGGATAAACTGTGAACGGCCCTCCCAAAAAAAAAAAAATGAATTTTTCGTTCTTGTAACGAACTACGTTCGACTTGATCCCGTTTGGGTACGTAGGCAGCTTGGATAAATTATAAATTCAAGTTCAGTCACAACTAATAAATTCATTCAATTTGTTTACCATTTTTCACAGTAACAAAAAAAAATATCCAAGAAACAAGAAAAAGAAAAGTTCATCGTGAGAAGAAAAAGAACGATGGAAAATCAAAATCCATACAATGTTTTTTTTAAAAGAAAATCATAAAGGCTCGATTTTATCACTCGCCATTGATCACTTGCAGGAAACTATCTTCAAGGGTCTTCCTTCTCTGGTCAATGGATGCTGCGCTAGAAACATCTCTAGTCTGTAATTCTTCCAACGCGGCCTTTTCAATTCCAAGAATGCTCTCCTGTTCCCGACAGGTTTGAAGTTCATCACGGAGTCTGTCTAACTCAGAAGTCAGCTGACTAATTTTATCTTCCAGTGAAGAACGTGTAGAATCTTTCACTTCGAGCTGAATATTCAAAAACTTCAACCGCTCGGCCTTTTCTTCAGAGGTTGGACACTCCAAGTGTTGCTTTCTTTCAGATAAATAAATGTCAATTTCTTTAAGAAATACCTCCATACGTTTCACCAAAGGTGATGGATCTGCGCGGAATGAGCTGGTAATCACATTTTGAAGAATTACATTATTTTCGTCCCACCAAGATCGGATGTTAGAAAATCCATGTTTCAAGACGTCTCTAAAACACTTCTGAAGATAATTAGTCATGGCATCTTGCAAAGCAGCCTTCAAATAAGGGGACTTTTGAGTTATCCCAGGCGGGGGACCAGCCACAGAAGAGCAAATTGGAGTTACCCGACGAGTATTTGTTTCTAAAGGCGAAATGATAATTAAAGCCGATGAAGGTGGAGCAGCTGGAATTTCTTGATCAATCTCCGAAATGTTAGCTCTCGCAGTCTCAGAATTCACCTCATCTTCATCACGGAAACCATCAATGTTGAGTGCCGAAATGCCTTCGTTAATCATACTCGGGTATTTGCAAGGTGGGTCGCGAAAATCATGAGTACCATCTATTCCTTGAAGTGCACCGATCCTACCATCATTCTCGCCAGTCTGATATTGCAAAGAGTTCGGATTCACATAAAAATCCAATCCTTCAGGAATGCTTGGAAAACCTACAAAATGATAGAAATAAAAAAAAAAAAAAAAAAAAAAAAAAAAAAGAGAAGAAGAAGAGATTAAAAAAAAAAAAAAGGGAGAAGAAGAAAAGCCTACCCGCGTTCCGCGTTCTAGGCGACATAGCTAAAAATTCGCCATCTGATGGTGTATTCGGAAGACTGATGTTAATATGAGAAACCCCAATGTCACCTTTTGAAAGATTCGGGACAGCTTGAAGCGGCATCGGTTTTATCGGTCGTTTAACATTATATATTCGAGAAAGAGGAGTCTGAAATCAAAGTTTGTTGCATAAGACCAAATACAGGAAGCATTAAAAAAAAATATATATACCTGATCTCCAGAGCTTTCAACTCCCAGAGCTAGAGTCTTTTCAGGTGCGTAGGACGCTCGATCTTCAGGACTACTGTGGTCTGGAATCAAAACTACCTCGGGCATCTTATCAGCAGGCTCAGAGGTGGGAGCAAACTTTGTTGAGGGAACTTTAATTTTAATCTTCTTAATGACTCTTTCGTTTCGAAAGTCCAATTCCCTCTTTCGAGAAATCTCTTCGGGGATGATGTGTGGAGAACTTAGCCCTTTGGCCATAACCCTATTCGGAACTGGATTAAGAACAAAGTCGCGGCTCTCACTAGAAAATAAAACCTGCACTTGAACCTTGGTCAAGATCGGTAATACTTGATTATTCCACCAAATTTGATACTCCGCATCAACATTTTGATGAGTATCCTTCACATACTCTGGAATGTGAAATATAGATCCACTCATTGTTTGAGTCAGAGACAACCAAACGCGATACATATCGCCTGCATTGAGAGCAATATCCAACTTTCTTGGTGAACCGGGAAGTTTTTGTCTAAAGCCAAATTGTCTCGCAAACCTATGAGGATTATATGCCTCGAGATTGAAAGGAGAGTTCCCTCGACGGTAAGAGACGAATCCAGACCGAATACTCATCATGAATTCTGAAGTATCTATAGACCTTTGTTGATCGTCCACTCGTACGTGAGGACGGGACGATGAGGGGAATGGATTCCAGCAAAAGTCGTTCGCATCCATCCTTCCACGGATAAGGTCACGACAATCAACAACATTTTTCTCCCAAGACTGGAAAGCATTTAGTGTGCCAGCATATCTCCGAATTATAGGACGAGTAAAACTCCTGTCCACATGAACATAAACACCTCGGACAAAATAAGTAGCAACCCAAGCATAAAGAAAATGTCCAGGAAATGAATGTGAAATCGAGCCAAGGTCCGGGTTTGATTGATGATTCGATGTCCGTGTAAGTCCTCTATAAATGCTCGCTAATATGGGAGGAACCAAAGCTATAAGTGTACCCACCTGCCATTTTAGAAGACGCTTTAAAAGTCCCAACTCTTATACATTCGTCCCGGATGGAAGAACGAAGCGACAAAGCCATAGGGAGAGATAAGTCGCTATTTCTAATTCCTCTTCCTCTTCTATAGACAAAGATATTGACAAATCGCTCCAATGACTCCGGTCCCTACGGAAAATATCTCTTGGCTTGTCTACAACCACGGTCTCCGTACTTCCTTTGAAGATCTTTGATGACGCCTTTTAATTGGATTAAGACTCATAGCGTTCTTATATTTTTTGTGTTGTCGAGGATGTCAAGCACAACCGTTCTCGAAACCGTAAATTGATCCATTCCTCATGACCGACGCAATCGTATTCAATTGCATTCGCGATCGCGCGAAAACATTAAAGAGATACAAGCAAGACTTGGAGTGTTGATCCGTCGCCTCCGAAAGGGTCGGGACAACTTCTTCATAGTAATGACCCTCGATCGAAAGTCCACTTATCTCGCGGATATCCCAAAGAGAAATACCAACTTCACCGCAGAGGTCACAAAAGTGTTAGTTTCTCGGACACCAAACCTCACAAAGAGCTCGTAGATAGAATTTGGACGATGATAATCTTTCGTGGCGGAATCGATCGTTGTGGCTAATCAAGTGAGATTCCTCTTGAGCGTAAGTTTCGAACCCATGAAGACCACTCCTAAAATTTTGGAAGAAAAGAAATTTCTCCACGACTGACAAGCGCGCTTCCCCATCGTATTTCTTTGCTATCAATCCTCTCACAAATTACGGCCTTTGGGACACACTCCATGCTTTGGGAATGATGAGGCGGAAGACGCAAAAAGGAAAGACTGCTAGATCGGTTGGACATGGCATCTTCTAAATTCTCGTGACATTCACTAATAATGGGTGTGTGCAACTCCGAAAAAGGTTCCAAGAGCTCAGGAGAAGGATATGTAGTCGGCTTATGGATGCTAAGTTTAAGCTCACCTCGTACTTCAGGCTGGGCGTGGTACTTCACATCAGTATCTTTGAAACGGAGATAACTTTTGCCTTGACTTTTAAGCTCGACAATTTCGTGTATATCAGAATATACTCTACCATTAGAGTTCGTCCCGGCCATTCCTAAAAAAAAAAAGGGTAAATAAAAAAAAATTAATGGGCAATAAATCTTTTAAGTTCATTTATTGTCTAAATCATGAGCTTCTCTGATATGTAAATGGCCTCCAACACAAAGTGCCCAGGACGATGGAAGGAGTCGGTCCTTGGTCCCAAACACAAAGTGCCCAGGACGGTCGAAGGAGTCGGTCCTTGGTCCCAAACACGAAGTGCCCAGGACGGTGGAAGGAGTCGGTCCTTGGTCCCAAACACAAAGTGCCCAAGACGCTCGAAGGAGTCGGTCCTTGGTCCCAAACACAAAGTGCCCAGGACGGTCGAAGGAGTCGGTCCTTGGTCCCAAACACGAAGTGCCCAGGACGGTCGAAGGAGTCGGTCCTTGGTCCCAAACACGAAGTGCCCAGGACGGTCGAAGGAGTCGGTCCTTGGTCCCAAACACGAAGTGCCCAGGACGGTCGAAGGAGTCGGTCCTTGGTCCCAAACACGAAGTACCCAAGACGGTCGAAGGAGTCGGTCCTTGGTCCCAAACACGAAGTGTCCAAGACGGTCGAAGGAGTCGGTCCTTGGTCCCAAACACAAAGTGACTCGAATGGCGAAACGTGGCAGCCTTTGTCCTTGAGTTGGTTCATGAACAAATATTTTCTATACCCATAAAATATCGCAACGCAAAATTTTACTCTACTCCAAAAAAAAAATCTCAGACCTCAAGATATTTGATTTGTTCCAAAAGTTGAATATGAATCCTGAAAATAAAAAGAAAAAAAAAAGAAACGAAAAATGTTAGTTACAATTTTACAACAACAATAACAATAACAACAACCAAAAAAAAAAAAAAAGATACTGTTCACGTGAACAGTGTACGACACTATTCACGTGAACAGTGTCGTACACTGTTCACGCATTAAAACAAAAAAAACAAAACACAAAAAAAAAAAAAAAAAAAAAAAGAAAAATTGGTTTTGGTTTCTGGCAATTGGCAGAAACCAAAAAAAAACCAAACAATTTGTTTGGTTTCTGCCGTCGGCGGAGACCTAAATTTTTTTTTTGTTTTTTTGTTTTTTTTTTTTTTTTGGGTTTCCGCCCAATAAAAAAAAAAGGTGAAAAGGAGGGGAGAGAAAAAAAAAAAAAAAAACTAATATCTCTTACCTTTATCTGTCAATTGAATCTTTTGCTTCAAAAAGCCTAATAATTGATTCATATAAATAGCTAAATATCGGGTTTTACTTGAGCCCAACTTACCATAAAATATTAAAAAAAAAAAAGGCTGTTAAAATATATAAATAAATCAAGTGAATAAAAAATTGCGTAAAATAAATAAATCAAACAACAATTACGTCAAAAAAAAAAATAAATAAAGAAAAAAAAATCGAAAAATCAAGATTTACTAATTTATTTATTTTATAATAAATTAACAAATCTTGAGGGGGCATTTGTAGACATTAAAAAAAAATAATAATAATAAAATAATGGGTTGGGTCAATTTAAATAATCGACCCAATTAAACTAAAATTTAATAAGCCCATAAGATTTTAAAGGCCCACCATACTTTTCTTTCTAAATCCATAATTATTCAATTATAATCAATTTAATTGAATTAATTATGTGATTACCAAAATTGGCCACGAATTTTTCCTATAAATAGGGTCAAATGTTCATTGAAAGGGGGGGCAAAAAGTGAAGAAGAAAATCACGAAGTGCTGAAGAAATCCCAAAGTCGAAGGAAGAGAAGAAATCATCTCGACTCCCAGTCCGGCAAACACGAAGAAGATCAAAATCTTCTTCAAATCAAACAAATCCAAGAAGATCAAAATCTTCCTCGAATTAAATCAAGATCAAGCCCAAGTTTCGAAGTCCAAATCCAAGCTCTGAAACTCAAGCGTCAACAAGTCAAGTTCTCGGCAAATCAAATTCTCAACAGTTCTCGAAATCTTGAATTCAAGCCACGTGGCTCCTTGTCTTCAAACATTCAGATCATTAATCAGAGGGTTATGCAATTTTGCAATTACAAGAAGATTCTCATTTATTTGTATTTCTTAAAATACAATTTGTGACGTTTTCTGTATTTTAATACGCGAAATCCGTCGTACAATGCTATTTCTTTTATTTCAATTTCTCCATTTCTTGATTATGTAAGATGACTAAGATTATTGTACCACAGCTCACAAAAATTAGACATGCTATTTCTTTTATTTCAATTTCTCCATTTCGCAAACTAGTATTTGCGAGTGTATGTACAAATTCGAAATTATTTCAACTTCTCCATTTCGCTCCATTTCGCAGACTAGTATTTGCGAGTATATGTACAGATTCGAAATTAATCTACATGATGTTTGTAATGGGTATAGGTAATGTATGAAACTATATTTATCTCGATTTTATCTATTTGTAAATAATTTTTTATACATCGAGGTATCCACCCTCTCACATGAGGGTGGGACCCACTTGAATAAAAAATATTTTCTTCAAGTGGGTCCCACCCCCATGTGAGGGGGTGGATACCTCGATGTACAAAAAATTATGTACAAGTAGCAAGGCTCATTTATCTCATGCTACTGTTACTGTTGCTCAAACTTATTTTTTTAATAGCAAATAAATTTAGTAAATATGGAGATTGTTCGTTTTCCATGACATTATTGCTACCATGTAGATGAAATTTTGAAGAAAATTGGGAGGACTTGTTCATGTCACTCTAGCAGCAATTATGGACCCTCATACTAATTTACAGGATGGTAAAATCTCATCGATTTTTTTTTTCGCATTTCACATTTTACATCCCCATTACACACTTTGATATAGAAAGTACCTCGTGCAATTTGCATTTCTTAGGTTTTAGTTGTATTGACAATTCTTTAAACAAATGAATTATTGTAAAAGAGTAGGGTTGTTAAAAAATTGTTGTAAACGTCAAGGAGTCGTTTGAAATGTTGTATAGAAGAATTATGAGTATTTGAGTTTGAGTATGGAATAAGAAAAAAGAGTCACCGAATTTACGCTAACCTATCACTTGGCTGATGCTCGAGCGTCCAAAGCAGAATCATTGTCACACGGCTCTCGCCAGATCGACGCACCTCTCACTAGTTGTTGCTAGCCTGGCGCTTGAGCGACTGTGTTTTTTGAGAAACCATAGTTTGCATTTTTCAGGAGTTTTATCTATCTTATACTACTTAAACACCTCATATTATAAATACCCAATGGTCATTACGTTTTTTGTGGTGGTCGATCATTTTTTACTTCCCTATATCATTATTCCAAGATCTAAGAACACATCCAAATATTGAAATTGACCTTTTAATTTTTGAGATTAATCAATCACAAGTTTTAGGCCATGTTTGTTTCAGATTAAAATCCGATTTTAATCTAAATCAAAGTCAAACTATCAATATTAATCACATCCTTCATAGATCCCACAGCTTTTCAACCACACATTTCAAAAACTTCTATCCAAATCTAGTAAAAATCCAATTTTAATCCCCACCAAACATACCATTAGAAAAACATCGAATTCTTATAATCGAAAATACTCACTTCTCACATATTATCAGGAATGTACTTTCTCAATAACTTTCAGAGGTTGTTGAATATTTAGGGACGTTGGACTAGAAGCACAGAAAGTGTATAAGGAAGAGGTGTTATTGGTGTTATTCAAGCGGGTCTTGGAGGTTGCAATAATTAGATTAGCGAGTCTAGTAAGTTTTCTAGGCTGAATCATACTGTAAATTCTTATTGTCTATAGTGAAAACTACTGGCTTGGTCCTTGGAGTTTTTACCATGTTAAGGGTTTTTTCATCATCAAATTTTATGCTATTTACTACTTTAATTATTTATTACGGCAATTCAATATAGGATAATTTGACTTAATTGACTAAACATCTAGAACAATTAAAAAGTGACTTGTTTTTTTTAATTGATAAATTATATTATGCGTTATTTACCTATTAAGTGATTTTAGGGTTGAACTAATAACTTTCAGTATTCATATTATGCTACAAAACTATTTTGTCATTCCTTGATGACGATCTATGGAATCATTTTTCTTTTGGTAATAGTAGCAGACAAAATGAAATCCCCGTAAAGTTAGCTAAATTTTTTTTATACCACATTCTTAGTGTTTTAAATCTAGAAGAGATAAATAATTCTGATCATCTCGTATGGTAGTGAACAAATAAAAAATGTATCCAATATTATCTTTGATGGCACGTGATCTACTAATCCTTTAGATGTCAACTATAGCATCAAGGTTGCATTAGTGCAGATGGTAGAGTTTTATCAGATGAAAGAAGTGGGTTGAAATAAGATATATTTGAAACTCCAATGTGATTGAAGGACTATCAAGATGCACAATACCAGTGCAGGATTAGATGGCTTATGCAATAGATAAAAAATTTCACCAATTATAACATTCACAAATTTTTTGGTACATTTCATTTAAAAAAAAAAACGACACTCGAAATACTCATCTGTGTACAATTATTTTTACAATGCGATAATTTAGAGAAAATTAAGATTTATATTTGAAACTTAACGAAACTAATTGTGAGGGAATAGGCTATGTTAAAATTACCTTTTGAGGAGTCCATTTGGTATTTTAAAATTGTTCAGTAGTAACAGAATGAACTACTTAGCAAATACAAGATTTAGGCATGCGGCTACATGTTCTCCTCTTGCCCTTGTCGTGATTTTACTCTTTTACAATGTTTGAATCCTTATGCACTGTGTTGACCTCGAAAAATGGATCGGACGCGTGGCCAACAGGATAGGTCTTCAAGTCAGCTCCTCCTGCACACGTAGCACACCGTCAGTCACTCGTGGCCTCTCCCTGAGAGGGTGGGAGCGGCCGCAAGTACTCCGACGGTCAAGTCAGTTTATATTCGACCGGTAAGGGTTTCACCGGCGGTAAAACACTCCCCGGGAAGGTGGTCGATAAAGCGTCGGTAATATTGACAAATATTTGAGGGAAAGGATGATACTTGGTTTTCTGCAGTATTAAGGAGAGCAAAAGGGATTCCAATTTTTATCTTTGGCGCAATGAGGGGTTATTTATACTAAGGATGGAAGGAGGAGAGCCATTGGATGAGGGGACACATGTTGCTGGATCCTCAGGGCTCGTCTCATCCTAGGCGTCACTCTGTCCCTCCATAGGTCGACTGGTATTGAATGTTTTTAGCCACAGGCTGCTGATTTGACCGTTTGAGAACCTGCCATACGTCCCATCAGTCAGATATTTGACTTTGGGAAGATCTTTGTACAAAGGATCTTCGTAGAGGTGAGGTGTGGCAGGTGAAGCGTTGCAGCGTTGTAGAAGCGGAGTGCGGGCCTTTGCATCCACTGTGTACTTGTGGATGAGTCCGATTCGTTTGCTGACGCGTATTCAGTTCGTTCCTAATGCAACCACCTCGGCATGTACAATCAGTTCGTTCTTTGGTTTAATCACCTCGTCCGGTTCGTGGCTTGGGCCACGGGTGTGGACACGTGACGGGCGAGGTGGCGGGTCTGACACAGGTCCGTAACAATAGTCCCGCAAGTCCGTGTATGAATATTTATATAATACAAGGATTTTCAATTCCGAGCTGGGAGGTACGGGGATCCCACTGTGACCGAGGCGAGATGGGTTGGCGACTCTTTGGAGAGCTGTTGCAACACTACATTCTGATGGGCCGAGGCGAAAGGGGTTGGCAACTCTTTGGAGAGCTGTTGCAACACTACATTCTGATGGGGCCGAGGCGAAATGGGTTGGCAACTCTTTGGAGAGCTGTTGCAACACTACATTCTGATGGGGTCGAGGCGAAAGGGGTTGGCAACTCTTTGGAGAGCTGTTGCAACACTACATTCTGATGGGGGCCGAGGCGAAATGGGTTGGCAACTCTTTGGAGAGCTGTTGTAACACTACATTCTGATGGGGCCTGGCGAAATGGGTTGACCTTGAGCTTTGTGCTAATGATTTGGGAGCCCTTGTATCTTCCCAAGGCAATCATGGGGAGGTGTTCGCTTGCTTCCAAGGCACGCCTCCTTTGGTATAAATGATAATAATGACAACGGCTCCCATTCACCAACGCGACGTGCTTAAGCCAAGCGTGTGACTCACTGATTCATCAGGATCGTTAATTCAAATGACCATTGGTTTGGACGGAGATCCTTGCATTTGAGTGTTGGAGGGTCCAGATTGTGCTCAGGTTAATCCAACGGTTGGGGTGAGTTTGGAGTGCCTATAAAAGGCCCATTCTTCTCATTTCAAAATCTCTATTTCGCGACTCTCTCTCGAAGTTCTCTCAAACTCCCTGAAACCAAGCGACCATTTCTATCCTCCGGCGAACGTTAAGGATTCCGGTGACCTCCTTGTGCATTCCGGTGGGCGATTTCTTTCAATCTGTTTTTAGGTAACGTTCCAGATTCCAGTTTTCTCCATCTTCTTTTCGTTTTTCTTTTGAGTCTGTCTAGTAAGATGTTAAGTGGACAAGTCGAGGGGGAGAGTGAGGAGAGGCGAGGCGAAGAGAGCACTTCTTTGAGGGAACCTATGCTAATCTCATCCGACGAACTGAGTAGGGCCATTAGGGCCGGGGAGAACATTTGGAAACGCCCAGATTTCCCCGTAGACACATCCGTACAATGGGGGGCCTCGAAATATCCATCCAAAATCACCTCGAAAAATGTAGGGAGGTGTTTAGGATTCCTCACAACATTCTGCTCATTCGACCCGAACCTCATGAGAGAGCCTGTTATCCCAGGTCGGGGTGTGTAGCAGTGAGTGACCACCTCTTCCGGGCCGGACTGAGGCTTCCATTCCACCCCTTTTTTCGCCTAGTCCTTAGGTCTTTTATGTTGGCCCCTACCCAGCTTAATCCCAATGCTTGGTCCCAAATGGTGGGGACGTGGATGCTGTGGCGGAGGGCCAGCATCGGAGTGGACATGCCTTTCAGTGTGTTCCACTCCCTCTTCTTTCCAAAAGCCACGGCGGGGGGCGAGGCGAGCAAAGGCTGGTACTACCTGGCTCCCTGGGGGTCCCACTCGCCGTTCGTGGTTGAGACACCCTCCTCGATTAAAGGCTGGAGGAGTTCGTGGTTCTGGGCGTCAGGACGGTGGGATACTGCGGAGAATGACCCGATGGCGCCTCTGACCGTCCCCACCACATATTCCACTTGCAGTAAGCAACTTTCCGATTTGAATTTACTTGACTAACTTTGCTTATGGTTTTAATATTACTGTTCTTCGCAGGCTCCCTCCCGAGGTGTGAAATTGCAGAGGAGGACTGTGATATAATCGCCCGGCTGTATCAGACGCCTTTGCCGGAGAGAAGCTACAAGGAGTTGATCGACCAGAACTACCACTTCACGTTGCACGGGCTGATGACGAACAGGGGTGAGTGTACTTCGTTTCGGTTCTGTCTCAATACTTTACTTGGATACTTAAGTAATTTTCTTCCTTGCAGGGGATTTTGAAAACAAGAGGCCTCCCAGGCCCGACCTAGCCACAATCCCAGGCCCAACCTGGCCTCCCAGGGGATCTTGAAAACAAGAGGCCACAAGCTGCTAAAGATCAGCTCGGCCGCGTACAAGAAGCAGTCGGAGCGGCTGCAGACGCTGAGCAAGGCAGCTCAGCCCCCTGCCAAAGACCATGACGCGGAGGAAGGGGCCTCCCTCGTGCCGAAAAAGAGGCGAGCTGCCCCAATCGTGGCCCCCACCCCTGCGGAGCCCTCTCTTCCCTCGACCAAAGCTGGGGTTAGTGTGGCGGTTCCACCTTCTGCCCAGGCCATCGTGCCTATTACTGCGTACTTCGCCGAAGGGACGACTAAGAAGAGGCTTAAGAGGCCAGCCAGTGCGGCGGGCAAGGGAAAAACCACTGACTTTTTGGGAAGCAAGGACGAGGATTTGTCCGAGGCTGTGCTGGAGATGCTTCCTGCGGAAACTGCATTGGCTGCGAGGGTCCACAGTAAGTACTGGACCGAGGACTGGGCTAATCACGTCGCCTCATGCGACATTGAGGACTTGCTGGCGGCGAACAATGCCTGTGTGGCCAGGGCCCTAAGTATGGGGGCCGCGGCAGAAGATCTGGTGAGGGGCCTCCGGAGGAAGAATGAGGATTTAGAAAAGAGGATTGAGGCCTCTTCAAACTGGGAGGCCGAAGTGGAGAAGGTCAAGAAGGAGTTGGAGGAAGTGGAGGAAAAATGGGTGACCGCCGCCACGAAGTTGGACTCGGCTGAAATGTACGTTAATCAGTTGAAGAATGAGCTTCACGAGTCCGTCTCCCAGGTGGCGGCCCTGACGAAGAGGGTGGACCAGGCCAATGACCACCAACGGCTAACGTCTGAAGCCTTAGAGGAGGCCAATAAGGAGAGGGCCGAGCAGAGGAGACGCATTGAAGCCCAGGCTGAGGAGATAAATTTGCTGAGGGCAGAGGCGAAGACTGTTGGCGAATTAGCAGTCCAGAATTACAAGGACAATTTTGAAAATACGCCAGAGTATGACGACTTCGCCAACTATTAGGCCTCCTGGGCGGCAAAGGAGATGATGTCCCGGCTCCGTGAGAGGCACCCCGATCTGGACATCAATTTTCTGGAGGAAGAGTTCGGGGGCCCCATGGGGGCAGGCCTGCCGAGGATGAAGAGGCCCCTCTAGAGGAGGCCGAAGGCGGAGGACCTGAGGCGGCAATTAATGTAGATTAGTTCGCAATTCGTTTCCCCTATGTAATGGCTTCGGCCTCTTCCTCGGCTATGAATGAAAATTTTTTTTATCAAGTGTTGTTGCTTCTTCCGTTTTTTTTTCTTTTTTTATTTGTTGCCTTACTTTGTAGCATAGCTTAGAACGAGATATCGTATCGGACTAGTAATCACTTAATGAAATGGGAGGAGCCAATAACACATCGGACTTACTCAACCACTTAATAAAATGGAAGAAGCCAATGAATAAGAGATAACGCATCGGACTTACTCAACCACTTAATAAAATGGAAGAAGCCAATAAATAAGTGATAACCATCGGACTTACTCAACCACTTAATAAAATGGAAGAAGCCAATGAATAAGTGATAACGCATAGGACTTATTCAACCACTTAATAAAATGGAAGAAGCCAATGAATAAGTGATAACGCACCGGACTTACTCAACCACTTAATAAAATGGAAGAAGCCAATGAATAAGTGATAACGCATCGGACTTACTCGACGTGCGTATGTTGCTTCGTCCAGGATGGCACCCGCACCACCTCTGGTTTAGGCAAAATATCTTGGGGGTGTACCCTGTGGATGGGCTTGCACCTCGCCAATTTTGATGTGTGCGCGCTGCTTCGTCCGGGATGGCACCCGCACCACCTCCGGCTTAGGCAAAATATCTTGGGGGTGTACCCTTTGGATGGGCTTGCACCTCGTCAAGTTTGAATAATGTGTGTGGATGCAGGAACAAAGTGAACAGAACATTCATTTATTTGATTGCAACATTTTCAACAGTACACGTTCCCTACTGATAATATTTCCTTAGGTGTTCAATATTCCAGGGATGAGGCATCATTTTCCCATTCAGTTCTTCAATCTTATAGGTTCCAGGCCTGATTTCCGCCATCACGCGATAAGGCCCTTCCCAGTTTGGTCCCAAAGTCCCTGTGCCAGGATCTCTGGTCGGAGGGAAGACTTTACGAAGCACCAAGTCCCCAATGCGAAACGTTCTCTTCTTCACCTTGGCGTTGTAGTAGCGCATCATTTTTCGCTGGTAGGAGGCGAGTCTATCCTGTGACCCGTCCCTCTTCTCTCCGAGAAAGTCTAGTTCAAGCTTTCTCAGCTCATCATTAGTCACTTCATCGAAGTGGATGCGTCGAGGGGATGGAACGCCAACTTCCACAGGGCTCATAGCCTCGGCTCCGTAAGTCATGGAAAATGGAGTCTCCCCAGTAGCGGTTTTACAAGTGGTCCTGATGGCCCATAAGACCTGGAGAAGCTCGTCAACCCAGGCGCATCCAGCTTCCTTTTCAAGGTGAGCTTGATAGTTTTGTTGACTGCCTCGACCTGCCCATTTGCTTGGGGGTGATGGGGTGTGGAAAAATGCTTTCTGATTCCAAGCTCATCACATAAGTCCCGGACCTTCCTGTTGTCAAATTGCTTGCCGTTGTCAGACACTAGGGAGTGAGGTATGCCGAACCGGGAGATGATGTTTTTCCAAAGGAACTTGGAGGTGTTGGCCTCAGTGATCTTGGCTAGAGGTTCTGCTTCTACCCACTTGGTGAAATAATCAATGGCGACTATGGCGAAGCGAGCATTCGCTCTTCCTTTTGGCAAGGGGCCAATGAAATCAACACCCCATTTGGCGAAAGGCCAGGGGCTTGATACCACTGTGAGTTCTTGAGATGGTTGCCTCTGTACATTGGAGAAGCGTTGACATTTATCACATTTGCGCACGAACTCAGTGGCGTCCCTTTTCAGGGTTGGCCAGTAATATCCCTGCCTAAGTATTTTGTGGGCCAAAGATGTTCCACCGAAGAAGTTTCCACAAACACCTTTATGCACTTCCCTGAGGATGTAGTTCGCCTCTTCCCCTCCTGTGCATCTGAGAAGGGGGGAGGAGAAGCCACGTTTGTATAGGATATCGTCCTGTAGGATAAAGTGCGCAGCCCTCCTTCGAAGCTTTCGCACCTCGGTTTCGTCTTCTGGCAAGTTTTGCTCTTTCAGATAGGCCAGTATAGGTAGCATCCATGGCGGGGTGCTCTCAATCCACATTAGTTTCTCACCCTCCTTAATAGACGGTTCGGCTAGGTGTTCGACGGGGACCACCTTCAGAAGCTCTAAATCCTTGCTGTTAGCCAACTTTGATAGGGCGTCGGTGTGGCAATTCTCTTGGCGAGGCACTTGGATTAGCTCAAATTTTTCGAAGTTGGGCAGGAAATTCATGACCAGCTTCAGGTAAGCCGCCATATGTTTGTCCCTGGCCACGAAGTTACCATTGACCTGATTCACCACTAGCTGCGAATCACTGTTTACAACCAATCTTTTTACTTGCAGTTCCTTGGCGAGCCGGAGTCCGGCCAGGAGAGCCTCGTATTCAGCCGCGTTGTTGGAGGCCTTGAATCCGAGCCTTACCACTCAGTTAAGCTTGTGCCCCTCCGGACTTTCCAACACCATGCCAGCCCCGGAGCCTGTCTCTCCGGAGGAGCCATCGACGAAGAGGTTCCAAGTGGGAGGCTCTGCTGGTTCCATATCTACTTCAATTTCAGGAGCCTTGGTGAATTCCACGACAAAATCGGCCAGGGCCTGACCCTTGATGGCTATGCGGGGTGCGTAGATTATGTCGAACTCACTGAGTTCTACTGCCCACTTCAGTAGCCTTCCTGAGGCATCTGGCTTCTGTAGGACCTGCCTTAGTGGGAAATTTGTCAAAACATGAACGCTGTGGGCTTGAAAATATGGCCTCAATTTTCGAGAGGCGATGACCAATGAAAGAGCCAATTTCTCCATATCTGGGTATCTCACTTCAGCGGGGAGCAAGGCTTTGCTCACATAGTATATTGGCAGTTGGTGCGACGCTTCTTCCCGCACAAGGACCGAGCTGATCGAGCTTTCAGATACGGCTAAGTATAACAATAAGGGCTCTCATTCCCTTGGTTTGCTGAGGAGAGGTGCTCGTCCCAAGTAGTTTTTCAACTCTTGGAACGCTTCATCGCACTCTGGAGTCCATTGGAACTTCCCACCTCCTTCGAGGGTTTTGAAAAAGGGCATGCACTTTTCAGTGGCCCTTGAGATGAAGTGATTGAGTGCGGCTAGTCTGCCAGTGAGCCGTTGTACTTCCTTAGGTTTCTGAGGTGACCTCATCTCGATTAAGGCTTTAATTTTTTCTGGGTTGGCTTCTATTCCCCGTTGATTCACGATGTAACCTAAGAACTTCCCGGAAGCCACGCCAAAGGCGCATTTGAAGGGGTTTAACCTCATGTGATACCTTCTTAGGGTTCTGAAGGCTTCGTCCAGGTGTTCGATGTGTTTCTTAGCCATGAGGCTTTTCACAAGCATATCATCAACGTAGACCTCCATCGTTTTGCCGAGCTAATCGGCGAACATTTTGTTGATTAACCTCTGGTAGGTTGCCCCAGCGTTCTTCAGGCCAAAGGGTATCACCTTATAACAGTAAAGCCCCCTATCGGTGAAGGAAGAGGTGCTTTCTTCATCGCCTGGGAACATCGGTATCTGATTATAGCCCGAATAGGCGTCCATAAAGCTTAACAATTCGTGCCCAGCAGTTGAGTCTACAAGTTGATCGAAAGTGGGAAACTGTCCTTTGGGCAGGCCTGATTGAGGTTTGAGAAGTCAATGCAAACCCTCCATTTGCCGTTGTGCTTCTTCACAAGCACAGGATTCGAAATCCACTTCGGATAGTTGGCTTCGCGAACGAAACCGTTACTGATGAGTCTCTCCACCTCCTCTTTCAGGGCCTCATACCTTTCGGTGTTCAACGCCCTCCTCTTCTGTCTATGCGGAGGACAGCTCGGATCGACCCGCAAGCGATGGCAACTGACCTTGGGATCTATACCAATCATATCCTCATGCTTCCATGCGAAAACATCGGAATTTTGTCGAAGGAAGCTTTTCAGCTCCTCCTTAATTTCCTCATTCAACTCTTTTCCGACCTGCAGGACCTTGGATGTGTCTTGGGAGTCTACTGGGAACGTTTCTAGTTCCTCCATTGGGGCAGCTTGCGATTCTGATTCGACCATCCTGGGGTCCAGTTCCTCCAGAAATGTTTCAGATCTGGCCTCTGCCATGACTACATCTTCTGTCAGAGGTTGTCCTTCAGGGGCCTCCTTCATTTCAGTATCCAGCACCATGTTGACTCGAGGCTCTGCCTTCCTAAGGGAGTTAAGATAGCACTCCCTGGATCCTATCTGGTCGCCTCGAACGGTTGCAATCCCTCGTTCGGTTGGGAACTTTATGCAGAGGTGATGGATGGATGTGACTGCCCACAGTTCCTTTAGGGCAGGCCTCCCCAGGACTCCATGGTAGGCGGATCGGCGGTCAACCACTAAAAACTCCATGAAGTGATGTGCTACCTGGGGCGAGGCTCCCATTTCGACAGCAAGGGTGATTCTACCCCTGGGAATAATGCTGTCTCCAGTGAATCCGTAGAAAGGCGAGCTCATGGGTGTTAGCTCGTGATCCACTGCCATTTTGTCAAAAGTTGTGCCGAACAGGATATTGACTGAGCTGCCATTATCCACCAGCATGCGTTTCAGCCCGTTGCGAGCCACCACGGCTCTGACTACCAGGGCGTTGCAGTGTGGGAAGTACACTCCTGTAGTATCCTCCTGAGTGAAGGTTATGGACTCTACAGCCCTTCCACCTTGCGATTGGTTCACCAAGTAACTGACCATAGGTGGGGTTTTCTCCTCCCTGGTATAATTTCTCTGAGCATTTTTCGATTCACCTCCCACGTGGGGTCCTCCAATAATGGTGTCTATTTCACGAATGGGTTGCTACTCGTTCGAGGGGGCCGAATCTCTCCTGGGGCGTTGCCCGTTCCGGGGCCTTTCCCTATCATTGTTCCTATGGCTTGGAGAGTGCCGCCTAGTCTCGCCCCTTCTTAGGGGACTGCGCCTTGGATTATTGCCTTCATAATTGTGTTCCTGTTGTTACGAAGGTTGCTTGCAGGTCTCCCTAAGCCTACACAATCTCTGGTGTCATGGCCATAATGGCGATGAATGGTGCAATAAGGTCGCACTTCTGGGGGCCTGTCACTAGGCCTTCCTCCTCTTCCCCTATTTCTAGAGGTGGAGGGTCGTTCCGTATTTCTAGCAGGGTTGCTCGCGCCTGACCCAGCGTTTTCGTAGGCCAAGGTGGGGACCGCATTGAGTGTGGCAGTGGCTAATGCTTGTCCCGAGGTGGGGGCTACTGTGTGCCCAGCTTGAGTCCATTGCTGGCTCACTATTTGGGACGTGAGCCCCCTGCCTATCTGCCTCTGAGGTGGTGGAAGCCCTTGGGCAGCCCTGTTCCTGTGATCGATCATTTCTTCGTTGACGATTTCTACTTTCATCATTTCCACCAGCTCGTCATATGTCGAAGGGTTCTTGCTTCGGACATCCCTCCAAAACAGTGTGTTCATGTTCAGTCCTCCTTTCAGAGCTGAAAGGGCCTCCTTGTCCGTGACCTGCTCGCAGTAGGTTATCTCATCAGTGAAACGAGCAAGGTAATTTTTTAGGGTCTCCCCTGCTGCTTGCCTCATGTCTTGCAAACGTTGAATAGGAGCCTCCCCCTCTTTTCTAGAGAGGTATTGGTTCAAGAATGCTTTCTTCAAATCCGGCCAGCTCCGTATGCTGAGTGGTGCCAACTTACTATACCACACTTCGGCAGAACAGCCGAGAGTTAAGTGGAAGGCTCTGCATTTCAAAGCTGGCGAAGCACCCCTGAGGCTCATCTGTGTTTTGTATTTGTTGAGATGTTTTTCCGGGTCGCCCTTCCCTTCGTACTTTGGGATCTTAGGAGGAACAAAGTTGTGAGGCATCGAAAATGTGCGAAGCTCCCTGGAGAAGGACAGATTGTCATCATCATCATCAAGCTCATACGACCTATAGGGTCCGTCGGAATCATTGCCATCTGCCTGCTGCCGAGGTGGACGCTGAGCCGTTTCAGCCCTGTTCCCCCAATCCACTTGGCTTCGCCTCTCCCGCCTATTTCTAGGCGGAGGGGCTTGGACCTCTTGGCTTTGTTCGTGCCCCTGCTGGCGAGTTGTTTGCGGCGGGGGTTGGTTCCTATTTCTAGGTGCCCGTCCGATTCGATCGAAAACACTGACAGACCTCTGAGGTCGTTCATATTCCGGAGGGAAACTATCTCCCGCAGGGGGACCACCGGCTGGGGCAGCGGTGTAATTCGAAGTGTCCATTCCCACATCCCTCTCCACGGGAGCCTCTCCCTAGGGACTCACGTGGGTTCTCCTGCTGGATTCCACCTCAGCTTGTCTACGTCCCGATTGCTGTGGATGATGCGGGGCTTGAAAATCGCCCTGGTTTTGTACTTGCATGAGTATTTCTTGCATGGCTGCATTCTGAGCCGTGATGGTCCTCATGTTAGTGGCCATTTGGGCCACTTCGGCCGCCAAACGTGCTACCGTTCTTCTATCTCTACGGTAGCGATGATGAGGCCGCTGTTGCGTAACATTGGTTCGAATGATCTCTTCTTCAGAGACATTCCTTGCCCTCGCATTATCACCTTCACTGGAACTCATGGTCCGAGGCGGCTGAAAAGGACTCTTTTTCAAGAATCGACCCTGTTTTCAAGGGGGAAATGTCAACCGGGTATATAAGCAATTTTTGTGGGAGAACTCGTGGTTAAGTTAGTTCCCACAGACAGCGTCAATCTGTTGACCTCGAAAAATGGCTCGGACGCGTAGCCAACAGGATAGGTCTTCAAGTCAGCTCCTCCTGCACACGTAGCACACCGTCAGTCACTCGTGGCCTCTCCCTGAGAGGGTGGGAGCGGCCGCAAGTACTCCGATGGTCAAGTCAGTTTATATTCGACCGGTAAGGGTTTCACCGGCGGTAAAACACTCGCCGGGAAGGTGGTCGATAAAGCGTCGGTAATATTGACAAATATCTGAGGGAAAGGATGATACTTGGTTTTCTGCAGTATTAAGGAGAGCAAAAGGGATTCCAATTTTTATCTTTGGCGCAATGAGGGGTTATTTATACTAAGGATGGAAGGAGGAGAGCCATTGGATGAGGGGACACGTGTTGCTGGATCCTCAGGGCTCGTCCCATCCTAGGCGTCACTCTGTCCCTCCATAGGTCGACTGGTATTGAATGTTTTTAGCCACAGGCTGCTGATTTGACCGTTTGAGAACCTGCCATACGTCCCATCAGTCAGAGATTTGACTTTGGGAAGATCTTTGTACAAAGGATCTTCGTAGAGGCGAGGTGTGGCAGGTGAAGCGTTGCAGCGTTGTAGAAGCGGAGTGCGGGCCTTTGCATCCACTGCGTACTTGTGGATGAGTCCGATTCGTTTGCTGACGCGTATTCAGTTCGTTCCTAATGCAACCACCTCGGCATGTACAATCAGTTCGTTCTTTGGTTTAATCACCTCGTCCGGTTCGTGGCTTGGGCCACGGGTGTGGACACGTGACGGGCGAGGTGGCGGGTCTGACACAGGCCCGTAACACACTGAAAACACAAAACACTCTTTCTCCACTAAGATTATTTTATAGCGAGAAGGCCTAGATGCCTAAGATCGTGAAGGAGGGGATGGGAATTGTGGCATTCTAGCTCAACATACTCTAATTCGTTCATCCACTAAAACTTTCAATTTATTATTATTATTATTATTATTATTATTATTATTATTATTATTATTATTAGTGAAGATTGTTAGATTATTTTATTATTTATTTACTTGTTTCCTATTATTGGTAGGTTTCTTATTTTCTATATTTTCTAGTGAGTCTATATAAACACATTTATTATGTAATTTCATTATTCAGTTTTATTGGAATATGAAGTATTAATTTTCTTAATTTTTACATAGTATCAGAGCAATTATTCCTCCATGGATTTTGTTCATCTTATTAAAAAAAAAATTATTCTTAGCCACAGCTTTTTTGGTGCTTCCGTACAACCATTTTCTTTTATTTTTTGCAGCTTTCGCTGCTGTTCGTTCGCTTCCGCACTTCTTGCTTGAATTCTGGTTTGATTTCAAATCTCGGTTTGATTTAGTTTATTGTTTGGTGATTATTTGTTAGTTTTCTTTACTTTATCCTCATCTTTGCTAGTCGTAAAGATGACTCTCTCCAGTCGATTAGTATGCAATTAGATGGAAAGAATTATTCGTATTGGAGTTATGTTATGAAGAATTTTTTGAGGGGCAAATCTATGTTGGGTTGTGTTACGGGTACAAGAATTCAACCTACAAAGAAGACTTCTAAATATGCAGAATCGTTGGATGTTTGGGAGGCTGATAATTCAAAGATTTTACGCACTCTATAGGTGCTCAGTTGGCAAAGTATGAGACTACCAAAGAGGTTTGGGATCATATGGTAAGACTATACACACAGTCTAACTTTACAAGACAGTATCAGTTGGAGACAGATATCCGTACTTTTCAGCAAAAGGATTTGAGTATTCAAGAATTTTATTCTGCCATGTCAGAATTATGGGATCAGTTAGCACTTACAAAGTCTGCCGAATTACGAGCATTCCCACCTTACATCTTTCGTAGAGACGAGCAACAACTGGTACAATTTCTGATGGCCCGTCGTCATGATTTTGAGGGATTGTGTGGGACAATTTCGCATCGTAGTCCACTCCCTTCTATTGATTCGGTGGTCAATGAACTTTTATCTGAGGAGATACATCTTAAGTCTCAGGCAGACAAGGGGACTATCCCAACGTCTACTCCATCTATTTTTCCAGTACCTCAAAAACCCATGAATAATAATCAAAATAGGTCAAATTCGAAGGTTTCTCCTGATGAATGTGCTTTCTGTAAGAAAAAAGATCATTGGAAGGATCGGTGCCCATTACTGTTGAATAAAGTTAAACCACTACAACCAACAGCAGCAGTAGCAACAACAAGCCACCACTACCATCTCAGATTCCTCCATGAAAATTTGGTAATCAATCACCCTAGCCTAATAATGCAATGGCTGCACCATTACTAGATCCGTATATGTTTGAGCAATTTCAAGAGTTTCTTACCTCACAACCACATGTCATCTCTCATATAGGTTTGTCATCTTCTAGTACTTCAGTATGTCTCCCTCCTTGTGGGTCTTAGATTCTGGCACCTCTCATCATATGTCACCTAATCTATCATCATTTGATTCTTTTTCTCTCAATTCGTCTGTGTCAATTATGACTGCTGATGGCATTCATATGCCATTAATAGGCGTTGGTTCAATTGTTACATTTTGTTTGTCTCTTTCGGATGTTTATTACATTCCTAGTCTTACTTTGAATCTTGTTTCTGTTAGTCAATTATGTGAGTCAGGATACTTAGTCTCTTTTTCTTCTTCTACTTGTTATGTGCAAGACCCGCAATCTCAGAAGCTGATTGAGATAGGACATAGGCAATTGGGACTCTATGTTTCAGATCAGCTCAGCTCAAAGTACTGGAAGTTGCAGCTTCTAGTGTGGATTTGTCATCTTTTCGTTTAAGTCATTCGTCTTCTGTTTTTTATTTATGGCATTCTCATTTAGGTAATATCTCAGTGTCTCGTTTACATTTTTTAGCTTCTACTGGAGCATTAGGAAATTTAAAAACTTGTGATATTTCTGATTGTAGTGGTTGCAAGCTGGCAAAATTTCCCGCCTTACCATTTTATAGAAGTCTTTCTTTTTCTCTTGCTGCATTTGATCTTGTTCATTCTTATGTGTGGGGACCTTCCCCTATAACCACAAAAGGGGGGTCGCGATATTAAGTTTTGTTTATTGATGACTGCACTTATTATTCTTGGGTTTATCTTATGAAACATCGTTTTGATTATCTTACTATTTTCAATAACTTCAGAGCTCTTCTAAAAACTCAATATTCGTCTATCATAAAGTGTTTTCGCTGTGATTTGGGAGGAGAATACACTTCTAATGATTTTTCTAATTTGCTTACTTTCGATGATACTCTTCATCAAACTTCTTGTATATATACCCCGAACAGAATGGTATTGCAGAAAGGAAACATAGACATCTTGTTGAAACAGCCCATTCTCTTTTTATTATCTGTCGATGTTCCTAGTACATTTTAGGGAGAAGTAATTCTTACTGCTGCTCATTTGATTAATCGGATTCCAACCTCACACAATTCGAGTTTGTCACCCTTTGAGAAGTTGTATGGATATGCTCCTGATTATTCTTCTTTGCATGTTTTTGGTTCTACCTGTTTTGTCCTCCGACCTCATGTCAAGCGTAATAAATTGTCCCCCCGGTCTGCTTTGTGTTACTTTTTGGGTATGGCGTAGGTCAAAAAGGATATCGTTGTTTTGATCCAATCAGTCAAAAATTATGTCTCTCGTCATGTCGTGTTTCTTGAGCATATTCCATTCTTTTCTATTCATGCTAGTTCTCATAATAGGACCAAGTCTGATCTTATTTGCATTGATCCCTTCACTATTGATACTGAAGAAACACCACCAGCTACTCTAGTTTTAGCTAATGCATCTTGCAAGTTTTCCACTGATAGCACAGTAGATTCTAGTACTTTGGTTCATGATACGCCTGTTCCTCCTCATGCGGTTGCCCAATCATCTCATGAGACTATGGTTCCTCCTCCTATTCGCCGGTCTACATGCATTCGTAAGTCTACTAAGCTACCAGATTTTTCTTACTCTTGTTATTCTAACTCTTTTGCTTCATTTTTAGCTTCTATTCATCGTCTTTCTGAGCCCTTGTCCTATAGAGAGGCTGTTCGTGGCCCACTTTGGCAGGATGCTATGGCTGAGGAACTTACTACTCTGCATTAGACTCGTACTTGAGACTTGGTATCTTTACCACCAGGAAAATGAGCCATTGGTTCTCGTTGGGTCTACAAAATCAAAACTAAGTCCGATGGATTTATTGAAAGATACAAAGCCCGACTTGTTGCTAAAGGTTACTCTCAGGAGTATGTCATGGATTATGAAGAGACTTTTCCCCCTGTTGCAAAAATGACTAATGTTCGTACGCTCATTGTTGTTACTTTTGTTCGTCGATGGCACATATCTCAGATGGTTGTCAAAAATGTCTTTTTAAATGGTGATCGTCATGACAAAGTTTACATGGAGCCTCCTCCTAGTGATTCTCACCAACCTGGTAAAGTCTGCAGGCTCCAAAAAGCCCTTTTACGGTCTCAAACAAACACCCCTAGCCTGGTTTGAGAAGTTCTCTACTGTGATTACTTCACTTGGTTTTCATCTTAGTCATCATGATTTGGCATCGTTTGTCAAATGTACTGGTGGAAGTTGTATTCTGCTCTCTTTATATGTTGATGATATAATTATTATTATTGTTGATATTGTCGGGCTTGTATCTTTAAAGTCTAAGTTAGCTCATTGCGTTGCAATGAATGATTTGGGCACGCTATGTTATTTTCTGAGCATTGAGGTCACCTTCCCTCCGAAAGGTTATTTTTTATCCCAGTCCAAGCATATAGCTAATATATTTGAGCATGCATGTCTTACTGATAATAAGGTTGTTGATACCTGTTTAGACTAATGCCAACATGTTTACCAAGACGCACTCCACTTCGCATTTTCGTTTCTTATTTGGCAAACTCTCCATGCTTCTAGCAGTAGCATCGTGAGTTTGAAAGGGGATGTTAGATTATTTTATTATTTATTTACTTGTTTTTTATTATTAGTAGTTTTCCTATTTTTTATATTTTTCTATATTTCCTAGTGAGTCTATATAAACATACTTATTATGTAATTTCATTATTCAGTTTTATTGGAATAAGAAATCCTAGTTTTCTTAATTTCTATAAAAATAAATATACAAAGGTGAATTGTGTTCGGATAAAAATAATAAATTCAGTAATAAATTACTGTCTTAAATTTTATATGATTACAAAATTACCCTTTAAAGAAAAACCATTCTTTTTTTTTTTTTATTAATTGTGAATCAATATATTTTGTTTTGTTAACTTGAATTACCATACTTGAAATTAATTTCAAAATATAATTTTGAACACACTACTATTTGACTTGAGTCTAGTAACCTTTGTGAAAATTATATTGACTCAACTATGAGATTACTTAGCCTACGGGGTGTTAGCAGCTGTTTCCAACCGTTGTTCTCATCCTAAAGGCAAGTTCTTACACATTACTCACTCTTCCGTCACTAGAAACACTACTTTCCATCCGACTTGCATGTGTTAAGCATGCCACCAACGTTCATTATGAATTCATCCTGAACCAGGATCGAACTCTAATTAAGTGTAATTTTGAATGCTAAGTTATTCGACTTGACTGTTGTATCTTCTATTCACAATAAGTACAATTTGACTTCTAAAGTTACTGATTATTTATGCAATGTGACCTCACAAACACCAATAATGACATTAAATCAGGTGGATCAACAGCTTAAGTACTAAAAATGTAAACCCCTTTTGGTGGGCGATGGGTTATGATGTCATTGTTCTTTCTTATAACATTTTTGATATTCATTAAGAAACCACGTCAAACCCACAAATCAATTAATCCACTTGTCCACAATCAAATGAAGACATAAGATAAAGGTGATTAAATCAATTACCACTTATCCATAATAATTAAAGTTGTTCCAAAGATTAAATCAAGTCAAAGAAGCTCAACAATCTTCTAACATTTAAATCATTGTTGAGCCCGGCTCATTTCAACACATCAAACATACTAAACTCTTATTTTCAACAAATGAAGAACTTAAAACGATGAAGATTCATGAGTAATTTATAATTTCTTTATCTGGGTTTATTCGACCTTTGAGCTCACAGTCTCCAAGAATACCGGTAATAGATAATCTCAACTATCATACGTACTTCTCAAGAAGTTATTTTAGAACCACTATTTAGGCCATTCTTCAAATATACGAACCAAACATATCATTTCCAGATTATTTAGTGCTTTGCTACAAGCATCAAGAATGCACAAGACAATGAAGACAACATGAAATAACAAAACTCGACTGAAATTAAAATTTTATTTGATCTGAATCAAAACTAGTACTGATACCAGAAAGGAAAAAACATAAAAGCTTATGATTTTGCTACAAGATCAAATTCTGGTAATCTACTCCCAAGAAAAGGCAGAAATGTAATTCTAGTTAGGGGATTTTACAAATATGGCCAATTTCATGCTTGTCAATTGAAAAGTGTCTAATTATGATAAATCTTGCAAAATAATCAAATTTGATATCAAATTGTCTATTATACCCTCAATGAAAAATGCAGCAATTTTTTTATTTTTCAATTTGTCAAGAATTTGGAGAAGAACAAGTAGTTTCCATGAGAAGCTACATTAATGCTAGCTAATACCTAATTGTTCATTTGCTTTTATTATCTATTAGGTATTGACCAAGAATTTTGGAAAAAAAATGAAGAAGATGAAATAGAAATGACATTAACACTAAAAAATAATTATATGCTTCCACTTCTTAAGAAAATCATATAACTCATTTCGAAAAATTTAATCTCATCCAAATTTGCAGTTGATTAGGCTTTCCACAATTCTAGGTAGAAGGTAACTTTTCTTTGAAATCTAATTTTTGTTGATAAATTGTGTTTACTAGTTGTTATTCTCAATATTTCATAACGTTCTCGATATTTTAAAAACTGTTATCGAAATTTGGACCATATTTATCTTGACACTTCATTTGTTTAGAACGAGATTTCATTCTGAACATGAAACTTTTCTACATTTCATAATGTTTTTGACATTTTGAATGTACTTCTCAATATTTTATAAATGTTTTATTTACCCACTTATAGGAAGAAGTAAACATTTAATGCATGATTGACATGATACTTTTTAAAATAATAGTATAGATTATGTGTCAAGTTATTATTGATCAATACATTTTAAATTATATACATAATTTTATTTTCATTGTGGAGTTTAAAATTGTTAATGAGGTCTATAGTACAGTAAAATGGACATTAAAAAAATTTTGGACATTTTTTTAAATGACCATGTAAAAGTGAACATTTTTTACGATTTCCTCTTCTTTAGTTATTGAAAAATATTTAAATGCCTAGTCTTGTAGTATAAAAAGCAGAACATAAATTAACTGGCAAAAGTACCTGATTTAGTTGGATACGAATTTGACCACGAATTTGAGTCAGGGATCAAGAAACTTCTTTTCGTTGGTTCTCCATTTGCACGAGCCTAGTTTGCCAAAGAGATCTGAATCCGTACTGGCATCATAGAGTTAGTTTAACTTCGTCAGAAGGCTAAGAGATGGGACTGCAATAAAAAGTTTTAACAGAAATTTTTGATTTTTCATTGCCCTCTACAGCAAGTAGAAAAAAAAATGAAGAAACCTCGGAACAAGAACTATTATTAGAAAATTACAAAATGTCCGAGTACATTAAAATATCACTTAACATCTCAGTTGACACAAAACAAATTTTGTTCACTGATCACTGAAACTAACTTCAGGCATGCAGTTTTGAAGCCGCTCCCTTGTCCAAAAACCATGTCAATTTCCCTTGTGGCGTAACCATTTGCACGGGCAGCTTATCAGAATTTGAACCATCAACAAGCGCGTCTTGCACTACGTCAGCTTTACCAGCACCTGCTACAACAAATGCTATATTTGACGTGGAATTGATAACTGGAAAGGTGAAAGAAATCCTTTCTGGAGGTGGTTTTGGCGAGTTCTTAATAAACGTAACCCACTTATAATGGGAAAAAAGATCTTGTAATCCATTGGTAAAAGATCCATTGGTAAAAGATCTTGTAATAATCTTGTAATCCATTGGTAAAAGATCAATCAATTTCGTGTTTATTCCCTAAGTTGGCTTGAATATTGTTTATACATTTTTCAACGTCCACAATTTGACGCTAAAAGGAGGGCCCCAACTTGTAAAATAGCCACATCTCTTCATAAAATAGTATCATGGACGAATTTTCAGTATTTGAAAATCAATCCCATACCCATCCGGAACAGACCAGTGATCCAAGAAATCCTGAAACACGAGGTCAAAGTGAAACTATCCACCCTCAAATGGCGACAATGAAGGAAGTCATTGAGAAATTGACAAACATTGTCAGTAAGCTGGAACAAAACCAAGCTCGAAATCTGCTACAGGATACCGAAGTGGAATCTCCTCGCTGAGAAAAAATCAGGCGACTTTCCACTAGAAGGACCCTACAATTTTCAGGCGAGGAATCCTCCAAGAGTCGAACTGAAGAAGTCAAAAGTTCTCCTATGGCAACAAAACCAACAATCAGAAGAATAAATAGTGTGTTCAACAGATTGGGCTCCAAACACTCTCTTAAACCTACAAATAAGCATGACAAGCCCCGTAACAACCACCCTGTGGGACGACCAGAGTCCAAGATGAGTGCCCTCAAGAAACGCAAAACCGACCTAAAGGCTAAAAACAAAGGAAACACAGAAGAGTATCTTACAAAACGTCACTCACCTTTTACTGAGGACATCCTAGCAGAACCACTACCTGAAAATCTGAAGATGCCCAGCTAACTAGGTATGATGGGGAAGGAGACCCCCTCAATTATTTGGACAAATATGCCTCTTGGATGGAGCTGCAGGGAGTTGGAGACACCATCATGTACCGTGCTTTCCCTTTAACCTTAGGAGACAAAGCTCAACGATGGTTTAGAAGGTTGCATCAAAGATCTATAAAAAGTTGGAACGACCTCGCTACGGCGTTTCTCGCCCAGTTCATGGGATCAAAGGCGAGGACTACACAAAATGAGAGATTGGTAAGCATCAAAACCAATCACTCAAGAGCTATTTGAATAGGTTTAACAAATAATCTATGGAGGTGGAGAAGATCTCAGATGATGCTGCACTTATTGCGGTCCTTTCAAGGCTGAGGCCAAAAATAAGATTTTGGTGGTCTATTCACGAAGATGGACCTCGGACATATCACAAGCTCTTGGGCCGAGCGGAGAAATATATAAGTGCGGAGGAAGCTACATCAGACTAGGAGGATTTGAAGCAGGGTCCTCAATCCCCACAATGAACTAAGGGAAAACAAACAGATAAGGACTCAGGTCGGGAAAAAAGAAGGGATAGAAGGAATCAAGGTCGCTCTAGGCCGTATCCCGATAAATTTCGCGAATATCACCCCCTAAACGCAACCTTAGAATAAGTCTTTCTACATACGGAGGAAAAAGAAGCCTTTCATCGACCTCCACCCCAAAGGAAAGAAGTAACTGGGAAAAATCGAGGAAAATATTGTCCTTATCACAGAACAACAGGGCACAATACTGACAACTGCAGAAATCTGAAGGAAGAGATGGAGTCACTTATCTGGCGAGGTCACCTGCAGAAATTTGTAGCTAAACCCCGAGAACCAAATCCAACTGGGTTCCAACAGCCTAATCCACAAGGGGCAGCTCAACAAGCTCGGCCTGGATCCCAAGCTCGCGACCCACAACTTCGTGCCGAGATTCGAACATTGATGAATGGGAATCATTGCCTTGAGGGCTTACGAAGAACTAGGCACAGATTGGCACGTGATGCCCGTATTTAGCAAAACTACAGTGTAATGTGTCCAGAGTCGGAGGCCGTCACCTGACTACACCTAGAATGGTTCAGATTTTCAGAAAATGACTCACATAGAGTCTTACAAGATCAAAGTGATGCACTGGTCATAGCCATGAATGTAACGAGAGTGCAAATACATCGAACCTTAGTGGACAATGGAAGTTCAGTAAACGTACTATACTCTCAAACTATGGAGCGGATGGCTATAAAAGAGCGGCACCTTCAACAATATTTCAGGAAACTGCAGGGATTCTCTGGAGATCTCATTGAGGCTCGGGGACAGATAGTACTTAGTGTAGAGCTTGGCGAACCTCCTTGTCAAAGAAGAATTTTAGCTAATTTCATTATTGTGGATCTCCCTTCGAATTATAATACCTTATTAGGGAGGCCTATACTGCATGAGTTGCAGGCTGCTACCTCGATATATCATTATTGCATAAAGTTCCCAATTTCGAATGGGTCAGGCATAATACGTGGAAACCAGGTCGAAGCGAGAGCTTGTAATGTCGACCTCCATAGTCCTCAAGTTTGAATGCTGAAAAATCAACATTAGCAGCATACCGAGGTCACAAGGTTCAAAAGATCCATCATAGCCGACCTCTTGAGATCGGTATTATGGAAAAACATCTCAAGAAGGTGACTAATGACCAACTTTTGTTTGAAGAAAGAGAAGCAGACTCACATCCCTATCCTGGAGTTCTGGTAATCCCTGTGCTTTTATCCAAAGTCAATGTTCCCAAAGTTCTGGTGGATACAGGGAGCTCCCTCAATATACACTATTTCAACACCCTAGAACGGGTTGGAATTCCCCTTAGTTTTCTGCAACCATATCCAAACATGATTATGAGACTTGACGGTGTTTTTTCTGAGGCGAAATGAGTAATTAAACTCCCTATTGAGGTCGGAGACTCCCCTCGCTGATTTAAAGAGAATGCGGAATTTACGGTTCTTAACTCGAAGTCCCCTTATGATGCGATTATAGGACAACCTTTGCTATTTAACCTCAGGGAAATAGTATCGGTGTACCACTACTCCATCAAATTCCACACGTCCCATGGTACATGATAGGTCAAAGGGAATAAGGATACTACTAATTAGTGTCAAGTGGTGGTTGATTTAAAGGGAAAAATGATTCATTACCCTCCGGAGATCTGCATGACATGCACAGCAGAACCCTTGCTGAGCTCATTGGACCCTCGATTGAAAGTACGAGGGGGAGAACCTGTGGAAGAACGGGATGTTATTAAGATCAGTATAGGTAGTCCACAAAAAGAACTAAAAATAGGTCACGAACTGCAGTCTCCACTAAGAGATCAGATCATCAGCTTCCTCCAAGAAAACCTTGATATCTTTGCTTGGGAACACTCTGACATGAAAGGAATTAACCCAAAAGTCATGTACCATAAGTTGGGGGTTGATCCTTTGGTGCGGCCTAAACAGTAGCGACGAAAACCTTTAAATCCAGAACGGTACGAGGCACTAAACAATGAGGTACAAAAGCTGCTTGGGATTCATCCAAGAAGCAAACTATCCAAAGTGGATTTCCAATCCTGTTTTGGTCAAGAAGAATAATGAGGATTGGAGGGTGTGTATCGACTTTACCGACCTAAATAAAGCATGTCCCAAGGACAGTTTTCTCTTGCTAAGAATAGATCAGATGGTGAATGCTACTACTGGACATGATCTACTCAGTTCCATGGATGCATATTCAGGCTACAATCAGATCTCCATGTACGAACCTGATCAAGAGCACACGGCCTTTATCACTGACAGAGGTCTCTATTGTTACAATATAATGTCGTTTGGCCTCAAGAAAGCTGGAGCAACCTACCAATGTTTGGTTAATTCTATGTTTGCCAAACAAATTGGTAAGACCACGGAAGTATATGTCGACGACATGTTGGTCGAAAGCACGGATGCCCAGAATCATCAGCAGCACCTCACCGAGATGTTCGGAATTCTGAGAACCTACGGAATGAAACTGAATCCCCACAAATGTGCCTTTGTTGTAAGCTCCGAAAAATTTTTGGGATACATGGTAAACCGCAGAGGAATTGAAGCCAAACAAGAAAAAATAAGGGCCATTGTTGAAATGCGTCCCCCAGTTAAGCCTAAGGAAGTTCAAAGTTTAACAGAACGAATAACTGCCCTTAGCTGTTTCATGTCGAAATCAATAGATAGATGCAGACCTTTCTTTGAAATGTTAAAAGGTGGGAAAAAGTTCGAATGTACATCAGAGTACCGGCTTACTTTTAACCAATTGAAGTTGAACTTGGCGCAACCACCGATTTTGTCAAAACCAAAGAATGGAGAAAAATTGATACTCTATCTGGCAGTTTCTAAGCATGATGTTACCGCGGTACTAACTAGGGAGGAAGAAAGAGTGCAGCACCCTGTTTATTACGTTAGCAAGGCTTTGCATGATGCTGAAACCTGATATTCTGCGAGAATGGTGAAATGGTCAGTTGAGCTCGGTCAATTTAACATAAAGTACAAGTCGCGCACCTCTATAAAAGCCCAAGCCCTTGCTGATTTCATTGCTGAGTTCAGCTCAGATCCAACTGAAAAATCGTTTCATCACCTGCCTTGGAAACTTTTGTTGATGGATCCTCCATAGAAGAACGCGCAGGAGCTGGAATCGTATTGATAAGTCCATATCAACAATTATTTTACAAATTACTGCCGTTTGATTTAATGCATCTAACAATGAGGCCGAATAGGAGGCCCTAATAGCTGGCCTAAGAATGGCGAATGAAATGAAGATTGATTAATTGATTGCATATAGCGACTCTCAGTTAGTAGTAAATCAAGTCAACGAAGCTGACCGAGCTAAGGAAGAAAGAATGAACAATTATCTTCAACTCGTCAAAAAAGAGCTACAAAAGTTTGGCAATGTTCAGGTTGAACGAGTTCCACGAACTCAAAATGGACATGCTGACGCCCTAGCTGGTTGGCAACAAGTGAAGGAATTGAGAGGTTCGACAGCATACCAATAAGAAGAGTTCATCACCCCAACATTGAGGAATCTGGAAATGTTCATATGGTGATCGACCTCAAACAATCATGGATGGATGAGGTCGTTTCATATCTACAAATAGGAGTATGCCCTGAAGACCCCATCATGGCAAGAAAACTACGAATAAGGTCAGCAAGGTACACCTTAATCAACGATGTCCTGTATAAATGAGGATATTTTATGCCTTTGCTCAGATGTTTGAGTAAAGAAGAAGCAATATGTGCCATGGAAGAAGTGCATGGAGGCATATGTGGGAACTATGCTAGAGGACAGTCATTAGTTCATAAATCATACGCCAAGGATACTTTTGGCCAACCATGAAAAAAGATGTGTTGGAATTTACCAGAAAGTGTGACAAGTGCCAGCGATTCGATCTAAACATCAATCTCCCACCTGGAGAGCTGAACTATGTAATGGCGCCATGGCCTTTCTCAAAATAGGGGGTCAATTTAATTAGTCCCATGCCTACAGGAAAAGGAGGTACAAAGTTTGCAATTATGGTAGCCGATTATTTCACCAAATAGGTTGAAGCCGAACCTTTGGCCAAAATATCCGAGCACAGGACTAGTGAATTCATATGGAAATCAATCGTATGCTGATTGGAAATACCTCATTCTATCTTAACAGATAATAGAAAACAATTCGACAACATTCGCTTTGTAAACTTTTGTAAGGAGCTTGGGATATAGAAACATTTCTCTACACCAAATCACCCTCAGGCTAATGACCAAGTTGAAGCTATCAATAAGATCACCAAGCATACGCCGAAAGTGAAACTTGATACTCTTAAGGGAGGATGGGCAGAGGAACTCCCCAATGTGCTATGGTCTTATCGTACCACTACTCGAAATAGCACCGGAGAAACTCCTTTCTCTTTAGCCTTTGGAGTGGAAGCTGTCATCTCACTTGAGGTCGAAATCCCTTCAGTCAAAACTTTAACATATCATGAAGATAGAAACGAACAAGTATTACGAGGGAAATTGGATTTGATAGAAGAAAAAAGGACCGTAGCTTAAATTAGAAATGCAATCTACAAGCAACGCAATGTGAGGTACTACAATCAAAAGGTGAAGAAACAGAAATTTGAGGTTGGCGACCTTGTCTTAAAAAAGGTCTTTTTGGCTACAAGAGAGCTGAACACTAGATCTCTAGGACCAAATTGGGAAGGTCCTTATAAAGTAAACAAAGTACTGCTTAGAGGGGCCTATGAATTAGAAGACATGGAAGGAAGACCCTTGTTGCATCCCTAGAATGCAGAACACCTCAAGAAATATTTTCAGTAGATGGCTATAATATGTGGTTGTTTATAAATAAGAACGTATGTTTCTTAGATGGCGTTGTTTGTAAAAGGAATTACCAAAGGTTGTAAGTGCTACAACACTTAGTGCAATTCCTACAAGGAATTACCAAAGCCCTGCTCATGAAGCAGGTCAAGCTAAAGTTGTAAGTGATGCAACACTTAGTGCAATTCCTACAAGAAATTACCAAAGTCCTGCTCATGAAGCAGGTCGAGCTAAGGTTGTAAGTGCTGTAACATTTAGTGCAATTGCTACAAGGAATTACCAAAGCCCTGTTCATAAAGCAGGTTGAGCTAAGGAAGTATTGCAACACTTAGTGCAATTCCTACAAGGAATTATCAAAGCCCTGCTCATGAAGCAGGCCGAGCTAAGGTTGTAAGTGTTGCAACACTTAGAGCAATTTTTTTACCTAAGCTCACGCGTACCATTGAAGTATTTAGTACTATGAAACATTTGGATCTTTTAGATGATTGCTGAAACTAAGAAAGTTTAAAAGAGAAAGGAAAAGTCCAAATTTTCATTCATAAAGCAAAAACATTACAAAAAGTGTTTTAAGAACTTAACAAAGTATGTAAGGGAAACCATGAAGTAGGAGGATCTGAGGAAGTAACATTCTATTTAGCTCGAGCCTTTTGGACCTCAGCCGCTTTCAGCAGCTGCTCCACCTCCTTTTCTTACTCCTTCTGAGCCTCCTCCAAAAATTTAGTGTCCCAATCCGGCTGCTTTTGGTTTATAAATTTAATGTCCTCACCTATAGCCAGGACATATGCTTCCTGAGCTATGGCGTCAAAAGCTGGAAAAGCCCTCCATTCTTCTACAGCCTTGGAGACCTTAAGCTCGGCCTCCTTCTTATTAGCCATCGCCTAAGCTGCTGCTTCATCAGCTCGTTTTTTCTCATTCTCAGCCCGGGTATTTGCCTTTTTACCCCAAATCTGTAGAGCCTTGTTATCATCCATTAGCTTGTGCTCTGTAGTGAGGCTGGCATTAAGTTCTTCTCCCATCTTATTGAGGCGATCCTCATAACTCATTTTCTCCTTAGCAAAAGTCGCCCTCTCTGCTTCGACTTCAGCAAAAAGTTTATTAGCTCGATCTCTGAACTCTAGCACTGAATTGAGCTCAGCCTTGACCTGAAGAGCATAAAGTTAAAGTTAAAACATTTAAATAAAATAAGAAAACTCTTATCAAAAACTTTTCAAAATTTTACCTTGTCAGCCACTGAAATCATCTAAAGAATAGCTCGGTGACAGTGAAGTTAAGCTGACACAATACTTTCTCCTATGGGCATCTCGCTAGAAAGTTCTGCTCCTTATCGTTCCAACTTCTTGTCATAAGGACAACAGGCTCTCTGAGAGGTGATGGAAAAGCAGCAACTGACTCCCTTGCTGGAGAATGAGCTCGGAGAAAATCCAAAAATATCTCACGTCAACACCCAACCAATCCTTTAATGTCTGGTCTTTGAAGATTGGAGCATTTCTCCTGAGATTTAGATGAGGACGCTGCAGTAACAATCGAAATTGTCGAAGGAACGTGCAAGCTCGGAGGGGTAGCAAGGGCAGGTATAGCAAGCAGTTCTACTGAACGCCGTCTTTGCAAGGGCAGCTCGGACTCCATCTCTTCAGGTCGGTTCTACTCTTTAGCAGCGACCTCCTCCCTCTTCCTTTTAGCAGCTTCATCTGCTCTGGCAGCACGGAGGTTCAACATGTCGGTTGTTGGCCTAAATATACCAGAAAAGAAGATGTATTAAGGTTTGGCCAAAAGAAATAGAAGTGACGAAGATGTTGAATTGACTTATGAGGAGGAATGAGAGCTGAAGTAGTAGGTCTGCTTAGCGCCGGGCTTGGAGGCAAAGCTTAGAGTAGCCTTACTTGAAATAAATTGTCATTTGAGATCACGAACTTGCAAGAGTAGCCTTACTTGAAACAAATTCGTATTGAAACAACATGGATGTCGTTACGTTATTTCATGAGTTTGATGCATAATAATATAAATGATGTTACCTGCTATAAGAAATGACTTCAATGTCGTTTTAATTATAATTTGAACTGGAACAATCTCAATTTTGTAAAATTTGTATGAAACAACATGGATATCGTTATGTTGTTCCGTAAGTTTGATACATAACGATATCAATATCGTTGTAGTTATGACTTGAACTAGAACGATATCATTGTCGTTCTATATGAAAAGAAACGATATATATATCGTTTTAGTTATAATTTTGATTGAGACATGTTCAAACTCGTAAAATTTGTATCGAAACGATATTAATCTCGTTATGTTATTTCGTGAATTTGACATATCACAATATCATCGTCGCTCTATGATAACTATGCCATTTTAGTAATGATTTTGACTGAAATGAGTTTAGTGGTGTTACACATGAAAAAAAAAAGATATCTATGTCGTTTTAGTCATGATTTTGACTGAAATGAATTCAATGTCATTACGTATAAAAGGAAACGATGTCTATGTCGTTTTAGTTATGATTTTAATTGAAATGAATGCATTGTCGTTATGCATGAACTGAAACAATATATTTGTAATTTTAGTTATGATATGAAGCTATAACGCTATCAATGCCATAAAAAATTGTACTGAAATAACATGGATGTCGTTTTCTTATTTCGTGGCTTTTAAGAATAAAATGTATAATTTAGAAAGTGTAAGGATCTGATGTGCAATATATTGAGGGCCTGAATTGAAAGGAAAGTTAAAATTCAATGAGAAAATTGTTCAAGATGTATGTGGAAGGATCTGGGTTGCAATTACTTGGAGGACTAAGTTGAAAAGAAAGTAAAATTCATCTAGGCGTGTGCCTAGGCAGTTATTAAAAGTATCCAATTACAGCGAGCACGGGCCTTAGCTCATACGTGACGCTCACCTTGTTTGAAGAATGACTTCGATGTCATTATGTATAGTCATAATGACTTCTATATCGTTATGAAAATGGGTAAAATGGTGTGTATTTGATAATGAAATGATATCTAAATCGTTTTGTGTTTTATGAACGATTTCAATATCGTTATGTTAATCCGTGCAATTTTCGTATTGGAACAACATCTACATAGTTTTTATGTCTCAGGAACGATTTCAATGTCATTATTTGAATGAGTGTATTCTTTGTACTAGAACAATATCAACTACTTTATGTAGCAGGAACGAAGTGTATATCATTACCTAAATATGTAAAATATAAACATATTGGACGTGTACAATATGCAAATTTGAAATGACTGCTTGTAGCCTGATGAGTGCATTTTGTGCACCTATTTAAGTCATTTTACTTGGGTTTCATGTCGTCAAATTATTAATTTTTACTTAATTTAGGTTAATTTTCTTTTGTTTTAGTTTTGGACGTGTTCGAAGCAATTGGAAAGGAAAAAATGTTGAAATTGAAGGAAATCTACAATTTTGGGAATTAAAGTCGACGCTATAGAAATTGAAGGACTTAATTGCACTAATTCCAAATATGGGATGACTTGGAGAAAAATAGCAAAGTTATTGGGCCTGTTGGACTTGCAATTGGGTTAGGATTTCAATTAACAAGTGGAATTCCTAATTACACTAGAATTGATGGGCGCCTACTGTGTGTAAGAATTGTGGGCGCACTATTTTATATAAATAGATGCACAGACAGAAACGTGGGGGGTGGGTTCTTGGAGGCTGAAATAAATTTATAATCACAGTAACCCCACCGTCGCAGGAAAAGAAGGACAGAAACTGCTGGAGATTTTTGGGCTGAATTTATACATATATTGGCAGACAACCTGTTTACTGGCAAGAGGAGAAAGAACGGCTACATGTAGAAAAGAAATTGACGGAAGAAGTGGATTCGGCGCACATTAATTCTTAGTCAAACTTTATCACGTTTGGTCAAATTTTGGTGATGTTGTTCTACTTTTATTTATTCAATTTCAATATCTTGTTAAGCTAGATTTTTATGTGCTAGGATTTACGATGAACCTCGCATTGTGATAACTTAATTATTTATTTTACAATTTGATATTCAAACACGTTTAATGGATTTTGAATGATTTATATACACTTTCTTGCCTCCATAATTAAATGCATGTGATTATGTGAGTTTGGGTGGTTTATTTTATGCATTCGAAAGAAGGGAAATAAACTCAACAAGGTATAAATCATCGTTTTGTTCATAAATGATAGAAATATACCGATATGCATTACGTGAATCTTTAAGTGTTTACAAAACGTCAAGCATTCTTGTTTATTGTATTTGTCATAGAAATATAGTCAAATGGTATGCTAGAATATGTTCAATTCTACTCGAAAGAGATTGTTGGATAAGTTAGAAACATTGATTCTTCAACCAATTCATCGTGTTATCAAATTGTGAAATAGAGGTTAAAAGTGAACTTGTTTGGTGATTCGGGATCCTAGTGCGCTTTTTCATATATTATTTTCTCCAAACTTTTGCATTTAGTTTAATTAATTCATCCATTTTTGTTTGCATTTAGTTTAGTTACAACTTAGTTATAAAAATCAATCATATTTCATGTTTCGGTTAAGGTCGGAATAGGTAAAATCGAACTAGTAAATCTCTGTGGGAACGATACTTGGACTCTAAAATCCATTTTATTACTTGAACGATCCATACACTTGCGGTAATCAAAATCGAATACATTTTCGACGTGTCAAGTTTTTGGCGCCGTTGCCGGGAATTTAACTTAGTTTGATTTTATTTACTTTGACACTAATTCGAACTTTTCTTTTCTTTTATTTTTATTTTATTTTATTTTATTGCTTTTATTTTTGGCTAACCCCGTACTATTAATCTATCTCGTATTTGCACTCTCTCCCTATCATTTTTCAGAGAATTGCATGGTTCTGACTTGGTAAGGTAATGAAACTTTTGCAATGGATAATCCTTACACAGATGATGAAGATATGTTTGGAGGATACTCGAGTTGTTATAATTGCTATGCGATGCATTGTACTGGACAATGTTCGCCCTCGTACTCTTTGTTCGACACGCCGAAACTTATGATATTTAAAGAATATTTAAAGTGTCGGAAGCGAGCAATTGACGAAAACCATGAAGGGTACATGCTGTTCGATGGAGTTGTTAGGCCTGACAATTGGGATGATGACTTCAAACTGGTAGGAGATGGTCCTCCTCTATTTCATGAAAAAGTAATTGCAAAGTATTTTGAAAAATTGGTCAAGTTAGATGAAGGCGAGATGCTTTTGGGAGATTGCATATACTGGGATGAATTTCGTTATTGGGGGTACAATCCACTTGAAAAGGTCATCGGGACCGACTTTTCGTTGCCCATGAATTTAGATTGCGGACCAATCATTCCATCTGATGAGAGTTCAACAATTGAAGAAGAGCCAAAAATTAGTGAAAATTTAATCACAATGGAGTTAAACGAGGATGAGGCAATCAATAAAGAGGAAATCAACTCACATTTTTCCGACTTTATTGATTGTCCAAAAATTGATTTTGTGATTAAACCTGATGAGGAGATACAAATCTACATAGTTGAAGTTGAGTCAGATGGAATAGACAAGTCCTATTATTTTGAAAATAGCAAGGAAGAGGTGTGGAGATCAAATGAAAAGTGGATCAAAGACAAAAGAAGAAAGATGGACAAGGCATCAAAAGCCTTCTTTAGGTGTCCATGATCAACTGCCACATAGTCGAGCTATAGACTATAAACAAGCGCTTGTTGGGAGGCAACCCAACAGTTCTTTTCATTTTTATTTTTATTTATTTATTCTATCTATGATATTAATTTAGGAACTATGTTTAATTTCTTTAATTTTGATAATTGCAGGTCATCGATCATCTAGTTAGATCACAAAGACTTCTCTTGAGCAAAAGTTACATCCACTTCCAGCCAATGACACTTCAACTGCAATTTCTGCCATCATCTGCATCACCACTATCTCCATATTTATCAGGGGAGTATTCGTTAACCACTTACGTGCCTAAGTTTATTTTGTCACTCTACTTTGCACTGCACAATTTTCATTGAGGGCAATGTTTTATCTAAGTTTGGGGGTGGCTGACAGGGTACTCTCGGATAATTATGGATTGTTTATCATTTTTTTTATCTTTTTATTTTCCGTGTGACTGATGAAAAAAAAAAAAAAATCCCGTGTTTTGTTTATTGCTTCATGTGCTTGTGTGGGTTTGATAATTTTGCCGACCATGATATTAAATATTGGACTATGTATGAACTACGAATGATGAAAATAGTGCATTATTAGATTAATCAATACATGTTTGTGTGAGACTTGACATAATTCGCTCACGACACTCATGTTTACATATTGAGTTGATTGTTTAGTTCATTACTTAAAAATAGTTGAACATAGAAAAAGAAAAATCCGAATAACCTCTTTTGAACTAAACAATGACCAATTTTTATTTTTTAGAATAGTTTGGAGATGATTGAACTGTTGCAATGGAGCATTGAGATTGGTAGGGATTCCGTGCATGATATTCTGTGTGGATTTTCTTAGACCAATGAGATGAAGACAATGTGAAAGTTTTAAGTTAGAGATTAGTTTTAGAAACTGGATGGCTAAAATAATAGGGGCATTGCACTAATCATTGAAAAATAAAGACATCTGTTCGAGCCTATTTAACTCGAGTGATTAAGCCTGCAAGAGTTCAAAACTTGGTGCCCTATGGTCTTTTGACTTGGGAGTCATCGGTCTAAAGCTCGCTATAGGGGTTATATAGAAAGCAAATGGAAGATGTCATATATATGGAAAAAAAAACAGAAAAAAAGGAAGAAAAAAAATATATCCATTGATGAATAATATACATCTTCTATGTATGAAATGCATTGATTAGTCCCAGACATCCAGTTGATATAACTATATCTCTAGTGCGAGGCAAGTAACTTAGTTTAATCTAAAAGGTCGAAGTAATAAAAAATAGGAGAGTCTCTACTTGTTGAAGTGTGAACTTGTGATAGTACGATCCGTCCAAACTAAGAGAGGGTAAGGAATAGTGATAAATAAGTTCAACTTAGAACACACCCCGGGGAAATTGAGTGAAAAGAATAAGTTTGGAGGATGTGTATCTTTCGAGCGATGTAAGGGAATATTTGACTACTTTGGGTCGGGTATGAGCTAATTCATGATCTTAATATGTTGGCATGAGTTTTCACACACATACACGTCAAGTTATACATTTAACATGTGGAGATTGATTTGATTTTGCACTGTTGTACTTGTTCACTTTGTTTAATACTTAGTTCTAATCCTAAGACACGACAAGTTATTAAACAAATTTTTTTATGTGGAGTTAAGTTATAATTTTGTTTGAGGACAAACAATAGCTCAAGTTTGGGGGTATTAGCCTTCTCTTGAGTTTTTTCATTTTGGTTCTCAATAAATTCGCTATTTTTAGCTCATAAGATACCGGTGGTGGTTGAGATATATTAGGAGAGTTTTGGTGGAATGCATGATTTGGCTCGGCATCATGTTCAACTTCATCTCCTTCGAAAAGGTGTAAATCATTCTCATCTTCTTCCATGATTGGTGTCAACTATTTCCAATAAACCTCCTCGAGTTCGACTTTATCGGGAATCAATGTAGAATTAACCTCCAGCTGTAAATACTCAATCGTGCAAATTATTAGTCATTCGCTGAGCTAATTCTACAAATTATCCCCACTAAACTTTAAAAAAAGAGAGGCAATTTACCTCTTTCAATTCCAATACGTTATCAATGGTTGCAGAAGCTAACATCTTCGACATTTCCCAAATGACCATTCTTGGAATTGCATTCGGATATTTTGTAGCAAACTTCATTTCTCAAAGTTTGAATTGCTTCAAATGTTCAAATCTATTGTAAAACAAATATTATTATATCACAACACAAATTCATATATAAAAATAATACAAGTCAAGTGTATTGTTTGTTCATACCATTATAGCTAGGGCAAGGCCATGCAACGAATATCGACCTAAAACTCGTCCAAGTCAAGAACAAGTTTACAACACAGAAACAAACACACCTGTACACACACAATTTAAGAGCTCATCAAAGTAATTAAAATCGGTTTAAGCTGAGTTTAAATCTCAGAATAAGGTCATCATGCCAAGGTGGAATTCCTAGTTTAGTTCAGCTCAGTTCGGTTCGGTATAACTTCCAGCTGAAACTAACTCATCTTCAAAAGGAAAGACATGTCACTGTCATTTGGGAAACATCATCATTACAATCTAATTCCCCCTCACACCTTTATCTAATTCAATTACTTTAAAACACGTGGCAAACATCATGGGGCACCCAATCACATTCTTGTAATGATTACTCCCAACATCAACTATATCATGGCACATGAAAGTTGACAAAATGTGAGAATGAGATCTAGATTTACTAGAGAGCAAGAGGCAGCAAAACTGGATTCAATTGATTCAAATGAAAATTACACGGTGCAGGGGAAGTGAGAATAGCGCCTATTTATACAAACTTCAACTAACTAAACGGAATGGAAGGTATGAAATGACATAAATAACCTTTCACAATATTTAATATTCCAATACTCCCCCTTAAGATGGCAAGTGTATGTTTAACACTCCCATCTTGTTAAGTAATGTGGAGAATTTGATCCCAGCCAAGGGCTTAGTTAATAGGTCTACCAACTGCTGTTGGGAAGTCGTGTACAACATCTTGATCTCATTAGCTTGTACATTATCTCTTACCAAATGGCAATCTATTTCTATGTGCTTGGTTCTCTCATGAAAAATCGGATTGCTTGCAATGTGTATTGCTGACTGATTATCACATAATAATAGAGCTGGTCTGCTGTGATCAATGTTAAGGTCAGCAAGTATATTTTTCAGCCAAGTGAATTCACAGACTGCCGCAGCCATCGATCTATATTTGGCCTCTGCTGATGATCTAGAAACGGTGTGCTGTTTCTTTGACTTCCATGACACTAAAGAATCTCCCAAAAATATGCAATAGCCTGTCACGGAACTTCGTGTATCAGAACACGTCACCCAATCAACATCACAATACCCCTTTAGCTTTAGGTCAAACCTTCTCGAGAAGAATAGTCTCTGCCCTGGTGTGCCTTTTATATATCTTAGAACATAATACGTTGCCTCCAAATGTGGCTGTTTAGGTGATTGAAGGTACTGACTTAACACTTGAACAGTATAGGACAAATCTGGTCTGGTAATGGTAAGATATAAAATTCTTCCCATAAGTCTCCTATAAATGCTAGGATCAGCAACATCCTTACCTTCATCTTTCTTTAACTTCAAATTGCAAGGCAGTGGACTATGGGCTGGTTTTGCTCCAAGATAGCCAGCATCAGTCAAAACATCCAGGCATACTTTTTTTGGCAAACGGTTATTCCAATTAGCAACTTCAAGACTTAAGAAATATTTCAGAACTCCCAAGTCTTTTAGCTGGAATTGCTCATTCAGTATAGTCTTAAATTGTCTGATATAACTCAAATCATTTTTCCCCATTATTATGTCATCAACATATATCAAAAGTATGGTAAATGAGCAGCCATCTGACTTGGTAAACAAAGAATGGTCTAACTTGGACTGCCTAAAACCCAGTGACAGAATGTAAGACGTGAGCTTCATGTTCCATTGTCTAGAGGCTTGCTTCAACCCGTAAATGGATTTGTTTAGCTTGCATACCATCTGCTTACCATGCTCCCCCTACTGCTCACAACCTGGAGGTAAAAGCATGTAAACTTCTTCATCCAATTCACCATGAAGAAATGCATTATTTACGTTCAACTGATGAAGGTGCCAGTCTTTAATGGCAGCAACTGCTAAGAGAGTTTTCACGGTTACAAGCTTTGTGATGGGGGCAAAAGTCTCTTCATAATCCAATCTAGGCTGTTGAGTAAAGCCCTTAGCCACTAGATGTCCCTTTTTTCTATCCTCTATTCCTTCAGACTTCATTTTCACCTTAAAAACCCACTTACAAGCAACTGGAGTTTTATGAGCAGGAAGCGATTTAATATCCCAAGTATTACTGGAAACTAAAGCATTGTACTCAGTATCCATTGCTTCAACCAATTAGGATATTGAGAGGCTTCAGCATAAGTTTTAGGCTAAAAAATAGTAGACAATGCCAAAGTATAGTTCCTATGAGAAAGAGACAACAGGTCATAGCACAAATAGTCTTCAATAGGATATTGCTTACCAATGTCAGAGTCTTCCTTCATGGAGTCTGGATGAGGCAGTGGAACTTAAGAAATGAGACTACAATGATAGTCTTTAAGGTAAGAAGGTGCACGTTTGGATCGAACGGATTTTCTGTTAGGTAGAATCATGGGTGATGAATGATCAGTAGATGAAGGCTGTATAGGACTTGAAGGAGCATGAGTTGAAGAAGCAGAAAGCGAAGAAGAATCTGGAGTACTCGGAGGATTAGTAGAATGATTTGGATTAGTAGACAAATTGAGAATAGAAGATGAAGAGAACTCATTAATATGTGAATTAGAGAATATGGGAAACATAGCAGGGTCAGGTGGATTGATACAGTTGGACTTGGACAAAGTGTCAAGTAGAGTAGGATGATGAAAAGGGAAAACATTTTCATAGAATGAAACATCTCTAGAGACAAAAACAGCTCTAGTTTTAAGATTGAAGAGTTTATATGCTTTCATGCCAAAAGGATAACCTATAAAGAGGCAAGGAACAGCTTTATGATCAAATTTTGTTCTGTTCCTCCTTAATGTAGATACATAACAAAGGCAGCCAAAGACCTTAAAATGGCTATAAGATGGTGTGGTTTTAAACATCACCTCAAAAGGGGATCTGTTATTCAACAGTTTGGTAGGTGTTCTGTTTATGATATATGTGGTGGTAAGGATGCAATCTCCCCAAAAAAGCTTAGGTAAATTGGCTTGAAACATTAGAGAACAAGCAACATTGAGTAGATGTTGATGTTTCCTTTCAACCACGCCATTTTGCTGTGGTGTTTCAACATAGCTAAGTTGATGAATGATCCTTTTGGAAAGATAGAATTCTGTCATTTCGAACTCCAGACCATTATCAGATCTAGTGATCTTTATACTGCAGTGAAAGTGAGTTTGAACAAGCTGATAGAAGGACTCAAGAAGGAATTTAGTTTGAGATTTTTCCCTCATAAGGTAAGTCCATTTCAACCTGCTATAATCGTCAACTATGGTTAGAAAGTATTTTGAGCCATCTAAGGAAGGGACAGAATATGGTCCCCAGATGTCATAATGAACGATGTCAAACATGTGCAAAGACTTAGTATTGCTGATAGGAAAAGATGATCTGTGCTACTTAGCCAAAGGACAGACAGTGCAAAGTATATTTTTATTGATATCAATATGAGGAACAGACTTGTGCAAAAGAGAAAGCTTAGAAATAGGTAAATGTCCTAAACGACAGTACCAGAGATCTATATCCACGGTGATATCATTACCAGCAATGGTATTATAAGTAGGAATAGATTTATTACAATCAAAAGAAGAACGGGAATCAAAAACATCATTAGAGAGCAGCAGAATTTCTGAGAATGGTAGAATCAGGTTTGTGTTGACAATGCTGTGAGGTTTGAAGTTGAATTTGAGATTGAGATGGAGGTTGTTGGAAATGATAAAGTCCATGCTCAAGTCTTCCTGCCCCAATCATCCTCCACGTTAAAAGATCTTGTATAAGGCAAGCATCATGGGAAAATATCAGATTACAATTATGCTCAAGTGTCAACTTGCTGACTCATATTAAGTTGAACTTAAATGATGGCACAACAAGGACATTGCTTAAGTATAAAGTAGAAGACAGCTTCACTTTGCCAATGTGAGTAACAGCCACACTTTCACCATTAGGTAGCTTCACAGAAGCACCAATAACTGCAGTCACGACAGCCAAAAAATTGACAGAATACACCTTGTGTTCTAAGGCACCAATGTCAATGCTCCACCTATTCGGTATTGACAAAAGGCCAGTATGCATTTGATTACGTGAAAAGGTAAATGAATCAGGATCTGTAGGAGAAGACGAAGCCATGTCATGTGGTGGTTGATATTGAGTGACATGACTTAGTAACTTTAGCATTAACACGGATAGGATTTGCTGGCATTGATTTGGAGTGATAGTAAGCTGTGAGAGCGAGTTCATCATTCCTGGTGCATCAGTTTTGGGAGTCTGGCCATGATAGACTTGGCTAACAGCATTAACCAAATGAGGTCTTTCATTAGCAAATCTGTGATTAGGAGGGTAACCAATCAACTTATAACACTTACTTTTGATATGACCAGGCATACCGCAATAACTACACACAGATCTATCCCTCCTTTGAGTGGGATTGACAAAATTAGATCTCTGATTAAATGATTTATGCACAGCTCTGCCAGCAAAATACGTAGCATCATGTATAGCCTGTTTACTGGTAGTAACTTCCTTTTATCTCTCATCTTGCAATACAAGAGCGAAAACCTTATTCAACTGAGGCAGAGGATCCATTAATAGAATTTGGCCTTTAACAGCAGCAAATTGCTCGTCTAATCCCATAAGGAACTGCATAATTTGATCCTTATGTTTATGATCAGCATTATCAGTACTCGGTCTATAATTTTCCAATTCTTCCCATAATCCTTTGAGCCTATTAAAATATGAGTTAACTGAGTTATTCGACTGAGAAATTGAAGCTATCTATTTCTTCAATTCATAGATCCGAGGACCATTGCCCTGACTATACCTACCTCTTAATTCAATCCAGATTTCTCTAGCTGAATCCTTATGCATTACACTTGGGTAAAGCTCCTTAGGTATGGAATTGATTATCCAAGAGGAGACCACATGATTACATCTCCTCCAAGCCGTGTACTGAGGATTACCATGCGACGGTTTAGTGATAGATCAATCAACGAAACCTTCTTTATTTTTGACACTAAGTGCCATAGTTACTGCTCGACTCCAAGTCACGTAATTTTCTTCAGTAAGAGTCACCAAAATCAATTGCATTCCAGTGTTATCTCCATAATTAAGGAAGTAGGGACTGCTAGGATCACTCACCAAGCGATTAATCATCGAAATCACATCTGTTCCAGCTGAATCTTCGGCTGATGAATCAGTACAAGCATTCACCTGTTCGATCTTGCTTTGAGCTTCAGCTTGAACGCTATAATCATTCGCTATTGCAATTGGAATAAATTAATAGATTAGATCTGGTCGACAGAAGCAATAAAACCTAATTGGTGAACCTTTTCTGCTTTGATACCATGACAAAATGAAAGAATGAGATCTAAATTTACTAGAGAGCAATAGGCAACAAAACTGGATTCAATTGATCCAAATGAAAATTACACGGTGCACGGGAAATGAGAATGGCGCCTATTTATACAAACTTCAACTAACTAAACAGAATGGAAGGTATGAAATGACATAAATAACCTTTCACAATATTTAATATTCCAACGAAAGCTAACCTCAATAGTCAATCAAAATTAGATCAATGACACACATATTAAGGTCGACACTGTAGATGATTTGATTTAAAACATACAAATTTGCATATTTTCTACTATAAATGGGATTGTAATGGTCCTCGATAGGAACCGAACTCATGTGTACGAAACTCACTTCAAAGTCTCTCCATTAAATTCAATTGCACTATTTTCATATTATTTTAATAATCTTTTACTACTTCAGCATAATTTACATATTTCAGCTCAAATTATCTCTTCTAAATCATCAATGAAGTTGATAAAAGTGATCTAAGTCATTTTTATTTTACGTCCACATGACCCATTGTCATCTCTATTAAACTATTTCGAACTAGAAATGTCAAAATGAATAAGAGGTCATCAGCCCAATACGAGAGCATGCTTGATTTGTAAGAAAATTAAAAGGCAAATGCAAAATTAAAAAGTTGTTAGGGAAAGAGAACATATGTTGTGACTTAGAAGTACAACCGTAGAAAATGTATTTAATATACTAGTAAAATCTACTCATAAATTATTTTTATATTTCACGAACAATTTAATGGGTTAATTTGCAAACACGTCTATGATAATATTCGGTATCGATTTCAATTATAATTTAACTCGCAATATTGGAGGGTACTCGGGTCGTTCGAGCCTAAATTGGGCCTTAATGCAAGCATGTCGATTTAGGCCATCCAACCCATTTGTAGAGTTCAATAATGGGAAAAATTCATTTCCCCTGCTTTATCTTTACCCTATTTCAAAAATAACAAAACAACTTTTACATTTCAAAAATCAGATATTTTAATATATACATACACACATATATAAATATTTATTTATATATATAAATATATAAAAAGATATATATATATATATATATATATATATATATATATATATATATATATATATATATATATATATATATATATATATATAATTAACCCACCCCCACCTCCACCACCCCATCGCTCCGGCTACCGCTTCGAATACTATTTCGGAGATCGCTCCGATTTCGGTGACCTTTCCGGCGTCTGCTCCGATTCTGACAACTCAGGTCACAAGTCACAGTCCAAGTCACAAGTCACAGTTCAGGTCACAACTCAAGTTACAAGTCACACTCCAGGTCACAAATCAGAATTTTGTTCATAGTCACGAGTTATTTTCAAATGATCACATCACATGTCAAAAATTTTATAGGTCACAATTTGTTTATCGGTCATATATCAAAAATTTTGCAGGTCACAAATCAATAATTTTATAGGTCACAGATTATTTTATTGGTCACGGATCAAAAAATTACAGGTCACATATTAATTTTTAGTCATAAATTGTATAATTTTAAGGTCACGGATAGTCCATTATGCGGTCACAACTAGTCTAATCTATGATCACCGTCAACAGTTGTGCCACCAGTTCAACGCTGTCTCTAACAGCATCACCACCACCGTCCACCACCACCACTACACCAACAGCACCAACGCAACCACCAGATCCACCACTATCACCCACCTCCACCACCAACAGCACCCACGCAACCAACAGCACCCCACCATCATCACCGAGCTGCACCCACCACTGGTTGACGATGACAGAGCAACGAACCTTCGCAACCATAAATTAACGCAAGCCACTGCGATACATCCAACAATTGGAAAAAAAAAAAAACCACTGCGCGAGCACCAACACCAGTCAACCACCACAACCACGACGCGACCTCCCCTCCCACGCAGATCACGCCCACCTCGACACAGAGCACACAGATCAGTGGCCACTACGATCCATCCAACCATTAGCAGCAGCATCGCGAATTAGGGCATCTTATTGCGCGACGCTGCTGCAATCGAATTAGGGCAGCGTCGCAACACTACTGTAAATTAGGGTAGCATCGCGCGACGCTATTGCTAGACGCCGGCAGCAGCGTCTGCAAATTAGGGCAGCATCGCGTGACGTAAATTGGGGTGGAGACGAGAAGGAGAAGGGAGGAGACCGTCGGAGAAGCCACCGCCGAGAGAGAGAGAGGGGGGGCGTGAGAGATTTCTGCTGAACGTGAAAAATGAGTTGGGGTGGGGTGTATATAAATTAATCTATTTAATATTATTATTAATATTTAATTAAATCTAAAAAATTTTATCTATATATAAAACTTCTGACTTTTGAAAATAAAAACTTGAAATCTGATTTTGAAATTTGGATCTTCAAAAGTAGGAGAGAGTGTAATTTTCACTTCAATAATTGTCTCTATGTAAAGTTAATTTGTGCATCGATCTTTATGGAGAGGTCGCATATGGGATTGGAAGGGGGGCAATCGTGAACCAAATTTCCATTTTTGATTGTTTAGAAATTTGTGTCACTGTAAATTTCGATTTTGCCTTAATTTGTCTTATAAATAAGAGTCGTCTATAAAATTTTATGCAATCATTATAATAGAAGAAAGACGTGTTAGAGAAAATAGTCTGTGTTTTTTGTTTTTGTTTTTGTTTTTTTTTTTTTTGTAAACTCCTTTTCATCATAGTAAATTAAAATAACGACGAAAAAGAATATAATCTCACATTGAGGTAAATCTCTATAAATATTCTGTATCTTTATTTGTTTCTGCAAATTGATTGCAATCGATGAAATAGAATTATGCTTTTAATTCTCAACAACATGAACATACATAATGGATACTGCAAAATTGATAGATTGAAAAGATAATAAGTGGAATGAGAACTTGAAACTCGGCCTTCAGCAATGTTGTATAATAGTTTAGGACATTTGATAAGATAGACTGAACATAATTAAGTGTAATAAAACACAGAGAAGTATGTAACAAAACTGTCAATTTTTTTAACTAGTTGACTGCAAACATGCTACGTAGATGGTACATACATGTAAACACTTGCTCAAACACTCGGAGACGAGAAAGGGGTAGCAATTGATTAAATGCCTTTAGGTCTCAAAGTAATGCATGTTTGCTCCTTTACAAGGAATGGCAATTTTCTTGTATAGCTTCAGTCGAAATTGTCGATTCTTTAAAGATAGTATTCCTGGGCAGCAAGTCCTCAATCTGTGAGCTTTCTCTCAATCTGATGGAACATTACACAGGTTGCTCGGACGAGAACATATAAATTGGGCATGTACTGAACTTAAATCCTGGTCCCTTTCTAAGTTGATAAATCCGTCGTGCCTCTACTCCAAAGGTTTAACTGCAGTTCGAAGGTAAAACAGACAAAATTATCAAGGTGGCCAATTTCTCTAAAGAAAGACAAGCAGCCGACTTAGCCATTGACATGATGTAATGACTCTAATACGGCCCCACATCGCACCCTATTTGAAAATATGGGTCATCGTGGACATCCATTCTAAAATGAGGGATGAAAAGTAACGACTCTAAAGTCTAAAGACTTGTTGGGTAAGGTGGATTGTAGAGTACCATGCACCAAACATACACTAATTGTGTCTCAACATTCTTAAGGTTTGACATGTGGGCTAAGTACCCTCTCCTTACAATCCGGTTTTAAGGATGTGTTACTCCATGTGGTTATAACACTTAATGTATTCAGGTTACCAAATTTATCGCATTGGCACCCAAAACCCCCAAGTGAAAAAGAAAATCGATGAATAGATCGTATCTACCTTGTCTGAAAAATATTTTGAATCATCTGTCGCGGAGATTCAAGTGCTCCATTTTCTAACTGAAGTAACTCATCTGAAGTGAGTTGCCAACCAAGGGCACCTAAATTTTCTTCAGCCTGTTTGATTGACTTGACTCCAGGAATTGGAATTGTACCTTTGCAGATGCACCAGTTTATTGCAACCTGCCAACAGAATCTTAATTAAATGACTGAAGTCCGAACGATGAGAAGAAGCCCTCAGCCTTTTTTTTGTGTGTGTGTTTAAATTTATGTTTTCTTTAATTCAACCACCACATAGAGTATTCAAGAATACTGATAGCAAGGGTAGCCCTATAGACTAGCAAGCACACTGTCTCAAGTTGCATGCAAGTGCCAACAAAATATATTACAATTAACAAAACCCACTCCAAGGGATTTATTTTGCACGCAAAGACACCACCGAGGAATAATATTACTCCACAATATGTAAGAAACAGACCACACAAATTATACTAAATACTAAAAAATATTTCAGATTTAAGTCTGTAAGGGTCAAAAATACCATAAATGCTAATAGAAGTCTAAAAGAGAGTTAAAATGAAATACCTGAGGAAGAGTTTTGCGCCTTTTTTGCGCGATTTCTTTAAGTGAATTCAGTAGAGGCTCCAGTCCTGGTAAAATTTGTCTAAATAGAAGACCACTAAAAAATCACAGCATTATATTGAATGAGAAGCATAAAAAAATTGCTAACAGCTAAAGACAATCTAAAAGTTGCTCTAACAATTGAAAAGATGGAAAGATGTATACACACCGAGGCCCACTTGGCAGATTGGATGGACTATATTTTCCGGTAAGCATTCCAAGTCCCAATGGAGTATACGAAATTAAACGAATACCCAGAGAGTCACATATATTCTTGATCTCCATCTGATTTTTTCCCATGCTCAACAGTGAAAATTGTACCTGAAATAGATATTTTGAGTGGCATGAGATTTACATCTCAGAACAGAAAATATAAATTAAAATTGCATAAGGGTATGAGAATGGCACACGAGGATAGGCTTCTTACTCAAATAATTATAAGTTTTAAGAAACCTTAAATCATGCAATGTATTTCTAAACCAATAATAACATTTTGTGAATTAATGTTGGTAAAGTAATATCAGCTACAGTAAATTACTTGTAAAGTAATAGGAGTGCCCAACAATCTTTATTAAAAAGCTATTTTGTAAAACTTAGTATTTCATCTCGGTATATCCTCATAAGCAATGACTGGTGGTATCCATTGGGAAAATGACTTGGATTGTCAATTTTTCAGTGGTTCACTCACTATAATAGTAAATATCAAAAGGAAAATCTCAATTGACAAGTCATAGGGTTTAGCATACTCGATAAATATTGCACTACCTACAATGAAAAAACTGAAAAAAATACTTGTAATTTCGTGAAAGATGCATTATTGTAGCGATTGCAAAGGAGTCACTCGCTCATCTTAAGTACTTAACTCAAATCGACTAATCACTTAATATGCACACGAAGACACAAAGAACACTGAAGAAGATATAAATTGATAGAAACTTATTTGAGCCTGTTTTTGTTGTAGTTATTAGCAGTTAGCAATAAGGCCACGACATCATAAGACGGTTCAAGTACTTTACCCTGTTACCTGACAGAAGTAAATTTAAGTTCATTGGAAATATAGAACATAACATTCACCTGAGCCGAGCACAATGGCACTCCTCGGGCATTCAGGTAATTGTATATTTTTAGTAGCTGCTTTGGCCCATAATTGCTCACACCAACTGCTCGAACTAAACCCTGTTTCCCAAAATATCCATCAGTTGGACATCAATTTGCAATTATAATGATGAGAGTGTAAAATTTCTACTTCAAAGAAGTGAAAAAATTGAGTTTCAGTAGTTCATAGGAAAAAAAATCAGAGGAAATAGTGCAAAACATATCAACAAGAATGACAAGAAATATCCACACAACAACAAGAAGAAACAACATATTTTTATGCTGGTATTCATCATTATTTTCATTGGACAAAGATATGCTATAAGTTCATAGTAACCTTATCATACATTGCCACTAAACCATCCCAAAGAGCTCGCTCTTGCAGCGGAGCATAATTTGCAGTTGACCAGTGTAATTGTCCTATTCCTATTTGCTCAATTTGCATCCGATCCAATGAAGACCTGAAACATTATTCTGCATCAAGATTTATCTACTTAGGCGAATAGCCAAAGCTATATATATATATATATATAATCTCAAGGCAGTCTCATTATCCCACATTCCATCAACTAGCTGCAACAGATACTGGAAAAATAAAAATCGAGAACTTGTACATGCTTTGAAACGATGTATTCAAACAGATTACCGGCTCCATTAGGTTTATTCAATATTGTATAATTAGACGAAGATGATGCATACTTGCAAGCATTCACAAATTGACCGGGTGTTAAGCGCCATGGGTATGCAGCAAATTTTGTAGCAATAACAATGTTATCCTGCACCTGCTTATTTCCTGAACATACAAATAGCCAAATTTGTATTCAGCAAAAAATTCTAACGAATATCTTCATCTTGAAATTTAATTAACATGGATCCCCATATGAAACTAGAATGTTAAACTAGTTGGGAAGCAGATAATCCAATTCATGTGTACCATCCAATGGCTAGAATTCAGATGTTACCCCCCAACCAATGCAGTGCGAAACAAGGAATTCAAGCGAAAACCTTAAAAACACGAATTTTGGAATCCACCAAATTATGAAAATTTAAACTCACGAATTTTATTAATGAAAGATAATAATAATTAAAAAAAACAATGAGATAACCCCGGTTTACATGAAAACCTAGTTTAATAAAACTAAAATTAATGAAAACTTAGTTTAAATAAACTAAAATTAAAAAAGAATTCGAAATAAACTAAACGACAAAAATAACGCTAAAACATTAAAAATCAGTTTTCGAGTCCTAAACGAACTCGGATAGCCAAAATTCATCGTACGTCATGGAGTAGCAATGAGTTTTACTCGTATCGTCATCTTTCCGGAATGGTATTATGAGTCTAAACCGGAACTCGGACGTTCTCTCTGCAGTATTACTTTTTCCTATTTCGATTCAATTCTTAGATATATTCTATGTCACCAACCCACAAAAAAAATATAATAATAAAAATAAAATAAAATAAGCATGAATTTGTAAAACTTTCATAATTAGAAGTGGATAATATTAAATTCAGTACAACGTTAAACTCAAGCCAGGATTTTTCTAATTGCACCATTCATAAGATTTCCTTTTCAAACTAAAACAGCTGTATGCATTTTATCAGTGATTCAGTAAGATAGCCAATCTTGAATACCATTTTAGTTTAAGACATTACAAATAAAATAAATAAATAAAAGCTTTCTTGATTAAATGCCAAGTTAGCTGAACTTCATAAAATAAGACGGGTAAAAAGATCAACCTTCAAACTCTTGGATGAACTTCCCGAGAAGCTTCTCGCTTTGTCCATTCAACTTTCCAGTCCCATAAGAATCGGCCGTGTCAAACAGGTTAATCCCATTCTCAACCGCAATATTAAAGACCTGCTGAAGTTCACTGTCCATAGATTCTTGATAGCCCCAAAGAAGCTGATTACCCCATGCCCATGTCCCAAATCCCATCGGAGACACACTCAATGGACCCATCTTCACCTGTTAATCCCATATAATTTGACATCACAATACAGGAACTGATGAACTACAACATCACTCATTTTCCACGTGTGCAATATACAAAATTACTAAAATCCACACAGGTAAACTGGCTTATAATGGAAGGGAGCCCAATTTCTTATAGTTATAAACCCACAAACAAAAGTTAATTTGAACAAATTTTGTAGGATAATTGTTTCAATATCAAATACCAGATTTACACACTGGATACCGTATATGCAGATTGGATACCGGATTTGCAGTATGGATACTGTATATGCAGTGGTAGATACACCGATTTTATATATCATAACAGATTAAATTGTACATATAACAAATCTAATGATTCGTTGATTACAGTATGAAATAACAGGTAATTTAAATAATTACAAAACATTTATATGCAACATCAATATGCAGATCGAGCTACGCAGGTCGCGCTCGCACACAAGTTCAAGATCCGAAGCCAATTTCGGTCCAAGATTTGCACCCCCCATGCGCGCACGTGGAGAGAGTCTCTATGCTACACATGATTACACCATTCTAAAGTGCAATCCTTTATAAAGTGGTTTTAAATTTCCTCCACTTCCAATTTGGGACAATGTTTAAATATTTATTTTTCCAAAAACAACTCCTTTCACATGGCATACTTTGAGCTTCAATTTCTCATTCACTCAAGCATTATTTTTGACAAGTATATGATTTCGATGTACTCACGGAGAAGAACACAAATCAACTTTCATCTTTCAAAATAGCCAAGCGGGTCCGCTCAAAATTAGTGCCAAAGTCAGCCCACAACTCAATATTTCCTAGTTTTCCAACAAATTATAGGTCTAAATCTACATAAAATCAGATATTAACATATGGACAAGAAACTAAATCCGCACAACAGTAAGGGAATTAATCATATGGATTTTAAAATTATAAGTCAGCAATACAAAACACAAGTGTTGACATACAACACGAGCAATTCACGTTTTTGTTGGGGTTGGATGGAATTACCTTTTGCCAGGGCCAGAAACGCGGGAATCTGAGGTTCTTTAACAATGGCGGGGAAGAAGCAGTAGACTTATTGGAAGAGGCAAAACAGCTTATGTATGCAGTGGGTACTGAAATTGACGGAGAGAGAGGCATTGCAGATGTTGCGTCCTTCTTCTTTGTTCTTTCGTGGATTTTAAGGTGAATGAATTGGATTGTTTGTTGTGTGTTCTGTGTTTTTGATCAGTGAGATGGATGGATAAGAGATGTGTTCTATGGCCTACTTGGAGTTTTGGGTATAGGTTATGAGAGGAAACAAGGCTACGTTTACTTGCGCTGAAAAATGGGTGAGAAGAAAATAAATTTTAGGGAAAGTAATTGGTTAAAAAATATTTTGTAGTAAATTGTTAATTAAGTGTGCTTAATTGTTATAATTTTTCATCCGAAATTTTTTTTAAATTTTATGTTCGTTTGGCTTTATTTTATATGAAAATTGTCCATTAAAGTGATAATTATTTCCACAATTGGTTATAAAATTTGTTTCTATTGTCAAGAAGCAAAAAAAAAAAAAATATATATATATATATATATATATATATATATATATATATATATATATATATATATATATATAAATTTTCAAGAAAATTATTTTTTAATCAAAGTTTAGTATTCGTTTGATTTTGTTTTACATAAAAATTGTTCATTAAAATGAAAAAAAATTTACAACTGGTGATAAAATTTATTTTCATTGCAAAAAAAAAAAAAAAAAAACTTGGAATTGCATTTTCCCACCAAAATGGTGGGAAAAGCAATTCAACAAAAATCAAGAAATAATGTCGCGTGAGGTAGGGAGAGGAAAACATTTTGTCTAAAAAATTAAACATGTCAAAAAGTGGGAAATGGAATTCATTTTCTATTTTCCTTGAAAAATAAGATATATCAAACAACGCATAAGTGGAAAATGACTGGGATTTTTCCACTTTTTGATCACTTTAAAAAAAACAAATTGGGAATTTAATAGCAAAATCTAAAAATACCCTTTCATTTCTCACCTCACACTTACGACCGAAAAAGATGGAAGAAAAAGAAAAAAAAAAATCTTAGTCGGAATCCAGTCGATCACAACTAGGGCTGGACAAAACTCTCAAACCGAACTAAACCCGAATCAAACTGAACTGAATTGAGCGGTTCTTCATAGGGATGACAATTCGAACTGTTAAAACCGAAAACCGCAGTTAATTGAAACGAGTGGGGCGAAAAAAACCGAACTTATGGTGCAATGGGGCGGTTATGGTTTTGATTTTAATGAACCGCTTCATTTAGGGACGGGTATGTATTTAGCGATGGTGCACCGCCCCGAACCGATTATCCGTTAAAAAAAAATTTAATTGGACTTTCCATCATTCTTTTCCAAAATTAATTGGGTAATTTTGACAATTGGGCTTCCTAAAATTCTAATCCAATTAACATTAAGTTAACCAATAATGAATAACCTAACACTATTTATAGTTTTTAACCCAGTCCACTGCCGAGATAGTCTCATTTAAATAATAAATATACAACCTACATGTTAAAAGTTAAAACCATGTACTGTGACTCCTATCGTAACCCTACAGTCTCCACTTCTCTTCCACTCAAATCCGTCGCCGCTCTGTCTCAGCTCACCCTCACCGCTCACCATTGAGAAGGTAACGATTAAAAATTGATGGACTATCTTTCCTCAACTGCTTCTCGCTGCACTTAGATAGTATGAGATGTTTCTTCTTTCTATAGTGACAACTTTGAGAAGCGACAAAGAAAATCCCGCCCTCTTTCTCGAAGAAGGATTCTTACATCCCTCACAAGGAAAATCCTGCCCTCTTTCCAGTAAGTGTCGATTTCTTCCTCCCTAGTTTCAGGATGATTATGAGTGTTCTTGATGATTCTGATGTTTAGTTTTTGGAATTGTACATATTTGAGATCTTAGGATTTGTTTAATTTGGCAGTATTTCTATTGATTCTGTAATGGTTAATGAAGAAGAATGTATAAGGTTTGGTTTTCAATTAATATTGGTAGTTTAATGATTAGTTTTGGTTTTTTTCTCCAATTACCCTAATTCCGATCAATTTTGAGTTTTTTCATGATGCATCCGAACTTTATTGTTCACAATTTATCATGTTTAAAATCTTGGGATACGTTTAATTTAGTAATCTTTCAGTTGAATCTGTAATGGGCATTACATAAAGATTGATAAAGATTTGTTTATGAATAACATTGATAGCCTTATGATTAGTTTTGATTTCTCTCCAGTTTCTCCAATTTCAAATCTTTTTAAGTCTTCAAGGTGATTCAGGTGTCTAGTTTTCTTTTTTTAATGGAACATGTTTGAGATCTTGGGATTTATTTGATTAAACACGATTTCTATTGAAATTGAACATGTGATGTGCATTGAAGAATGACCTATTAAGTTTTGTTTTTTAGCCAGATGATTTTGTCTTTCCTTTATTTTTTTAATGGCCAAGATTACATGAAATCACAAATTCTTCAGCCTTCTCCTGCTTTCAGGAGGTGATTGTGGATTCTAATCAAATAAAACCGCCGAACTTAAACTACTGGCTCTAAATATGGTCAATTGATGTGTTTTATTTTTCAGATGTCTTGACATTTTTATTTTTATTTTATTGACCTTTCTTCATATTTTTTTTTTCAATTTGACGGTTGGAGTTTGGATTTATAAAAAATAATTTATTTTCGTGGTTATTAACCGAACCAAGTTATTAATCGAGCCGAATCGAACCGACTTTCGTGGTTATGGTGCGGTTATGGTATAAACAAAAATTTGGTGGTGCGGTTATGGTTTTGGCGGAACCGACCCCGAACCGAACCGTTACCATCTCTAGTTTTTCATAAGTTAAATATCTGAACGGGTATTTGAATCCAGAACCTACGGGTTTGGTTCGGTTCTCGGTTCTAGAACCGAATAAGAATTGAATTTAAATAATATTTTTAATTTTTATATTGCATTAATTAATTTTTTTTAAATTTTTCTAAACAAATTAGCAAATTAAATAATTTGGTGATTAATGTTCTAAATCTCAATTCAAGTCCATGCCTAACTAGTCCAACTCAACCCAACGCAACCAAATTTCTAAATTCAATTTTTTGATCCTATTATTAATTTTATTCTTAACTCAACATATAGGTCTTTTTAAATTTTTATCATTCTCTTTCCAATTTCACAATTTCATTTGGTAACCACCGAGTTAATGACCCCAAATCATTTGATAAATTGAAAACATACATCTACATGCCCAAATTGAAATCGCTAACTGCCGAGTCTGACTTCCACTCTCAATGCTCATCGAAGTCGCAACCTCCAACTAGGGGTGTAAGCGGTCCGGTTTTTGCGGTTTTTGACAAATTTTCAAGCCAAACCGTTTTGACCGGTTTGAGAAAAGCTCAAACCTAAACCAAACCGTTTTGACCGGTTTGAAAAAAACTCAAACCTAAACCTAACGGTTTGGTCCGGTTTTAAACCGCCGGTTTCGCGTATATTTTTTTTATGTCTAGTATCTACTTTTATGCTATTAATTCAATATATATTTATATCTTACTAGAAATAAATCTAAAACAAACTAAATATATTTACTATAAATTTAAATACCAACAAAATAAAAGTAAAAGCACAAAAAACTAAATCATAATTTTTTATTCGCCCTTTTGACGTTTTAGAATAATACTTTACGATAGAGATACAATACAAGTCCACTAAAATAAATATAAGGTCCAAAAAAACATAATAATGTCCCTTTTCAACTAGCAAAAGGAATAAACGAATTAATTTTGTCACAGAACTCAAGAAATATCAAATTTTGTCACAGAACTCACAGAACTAACAAAAGGAAGAAACATTCACATACTCAAGAAGCCATAAAACTCATGATCAATTTTGTCTTTCATACACAAAAAAAAAAAAAATTTAATTAGCAAATTGGGAAAAAAAATAATAATTAAGACACGGATCCATCTAATAATGGCTTCCAAAAGACAAGATGCAAATATTTTTTCTCCCCCATTCCACTATATATACCCACCTTCATCTTCTGCAATTTAATACGGAATTATACATATTCTCTCATATGTAAACAAATGTCTTTTGCGCACCTCATAGCCCGAATTTCAACTTTAAGCCTTACTCACGATCAATAAATATGTAAACAAATTTCAACTAGAAAGCGACAAAATTTCAATTTTAAACCTTACTCACAATCAAATAAATATGTAAGAACCTAAAATAGTCTAATAATACTGGCGAACGTACACTACCGGCGACTGGGAGGTTCGATATTTCGAGGGCGTTGACGATTTGGGGGAAACTAGGAGGCGCCGCGGGGAGTGAGGCTGCGACCAGCGAGTTGCGAGTGAGAGGAATGGAAATTGGAAGATTAAGGTTGTGACTTGTGAGTATATGGACTTGAGTTGAGCTGTTTAGTGCTACTTCTTTCAAATTTGGGCCTTTTTTTTATATATAATTAGACTTGGGCGGGTCATAAATCTTAATAATTAATAGAAAATTAGAAATTGACAAAAATACCTACAAAATGACAAAATTATTCAATTTTACAAAATTGAAATTTTAGATAAATTTTCAAAAAAAATCAATTTTTTATTTTTTTATTTTATATATTTTTCGCCTGTCCGGTTTGGTTTCAAACCATAATTAAAATTTTCAAACCTAAACCAAACCGTTTTTGACCGGTTTGGTTTGGTTCAAAACCATTTCGTTGACGGGTCCACGTGGCACCAAACCGACGGTTTCGAAATTGCGGTTTCGGTTCGATTTTTCGGTTTGGCGGTTTTTGCTTACAGCCCTACCTCCAACCACGACCACCGATCGTTAACCATTAGAAATCTGTTAAAAATTTTAATTATGGTACGGAACCAAACAGAACTGAACTGATCCGAACCCGAACGGTTCCATAATTATAATTGGACCCGATGATTCCATTTATTAAATACCCGAAAATTTTGGAGAGAATCGAACCGAATCGGACCATGCCCAGCCCTAATCACAACCTCGCTCACAGTCGACAACCCAACCATCACAACCATTCACAGACGAAGTGATCTGAACAAGGTTAGTTTTTTTGTTGTGATTATAGTTTTGATTTTTTTGAATAGTAAACTTTAGATTTAACATTTATTTAGTTTTTTGTTCATTATTTAAGTAAATGGTTAAGTAAAAATGTTGGAGAAAAATCGATTTTCGGCAAGAAATGGAGTTTTTCGATGAGAAAAACCGATTTGGTAGGCTGTAAACAGTCGGCCCACGTTAAAATTTAATTATTTAATTTTTATTTAAATTAATTTTATTAATTATTTTTCCTTTTGATTTATTTTGTTTATTGTTATATATATATATATATATATATATATATATATATATATATATATATATATATATATATATATATATATATATGGTAAAATTTATAAATTTAAAAAATTTATTCATTTTTAAATGAAATATATAGTTTTAAATTGAAAATTAATAAATTAGACATTCTTTTTAACCAAATTACAAAATTTATTTTTTTTTCTTTTTTTTTTTCAAGTGTAAATTTTTTTAAAATTAAATATTCTATTTGAACAAATCTTTAATTTTACGTAAATAATATTCATATTCTTTATTTATTTTTTATAATTTTTTTATAATTTATAATTTATTATTATTATTTTTTGGTAATAATTTAAGAATATCTTAATTGTTTTCTCCATATTATAATTTTTTTTCAATTTAAAATACTTTTTAATGTTCTTTAGTCGGCCCTAAACAGTCCCAAGTTAAAATTTTATTATTTAATTTTTATTTAAAATAATTTATTATTATTTTTCTCCTCCTTTTGATTTATATTGTTTATTCTTTATTCTTTATTAGTTACAATGGCAAAGTTCTCGACTTCCCCAATCACTTCCCTCAACTTTGTGAAGAACTAATATATCGACAGATCATTCTCGCTATCGAGTATGCCGAATGCAAGAGGGTAAATTTAGATGTTGACATCTTGACATGTAGCAATAATTAACTTGTCTTCATATCTAACTTTCAAAGTTGTATCATCGACTAGAATTAGGGTTCACATCGCATTTCGAAATCTTCGAGTGCATTGTCCAAAAATCATGAAGAAAACTTAAAGCAATTTTTGCCCTCCGTCTCAATAAAAAAGGCCGAGCCATGATTAGTTGTTCCCATGTTATTGCAATACCTCACCAATTTAGCATAGCTCTCTTTGGCCGAGACCATTTAATCCTTCATGCACATTATTTGGCCTTTCAGGCCTTCGGTAGCTCATGACCACTCCATACTCTCGACGAACGTCGTTAATGATTTTTGAAGGTCTGTAGATCGTCTGTGGGTCCTGATACTTGTGCATTATCTGTCGACCAATAAATCATGTTCGATCTTGCCTATAATCATGTTAACGAATTCCCATTGTGCAAGTATGTTCCCGATTATACTTACGAATGACAAAGAACTCATTCGTGTCCATTTTCTTCGTTTACAAACGCCAACGGCAACTATCATCGACGCAAACAATCGTCAACAATGACTTGTTTGATTTCTTAACTTTGAACTCAAAGTTGTATTTCAATGCAATTCGATATGCAGCTTCCTACAAATCTTTCTTTGTTTCAAACAGTTGCTCGACATATAAATCCTCATAATCGGGAACCACACGAATAGAATTAGATGACGGTCCACTCGTTACACCCCTGTGCTCCCACCCCACTCATGTCTCCGACGGGATAAAATAATCAAATCCTTATTTGTAAATTCATTATCGTTCTCGTTGTCGTGAACTACCTACGGAATTCTGTAAGTAACAGTAAGATCACGATGAGGAACAACTAGCTCAAAAATAACTACATCATCTTCACGAGCTATCTCCACAGTGTCCCAAAAATCATGGCATTGTGATCCTCTCTAACCAAGTCTTCGTGTCCACCTTGGATGACATCCTTCCTCACTAAAGTCACACAAAGAGGAGTCATGTACATTTTGTTCAATTCAAATAAATAATTCACTTTTTCATCACAAGTAACCTCCATCGATGGAATCAGAATAGATGAATCATCTTTGAACCGAAATCTCAATTCCATATCGTACTGAGAGGGATCGACATTCAGCTTGTTTTGTAAATCGTGGTACATTCCTCCATATGTTGTACTCTCCGTTATGAAGATTGGAATACCATCATGTTTATCACTTGTTCATCTCCTTATACATTGATATTTCTCATCTGATTCGAAGTTAGCAAAGAAACAAATTGGCATTATAATCTTATCTGCAAGACGAAACAGATTTTTTTAAGAAAATACATAGTTATTCGACTCGACTAGGTAACAATATTTTTTTTAAAAAAGGCGGAACAGCCTAAGAACAGTTGGCTATTAACACCCAAAACAGCCGGCTATTAAACGTAAAAAAATTTCGACTATTTTTATCCATTAAAACGTATAAAAATTTAATGAAAAAGAAATAAAACATACGTAAATATACTTACCGATTCGAAATAATTGATATTAAAAAAGATTTCCTTTTTCAGTGTTCAATAAATTTCAGAGATTTTAAGGTTGAAGCAGATGAAAGTTGAGAGAGTTTTTATCTGTATTAGAATAGATAGATAAGAAAAGTTGAGTGATTTTAAAATTTTAAGTGAGAAGTGTTTGATTTTCAATTGTTAACTAAAATAGTAATATTGTCTTTTAAACAAAAAAATATTTTGCAATTGTATAACTTATTTAATGATATTTTTGTCTTTTAAAAGGCCAATGTAAAAATATAGCATAGTTGAAAAGTTAAAGTGAAAATTCGGCTTTTTGACGTGGTCATTCTTAAAAGTACCCCAAGTTATGAGAGTTTACCATAAACAATTTTTTTTCTAATTTTATTTTATAAGTAATATTTTACTTATAGATAATATTTTAATTATAATATAATAGTTTTTATAAATAATTTTTAGTTAATATATTTTTATTTACAAATTAGTTTTGAACAAAATATTTTGGTTTGAAATAATTACTTTATAGAAGGTAAAATTAGAAGTGAATATGAGAAAATGATCAAAAAAATAGTGATTTGGTGGATTGAGAAAATTAGTCAAAATTACAATATACCGATTTTGAGTGATTTTTAAACCATTTATAATCGATGCCCAAAAAACTAGCAAACATCGATTTTTTCAATCACTCTTAAATGATGCCACTCAAGCGAGCCCTTAAGGTAAGGTAATAAGTTATACAATTTTTTTTAAACTCATTTTCCCCCAAACTCATTTTAATATCACATTCTTCCATTGAAATAATTTTACATTTAAATCCAAAAAAAAAAATCTAATTTTTTAATCAAACATTTTTAAAAATCACTATCACAAAATTTATTCAAAATAAAAATGGGACTCAAACAACTTTAAATAAAAAGGTTTTAGAACTTTATTGATAACATTTTTTTTAAGTGCAATTATTGGTAATAGTTGATTGAATAGGAAAGACTAAATAAATGTATAATTTTCATAATTCAATTTGAATTTTTAAAAACTTTTAAAAAATATCTAAGGTAAGGTTCAATGAACTTTTATCTTTTGCCCTTGTTTGGTTCCATTATTTTCAATATATATATTTCTCTCTTTTATTTTCAACCACACATTATTCAATAAAATAATATTACATACAAACTCAAATTTTTTTCTTATTTTTTAACCACATATTCTCCATCAAATCACTATTCCAAAATGCATTTGTAGCAAGAAAAAAAAAAAGGAACTGAAACAAGCTCTTTATGTTTATTTTCAGAATTAATAAAGTTTTTATATACTTCTATAAATTTTTATTTAAAAACTCTTTTATAGAATTCATTTGTTTTGCAAACTTTCATTTGACATAAAAAAAAAAAAAAAATCTGGCATATAACTTATTGCACATATTTCTGAATCATTAATTGCATGTTCAGATGATCAACAACACACAATAACAAAATTATATCTATAGTGTCAATAAAAATATTTTTTTAAAGAATATAAAAAATATAATAAGTCACCTAAATTAGAAAAGAAACAAACAAAATATAAAAAAAAAATATTTCAATACTCTTTGATAAAAAAAAAAAAAAAAGATCTCTAATATACAATATCATAGATGTGTTCAAATTTATATAAAGTTATTAAATTAAACAAGCAACCAATATATAAAATAAATTTAATTTGTAGTTTTATATAATTTTGATTACAAAATTGATCTCTCTCTCTCTCTCTCGAAAAATTGAAGGAAATCATGAAAAAGAAGAGTGAAATTAATTTTTATTTACAAAATGATAATTTGAATAGGAAGAATAAGAAATGGTGAAAAAGATGACAGAAAAAATACATAAAAAATTAAAAAGAGAATGATAGTAATATAATGTTGAGGAGGGAGAAAATATTAAATTTTTGTATCATAGCTCTAGTTTTCGTAGATTGAAAAATGAAAATGAGAAATATTAGATATATTTTTATTTTTTTTTTTTTTGTGAAAGTTTTTTAAAATCTTGGGGTCAATGAAATTTTTTATGAGATTGTATATTTGTATTTTCTCTTGAAAGTTAGTACATGAATAATTTAATAAAAAGTATTAATATTTTAGATACTCAATAACTTTTTTTTTTTTTTTTTTTAAGATGAAACGAGTTTCATTGAACATCACAATAGCAAACGGTACAAGGAGGATACTCCATAACTGTTCAAAGTTCATAAAAATTTATATTAAATATATCCCAAGACATCAATGGTGCTAAGAATCTTACCTTTACTTAAAACATGTATGTCCCCCATTAAAATTATAATTCATTTTTTTCTCTATTATAATCAAAACCATACATTCTCCAATAAAATAATATTACACGTAATCTAAAAACTTTTTTTTTTTTTTAACCACACATTTAAAAAAAAAAAACATTATTTTAACCATTAAAATTTCAAATAATGGAGGTCAAACGGGAGCTTAGAGAGATGTACTTCTTTCGTGCTCGTATGTTGACGCCCTACCAAAGTCTCAAAAACATACCTTTAAAAGTCTAGATTGAATGCACTTAGATTTTTAAGCCCTTGTTAGACAACTATTATACAATGAGGTTTTTGAGAAAAAAGAGTTTTGAAATTATGATTTTTTAAAAATGTGTAGATAAAAACAGTACAAAAAATTTTGAGTTTTAGTACAAAATATTTTAATGTTAGGTTAAAAATAAGTTTGACAAAAAAATTGTTTTAATGGTTGTCAAACAAGGGCTAAATCTCTAAAAGTCTTTAATTAATAGTTAGAGGAAATTACAAAAAACCAGGGGTTTTAACTTTCAAATTCAAAATTCAGGTCCAATATTTATCTAATCAAAAATCAGGTAAAAATTAAATATTTAAATAATATTATAATACTAATTTTTCAAACCCTAATTCATTTTCAATCCATTTTTTTTCTCTCTCTCTCTCTCTCTCTCTCCATTCCTCACCGCCGCCCTCTTCCTCACCGCCGCCGCCGCCGCGCCTCCGCCTCCCTCTCTCCTCCCCTCCCCTCCCCTCCCCCCCTCCTCGGCACAGCAGCGAAATCGCTGCTGTGCAGCAGCGATTTCGCTGCCGGAAAGGGGCAGCGAAATCGCTGCCCGTGAGCAGCGAAATCGCTGCCGGAAAGGGCAGCGATTTCGCTGCTGTGAGCAGCGAAATCGCTGCTCACAGCAGCGATTTCGCTGCCGGAAAAGGGGCAGCGAAATCGCTGCTCCCAGCAGCGATTTCGCTGCCCATCCGGCAGCGAAATCGCTGCTGCACCGGCAGCGATTTCGCTGCCGGATGTGCAGCAAATCGCTGCACATCCGGCAGCGAAATCGCTGCCGGTGCAGCAGCGATTTCGCTGCTGCATTTTATTTTATTTTTTTTTTTCTTTCTTTTTTTTTTTTTTTTTGGCTATTGAGTGATGTTATTGTTGGTGGATCTATGATTGTTATTGTTGGTGGATCTATGGTGGTGGTGGCGATTTTGTGGCGGGGGCGGCCACGTTGGTGGTTATTGTTGGTGGTGTGATGTGCGTTGGTTGTTATTGTTGGTGGATCTATGGTGGTGGTGGCGATTTTGTGGCGGGGGCGGCCACGTTGGTGGTTATTGTTGGTGGTGTGTGACCAAATATTTAGTTATCTGTGACCAAATATTTAATCTGCGATGCGGTGTTGGTATGGTGTGGTGTGATGTGTGACCTCTATTTGGTGTATGTGACCAATTACTTGATTATGTAACCAAGTATTTGAGGGTATGTGACCAAATATTTGGTAATCAGCGACATTCTTAACTCGACCTAAAAATTTAGTAATACGTGACTCAAAAATAATCTGTGACCAAACAGTTTTTGAAATATGTGACCGTGTGAATTATAAATTTTGATATGTGACCAACTAAATTTGAAATATGTGACCAAAGAAATAATTGTGACCTACAAAATTTTTGAATCATGACCGTAAAATAATATGTGACCTATAAGAATTATTATCCGCGATCAAAAAATAATATGTGACTAACTAAATTGTAAATCATGACCAAAATGTGACCAATGACTATAATAATACGTGACTCTTTAAAAATCTGTGACCTCGCCGGAATGGTCGCCGGAATCGGAGCGGTCGCCGGAATCGGAGCAGTCGCCGGAATCGGAGCCGGAGAAAAGTGGTGGTCGGAATTGTCGTCGGAATTGTCACCGGAGTAGGGGGGTGGTGCATGTGGGGTGGGTTTATTATATTATATTATATTAGAATTAAAATAAAAAAAAAAAAAAAAAAAAAAAAAAAAAAAAAAAAACCTGATTTTTGAAGTTTCAAACTATAAACCTTATTTTTGAATTGGTGTAAAGAATACACCTTATTTATGAATTTTTCCCTAATAGTTATCCTATTCTACTTATATTATTTCAAATTTTAATTTCAAAAAATATAATTTGAAATAAACCAATTTGGTTTCCTTTTTTTTTTTTTTTTTTTAATTCGAAAAAATATTTAAATTAATAAATGCATCCATTGTTTTAGGTTGTCGTCTGAACTAAATGAATGAATTCACAAGCAACAAGATTTTGAAAGCTTTAGAGTTTAGAGCAAGGACTTTCCTAGACAAATGCGATGCTATCAAGTAGAGTGAATGCCTTTAGGCTTGATTTACATATTTCTTTTCAGTTTAGTCGAACTACACGGTTTGGTTAGTTTGGTTCGATTTCATTCACTTGCAATGGAACCAATTAACTTCAAACACGATTGGTTCATAGTCGAGAAAGAAACAAAAAGATATAAAATTTATTTTTTCTTAAACTCATTTTCAACCACACATTTCATGGAATCCACAATTTTTATCAAATTTTCAACCATATATTTCATTAATTTTTATCAAAATATATTGAAAATCTGATTTTAGTCAAACCAAACATGGCCAAAACATAAATCATGACCATGAATCAACTAAGCCTTTTACCGACATTCTCAAAAAGGAACTATGCTTAATAAGTCCTAAATTGCAAGCATGTACAACATTACACATTCTCCCACCAATTGGAAGTGTCACATGACTGATCAAATAGGGCATCTGAGCAAAGATTGCACCATGTTTCAGTTGATGCCAATGGTGAACTGTCTCCTTCTTCCTGCCCTAAATGGTTGCTGATTTTTTCCTCATCATCTGCATGTATAACTCCATTGGGGTCCTTTCGTTCAGAATTAGGGAAACACGGTATTTCTTTGTATTCAACATTTTCATCATGGGAGTTCTCTAGTAGATTCTTTAGCTGTTGTAACTGTGGACGTGTTAAAGATAAGATTTAAATGTATACTTGTTGACTCTAGATTAGATGGTTATACGTGTTCAATTCTTGTTGTATCTCATTTATAAAACTTGTGTAAGTGTCAAGAGTTTTAGTAGAATTTGACAAATATTGATGAAATGTATGGTTGAAAAGTTGATAAAAATTGTGAATCTATGAAATGTGTGATGGATATGAATTTAAGAAAATTGAATTTTAAGAAACGGGGGCCAAACGGGGACTAAAATTTTAGAGGAGATAGTTAGCCATGGGAAACCAATAGAACCTATTCTTGGGAGAGGAAGTACTTCCATATCAGACCACTAATTAGATTGGGAAATTATTCTAACTTGATTTTGGCTTGCATGTATACTAGTTGGAACAAGGAGAAAGCCAAAGAATAAGATACCTGCATTTGTAAAGACTGTTTTTCCCTCATCAAAGATTCGGATTGCGCGTATAAATTGTCATAATTGGCTTTAAGCACTTTGTAATCTTGCTCGATTTGCTTCGACTTCCATCTCGCCCTTTTGTTCTGAAACCAAATAGCTACCTGGCGCGGCTGCAGCCCGAGATCTCTAGCTATTTGTAGTTTCTTACTTGGTTCAAGCTTGTTGCTTAGCTTGAATATGGATTCTAATGACTTTATTTGCGCATCACTAAACCTCTTTGCATTTTTGCTTATCTTTTTTGATAGATTTTTCTTGTGGGCAGCTTCATTTTCCTCTGATACTTCCATCACTTGAGGTTGATCGAGGGTGTTCTAAACCGGGACAATTTTTTTGTATTACTTGAGGAAAGATGTTATTGCTTGTATTCATAGATGTACTGCTTGTCTGAAACTAAGAAAAATGAGGGCTTATTAATATGAAGTAAATTGTTGTTTAGTAGTTGAGGTCTTTATCAAACCTTGCCTCATGTACAGTTAAATGCTGGTTATCCTAGGAATTTTCCACAGCTCTATTTTGGATCCTTTTTCTAAATATTTATCTTGTAATAAATTCTTTTGCAAATTCGTGAAAACTAAAGTGTTTGTATACCATACAACTATGACAATTGACAAGTGTGATAGCTTGTTACAACCTACGGTTTGGATTGCACCGAGTGATGACAAAAAATTCGTATATCTGAACCCAATTTTATTGAAAATATTGTCTTATATGATTTTTGTTGTATTTCTTATGGTTTGTGGAGTCGAGTCGAGCATACCCGAAATACCACGAAATATCTTAGTGAAAGAATATTATGCCTATGGGACAAGATGGCATAATGAGGCATGATGAAATTGGAAAAATGGGAAGGTGAAGAATAATTGTTGCCTAATAACAACAAAAGAGATTGGCTGCCATTATATGTCATTAGTCACGAGGAAGACAGTTCACATTAACACTCAATCTTCTGGTTTTTAGCTTTCTTACAAAACCAAACTCTTGCGTGAATTGGATAGACATAATTAAATGGTATATTTTGTGCTCGATAGTTCATCGAAAAGAATAAAAAGAGAGACGCCGTTGAGAATTGGAAATTATAATTCTATACAATAAAGAGCAATAAAAAAGTAGTAGTAAAATAATGAACACATAAAAGAACATGAAATATATGAGACTATGTCATCGTTCGTCAATACAATAATTCACTATGATGTAAAGAAGTTTATAAGAGAAAAATCGCAAACCCTATTTATAATAAAACTAAGGCAAAATCGAAATGACAAGTGCGAAATTTCTAACCTGTCTTTAATGAAAATTATCCTTATAAGTGCAAAATTGAAATTACAAGATTGATTTGCGTGAGGATTCCGCATAAAGAATAATAATTAAACTTCACAACTTGAAAAAACGAGAGATCCAACCATGAGACCTAACATGCCATGTAGGGACAGAAATAGCATCAACCTCCTCAAAAGTCTCATCCGTCGGCGTTTCTTGTCGTGGCCTTTGGTAAATTGTCTAATGTGGAAATATGTTAAAGTTTTATACTCAATTTAGTGCATACTCAACAAGTTTTGAACGGCCCAAAGTTTGCTCACTTTTCCAAGGGTGCAACTTGTTTTCTCTATGTATTTAATTAAGAATATTAGAGAAAATTCATGAAATTATAAAGATTTGGCTTCTATCGTAAAAAGATCAGAGAATAGTTTACATTAATATGTTGTTTAGAGTCATGCTAGTTGTACAATCGATGTTGACAACCACTCATATGAGGGGGTCAATTTTTATTTTTTTTTATATATAATTTTTTAAACATGCGGACCCCGCACACATGTGAGAGGTTGTCAACCTCGGTTGTACAAATAGAATTTTCCTATTGTTTATTTATTTCACTTCAATCGATGTAAACATTGGTAAATTCACGGGGAATCCTTAAGCTTGAAAACTCATATAGAAGACAAAAACTTTCGAGATTGGTCTAGAACCTATGTCAATTCGTTTGGAATTATTTTCTCAAATTTCATTATTCCAAAAGCCTATTCATAATTGCTTCAACATATTAGTAACATTGCCGGTCTACTTACTTAAGCTAAGTCAATGTTAATGTTTTATGTCTTTATCTTGATTTCCCAATGCTACTAGCAAGATAATGTTATCTATTATGAAAAAAAGTTATTTATTGGGTTAATTCTATTCATAGTTAGCGTTACTTGATCCTATTATTAAATGGATCACTGTACTTCAATTTGTGCCAGTAAAATTATTGTACTTTAATTTTTATTATACTTTAATTTGATTTCACAGAAGGTCACAACGTTTCATTGACAAATATCAGTTGATAACGTGGCAGTCAAATACGAACGAGCATCCTACTTGGCTTTCAAGATGCTCTAAAGTGAACAATCTATGTCCAATCCATTTTTATTTTATTTTTTGAGAGCATTTTCGTTTGATTTTAAGTTTATGATGTAGACATAAATTGTTCTGTTGGTAGTAGGGTTGTCAATGAATTGATTTTTTTATCCTAATTCGATGAAATTAATGGAAGATTGATTTAGGGTCTCGATTCAATAATCTGATCAAGATTTGAAACCGACAATTCGTGGATTATCAGATTGGGTTGGACATGGGCAGATTCGGTCCATATCTTATCAATTTAAAGCCCTAGTAGGTAGTAACCATGTCATCAATTGAAATTAATAAATGGGATTGAGAGGCTTTTGTGAAATCAAATTAAAGCGTAATGATTCAAATAAAAGGAATTAAATTACAATAACTCAATTGATAATTGAGTTAAAGTATAGTGACTATGAATGAATTAACCCAAAAAATTATTAAAGATTAGAACATGTTAAACTTTCGCGGGTTCCATTCATTGTCTATATATGTTTTTTTTTTAATTCAACTACGAGTAAAATAATTTATATTTTATCTTCTATATATTTTTCGACGATCTGACTTTTCGTAAATAAATAGACAATATAAAACACTTTATTTTCTAGATTTCTAGTAGTACTTTAATGTTCTCTCCCACTTGTACTAATCCAAACTTGTCGTGATCAGAAATTCTTAAAGGAAACATCTCTTCATCCCAACATTGCGTATCAAGTTGGGACTTCAGTTGGACAGATGTGAAGAATTTATTGCAACTTTGAAACAGAAGTTACGTGCCAAAAATTGTTGGGTGACTTACAAGGATGGTCGGTCCATTTCTAACCGTTTAAAATTTCAAATGAAATGTTTTCAAGATTTATAAGTAGAATTTCTGATTTTACTTTTACTTTTTGTAGAAGATCTTTTTGATAAAATTAGCCAGACAATTTACTTCAAGAAAATTATATTTAGAAATAGTTTTTTTTAATTTCAAAAATAATTTTTGACATTTTAAAAATCATATCAGACTGACTGTTATACGATACTAGAATCAAGCAAAATATTTGCGTTTGGGTATCGCTAGGCCTGTCTATGTATAAAAAAAGCATTGAGCATGTCAACCCTTTTTAAAAAAAAAATGAATTCATTGTTTATGTGAAGAGTAATGTTAAAGAAATTTTTGAATTAACATATAAATTGAAGTTACATCAATGGTAGTGGGTTGCTTTATGTCAATTTTATGGTTAGGAAATGAGGAAAAGTTGATTTATAGTGTCTTGTTCTTTGTGGATAACCATCAAATATTCTATCTGTTTGATGCTTGAAAAAGAATTATTGTTTGTCGTTTTTGGATCAAGTCATGATAAATAAATTAAGGTAACACAAATTGATTTAACATCTTCCGATAAACTTAGTGGTAGGTTGAATGTTGGGGGGAAAAATTTGTGTAGTTGGATTCTAATTTTTTATTTAAATAAAGTATTTTGTTAGCATTGGATCAAAAGGCTACTTAATCAATGTTAAAAGAACGAGATGAGATGAGATGAGATGAGTTGGTGTTTTTGATAATTTTAAGAAATATTTCTGAGTTAAGTTTAATTCGATAAGTGAACATAAAATCTGCAAACTATTTCTGATAGTTTTTGAGATCTTGCTTAGGGTCGATATTGTTATTTCTTTCCTTTTTTTCCCGGTATTTTAAAGAGCTTTTGAAATTGAGTTTCCCATTCGTCGATGTGGTAAGATTCATTCCGTAGCACGGGATTTTGTAACGGCAAAAACAAAGACCCTTACAATCAGATCAACTGGAGATCCTGCACTTCAATATGAGAAAGAAAGAGCATGGGAAAAGTCATTGTCTCATTGCAAGGCTCATTTTGAGTTGTGGGTCATAGGGTGGGTAGCTTTATACAAATCAAAAATTCTGAAATCTCCGCTAGGGCTTAGGTTTTAGTTCAAAGTCCCGAAAGTCATTGAATTGCCTTTCATTTGCACGAGATTTGCCACATCGACGTTTAGTTTCTAAATTTATTTCCCAACCGTTGATGTGGCAACATGTGGTGTTGCCACATGAGCAATATATATCATATCCACTATGGACAGAAGATCAGTTTTATTCAACTATATATGTTGATACTGTTATTTGGCGTCAGGGGACGCATTAATATAGCCAGACCGAGTGGGATTCTCTGTGGAATGCTTATGCATCCAGTGGATCATTTGATATCACTTGTCAATAGATGACAATGCCAATTAGATATATTTCCCTTGTTTGTGAAGAAGTGAGCTATTTAATACAGTAGTATGTTAGAGGACTTGTTAGTGCAGTTTCAACCAGTAATGCTACATGAGCTTAGAGAAAATGAACAATCTGCTTCAGCATAAGAAATGGCGTTCTAGTTCTCTATTTGAATATAAGCATCTTCAATGGATTATACGGATTGCTATGTAGTTAACACAAAAATTGAAAGGCTTCTCACTTTTGGTATACGAGATATTGATGTCTAATAAATAAATATTCGAGTTAAAAACTAATTCCTGTTGTAAAATAATGAAATGATTATTGATGATTATTTAGTATTATCATAATATATAGATAAGTCTTATCTAATTCAGAAAGTCTATTTCATATATTTTGTAATTGTATTACTTTTGTGGCATGTAGCAAAATAAAAAATAAAAATGTGCACTCGATAGTCGTAGTTGCTCATTTGTCTCGATAGTCGTAGTTGCTCATTTGTCTTTATTATTTATTTGAAGTAGATGGAACATATGCATATTCTAATTAAACTCTCTTCATCAATTATATTATTATGTTTACGTAATGATTATTGAACATTATTTGTCTTTAACCTAAATATTTTTAAATGTTCTTTTAGATATTATATCATGTTATTCTTCCCGAAGATGTACAACTCTGTAATTATTATATTATCATAGAAGTATACTCTTGAAGAGTTAATGTTTTCTAAATAATAATTTATTGTTACTTCTAAGGTAGCACACTACTATTTATGTTCTAGTTATATTTTGATTGCATCCGAAAAGTATAATTAAAAATTATGTTTTTTTGCCCCCGAAGAGTATAATTAAATAAAATAAATTGTGTTTTAACTCCTGAAAAATAAATTTTTATACAATTTATTATTTCAAATAATAATATATTATTGCTACTGAAGAGTATGACACTCTGATTCCAATATTTTAGAAAAATATTGATATGTTGCTCTTGAAGAAGCAAATATATGGCTCCTGAAGAGCTAATATTTCGAAATAATAGTTTATTGTTGTCACTGGAGTTGCACAACATCATAATTAATATTCTAGACGAATATTACTTGCTTCTGAAGAGCATGAATTATAATTATCAATATTTCAGAAAAATATTAACATATTACTTTTGAATGAACAATAATTAAAAAACGTGATCTCGAAATAGCACATGTTTTGAAAATGTATCCTTTTGAATTCATATTTATCTCTAAAGGACAACATGTAATTAATGTCATGAGAACATTGATTAGTTTGATTACTTAAATGATATATGATTATATAATGTTTAATCATATTTTTCAAAATTAAATAATTGAATTATATCATATATTAATCCAGAAGTTCAATTTGACTTTATTGTTTGGTATGACTAGTTGGACCATCACTGGATAAATAATGATGCGAAATTAAATATTTAAATGGATATTCAATAAAGAATCGGAAGATTACTTAATATAATGAAATCATATTTGATGTTTGTTCTCTTTATTGAAAATTCGTCATTGATCGTTACTAGTTAAATAATGATTGAATTCCGTATATTTTTGAAAATTAATTATGGTGATATACGGGGCCCCGTTAACCTCCACGTTGATCATCTAGATATTATTTATATCTAATAGATTTGATACAAATATTAGATAATTGCATGGTGTTCGCAACCTGAAGTTTGCGAAAGTGCTACTCAAATTATGAGTATTATTTTCAAATTATACAATTAAGACGGTGTGTCTTTTTAATACTAGTGATCCTAAATCTCAACTTTTTAATAGGTGTTAGTTGAGATGTCGATAAATGGTTTAACATTATTGTTTATTAAACGTCTCCAATTAATTTAATTGGGAACCAAATACTTCACATTTCAGTTTAGGGAAAGTCATTACGTATCATGCCAACATCATAGTTCTCCTAGTTATAACTTGGCTTATGGTTTCCATCAAATTATTTAGATACTGCAGTATATGTAAAATTAATCCACCATAATGTACTAAGATGGAAAATAAAAAATTCTGAAAATAAATGCGTAGTATGAACCCTTATACAAAATGGGTGATATTTTATAACTTGGTAAAAATTATTGTCAATTTGATTTGACAATTCTCTCTGCATTAGAGGGAAGAATTAAGAATTTTAAAATAATATACAAATGCATCATTATCTAAATTTTCATAAGAGACAATTTGAACCAGAAGTTCGAAAGATAATTAATTTAGATGTATTTACTGACCAAAGAGATTAACAATCTCACACAGCAACTTTAAATGCTCCAAATCTAATTGACTCCTAGAATGACAATTCGTTAATATTATATTTGATAAATTTATGGCACGTCTGAAGCGTGATGATATTCGATTCTATTACAAAATCATTCAAACGAAAATAGAGCGATTGGTAAAGATTATCTTATTAAGGAGGCATATACTCTTAATGAGTATTAGACATAATATATTATAAAACACCAGAAGAGGTTCAGGTACCTGAAATAATGAAAATTGAAATATCTCAATAAGTTATATCATTATAGAAAAAAATAGAATCGAAAAAGATAAGAAAAAATTGTTGACAACACTTTTGCACATGATGTACTACATATTATGAATATCGATGAATCGAGATAAATTCGTTGAAATATATTGATCGAAGTAATGATTGGCCAAATAAAATGACTCGATCCTACTGAAAGAATTTACTAGAGAAATATGAAGTTTCTAGATCTACAATTTGAACACATAAAGGTGTTTATTAATGCGAAATAAAAATGGAAAAAGTAAAGTCGTAATATGAAATGTACGACTCTTTACATAATGAATTTTATGAAAACTTGTATAAATAAATAAATTATCATGTGGTGGATGTAATCGCAAATCTCTATTTCATTAGCGTGACAATAGATGAAATGTGATATGCATGTAATAAATGTGATTATAGACAATTCATGGTTTTGATACCATTTTGCAAAGATTTAATATGCTTGAAGCATAATTCAAGTGATATTATTATGAGGGGGGTAAATACGTGTTGTACTCTTTTTTCCTTGACCGATCTTTTATATCATTGGGTTTTCCTGGCAAGATTTGTAATGAGACAACTCTTGTAGCGTACTTAAAAAATTGATGTACTCCTTTTCCTTTATTAGGATTTTTTGCACAGGGTTTAACGATGCATATTCTTTGTGTAATTAATGTCCATAACTTAAAAGACATTTACCATCAAAATAATATTATAATATATATGAGACTCTTGAAAAGCTCAACAAAATTGCAGATTATGTGAAAAATGAGTTTGAGATGAAAGATTTGGGAACAATCAAATTCTGTCACAGGTTACAGATTGAACATTTTCTAGCAGGAATATTTATTCATCAATCTATATATACAGAAAAATTCTTAAAACGCTTTTATATGGATAATACACATCCATTGACATCACATATGATTGTTCGATCACTTGATATAAAAAAGGATATTTTTTGTCCACTTGAAGATGGAAAAAAGATTCTTGATCCTGAAGTACCATATTTTAGTGCAATTGAAGCATTAACTTACCTTGCAAATTGTATTCGACCCGACACAACTTTTTCTGTAAATCTCATTGCAAGATATAGCTCTATACCAATACAAAGACATTGGAATGGTGTTAAACATATTTTTCGTTACCTAAAGAGTATTATTGATTTGTGATTATTTTATTCTCAAAAGTCGGGATCTGCTTTAGTGGGATATGCAGGTTATCTCTCTGACCCACATAAAGCTAAATCATAAACAGGATACGTGTTTATATGTGGAGGAATAACTATATCATGGAGATATATGAAGCAATCATTGACAGTAATATTCTTAAATCATTATGAAATTATTGCAATTCATGAAGCAAATTAAGAATGTGTATGGTTGAGGAACAAGACCCATCATATCCAAACATCGTGCGGATTAGTTTCAATAAAAAATAGTTCAACAATTTTGTATGAAAATAATGCTGCATGTATTGCACAACTCAAAGAATGTCATATTAAAGGTGACAAGACGAAACATATTTCTCCAAAATTCTTTCAAACACACGAGCTTCAGAAAAATTGAGATATCAATATTCAACAAATTCGTTCAAGTGACAATGTGACTGATTTATCTACAAAAGCACTGCCAATATTTACATTCAAGAAATTGGTTCACAAGATTAGAATGCGTTGATTCAAAGATTTTCAGTGATCAACATCAGGGGGAGTAGTTGTACTCCTTTTCCTTCGCTTAGATTTTATCCCATTGGATTTCCCTAGGAAGGTTTTAATGATGTAGCATTTATATTTAATACTCCAAAATAATTTTACTCTTTTTCATTCGTTTGATTTTTTGTCCCATTGAGTTTTTATCAAAAAAAGGTTTTAACGAGTCGGTTATTGTACAAATAACCATCAAGGGGGAGTGTTGTAAAATAATGAGATAATTATTGATGATTATTCAGTATTATCATAATATATAGATAAATCTTATCTAGTTCAGAAAGTCTATTTTATTCCAATTGTAATTCTTATTTTAGACCATATAAATACTAATTTTGATTCTCAATAAAATACACAAGTCTATTGACTTCTCTTATTCTCTCTTTTTATAACAATTCCAATATATTTTATAAATTTTTATATAGGCTACTAGTGCACAAAATGATTTTACATGTTCATCTTACCTTTGCGATTGCTTTGCGGATTTTACTCGAAGCATAAGTTAAGGGTTTACAAAATATGCTTGTGGTAATGTCAACATTCGATTTTTAAATTTGGTGTTAATGTTCAGAATCTTGTTACTCGTTCATTTGCACGTTCTCGTACAGTGCTGTGGATGAGCACCTCTACACGTCCAACCAAAGGTTCGTACTTGTAGGGTAAGATAGTAGATTTCAATAAATACTAAGTGCAACTCATGCCGAGTGAGTAACAAGAGGGCATAGCTTCTTTTAGTGAAAAGAAAATCACTTTAACAAAAAAAAATTACAAAAGATATCGAAGAAATGAGGATAATGATACCGTTATGTATTCCACCACTGAAGTAAGTTAAAGAAGATTGCCCCACTGATGAATCATCTAATATAGGGGGCTCCAAGCATGTGATTATTATACATTTGGAACTCAAGAAAGGTTAAATCTGTATGGTTAGAACTTGAGTTTGAATTACACAATTCCCATAATTCAGATACCAGTTGGCCCCCTTTCTTTCATTTTTTAATATTTGGAATAGTATTTTTTTGGAGAATGTGTGGTTGAAAGTAAAAATTTTTGATTTACGTGTAATATTATTTTATAGGAGATTGTACAATTGAAAATAAGAGAGACAAGAACAAATGAGAATGAGAAAGGGGCCAAACGGGGGCTCAATCTTGAACTGATTACATTTTTGTTTTGAAAGTAAAGTTAAAATTATTTTGAAGTAACTCCAAACAATGTCCAAATCCATGAAAAAACTCATCTTAATTGCTTCTTGATTCACACATTGATACTTGAACTTTTCACAATGTTCCTGAAAGCACGTGAAATGATAATGTGGATTCTCTTTAGTCTTGTCGAAGAAAGGTACATTGCTTGTAACAAATTGATGACATCTTGCCTTAATTGGAAATTATCATGCACATATGGAGTATAGATGATAGTGGACTAATTCTCAACAACAAGAAAAATCATGAAATCCCCTATAAGCATAGTGTCTTCATTGTTTTTGCGTTCCGCTATAGCATGTTGTCTATTTTTTACTTCAATACATTTCGTGACAAAAAAGGGAAAAAAAAAAAACGAATTAATCAACTGAATGTGATGCCAAAAAGCTAGTTGTCAAAATTATTCAACAAGAGGACGATATCGTAAACAAATGATAAATTAGTTTATAGAGTATCTTATTTCACCTTAATTAAAACTAATCTTAACAAGAGCATAAATATTAAATTTTCATTTTAAAATTGAAGTTTTCCTATTAACTAAAATAAATTCTATTAGGTTTTTAGTGTTATCGATTTTGTGGATAAAATGACTAATTTGTAATGTGTTGTAAAAGTCAAGGACCTAGGGTGCAACTTGTATAAATTGGGTTATGAGGTCTAGGGTTCGAGTATGAAAAGAGAAGAAACACGGCTTCATTTTCGCTAGCCTATCGCCTGGACACTGCTCGACCGACAAAAACAGAATGTTCATCGCTCGCCTGTCGCCCGGCTCTAGCTCGAGTGAGAGGCCGTCATTCCCCTGTCGCTGAGGTTTCGCTTAAGCGACAGGTTTATAAGGAAAATCCTAATTTTCATTTTTAAACAGATTTTTCCGGCTCATTCAACCCAATTACCCTCACCTATAAATACCCAAGTCATTGGACGAAATTGCAAGGTTGTTTTCATTATTTTCATTGCCTTATCTTATTCTCTAAAGATTCAAGAACATATTCTTTCATTGTGATTCATCCTTTATTCTTGAGATCATATAACCACTTGTTTGGGAAAACATCAAATTGAAAAATCCAAAACACCTACTTCTTAAACATCCTTAGGAAGGTACTTTCTCAGTTAGACTTCAGAAGTGTCTGAAGGTTGAGAGAGGTTTGACTACAAGCGCGGGAAGAAGAACGGGAATATGTGATTCCTGGATAACCACTTGGAAGAGACAATTGAAGAAGATCGGGAGTCTAGAATTTACAGCAGATCTTGGAAGCTATAGGAGGTAGAACGGGAGATCTAGTGGGTTGGCTAGATAGTTTCTACTGTAGTAGATCGTGAGTCTGGAGGAACAGCAAATCTTGGAGATTATAGGAATTACAACATCGGGAATTAGTAGAATTTGCTAGGCTAGAAACGGAATGCAATCCCTATTGTATATAGTGGATGTAACTGGCTTGGTTCCGTAGTTTTTACTTAGTTGGGTTTCTAGGTCATCATATAGGTATTATTTATTGCTTTCCATATTACAAACTGTAGCAATTCAACTAAGGATAATTGGACTGTTTGTTTAATCATCTAAAAACTAATTAAAAGTAACTTGTTGCTTTTAATAGATTAATTATGCACGTAAGGTCAAACTTGGTTAGTAAACTACGAACTTTTAATTGGTATCAGAGCTTCATTTCGATTCCTGACCTTAATTTGACTAGATGAGTCGTTCATTGTTTGTCCCGCTATACTTTGATGGCACAAATTACGCCTAATGAAAAGTTAGAATGAGCGCTTGTTTGAAATCTATGGATGAGCGTATATGGCTGAGTGTTGTGAATGGTTGGGATGTATCTAGTTCTACGGTTAATAATGAAGTAATCCCCACTCCCATTACTAATTGGACTAGGGGTGAACTTAGATGAATATAACTGGAACAATAAAGCCTTACATGCCTTATTTATGGCAGTATCCCCTGAAGAGTTTAGGAGAGTGTCTATGTGTGAGGTAGCCAAAGAGGTTTGAGATATTCTACAGACCACACATGAGGGAACTTGGGCTATTAAGAAATCGAGATTGCAAAATGCTGACCACTAGGTTTGAGGAGATTAGAATGAGAGAAGATGAGACGTTTGATGCCTTCTATACTAGCTTAAACGATATAGTGAATTCTAGTTTCAACCTAGGTGAAAGAATCCCGGAGTCTAAAATTGTAAGAAAAATTCATAGTTCCTTACCTGAAAGGTTTAGGCTTAAAATCACTACTATTAAGGAGAGTAGAGATATAGACTCTATTAAGGTGGAAGAGTTGGTTGGATCTCTCCAAACTTATGAATTGACATTAGCTAAACCAACAAAGCATAAGTCATGGGCCTTAAACACTGTGAGGAATAGTCACAGAAAGTCCTCAAATTCAGATTCTCCTAATGATAAGGAGTTAGCTTACCTTGCTAAGAAATTCTGAAAAATATTTAAGAAAAAATAGAAACCTAAAGAGAGACATAGAAGTGGTCCAAGTGAGTCTAGGAAGAGCTCTAAATCTGTAAGATGCCATAATTGTCGAGGTTTTGACCATGTTAAGAGTGAGTGCCCTAGTAGTAGGAGAAATTCGGATAAAACTATGAATGCTACTCTCACTAATGACGAGTCTAACTCGGACAATCAGAGTGAGAAATCCACTAGCGAGGAAAGTAGAAAGTACATTGCCTTTACTACTAGAATTATGAATGAATCTGATAAGGAAAGTGAGAAGGCCGAGAACGTAAGTAGTGGTGAGGATTTTGATGAAGAATCTATGAATGAATAAGATATCCAAGAGGCTTATGATAAAATATATGAGGAGAGTCTTAAGATTCTTACTAAAAACAAAGTCTTGAGCACGAAGAATAAGGAATTTAAATTGGAAAATGAGAAATTAGTAGCGCACATTAAGGAGTCTACCTCGATCCTGAGTGAAGTGAAATCCATGAATGAAACTTTAGAGACTTGGGTTCAGAACCTCACCAGTGAGCCCGAGAAGTCCACTAGTAGAGTCAGCAAGTTGACCACTGAGAAAGAGACCTTAGAAATCCAGGTTAAGAACCTTTTGAGCGATCTAGAATATTCTAAGTCTCAATTGCTTGCCTTCTCTAGTGGTTTTGAAAAGTTAGATAACATTTTAGGAATGGGCAGGCCAGCTGGAAATAAGGGAGGTCTAGGTTTTAAGGAAAACGGTGCTAGTACTTCTAAGTCCACGTTTGTCCCTGCTACTGACCAGCCTAAACATGTGTCTAACCTCTTAAGGGTAAGAGATTTGTTAGACAGAGGCCGACTAAACAGCGTAGGACCCATCGACCTACGAATAGACATCAGCTCCACATACCTTTGGTCCAAGGTTTATCCCTACATGTTTTCACTGCGGTGAGTTAGGACACATAAAGCCTAGGTGTCATCATTTCTTGAACAGAAATAGAAATGAGAACTTAAATAGAAATAAGAATCAGGATTATGTTGGTCAAATTAACTTCCTTACTAATCAGGTAAGTAAATTGGTCACGTTAATGACACAGATGACCGGAAATATTCATGTCACTGGACAAGTTTGGGTGAAGAAAAGTTATCTAAAAAATTATAGATCACGATGCTCTCAAAGGTAAGAGCATTTACATACCTAACTGATTAGGTATGTTGGTGCATGCTCGTGCTTTATCATTATGAGATATTGGTTTATGTATGCACCATATTTATTTGTTTTCTATGTAGAAAACTTCTGTATTTTGTTTTAATTATTTTTTCTGTGTGTTTCACATTTTTTGTGCCTGATGCATTCATGTTTTAATATAAAAACAAAAAAAAAAATTGAAAAATTGAAAAACAAAAAATGGTAATGGTAATTTTATTACAGCATAATACATGACTTTCTTAAACTTGCATGTTGTGATCATGTATGGACATAATTGATAAGTTGTAACATAGTTTCCATTGTTGGCTTAGGTTGATATGGAGTAATTAGTATATGTGTCTTCATGTACTATCTGCACTGCACACACTATGATATTGTAAATGAGACTTAACCGCATGTGTGAAATTTGGAATAACAGTCACTTGTTAATAAGTTGGCTTTGAACATGAATTGACCTTATTTATTAGACCTAAGCTCAAATTTATTCCCGGTAATATAGAAAGCTCAATATCTTATGTTCTTCTTCGGAGCCTATTTGACTCGAGCAATTAAACCTGCGCGGTTTTTCATAACCTGGTACATATGGTCAACTGACTTGGGTTAATCAACCTAAAACTTGTTACATGGGTCATTTTAGTCGCTTAATGGAGAAACATCTGCACTTAAGATGTGAAAAATAATTATAAGCTTAAAATATTGAAAAATATGGAAAATAAATATGCAAAAAGTTAGGGGGAGAAAAGAAAATATCAATACAAAATGAGCTTTTATTTAAATGTCCTAATATGCTTTAAATGGTTTGCATTTTATAAGTAGAGGAATATACTTATTGGCAGTGATGTTTAGCATGTCCTTTCTCATAAAATTAAAATTTGGAGTCCTGCTTATATAGGATTAGTGACACTTTACACACATGGGTCATTTATACAATTTACTCCATGTTAACTTAAAATGAATATGTGGGAAGGTTTACTGTACATTGATTATACTTATGCATGCCAACGACCGCATTTTTAAGTGATTATATGTTTATGTTAAAGTTTTTTTATTCATTCGTCATTTGTGACAAAAAGGGGGGAGAGAGTATTTATAAATGGGGAGATTTTATGTATGTCTAGGGGTCGTTGGGGAGAGACATGGATACATTTTTTATGCTGCATAAAAACATGTTGAGAGTTTGTAGTAAGGGAGAGAATTGGCATTACATTGCATGTATTGGATTCCATATCATAATGCATAAGCTATTTGAGTTTTGATGTTTTGTGATGTTAATGTTTCAATTGGTGTTTTGATTGACATTAATGTCACATCTGAAACCATCATGTTTTTTTTATGATTATGAACTTCAATTGTTACATTTCTTGTATCACGTGCTTTTACACTTAATATTTGAGGTTTGGATTTCAGGAAACAGACTTAACAAGGAATACAAAAGATATCAATTTGATGAATCTTGGGTAGTTTAGTTTTTATTTTAGTTTTCATTGACTTCTTGTATAGTTTTGTCACAGAATGCCAAATGAGTAGTTTGTTAGATTTTTAGTGTTGGCGATTATGTGGACAAAATGACTAATTTGTAATGTGTTGTAAAAGTCAAGGACTTAGGGTGTAACTTGTATAAATTGGGTTATGAGATCTAGCTTTCGAGCAGGAAAAGAGAAGAAACATGGCGCTGCATTTTCGCTAGCCTATCACCTGGACACTGCTCAAGCGACAAAAACAGAATTTCGTCGCTCGCCTGTCGCTAAGGTTTCGCTCGAGCAACAGGTTTATACGGAAAACCCTAATTTGCGTTTTAAACAGATTTTTCTCGTACATTCAATCCAATTACCCTCACCTATAAACCATAAAATGCGCGAAAATGCGCCGCCTACGCGCGATCCGAGTGGAAAACTCGTCGAATTCGGGGTATATGCGAAAAATGTGTTTCTGTTCTAAAAGGAGGCATAATGCGCCGCCTAGGCGCACCTAAGCGGGCTTAGGCGGCGTATTATCCCGCCTTATCACTTCTTCTTTTTTTTTTGGGTAAATTTTTTTTATGATATATTAAAATATTTATTTCTTTATATAAAAATATATTTAATACCTCAAAAATAATATTAAAAATACGAAACGCATTATGACGCTTATTTTTCGCATTGACACGCCAAAACTTGTGATTTTTGATTCTCGACATCGACGCCTCGCAACTCATTACGCATTTTAGAACATTGCCTATAAATACCCAAGTCATTGGACGAAATTGCAAGGTGGTTTTCATTATTTCATTGCCTCATCTTATTCTCTAAAGATCCAATAATATATTCTTTCATTGTGATTCATCCTTTATTCTTGAGATCATATAATCACTTGTTTGGGAAAACATCAAATTGAAGAATCCAAAACACCTACTTCCTAAACATCCTTAGGAATGTACTTTCTCAGTTGGACTTCAGAAATTTATGGAGGTTGAGAGAGGTTGGACTGCAATCGCAGGAAGAAGAACATGAATATGTGATTCCTGGATACCCACTTAGAAGAGACAATTGAAGAAGATCAGGAGTTTGAAATTTATAGCAGATCTTGGAGGCTACAGGAGGTTGATCGGGAAATCTAGCAGGTTAGCTAGGCAGTTTCTAAGGTAGCAGATCGTGAGTCTGGAGGAATAGCTGATTTTGGAGATTACAGGAATTACAACAGTAGGAACTAGTGGAATTTGATAGGCTGGAAACGAACTGTAATCTCTATTGTCTATAGTGGAGGTAACTGACTTGGTTCAGGAGTTTTTATTCAGTTGGGTTTCTCCATCATCATATTGGTGTTATTTATTACTTTCCTTATTACAAATTGTGACAATTCAACTTAGGATAATTGGACTGATTGTTTAATTATCTAGAAACTAATTAAAAGTGACTTGTTGTTTTTAATAGATTAATTCCGCATGTAAGGTCAAACTTAGTTAGTAAACTACGAACTTTCAAATTATAATAGAGAAAACAAGTATCTAGGTAGAAATCAACTAAGGAAATAGTTAGGAGTCCCCGATTTCACTAATTAATCATACTCATGTTCAATTCATATTTTTATTTCATTTATTTTGTTGCCGATCATTAAATCTAAGATAATATTTTGAGTATTCAAACATGCAATCTTTTGATTTAATATAGGACAAATATCATGTAATATAATTCTTATTAACAAGCATAACAAAGAGCTCTAACATCATCATGTGTAAAAATTAGTTAGCCATATCGTTCATCCTAAAGAATAATCTAGCCAAGGAACATGATAAAAAATTGTGGCAAGAATATGATATAGACAATTTGAGAATCTCTTCAATTTTCTATTCCAATAGTCTGACCATCTTTATGCTTGAGTTTTTAATAATTTTTCGACTTCTATCTATGATTTCTCCGAAAAGATGATTTTTTTTAGGGAGATTTTCACAAATGTCACTAAATTTAAAAATGCACATAAATTTTGGATGTGCACTAACTTTGTTCAAAAATGTCACTTTTTTGAATTGAAAGGTCCAAATTACCCTTTGGTCACCTTTGTAAGAGCAATTAATACTTGATTGGAGTGCCATTAATGGTTTGATTTGATGATTAAATTTTTATTATTTTATTCATTATATATATGTATATTATATTCAATAACATGTATTTTCTTCCATAAAATAAATAAAAGAAATTCAAATCCTAACATAAACAAACCCTAAGTCCTAAATAGACTTTCATGAACACATTTTCTTCCAAGAACTTCATCTTCTTCATTCATCTTCTTCATTTATTCCTTCATCAAGAATACATACTTAATTGATCATATATTTCGAGAGGTTAGCTATTATTTCATCTCTTAGCTGATTATTTCGTAAATGTTTAATACAATATGGTGATAATAAATTTCAAATTATTACTCATTGATTTATTAGGTTTTTGAATTTTATTTTGACGGTAAAGATATTTGTAATAGTTCATTAAATGTGATTGATTCCATATTTAATGAATCATTGACTTATTTTTTTTTCCAAAATACATTGTCATGTTGAATGTGAATTGATTATCACCATTAATGTTCTATAATAATGTCTTCAAAATGTTTGAAATCACTGTTCGGAAACCACCCTGACAGTTCGTATTGAAATGGTCGAATATAGTGTTTCAAATCGTCGGGTCCGACAGTTAAACTGTCGAATTCGGCATTTTAACTGTCGCTTTCGACACTTGAGAACTGTTGAGATTTGCTTAGCTGTTTTCCTCATTTGATGGTATTCAATCTTGATAATTTGATTGTGCCAACTTCTTATAGTTGTAATCCCAACATTTCAGGTATGAGTGATGATTTGAGATTCATAGTCTCGTACGGGGGAAATTTCGCAAATGTGGACGACGAATGGAAGTGGAGAAGCGACAAAACAACTTCCATTTTGGTGCCGACAAATATTACGGTAGCCGGACTTGCTTTATGGTTGAAGGAAAAACTTGGTATTGTTGATCTCAGTAGTGAAATTGAATTGAAGTTCAGAGTCCCCAATGTAAATGTACCTCCGGCTGAAATACGCGATGACGAAGACCTGACACGAGTCCACCACTTCTAGGCCACGAACGCGACGCTGCACTCGATGTGGCAGATTTGGTCATAACCGAACCACATGCACAAACACCATCGTAACGCAACACAGTTAACATTGCAGTCTATATTTCAGTTTTTTTGTCTGTCAATGTACTGGTCACCTCCCATTTGTAATTACGGAGTTTTGTAACTTAAAGTACTACTGGCCATCTAATTTATGTCATTACCCTATTGTTTCTCTTACTGTACTTCAAAATTAACACGTGTATTGATCTTGTTGTCTGTCACACCCGACACTTCATCTGTCGATCCCGGCATATATTCTTTGTTTCTCGACAGTTCGAACAATACAGCAATTGAAATGAACAAACATATTGCAAAAGGGACATTGTTGCCCGTGGATTTCATTAATAACAATGACTACATATGCGCAAAATACTCGGATGAACATAATATTAACGTTAATAAGGGCTTCTCGACAAAAAATGTACAAAATTCAAGGCCACACATCTACGATGCCTTTCTAACACATCGTACCACGACTAAGTTCTGCGTCGTTTCCTTCCCAGTTAGAGTCCACGTTCATCCCACATCAAAATTTATATACATACTTAACGATATTAATTGCACACGGATTCGGCATCTGCACCATCAGAGTTGTCGGAAGATATGATAATTATTTCAGGAGCATCTGCGATGGGGGCCACACGTACATCATCGATGTCATCATCAGAGTCGTCCACCACATTACTTCGCTGGGATATGCGTGCACGCAACCTTGCGTCTTCCGGAACCAAGAGTTCGAACTCCATGGACTCTGTAATGAATAAGAAGGCGAAAACGTCAGCTAATCACACGTCATCAATGTATGCGATGGGAAAGACGAATGCAAATAAATAGCAATCAACATATGTACATCAACCATATAACGACATGTAACGACTACCGAATGCAACATGAACAAGTTGTAAAAGGACATGTCACAAAGATTTAGAGAGTGTGGCAGCAATTTTCCCCAAGATTTTCAGCCTTTTTTGTACCGTTGCAGCAGCAAATGTTGATTTTCTCCTCACAGTGGTGGGACCCTTGTTGCTATTAATGGTCAAGAAATCAATTTTTTGGCTCAGAAAATTGTGCTCAGACACCTCCTTAACAATAAATGGAATATAATGTGATTCAGTCTTGCTGGTCTAACTGTCGGGATCGACAGTTCAATTGTACCAAATTTACTCAGCTGTCGAGATTTCTGAGACTAACTGTCGGGAACGGCAGTTTGCCTATCCCCGAACGCAGCTAACTGTCGAGAACGATAGAACACATGTTCACATTTCACCCATATGTAGATAATTGCTGAGGTAAATCAGAGCATTGAAGTGGTGACATATACTAATCAACAATTCTCCAAAAACAATTCTAAGTAGAGTTTTCAATACCCTCAAGCAACTTGGTTCATCATGAACCGCAAGAACACACATACCCATTGAGAAAATGTCATAATTTCCATTCTCACACCAACTTTTTCCTCTGATTTCCTCCACAACCATTTTCCCTTAGTAATTAAAAAACCCCTAAAACAGATGCAAAATTCGATATACAGAGAGCCAAAGATTCGATCCAAAGATTGACAAAATTACACAAAATCAGCAAACTCATTTCTTGACAACAAACCCAAATGCAAATTGAAAAATGCGTATCACATAATTTCAGGACGTTAGGGAAAAAAATGTTGAAGCATTGACTTACACAATCAATCTTTTCCGGCGAGTCGATTGAGTGAGGAGTGAGTTCACGGTCCGTTTCTCCTTCTTTGGGCTGTGGAGTTCTATTTTTGGCTTCTATTGAACTTGCTCTGTCTCTCGCTATGGCCGGTGGTGGGTCGTTGATGGTGATGTTGGCCAGTGGAGGTTGTCTTCACCGTTCTTTTTCTCTAGCCAGAGGAGGTGAAGGGTTTTAGAGATTAAAATGATTTCCCCACTTTTTTTCGCGTTCACCGAACTTTCTCTCTCTCTCTCTCGCTGTGGCCGGTGGTGGGTGGTTCACGGTGAGCTTGGCCGGTGGAGTTTTCTTCACCTTTTTCTCTCTTTCTCTTGGTTGGAGGAGGTGAAAGGTTTTGGAGGAGAAAGATTTTGGAAATGAAAATGATTTCCCCCCTTTTTTTTTTCCTTCTTTTCACGATTGGACAACTTGGACAATTTCCATGTGTAGTCAAATCCTAATCAATGCAAGACATAGAAGGTATTTAATTTATGCATAGGGGTAAAAATGTCCAATTTTGACATTTTTGCAACTTCTTAAAAAATGTGACATTTTGGTACAAACATGATAGCAAAATGACATTTGGTGTAATTTCCTCTTTTTTTATGTGTTTGATTTGATCTATATGAAGTCGGTGTTTTCCCGCCCTTCTTACACCCAATTTATGTCTATTTATAATCTTCAGTGGATTCATATGTATTGTTTCTTCATCCACTACTTATTTATATCTTTTTATAAATTCGACTAAGAATTCCTATTTAAATAATATTTTGAACAAAAATGCTGAATGTATAACCTTTTTGTACAGCCCCTTCACATGGGGTGATTGTGGGCCCCATCCCCATGTGAGGGGCTGTCAAAGTGAATGTTGTACATCTAGCATAGTTCTAATTACCCCCGTGTGAGTGGCTGTCAAAATGAATGTACAAAAAAGCTGTACATTCAGCATAGTTCTATTTTGAATTATATTAATCACTTAAAATCCATAGCAAAATGAAGCTGTTTTTGCATGGCTCAAAAAAATACACACTGATCCATTGATCAAATACCGTAAACTTTGGAACAATCTCATAGCAAACACCACCACAATACCCCTCCCTCTCCCTCTCCCTCTCCCTCCCATGTCTTTCTCTCTATACTGTTCGAACAACCAATCTTTTGTTGTTTGTAAAAACAACCTTAGTTTCCCCTTCAGTTGGGAGAAGAGGAGGGAAAAACAAAACATACACCTCTCCCCTCCTCCTCCTCGTCCCAAATTTCCAATAAAATTATGTAATTTACGAAGAATCACAGCCACCCAATATTTATTTTTTGGTTAGACGGTCGCCGCCGCCAGAATCGTATCTATGAGAAAGCTTCTTCATTCTTTCATTTTCCAAAATGACATGGCATTGGCGCCGGATTTACAGTCGCTCGAATCCTATGTTATATCATTGCCGCCGTCGTCGGCTGTATCTCCGTCAACGTTTGAAGATTCATTATATGGGAATTATGCGAGCTTTTTTATCCCTTCAGTTCTGGTGGCCAGAAGCGGTTTTGATTTAGCCACCGTGGCCATTATCGCCGCCCACCTACTCCTCTCTGTTCTTTCTTTTTTATTCATATTCCACCTCCGCATAAAATCCCGCAGAATGCAGCATTTACAAGATTTCAATTCACTATGGACCGTGAGATTACTCCTTGTAACGTTTGCTTTTCTTTGGGCCGTGAATGAAACCATACGCCTACCAAATGTTCGACGAAAGTACCTCGATCCCTTTTTAACGTTAAATCAACAAACAAATCTGTGTAAATTCCATGTTGTTCTTTCTCTTGGATTCTACGAACCAGGTTTCTTAATCACGCTTCTTTTCTTGGTTAATGTTTCGATCAAGAAAAAAAACCCTTGTCGAATGTGGGCTCTTTTGTGTGTGTCCATGGTGTGTTCCCCCATGACATTGATACAGACAATTCTTGTCTACTTTGCGCCATTGGAGACACAGCTTCCTAAATTCGTGCATGGTAGTTCAATTCTTACAAGTGATATTCAAGGAAACAAAACGATTCTTTGCACATACCCATTTTTCAGTTGTGTTGTCTTTTGGGTATTTGCAATTGTTTATGCATTAGCTTTCTTGTTTTCATGTTGGAGGGTGCTGGACTTTGTGATCAACAAGAGTATTCGTGTACGAATCAACGTGCTGTCAGCTGCCGTAATGGTGGCGCTGCCAATACAAATTCTCTGCCTCGGCCTCTCGTGGCTGTGGCTGCCGGAGGAGGACGGGTATGGGTGGGTCGTGTTAGTCATGTTCTTTTGTATCACCACATGCATGGCGGTGGGAGAGATTATATTGATAGTAAAGCCAATCATGGATGCATTGGCGGCCGGGAGTCAGCTTTGCCGGCGTTTCCCCGGTGGGTTCCGCCTGAGGCGGCAGGTGGTGCAAAGAGAACTAGTGAATAATCAAGAAACGGGTCTATAGCGATGGGCTATAAGCCATGATATATGCCAATTAGTGCAGGTCATGGTCCAATTTTTTTCGAATTATTCGATGACATTGATGTGTTTCATTGATTTTAATTTTTTTGCCCTGCGATCCAATTTGTATAATTTTCCAAATCAATCAGAAGAATCAGAACAATGTAATTAGGAAAAATTTTGTTTTAAATTTGGAAATAGTGAAAGAGAAGAAGAAAACATAGAGGAAAAAACTAAACTCAATTTCCAGCTTTTTATTTTTTGTTGATGCTTTGTTCTGAAAATATATTGATGCACTCGTGCAAATGTTGCATTTCACCACAACTTATCACGGAAATTAAGCATGATAAAGCTACAACACTATTTCATTCAAGCAAAAATTTACGTTATTCAAGCAAAAATTTACATAACTCACCCCTTCGGGCCCCTGTCAACACTTTCTCAGTCGAGCCCGTCGTACCGGATTTATCTAGTGCGGTTGACTTCTCTTGTGTTGTTTGCGGGCTACTACAATGAAACAGGGTTTTGCCTAGTGCATGCTCATAGTGGTCGAGGCTCCGTCCCTTTGGAGTGGTTGGAGCTTCGCTAGCGCGTAGCGGATGCAGGTTCCTACTTCAACAAAAAAAAAAAAAAAAAAATTACATAACCTCGTCGACCTTAATGAAATTTTGATATAGACTTACTAAAGTTACTTGTGCATATTAGGGCTTAACAAAAAAATCGTTGACCTAAGAAATCAAGTCAAAATTGTGATTTTGATTATGTGGTTTAGGTTTCGACCGTTTCAAAATCGAACCAAGTCGTTTGAATATAGTTCGGCTTAGGTTTCGATAGTTAAAAAATCCTTTGGAACCAAATTAATCAATTCGCTCGATTTTAAAAAATAAATTAATTAATTATTTTCAAGATATATTATTTACTAGATCAATTATACTTCAACAAATTTAATTTCTAATCGATGTCTATTGACTCTTTAAAAAAAATTATTAACTTATGATAATACTTTTCTTATATAAAGACTAAAGAATGAATTTGTACATGGATAGATTTATTGATTTAAGATGTGTTAGAGACAATATTATATATGGTAAAGTTGATGGTTAGAAAGTTTTAATTTAAATGGTATAGTGAAATTTGGGACCAATATATTTATTTTTTCCACTTTGTTTCAAAGATAATATTTTTATGTTGCTAAAACCAAATTAAAACTGAAAAAAAAAAAAAAAAAAGGTGTTTGTTTTGGTTTGGAAAATGAAATGATTTGGTTTAGTTTTAAATTTTTTTTCAAACCTTTTGGTTTGAAAACAATTCAAAAATCGCTCGAAAAAAACCTTAGGCACGTGCATATATTTAGAAATGGTGCCATGCTGATGTTTTATATTTGTTTTTTTTTTTTCTTTTTTTTTTTTTTTTGGGCTCAGGAAAAGGATCCATGGGTGGTAAAATCAATAATTTTTTTTTTTTTTGCCACAATAAAATCGATTCTATTCACATTACTAGCGTTATTTTTTAAAAAAAAGAGTATCTTCAATGGACTATTTTTAAAGAGTATATTCTATCATTTGGAAAGTATCTATACATTTAGAGAGTTAAAATTTTGAAATACTTCAACAATCTCTTTATATTTAATACTTAATTTTACTTCTTCCAAAAAATATTTATTATTTTTCTTTATTTTTTATTTTAACTAGCTTTTTGTAGATTATTTTATTATTTTCCTACATTAAAAATTGAAATACTTTGAATGTATTTAATTATAGAAAGTGAGTTTGACCCTCCAAATTTGAAGAGTTAAACTCACTCTCTAAATTAAAAATATTAATTTAAAGAGTCTCTTGTAGCATGATTAAATATTGACTCTTTAAAATAGAGAATATCTCACATTTAAAGAGTATCTTATAAATACTCTAAATTGTTTGGTAATATATGCAAGCATTCTGTGCGTATTTGATTTTGGTATGTTGATATAACTGACTGCGTTGGCCAGCGTAGTTTAAATTGGGACAAATTTAAACTAGTTATATTTTGCCATAATTCACTTCAAGATTGTAAACTAGTTATGACATGTTTGGTATACATGAAAAAACTATATTGATTAGGATTAATAACATAATAACTCATTTAAACATTTTAATTTGCGACATACCTTTATTCCTATTGGAAATCACAGAAAACTTCCCTGTTTCAAACGTTTTGTGCAAAAAAACCCTTGTCGTCAACATCCGTCTAGCGTGCCGTTAAATCTCAGGAAAAAAAGGGGGAAATTGATAAATAAGGAAGGTAAGTGCGTCAATTTATATTTTCATCTTTAAATAACACCTACTCAACACGAAGAGAGGGGTTCTTTGTGTCCATCATTTCATTACATGACATCACTTCGTTTTTTACATACGTAGATACAACCACTTGATCCTTAACTCTGATGGACTTCTGTCTAGGCAGATGCGAAATGGGGATTGAGCAGAAGACTTCGTGGACGGTAACGAATCCTGGAGGAAGGTTGTTCACATGAATACTACGGCGGGTAATGGAAACCAAAACATAATTTTTGAACTATTTTTTTTACCGAGTATGCTCAAGCTTTAATATTTTTTTAGTTTTCTACTTAGATCTATGGAAATCATACTTGGGCTATTGAGATCTAGAAATGTAATCAAACAGCAGTTGTTGGAACTATAGAGGCAGAGTAGTAATTTTAGATTTAGGTCTTAGGTTTTTGTGTAAGTGTGCAGTGATGTAGGTTTTTTGTAGAAAAAACTTCAACCACCTTGTAGATGTGTGTATTGAATGAATGTTTGTGAATGTTGTGCTTTTCTGTTGAAGTTCCATAAGTTAGATATTCTATGTGATGTTCAAATTTCCTCCTCTATTTCATCTCTCTTTGGCTGGTTATTCTTGATAATGATTGAGTTACACATCTTTTTATCTGAATTGATTGTGAAAATCCCTCCTAAACATTTAATATGTTTCATAATATAACCCTGGAAACGTTTAATAATGTGATATACAACCATATATTATTCTAAACCTAAGACATTTAAACCATATTTTCTATGTGCGTTTGCACGAAATCAACCCTAGACTGATGAAGATTGAGAATTACAACCCTATAATACCCAATTCAAATTCAATATTACTTACACCAAAAGTTGTACATTGACACAACAAATAGTACCAGTTGATAATAACAATTGTTCACATTACAACCAAGAAAAACTTGACAAAAACAAGAATGATAGCATTTCATTTTGAATTACAACCAAAATAAATGGACATACCATTTCAGTTTGTAGCTAGTGGTTTCCTTCCTTTGCAATTCCTCATGTTGTGCCCTGAAGCACCACATAAAGAATACCTCATTACCATTACTTTCCTAGATGGAGGTACATCAATAGATAGCATTGTGTTGGATGGTGCAGATATTTCATTTGTCTCCTTTCTGTACATCTTTTTTGGTCTCCCAGCTTTCTTAGTGTATACTGGCGGTGTCAAGGGATTGAATCCGACATTCGGCCATGTATATGGGCTTGTCACTGAGGATATCGTCAGTGTATACATCCGAACTTACGCTTCTTTTTTATATACATTACCATGTAATTTGTTACGTTCTTCATACCCTGTGATAATAGTGCAGCAATGACATGGCTGCATAGTATACCCCATTAACTGCCATAACTGACATGAACAAATCCTAGCATTCAAGTTAACTGCACACAAAATTTGAGTTTTATGGTGTCATATTTGGAACTTTTGGTTCCCCAAATATTCAACGTATTCAGACTGCGACAGAGTTGTATTTTCTGAATGATTTTCATTACTCTGGGAACTACAACTCCTCTCCATTTGTTGCATGCCTTCATCCTTACCACAATTCGTCTCTTCAAGTATATTCAAATCTCCTCTAATATTGATAAGATAGGCTTCTCCCGTGTACTCAAGATGGTCGCGTTAAAGGACTTCGATAAATTGTTTAGGAGCATATCACAATTATTTCCTACTTTGAAATACAATTTACTTTAATGCTCAACCGACTTCAACAGCAACCACCAGTATGCAACAGGGTCCAAATCACACATCTTATTCATTTGTGTCACCAGTACGGCTTCAACTGCAACCACCAATATGCAACAGGGTCCAATTTTTACTCTTATTGCTGCCCAAAGTAAATTCTTCAATGCAAGGTCTATATATGTTGCATTGAAACTGTTACAAAGATATTGCACACGGGTATGGTGCTCGACATGTTCAAATATTTGTTCAAGAGCTTGTACAAACCTCTTTGCTTATTAGATATGAAAACCCAATGGTTCTCTTAACTATGCCCAAATTATATATCAACAGCTCCAAAAACCACTCTAATTTTCATCGTTTTCAACCTCTACTATGGCATACGCTATAGGATAAATCCCATTATTACCATCTACACATATTGCTTTCAATAACTACCCCCCAGGTTAGTTTTCAAAAAATAGCCATCCAACCATGTCACCTTCTTGCATCCCACTTATGAATCCCACATTCAGTGTTCCCAGACATATGTACAGTCTTTTAAACTCTCCAGCACGACCCTCCAATTGCGTTGTTGTACCAACATTTGTATGTTTTAGATGCTCGAAATAATCCTACAAAATTTTATAGTGGTCAACCACGACACCACGTAATATCTTCATTGTCAAGTCTTTGGTTCGGTAATACTACCACCTAATCATGTCTCCCAAATTGTCCCTTTTAACTTTATCAAAAAATGCGCTCACAGACATATTAGGCTTGGTCTTCCATAAAGACAAGTACCCATGGGCTAAGTACTTTATGTTTAGTCGCCTATTTCAGTGGACCAATGCACAATTGTGGTCACCATTGTAAGTCTTTACCACAAAACAGTTTTCATCTTTCACCTTGCTTGCATACAACAGCCATCTATTGGATACTGCTCGCAATCTATACCCTTCATTCTTAACATACTTGATCTCCAGTTTGATATTACAGAATGCTCAGTTAAGGTTCGTTTCAAAACTGCTTTTGTCTCGAAAACCATACCCGTAGCATCAAATTAAAACGCAAGGGGTGTCAAACAGAAACAGTATTTCTTCAAAGGGTTTTACAAATAGAACCATTTTATTTAGGGGATATATCGAAATGTATTGAATACATAAGGGAGATTGTTCAAACGTATTAGCATTATCGGGGGGTTTGATAACCTTTTTGAAAATTTGGTTGCTCCATATTAGTTTCGGAATTGAATTCATTCATTTGTCCACTCTTTTTGGATGTTCCTTCATCTTCTTCACTATCCAAACTTTATAACTCATCTAACTCTTCGTAGTCTATGTTAGTTTTCTAACTTATTAATCGACGTATAATCCAAATCCAAAATCAAAACCTAAATTAGCTTGCTCATCAACCTCGTAGTCACTTTCGACAAAGCCTTCAGTTTCATCTTCCATTCTTTCGTCCAGGTGTTCCTCACCTACCTCCGGGTCCTCTTTATGTTGATCCGGTTGAAAAGTACCAACTCTAGCTTTGTACCTTAGTGTTTCCTCAAATTACGACCACGACTCCTCTACATTTATAGGCACACAGTCACCAATGTTCACCTCACCTAAACCACCTTCATACACATCAAACATCAGGATGTAGCAACCTTATGTGGTACTTTCATCCCCTTCATTATGGGCACTACTCTTTGGGAACTCAATCACTGGTTCTTGGTATGGTTTTTAAGGTAAAGCTGCTGCCTGGCTAGACAAAACTATATAAATCCCAAGCAACCTATGTCATCCAAAGTCCTTCAACATCTTTCTCACATCAAATTCACTTCGCAACCTCCTCAAAGCAATAATCAAATTACCTTTATGCTTCCTGAAGTAAAATTTAAAGGTTCACTGTCACCACAAACATACTCAAGAATCTTGAACCATTCCTTTTGAAGTAATCAGCCCTCACAAAAGTCCACAAACATCACAGTACCAGGTTCATACTTGGCATTATTCGGCTTATCGAATAAGACACCACTTGTGCATATAGCCATTGCGAAGTAGTCTGTGTATCCGATTGGATGTTAATGTCACAAGTGTTAGTAAAAAAATCAGCTCAAGACCCACAGCAAACATCATGCACACATTTTTTACAACAGAATTTCAACAAAACACGTAAACAATCTGAACTAAAACCCTTTTATTTCTTAAACTGCAAAAACATAATAACTTACCATACACAAGAGCTTCTTGAAACCCTTTAAGTCTTGGATCCTCCATTCTCGACAATCACATTCAAACTGTAAACATTAAAAAAATTAATTTTAATACCCCATTCCACAATTTCACAAATTTCACGCACACATCTTTTATAATTAAAAACCCGCTTCTACAACTTAACGTCGCACCTTTGCTGGAGAATGGAAGTTTTTGAAACTTCAGAAGTGCTCAAGGAAACTTCTACCATCATGGGTGAACAAGGAACTAATAGTACAAAATAGGTTAGCAACCAGAAGAATCTTAACCTTCGTGTCTTTTCATCTCGCACAAACCCCCCTCTTAGTGTTGGGTGGATGTTATTAAAAATGAAAATATAATTTAACGCATTTTTCCTTCCTTATTTATCCATTTTCCCTTTTTGTTTTTCCTGAGATTTAATAACACACCAGACTGATGTTGACGGCATGGGGTGTTTTGTACACAAAACGTTTGAAACATGGAAGTTTTCTACTATTTTTAATAAGTATGTGTTGACCTATGGTTGATCATGACCTTAATGTTTTGATTATAACAAACAAGTCCATCTTGTTTACTAACAAATTGAATTGAGTGTTTAAGCCTTCAAAGTTATAAAGATTATTATTCACACTCAAATTAAGTACAAGTGATGGTTAAACGAGCATTCAAGACAAATCATTTGAGACAATAGTGATTTGCATGTAACAATCAAATTGGAACTTAACAAAATTGCAAATCAAGATACAAGCCAAATAGAGGCTCGAAGAGATCAAGAACATTGAAAATAGAGTTATTTATCGAACATCATTTATATAAGTAAAGGTATAACTCGTCAATGTTTAGCAAGTGCATAAAGCTCAAGTATTTCTCATAAATTCATCACTTGCATAAATTGGTTTGACATGAAAATGATTTTGAAAAAATGAACATTTGTAATAAATCAAAAACCTTGAAAAATCATTTTCAAACGTCCCTCAAGAGATCACACTTCAACTTTCAATCAAAAAGTTATACTCCGATTTTCAATCTCATATTGGGATAGATTTTTGACATGGAAGATGATCTAATTTAAAGATGATTTCAGAAGCAAAGTTGTAACCCTTTGAGTTAGCTTTCTAACCTATTTTGAATCACCTTAATCGGACGTCGAGAGAGAATGAAATGATCAAAATACTAAAAGTTGTCCGACCTGTTTGCAACTTTCGGTCAACCTACCGATCCACCGAAAGTATCACCGGTCGACCGAAGTGTTAGCCGAAATCCCAATGGTTTGATTTCCAACGGCTATATTACCGTTTCAGTCGACCGAAAGTTACTGTTTACTCAACCGAAAGTTCCTGCAACTTGTTTTTCTTGCTCTATAAATACATATCTCTTCTCCATTCATTTTCATCAAACGTAGAAGAGATTTTTGAGAGCTTTTTTATTGAGAAATCATTGGGTTTACTTGAGTATAAATTATATTTCATTTATTACAAAAGAGTTTCTTGATTAATTCAACATAGTTCATTCATTTTATCAAGAAATCTTTTTTGCAAAGAACTCTTCACAAATTTCATCTATTCTTCATTTTTGATAAAAGTTTTCTTTACCAACACTTTGATTTAAAGTGTAAATCTCTCTTCATACTTAAATTGTATTATTTGTTAAGAGATATCATTGGCTTGAAAACTTTGATACAAAGAATTTCTTGATTGATCAAAACTAGTTTCATGTATTTCATCAAGAATTCTTTTTGCAAAGAAATTTTCTCAATCTCATCTATTCTTCAATTCTTGATAAAGGTTTTCTTTGCCAACACTTTTATTAAAGTGTAAATCTCTCTTTATAATTAACTTGTATTATTTGTTAAGAGAGATCATTGGTTGAAAAACTTTGATACAAAGATACAAATTATTTCATTATTCATTATTCATCAAAGTTTACAATATCAACACTTGACCTTTATTATTTGCTATCTATTGAAGTGTTTACCTAACTCTCTAATACTTAACTCGATTATATCATTTGTTAAGAGAGTTTCTTCATTGTAATTTATCACTTATTTCTTGACGGTTTCGAGAGCCTTGTGAAAACTCGATTATAAGGATAGGTGTTCCCTGTTGTAAGTCACCTAAGGATAAGTACTCCTTGTTGTAAGTCACTTAAGGGTAGGTGCTCCTTATTGTAAGTCACTTAAAGATAAGTGCTCCTTGTTGTAAGTCACTTAAGGATTAGTACTCTTTATTGTAAGTTACCATTAAGTGCATTTGGTCTTACTCGTGACGGAGAGCTTGGTAACAGGGGACGTAGATCATTGGATTGGATCGAACCTTCATAACATATCGTTTGCATCTATCCCTTTACTTAATGCATTTACTTCGCGCAAATTTACATTGTTCCATTTATGTGTTTACTTGTGTTTAGACTATTCTCTATCATTTGCATGCTCACTTATTAAAATCTTGAGTGATTAACGAAAAAGTTTTAATAACCAATTCACCCCCCTCTTGGTTAGTTATTCTTGAGCTAACAGTATGAAGGTATATCGCAAATGAAAATGTTTACAAGTGTATTTTGCTATTAATCCTATAGATTAATATAGAAAAAAATTTATTTCTTTTTTTTTTTTAACTCGACATATCAAACTTAATGAAATTTTATTCGAATTTCCCAAGCATTTCAATGACAAGAGCGAGGATTTTGATTCTCTCTTTCTTTGTGGATGGATGACTTTTTTTTTTTTTTAAAGATAAATTTTGCTTCAAATATAATTGAGACCAATTAATTGGTCCCGCTATAATTTCATGTTTGGTATACAAAAGTTTGAACAAAATAATTAATATGATTATAATTTTTCTTTTCTTCCATAATATTTCAAAACTATCAAGATGTTGAGAACTTGACCATTTTGTCAATTTTATTTTAAGGTGGACCATAAGTCCATAACTTCACCAACAAGTTAACTAATGCAAATGATAATTTTAACACTCATTGAATTTCTCAAGTATGAAATCACCTAAATGAGCCTTCGTGACCATACGTACTCAAGACTCAAAAAAATCTTGGTAACCTCATGGTCCTCATCTAAATTCATCATCATCATGTATGTTGTTACGTATATATCATAGTTTTCGAGGACAATTGAGTTAATTTGAGACACATTGCATACTATTATTATGCCAATGTATTTTGAAATTTTGTATTGAAGAATGCATGAATGAGTCTATTCTCCAAAGCTAAGACCTCGATTGACTTGTTTTTGTAAAGGGAAATGACTAGTACTGGCTGACTGATATCACAAACTTGAAGTATTTGTTGAGTTTAAAGGCCAAACGAAAATGATTTTATTAACAACAACATTTTCTTTACAAACACACACCTTGCACTTTTTCTCTTGCACACTCACTCTCTTTGCACTCTTTCACTTACACACTCAAAGACACTATACGTGTTGAGCACACACACACACACATATATATAGACATTGGATTCTTCTACATAAAGGTTGATGATTCTAGATAATTCTTCAATAGCGATGGATAATAGATAATTCTAGTGGCTTCCAATAGGAGGTGGTGATAGATTCTTCTAGATTTCTCTAGTTGGTTGTATAAGGAAAGATCTAGAAAATTGGTGATGATTCTTCAATTCTCCCCTTCAGCACCAACTTTTCATTTTGACTCTTTTCTTCTTATAATCCCAAGTTATGCTCGAAACTCTTCGAATTTTGAAGCACTGAGTCATTTCGTTAAAATGTCTGCGACTTGTTCTTCAGTATTGATGTATTTCAAGTCAATCTCCCTTAAGTACCTTCTCTCTGACGAAGTGATAGTGCACTTCAACATGCTTCGTTCTTACGTGGCAAACTGGATTTTCTGCTATACGAATAGCTGATTGATTATCACAATATAATTGCGTATAACTTACTGGTTGATGTAAATCATTCATTAATTATTTTAGCCACGAACTCTCTTGAGCTGCCATTGCTGCTGCTCTATATTTTGCCTCTGCGGTTGACAAAGATACAGTTGGTTGTCTTACTGCACCATGAAACTGCAGCTGACCCCAGGCTGAATACGTACGTAGTTGTTGATCTTCGTGTATCTTGACATCCAGCATAGTCCGCATCACAAAATCCAATGATCCTGCTATCTTTATTTTTCTTATAAAAGAGTTCATAATAAATAGTTCCTTTTACATAACTTAAGATCCTTCGGACCACTTCAAGGTGTGGTTTCTTTGGCTTTTCCATAAAGCGGCTTGCTATCCCAACTTCATACGAAATGTCGGTCGTATCAGCGTCACATATATTAAGCTCCCCACCAGCTGTCGATACATGGTTACATTATCCAAATCTTTGCCTTCATCTACACGTAGCTTGGAGTTAATCTCGATTGGTATCAATATCGGTTTGCAATAGGTCATGCCAAACTTCTGTAAGAGATCTCTGGCATATTTATTCTGACACAAGAATAACCCTTCATTTGTTCTTTCCATCTCCAGCCCCAGAAAATGATTTAGCTCTCCAAGCTCTTTCATTTGAAATCTTACTGATAGGTTCCTTCTGATTTGTTGGACCTCATTTGCGTCGTCTCCAGTAATAATGAGATCATCCACGTACACTAGCACTATTGTTAGTTTTTGACTTTGTGCTTTGACGAATAAGCTCGAGTCTGTTGGTGCTACTGAGTATCCACCTTAAACTAAGAATTCGGCTATTTTACCATACCATGCTCGTGGTGCCTGCTTAATCCATATAGGGCCTTCTTTAGCTTGCAAACATATCCTGGATTTTCTCTATTCTAGAATCTCATTGGTTGCTCCATGTATATGTCTCGATCAAATTCTCCATGGAGAAACGCATTTTTCACATCAGCCATAACTTCCAAGACTTACTTGTTGCTAATGCTATTAGTATTCGTACCGTAGTGATCTTTGCCATTGGGCTAAATGTCTCATCATAGTCTAGACCATATTGTTGTGAAAATCCACGAGCTATTAGCCAAGCTTTATATCTTTCGATTGATCCGTCTAGACGTCTTTTTATTTTGTATACCCATTTGCACGATATAGGCTTTACCCCATTAGGTATTGGCACCAAATCCCAAGTTTTGTTTTGTTTTAGAGCCATGAATTCTTCTTTCAGTGCATTTCTCCACTCATTGTGCTGGATTGCTTCTTCAAAAGTCTCTGGCTCTTTGATACTGTCATCTTCTTCTACTACTGCATTAGCATATTTGGGGTTTGGTTTCATCTGTCTATTTGATTTTCTTAGCTGTGGTTATGGGCTTGTTCTTACCTCAACCGCCTCTTGTTGATTTGGCCTTATTTCTTCTGGTGTTGTCCGATGCACACCTGTCTGCCAAGGATTTCGTAGCGCGTCAGTAGGCTCCTTCTCATCACTTGAATCTTGTCCATCTTTTGTTTTCTCAAGACTTGGTTGCCCTTCTATGATCTCCTCTTGCAATTTTTCATCTAATTCCTTTGAATCTGGTAGCTCCACCCTCTGTGGTGTCCACCATGAAGATGCTTCGTCAAACACCACGTTTCTTAATGTATAACAACGATCGGTTGTAGAATCGCAGCATCTCCATCCTTTTCTTTAACTGTTATACCACACAAATATGCATCTGATTGCCTTCTTATCAAACTTGCTTCTCACGTGATCAGGTACGAACATATAACAGACGCAACCAAATACACGAAAGTGAGTTACTGTTGGCTTCTTTTTCTACAATTTCTCAAATGGTGACGTGAAACCCAGCTTCAGTTATGGTAGCATGTTGATCACATGTGTTGTTGTTCTCATTCATTCTACCCAAAACCTTCCTGGAACATTCTTTGCATGTAGGATACTTCGACACATTTCTACAAGGTGTCGATTCTTTCTTTCTACTATACCATTTTGTTGTGGCGTGTTTGGACATGTCAATTGATGATATATTTTATGTTCTCTTAAATACTTGGAAAATTCTCTTAAAGTATATTCTCCCCCATTATCTGTGCGGAGGCATTAAATCTTATTTTAACTTCTCCTTCTACTTTTTCTTTAAACTCATTAAATTTTATAAATGTCTCAGATTTTTTTTCCATAAAGAAAATCCAAATGTACCTTGAGAAGTTATCGATGAATGTTACCTTATAGTGCATCCCTCGATTTGATGGTTGCTTGACAGGTCCAAACATATTAGAGTGTACCATCTCCAATGGTTGCTTTACTCTATAACTTGACTCCTGATATGGTAGCTGATGTACTTTACCATATTGACAGCCAACATATACCATGTCATCTCTAATCTCGAGTTGAGAAAGACCTCTGAGCATCGACTTCTTCATCATTACTTTCAGCTTGTGATAACTCACATGTCCTAGTCTTGAATGCCATAAATCTGTTGTCTCATTCTTTCGAGTCTTATCTACGTATGCAGACTCTGCTGACATTACGTAGATGGACTCTAATCTTCGTCCTTCCATTATTGGTGTACCCGAAATTTTTTATATTTTGATACACCTTAACATCTTTTGGACCAAACAAAACGTAGTTACCTGATGATGTTAGCTGCGCCACTAATAGAAGATTTTTCTTCATTCCTGTGACGTGATAGACGTCTTGTGGCTCTGTCTTACCAATGTGGGCTATTTGCAATCTTGAATTGTTGGCACTTACCACCATTTGGCCTCCCTTGTACTTCGTTGTATTTTGGAGCTTGTCTTTATCACCTGTCATATGATTAGATCACCCAGAGTCGACGATCCAATGACTTTCATAATCTATTCGTCCAGGGAGCATCGCCACTAGTGTTGATTTTTATCGGGATCTGTAATGCATTCATCTCCTCGAGTATGCTCCATTAGCGCAAGCGATGCTACAGCATTCCATTCTTCTTCACTATTATATTTTTCTTTCTCATTAGAGGTTGCCATATTACCTTCCATTGTCTTATTCCTAAACCGACAGTCTCTAGCATAATGGCCTCGTTTTCCACATACAAAACACGAGTCATTAGTTCGTTGAAATCCCTTAAATGGCTGACCTCTCTTGTCGCGACTTTGTTTTGCTCTCCTTGTCATAGAACATTCTCCATTTTCTTTTAATTCCTTATTTTTTTTATGGAGTCGACCTCTTCTTTTATAACTATATAGTGCTTCTTCATCTTCTTTCTTTATTGAGACCCCTAACATTTGTTTAGTTAATGCTTCCTGGTCGGCCAGCAAATTTTCGAGATTGACCAATGAAGGTTGCTCTAGCCAACCTTGTATAGTAGAAATGAATCCTCTAAATTTGGGTCTCAAACCATGTATAATTATTCTTCTCATTCTAGACTCCGAAATCTTGCTTGAAGAATCTAATTTTGAAATTTTCCACAAATCTTGCCCTTGGAGATACGACTCCATGCAAGTTTGTCATCTGATGTAGTTCTGATTATTGAGCTTCTTTACTCCGCCTACCACTTGTAGGTTGCCAATCGTGACTTGATTTACCTCCTCGTAATCAAGCAAACTTTTATAAAAGCTTTACAATCTCCTTTTGTACACGATCTCAAGAAGCCTAAAAAATCCGTCTCCGACCGCCTCGCTCTGATACCAAATTATTGAGTTTAAAAGCCAAACGAAAATGATTTTATTAACAACAATATTTTCTTTACAAACACACCTTACACTTTCTCTCTTGCTCACTCACTCTCTTTGCACTCTTTCACTTACATACTCAAATACACTACACATGTGTTGAGCACACATATATATAAACATTGGATTTTTCTACACAAAGGCTGATGATTCTAGATAATTCTTCAATGGCTGTGGATAATAGATAATTCTAGCGGCTTCCAGTAGGCGGTAGTGAGAGATTCTTCTAGGTTTCTCTAGTTGGTTGTATAAGGAAAGATCTAGAAAATTGGTGATGATTCTTCAGTATTGAAGCAATTCTATAAAATCTATAAGTTGATCATTGTGTTGAATTGCAACCGTGTTATTATCAGATATCGGCAATTGCTTGATGCAAAATGGGAAGCTGTCTAATTAAATTGGGCCCTTTCTCTATAGTTCCAAGTAAAATGTTACAAGTCATCGTATACTATTTTCATTAGTGTCATGGTTTTATCCATCGTCAACCTGACTCTTATATGATCCAAACTTAAGCGCGTAATTATCTTATACACAAGGTTGGTCTAAGAACATCCAATTTCAGATACAATAACTCTACTACTCTAGCAAACCCTTGATCCGTGTATTCGTTATTCTCGTTCCACCTGCCATCGCATCTATAATTCATTCGATATAACATATATTATAATATCAGTAATGCAACATTATTTTTTTTATCAGTACAATCAACGTAAGTATATGTAACAATATCAAATATGTCAAATCAATGAAATTCTATGATGCTTATGCTCTTAGAGGACTCTTTTTTTAGCTGATTTCCAAATTTGTTCTTTGAATAAAAGTGGAATGTAGTTTAGGTGGATATGGTATATTTTTTCAATATGGAGGAAATTAACATATCAAATTATTTAGCAACTAAAATCGAAATTCGAGGGATATGTAAACTTACGTATTTTTAATTTTGGCATATCTGATGTTGTGTTATTGTAATATATTAAAAATAACCTGATTTTTCATTGCATGACCTATTTGTTTTCCCTTTATATAACTCATTTTGAAAAAGTTAAAATATATCATCTTTTCTAAATTTTTATTTTTTACCTACATTTAAATAAGTCCTTTTAAAAATACCTCTATTTTGATTGCATAAACTTTTTTAACAAATATTTACACTACAACAAAAAAGCCTACAGCAACGTTCAAAAAACGTTGCCAAAAACCTTTTACAACGTTTGGACGTGTGTTGCAAATCAAAGTGTTGTCGTAGAGTAGGATCCCTAAGACAACGTTTTTTAAACGTTGCCGTAGACCTAAGGCAACATTGCCTTAGGTTTTTTTTTTTTTTTTTTAAACAGCAATTTATGCAAATTCATTGACAAAAATTAAAAATGATTCCTTATGAATAAATTTTAGAATTGCATAAAATTTGATAATTTCATTATAAATTTTTGAATCAATACACTTGAATATTAGAATGTGATACAACACCACCTACGTAAAAATGAGCTTCAAAATGAAATAAAATTAGAGGAATCCATCACCAAGTCTACATCTCTCTCCAAACAAAAGTTACTAGTCACAAACTACCCAAAATATGAAGCACCCTAACTGCTCTATAAATGTCTCCTTCTAGTTCTCCTACTACATTCCATTATTTTGTCTTCACTTTTTCATCCGGTATAACTGGAGCAAGAGCCACCTAAAAAATGCAGAAAATCATTAGCAAAAAAGATAAGGAAAAGAATAGTTGAGTCACATCCAATATTGTCATCTCAATTAATAAATAAGCTACCACTGATTAAGTAATCATAAAGGAGATAATCATCTTGGAGAGGAGTCATTCAATAGGATCTTAAATTCTAAAAATATGTTGTTGTAATGTTACAATGGATATAAGCATTCCTAGCACTGGCTTATGGACAGAGAAGCCATAGATAATCTGCATGGAAATTATGTGAGTTTCTTTGTTATTGTGGGGTTATTTGCCATGAAAGGTACAGGGTTATGGTGAATAAGTGAAGTATAATACCGGCAGGATAGAGCAGCTACCCTTATTAGTTTAGGATGAGGATGTGAGAGACAATGCAAAGAAGCTACAGAAATGGAGACTGAAACAACAGCTAAAGATGATAAATGGCATTATTATATAGTGGGATGACTTCGAAATTGTCAAAGACAAGATTTAGATACATCATAAGCGATGGCTAACATGGTATTACAACCAAAACTAGGTATTATAACCACACAAAAGATCTATATTCAAGTTTCACAGTCACCTTTTTATATAAATTTTGCACTTATCAGACACTTGATTGAGAAAAACTGAAAACAGTCCGTAAGAGGTGTGTTGACAACGAGATTTAGATAAATATTAGTGGTTTCGCTGAAGGTTCTCTATGGAATTTCCTATGTTCTTGCTAAGAGTGAACCGAATTTTTCCATCTTTTAAAAAGGAACAAAAAATGGAAACAAAGCTATTAAAATGAACCCAGAATTCACTGAATTCGAAAAATTCAACTTGTGTGATTAAGTTTTCCCTAATTATTTAGCTAACAACACATGAAATTCATGTACTTATTAGAAAGATGTACCTGATCGAGCAGCTGAAGTGAAACATATTGCACAGGTCCTCTGCAATCAAATATAAATTTCAAAATCAAATTACATAAATGATTCAGAGTTCAAAATCAAAGTACACAGACAAATATATGATTTAACATTCTTATGATAATATAATAACCATTACAGATTCTCAGAAAAGTAAAATCGATGTTACCTAAGACTTTTATTGTCAAACATCTTATCATTAACTCAACTTTGCAAGCTAGATGGAACTTTTAATGAAAATCATAGATTCCGAATCAATAAATTGTCAAAATCAATAACAGAAATTCTGAGCAGCTCCTGGTCCAGAACGAATACATCCTGACCGCGATTCACGCTCCACCATGGGGTCGGCATGAATTGGAAAGATTTATCATCCGCAGCATTTATCACTGATCTCTCTTCCCTCTTTGTGCAACCATTTTACCCATTTCAGTTAGTCATAGATAGTGATAACTGACTAAGAAAATGCTATGTCAACTGTTCAAAACTAGATTACTTTGAAATCATCACATTTAATATCCGGTCAATTTCAGAAAATGTAAACACTAAGCTGACCAATAGAGAAACAAGATTTCACCAATGGAACAGATAAGCAACTGAATTCTTCAATGCAAAATTAATTAGGGATTACAAATCATTGAGCCTAAAAAACAAAAATCATACAACCCACAGCACCATATATCTGAAGTTCAAAAATGAAAAATGATTTTTCACATTTACCTTCAACCAGTTCGTCCATGTGCTTGCCAACGAGTCTTGCTCTAAATATAAAAATGAAATGGGCGCTGCTTCTTCACGCGTGGGTTGGCCTCTTCGCGTGGTCGACAACCACGGGATGGAGTTTGGGTAATTGATTTTATTTATTTGGTGATGGTCCAGATCAAACTTCTTTACAGAAAAAAGAAAGAAAGAAAAAGAGACAAAATCAAATCCCTAACTAATTTTGGAACTGAATTTGTGAGTAGTAAGAGGAAGGGAAGGGAGAGCTGGGGCGAGAAGGAACGAAGTGGAATTGGGGATTTTATTAGGGTTCGAGAGGAATGAACAGGGAGACATTACCTAAGAGGAATGAACGATTGTATGAGATGGGAGTTTGAGTTAATTTGGGTTGGGTATATTTAAAAAACCACAAAAGTTTTGGCAACGTTTGACAAACGTTGCCAAAGGTCACACCTTTGGTAACGCTTGACAAATGTTGCCAAAGGTTTGGCAACGCTTGTCAAACGTTACGAAAGGTCTTACTTTTCGCAACGTTTAACAAACGTTGCGAAAGGTGAAATATTCCGCAACACTCAATAAACGTTGCAAAAAGGGGGTCTATCGCAACTTTCTTCTAAAAAACATTGCAAAAGGTATTTATTAATATTTATGGCAACATTCACTTACTAAAATGTTGCCCAAAGACCCTTTTAACAACATTTATCAACAAATGTTACATTTTTAGTGTTGCAAATGACTATTTTTGCTGTAGTGTTATGACATTCTAAACACAAAAGACAAGAAATTAATGTCTAATTCTCCCCCTCCAATTTTAAATCCTAACAATGTGACATTAGTGATGGCAATCGAGCCGAGCGTCTCGTCGGCTCAGCGACTCAACTCGTACTGTAGAGCCCATGAGCCGCTCGAGCTCGTCAAAAGACGAGTCAAGCCTGCTTGGCTCTTTAGGGAGGCGAGCGCTTGTGGGCACCCGCCCACTAGCCATGCTCATGGGTTCGTGAAAAAAAATATTAAAAAAAAACTAAGAAAAGGTAAAAAAAAAAAATTAACGAGCCACGAGCCGAGCAGGGCCGGCTCCACTCGTGAGCTCGTGGCTTTAAGGGCCGAGGTGGCTCGGCTCTACCCATTGACATTCATACGTGACATACACCAAATCTGGACTTCTATCCCACCCACCATCCACCGCACTGTATCAGCTTACAAGTTGAGATATGCTGATTGCACCACCATATGCGAATGTATATGAAGTAAAGATTGAGTTCACGAAGATTTGCACGACTTTTGTTGTTGTTTTCCACAGTTAGATAGTTCCTTTCTTTGCGAATGTCATATCTAAACTTTAAGATCTAATATTCCATCTGGAACTTTGAATTTAATATTTGTTGTAGTGGTTGGTGAATCGATTATGATTCATAACGACTCTCTATCCACACATAACTGTGAACATAATTTTGTAGAAAGATTTTATGGTTAAAGAATGAAGAAGATGGACAATAGGGACTAGTATTAAAAGGCAAATGGCTACGCGAATTGAAGAAGTATTTCCCTTTAGTGTGGGTTTGGTTACTTTTTTATGTTAGTTTGTTATATTTTCTAATTTTCATTTGATTTTTGAAGCCACGGTGGCACGGTGATTGTGGTTGCATGCATTGGTGTCAAGAGGTTTCGGACAACATAATGTGGTACTCACAACGGCGAACCCAGCACCCGGCGATGGGGAGCGACCGTGCGTGCTGGGCTCCGTCGAAACAATGATCCGAAGTGAGGAAGAAGGAGCGCGGGAGACGGAAGCAATGGTGTTTTTTTTTTCCTTTGTAATTGGGCATTTTAGTTGGGCTGAAATTAAAATTATTTTAGTTGGGCCTCATCTTTACAATTGACCATGCCCAATCCTGTTTTCGAAAATCAAAACCATTTACATTTTTCAATTTCGCCTCCCGGTGACGCGGCTAACACCTCCACCAGTCCAGCCGTGTTGGTGCCGAAAGACTCAAGTCTGGAAGTCGGAAGGGAACTAGCACCCGTTTACAATGACCGGCTACAGCCTGCCGACAGTGAGGTTTTTTTTTTTTTTTTTTGTGTTATTTTTTTATTCATGAGTTATGAGTATCCTTACTTTAGAATTATGATTTATATTGTATGAGTTAATTGGGAATTTGGCATTGAAATGAGATTTGTGATTTTTGAATCTACGAATTTGGGATTTGAGCAAATATAATTTATGTTGCACTATTATTTGAATTATGAATTTTAATTTATGATTAATGATTTTGGGAATTATGATAAGTGAAAAAAAAAACATACGATGGAACTATTGGGCTCAATTCAATAATGTATACCCTGTTTTTTTTTTTTTTTTTTAATTCAATAATGTATACCCTGAACTTTTATGTTGAATTCGCCACACCCACTTATATTTCGGAACAACGGTATTGGTAGGTAGTGAAGTGGATTTGTTTCAGATAGATAACATGAATGTTACTCAAAATTTCTACTCGTATGGTGACGAGAAATAGTATTATGTAGTGGTTTTAGACTGGTACTATAATTTGTCGCTTGTATAAAATGTTAATTTTTTTTTTTTTAATAAAAGTGACTTAAAGTAATTTTAACAAAGAACGGAAATATTTTACAATATATGTAAGTCCGTGTTTGGTACACATTCTTTCAAAACTCATTTTAAACCACACATTTTTCAATAAAATAATATTTTTCATCACATCAATAATTTTTTCTTACTTTTTAATCACATATTTCTTATCATAACACTATTTAAAATACATTATTTCTTCAATAATATCCATCAAACATACAGTAATACATAAGTTACTATAACAATTAATGAGTAAAAAATGTTAGTTTTTAATGGAAAATTGAAATTTTAAATTTAAATGAAGTAGATGTATATTAAAAAATTTTAAAAGAAGGTAAATGTGAAATATTAATTTTTTAATGAAAAAGTGGTAATTTTTAAAAGTTGTAAAATCAGGTGTTTTTTAAACAAAAGCAGAGTATTTGTAAATTATCCCTTGAAATTTATTGAGAATTAAACTTAATTGATTATTATTATTATTATTATTATTATTATTAATGGAGCATTCATTGGCCTGCGTTTGTTTGTATACCAATTTTGACCCGTATTCGTGAAGTAAATGTTACTTTTAGGGGCAGATTCTATTCATTTGAAGTTATCAAATCCCATAACGGGGTTTAAATCATGAGAAGTGCTGTTTGTACTGGGTCAGGGTGACAAACACTCTGATCAGCCCCTCACATTAGGGGGGTCCCACATTTTTTTTTCAATTTTTTATACATATGAGGGCCAGCATCATGTGAGAGTGTATCAAACTTTTTGTCAAATTTTTTTTTGTACAAGTAGTTTTTTTTTGTTAAATCATTTTGACAAACTACTATGTTTAAGGTTTAGCTTGCACTTATCCAATTTTTTTACTGGAAAAAAATATCGAAAATATTTAAACGAAAGATGTGGTCCATCTAGCCTGCCCCGGCCTCCTTTATTCCTATGCTCCTATGAAATTCTTCATATAGGGTGTGTTTGATGGATCTTATTGAGAAAATAATGTATTTTAAGTAGTGATATGATGAGAAATGTGTGGTTAAAAAGTAAGGAAAAGTTATTGATATGATAAAAATATTATTTTATTGAAAAATGTGTGGTTGAAAATGAGTTTTAAAAGAATGTGCAACAAATACGACAATAATGTTTATCGTAAAAATTCGTGATAGTAGATACAACGACACGAGCCTATACTTGAGCCGTTAACTTTACATACTATATGTTTTGGGAGAATTTGTGTTCATCTTATCATTTATGTATTTATTTTGCATCCCTTAGGATTCAAATCCAAAACCTTTTTATCTTATCTGACAGAGACGAATGTAGGGGGATTGATTGGGTTTTACTTTTTTTCTTTTAATTTTTTTTATGTGAAAAATAATTTTTTTTACATATTAGCTCAATTTTTTATTTTTATTTTTTTCAAAAAAAAAGCCCTAAGTGGATTGCATAAAGGTATAGCTTAGCTTTAATTAGAATTCAAGCAGTATTTTAGCCGAACATATCATTACAAATCTTCATCTAGTGGCGTATGAAACCCCCTTTTTCCACATTATTTGTGCCTATGTCGGCCATAAACCATGTAAGGTTCTAATTTATCAACATATTTTTATATATATCTTGCAAAGCTAAAGTTGCATTACATTCACCTTTGGATCCAATTCTTCACTTGCTTTTTTGAAAAGAAACTAATTTTGCTAAAGCAATCTAAACTAAGAGAATATTAGAGTTAAGGAGCATTTTTGAAAAGAAACTAATTTTGCTAAAGAAATCTAAACTATGAGAATATTAGAGTTAACGGTATTGGTATCGAGATGATCGAGGATTCATCAACTAAAGATAACGAAAATGAGTACGTTAAGATAGAAATGTTACCATTATTGAGACTTCAGATTTCTTAAATCTTCTAGCTGAAGGTATTTTCAGTAAAATGAATGCGTAAAACCATTTTCTAATAACGTTATTCTAATAAAATAATTTTACATATAAATTCAAAAAAAATTCTATTTTTTAATCATATATTCTCCAAAATATTACTATTACAGAATCTATTTTTTTAAAAAGTTGGGCTCAAACAAACCCAATTAATTTTAAAATGCATTGAAAAGAAGATGTAGGGCCCTATTTTGATGTAGACCGTTCGAAATTAGATTTTGTTAAAAGTAATATTTTTGAAGAATGTGTAATTAAAAAGTATAAGAATTTATATGTTCACATACAAATTTATTTTATTGAAAAAATGCATGGCTGAAGATGAATTTAAAAACCAGTATCAATCATGGGCTTAACTTCAAGTGAAATAACTTATTTGTTAACCATAATAACTCATTGTTTGAGTTGCCAATGTTGCAAGACAACCTAGAGAAACAAGATTCAATTGAAGTGATTTTATGAAAACAATCATGCTATATATCTTGTTTTATATCATTTTTTATATTATGTCGTATGTCGGCACATGATTGAACAGCTTAAAAAAAAAAAAACACTTTTTCATCCAACCCTTTTTGAATTCCCACACATTGTCAAAAAAGATGTACATTTAACATAATTCTTATGAAAATAAACGGTCATGATTGAATAGCACGTGATTAACTTTTTATCCCGGGAAAAAAGCATTGGAACAGAATCCATAAATCAGTCTGGGCTGGCCCATCAGGAGCGTAACTTGCGGCCCAGCTTTAATTTTTCAAAAAGAGGAGGCAATTAACATTCGCTTTAAAAATTGATGCATGTCCGAATCGGATGACGTCACATAAAAGGTTTTTTCGTTCATTTATTGGCTGCATTAGCTTTGATGACATCATCCGGTCAAGGTTGTCCCATATTGCCGATGTGGTCACACATTTTCACTCGCATACATGTTCGAGCCTAATGACTATATTCTCTATTATAGATATAATCAATTCTAGTTCGCTTGATCAAATAATTGAAGAGATTCTTAGATATTTGTTTGTTCAAAATTGATGATCGATTGAACATATTTTAACCAAAAAATTAGCTATCGAAATTGATTTAAGATACGAATCATCGTTACGTCAAATTAAGTACTATGTACGTTTGTATGCCCAAACATGGGACGTGGGATGTTAGAAGGTTACTTTCAAACATATTGTTTTAAAAGAAAAAAAAAATAATTGTGCCAACAAACACTTTCCAATTTTACATTGCCGTTTGAACCTTATTCTCTAAAAAATTATTTTTTTTAAACTCATTTTCAGACACATATTTTTTTAATAAAATGATTTTGTACGCAAACATAGCCTAATTTAACGGATAAAATAATGAGAAAGTCATTGTCAACATGGCCTAATTTTCATAGTTTTAATAATTCAAAAACTAAATAAAGTCAATGACACCTAATTGAAGTCATACGTAGTATTTATCGAAATGGAAAGCACTTCCGCATGTATTATTATTCATAAGTATTTTTGTCCCTTTTTACCCAAAACTGAATATAGTTTCCGTTATTCATGGAATTGCACCTCCATGGGACAATACCTCTTTTGACTTTACTTTTATGCCTTCTATTTCTAGCCGTAATTGTTGATTATTTAAAATAAATATCCATTTTTGTAAATTTACGTAAATAACTTAACTATTTATTCAACTTGTAGATTATAAAACGAATTAAAAATCAAGTTTAATTCAATTTTATAACTAGAGTTGATAGGCGAAATGAAAGGGTCAATTTGGTCCCATTTTTTGTTTGGTTAGAATAAATTCAAAAAAATACACCCCTTTATAGAGGACTTTGTAATTGACATGCTTAACCCTAAATTAAAGGTCATTCCGGCAAGGTTTTTGTTTCTGCTTCCTATAGAAGAATTTAGGGCTCGTTTTTCATAACTTTTGTTTATGTTTTTACTTCATTTAGAAAAGTTTTTTGTAATAAACTATATTAAATTTTGTTTGAAAACTAATTTTTTTAAAAAAAGTTCCTCTTAAATATCTTCTAATTAAAAGAAGCACTTTCGCGAAAATTTATCAGATGGATGCTTTTGAATTTCAAAAGTTTCTTTCAACTTTTTAAAAGTCATATCAAACAGGTCCTTAATGAACTTACTCTAAAAGTATTTCTATCTACACAAAGCAATTTTAGAAAATCGTGCAAACGTATTCAAAAATAATTATTTAATCTCAGACAATAACTTTCGATTTTTTAAAAGTCATGTCAAACATGTCATAAATCCATGTTACGTTATAATTATTTATTTATGTAATTAATGTTTTCTATATTATTTTGGTAGTGGGGTATAATTTGGTCAATATCACATGTTAAATACTTTAAAATTGGTCCCAAATTACAACATTACCTACGCATTCCCATTTTGATTGGCTGTAAATCAGATAGTAATTTTCCCGGATTACCCTCTCCCGGCACCTTCTTCCTTCTCTAGAAAATACCTTCGCGTACAAATCAAGAAAACCCTACACATACATACAATCTCATTCTCTCTCTATATATCTACATCTTTCTCTCTCTAAGACTCGGTATATATATATCCCATCTTCTCTTTGTGAATCCCTCTTCATCTTCTTCATTCAATTCATATGTATTGCAGAATAGAATAGGATGAGCAATATACCTAAATCCTTAACAGATTCTTCTTTAACCCTTTTCATACTCGCCATCTCGGCTTCAGATCCGTGGCCATTTTCTGCTGTGTTCTTTTAATATTTCTTCTTAGTTTGTATATACACAAAAATAAGGGTTCTCTTTTGATTTATTTTTGGTTTTTTGAGATGGGCAGTGGAGAGAAAAATAGTCATCATCTGAATCTTCATCTAAACATGCCACACATCCACCACCACAGCCACTGCGGCGGAAAGAAGGAATTGAGGAACGTGCCAAAAGGGTGCCTAGCAGTCACGGTGGGGCAGGGAGAGGAGCAACAGAAGTTTATTATTCCGGTGATATACATTAACCATCCACTTTTCATGCAGTTGCTTAAGGCAGCGGAGGAGGAATATGGATTTGATCAGAAAGGTCCGATTAATATTCCGTGTAATGTGGAGGAGTTCCGCCATGTTCACGCCAAAATTGATGAAGAAAACTCCCACCAACACCACCAGTACCACCATCACCGCCACCATCAGATCTTGTGCTTCAGGGCTTGATAAATGAAATATCTAGAGGGTTCACGTAATCTTGAAATCGAATTTCGTGGTATTTACTATATTATGAAAATTTTGTAATCCTATTTTCGATTTTGAATAAATTTGAAGGATCACAAAATCTTGATAATCTTGTCATAATCCATTTCTTCATTTTAGAATATGAAACAAAAATGCAAACTATAATTAATTAATAATTTTTATTTCCTAATCTTAAATCTCAACAAACATTAATCATGTGTTGATGGCTTTAAAATAATATTTTTTATCACATTAATAATTTTTCTTACTTTTTAACCACATATTTCTCATCATATCATTATATAAGATACATTATTTCCTTAATAATATCAATCGAACACATCCTAAGTGCTTCTTACATAAAATTTTGTTAAAATTTTATTAACTTTTCGACGGGTCAAACCTTAATTTTAATCACGTAATACATTAATTTTTGTCAAGATTTGTTAAAAATTTTACTAAAAACTTTGTAGAAGATCACCTAACTATTAGAGAAGGAAAAATAAAATATCATATTTGTGAATTATTATTTATTGCAATGTTCCAAGGTTAAGAGCATGTTAGATACAACTTAAAATCCAATTAAAATTGAAAATATGATCGTTATTGGGTCCCACTCGTCTAATAAAAGTCAATAATAACGACTAATTTTTCAATTTTAATCCAATTTTAAGCTGTACCGAACATGCCTTAGTGTAATAGACAGAACCAATAGGGGGTTCGAATATGGGTCCCAATATAATAATTTCATCCATTTTTGTCCTTTCTTTTTCAGGTGTGAATTTATGCTGTTGGTTGGGTGGTTAGCACAATGAAAAAATTTGCCTTTTTCATGTTATTTTAATAATTATTAAGAATTATCCTAGATTTTTTGTACTTTCTTTTCTTCTCGAGATAGATATTTGCTTGTTTTTATTTACTTTAAAATGATATAATGTGAACCAAAAAGTCCAGCTGACATTGACCCTTTGAAATAAAGAACAATGACGAACCGTTTTTCACTTTGTTGTTTTATAATATTTTCATGGAAGAAATTTAACGAACATCTCATTCGCAATTTCCTCTCTTTAAATTATGTAAAATAGATATATTTAAATACATAGTTGTTTTTGAGAAATGATCTGCTAAATATCATATTTCACTACTATTAAGCACACGTAACATGATATATCAATTCATTTGTGGATAAGTTGATAATGGATCTCAAGATTCGAATTAAATTTGTTATTCATCAATTAATGAATTAACGTATCATGTTACCGACACTTACTATCGATATTCAGTAGATCATTTTTCCAAGAAACGTACGAGGGCAGGGTAATTTTTAATTAAATGCAATTCAAACATCATAGGATAATTTCTTTTTTTTCTTTTTTTTTTTTTAAGGTAAGAAGTATCAATCCTTGGAAAAATATAGTAATGAAATTATGCATGACATCTAATACTTATCCAACCAGAACTTGATGACTATATCAATACCAACTAATTAATTAACTAGCCCGATTTACGATTTATTTCTTCATAATATAGAGAACTTAATTTGTAATTAATTACTTAAAAATCGTATTTGATATTATAGATTAAACTAAAGATTAAAGAAAAAGTATTTGACAAGATATATATACACACACACATATATGTTGGAATTTTCATCTTTTATTCGAGCTTGAATTTTTTTTTTTTTTTTGGTAGAATAATCAGATGTTTTAACCATAAAGCACATTACATGGATGACATTGACATCAAATTTAAATCAAAATGAAAGGTTATAGATGACATAATTTTTCGTTGAATAATATGATTCTTCAACCAAAAGGATATCATGGACGAATAAAGAACACCATCAATGAGTACAATAGAATAACCAACATTCAATCCGTCGATAAATTTGACCAATGACCAACAAAAATTTAGTAAGTGATAAGAACAAATGTTTTTCGTCATTGAAACAGTATTTTTCTAATTGAACTGTAAGAAAAATAAAAAGGTAATGTGGAGAATTAATTCTTGCAATGATGGGATGAATTGTAAACAATTAGCGTGTTTGACATGTAATCTCTTCTCTACCACAAAGTGGGAAACTTTTGAAAGCGTAATCACTTATTTTATTAGAATAAAATGTTTGCACATAAGAGAAATGGGAACAACATAAATTTTATTAGAATATCTATAAAATACAAAATTAAATAGTAACAACTAACAAATAAGTTCACAATATAGACTTATGGACACAAAAATATATGGTGACAAAATAACTTTAAAATTTTAATTTTTTTTCTCAAGACAAAATTTTTACTTTTGAAAATTTATAATAATTTTTAAAGTAATGACCTATCAGTCCGACCATTGATCCAATAACCTGGTGCTTTAACCGAGTCAATGTCCTAGCTTCATCGAATAACTATGTAGGCGACATTAAAATTATGTTTGTTCTTGTTTTTATTATCCAATTAAGTAATTACGTCTCTTATTGGACAATTGAAACCTACTATTTTTACTTTTTGAAACCTTCAACTTTTTCCTCTCTTGAAACGTCATTTTGAGAAACGAAAGACCTTTAAGTCTAAACAAAACATATCTCAATCACATAAATTGAGTTTTCTTATTTTATTATCAATCACTCCAACGTCAAATCATAAAATGAAACGTGGCTTATAAAACTTTTTATTCTCCTTTTCTCAAAACTTCATGATCAGAGCTAACTCAAGCAAGGCTCTAAATTTTTATATTTTACATACTTTTACCTTTGTTTTTCTTAAAATAAAATTATATCTCTAATTAATAACAATAAGAGAAATAATTAACAATTACGAACAACTTTTAGTTAGTAATGTTAAAAATATAATAGTTGACGATTTTCATCAATAAATAAATTAACAAAAATATAAAAATTAAATACTAAAAAATAAAATAATAATAATAATAATTCATGAGTCGATAATACTATAATGAAAGAATAAATACATCATTTAAATTATATGTTAGTACTTTATAAAAATAAAAAATAGAAAGATTAATTTTTTTGTGAGGAAGTCGGTGGTGACTGAAAAGTGTCGATAACTCTTGACAACATGAAATGAAATTTCTATTGGTAACCGTTAACGAATGTGTGTCAGTAATCACCAATGGTATCACTAATCGATAATTTTAGAATATCAAACAAAAATGAAAACTATAATTAGTTCAAATTCATTTTTTTATTGCTTAATCTTAATATCAACAAAGATTAATTATGTGTTGATAGTTTATTGCTTTTAGTCAAGTTATTTAACCCTCTAATTTTGATTAGGGGTGTCAATGGATTTGCTATTGATCCGAATTCAATGAAATTAATGGGAGATGAATTTATAACTCAATCCGAAAACACGGTCAAGATCTGAATTCAATATTTAGAATAAAAAAGTTATCAAATTCAAAACATAAAAATAATAAGAAAGTTAATTCACTTGTACACACTGTTTTAAAAAAAGCGTAATGAGTGGCAAGGCGTGGAGGTTTCGGGTCAGGCGAGTATAAATGAAGTCTAGCCGTAAGGAAATCTAAAGGAGTATTTTTTTTTTTTTTAATATTATTTTTTATTTTTAATCAATCTAAAAATTATTTAATAATACATACAAATTATAATAACAAATGCGTTTTAGGAGCTTAACAAAATAAATGTATTCGATAAACAATATATAGTATAATAGTGCTAATTGAAGTTCTTGGAGAGTTTTAAATTTTTATTGATTAGTAAAAAATAGGAAAAATAATTAATTTAATAAAATATAAATAATTATTTATATAATAGTACAACACACTATAATCAAACAAAAATGTACAATATACACTACAATCAAATTTGCCTTTTTCATGTTATTTTAATAATTATTAAGAATTATCCTAGATTTTTTGTACTTTCTTTTCTTCTCGAGATAGATATTTGATTGTTTTTATTTACTGCAAAATGATATAATGTGAACCAAAAAGTCCAGCTGACATTGACCCTTTGAAATAAAGAACAATGACAAACCGTTTTTCACTTTGTTGTTTTATAATATTTTCATCGTAGAAATTTAACGAACATCTCATTCTCAATTTCCTCTTTTTAAATTACGTAAAATAGATATATAAAAATACATAGTTGTTTTTGAGAAATGATCTACTAAATATCATATTTAACTTCTGTTAAACACACGTGACAAGATATATCAATTCATTTGTCGATAAGTTGATAATGGATCTCAAGATTTGAATTAAATTTGTCATCCATCAATTAATGAATTAATATATCATGTTACCGACACTTACTATCGATATTTGGTAGATCATTTTTTTGAGAGACGTACGAGGGCAGGGTAATTTTTAATTAAATGCAATTCAAACATCATAGGATAATTTCCTTTTTTTTTTTTTTAGGTAAGAAGTATCAATCCTTGGAAAAATATAGTAATGAAATTATGCATCACATCTAATACTTATCCAAACAGAACTTGATGACTATATCAATACTGTGGGCTTGAGTGGTTCACGTAACTTATTGGGCTTGTATTTGTTTGTGACCCGGATTGCACTACTTTGAATTGTTTGTGGCCATTAGATATATTGGATGGTAGGGATTTCATCTTGGATGAGATATTTTTTTCTTTGGGCATTGACTTTCAAATGGGTTCCTTCCTTGGTACTCCACCCTTTTCTTTCTCCCAGGCACGTCACTTCCATTTCTAGAGCCAAACTTTTGCCTTCCTGTTTTAACACTTCTTTATACTCTCTCTTAAAAGCTTTTCCCAGAAAAAGAACGGTTCCTGCTTGGGCTTTCATTTTGGTGCTCCATAAATCGACCTTGGAGCTAGTCTTATAGGGAAAACCTGTGGAACACTTAGGCCTGAAAGAGTGGCTAAGTTGTGTGGTATTTCTCGGTGGCTTAGTGGTGATTTAGGAAGAGTTCTTGGCTGATTTGGGAAGATCACTTGATCGATGATCCAAGACATTTGAAGGGGAGATTCTGCTGGTTTTCTAAGCTCTTTCTGGACGGCGATTTGCAAGCGTGAAGGGGCTGTTCCTGAGCCTAGACATTCTCCCATTTCGGTTATTACAAAGGGAAGATGCACTCCATTTATTTACTGTCATTTTTCGGTTTCTAAGTCCTGTCCATTTATGATTTCTTTATGCAATGTTTTAGACTGTGAAAATATAGCCAGTAAATTAGCATTGTGGTTATAGTGAGATTTGTAATCTGTCATTATGATATTGATGAACATGTTTTAATTCTGCATTCTGGGAAATCAGTTTCTGTGATTTTCTTTATGACAAGAACATGTAATGAAAACGTATATTGAATGTTGATTGAGCTTATGAACTCTGTTATGCTGAACATTGGTGTATGCATTGCTATATTGATTCCCAACATCTGGTATCAGAGCTAGATTTTGGATCTAGGGTTTGACTGCATCCTTCATTTGATCTGTTAATTAGGGTTCGCTGTTTTTGGGCATTTTAGGGTTTCTAATTCGATACTGATTATTGGTTGTTTTCTGTGTGTATGTTGGTTGACTGGATTGGGTGATTCCGGAAACTGGCTGGCTTGATCGACCTCGAGGGTTGGTGGTATATTGTTACTGTTTTTCAACAGTAGTTTGGTAAGATTATTCCAAACTCTCCGATAGGTTAAGTTTGTTACTTTTACCATTTTATGCTTGGTACGTTTATCTGCATTATATACCTGTGCATTGCCTAAGTTTGAATCACACCGACACACACATCACATCGAAGTTTAAGTGATCGAATTGATTCATTGTTGTGCTTCATTTCTGAACGTCGATTTTTTAACTCTGCATTCATATTGTGTGTTGATCATCTGGAAAAACATTTTTTCAAAACATTTTCTGTTTAGTCCATGAGTACGAGCCACCATTTTACAGAATCTAGTATGGGTTCGAGGGTCGAATTATCGCAATTCGATGGAAAGGGGGACTACTCAATTTGGAAACAGAAAATGAGGGCCATTTTGGTCCAACAGAGAGTTGCTAAAGCTCTCGATGATCCGTTGACTTTTTCTGACGAGTTAAAAGCTAAACCTGATGAAATCGAGGACATGAATGAAATTGCATATAGTTCTATAATCTTGCACTTATCTGATAACATCATTAGACAACTTGGTCATGCTAGAGATGCTAGGACATTATGGACTGCCTTAGATGCCTTATTCTTGACTAAGACTTTGCCTAACAAGATCATAGGACATTATGGACTGCCTTAGATGCCTTATTCTTGACTAAGACTTTGCCTAACAAGATTTATCTGTTAGAAAAATTGTTTAGTTTTAAGATGGACCCGGGGAAGGATTTAGAGGGGAATTTGAGCGATTATAGCATAATTGTGAAAAGTCTGGCTCATAATGATAAGAAATTCGATGATGAGGATTTAGCCGTCATATTGTTAAATTCTCTGCCCGAATCATATAAAGAAATCCAAAATGTAATTAAATATGGTAGGGATACTCTCACGCAGGCTATTGTGATAGATGCGTTGAAATCGAGGGAATTTGAACTGAAAAGAGATAACAGAACAAATGTAAAAGAAGAAGCCTTATTTGTTAGGGGGAGAACCGAAAAGAAAGAATTTAACTTCCATAACAAAAAGGGAAGGGGAAAGTCTAAAATGAGATCGAAATCAAAAGACAAAAGTGGTAAAAAATGTTATAACTGTGGAAAGTTAGGACATTTTAAGAAAGATTGTTTTGACTGGAAGAAGAAACAGAGAGAATTGAATAACACTGATCAAAACAATGCTGCCGTTGTTTCTGAATTTGATAGTCTACATGTCCTAAATGTGTCTGAGGGGGAATTTGATAACAATTGGATCCTAGACACGGGGTGCACCTTTCACATGTGCCCTGAAAGGTCTTGGTTCTATAACTATCGAGAGATTGAGTCTAGGAAGGTCTACATGGGAGATAACAATTCTCAGAATGTGATTGGAGTTGGTGACATAGCCATCAGGATGTACGATGGGGTTGTCAGGCAACTCAGGGAGGTTAGGTATGTCCCTAATTTAAAGAGGAACCTCATTTCCTTAGGTACTCTTGAAGATGAGGGATATACTTTTAAGTCCGGGAATAACGTTCTGAAAATTTTTAAGGGATCTCTGATAGTTATGAAAGGACCCAAGAGGAATGGGCTGTACTATCTAGAGGGTAAAACTGAAACAACACCTGATTCAAGTCTTCTTGCTGTCAGTAAAAACAAAACCGAACTTTGGCATAACAGAATGGGTCACATTAGGTTTAAGGAGTTAAAATCTTTAAGTAATCAAAAATTGATTGGAAAAGATGATATTGAATCAATTGACTTCTGTGAAACATGTGTTTTGGGTAAATCTCACAAGGTTAGCTTTGAAGTTAGCTCTCATAGGACCAGCAGTCCATTGGACTATATTCATGCTGATCTATGGGGTCCTGAGAAGCATTCCACATTTGGTGGAAGTAAGTACTTCTTGTCCTTAGTGGATGATTACTCAAGAAAAGTTTGGATTTATCCTCTTAAGGCTAAGTCGGAAACTTTTGGGAAATTCAGAATTTGGCTTAAGTCTGTTGAGAATCAGTTAGAAAAGAAACTTAAAACATTAAGAACTGATAACGGGCTTGAATTCTGCAATTTTGAATTTGACAATTTCTGTAAGCAGAAAGGGATAACAAGACACAGAACCGTTAAATACACACCTGAACAAAATGGGGTCGCTGAGAGAATGAATAGAACCATAATGAACAAAGTTAGGTGTATGTTGATTAGCTCGGGCCTTGCCAAAGGGTTTTGGGCTGAAGCTGCTAGTACCGCAGCTTATCTGATTAATAGGTCTCCGTCCAGCAGTATAGGTTTTAAGACCCCACAGGAGATGTGGACGGGGAGCCTCCAAATCTGAGTCATCTGAGGGTGTTTGGATGTGCTGCATTTGCACATCAATCTGAAGGGAAACTTGAGCCGAGGGCGGTCAAGTGTGTGATGTTAGGGTATCCCGAGGGTGTGAAAGGCTATAGGTTGTGGGTTTTAGGGGTTCAAGGCATTAAGATTATTAATAGCAGGAATGTGGTCTTTAATGAATCTGAAATGCCATGTCTAAAACAGAAACCTGATGAAGCTAACAAATCTGAAACTGAGAGGAGTGTTCAGACTGAGGTGAAGTTGACTAATCTTAATTCACCGACACCTAGGAATGATGATAATGATGACCCTACACATCACGAAACTGAACCTGAAATCGAGATCGAAATTGAACTCGAACAGTGGTCGAACTTCAAGATAACACTGAACAAGTTGAAGTTGAACATTTTAATGATCAGCCACCTAATCAAGATTATCAACTCACTAGGGATAGGGCGAGACGGCAGATTAGGCCGAACCCTAGGTACGAATCCCTAAGTCTGACTGAGTTTGCATTAGTTTCAGGTGAAGTTTTTGAATAGATAGAACCTGCTAGTTATGAAGAAGCTATTAATGGAAATTATTCTGAAAACTGGATAAAAGCTATGCAGGAAGAAATGAAATCTTTGAGTGATAACAAAACCTGGAAACTTGTTAAGAAACCTAAAGATCAGAAATTAGTTCCATGTAAGTGGATTTACAAGTTGAAGGAAGGTTTAAGCCCTAATGATTCTGTGAGGTATAAGGCGAGATTAGTGGCTAAGGGTTATACTCAAAGAGAGGGTGTGGACTATAATGAGATATTTTCACCCGTGGTTAAGTACAAGACGATCAGACTGATGTTGGCTCTTGTTGTTCAATTCAATTGGGAACTCGAACAACTTGATGTAAAAACTGCTTTTTTACATGGAGAGTTGGAAGAGGATATTTTCATGAGCCAACCACAAGGGTTTGTGGCTAGAGGTAAGTCTGAGTATGTGTGCAAGTTAGAGAAATCGTTGTACGGGCTGAAACAGAGCCCAAGACAATGGTACAAGAGGTTTGATGCTTTTGTACTGAAGATAGGGTTTAAGAGAAGTGAATTTGATGCTTGCTTGTATTTTAATGACATAAAGAGCGGTTGTGAAGTCTACTTGTTGCTTTATGTCGATGATATGCTTTTAGCTGGACCTAGCAAGTCTCAAATTAATGAACTAAAAGATCTTTTGAAATCGGAATTTGATATGAAGGATTTAGGAAATGCTAGAAAGATCTTAGGGATGTGATAACAAGGGATAGGGCTAAGAACAAGTTAACAATTTCACAAAAAGTGTAGTTGAACAAAGTTGTAACTAAATTTGGAATGAAAGACAGTAAAATTGTTAATGTGCCTCTTGCTAGCAATATGAATTTTTCACGTGATCATTCGCCTAAATCCGAATCTGAATTAAAAGAGATGGAAAATATTTCGTATGCTAATGCCATAGGTTCTGTCATGTTTTCTATGATTATTACCAGACCTGATCTTGCATTTTCCATCAGTCTTCTAAGTAGATTTATGTCCAACCCTGGTAAGCCGCATTGGGCGGGTATGAAATGGTTATTAAGGTATTTGGTTGGGACTTTAAATCTAGGCTTAGTGTATGAGAAAAGATCTGAGGAGTTGACTCTTAAGGGTTATGTTGATTCGGACTTTGCTGGTGATAGAGACAGTAGGAAATCAACTACCGCTTACTTCTTTACCCTAGGTGATAATTGCATTACTTGGAAATCTCAGCTGCAACCCTTAGTGACTCTGTCTAGTACTGAAGCTGAATACGTTGCCATAACTGAGGCGGTTAAGGAATGTATGTGGTTAAAGGGAATCTTAAAAGAATTGAACTTCATGCATGATACACCTATTATGTTTACGGATAGTCAGAGTGCGTTGTCACTTAGTAAGAACCCTGTTTATCATGAGAGATCCAAACATATAGAGGTGAAGTATCATTTTATACGTGAGAAGCTTTCTCAATGTGAAGTCGAACTTGTTAAGATTCATACTGATAGGAATCCCTCTGATGTGGGAACAAAAATTCTACCTGCAGGTAAATTTAAATTGTGCTTATCTTTGTTACATATTAACAGTGGTTAATTTTTCTTGCAGGTAGTGGGCGATGATGATGAACAATCCTTTCATGTGCAAATTCGCAACAAGAGAGTGAGTGTGTTATGAGAACCAAGGTGAAGAATGTGGGCTTGAGTGGTTCACATAACTTATTGGGCTTGTATTTGTTTGTGACCCGGATTGCACTACTTTGAATTGTTTGTGGCCATTAGATATATTGGATGGTAAAGATTTCATCTTGGATGAGATATGTTTTTCTTTGGGCATTGACTTTCAAATGGGTTCCTTCCTTGGTACTCCACCCTTTTCTTTCTCCCAGGCACGTCACTTCCATTTCTAGAGCCAGACTTTTGCCTTCCTATTTTAACACTTCTTTATACTCTCTCTTAAAAGCTTTTCCCAGAAAAAGAACGGTTCCTGCTTGGGCTTTCATTTTGGTGCTCCATAAATCGACCTTGGAGCTAGTCTTATAGGGAAAACCTGTGGAACACTTAGGCCTGAAAGAGTGGCTAAGTTGTGTGGTATTTCTCGGTGGCTTAGTGGTGATTTAGGAAGAGTTCTTGGCTGATTTGGGAAGATCACTTGATCGATGATCCAAGCCATTTGAAGGGGAGGTTCTGCTGGTTCTCTAAGCTCTTTCTGGACGGCGATTTGCAAGCGTGAAGGGGCTGTTCCTGAGCCTAGACATTCTCCCATTTCGGTTATTACAAAGGGAAGATGCACTCCATTTATTTACTGTCATTTTTCTATTTCTAAGTCCTGTCCATTTATGATTTCTTTATGCAATGTTTTAGACTGTGAAAATATAGCCAGTAAATTAGCATTGTGGTTATAGTGAGATTTGTAATCTGTCATTATGATATTGATGAACATGTTTTAATTCTGCATTCTGGGAAATCAGTTTCTGTGATTTTCTTTATGACAAGAACATGTAATGAAAACGTATATTGAATGTTGGTTGAGCTTATGAACTCTGTTATGCTGAACGTTGGTGTATGCATTGCTATATTGATTCCCAACAAATACCAACTAATTAATTAACTAGCCCGATTTATTTCTTCATAATATAGAGAACTTAATTTGTAATTAATTACTTAAAAATCGTATTTGATATTATAGATTAAACTAAAGATTAAAGAAAAAGTATTTGACAAGATATATATATATATATATATATATATATATATATATATATATATATATATATATAATATATATATATATACACACACACACATGTTGAAATTTTCATCTTTTATTCGAGCTTGAGATTTTTTTTTTTTTTTTTTGGTTGAGTAATCAGATGTTTTAACCATAAAGCATATTACATGGATGACATTGACATCAAATTTAAATCAAAATGAAATGTTATAGATGACATAATTTTTCGTTGAATAATATGATTCTTCAATCAAAAAGGATATCATGGACGAATAAAGAACACCATCAGTGAGTACAATAGAATAACCAACATTCAATCCGTCGATAAATTTGACCAATGACCAACAAAAATTTAGTAAGTGATAAGAACAAATGTTTTTCGTCATTGAAACGGTATTTTTCTAATTGAACTGTAAGAAAAATAAAAAGGTAATGTGGAGAATTAATTCTTGCAATGATGGGATGAATTGTAAACAATTAGCGTGTTTGACATGTAATCTCTTCTACCACAAAGTGGGAAACTTTTGAAAGCATAATCACTTATTTTATTAGAATAAAATGTTTGCACATAAGAGAAATGGGAACAACATAAATTTAATTAGAATATCTATAAAATACAAAATTAAATAGTAACAACTAACAAATAAGTTCACAATATAGATTTATGGACACAAAATTATATGGTGACAAAATAACTTTAAAATTTTAATTTTTTTTCTCAAGACAAAATTTTTACTTTTGAAAATTTATAATAATTTTTAAAGTAATGACCCATCAGTCCGACCAGTGATCCAATAACCTAGTGCTTTAACCGAGTCAATGTCCTAGCTTCATCGAATAACTATGTAGACGACATTAAAATTATGTTTGTTCTTGTTTTTATTATCCAATTAAGTAATTACGTCTCTTATTGGACAATTAAAACCTACTATTTTTACTTTTTGAAACCTTCAACTTTTTCCTCTCTTGAAACGTCATTTCGAGAAACGAAAGACCTTTAAGTCTAAACAAAACATATCTCAATCACATAAATTGAGTTTTCTTATTTTATTATCAATCACTCCAACGTCAAATCATAAAATGAAACGTGGCTTATAAAACTTTTTATTCTCCTTTTCTCAAAACTTCATGATCAGAGCTAACTCAAGCAAGGCTCTAAATTTTTATATTTTACATACTTTTACCTTTGTTTTTCTTAAAATAAAATTATATCTCTAATTAATAACAATAAGAGAAATAATTAACAATTACGAACAACTTTTAGTTAGTAATGTTAAAAATATAATAGTTGACGATTTTCATCAATAAATAAATTAACAAAAATATAAAAATTAAATACTAAAAAATAAAATAATAATAATAATAATAATAATAATAATAATAATAATAATAATAATAATAATAATAATAATAATAATTCATGAGTCGATAATACTATAATGAAAGAATAAATACATCATTTAAATTATATGTTAGTACTTTATAAAAATAAAAAATAGAAAGATTAATTTTTTTGTGAGGAAGTCGATGGTGACTAAATCAGTGTCGATAACTCTTGACAACATGAAATGAAATTTCTATTGGTAATCGTTAACGAATGTGTGTCAGTAATCACCAACGGTATCACTAATCGATAATTTTAGAATATCAAACAAAAATGAAAACTATAATTAGTTAAAATTCATTTTTTTTATTGCTTAATCTTAATATCAACAAAGATTGATTATGCGTTGATAGTTATTGCTTTTAGTCAAGTTATGTAAAACCCTCTACTTTTGATTAGGGGTATCAATGGATTGGATATTAATCTGAATTCAATGAAATTAATGGGAGATGAATTTAGAACTCAATCCGAAAACACGGTCAAGATCTGAATTCGATATTTAAAATAAAAAAGTTATCAAATTCAAAACATAAAAATAATAAGTTAATTCACTTGTATACACTGTTTTAAAAAAAGCGTAATGAGTGGCAAGGCGTGGAGGTTTCAGGTTAGGCGAGTATAAATGAAGTCTAGCCGTAAGGAAACCTAAAAGAGTATTTTTTATTTTAATATTATTTTTTATTTTTAATCAATCTAAAAATTATTTAATAATACATACAAATTATAATACCAAATGCATTTTAAGAGCTTAACAAAATAAATGTATTCGATAAACAATATATAGTATAATAGTGCTAATTGAAGTTCTTGGAGAGTTTTAAATTTTTATTGATTAGTAAAAAATAGGAAAAATAATTAATTTAATAAAATATAAATAATTATTTATATAATAGTACAACACACTATAATTAAACAAAAATGTACAATATACACTACAATCAAATTTGCCTTTTTCATGTTATTTTAATAATTATTAAGAATTATCCTAGATTTTTTGTACTTTCTTTTCTTCTCGAGATAGATATTTGCTTGTTTTTATTTACTTTAAAATGATATAATGTTAACCAAAAAGTCCAGCTGACATTGACCCTTTGAAATAAAGAACAATGACAAACCGTTTTTCACTTTGTTGTTTTATAATATTTTCATCGAAGAAATTTAACGAACTTAATATTTCCTCTTTTTAAATTACGTAAAATAGATATATAAAAATACATAGTTGTTTTTGAGAAATGATCTACTAAATATCATATTTAACTAGCCCGATTTATTTCTTCATAATATAGAGAACTTAATTTGTAATTAATTACTTAAAAATCGTATTTGATATTATAGATTAAACTACAGATTAAAGAAAAAGTATTTGACTATATATATATATATATATATATTTAATAATTAATTTGTTATTAATAAAGATGTAATTTTTTTGGTTAATTAAATAATTAATGATGTAATGTTTATGTAATTGTTAAATAATTAGATGTGTGAATTTGATATTGTGATGTAAGTTGATAAGATCGAAGAAAATAAGCAAAAGTTGACAAATTTGGAGAAATGGCTAAATTGTAAGGGATCCAAAGTTTGGGGACTAAAATGTAAATACTTAAAAGTTGTGCCGAACCTCACGATGAAGATTTGAGAGTGCTCGGAGTCAATTGGATAAAGGAAGACGTCAATGGAATCAAATTTAGTCAAAAGATTATCACAAATCAATTTCCAACAGAAAAGTTATGCTCCGATATTTTAGTCTTATATTGAGACCTATTTTTGGCATAGAAAGTGATTGAATTGGAGAATGATGTCTGAATTAAAGTTTTAGCCAGATGAGTTAGCTTTCCAACGCATTTTGAATCTCCTCAATCGGATATCGGAATACAAAATTATGATAAAAACACTGAAAGAAGGTGCAGCTGCCTATTTAAAATAAGAAATTCCGTTACATATTCCGTTAAAACAACAAATTCCGTTAGTTTTTCCGTTAAAAACAAGAAATTCCGTAACATAGCCACTTTTAATATATAGAAGAGATACACACACACACACATATATATATGTTGGAATTTTCATCTTTTATTCGAGCTTGAGATTTTTTTTTTTTTTTTGGTTGAATAATAAGATGTTTTAACCATAAAGCACATTACATGGATGACATTGACATCAAATTTAAATCAAAATGAAAGGTTATAGATGACATAATTTTTCGTTGAATAATATGATTCTTCAACCAAAAAGGATATCATGGACAAATAAAGAACAACTAACAATGAGTACAATAGAATAACCAACATTCAATCCGTCGATAAATTTGACCAATGACCAACAAAAATTTAGTAAGTGATAAGAACAAATGTTTTTCGTCATTGAAACAGTATTTTTCTAATTGAACTGTAAGAAAAATAAAAAGGTAATGTGGAGAATTAATTCTTGCAATGATGGGATGAATTGTAAACAATTAGCGTGTTTGACATGTAATCTCTTCTCTACCACAAAGTGGGAAACTTTTGAAAGCATAATCACTTATTTTATTAGAATAAAATGTTTGCACATAAGAGAAATGGGAACAACATAAATTTAATTAGAATATCTATAAAATACAAAATTAAATAGTAACAACTAACAAATAAGTTCACAATATAGATTTATGGACACAAAAATATATGGTGACAAAATAACTTTAAAATTTTAATTTTTTTTCTCAAGACAAAATTTTTACTTTTGAAAATTTATAATAATTTTTAAAGTAATGGCCCAGCAGTCCGACCATTGATCCAATAACCTGGTGCTTTAACCGAGTCAATGTCCTAGCTTCATCGAATAACTATGTAGGCGACATTAAAATTATGTTTGTTCTTGTTTTTATTATCCAATTAAGTAATTATGTCTCCTATTGGACAATTGAAACCTACTATTTTTACTTTTTGAAACCTTCAACCTTTTCCTCTCTTGAAACGTCATTTTGAGAAATGAAAGACCTTTAAGTCTAAACAAAACATATCTCAATCACATAAATTGAGTTTTCTTATTTTATTATCAAATCATAAAATGAAACATCGCATTTTATTCTCCTTTTCTCAAAACTTCATGATCAGAGCTAACTCAAGCAAGGCTCTAAATTTTTATATTTTACATACTTTTACCTTTGTTTTTCTTAAAATAAAATTATATCTCTAATTAATAACAATAAGAGAAATAATTAAAAATTACAAACAACTTTTAGTTAGTAATGTTAAAAATATAATAGTTGAGGAATTTTTTTAAAAAAATCATCAATAGATCATTTAAATTATATGTTAGTACTTTATAAAAATAAAAAATAGAAAGAGTAATTTTTTTGTGAGGAAGTCGGTGGTGACTGAAAAGGTGTCGATAACTCTTGAAAACATGAAATGAAATTTCTATTGGTAATCGTTAACGAATGTGGGTCACTAATCGATAATTTTAGAATATTAAACAAAAATGAAAGCTATAATTAGTTAATATTCTTTTTTCATTGCTTAATCTTAATTAATCTCAACAAGGATTAATTATGTATGGATAGTTTATTGCATTTCATCAAGTTATTTAACCCTCTACTTTTTATTAAGGCTGACAATAGATTGGATTTTGATCCGAATTCAATGAAATTAGGAGGAGATGGGATTTAGAACTCAATCCTAACACGAGCGAAATCCAAATTCGATAATCCGTTAACTAAATTAATCAAATATGGATATAGGTCAATTCGATCCGATAACAATTCGATCCAATTTGTTATAAATGGTTGAGTCGGTTAACTATTTTTATAACATGTTATTTGTCACTAAAATAAATAAATGAGAAAATAAAAGGTCATCAAATTCAAATCATAAAAAGAATAAGAAAGTTAATTCACGTGTACACACTGTTTAAAAAAAAAAAAGAAAAGGTAATGCATGGCGACGTGTGGAGGTTTCCGATTAGGTGAGTCTAAACAAAGCCTAGCAGTAAGGAAACCTAAAAAAGAATATATTTTTTACTTTAATATTATTCTTTATTTTTAATCAATCTAAAAATTATTTAATAATACATACAAATTATAATACCAAATATGGTTTAAGAGCTTAACAAAATAAATGTATACGATAAATAATATATAGTATAATAATTCTAATTGAAGTTTTTGGAAAGTTTTAAATTTTTATTAATTAGTAAAAGATAGGAAAAATGATTAATTTAATAAAATAGAAATAACCATTTATATAATAGTACAATACACTATAATCAAACAAAAATGTACAATATACACTACATTCAACCCAAAGGTAAAATATACTGCACCCAAATCAAATTGATTTTTATCCCACCTCAAAAATTTATAACAAAATGCTTGAAAATGTCATCTATAAATAAGTGAAGCGATAAATTGGTAAGTAATTTTTTGTACTATCCAATTGGCTAAAAATTAAAAAAAAGTGAAAATTTTATAATTATTAAACTCGTTTAAGAATTGAAAAAATCGGAAAAAAAAAATAATTTCAATATTGATTTTATTTTCCCAATTTCTTTAATTTCTGATTGAATTATCGGATAGGATATTCGATAACATAGTAAATCGAATATAGATTTAACAATCAAATATCTTTTGAATTATTGGATCAGATCAAATCGAATAATTATTCCTATTAGATCAAATATGTCCATATTTGATCCGATAGGGGATTCGATCCATTTATAACCCTACTTTCGACTATGCTTCATTAAATTGTAATTTTTGTTGGTGGATGATTTGTGCACAATGTATTAAGTACTTCTTCGATAAAATTTTGTTAAAATTTTTTATTAATTTCTCAATCGGTCAAACTTCAATTTTGACCACGCATTACCTCAATTTTTGTTATAATGTACTAAATTTTTTATCAAAAACTTTGTAGAAGATCGCCTAATTATTAGAGAAGGAAAAATACAAATAAAATATCACATTCGCATTTAGCCCCAATTTGTTTGGTGGAGATTAAAATTAGATTTTTAGTAGATTTTAATAAAAGTTGATACAATTTATAATTAAAAAATTGCAAATTCTATGAAATATGTGATCGAAATTAATTATTGACTTTAATTTAAATTTTAATTCCTATCTGCTTTATTTATGGCAATGTTCCAAGGTTAGGTGATTAGGTGGAAGACTACGCTATTTGTATATAAAAATAATATATAAGGGATTACATAAAATGATAGTAAGAGAGAATATTAGATGAAAAAGTTAACTGTATTTTAAACTAACAAATGGTAAAGTGTTATGTCACATTAATTTCTTATGTAAAACCTTATATATATGTGGGAAATTATTGAAAATACCCAAAATAAACCAATAGCATTTCCAAAATACCCCTTTTCACTATTCAACCATATAAACTACCTAAAATACCCCTAAAACCAATAATTGCAACCAAAGCTATCAAAATAAGAAAAGAATACAATCAAGTCCTAGTTTATAAAATGACTAATAAAAGTTATAAAAAACCAAGAACTAAAAGAGGACCATATAAAATTAAAAAGATAGCTAAAAATAAAAAGGAAATTGAATTTGAAAATGAATTTGATAAGATTGGATATCAAGAACAATTAAATGCATCTCAAAAAATATTAAAATGTTTTAAAGAAAATATGATAGAAAATTTTGTTAAAGGAATTGTAAGATCTATAATAATAAAAGATATTATAGATATTATAGATAAATTGGAAAAAAGGAAAAAGAATATTTCTAAATATGAGATACCTTTTAATCCAAATATAGATATAATAACATATCTTGAAATTATAAATTCTCAGATGTTATTAGATTTTGAAAATTTATTAGAAACATTATAAGACCTAATTTTTATAGATTTTAAAGTTTATTAGATTTTTAGTTTATTAGATTTTAGATTTTTGTTCGCTCATAAGTAGCACCCCCAAATTAGTTGGTATATTTGGTATCAGAGACACATAGAATCCATAAGACCTATAAAATCAGAAAAAGTAATGAAAATTGAAGATTTAGGTAATAAATACCATATAATAAGAGAGAATTTTAATATAATAATTATAAAACCAATATTAAATAATAAAAGTGTAACGATTACACTAAAAATACTTGAAAAATTACCTATGGAAATAAAACAATTTATAATTGAAAAAATAAGACTAGATATTGTCAGAGATATGTACACTTATGAAATGATATTAGAAACCTATGACAAACATATGTATGATTTAATTGTAGAAGAAATAAGTAGATATGACTAAAAATAAAAAAGTTATAGATGTTATAATTACCAAAACAGACTGGTATTATATGTTAGAAGATAATCAAGGAGAATATATAATAGAACCATTTCCTAAAAAATTAAAAATAATAACATTATGTATAATTAAAGAATTACCTAGAGAAATAAGAGAACAAATATTAGACAAACTAATAATAGGAACTATAATTGATGAATATATAAATGAAAAAATTCGTAAAGAATTAGAAAAAGAAGAAATTATGCTACATTGTAAAGAAAAAATACAAAAACTATCATTAATTAATTCTTAAAATGGAAAATAATTTGACTAAAAATTTGAAAAGAATAAAAATAATTAATCATTTAATATTAGATGAATTATTAACCCCTGGAGATTTAACAAAATATCAAGAAAACCAAATATTGAAATTAAAACAAGAAAAATATAAGGAAAGAGCAAATTATTTTGAAGAATTAAAAAGACTAGCAACTGATGAAAATAAAAAACAAAAGTATGATAAAATTATAAAAGATTGTAAAGATACTGAATGCAGAATATATTATTTCAGCCAATCAAAGAAAAGATAATTAGATGGAAGACTTAAAAACATTAATAAAAATGTTGATAACTGATGTACAAAATTTAAGAAATGAAATAAAAGAAGAATTAAATATATTAAAAATTGAAATCAGGGAATTAAAAGAAAATAATAAATGTCAAGACAAGAAAATAGATAAAAAACTTATAGAAAAAGAAATGTCTAGGATAGGGAAAAAGCATATAAAACAAGAAAACTTAGTAATAGAAGCAGGTAGTATGGATGATTATTTCAGAAAAAATATTTTACCAAAAATTATAGAGGAAGAGGAAAATTACAAAAAATCATTAGAAAAGAGAAAAAATATAGAAGAAATTCAAGAAGAAAATAAAGATGAATAAAGAATTAGATTTATTAATAGAAAACTTTGATCAATTAAGTTTAGAAAATATAGATGAATACCAAGTTTTAATGAATACTGGAGGAGGACCTACCCCAGCAGAAACTTCTAATCAAAAGATTGATCCAGATGAAAGTTATGCACCTATATATAATAAACCTTATAAACAATTTTATGATAAAATAATAAATAGACAACCACCTAAGGGAAATAAATATAAAGATAGATTTGAATTGAATGATATTTATGACAAACCAATTAACCATGGAGGAACAAAATTAGATTTAGATTGTAAAATAGATACTAAGAAAGCCTTATTAACTTGGGCAGATTCAATGATACTATTCTTTTTATATAACAAAGATGATACTTGGGAAAGTACAGATAGAAGAATAGATTACTTAATAGCATCATTCGAAGGAAATGTAAGAAATTGGTGGGAAGGAGTTAATGATGATACAAGATTATTAATGAAAAGAAATATACAAATAGAAATAATAAAATCAGATAAAGAAAGAATAGAAAGATTAGTAGCCTATATTGCAAATGAATTCTTAGGAGAAGAATGGATTAGAAATTTTCAAAATGAAGCAAGAAGAGAAAAAGACGATGCTAGAATAAAATTAATAAATTTAACAATTTGCGATATGTATAAAATAAAAGAATACACTTGTGAATTTAAAAATTATTACTATATACAATTTTACAGTAATGAAAATCAGGAAGTATATTTAGATATGTACTATACTAAATTACCTGGAACATGGGAAATATATTTCAAAATAGAATTTGAAAAATATGTAAAAGATAATATAGGAATACCAAGATCTTTAGGAGCAAGAATAAAATTTCTATTTGATAGACTTGCATATATATGTCAACAAAGACAATTATTGAAAAGATCAGGAAAATTAACAAGAATATGTTGTGAAGATATGGAAAAACCTAGGGCTGTCCGTGGGTCGGTTCGGTTCGGTTCTGAAGATACCCGAACCGACCCAAAACTTTCGGGTATTTAATAAATGGACCCGTCGGGTCCAAATATAATTATGGAACCGTTCGGGTTCGGTTCCGTTCGGTTCGGTTCGGGTCGGTTCGGTTCCGTTCGGTTCCGTACCATAATTAGATTTTTTAATATTTTCAACAACACTACATAAATACAATTAATAACATTTCATTCGTAACTTTTACAAATTAACGTAACCCAATTCAAAAAAGGAAAATACTAGATGTACTCCATGAATTACTACATGGAGTACATCTTGGACAAGTGGCGACCACCTATTGGAGGGTCGGCTGTGGGGCTCGCCTCGGCCCCACTCGACCCTCCAATAGGTGGTCGCCACTTGTCCCTTAAGTCATCCATGTAGTAATCCATGGAGTAAGTGTAGCATGGTCCTTCAAAAAAATATACAAAACTCGGCCCCACAGCCGACCCTCCAATAGGTGGTCGCCACTTGTCCCTTAAGTCATCCATGTAGTAATCCATGGAGTAAGTGTAGCATGGTCCTTCAAAAAAAATATACAAAACTAGCCGTCTAATAAGATTAATTCAATGCATACAAATACCAAAAAGTAGATATTAATATTACAGCAAAACTACATAAAGTATATTCATTTGCTTCAAATTAAAATGGGTTAATGGATTTTAAAATGATTTGGGCTTAAAAATTAAAATTATGAAATAATCTAATTTATTCAATTAATTTGCTAATTTGTATAGGAAAAAAATAAAATAATTTAATTAATTCAATATAAAAAATAAAAAAATTATTTAGTTTCGGTTCTTGTTCGGTTCTTCGGTTCTTGGTCTAGACCCGAGACCCGACCCAAACCCATCGGTTCTCGATTCGGGTACCCGTTCGGGTATTTAATTTATGAAGAACCGCTCGGTTCGGTTCGGTTCGGTTCGGGTTCGGTTCGGTCCGGTTCGGTTCGGGACTTTTGGACACCCCTAGAAAAACCTATACAATGGGGATGTTATCCTGAAAAGAAAAGTATTAAGAGAAAACATAAAAATAAGAGATTTACAAAATTCAGAAATTTTAAAAAGAAATATACAAAGCCTAAGAGAAGATACTATAAAAGGAGATTTAATCCAAATAAACAACAAAAGAATAAAACCTATAATAAAAAGGATAAAAGCCAATGTAAATGTTGGAATTGTGGAGAAATATGTCATATAAGTCCAGATTGTAATAAAAAGAAAGTTAGAATATTACAAATGGAATATTTGGAAATAGAAAATGAATTAAGTGAAATATCTGATATTGAACAATATTATGATCAAGAAGTATATGTAAGTGAAACAGAATCAGAAGAAAATGAATCAGAATCCGAATAAAGAGATTGAAGAAATAGAAAAAGATAATATAGAAACACAAGAATATGAAGGAATAGAAGGATATGGATTAAAAGTAACTTTTGATAATAATAAATTCAGAAAATTACAAAAATTATCTTTAGATTTAAAGATTGGAAAATGGGAAATCTTTGATAAAATATGGAAAAGAAAAAAGATAGTTATAAATTAATATCATAAGATTGAAAAAACTATAGATGTGAGAACAACTCAAAGAACACATAAATTAAATCTTTTAACAAAAAATACAGTTGATGAATTATTATCAAAAATTAATAAAAGACAAAGTGAAAAGATTCAATATATTTACTTAGCAGGAATACAAATAATGTTTAAATCCTTATTTAGAGAATGAATAGATTCATCCTTAACAGTGAGTCTACATGATGGAAGAATAATAAATTTAAGAGATAGTCATTTAGGGACTATAGAAGGAAATTTAGCATATAAGAAATTAATATTTACTTGCTACCCAAAATATTGTATTTCTTTAAAAGATAAAAATTTTAATGAAGTTTTAGAATTGCATTTTAAATTATATAGAAATGATATAATGCAACTAGGAGACCAAATTATGACTATTGAATATAGAGTTTTATATACATTTACTAATTCTAATTATGGGAATATTTATTCTAGAAAACCATATATAGAAGTCCATAAAGAATGTAAAGATATTAGTAAAATTATAGAACCAAATAAACAGGTAAACTTGATTCCAAAAGAATATGAATTTAGGATATCAACAGATAAACATGATATAATAGAATTTAGGGAAGAAGAATACCCCGATAAAAATATAATATTCAAAAATGGAAAACTAATCAGAAAATCATCAAGTCTTAGAATACCTAGATTATTAGGAGAAAATAGTCATACAAGAGAAATGAAACTACATAGGAATACAGGAAATATGAAAATAAATGGAGAATATTTCAATGGAAGAGAAAAAATATCAGGACCGAATATATTAATAGATACAGGAGCTAGTGAATGCCATATAACTTCAATAAGAAATAAAGGTTTAGTACCTTATAAAACAGAACCATATAAATATGTAAATTTTGATGGACAAATACATACTACAGAATTAGAAGTTAAAGTGCCTATAAAAATAGGAGGAATTGATCTGATAGTGCCATGTTATATAGATGAGATTTTGAATATAAATCCTCATATATTATTAGGAATGAGTTTCTTAAATGGATTTGAAGATTATAGTATAAAAAGAGAATGATTATATATATTTCATAAAGGACAAAACATATTATGTAACCAAGATGAATAACCAAATAAGTTTTCCATTAGCAGTATATATACAAGTTACTATTATAGAAACAGATATAACAACGTGTGCTTTAATAGACATAGGAAGCGATATAACTATATTTAAAAGTTTCTTAATTAAGATATGGGAAAATAAAAGTAAAACAAAAATAACAGGAGTTACAGGAGGAGAAACCCAGATAATAAATAGTGCTGATAAAATTAGTATAATACTTGGAAGTAAGCAAATAATAATTAATAAGATATATAGTTATGATAAGTTAGAATGTGATATATTATTAGGAAATGACTTTATACAACAGTTCCAATATTATAAACAAAATAATTATATGATCATGTTACAAACCCCTTGTGGACATTTATTAAAAATACCAAGAGAATTTAGACCATACAGAGTTCAACCAGCACAGCGTGGTGATAGATGGGAGAAAAAACCAATTATACAAAATGAAATTAAAAAAAAAAAAATAATGTATAAAAAAGTCTTAAAAACAGGAGTAGAGATAAGTATAGAAAAAATTATAGAACAATTAGAAAAAGTTTATGGAGAAAACCCATTAATATTTTGGAAACCATATCATCCTAAAGCAAAAATAGAATTGATAGAAAATGTGATTATAAGAGTAAGGCCAATGAGGTATACTATACAAGATACACAAGAATTTAATGATCAAATAAAAGAATTATTAGAACAAAAGCTTATTAGACCCAGTAATGGACCCCATAGTAGCTCAATCTTTATGGTAATGAGACATTCTGAGCAAATTAGAGGAAAAGCCAGAATGGTTATAAATTACAAGAAATTAAATAAATATACTAAATTTGATGGATACTTTTTACCAAATAAAGAAGTCCTAATAAACTTTGTAAAAGGAAAACAATACTATTCTAAATTTGATTGCAAATCAGGATTTTGGCAGATAAAAATGGAAGAAAATAGTATACAATATACAGTCTTTAGTACACCTCAAGGCAAATATGAATGGCTAGTTATGCCGTTTGGATTAAAAAATGCACCTCAAATATATCAAAGAATGATGGATGATATATTTAGAAAATTTAATAAATTTCTGATAGTATATATAGATGATATATTGATATGTTCCAATAATAAAGAAGAATATAGAAACCATTTGATACAATTCATAAATGAATGTAAAAAAGAAGTAATTGTCCTTTCTAAAAAGAAAGTTATTATAGAAAAACAAGAAATTGATTTTCTAGGATTAACAATAGATAATAAAGGAATTAAATTACAAACTCATATATCTAAAAAGATAAGTAGTTTTCCAAATAAATTAGAATCTAAATAACAAATACAAAAATTCTTAGGATGTCTAAATTATGCTGAAAGATTTATTGAAAATCTTTCTAAAAAGAGACATAAGATACAAATTTTACTTAGAAAAATAACTACTAAGGGATGGAATAATGAACATACAGAAATAGTTAAATCATTAAAAGAAGAGTGTAAAAATTTACCAAAACTTAGACTACCAGATGAAAAAGATAATTTAATTATTAATACTAATACCTCAGATAAATATTGGGCAGCAATATTAAAAACAGATTTAAATGAAATTTGTAGGTATTCAAGTGGAACCTTTAACCAAGCAGAAATAAATTACACCACACATGAAAATGAATTATTAGCAATTATTAGAGGAATAAAAAAGTTTTCATTATTCTTATTATCTAAGAAATTTATTGTTGAAACTGATAATTCTCAAGTTGCAGGATTAGTCAGGAATAAATTACCAATGGAACCCCAATATAGGAGATTACACAGATGGCAAGCTTATTTATCATTTTATAACTTTAAAATTATCCATATTAAGGGGATTAACAATTTTCTTGCAGATTTTTTAAGCAGAAATATTGAATTTGCAGATGGATAACACCATAAAGATATTAGATGAGCTTAAAGCCATGGCTCTTTATGCCAAGGATGAAGCTGAAGATATCAAATATGGGATGGACCAGATGAACGAAATATTACAACATAATGTTAAAATTATGATGGATATAAGTTCATCACATATGAAAGTTACAAATGATATTATTGATCAAATTGAAGCTATTAAAGCTCAATTAAGATCACCAGATACCAAAGATACCAAAGATACTATTGGATACCAACAGGTTAATACCAAACAGGTACAAATACGGAGTGATCCACCAAGCGGAAGCAGCAGTGGACCAAAAAAGGATATTACTATTCAAAGTCTCAAAAAGATTATTATCAATGAAGGACATTCTAAATCTATCAGAATCCAACCAGATGAGGAAGACGAAATCCCTTTGTCTCCAAAAGAAGACGAATACAAGATGGTCACTAGAATGATGTATGAATTAAAAGCAACTGATTCATATTTCATTTCACCAAGTGATCATATTTACCCAAGGATAATAATGATGAAAGGATCCGAACCAACAATGGTAAAATTGATGGCTGACTATGGATATTTGGATTTAATTTATCCAGATAAAAATTTTAAAGAACTTGAAAAGTTTGATGACATATTCAAATCTGAAGTTTCCAAGTATGCTCAGGGAAGATCCATATATTTAAAATTTTATACCCTTAGTCCAGAAATAGATGGAGGAATATTCTATCCAGCAGAACATATTATTACAATTGGATATATTGGATGGAATTTTGCTATGAATATGGGAGAAATTAACAAACCAGTACCAAAATTTACCAGAGCATGGATGAAGAACCGAAGAGTTCTTGGATACAAAGTTCTTTATAATATGGCTAAAAATCTTTATACGAAAAGATTTAGATGTTTATGTCAATATGAAGGATATACTCTACTTACAAATGATGGAATGCAAAAATCCGAAGTACTTAGAGATTATATCAACAAATTTGACACACATCAGATGCCAGGATGCATATCTACCTTACAAAGAGCATGTGAAGCCAGAGAGTGCCCCACTTGCCAGCAAAATCAAAAAGTAGATTCCAAAGAGATAAGGAAGATGTGATTAAAGGAAACCAGATGCATACCAAGACAAGGATATAAAGGAGATGTGACTCTAATGGAGGGACCAGGAGGTCCTTAATTTCAAAGCACTAATAGTTTAGTGATATATGACGAATGCAATGATGTAAGAGGCCAATAATTTTGCCTCAATTGGATGTATAAATAGAGGCCTTTGGGCTTAGAGAAAAACAGAACGAATTGGAGAGAAAAATTTGAGCACTCAACTTGTGAGAAAGTCAAATCTTCTGTTTGAATAACAATCTTTCAATATCAATACTATTCAGATATTATCATTCACATTCCAATCCTCTCAAACAAATATGAGATTCTAAACTACTCTTCCCGTAGATTCTTGAAAGGTTGAAGAAGAAATTTATTTCTTACTTTAACAAAAAGAGAGTTTTCTTTAGTTAAGATTTATAGTTTTAATTCTAAGAACCGGCACAGTGAAGGCAAGAAGCTGAAATGGCAAAGAACCCTGTTTAGGCAAGATGACCGCTTGAGGGAACAGTTCGCATATTCAGAGCCTGAAGGTCACTCGATTCTGAGAAGAGGAACTAGAAGATTGGAATTAAGGTAAAAACTATTGTTTTTGTTAAATTTAGAAATAATTCTTCTTAGATCTTAAAGAATCGTAGGGAATATCATAATGATGTTTTGTTTAAATATATGTTTTATTGATAATTGAAATGTCAGGATATACTGTAAAAGGATTAGATAATTTACTAGAAAAAATGAGAGATAAAATGAAATATATTGCTCAAATATGTTGTCAGATGGAAGAAGAAGGAAATATAATAGAACTTGAAAAGATTGATAGAAAATTAAAAGTTATTTTTAAAAGTTATTCGAATATATTTCAAGATAGAAGGAAATTATATAATAAAATTCAAGAAAGAGAAAGGATAATTATTCATAATAACTAAACTATTATTGTTCCATTATACTAATTAAAAATGTCAGGATATACAGTTAAATGATTAGATAATTTGTCAGAAAGAATATTAGGAAAGATAAAAAATATTAGATCTCAACTAGAAAATAGAAATAGAACATATGAGAAATATATAAAACTTATAAAAGAATATGAACAAAAGATTAAAGATTATGCTAATCTAGTAAATCAAATAATAGAGTTGGTAGATAGAGTTGAAAATATAGAAATATAACATAACAATTGTCAAAACTATTTATAAAGAAAGGATATACTTTGCAATAAACAAAATATATATCATTAAAGGTAAAATAGACATTTTCACAAAAACCTAAATGGATCTAATATACCCGGCTAGTTTGGAAAATGCCCCTATATACGTAGCAAGATTAGTAGATGGAGTAGACAGAACCAATTAGGGGTTCAAACGTGGGTCCCAAAATAATAATTTCATCCATTTTTGCCTCTCCTTTTTCAGGTGTGAATTTATGTGGTTAGGTGGGTGGTTGCACAATGAAAAAATTTGCCTTTTCCATGATATTTTAATAATTATTAAGAATTATACTAGATTTTCTTTTGTACTTTCTTTTCTTCTCAAGATAGATGTTTACTTGTTTTGATTTCAGCATCGTTTCATTTATGGCAGTTTATTTTTTTATTTAAATCCTTTACACTATGTATTTTAAAATTATATAATGTGAACCAAAAAATCCAGTCCACATCGAAGCTTTTAAATAAAGAACGATGAAGAAATTTGAAGAACATCTCATTCTCCATTTCCTCTTTTTAATTCACGTAAAGTAGATATATAAAAATACATCTAAAAATTTTGAATTTTAAGTTTTATTAGGGACATTTTCATGGATGTCACAGAATTTTAAAATAAGCCAAAAGTTGTCAATTTTACAAATCGTGCTAAAAAAAAAAAATGTCACCTTTTGTGTGTGAAATATCTAAATCACCCTTAGATATACATTTTTGGAAGCATTTAATGCTGATTAGTGCTTGCATTTAATACTTATTACTATCATAGTATTATGTTATGAGTTGTGTATTAGAAACCACTGAATAAATGTATAATACATTTAGTAACATGATTTGTTAAAAGAAACAATGAATACATATGAATGTATAAACCGATTTCCAAACACAAAAAAAAACTCAACTTCCATTTTGAGAAGTTAGCATTTAGTAATTATTTATGTTTTTATCTTATAACTTACTATTTTTGAACTGTTAAATACAACATGGTTATCTATATTTAAAATTTTGCAAATTATGTTACAAAGAATTCAGTTTGGTTCTTGAAATCTTTTTGAACGAAGATATCAACACATAATGTTACAAAGAATGTCTTCCAATCACACATGTTGAATGTTTCCCGTTTGTTCCGATAGTTAAACTATTGAATTTGACATTTTCAAAATTTTGGGATACACATTTCATTTGTCGGTTTCACCGTTTGGATTTAAATATTCGAAGGTACCACTTTCATGCTATTAAATGACAACATATTGATTGGGCAGAATGTTTATCATTGCAATCTCAACTTTTCAGCATAAGTAATAATATAAGTTTAGTCCACGCATCAGGAAATGCAATCGGTGTGAGAGACCTGGCCATAACCAGGCTACCTGTTCGAACTCCATTCGAACACAAAGCAAGTAAATAGAAATGATGTTCAAGGGTTGAGGTTGTATTTTGCACCACGCAATGAACAATTTATATCATTTTATCAGTTTTGTGTCATTACCGTTTGCAGGTATTAGTCATGTAAAAATAACATTACATGCAAAGTAGTTAATTAGACAAAATATTTCATTAGCTGCCAACAATTCAACTGTCGGTCCCAACATATTGTCTCAATAATTCTTGAAAGTTCATTGCAAAGTAATAAATTAGACTAAAATTTTGGGCATAACAGATAATCAGATTTACAACATTATGTACATACGTTAATATTGAATCCTTAGCAGAAACTAAAAAAAACATAAATATAGCCAATAAACTAAGTATTGAGGTTCTACTTGAATTGTCATCGACATTTGAATTAAGCAAAGAATGGGATTAGTACAGTACCAAGACATCAACATAGACCAACCCCATCTAAGCAACATAAATGTCAACAAATTAATCAAAACGAAAGACATACGTCTTGTTAATGTTTAGAGTTCCAATCGTGATAGGTGGCCGTTTATATTAAACCACAAGTTGTTACTTTTCGGAGTTGCTAACAATTTGAAGACAAGCTGTTGAACGAGTTGTGCCAAGAAACTGAACATCAGGTATATTGGCTAGGTGGTCTAGACATGAATTTTCAAAATCATTCAAACTTCTCAAGTATAATTTTTATGTACTTCATATCACTATGTTGCGAGATGTAAGCTTGCAAATGATCATTTTCTGACAAGAGAAATTAAAAATTCATCTACAAAAAATGGAAACATGAAGAAATAACGAGTGTTAGATGATTATATATCATAAATTTCATTCTTTATACGTATACAAGAGCAGCTAAACAAATCTTAACTTATGGAAGCAACTATAGAGATAAGTGACTCAGATGTCGATAATTCTAGCGACCAATTGTCGAATCTTTACAAATAGTTCCATAATTGTCAAAATTGACATTTACATTTTATATTCATATTGGTTTTTCAAGACATGAAGGGTTGGGTTTTGAAAAATTTCATTAATGTGAAATGCACACTAAAATCTAATAGCAACTTGCGTATACTAAACAATCAATTAAAACTTGTTTAAGCATTCTATACCTTCACATGGATAAGAATCGTATGCATGGATGTGTGGAAAATCATACCTCGAACCACTAGCAACCTATTGCTACTTATGTTAGAATCATAATTCAAACTCGCATAACAAACTCGCCGAAAGCGGCCTAGTGGCGTATTTTCGTGAAGCTAGCACACCTTATTTCTCATAGCCTTATAGAGAATCATTCCAGGTTTCTTGTATGTAATTCTTGTATAGACCTTGCCTTATATATATTTCCCCGCAATGTAACAGTTTTAGTAACTTAATTAATTCAAATTCATCTCAAATTCTATCTTGGTATCGTAGCCCAATGGCTAACACTAGCACGTAAAATCATCCGGGCCAACAAACTCGAATGTCTCCGCCGCCCAAGCCGTTGTGAATCGCATTCACCAGCTTGGATTTTCACTCAATCGACTCCTTCAATCAAGCTCGACAGAACAACTTTTTTACTGTGGAAGAATATGATTATGCCAACAATTAAAGGGCATAATCTTGAAGGTTACTTGCTAGGAACAAAAGAATGCCCATCGTAATTCTTGGCAACACAAACCTGTTGGAGAAGGAGAGGCGCTTGAAATGAATCGTAATCCCGATTACAATAGATGGATTTCTAAATGACTGCCTGTTGACGGGCTGGTTATACTCAAGTACGACTCCCGAAATAGCAATGAAAGTCATGGGTTGCTCGAGTTCTAGCAAACTTTGGACCGCAATCGAACAAAGTTATGGAGTACCGAACAAGTCCGTAATAGTCTTTCTCAATGGAGAACCGCAAAGAGCTAGGAAAGGGGCTATGTTCTATGGATCAATACCTTACCTGCTACTGCAATTAGCTGATAATCTGGAGGTAGCTGGGAAGTCTATAGATCACAATGATCTTGTAACTAAGGTATTGTCGGGTTTGGATGAAGAATATACACCTATAGTGGTGCAAATCAATGGTAGAGATAACATTTCCTGGCATGAACTATCATCGAGATAATGACATTCGAAAAGTCGACTTGAGTACTTAAACCAAGTCGAAATGATTTTAACTCTAGCGAGTATAAATCGCCTAGTGTACAAAGAATTTCAAAGAGTCGTCCAGCAAGCGTAGCCTATAGAGGATTCAAATAGAACAGAGGAACAAATTTAAGGCGTAACTAGAGGAAGAGGAAGGTCCGGAAGGCAAGGAGATAACAGAGGTCCTTGCCAAATTTGTGGCCTAAATAATCACACAAACTATGGGTGCTTCAATGTATACAATGAAAGGTATATGGGGAATGTAAGACCAAGTAATCAAAATCACCAAAACGGGAACACAAGACTACCGCTTACCTTGCTTCACCATCGCTTCGAGGATCCAAAGCATGGTTTGTAGACTCTGGTGCAAGCAACCATGTTACTTCGCATACAAGAGCAACCCGGAAAATGCAAAACGATATGAAGGTAATGAAAAATTGATAGTTGGTAATGGTAATTCATTGCATATTACCTATACCGGAAAAGGAAAACTTCCACGTCTCGATATTAAACCTCTTGCATTGCATAAATTACTTCATGTGCCATCTATTAAAAAGAACCTCATCGTGTCTCTCATTACTAAAGACAATAATGTGTTTATGGAATTTTTCTCTAACTCTTGTGTTGTTAAGGACCCGAAACGAGGAAGATTTTGTCAGCCGGGAATGCTTAAGGATGGTTTGTATCACCGGTGCCACCAAAAACAAGTGTCATAGAGTCAACCCCTCCAAATAATACCAATTGTCTCACAAGAACCAAGCTTGTGAAGAGTCAACCCCGTAATGTCAAATTCTCGTAGTCCTTAGAGTCCGAACTTGATACTTGGCATAGGAAGTTAGGTCATCCTTCCAAATATGTACTAAATCAGTTCTCAAGTCTTGTAATAAATCGTTAACACTAATGAAAAGTTAGCTTTCTCGCGAATCCCGCAAACTTGGAAAACTTCATGCCTTACCATTCAATCTATCCACTTCACAGTGCTTCAATGCCTTTAGAATTGGTTCATACCGATGTCCGGGGACCAAATTCTCCCTCTAACTCTACCACCTGGATTTAAATATTACATACTTTTTGTTGATGATTATAGTAGGTACACTTGGATTTATCCCATGAAACTCAAATCAAGCACTAAGTATCTTTATCCAATTCAAAACACTAGTTGAAAACAAGCTAGAAAAGAAGATAAAAACTCTTCAGTCAGATGGGGGGGGGGGGGTGAATTCAGGAACTTCAGTAAGGTAGCTTCAGAATTTGGCATTGAGCTTAGACATTCATGTCCATATACATCTCTGTTCAAAATGGGAGAGCCGAGAGGAAGCACAGCATCGTTATCGAAACCGGTTTAACACTTCTAGCTCAAGCCAAAATGCCACTCTATTATTGGTGGGAATCATTCAAAACTGCAAAGCTCTACCTAATAAACGTACTTCCTACTCCTTTCGTCCGTAACAAATCACCTTTTCGTATTCTTTTTGGCCAAGTTTTTGATTACACAAAGGCTTAAAACTTTTGGTTGTGCGTGTTATCCTTACCTCGCACCATATCAAAAACATAAATTTGATTTTCACTCCCAAAAATGTGTGTTTATTGGTTTTGGTGACTCACATAAAGGATATAAATGTTTAAGTCCAAGTGGTAGAATCTATATATCTAGACATGTTCTCTTTAACGAACTTGAATTTCCTTTCAAGCAAGGATTCCTAAATAAAAGGTCTGCTTTCACAAAATTCCCATTACTAAATCAACATGAGTTATCTTCCTTTGTTGTAGAGTCTATCGATGAGCCTATTCCTCAACCTCACACTGATACAACCCATCCTAATGCATTACCTGCTGCAAATCTCCCTGAAGGTGAGTTAGAAATTGAAAATGGGGGTTCTGAGGTTGCTGGAAATGTTGAGATAAATCAGGAAGAACATGATGGAACTGAGGTGCGGGATCGAGAAACACAAGATCGAGGGAGAAGGAGTTGGAAATACATGCTCAGTGCCACGTATGAAATTCGTATCACAGTGGCATAGAATGACTACTGAGCAAGTCTCGAATTTATAAACCAAAAGTTTATTCAACTCAAACAATTGTACAATCGTGCGAACCCGAGCCCTCACAGCTGTAGAAGCCTTTATCAAGTAGCAGGTGGAAGGAAGCTATGACAGAAGAGTATAATGCCTTGATGAAAAACAGAACATGGACGCTGGTACCTAAGGAAGTTGGTATGAAGATCATTGGTAACAAGTGGGTATTTAAACTCAAATATGATTCAAAGAGAAAAGTGCAAAGACATAAAGCAAGTGCTCGTTGCAAAAGGGTTCCTTCAAACTCCCGGCATAGATTTTGGAGAGACTTTTAGTCCCGTAATTAAGGCTTCAACCTCAAGGTTATTCTAACTCTTGCGGTGTCCAAAGACCGGGAAATTAGGCAAGTTGATGTGAATAACGCTTTTCCGAATGGTGAACCGAATGAGAAGGTTTTTATGAACCACCACAAGCTTTGTAGATAAAAGGAATCCAGATTTTGTATGTAAGTTGGAGAAGGCCTTGTACGGGTTGAAGCAGCCCCAAGAGCTTGGCATGAAAAGCTCAAAAATACTTTGATGGAATGGAAGTTTAAGCAATCCAAAGCTGACACCTCTCTATTTTTTTCAAAGAAACAAAAGTGATGTATTATTTGCCCTAATCTATGTAGACGACATTGTAATTATTGTGGAATAACTCTCAGATCGTCCAAGAATTCTACTGACAGATCGAACAAAGACTTTTGCTCTCAAGGATATGGGAAACCTCAGTCAATTCCTTGGTATTGAAGTGTGCGTAGACTCAATCGGCTGTTTTTGACACGTACAAAGTATGCTTCGACCTCCTAAAACGTTTTGATATGAAAGCTTAAAACCGAGTTTAACACCCATGGCTGCTGGCAAATCAATCTCAAAAACTCAAGGTCAACCTATGAAGGATCCAACCTTGTATAGAAGTGCTGTAGGAGGACTCCAATATCTGTACCACACTGCACTCGACATTACTTATTCTCAACAAGCTAAGCCAATTTCTTCAAACCCCTACTGATACTCACTGGAAAGCATTAAAAAGGGTGTTCAGGTACTTGAAAGGCACATTGAATCATGGACTTGTCATCCAAAGAAGTGATGATCTCAACATAATTGGTTTTGCTGACTCTGACTGGGCATCGTGTCCAGATGATAGGCGTTCTACTGCAGGTTATTGTGTGTATCTCGGAGGCAATTTGGTGTCTTGGAGCTCAAAAAACAAAGATGTTGTTGCAAGGTCTAGCACGGAGGCCGAGTATAGAGCACTTGCTCACAATGCTTCAGAAATTTCATGGATTCAATCTCGTTGAATGAGCTAGGATTGATTCGCAATCTGCTCCAATCATCCTGGTGCGACAACCTAAGTGCAAGTGCACTTGCTTCGAATCCCGTCTATCACGCACGTACTAAACATATTGAACTGGATATTCACTTTGTGAGAGACAAAGTACTGAAGAATGAATTAGAAATTCACTATGTTCCTTCATCTGAACAAACAGCAGACCTGTTGACTAAGGCTCTACCCCATTCAAGATTTCTACTGCTTCGAGACAAGCTTGGAGTTGTTGACCACACTCCACCTTGAAGGGGGGTGTTAGAATCTGTTAATTCACCGCATAACAAACTCTCGCGAAATGGCCTAGTGGCGTATTTTCAGGAAGCTACCACACCTTATTTCTGTTAGCCTTATAGAGAATCATTCCAGAAGTTTCTTGTATGTAATTCTTGTATAGACCTTGCCTTATATATATTTCCCTGCAATGTAACAGTTTAGTAACTTAATTAATTCAAATTCATCTCAAATTCTATCTACTTAACACAATCTTCTCAATTTAATAGAAATGCCCAATTGAAGCAACAAATATGTATATTAACAGAATTCCAATTCCAAAGTAAATACTAAAGGCATCGACAATATACATCCAAACTTCCAATTTCATTTATTTATTTATTTTCTGCAAAAAAACTTATCATAAAGTTAGCATGCCCTAGAAAGCATTGATATGCTATTCTCTTATGTGTACATGTGTCATAAAGAGCGATTTTTTTCTTGTTGATAGAAAGTGTTCATATTTTCAAAAAGGGTACTTAGCAGAAATGGTCCCTAGCGTTTACATTCATTGTTAAAATGGTCTCTATCGTTTTAAATTTGATATTTGTATCCTTATTCCAAACGTTTGTTGCGGAATTGGTCCTTCCATCCAATTCCGTTAAATCTGCCGTTAGGAAATTTAAAATGTTTTGCCTATAATATTTGAAAAATGGTAAATTAGTCACTTCCCATATTTTTTCTCCGCTTAAAATTTTCGATGAATTTAATTCTTATAGTTTGATGTAATTTATAAGTTTAGACCACAACTTAAAACGTTGTCGGCAAATATCATCCTTAACCCTTCAACCATTTAGCACAAATAATCATTGATGAGCTACCTGAGGATGTGGGGATACACAAAATATTTTTAGCAATGAATGTAAACGTTAGGGACCATTTCTGCTAATTATCCTTTCAAAAATTCTACATTTCAGAAAAATGAGATGTGTCCAATACATATGCACTAACAAAAACAAGTATATTAAAAAATACCCATTTCTTAAAATTGAAAACGCAAACACAAATATAAATCCAAAATTTCAAATTACTACAATATTAGCCATACCACAAACCACAAATCCACTACATCCTACCCACATATATGTGTCAAAAAGATCGATTTTTACCTCATAGATAAAGGGAAAATTCTAATAATCAGCAAAAGTAGAAAAACCAACAGAAGCAAGAAACTAGTCTGGAGTGAGAGTAAGCATCTGAGTGCGACATGAGAGAGAGAGAGAGAGAGAGAGAGATGAAAACATAGGGTTTTCTTTTAGTTTTTTTGAATTTTCGATGGAAATAGCAGATAAAGGTGGCGGTCAGCAGGATTGATCGAGAGAGGTATCGCCGTTTACATTTTCGATGCGAGATTTTGAGAGAGAGACAAACGAGAAGATCGAGAGAGACGAATGAGATGGGTTGTTCTTCTTTGTGTGGGTTCTTCTTCTTCACACAAAGAATTGTTCTTCTTCCAATTTTTCCAAATTATTTTGAATTATTATTATTATTATTATTATTTTTGGATTAGTTTTAGAGGGGAGTGGCGGGGTGGGGGTTGGGTTGGGTTGGGTTGGGTGGGTTTCACGGGATGTTTTAAATTAGGGTTATTGGCGCAAAACGTCCCTACCTTTGAAGGGTTGTGTGGAAAACATCCCTACGTTTGATTTTTTGGTGCGCAACGTCCCTACCTATCAAGTTTATTGTAGAAAACATCCCTACCTTTCATTTTTTGACACAAAACGTCCATACCTTCTGCATTTCTTTGCACTGAACATCCTTTGCACATTTTTTTTTAATTCAAAATGACCAATATACCCTCCTATGTAAATTGAACATGAAAAGAAAAATAAAAAAAGAAAGGGTAATTGGCGCAAAACGTCCTTACCTTTGAAGGTGTTTGTGGAAAACACCATACCTTTCATTTTTTGGTGTAGAACATCCCTACCTTTCACATTCTTTGCGCTGAAGGTCCTTTTCACCAATTTTTAATATAAAATGACCCTTATACCCTCCTATATAAATAAAATAAAAAATAGAAAAATAAAGAACTAATTACAATCAAAGTCCTAAACGTTTTTAAAAAATACAAGTGAGTCCAAAATTTATGAAAATATTAAAAATAAAAAAAGTAAAAGGGATTATTGACCCAGTAATATAAAAGGGACCCCACTCGAAGAGAGGCAGAGGAGAAGATAGGGGGTTTTATTTTTTATTTTTATTTTTAATATTTTCATAAATTTTGGACTCACTTGTATTTTTTAAAAACGTTTAGGACTTTGCTTGTAATTAGTTCTTTATTTTTCTATTTTTTGTTTTATTTATATAGGAGGGTATAAGGTTATTTTATATTAAAAATGGGTGAAAAGGACCTTCATCGCAAAGAATGTGAAAGGTAGGGATGTTCTACACCAAAAAATGAAAGGTAGGGTGTTTTCCACAAACACCTTTAAAGGTAAGGACGTTTTGCGCCAATTACCCTTTCTTTTTTTATTTTTCTTTTCATGTTCAATTTACATAGGAGGGTATATTGGTCATTTTGAATTAAAAAAAAATGTGCAAAGGATGTTCAGTGCAAAGAAATGCAGAAGGTAGGGACGTTTTGTGCCAAAAAATGAAAGGTAGGGATGTTTTCTACAATAAACTTGATAGGTAGGGACGTTGCGCACCAAAAAATCAAACGTAGGGATGTTTTCCACACAACCCTTCAAAGGTAGGGACGTTTTGAGCCAATAACCCTTTAAATTAATTGGATGTGACATTTTTTCCTTTTTTTTTGTACAATATTTTTAATATAGTCAAATTTCATTTAATTAAGGACGTGTAGGGTACATTTTTGCAAAGATTTTTAAAAAGTAACATTTTTGAAAATGCACATCCAAAAGTGATATGGGTAATGGGTGCAAATTCCTAATTTTTTATTATGAGAAATGATCTACTAAATATTGTACTTAACTTATGCTAAGCACATATGAAATGACTAAGTGCAAGCAACGTGCAATGCACGTTTGCCTAGTTTATATTTAATAGTTTTGTTTAAGAATTAATTTGTTATTAATAAAGATGTAATTTTTTTGGTTAATTAAATAATTAATGATGTAATGTTTGTGTAATTGGTAAATAATTAGATGTTTGATTTTGATGTTGTGATCTAAGTTGGTGAGATCGAAGAAAATAAACAAACGTTGACAAATTTGGAGAAATTGCTAAATTTTTAAAGGATCCAAAGTTTGGGGACTAAAATGTAAATACTTAAAAGTTGTGCCGAATCTCACGATGAAGATTTGAGAGTGTTCGGAGTCAATTGGATAAAGGAAGACGTCAATGGAATCAAATTTTGTCAAAAGATGATCACAAATCAATTTTCAACCGAAAATTTATGCTCCGATATTTTAGTCTCATATTGAGACATATTTTTGGCATAGAAAGTGATCGAATTGGAGAATGATGTCTGAATCAAAGTTGTAGTCAGATGAGTTAGCTTTCCAATGCATTTTGAATCGCCTCAATCGGATATCGGAATACAAAGTTATGATAAAAACACTGAAAGAAGGTGCAGCTGTCTGTTTAAAACAAGAAATTTCGTTGCATAGTCCGTTAAAACAACAAATTCCGTTAGTTTTTCCGTTAAAAACAAGAAATTCCATTACATAGCACTTTTAATATATACTGGGTGCAAACAACGTGCAATGCACGTTTATTTAGTTTATATTTAATATTTTTGTTTAATAATTAATTTGTTTAGTTTATATGTAATTTTTTTTGGTTAATTAAGGGCGTATCTGGACGCGCTGCAAGGAGGAATGAAATTTGATTATGTTACCTTTTTTTTTCGAACCTACAACCCTACAGTGAGAGAATTGATCCAAAATTGCGACTCCCAACAGCATGAATTCTGTTGCTAACGGCTTGATTTCTGCTGAAAAACAGAAACAGACACCCTATAAATAATTAATGATGTAATGTTTATGTAATTGATAAATAATTAGATGTGTGATTTTGATATTATGATGTAAGTTGGTGAGATTGAAGAAAATAAGCAAAAGTAGACAAATTTGGAGAAAGTGCTAAATTGTAAGGGATCCAAAGTTTGGAGGCTAAAATGTAAATACTTAAAATTTGTGCCGAATCTCACGATGAAAATTTGAGAGTGCTCGGAGTCAATTGGATAAAGGAAGATGTCAAGGGAATCAAATTTAGTCAAAAGATGATCACAAATCAATTTCCAACCGAAAAGTTATGCTTCGGTGTTTTAGTCTCATATTGAGACCTATTTTTGGCATAGGAAGTGATCGAATTGGAGAATGATGTCTGAATTAAAGTTGTAGTCAGATGAGTTAGCTTTCCAATGCATTTTGTATCGCCTCAATAGGATATCGGAATACAAAGTTATAATAGAAAAACTGAAAGAATGTGCAGCTGCCTGTGTAAAACAAGAAATTTCGTTACATAATCCATTATATTGAGACATATTTTTGGCATAAAAAATGATCGAATTGGAGAATGCTGTCTGAATCAAAATTGTAGCCAGATGAGTTAGCTTTCCAATGCATTTTGAATCGCCTCAATCGGATATCGAAATACAAAGTTATGATAAAAACACTGAAGGAAGGTGCAGCTGCCTGTTTAAAACAAGAAATTCCGTTACATAGTCCGTTATATTGAGACATATTTTTGGCATAGAAATTGATCGAATTGGAGAATGATATCTGAATCAAAGTTGTAGCCAGATGGGTTAGCTTTCCAACGCATTTTGAATTGCCTCAATTGAATATCGGAATACAAAGTTATGATACAAACAGTGAAGGAAGGTGCAGCTACCTGTTTAAAACAAGAAATTCCGTTACATAATCCGTTAAAACAACAAATTCTGTTAGTTTTTCCGTTAAACCAACAAATTTCGTTAAATAGGCACTTTTTATATATAGAAAGAAAAGATATATGAGTTCATTCGTGGATAAATTGATAGTGGATCTAAAAATTTGAATTAAATTTGTTATTCATCAATTGATGAATTAATGTATTATGTCATCGACATTTACTATCGATATTTAGTAGATTGTTTTTCTGAGAAAAATATGAGCTCGGGATAATTTTTAATTAAATGCAATTCAAACATCATAGGATAATTTCTATTAAGGTAAGGGGTATCAATCTTTAGAAAAATATAGTTATGAAATTATGCATGTCGTATAATGCTTATCCAAACAGTACTTGATGACTATCTCAATCCAACTAGAAATTAATTAATTAGCCCGATTTATTTCTTCATAATACACATAACTTGCTTAATTTGTAAATTACTTAAAAATCGTATTTGATATAATAGATTAAACAAAAGATTAAAGAAAAAGTATTTGACAAGATTCATCTTTGATATTATAGATTAAAGAAAACGTATTCGACAATATTTATAATATTTATCTAATTTCATTTTAAATGTCATTAATTCATATCCTAGAACGTAATATATTTTACGTAATTAAATGTATAAATGTATGTATGTATGTATGTATGTGTGTGTGTGGTAATTTTCATCTTTTATTCAAGTTTGTGATTATTTTTTTGTTGAATAATTGGACGTTTTAACCATACACGACACTCCATTGATGACATTGACATCAAATTTAACCCTAGTTTGAGCCCCATTTTTGACAAATAATAAATTTTGTAATTGTAATTTTTTGAAGATTGTGTGATTAAAAATAGGCGGGAAAAAATTAGGTTTACATGTATATTATTTTATTGGAAGAACGTGTGGTCGAAAATGAGTTTGAAAAAAAAAATGTACTTTTGAGATAATAGAACTTAAACATAGGCTAAATCAAAATTAATTTTTCGTTGAATAATCAAATGTTTTAACCATAAACGGCATCACGGAAGTATAAAGAAAACCCATCCGTGTGTACAATAGAACAACATTTGATTACATCTTCATTAATATAGTATATAGCATTACTTTTTCTTTAATGTAATTAATTTTATCCACTTGATCATAAAAATCCGGCCTGAATTGATCGGAACCCAATCTATCCAGACCCATAACCGGTCTAGGTTGACTTATCAGACCGGCGTACATATTGCATGATCAAGAACTAGTTACTCTGAATAAATTGACCATTTTACTGAAAATTATTTTCTTAAACTTGGGCATTGAATCTTGAACAAGTTCTCCACGTTGCTCGGTTTTTGTTAAATCAAACAATTATTTTATGAAGCTGTAACAAATAATTTATTTTTAAATAAGATGAATTTATTGTCACTTTTTCCTCTCTTGATATGTCCTGCACATAAAACGTCACTCTAAAAAAGGAAGTCTTTAAATCTACGCAAGACATATCTCAATCACATAAATTGGACTTTCTTATTTTTTATCAATCATGTCATCATCAAATCATGAAATGAAACATCGTCTAAAACTTCAGGATTAGAGCTGATTCAAGTATTTGACGATCACCTAAGGCACTCAATTTTCTTATTTTACATATTTTTGCCTTTGTTTTGTCATAAAAAATGTAAGAAAATGTCATTGTACACTCCAAAGTGTACATCATATTTGACACTTGTTTAGTTGTAAAAAATTGGTTAAAGGAAAAGATATTTATTTTTCAAAATTGTCAAATGGCGGCAAACTCTTGAACATGCTGTATACCAAAGTGTACACCAAGCATGATTGAAAAATGTATCTCTAACTAATAAAAATAAGAAAAATAATTAACGATTAAGAACAACTTTTAGTTAGGAATATTAAAAACATAAATAGTTTAACAAATTTACTTTTCATTAAAAAATTCATCAATAAATAAATTAATAAAAAATTAAAAAATTAAGTACTAATCAAAGACTTATTGAAAACAAACTAAAATTTTAAAATGAAAGAATAAATGGATATTTTAGCTTATATGTTAGTACTTCATAAAGTGAAGAATAGGAAGAGTATTTTTTTGTGAGGAAGTCATTGGTGACTGAAGTAGTATTGATAATACTCGACAACATTACTGTAGACATTTATGTTGGTAATCGTTAACGAATGTGCGCTGATGATTACCAACTGTTAGAATTGAGTTGTGCCCTGAATTCTTATTGAGTATTTGATTGTAAGTATTGTTGGAGGAGTATTGGGAGTTGGTAGTAGACTTGAAGATGTTTTGAAAGAATCCAAGGTGAATTTAACTCACATTTCATCCTAAATTCTCCATTATTGATTTTACCCATTGTATTAGGACTTTACCTCATATTAAACTATTCATGTATTAATTCTCCTAGTATGTTAGAGATTCATTGGTTATAAATATATGGTGTACAACACATATTGAAATTGACCAATTATCGAATTAGTTAGTGGTCCAAACATATCATTTGTAACTTCTTACAAGTAATTATAGTGAATTTTCCATCTCTGTCTGTGATTTTTCTTGATTTGAGTTTTCACATAATATCAAAGCCAAGGTTTTTTAGCAGTTTCTTGGGAGGTCCAAATTGGTTATTAAAGCGAGGTTTAAACAAACTCGATTTTGCTTTTGGATCGCAACAAGATTTTTTATTATGTCATTTTTTTGTTTGGATGCTGAAGGAGAAACAATGTAAGGATTGATTATGTATCTTGGAAGTTCAACAGTTCACTTTGGATGCAGCTGCAACTTATGGTTCGATAAGTGATAACTCGGGTACAGTTGGTTTTGATCGGTTTGCTCATGGTGATTTGAGCAGGTTTGGTGACTCGGTTGGAGCTGGTAATAAATGGGATGATTCAAACATGTTTGACAAGCAAGGTCTGGTATGTAGGGCTTGGATTATGTCCACAGAGTATACCCGGAGAGGCATGGTGGAAAATGAGGAGTAATTTGGTGGAGTATTTTATTTATTTGGAGAATTTTTTTGAGTTTAATAGTTAAGTTTTATTCCTCACAATGGAATTCGTGTTAAAGTGCAGTTTATTAGAATTGGGTTGTGATCTAAACTCTTGTTGATGATTGAAAATATTGTTGGAGGAGTATTGGGAGCTAGTAGGAGACTTGAAGATATCATGAAGGAATCTAAGGTGAGTTTGACTCCTATTTCATTACAAATTCTCCATTATTGGTTTTACCCATTGTATTGGGACATCACCTTATATTAAACTCTTTATGTATTAATTCTCTTAATATGTTAGGGATTCTTTGGTTATAAATATTTAGTGTACAACACATTTCACATATTGAAATTGGTCAATTACTTATTGGTCCAAAAAAATTCTTTGTAACTCCTTATTATTAATTATAATGGATTCTCTGTCTCTGCCCGTGGTTTTCCCAGATTTGAGTTTCCATGTAAATCTTATTTTTTTTGTGATCCATTATTTCCATATTACTCATATTATTCTCATCTTTATTGTTTGGTCCGATTCTCAATACAATGATATCACTAGACTATAAAAAAATTGGATCTAGCGACCAAACTTGCTGGTCGCTAAATTTACAAATCAATGTAATATAAATACACAATCAGGAAAACAGGGCTAAGAAAATATCATTAGAAATTCTTTCAAAAACCAATACAAATGATTGAAAAATAATGAGTAAAAGAAGTCGATTTTATGAATTGAGAGGAGCGGTGATACCGGAGAAGGAGAGAGATTGGCCGACGGTGTGTGTCAAACACTGCAACAGGTAATTGTGGTATGTTCGGATGTAGCGGTAGCGAGTCTGTTCAGATCTTATAGCAGTGGCTTGAAGAAGAAAGGTAGAGAATGGTTGAATTTTTTTTTTCTTTTTTTTTGGGAGGGGGGGGGGGGGGGGGGTTCTAGTGTTAATGTTCTTTTTATGGGTATTGACAATTTTATTTATTTTGTAAATCAATTCTAATTGAGCTAAGTTTTTAAGCCCATGTTTAATGAAGATTAAAAATTAGATTTTTAACAGAATTTGATAAAAATTGATAAAATGTATAGTTGGGAAGTTGTGGGATCTATAAATATATTGCTAAAATTAATTGATTATAGGCCAAGCCCGAACCACTAATTTGAATCAAAAGAACTGATAACGGTCGGCGGTGTCAATTTGTATAATTTCAATAATTTGTTGTTCGGTTTGGATTGCAGCTGACTCAATTCAATTAGTAAAGGATGATGTGTTTATGCCATGATAGAATACTTTAAAACTACATAAACATGGTCTCAGGTCTATTTATTTCGCTAGAAAATGCCAAAATCATTTTAAAAAGCGGGATTTTATTGCGCCAAACGTTTTAGCAACCATGACATCGGTGGTCACAGAAGATTAGGTTCAGGGACCATTCAGTGGTCACTGGAGTGAAGTGGTATACTGCAACCATCACTATTGGTTGCTAGAAAATGCCAAAACCAATAGAAAAAAATGGGATTTTATTGCGCCAAATGTTTTGACAACCATGACATCGGTGGTTGCAGACGATTAGGTTAAAGGACCATTCCGTGGTCACTTGAGTGGGGTGGTATTCTGCAACCATCACTATTGGTCGCTAGAAAATGCCAAACCAATCGAAAAAAATGGGATTTTATTGCTCCAAATGTTTTCGCAACCACGACATCGGTGGTTGCAAGCGATTAGGTTCAAGGATCATTCAGTGGTCGTTGGAGCGGTTTCATACGCGGGAAAATTTTTGCTCTCTTTCCCCAAAACCTTTACCAACCAATCAAATGTATGGTCCCTAATTCTCTGAATCGATGACCAAACATTGGTCACAATAGAACATAACAAAATTTGTCCAATTTTACTAGACCAAAACCTATACCAACCATTAGTTGGTCACTGATCGTGTCTTATAGCAACCATATTTTATTGATCGCTAAACCTTTGGTCGGTGAAGCTCTATTTTTTTTTTTTTTTTTTTTTTTTGTAGTGCTAGTCAATAATTCTGTGTTCATCAAAACATATTGATTTCTATCAAAATTGTTAACTTCCCCAGTTTCTCGTCGATGATTGGAGCACTGTCGGTAATTCCCCACAACATAACTGACGACATTGTCTACGAAAATTGCTGAGAAAGGTGTGTTGATGCTTAGGAGCATTATCATTACTATAATTCTATATGAATCACCAATAGATATTGATTTCAATCAAAATCACCTATCACATAATAATCTCATCTCCACCCTTTTTTTCTTTCAACATTTCTATTCCTAAAGTTATCTTGTAAGGAATAAGCTCATGCTGGTCTACCCTAACGAAATTGTGTCGATCATAATATTTTTCTTTTTTAATCATATTTAATTGTATCTACAACTATTATGTACTACTCATTATTCATTATGAACAAAACTGCAACTTTCATTATGTCGAAACTTGAAAGTGAAAGAGCAAGATTTCTAACTCAATTTGTAGTTTGTCCCATAGATTAGCTTATTTTAATTAAGTAATTTTAGTTTACTTGATTTGTTTTCTCCTTTTGCTCTAGTATGTTAGTGTGTTGGTTTCCTTTGTTTGATCACATGGGTATGCCCATTGTAGTTGTATTCCATCATAACTTTATTGTTGATTCACTCGGTTATGCCCGGAATATTTGTACATGGTTTTGATCGATATAAATTCACATTTACCTGATAAAAAAAAAACTGCAACTTTCATTATGTCGAAACTTGATAGTGAAAGAGCAAGATTTCTAACTCAATTTGTAGTTTGTCCCATAGATTAGCTTATTTTAATTAAGTAATTTTAGACTTTAGTTGACTTGATTTGTTTTCTCCTTTTGCTCTAGTATGTTAGTTTGTTTATTTCCTTTGTTTGATCACAAGGGTATGCTCACTGTAGTTGTATTCCATCGTAACTTTATTACCTAATTCACTCGGGTATACCCAAAGTATTTGTACATGGTTTTGATCAATATAAATTCACATTTACCCGATCAAAAAAAAAAAAAAAAAACTGCAACTTTCATTATGTCGAAATTGATAGTGAAAGAGCAAGATTTCTAACTCAATTTGTAGTTTGTCCCATAGATTAGCTTATTTTAGTTAAGTAATTTTAGTTGACTCGCAAATTAGTTGATTTGAAATTATCAATAATTTTGAAACTCGTTATCAACTTGATCAAGTTTACTAGTTACAAAGTAAACAAGTGTCGGCTTATAATTAAATTAATAAAAACAAGCTTATCTAAATGGACTAGATTCACGTATTACTCTTAAAAATACTAGATTCCCTTTTGGACTTGCCCACCACTTGTTCGATTTAATGTTTCTTTGACATTACAAAGTATACAATTTTACCACCAACAATAATACTATATTTTATTATAAGATAACAATATTCTAACGGGGTTAGCCGAAAACTTTGCTACAATAAGGGGCCAAACGGAGGCTAGATTGCATTTTATTTCAAGTCGGCCGATGAATATAAACTTTGCTACAATTGGGACAATGAGCGTAAATGTTTTTCACAATATACTTAGGCTGTCTACGTACTTAATTTGAGTAGAAGAGAAGTTGAAGTGGCAGGCTTAGTCGGCAAATTACTAGAGTACCACGACACCTTTTCCATTAGCTAAACTAACAAATAAGAATGGAGTGACCAAATTGTAAGAAAGTTTTAAGTCCAAAACGGAGTTTATAGACGTGAAATTTAGCCAAAAGTTTAGTGAACAACACTGAACTTAACCAGAAACCAACATTGAGCCAACTTTACACAATGCTTGTGCAGCGGTCATTCTTTTTCTATGGTCTTTGTTGAGAAGCATTTACAAATTCTTTGGCTTCGACCGATACTACTGGCCACGGTAAGTCAACTAAGTTGGGATCGGCTCTTAGCACGGAGCAAAAAGGTCGATTTCCACATAGTAAAATATATGTTATAACACCAATACCCCATATATCTACTTCTACGCTATCTGATCTATAAAGTACTTCAGGCGCAACATATCGTTGAGGCGCTGATCTGAAAATGCACAAGAACTGAATGTGCTGCATTTTGAGCTTAAGATTGACAAAACGTAAAGCGACAAAACCACAAATAGAATAGGTATGAAGCCAATAAATACAAACTGGATTGTTTAGTATCAATCATTTATCATAAACAGCCCAGTAATATGATTTATGTTACGCCTAACCACTGAAGTGTTAGAACTATAATAAATACACGCATGTAAATAATAAAACAGAAAATCTTAAGACGATTTTGGCCTGCTACGATGCTTACAGTTGACGTCAATTGCCTCCCAAGATACAACAATCTTTCTCTTACGGTGTAGAAGCACTCTTAACAACAAGAACGGCGAACCAGAAATGTTTTGTACTCTTTCAATGAATGGAAAATATATTTGTTATGCAGAATGCAATATAAGAGAATGAAGATATTGGAATTAATCAAATTCGGAAATCACGTGTCATATTTATAGATTTCCAAAAGCTGCAGGCCAAGAGTTGCAACTCCTTGAAAGGTTATTCCTGAATAGACACAACTATTAGTTTGTGTCGGTTTAGTCCGAACAGTTTCGAATATGTTTGAAAAGACACACCTTTTCAATTAATTAATTTCGAAATTCGGAAATAAATAAAAATAAATTAAATAAATAATTTTAATTTATTTTGTCCAAAAAGAATATAGGAACCAACGACCCCCGACCCGACCTGAGCTCGTGTCGTGCCGTTCCGAGGCGAGCTTGCCGGTCGGACGGACGGCGACGGCACGCGCACGTGTGGGTTTTGGACTAGTCTAGACATTGTCTAAAACTTCCCCCTTCCAAAGACTATTGGTACCTCTTGGGGTCCAAACCCATATCCAAACTTGAGGTGTATAAATTGATTCAAAATTCTTTCAACTTCCTATGTGGGATAAAGTTCCCACACTTGATTTTAAATTCCAGGATTTTTACTTTCAAGTTGCCAACTTCTAGCATTAATTTCTCGTTCATCTGGAAATGGTTTTGTGAAATTAAATATATCACGAACACCTACTCGCGGAGTAGAACGCATTTGACCATTGATCAACACAAAACGGATACCGGATCCCACCCGAATTATTAGTCAAACTTAACTCTTTTCCAACAATCCCCACATGAATGGAGATTACCGAAAATATGCAAATAAAATACAAACACGAGAGAGAGTACAAGCGGAGAGTTATTGCATCAGGAGAGGTAGCTTGCGGCTTTGAACCTGCCTTAGTGAAGTACTATTGGATTTACTTGGCTAGTCGGTGAACGTGATGTCTTGAACCGTCCAGCCATTAGTGTAAACCAAGACAACAGTACCCACACAATAACCTTCCTAAAAATTTCTAAGGTTCTCACGGTTGTGTTCATTTAGGCCTTGAACAACTCTTGGGATTCATAAGTGCTTTAGAGAATTCAAGCCCCATAATTCTCATAGAAGCGGCCCCACTTCTCACTTATATTGGTGATCTCATATTAAGAGTATTCAGTTTTACTCCACTTGATCTATTCAAGCATAAGAATCATTAAAAGTTAAGACTTAACCTCACACACTCTGCAGAACACACTTTTATTTCTCATAGGAATGGATATGATTTTTACTCCTAAGTGCTTAACTGAATCTTCATAACTTAGCTGTCCCATTGAACCAAGGTTTTGGGATCAACTGCTTAATGGTATTGTGTCTATGACGAATATGTCTAAACTTACCACTATACATATTATTTTGTACCCTTCCAATAGTCGACTGATTGTCGCAATGGATACTAATCAGGTACCGATTTAGGCCAACATGGAATGTCCTCTAAGAAGTTACGAAGCCATTCTGCATCTTCTCCAACTTTATCTAAAGCTATAAACTCTGATTCCATTATTGATCGAGCTATACATATTTGTTTTGAGGATTTCCAGGACAAACTGCACCACCAATGATAAAAACATAAGCACTCGTAGACTTATAATCTTTCTTATAAGATATCCAATTTGCATCGCAATATCCTTTTAACACTGCTGGATATCTGGTATAATGTAATCCAAAATTTAAGGTATATCTTAAATATCGAAGTACCCTATTCAATGCCTTCCTTGGATTACTAGTGAACCTACTTAGTTTATTAACTGCATACGCAATGTTAGGACACGTGCAGTTCATAATATACATCAGACTACCAATAATTTGAGAATATTTTAATTGATATACGGGTTCACCTTTATTCTTGGCCAAATGTAGACTTAAGTCTACAGGTGTTTTAACTGGACTTTCATTATAGATATCAAATTTCTTAAGAACGGTCTCATTGTAATGAGATTGTGATTGAACAAGTTCATTGGGAGTTTTAGAGATTTTAATTCCTAAAATTACATCTGCTACACCCATATCCTTCATGTCGAAATGTTTTGTCAACATTTTCTTAGTAGATATGATAATAGTATGGTTGCTACTCATAATTAGCATATCATCCACATATAGGCACACAATGACGTATGCATTTGGCATGTTTTTAATATAAACATATTTATCACACTCATTAATCTTAAAACCATTTGACAGCATTATTTTGTCAAACTTTTGGTGTCATTTCTTTGGTGCTTGTTTTAACTCATACAAAGACTTAACGAGTCTACACACCTTTTTCTCATGTCCAGGAGCTATAAACCCTTCACGTTGTTCCATGTAGATTTCTTCTTCTAACTCGTCATTCAAGAATGCTGTTTTAACGTCCATTTGATGGATTTCATGACTATGTAATGCAGCAAGTGAAATAAGGACTCTAATAGAAGTAATCCTTGTAACTGGTGAGTAGGTATCGAAGAAGTCAAGACCTTCTTTTTGTCTATAGCCTTTTGCTACCAATCGGACCTTATATTTATCAATAGATCCATCCGAATTTAACTTTTTTCTTGAAAATCCACTTGCATCCTAGAGGTTTAGTTCCAGGTGGTAGATCAACCAATTCCCAAGTGTGATTTGACATGATAGATTCTATCTCACTATTAATAGATTCCTTCCAAAATGGAGGTTCTGGGTTAGACATTACTTCACTAAATGTCTTTGGATTATTTTCTACCATATAAGTTAGAAAATCTGGACCAAATGATGTAGAAGTTCTAGTCCTCTTACTACTTCTAGGTTCATCTTCATCGTTTAGATGTCCACTATTTGTAGTATCATAAGTTCGCCTATTTCGTTCCTTACATGAAAATATATTTTCAAAAAATGCAGCATTCCTAGATTCAATAATCGTACCTTCATGTACATCTGGAATGTTTGATTTATGAACAAAGAACCGATATGCACTACTATTATGAGCATATCCTATAAATATGCAATCAATAGTTTTAGGCCCAATTTTAATTTGTTTAGGCTTTGGTACTTCCACTTTAGCCAAACACCCCCACACTTTTAAGTGTTTATATGTAGGCTTATGACATTTCCATAGCTCATAAGGAGTTTCATCCTTTTTCTTTTGAGGTATTTTATTAAGAATGACATTTGCAGAGAGGATAGATTCACCCCACAAATTCTGAGGTAAACTAGAACTTATCAACATAACGTTCATTATCTCTTCAAGAGTTCGATTTTTATGTTCAGCAACGCCATTTGACTGAGGTGAATAAGGTGCCGTTGTTTGATGAATAATTCCAAAAGTAGAACAAAATTCTTCAAACAGTGCTTCATATTCTCCACCTTTATCACTTCGAATAATTTTTATTCGCTTGTTAAGTTAATTTTCAACTTCATTCTTATAATGTTTGACAACATCTAAGGCCTCATCTTTACTTCTTAAAAGATAGATATAACAATATTTTGTGCAATCGTCAATAAAAGTAATTAAGTATTTTTTACCACCTCTAGTTTGCACAAACTTTAAGTCACAGATATCACTGTGAATCAATTCTAAAGGTGTAGTAGTCCTTTCAACAGAATGAAAATGAGCTTTGGCTAATTTAGCCTCAATACAAATCTCACATTTATGATTAGGATCAAATTGTAAAGCATACAGTAAATTTAAGTTCATTAATTTACATACAGATTTAAAGTTTGCATGTCCTAATCGATTGTGTCATAAACAAGAAGACTCAACGATGTAAGCAGAAAAAGATGTATTATTACCCTTCATAGTTTTTGGTACAATCGATTAGGACTTGCAAACTTTAAATTTGTGCGTAAATTAATGAACTTAAATTTACTACCTTCTTTACAATTTGATCCTAATCATAAATGAGAGATTTGTGTTGAGGCTAAATTAGCCAAAGCTCCTTTTCATTCTGTTGAAAGGACTGCTACACATTTAGAATTGATTCACAGTGATATCTGTGACTTAAAGTTTGTGCAAACTAGATGTGGTAAAAAGCACTCCATTACTTTCATTGACGATTGCACAACATATTGTTATGTCTATCTTTTAATGAAGCTCTCATGTTAAGCCTACGTGACATCTCACGTGGAGTGCAATGGACCTACCGAAGCTCTTTCACCGAAGTGGTGGCATGCAATGGACCTACTGAGCCCTCTTGCCGACCAAAGCCTTTTTACCGAAATGGTGAAAGCCTCTTGCCGAAGTAGTGATGCTCAAGGAGGCTAAATTCAAAGCTTTACCACAACAAGTGACGACCCACTTCTGAAGATCCTAAATTGATAAAATTTTGTTCGAATGATTGATGTGACCCCTGTAATGAGTAATATATCGGAGTTTTGTCAACTTAGGTTGTAGGAAAGCTATCCCTTTTTAAGAGCATTAAATGCGTCACAGGCTATCAGGGTCAAAATTAATACCGAGGATAAGATGTTTTGGTTAAAGAGATGAGATCACGTGTCCCCTCATCCAATGAATATCATTTCACATGTAACACTATAAATATCCTCCATAGTGTTATTTGGGGGATTGCAAATACATCTATTTTAAGTTATATGTCATCTCCTTTTGAGTTGAATCTTTTGTTAATAAAATTAGATGTTTGATCTTGACTTTTATTTTTTGTATTGTTGATTGTTCCTTATCATGCGATCCCACTCATATATCTTGCCGAAACTTGAATATTTTTGTCTCGCATTATAAAGTTTCTCCCATGTTCAAATCCGAAACATCGTCAACTAGTAATCTGTCCAAACATGTTAGAATTAGTTTGTGTGGAAATGAGTGGGCCCGATATCTATTGTCCATGTCAATTGTACAAAAAAGCAAGGTCAACAATTTACATTTAGAACTAAGATGTCAATGGATTCAATCTGGTTTACACCTAAACTTAGCATACTTCTTACGAGTAATTATCAAGAGTAACTGGACTTACTTCTGTGTATTAAGCCCCCTGTAGTGAGGCGCTAAGTGAAGGGCATAGTGTTAAATCTGCCTCAATGTTCCTATCCGACTAGTAGGAAGCGATGCTATGGAACATTGGAACTAACAGAATAGATAGAAATAACACTGCAACCACCTCATAAATAAGAGATTCCGACCGTTGGGAATCTTAACCAGAAATTAAGGGACGTCCAAGTTGGCGAACATTTAACGCTATATGTGTTTTTTGGTTGACAAATTATTCGATATAAAGCTCCGTGGCCCGTTGAAATATACCTCTGGCTTCGATAAAAAAAAAATTCCAATAGTTCCCCACCTTCGCACAATCTGATAACCATATTATTTTCTAAGTACTTCAAAATAAACTATGCTTACTTAAAGAAATGCTAGGAAAAAGGGTCACAAACGGGAAGATTTACTTCATGACTATGTAAACATTATGTGCATCTTCAAATGCATCATAAAACTTGATCAAATTTTTTTGTCCAGATAAAGCTTTCAATATCTTCACTTCCCTCCAAACATCTTCAATCGATATTGCAGTAGTCATCCTGACAAACGAAACTCATTTCATAAGCAACTTAATTTCGTCAAACAAATACTTAGAACTCATCATGGTAAGACAATATAATCTAAGATGCAAGACAACATGAGTTCTTCATATGTTGCATTTGGTAGAACCTTTTTCGAGTCAAACTATACTGTGATACTTGCAAGAAAACGTTGTTACTTAGTGTTAGAATTTGGGTGTGACCCGAATTCCTTGTTGAAATACTTGAAGAATTCTAATTGAAGTGCACGTTATGAATAATTCAAATTTGAAATATTATTGGAGTCCTATGTCATGTTGAAGTTCTATTTTGGAAGCTCATTGGGAGTTGAAATTTGTTTTTGACTCAATTTTATGGTATCCTACTTCATCAACAACTCTAGTAGGTGGGTTTGAACATCCCCTACTTATTTCCTATAATTGATGAAGTTTTAGATGAAGACTTAGGATATCTTGTTAAAATACTTATTCACAATGAAATGAAAACTTTAAAAAGAATTCAAAAAGTTCTTAATAATGAAATTAAGAGAATTGAAGGATCAGAGCCCTAGAGATCATGGAAATTGAAAATTCAGAGGATTTAGAAACTGAAGTATATGAAGGAGTAGAAGGATATGCTTTAAAAGGAAAATTTGATTGTGAAAAATTTAGAAAAATCAATAGAGCAGAATTAAATCTAAAACCACCTGGAGAAAATAGATTATTTAATATTTTAGGATCAGCCTTTAGAAGAAAGAAGTTAGTTATTAATGAATATCATGAAATAGAAAAAGCCATAGATATTAAACATACACAAGGAAAAATAAAATTAAATTTAATAACAAAAAGAAATAGTAATGAATTTTTAGGAAAATTAAAGCAAGAAAAGAGAAATAAAATATTTTATGTCTACCTTGCTGGAGTACAAATAATAATAAAATCATGTTTTAAAAAAGGAATTAATAATCCTATAATACTTAATTTACAAGATGAAAGATGTATAACTGCAGAAAATGGAGATTTAGGAATAGTTAAATGAAATTTAGCCTATAAAAAATTAAAATTTACTTGTTATCCAAGATATTGTGTACATATAAATGATAAAAATTTAGATGATTGTCTTAATTTACATTTTAAGATGACTAATAAAATATTAAAAGATGATAATAAAGTTTTTACTATATTATATCAAGGATTATATTGTTATACAAATAATAATTATGGAAATATATATAAAGAAAAGTCTTTTATAGAAATCGACGAAGAATTTAGGGATATAGGAGAAGTAATCCTACCTATAGAAAAAGATATAGAAGAAATAAAAAAATTTGAGATAGGACATAATGATGCTATAAGTATCGATCAACCTATAATACCAAAACAAATAACATATAGAAAAAATAAGATAATTATTGGAAATAATACAACAAGACATAGTATTTCAAAAATAAAATAAAATAAAAATAATAGTGTTTATAGAATCAAAGGAAAGTTTTTTAATGGAAATAAATGGATAAATGAAAGTAAAATACTTATTGATACTGGAGCAAGTCAGAATCATATTTGCTCTCTTATTGATGAAGGAATTAAAAAGAAAAAAGTAGAACCTTATAATTATAGAGACTTTGAAGGAAAAATAAACTCTTATGATATCATAAGACAAGTTCAAATCAAATTAGGAAATTTATTAATAAGTATAGAATGCTATATTGATAATAATATGAATTTTGATGAACATCCAATATTATTAGGAAATTCATTCTTAAATAGTCTTGATAATTACAAAATAGACAAGGAAGGAATTCTTATTATACATCAAGGAATAACTACATATTGCCTTAAAGAAAAATGAGTAGAGAAATAAAATTTCCAATAAGTGTATATATACAAATAACTGTATTTGAATAAAAAATAACTACTTGTGCTCTAATTGACACGGGAGCTGAAATAACTGTCTTTAAAGAATTCTTATTACCAAAATAGATTGAAAATAAACAACAATTAACTTTACAAGGAATAACTGGAGTAAGAGAATCTTTAAAATATAAAAATGAAAATATAGAAGTTATCATAGGATCTAAAATAGTAACCATAAGAAATGTTTACCAATATAATATAAATGATTGTGATATTATTCTAGGAAATGACTTTCTACAACGGTTTAGTCAATATAGTCAAAATATTTATACTATTCAATTAAAAACACCATGTGGACATTTACTAAAAATTGTTAGAGAATTTAAACTATTCAAAGTTCAGCCAGCTCAACGTGGTGAAAAGATAGAATTTATACCAAAATTATTCAATTATTCAATCAAAACAATTACTCTTGATCAAATAAAAGATCTTTTAGCTAAAAATTATAATGAAAACCCACTTGAAAAATGGGAAAAATCAAAAACAACAGCTAAAATAAAACTATTAGAACCAACAATCATTATTAGAGTCAAACCTATGCTTTATAATCAAGAAGATAAAGAAGAATTTCAAGTACAAATTCAAGAACTTCTTAATCAAAAACTTATAAGAAAAAGTAATAGTTCTCATAGTAGCCCAGCCTTTATGGTTAGAAATCATTCGGAAATAAAAAGAGGAAAACTTACGATGGTTGTAAATTATAAAGAGCTTAATAAAAACACTAAATTTGATGGATATTATCTACCAAATAAAGAAATTTTAATAAACATAGCTAAGAATAAAAAATATTATTCAAAATTTGATTGTAAATCTGTATTTTGGCAAATCAAACTTGAAGAAAAAAGTATACCATTAACAGCATTTAGTACACCTCAAGGACATTATGAATGGATAGTTATGCCATTTAGATTAAAAAATACACCACAAATCTATCAAAAAAGAATGGATGAAATCTTTAGAACTTATAATTTTCTTATTGTTTATGTTGATGATATATTTGTTTGCTCAAAAACTTATGAAGATCATTTTAAATATCTTAGAAGTTTTGCTACACTTTGTTCAAAAGAAGGAATAATAATTAGTCAGAAAAAGGCAGAAATAACAAAAAATGAAATTGAATTTTTAGGAATGATAATAAATTATGATGGAATAAAATTATAACCACATATATCAGAAAAAATAATTTTATTTCCTGATAAACTTGAAAATAAGCAACAAATTCAAATTTTTTTAGGATGCCTTAATTATGCTGAAAGATTTATAGAAAAACTTGTAGAAAAAAGAAATAAACTTCAAAAACTATTAAGAAAGTCAAATAAATTAGGATGGAATGAAGAACATACTCTCTATGTTAAAAATTTAAAAGAAAATTGTAAAAATTTACCTAAACTTAGACTCCCAGAGGAAAAGGATAAACTAATTGTTCAAACAGATGCATCAGATTTATATTGGAGTGCTTTATTAAAAACTGATTTAAATAAATTTTGTAGATATACTAGTGGAACATTTAATAATGTTGAAATAAATTATTCAACCAATAAAAAAGAATTATTGGCAGTTGTTAAAGGAATAAATAAATTCAAAATATTTTTGTTACCTAAGGAATTTATTGTTCAAACTGATAATACTCAACTTAACGGACTAGTAAATAATAAATTACCAAATTCACCTCAACATAGAAGATTACACAGATGACAAGTGTTATTATCTTTTTATAATTTTAAATTTGAATATATTAAAGGAAAAGATAACTTATTTGCTGATTTCTTGAGCAGGAATCATGATTTTGGACAAGATTGGCTTATTTACCAAGGAATTGCAAAATCTGCTAACAGATTTTAATGCAGATTATCTTGCTATTCAAGAGGACCATCTTGACATCAGACAAATTTTGTGCGATCTATCAAGCAAAGTTATTGAAAGTGGAAAAAAGATTGATAAATTAAATGATAATAAAGAAAAATAGCTGAAAAATTGACAGAATGTTTTGACTTTTTTGTAAGTTGCATCAGGAGTACCCTCCTTTAGAAAAAGGTGAATACAGCCAAAAAGCTAGTCATATCCCATTTCGGGAGATTAATACATCCACTTCAAGTGGAGATTCGAAATCTAAGAGAAATGACTCGCTTACCTTGCAAGAGGAAAAAGAGCCGCTGAGTCCAGTAGACCAGTACTCAAACATCCTTATCAAAATGCCCATTGGAACAACCTACTGTTTACAGTGAATTCCAAAAAAATAAAAAAGTACCGGTTGGTGACCTCAAATCACCAAAGAGAATAATTACAACTCATCATGTTCGAACCAATCTTCATCCCATGGAGAAAGATTATTATGAATTTTCAGAATGGGTATATAATTTCAGAGAAGGAAATTCTCTATACTTGACAGCCCTGCCAACGGCGATTTACCCAATGATAAGTGCTATTCAAGGAACATATCTAACCATTGTCAGAAAATTAACAACATTTGGATTCTTGGATCGACTTTTTCCAGGAATCGATTTAAAAGAAATTGAACAATTTGATAAAGAATTTATCAATTGTGTGAAAAAATATAGTGATAAACAACCAGTGGAGTTGAGATTCTATACTATCAGTCCAGAATATAAAGAACCAGAATGGTATGGAGAACATCATCTGATCACTATCAGAAAAAATTATGGAAATCCATTAAAGGAGATTCAAATTATTAAAGAATTGCCAACAATCAATAAAAAATGGATGATTTATAGGAGAGCTCTTGAAATAAAATCAGTCTGCTCAACAATGTAATTTTTCTATGGAGAAAAATATATGGTGTATGGAATGAGTAATAATTGGATCCTTATCAGTCGAGGAGATAAAGAATCAAAAATCCTTGAAGATAAGATTTGTGAAATCTTAAACGATCAATTCTCTGGAAGTGAAGAATGCATTAAAGAAGTTTGCTGACTCATGGGACACGTCCACAAGTAAAGGACGATAAGAAAGTAACATCACAGACAGCACCATGTGAGCATTAAAGCAAAAGAGGACAACTCAAAAGCTAAAATAAAGTAGCCGACAAGTGCTTTAATTATTTCAACCACTTTGAAGAAATATTTGTACTTTAACTTTTGCGTTTTAAAAATTTGATTGGCCAGAAACTTCTCGGTGAAGTGAGTGCCCTCTATAAATTGAGTCTCTATTGAAGGAGAAGATCATCCAAATTTAGCCATCTGAAATCTCATCCTGAATTGCCAACTTCAGAACACCATCTTGAAAAATGATCTTTGTAATCATTTTAGTTAAAGAGTAGAAACCACTCTTCGGAGTATCAATCTTTGTAAAAATCTTTGTATAATAGCTTTCAAGCTATCATCAGATCAATAAAATCTTTGAGTTTGAAATAAATCTTTATTACGCTTTAAGTGTTGTTCTACACAGTAAGTCTGTTTGAGAGTTTTGAGTGCCCTTGTGTCCAATTTGTTGTGATGCTGTCGGACTTTGGCAAACTCTTGTGACGAAGGTGACCAGGAACACATAACATTCTTACTATTTGGCGAAGCGTGGTATGGCCCATATTTTAAACTACAAAGAAATTTATTGTCTGAAGATTTACTTGAAAATTATTATATAAGAATTTTTATAAGATTGTATACTTTGAAGAACTTTTATTATGGAAAATTACGAATTTTATTATAGAATTGTACCTTTTAGATATACTAATAGTATTGATTATAGTCACATGATAGAAATCCCAGAAACTTATTATAGTTATACTAGAGGAATAAATTTCATAAAAAGAGATATTAGATATTATGAAAAATGTCTTACAATTGCATCATTTGGATTAAAAGAAAGATTGCCTAAAGAAATAATAAAAATGATTATATTTTTCTGATTGGATAGTGAAAATAGTGAAAGAACTTTTGAAACTATAGAAGAGCATGTAAGTTATAACGAAGTTGCTGAACTATATAATTTTAATCTTAATTTTGATGATAGAGAATAAAAATATGCCTGGAATAACTAAAAAAATTTGTGATAATAAAATAAAAGTTTTAGAAGAACAAATAACTAGTGATAATAGTAGAGAATCGAAAAAGAAATTATTAATTGGTATAAAATTAGAAGAGAACAAATAGAAAATGAAATTAGAAGACAATTAAGACAAGAGGAACAATTAAGGAGAGAAATAAGACAAATGATAAATAATATAATAATAAATCCCTTAAACTTACCAAATTAATATGAGTTTACCAGCAAAAATAAGATTTGATAAACAAGAAATAGAAAATATTAGACTACCAATAGGAAGTTATCAAACTAGAGGGTGGAATACAACTCTATTTCAACCTTTAAGTTCATGGGAAAATACAGACGAATAGTTAAATATGACTACAAATTGGACTAATGCATTTTTATGGCAACAATTAGGACAATTAAAATCTAAAGACATAGAAGCTATAGATGGAATAAATAATATTGATCCAAAAGATGAAATAACAAAAGAAAGATTAGAAATTTTAAGTAACAATATGCCTAAATAATTTAATAAAATAAATGAACAAATTAATAATTTAGAAATGCTGGATGAAACTAAACTTGAAGAAATCCAAAATCAAATATCAAAAATTGCACAGAAAAATAGTATTAATAAAATTGTAACTTTAGAAGAAAAGATAGATATTATTAATTATAAAATTGATATTCTATTAAATAAATTAGGATTTGAAATTAACAAACCACCTTATAAAAGACCTAAAATATGAATGATAAAATCAATTTAATTGAAAAAGTATGAAAACAATTGATGAAAAAATAACTAGAGTCGAAATAAGTTATGAAGAAAAAAAAGAAAAACTACAAAACAATTTTTTAAGAATGGAAAATCTTTTAAATAGAATAATAGAAAATCTAAACAAAGAAAAATCATTTAAACCAGATTATGTCAAAGAACTTAAAGAAATTAGAAAGAAAATTGAAAAATATGAAAAATTAATAAAACTTAATGGAGGATTAAAAGAAGATATCGAAAAATTATTAATTGATCTTAGAAAATAAGAAGAAAATCTTATAGAAAAAGAAGAAGAAAAATTAGCTATAGAAGAATAATGAACAAAAATATGGAAAATTTAATATTTGACTTAGAAGATTTAAAAATTTGTGAAGAAATAACTAAAAATCATATGGTTGGAAGAACGGGAGGACCATGAGCAGTTAAACAAGAAGAATATGGAGAAACTAGCAAAGCTAGATATGAAGCAGAAATAGATCCTAAAAGATATGTTAATACAAAAGTTGATTTTAAAACTAAAAAAGAAAAAATGTATAGAGACCAATTTAAACCAGTATTAAGAGAATCAAATCCAATGAAAATTGCAGGATCATATTTAAATTTAGATTGTGAATTAGACGTTAGAAAAGTTATAAATAAATGGAGTACTAATATGATAGCACACTTTAATTATAATCGTAGTAATACCGATAATAAAAATAGAGCTGAATATTTATTAGCAACTTTTAAAGGAAATGTAGCTAATTGGTATAGAGGATTAGAAGAAACAACAAAAGGTATTTGGAAAGATAGTATTGAAGCATGATTTGAAATTAGTATAATAGAATGAATAAATAGAGTTGTGTCAAGAATTTATAGAGAATTTGCAGGAGAAGACTGTGTAAATGAAAGTACTAAAGTTAGAATAGAAGAAATAGAAGATGCTAAAAACGGGATGGAACATTTACAAATTTGTAATATGTGTTACCTTAATGAATATTGTTGGGAATATAGTAAATATTATTATATGATGTTTGGAAGTGGAGCTGATAACAATTATTATAAGGAAGTTTTTATTAGAAAATTACTACCACAATGGAATAATTATTTTCAAAATAAGATTAAAGAAAAACAACTTGAAAGAAATGAAGAAGGTTATACATTAGGATTTATAATAAGAACAATAAAAAATGAAATAAGTACTATGTGTAGTAATCAAATGATCTATAAACAATCAGGATTTATACAAGATAGGATTTGTTGTAGAGATACTCAAGTACCAGGAAATTGGGGATGCTATGATTATAGACGAAAAAGAAAAATAAAACCTAAGAAATATAAAAAATATAATAAATTTAAAAAGAAATATTTTAAACTAAAAATGAAATATTTTAGAAGAAAATATAAACCTTATAATAAAAAATTATTAGATAAAAAAAATGTAAATGTTGGAATTGTAATGAAGAAGGACATATAAGTACTGAATATCCAAAGAAGAAAGTTAGGATATTAATTACATATTTTGAACAAATTAGAGATGAATGTGAAGAAGTTAATATTGAAGAAATAGAAATTAATGAAGAGATTTTTGAAGAAAAATCAGATTTAGAAGATACATCTAGTGAGGACGAATAAAAATAAGAATAAAACTAGTTTCTAAAAAACTATAAAGCTTGAGGACATGATTTGCAATAAAAACCCATTTCATTAAGGGCAAAATGGACTTTTATTTAAAAAATCCAAATGGGTCATTTGACCCGGCGAGTTTGAAAATTCTGCCTATACTAGTTTTGGCCCGTGCGATGCACGGACAAATTATTTTGAAGATAATGTTATGTTAGCGTCGAATACAAAGAATTAAAGGGAGATATATGCGAGGTTAGGAAAATGAACTTAATTTAACATAGTAAATTTACATATGATTTCACGTCACCAGACCGTGCATGGTAAGGAAAATAAAATCTTAGTCTTATTAGAATATGTCTAAGGATATTAGCTAGCACATACCATGAATAAGGCCAGTTAAATGTAACCAATCTTCATTAGGATAATCTTTTCTAATTGCTTCCGCTGTCTGCAACAAATGCTCAATTTGGGGTTCATCCAAATCGGGATCACTATCATGCATAACATTATCCAAAAGTTCACAACATTCCCAAATGATCATCTGTATTTTGTCCAGTTTTCCATATCCTTTCCTCAGTCTCTTCACCTGAATACAATATTCACAATTATTCCAATGTCAAAACAAAAGAACTTTTCACTATATCCAAAGCATTTTGTTAAAGGAAACAATAGGTATTTACATATTCATATGTTTAATTGATGTGTTGCAATCGATAAAACTCGTCAACAAACTTTTGCGCCTCACTTTCGGCATCATAATCCCTGTGAAAAAATTTCGAGTCAAAAGAGATAATTAGGATTATCGTAATTAGTACAGCAAGTAGCAAAATATAAACGATTCCAACCATATAACACAGCCATAAATTATTCAAAACAGCAAAAAAAAATTATAGAAAACTAAAAGGAGTTTTAGCTCTTTCTAAAATTCGGAAAACACCATTGAATCTGAGCTCCAGCTCTTAATTCAAACCCAATAAAAAAACTCCAATTTTTCCCATCTCATAAACCCTTTGCAGCTGAAAAAATTTAAAAAATCGAGGGGAAAAATCAGCAACCACAGTTGACTTAATTAGCACACTGGTTTTCATTTTATACATTCACAAATAAACTTCACTTCTCTTGAGCTTAGAGCATTGATAAGCCACTTTATACCTTTTAGGTTATGAAGGCTCATTTACACTCTTTTCAACCGACAATTCTTCAATAAATAAACTCACATAATTCAACAATGTCGTAATTTAACATATAGCGAGCATTTCAAGCTAAATTGAGAAATGCATCACTTATATAAATCATCTTTATGACCATTTAAGTGAGACATTGTTTAATTGCTCAAATAATCAGATAAAATTTAATAATGCTAAGTATGCTCCTCATAGCTAAATTGCATACCAGAGCAGATCATTGCACTGATCATAAATCTAAAAGAATACAACCTGAAATTCAGAAATCAAACAACAAAATGTCATTTCATAGTAATTGAAAAGTAGAAATTATACTATTGTGAAAGAATTCCTTAGCAATTTAGCTTCCAAGGATGACATGTCTATAGATCTTTGATTTCAAAAGGATATTCAACTTCGATCTGGAAATCTAATTAAGTAAATGTTCGACTACTACAATATCAAAGAGTCAAAATAAGCGACTGTGATAAACTTGATCTCTACATAAAAACCCTCAAGTGATGTGTCTCTATCAATATCATTGTTGACACCATATTTTGTTACGCCACATTTTATCCCAGAAAGTTCAGATAACGTGTTCAGGCAAAATTTCCTCAAATCTAAAACTCAACAGGTAATGCCTAACAATTTAATTCATCTAGTTTACCCTACCCTACCGTGTCTCCGTGCCGCACAGAAATAAATTTAATTTTTTTTTTAATAAAGACTGCTATATAATAACAAATTGAATAACCTATTATATAAAGCATATCAAAACTAATTACTAAACTAATTATGAAAGTAGAAAACTTAATCCTACCATTTATCAAACACTTTTTGTACATTATTGTCGGATGGCATCGAGGGCCACTGAAAAAGGAACACGGAGTTAATGGCTATAAGATGTTATAGAAAATCAAGCCAAGAGTTAACAGAAAAACATACCAATGTAATGGAGTAATTATACATACTTCGTCCTTTACAGCATAGTGACAAGCAACTTTCAGTGTTTTCAGGCATTACAATTGTGGTAGAGGAATGTCCAATACTTCATAATAAAGAATATCAGAGATCTATCAAAAGGAAACCATAAATTATTAATCTATGGATCAACGACTCCACCTTAACAAGAAAAGGAAAAAGCAGGAGAATTCATGTGAGGGCTACCTGATTGTAGTGCATAAGCATGTCTACCAACTGATCAACTGATCTATATTTGATGGGAGTGGGCTTTGGTTGCTGAGAATAGCAATTATGGGAGTGGGCTTTGGTTGCTGTGCGGAGCAATTGCTCCAAACCGTGCGGAGCAATTTCTTGAATTTTTTTTTTTCCTTGCTCCCTCCTTTTCCCTATTTCTTATATTCTAATTAAAAACAAAAGAAAGTGCGGAGCAATTTCTTCAATTTTTTTTTCCTTGCTCCCTCCTTTTCCCTATTTCTTATATTTAATCATAAATATAAATTTATAAAGTACATGTTTAATAATTGAATCATTTAAATAACTTAATTATTTTGCAAATTTGTATGAAAAAAGAATATATATATATATATATATATATATATATATATATATATATATATATATATATATATATATATATATATAGTAACCTAGATGAACATTTATATTAAATGTATATGGAGGAAGATAAAAATACGTTTTCTCTAAGTTAAAAATAGGTATAATAAATAAATCGTAGTAGTATATAATAAATCAATGTGGAATTGTTTTTTTTTTTTTTAGGCAAAAATATTTTGAAGTTATAAGTATAAAATCGAGTTATCCAAATACGAATTAAAATTGTTGATAGTATGTGGTGTATAAGTTTCAAAATAAAAATAAATGGAGACAACAAAAAATGTTTAATTTTATATAAATGCAGAGAAAAAGAAAAGAAATGGTGTATTTAATAATAAGAGCATTTATTATGTTTAAATTTATACACGTGTGACAAAAAAACAATGAACCCTCCATTTACTATTTTTTTTTTAAAAAAAAGAAAAAAAAACTAAAAAAGGAAAAAAAAATCAATTGCTCCCCGCTGGAAAGACAATAAAATTAATCATATCTACTACGTTTTCAATTTCAAAATATGTTAACTTAAATTTATAATATTTAATAAATCATTGTTAGGTGTTTTATTTTTATTTTTTAGGTTCAAAATATTGTGAAGTTGAAAATGTAGTGGATATGATTAATTTTATTGTGCTCTCAGTGAGGATAATATTGTTAGTATCGTGTTATTTTTTTAATTATTAATTCAATTGAAATGTAGAAAATGGCGAGAAAAAAAAAAGCAAGGAAAAGAAAAAAAAAATTTGGAGCAATTGCTCCGCACTGTGCGGAGCAATTGCTCCAAAGAGTTTGGAGCAATTTGCTCCAAACTCTTTGGAGTAAATGCTCCGCACTGTGCAGAGCTATGATTTTTTTTTTCTTTTTTTTTTTTAACGTAAATAATAATAAAAAAATTTACATAGTACATGTTTAATATAGATATAAATTCATAAACTACATATTTAATAATCGAGCGTTCTAAATAACTTAAGTCTTTTGCAAATTTGAATGAAAAAATATATATAGTAATCTAGATGAATAATTATATTAAATGTATATAAACTAAGATGAAAATACGTTTGATCTAAGTGAAAAATAGGTATAATAAATTACTTTGTAAATAAGCGAATAAATATTCGATAGTAAGAAATGCAAGTAATAGAATAATATTTGAATTTATATATGAATAATATATATATTAATAATTGAATATCTGCTAATGTTTTTGAATTAAGTAATTAATAAGTGAAATTAAAGTTATAGTTTATGTAAAATATAAAGAAGTCGAATTTTTGGCATAAAAGGGAAACAAAAAGAAAAGTCGCAAATGTGGAGTGACCGAATGAATTTTGATTTTTACGTACGTACGTAATCAGAAATTTTTTTAATGTTCTGAATAAAATTTTTGATAAGTGAAATTGAATTTACAATTTATGTAAAATGTAAATAAGTAGATTTTTTGGCAAAAAAAAAAAGAAATAAAAAAAAGGGGTGTAAGTGTGGAGTGACGGTAGGAATTTTGATTTTTATGTATGTATGTAATTAAAAATGTTCAAATGTTTGTGAACGAAATTATTAATAAGTGAAATTAAAGTTATAGTTTATGTAAAATATAAATAAATAGAATTTTTTGGGGAAAAATTAAAAAAAAAAAAAAAGGTGTAAGTATGCAGGGATGGAAGGATTTTTGATTTTAATGTATGTACGTAATTGAATATTTTATAATGTTTTTGAATTAAATTATTAATAGGTGAATTTAAATTTATAGTTTATGTAAAGTGTAAATAAGTAGAATTTTTAGGAACAAAAATGAAATTAAAAAATAGGCTTAAGTGTGGAGCGACAAAAGGAATTCTAATTTTCATGTATGTACATAATTGAATATCTTTTAAAGGTTTTGAATTAAATTATTAATAAGTGTAATTGAAATTATAGTGTATGTAAAACGTAAATAAGTAGAATTTTTGAAAAAAAAAAAATTCGAAATTGGTGAGCGGAAGGAATTTTGGTTTACATGTGTGTAAGTTGCAGTAGTTTTGATTTAAATTATTAATAAGTGAAGTTAAATTTAAAGTTTATGTAAAATGTAAATAAAAAACATTTTTGGCGAAAGAAATGGGAAAAAAAGGCTAAGCGCAAAGCAACAACATATTTTGATTTACACATATGTAAGTAATTGAATATTTTGTAATGGTTTTGAATTAAATTATTAATAAGTGAAGCTGAATTTACAGTTTATGTAGAATGTAAAAAATAATTTTTTTTATTTTTTTGGCAAAAGAAGGAAATATATAATAAAGAGAAAAGACGGAAGTGTAGAGTAATAATAAATTTTCATTTTCATGTATGCATATAATTGAATATGTTCTTATGTTTTTAAATTAAATTATTAATAAGCGAAATTAAAGTTATAATTTTATGTAAAAATGTAAACAAGTAGATTTTTGGGAAAAAAAATAAAAAAAATAAGGATTTGAAAAGGCTCCGCACAGTGCGGAGCAACACCTAGCTCCGCAGAGTACGGAGCCTTTGCTCCGCACTCTGCGGAGTAATGCACTCCGCACACTTCGGAGTGCGGAGTGCGGAGTGTTATTCCGAAGTCTGCGGAGGTGTAAATTTGGTTTTTTTTGTTTTTTTTCTTCTATATATTTAACAAGAACATTAACTAAATGTAAAAATACATATTTTTAACAATAACATTTGGACAAAAAATTTATAAATTAATTTTAACACTACAGGAAAATTATAATTTATGTATAGGTATGTTTTTATTATATTTAACAAGAACATTAACTAAATTTAAAAATATATATTTTTACCAATAACATTTGGACAAAAATTTTATAAATTAATTTTAACACTACAGAAAAATTATAATTTATGTATAGGTATGTTTTTATTATAATAAATTTGATTGTTATGATTTTGTGTTTAATTAAGTACCGAATTTAAAACAAACTATGAATAAAAATGAAATGAAAGACAAAGTGTTGAAAATTATTTATCAACAGGGAAAAAAGGAAGATTTATACATGATTAATACAATATAATACAGAAGCAGTTGTATTTGGATGTGAAATCAAAAACATTTATAGCATCCTAGTGGAAAAAACATACACAACCTTATACATACGTATATATATTGATGCCATTTTTTAGAGTGTTCCAAAAGGAGAAAATATACAACTGCAGTCAGTACAAAATTAGCATACCCATCTTTATCATTTACTGTTTCCGGGAAGCTTCAATGTGGTAGTATCATCTGAAGCTTTAGAAGTCTTCTTCTTCTTGGTGAGTTTTGTTTCAGGATTTTCAGTTGCTTCGTGGGGAGAAGATCTCTTTGTACCTGATGAAGGAATTTTTTGTTTGTCCTTCTTTTCGGCTTCAGCAACATTCATGGTTATTTCAGATGACATATCAAAGCTATTTACAGGTGAAAGATTTGTCATTATGTCCGAAGAAGCAGTGTGAATAATCGATGACGTAGGGTCGAAGACAAAAACAATCTCAAAACGATAGTCCAGCGGATCTCTATTTTTTTGACTTGTTTTAATATAGAACATCAAAGGTGTCTCACTGTGGGTCCTTCCAAGGTTACGTATTACTGTGTCTGGATTCTGCCATAGTTGAAATGAATTTCTTTAGTATATTTGTATGTTCCAAAAAGTATTTGTATAGTTTGTTAGTGTAGGGTTTACCTGATCGTAGTGTTCCATTATTGTAGCAGCATTGGTTCCCAATAAGGTTTCTGCAGCTTCTCCGATAATACTTGCATCTAATTGTCCAGTTGTGTCTTCGAGATGAATAAAAGCATTAGCACTGAATATAAAAAGGTACTTGAATTAAGGGTAGTCTATTATTTAAACGGCATTAAAATAAATAGTCATTTAAGTATATGTTCAACTATAGAATATACCGAGGTTCGGCTTTTGCGTGCTCATGCTTGCAGAAACGCCATTTGTGAATTTGTCCCAAGTTTCCAGTGGATGTTCTTTTACAGTTTGTGCACGACATGTACCAAAATCTTTGATGGGTTTTGTTGATTGTCCAACTTGCTTTGATCCAATAAAATTTTTCCTGTTCAAAAATGTATGATTAAATTATGTTATGAATATAAATAAACGTAAAAACAATTTAAATTTTCAGTAATATATATGTGATATATATGTGTTTAATAATGAAGAGAATACCTCTAAATAAACTCCCAGTAATTCTGCAATAGATATGAATTTATCGTCTGCAGGAGGCGAAAGCTTAGGTGGGCTTACAGAAATAATGACTCTCCATTCATAAGTTCATTGAGGCTTTCAGAATTTGTTGACACCCTGTAAAAAACAATAGCTACATTATATTTTATGTAAAAGTTGAAACTTAATGTTTATTTAATATTTCAGGGCGACAAGAGTGTGGCAAAAAATATTGAAATATATTTCAGTACCATTGTTTATATTCTGCAACAATTGAAGAGTCAGCGTCAATGAAAATGTTGCTATTGACTTTAGTAGAGAGTGTGATGCCTGTGAAACATAAAAGAAAAGTAAATATCATGTTAAATTTGTTTTTATGTATAACTTTTAAAATTAAACGTTAACTTGAAGTTACATTTATCATTGAAAGAGGAAGCCCTAAGATTTGTAGCCCAGATGACAGGTTTTGTTGGTAAGTTTTGGAGAATAGCCACGCATTCTCTTTCAACAAAAGTATCCCATAAAGTGAATATTATAGTTTGGAAATATTTGTCTATTAGCACGACATCTTGAAGACCGACCTCAGTACCAAAATGAGTCTGGATAATTCTTTTATGTCGAACTTCTACAGCGACACCAATAACATCTGCATAGACAATAAGAAATTTATTTGTTATGTATTTTCGATGTATTCTTTACTATGAAACGTTACATTGAAGTACTATTTGTAGAGATCATATGGTAGTATTTGTACTTATGTTTGTATCGCTGTCCATATGATGTTTGAGTGCACTGAATGGAGTGAGCTCATATTTAGAGAACAAAAAGTCTAAATTATTTTCGCTCAGTTCCTCAATTCGGGTTTTTCTGTTATACTCCAAACATTTTCTTCATCTGTAGTTTTGTATAAACTTTTGTTGTCTTTCACGGTTGCATTTGAGATTATATATGTTTTCCCAAGTGTTAACTGGTCAGTAAGGGCTGTAATATTAGCATCATACATTGTAGCCGTGACTTGGTTACCCTGTTAGAAGTTAGGGCAACATGAACAGATGAATAGGAAAAGAAAAATATACTGTAAAGTTAAAATGAAAAATTTGAGAAATTTTTATATAGAAAGTTACCTGTAAATCCATGAAGGTGAGATTTTGATATCGAGCAACAGAATTACGAGCAGTATTAGGAGATTGTTTTCCCGAAACAATCACTTTTGCAGACCAGTTAGTCTCTGATGTAGCAATTTGTGGGATAAATTTGTAAGTTGCAGCCATTGGTTAAAATCTGTATAAATTGCAAAATAATGGAGCAGAACATAATATAAATGCAAAAAAAATGTTAGTATAAAAAACATGCAAGAAGAAATAAGTACATTTGAGACATGAAATATTACCAGCACGGAAATTGAAAGTAGAACCAACGAAATTTTTAGAACTGGAGGTGGTAAATGTAATATGTTTCTGATTGTACGTGGGAAAGACGAAGTAGGTAAGGAGGCTATTTATAGAAGATTTATAGCAAGTGATATTTATTTTTGAATTAGAGTTTAAATATATAGATAAGAGTATTTAAGACACTGTTAGAAAAGCTAGCTTGATTGTAGAGGTGGCAAAAGAAGTACTAACGTGGCATAATAGTTAGATATTTTTCTTACTGTTTGCATTGATTTGAAAAAAAGTACAGAAGTAGTTAAAATAATTTAAATTGTTCATAGGTTTTTATAATTGTGGAAAAATTAAAAATACATAAAGGCAGGTTTGAAATTTAATCACCATATTTAAATTTGTATTATTGAACAAAATAAAAATTGTAAATAAAAATAATTAATATATTTTTGAATTTTAAAAAAAAAAAAATATATATATATATATATATATATATATATATATATATATATATATATATATATATATATATATATATATATATATGGGAAAAGGAACGAATGAAAAAAAATATATATATGGGAAAAGGAACGAATGAAAAAAAAATACTGAAGAAAATACAAAAAGGAACGTAAAAAAAAAAAATTACAAATAAATGTAGGTGCTATGTATTCTGTGGAGCAATGCTCAAAATTGTGTGGAGCAATATATTTTGGATTTCTTTATTTTCGATCTAAGCTATGAAAAATTAATCTTCAAAGTAATTAATTTGTTTTTCACATGCAAGTTTATTGCTATGGAAAACAATTTGAAACACTTATTATTTTTGAACGAATCACTATTATAGTAAACTTTTTTTGTTAATTACAAATGTGTGAAACCATTAAGTGTAACATCTATCATAACGTGTATTAGAATAAGAATTACAGCAATATTGGAAGCTATGGAATTGTTTAGGTTCAAAGTATAATTAATACAAAATGTAAAAAGTTATTAGTGCACATAACTTTGTTCAAAGCTGGGGAAAAAAATTATAAAATTTGCGTGTATAAATAAATTTGTACAACATTTATGTTTTCAAATAGTAAGGCCTGAGTGTGAATGAAATACTTGCAAAACATTTATTCTATTAAATATGTATGAATGAAAGAATTTCTTTATACACAACGTTTTTCGTACATGTAGTGTGTAAATTGTCTGGATTTGATGGTTTTAGCAGAACTTTTAAACATTTGCTTGTTTTAGCTCTGACAATGCTACATAAAGTTGACCATGACAGAACACTGGTTCAGGTAGATATAAGCCAACAAAATCAAGTGTTTGTCCTTGTACTTTATTTATTGTCATTGCAAAACATGGTCTGATTGGAAATTGAGTTCTTTTAAATGGAATCGAAGAGTGATCACCTTTGAGGGGGACAAAAGTGATTCTTGGTAAAAAAACATATTTGCCACGATATTCGCCATTCGTAATTTCAGCAAGAATTATATTTTTATCAAATTTCCTATAAGTAAGACGTGTTCCATTGCATAGACCTTCAACTGGATTAATATTCCATAATAACATTACAGGACAGTTGAGTTTAAGTTTTAATTCATGTGGTGGTATTCCGTTAGGAGTCAAAGTATTTAGAAAATCTTCCTGTAAACTTTGTTCTGTTTTGTCGAGTGCATCATTGAAACTATAATATGTGAATACTTGGCCGGAATTTGATCAAGTAGAATCCTATTAATATGATCAACATATTCATTCTTAGGCGTTAGAATGGCTCGGTTTATCAATATCTGTAAATTATCAACATATGTTTCTATATTTGGAAAAACATAAGTTATTAATTTTTTTAGAGATGTAATTTCGTCTTCATACGGTAGAATTATATCGTTAGGAATTTTAATGCAATTACAATTATGTTCTTTTTCTGTCCCATTTCCAATTCTCAATAAATAATCACAAAATGTTGGATCAAATTTTGCTCTCATGTTTTCAATCAAGGGCAAGTGTAAATAAGAAGGCCATAGGTTAGAAAAAATTAAGCTAGCTTTTATGATATCATCTTTTTTTCCTTTTGGTACAACGGGTAAAACTTGTCGAAAGTCACCACCTAAAACTACAACTTTCCCACCGAAAGGCAAATTACAGTCAGTAATATCTTTAAACATTTTATCAACAGCTTCAATAGCACAACGATTTATCATAGGGGTTTCATCCCAAACGATTAATTTTGACATCTTTAATAAAGTTCCTAAAGCTGACTGTTTGCTAATAGAACAACTTATTTCACCAACTGCTTCTAAAGGAATTTTAAATCTTGAATGGGATGTTCGTCCTCCAGGTAAAAGAGATGCGGATACTCTAGATGATGCAGTAGCCAAAGCAATTAAATTTTGTGATCTTACAGCAGTTAAAAGTGCTTTGTATAAAAAAGTTTTACATGTTCCTCCTGGACCATCGATGAAATAAACTGCATTTGAATTAGAATTTACTTTTTCCATGATAGTATCATATGTTAGTTGTTGATGATTATTTAAATTTATATTCTGAGCATAATTCCTTTCTATATCTAAATTTGTTGTTTCTTCCGCAATCATTCTCGTCAACCTTTCATTTTTGTTTATATTCACGTTGTAGGGTACTATTTCGCAATCATTAATGTTTTTACCCATTGATTCTAAAATAGAATTGACGTGTTCTAAAGCTTGTAATTCAGCAATATTTTGAGGTTTATTTACATGTATATAATCATCAGTCAAATAAGATTTAAATTTATTCCATAGTAGATTTGGATGATCGGGGCTACAAAGTACAAGAAGGGTTGCAAATAGGCGTCGTAAAGAAGTAGGCATTTCGTAAATAACAGCCTCTGATAAACATTCTTCACAGTGATTATCTCCGCTTAATAAGCCATGTAAAAGAGCTGATTCACGATATGTATTTACAGTTTGTCCATTTGAAGTACGGAAATCATCAAACGATTTTGGACCTCGAATATGATTGACAAGTATACGTAAAAAATAACGCTCTCCTTCAGATGGGTTTGCTAAAACAATTCGCCTTATAACAGTATTTTTTTTTCTAGGGTACCAAATTTTTTTAGATGAATCCCAAACAAAATGTGTTGGAAAATCTCGATATAATAATGTACGAGCAAATTCATTTGTTTCGTTGACTTTAAAAAATTCTGTTAACATTGTTCGTCTTGTATTTTCATTTTCAATAATAGTTGTTAAATTAGTTGTGTCATCATATCGTACTTGTTAATGATTTAATAAATGAAGTTGTAAAGAATAAACAGTAGGTTGAATTTCAGCTAAATTGAATGATAAAATCCTCCACATTGCTTCAGGTGGAGATATCCATCTGACAGATTGGTACGTAGAAATTTCATCCATTTCTTTAAGTGGTTCAGATGGTGCAATTGAGAAATTAATACGATCATGCCATTTGTATACATATTTATACAAATATTTTACAGTTTTAATAGAAGAACATACTTCAACATTTAAATTACAATCAAATTTTGCACTTAAATAATAATTATATGGTACAACCCATCGATTATTTAGCATTTGCCCTCTAACTTTAATAGTCACACCATTATCACGACGTTTATAGAAAGGATATGAATTGTCGCCAAATTTAGTAGTACTACAATAATCTCTAGGGAATTTGTTTTTGCATTTTGAATTTGAGTCCATGCATACATTTTTAGGATTTAAATCTCCACAAGGGCTATGCATATTATGCTTTACAATAACGGAATGAAGATAAGGATATTTGTTTTTGTCAGGAATTTCACAACAAACTATTTTATCAACATCTCCAGCAGAACGAATTTTATGGCCGGACTTGAAAATTAATAAAAAGTGTGCAAGAGGAAGACCTCGTTTTTTGAAATTCAACAACGTATATATGTGCAATGACAGGACCTAAAATATGTTTTTTATATAAATCATCTTTTAATTCTTCTAATTTTGCTCGAAATACACGTGCAATTAAATCTGGGCGAATCTGAATCTCATCATTGTGTTGCAATTCTTGTTTAATTTCTAACCAATTTGGATTACATGTAATGGTTAAAAAAATATCTGGTTTTCCATACCGTTGAACAATCGCCATAGCATCCATATATCTTTTAAGCATATCTCTAGGGCCACATGTAAAAGATTGTGGCAAAATAAATTTTTTTCCAATGTTACGACCTCTCGTTTCTCTGTGTTCAACACTATCTACAATACCCTGATAAAGTTCTGCTCAAATTTGTTTTTGGTTATTACGAAAATAATCTAACCTTGTAGTTTCAATTTTAACATACATATCTACAACATATTGTTGTAGTAATGTACCACTATGAAGTAAAATAGACTTACTGGAAGGACGAATTTGCAATTTGTATGAATAATATTCTTGGCAAGAAACTTGGGATCGATGCTTTGGTGCAAGGAGTACTACAACAAAAGAAAAAATCATTTATTTATAGCATGTGTATTGGACAATTGAAGGAAATGCAGAGTAAAATATGTATACAAACCTTCATTCTCGTGTTCAATGAATTGAGTTGCAGAAGTAATTGTTGAAGGTAAAGCATAGGACTGAGTAAGCTGACCATGGGTGATTGTTAATCTCTTGATTCCTTCATGCCAACCAGATTCCCCGTGTGGGAAAAGTAATGGGTACTGCAAAGGATCATAACAACCATAATAATAATGAACTCTATGTGGATCATCAGAATGACCGTATATAACAATATCTTGAATGCGACTATTATTATTTTCGTTATCTTCAACCCACACAGCAGCTACTTGAGACATTGTAGGAGTATTGAAAACACGTTGATCAAGTCCTGGATCACACCTTATGTGTATTCTATGGTCATGTAAATTTGGTATGTTTGTTAATGACCTAAAAAATTTACTATATGGATTTACTTTTAAAATGTCGATTAAATGAAATAAAATATATTCAGTAAAGTTTTTTGAAATTTCAATACGATTCTTTACTTCATTATCTGTGTCATAAAAATATAACTGCATATAAGAAGGCTTATTGTTTTCTGGAATAAGTTTATTTACATAATGGTATATTTGTCCTTGAACTCTAAATGTGTATATACCTTTGTATGATTTAAATAATTGTTTGTCGTATTTAACACCAAATGAAGTAAAAGCAAAATTATTATTATATCCTCTTGCAAGCTTCTTGAATTCCATCGCTGTAGGTTCTTTCGACGTAAATAAATCGTATAATTTAGGGGGTGAATCAAGTATACACAGATAAATTTTTCCATCGGAACAACAGAAGCTTTTGGTTTCTCTGAAAAAAAATTTTGCACCACAAAATTTACAATTATTACATGTGGGTAATACGTATGAAGTAGTTGGGATATTTAATATATCAAAATTACTTTCGAATGTGGATGTAAAATTTGTTGGAGAATTTTCGTTTTGAACCAAAGCGTTAATATTTTCACTATTATGATTTGCTGGAGAATATTGTATTTGCACAAGGTTGGAAGTATTATGCGTATTATTTCTAGATGACGTAAGTTGAGTTACGCGTTTACGACGATCAGTACGGCAAAGTCGTTTTCGACGTTTATTTTGCCTGTGGGTTTGTTGTTGACAATAAGACATTGTTTCGAAGTCTGTATGAGTAATAACTCCATCGGAAGATACATTCGGAACTTCCATAACAATAAATTATAGTAAGTTATGGACCGGTTCAAGTAACCAAAGAATAAGAAAGTAGGAAAAATATTATTTATTATATGAGACAAATTTGTTTATAAGTTGGATGAAGATTTGGTATCACGTAAATTAAACTACAAATTGAAAAGCTGGGGAAAATAAATTCAACTGCATAATAACAGGTTGAAACAAAATTCTTCAAATGTGTAGTTGGTAGTAGAAAATACACGTACCTTTGAATGTAAACTTGAGCACTCGTACAGAGATTGGAACGAGTAAAACGTTATTTATTTCACTGTTTTTTATCAAATCTTTATACAAACTAAAAAGGTTTAGTTTAGATATGTAAATGTAAAAACATTTGTTCAGTGTAGAACAAATATGAAAAGGTTTACTGTAATTGTATTTTAGCAATGGAGGTTTGTAATGTTTTGTACAGTTAAGTACAGGAGATTGGAAGACAAAGGATGAACTCTATTGTATGTATGGACTTTTTTATTTTGATTGGAAAGAGAAATTTAAATTTTTTTTCACGTTATTTAATAACCTTAAATAAGCATATGTTGTACGAAGAATCTACAAAATATCTTAATCTCAACAGACGGTGAAGCATTAACGTAGTCAAATTGAATTTGATTGATTGGGTAAAACGTGTAAAAAAAATGGTGGTTCACGTAGCAAAATTAGATTTGATGATTCAGTAAAACGTGTACAAAAATTTATGGTTGAATTTGATGATTCATCAAAACGTGTACAAAGAATTGTGGTTTAACTTTTTTTCTTGACTGTAAGATATATAAGACAAATGATCTATTTATTGTTTTGCAGATGCTCTATTTTTAATAACTTTATTAGAGAAGCATTTGTTTTAGAATAAATACAAAATATTTTGACGGTCGATCAAGACTTAACGTAGCAAAGTTGAATTTGATAATCGGCTGAAGACTTAACGTAGCAAAGTTGAATTTGATAATTGGCTAAAACGTGTACGCGAGATTGTGGTCTATCTTTTGCCGACCTCTAAAAACCATGCAGGTTGTACAGTATCTCTTAGAATCTTCGACGGTAAGAAATGTAAATAATATAATGGAGCAATATTTGAATTTATATGTAAACATCCATATTAAGGATTCATAAACTAAGACGGAAGAACAGTTGATTTAACTTCAAAATAAGTATAATACATAAATCATAATATATTTAATAAATCAGCATAGAATTCTCTTTTTTTTTTTTTTTTGTCAAAATATTTCAAGTTAGAAGTTGAAAATTGATTTATGTCAATACAAATTTAAAGTGCTGATATTACTATGGTTTATTAGTTTTAAACTGAATAAATGAAGTCAAGTTTAAAATGTAGTTATTATGTTTCATTAAATTTACAATTTAAATTTTGTTTAATAATACAAAATCATTAAATTTCAAACTTGCCTTTATTTATTTTTTATTTTTCCACAACCATAAAAACATATAAACAATTTTAATTTCCATTATCGTAAATATAGATATTCATGTAATTTGTAATTGAAATTAAATGTGTACTGATGAACTATGGAGAGATGGGTCTATATTACAGGAGAGTTCATGAAGTATTATGGGGTTTTTATTTATTTGGTTTTAACATTATTGAAAATATTTAATCATAAATAAATATAAATTCATAAAGTACATGTTTAATAATTGAGTCATTTAAATAACTTAATTATTTTGCAAATTTGTATGAATATATATATATATATATATATATATATATATATATATATATATATATATATATATATATATAGTAACCTAGATGAACATTTATATTAAATGTATATGGAGGAAGATAAAAATACGTTTTCTCTACGTTAAAAATAGGTATAATAAATAAATCGTAGTAGTATATAATAAATCAATGTGGAATTGTTTTTTTTTTAGGCAAAAATATTTTGAAGTTATAAGTATAAAATCGAGTTATCCAAATACGAATTAAAATTGTTGATAGTATGTGTTGTATAAGTTTCAAAATAAAAATAAATGGAGACAACAAAAAATGTTTAATTTTATATAGATGCAGAGAAAAAGAAAAGAAATGGTGTATTTAATAATAGGAGCATTTATTATGTTTAAATTTATACGAGTATGACAAAAAAACAATGAACCCTCCATCTACTATTTTTTAAAAAAAGAAAAGAAAAAAAAACTAAAAAAGAAAAAAAAAATCAATTGCTCCCCGCTGGAAAGACAATAAAATTAATCATATCTACTACGTTTTCAATTTCAAAATATGTTAACTTAAATTTATAATATTTAATAAATCATTGTTAGGTGTTTTATTTTTTTTTTTTAGGTTCAAAATATTGTGAAGTTGAAAACGTAGTGAATATGATTAATTTTATTGTGCTCTCAGTGAGGATAATATTGTTAGTATCGTGTTATTTTTTTTAATTGTTAATTCAATTGAAATATAGAAAATGGCGAGAAAAAAAAAAGCAAGGAAAAGAAAAAAAAATTTGAGCAATTGCTCCGCACTGTGCGGAGCTATGGTTTTTTTTTTCTTTTTTTTTTTTAACGTAAATAATAATAAAAAAAATATACATAGTACATGTTTAATATAGATATAAATTCATAAACTACATATTTAATAATCGAGTGTTCTAAATAACTTAAGTCTTTTGCAAATTTGAATGAAAATATATATATAGTAATCTAGATGAATAATTATATTAAATGTATATAAACTAAGATGAAAATACGTTTGATCTAAGTGAAAAATAGGTATAATAAATTACTCTGTAAATAAGCGAATAAATATTCGATAGTAAGAAATGCAAGTAATAGAATAATATTTGAATTTATATATGAATAATATATATATTAAATGTATATAATCTAAAATAAAAAACAGTTCATTTAAGTTAAAAATAAGTATAATATACATATTATTTTTTATTTACAATTTAAATTTTGTTTAATATAGTAATCTGGATAAATATTTATATTAAATGTATATAAACTAAGATGAAAATACGTTTGATCTAAGTGAAAAATATGTATAATAAATAAATCGTAGAAGTATATAATAAATCAATGTCGAATTCTATTTTTTTTCCTTCTGTGGCAAAAATATTTTGAAGGTACAAGTACAAAATTGGATTATCCAAATACAAATTAGAATTGTTGACAAAAATATTTTGAAGTTACAAGTATGAAATTGGATTATCCAAATACAAATTAGAATTGTTGATATTATGTGTTCTATAAGTTTCAAATTAAAAATAAATGAAGACAATTTAAAAACGTAGTTATTATGTTTAATTTTATATAGGTACGGACAAAGAAAAAGGAAACGGTGTCTTTATTATTATTATGTTTAATTATATGACAAAAACTAAATGAATCCCCATATATTCTTTTAAAAAAAAAAATAGAAATCTATTGTTCCGCACTGTTTGGAGCAGCAAAATTGCTCCAAACTGTGCGGAGCAATTTCTTGAAAAAAAATTTTTCCTTGCTCCCTCCTTTTCCCTATTTCTTATATTCCAATGCAACTAATAATTAAAATAAAAACAAAAGAAAGTGCGGAGCAATTTCTTCAAATTTTTTTTTTCCTTGCTCCCTCCGTTTCCCTATTTCTTATATTCTAATGCAACTAATAATTAAAATAAAAACAAAAGAAAAAAATGATCCCAAGAAGATTACGTCCTCACTGAAAACACAATTAGAAGTAATAAATTTCTCTACGAATGAACGAATAAATGTTCGATAGTAAGAAATGTAAGTAATAGAATAATATTTGAATTTATATATGAATAATATATATATTAAACGTATATAAACTAAAATGACAAAACAGTTCATTTATTTAAGTTAAAAATAAGTATAATATACATATTATTTTGTATTTACAATTTAAATTTTGTTTAATATATAATCCAAAATTAAACATGTTCATTAATTGTAAAACTTGTCTCTATCTATCTTTTATTTGTCATGTTCATTAAGTTTAAAACTTGCATTTAGCTAGTTTACTACGTTGTCGATTTCACAATATTTTGATTCTGAAAAATTAAAATCTAAAAAATAAATAAAAATAAAACACTGAACAGTAGTGTCGGGGAGGGGTAACTCAGGAAATAGTAATGCTTCAAAATGAACAATATTCAGCGGGGGAAGGGTAATTATGGAAATCGAAAGACGGGAAGTATGAAAATAAAAATCACGGTCAAAGTCAAAAATTGTGGGTTAAGTTATTGTAACAATTTCAACCTGTTGCATGAACAGTAGATAGCAAACGGGTAATTGGGGAAACCAAAATGACGGTCAAAGTCAACAACTGTGGGTTAGATTATTATAACAATTTCAACATTTTGCATAAACAGTAGATAGCAAAGGGGGTAATTAGGGAAACACAAATGCTTCAAAATGAATAGTGCCCGACGGGTTGGCTCTTTTATTATAGTAGGGATATAATCCAAAATTAAACATGTTCATTAATTGTAAAACTTGTCTCTATCTATCTTTTATTTGTCATGTTCATTAAGTTTAAAACTTGCATTTAGCTAGTTTACTACGTTGTCGATTTCACAATATTTTGATTCTGAAAAATTAAAATCTAAAAAATAAATAAAAACAAAACACTGAACAGTAGTGTCGGGGAGGGGTAACTCAGGAAATAGTAATGCTTCAGAATGAACAGTATTCAGCGGGGGAAGGGTATTTATGGAAATCGAAAGACGGGAAGTATGAAAATAAAAATCACGGTCAAAGTCAAAAATTGTGGGTTAAGTTATTGTAACAATTTCAACCTGTGGCATGAACTGTAGATAGCAAACGGGTAATTGGGGAAATCAAAATGACGGTCAAAGTCAACAATTGTGGGTTAGATTATTATAACAATTTCAACATTTTGCATAAACAGTAGATAGCAAAGGGGGTAATTAGGGAAACACAATTGCTTCAAAATGAATAGTGCCCGACGGATTGGCTCTTTTATTATAGTAGGGATATAATCCAAAATTAAACATGTTCATTAATTGTAAAACTTGTCTCTATCTATCTTTTATTTGTTCTGTTCATTAAGTTTAAAACTTGCATTTAGCTAGTTTACTACTTTGTCGATTTCACAATATTTTGATTCTGAAAAATTAAAATCTTAAAAATAAATAAAAATAAAACGCTGAACAGTAGTGTCGGGGAGGGGTAACTCAGGAAATAGTAATGCTTCAGAATGAACAGTATTCAGCGGGGGAAGGGTATTTATGGAAATCGAAAGACGGGAAGTATGAAAATAAAAATCACGGTCAAAGTCAAAAATTGTGGGTCTTATTGTAACAATTTCAACCTGTGGCATGAACTGTAGATAGCAAATGGGTAATTGGGGAAACCAAAATGACGGTCAAAGTCAACAACTGTGGGTTAGATTATTATAACAATTTCAACATTTTGCATAAACAGTAGATAGCAAGGGGGGTAATTAGGGAAACACAATTGCTTCAAAATGAGTAGTGCCCGACGGATTAGCTCTTTTATTATAGTAGGGATATAATCCAAAATTAAACATGTTCATTAATTGTAAAACTTGTCTCTATCTATCTTTTATTTGTCCTGTTCATTAAGTTTAAAACTTGCATTTAGCTAGTTTACTACGTTGTCGATTTCACAATATTTTGATTCTGAAAAATTAAAATCTAAAAAATAAATAAAAACAAAACACTGAACAGTAGTGTCGGGGAGGGGTAACTCAGGAAATAGTAATGCTTCAGAATGAACAGTATTCAGCGGGGGAAGGGTATTTATGGAAATCGAAAGACGGGAAGTATGAAAATAAAAATCACGGTCAAAGTCAAAAATTGTGGGTTAAGTTATTGTAACAATTTCAACCTGTTGCATGAACAGTAGATAGCAAACGGGTAATTGGGGAAACCAAAATGACGGTCAAAGTCAACAACTGTGGGTTAGATTATTATAACAATTTCAACATTTTGCATAAACAGTAGATAGCAAAGGGGGTAATTAGGGAAACACAAATGCTTTAAAATGAATAGTGCCCGACGCATTAGCTCTTTTATTATAGTAGGGATATAATCCAAAATTAAACATGTTCATTAATTGTAAAACTTGTCTCTATCTATCTTTTATTCGTCCTGTTCATTAAGTTTAAAACTTGCATTTAGCTAGTTTACTACGTTGTCGATTTCACAATATTTTGATTCTGAAAAATTAAAATCTAAAAAATAAATAAAAACAAAACACTGAACAGTAGTGTCGGGGAGGGGTAACTCAGGAAATAGTAATGCTTCAGAATGAACAGTATTCAGCGGGGGAAGGGTATTTATGGAAATCGAAAGACGGGAAGTATGAAAATAAAAATCACGGTCAAAGTCAAAAATTGTGGGTTAAGTTATTGTAACAATTTCAACCTGTTGCATGAACAGTAGATAGCAAACGGGTAATTGGGGAAACCAAAATGACGGTCAAAGTCAACAATTGTGGGTTAGATTATTATAACAATTTCAACATTTTGCATAAACAGTAGATAGCAAAGGGGGTAATCAGGGAAACACAATTGCTTCAAAATGAATAGTGCCCGATGGATTGGCTCTTTTATTATAGTAGGGAAAAATCACGGTCAAAGTAAAAAATTGTGGGTTAAATTATTGTAACAATTTCAACCTGTTGCATGAACAGTAGATAATAAACGGGTAATTGGGGAAACCAAAATGACGGTCAAAGTCAACAACTGTGGGTTAGATTATTATAACAATTTCAACATTTTGCATAAACAGTAGATAGCAAAGGGGGTAATTAGGGAAACACAATTGCTTCAAAATGAATAGTGCCCGACAGATTGATTCTTTTATTATAGTAGGGATAGGGATGAGCCCCAGACCCGATCTGATATCTCCATGACGGACGGTTCAGATTTGCTTAAATCAAGGCCCAGACAATCGTGGTCCAGGGTCTCGTGGGTGTATGAGTGTATCTGATAATACCCACACATTTGCCCTATAAATGGCGGGAGCCTCATTTCTCCGTTTCGTCAACGTTTCGCTCTCCGTGTAGTCAACGTTTCTGAACTCTATTCGATTTTCCAGTCCCTTTAAACCCTCCATTTCAATTTCTCATTCTGGAGATTTTTCATTTTAGGGTTTTGAATCACCATAGCTTTCTCCGTGGTTCTGTTTTCCTTGTTTTAGGGTTTTGAATCACAAAGTTTTTTAATTTTTTGGGTGTAAGGTTATTAGAGAAGTGTCGTGTACGAAGGAGAAGTGTCTTGTACAGAATGGAGGTTGCGGCCGGTGATGCCGCCACGCGTAGCGTTTCTTTGCCGATATCGTCTTTTCGTGAGGAGTGGCATGTTATCCCGGAGCAATTGCTTCGAAACCCTGCTAATGAGGTGCTTTTTCTGTAAATTTTTACTTGCGTTGGCTTTATTTGATCTCAATGTTTTTGGGTCTCGGTTCATTTAAAACCAATTTATTGCTACATTGTATCTAAACGTAGATGCTCTTTAATGTAAATAACTAATTTGTTATTTTCGATTTTTACACCAAATTTTATTCTTAATATATATATATAGGCCCAGAGACAGGGTAGTAGGAGGAAATAGAACTTGAAATCAAAATCAAACAAACTTTTGAAGAAAATATTAATTTATCGAAGAAATATTGAAATTGACATTACAAGATTTTGAATACAAATTATTGTTCAGAAAATTAGAAATTACAAGGAATATTTCTAAATTTCTTGAATAAGTTTTTTCTCCAGCTAAAAAAGCTCTCGTCGAAAGCTTTAGTCTTAGTCTTCCTTTATACTTGAAATCTGGACTTGAAATTTTCATTGAACCATATTGAAGGAATCTTGAATATTGCTTGAATGATGCCGTCAGCCATAAAGCATCAACTTTAATAAAGTAGTCACTACTTTAATAAAGTGAGTTTGGTGGTTGGCTATCACATCATACTTTGTTGTTGAAATAATTTCTACTTTAATAAAGTAGCGTCATTAAAAGTTGTCTTTTGAATGTCGGTAGTGCTGGTAGAAATAATTTTTGAGGTGGAAAGCATAATTTGAACGACACTTCTTATGAATTATGAGCCTATGCTGTCTACATTCATCCAAGTAACTAAATCCATATAGTCATTCAGCCACCGTTTGTTTCTCATTTTTCATCCATAAAAATGAAAAATATGACCGTTAGCCATCACATCAAGCCATCAATTTTGAATTTCTACCTTTGTGTGGGGCCTAATAACGGCTATATTTTTCATTCTCATTCAACAATAATGAGAATCAAACGGGTCCTCAAAATCTTTTTGAGTTTCTTGATTTATTAATTCATCAATATCTATGCCCAAGTATCCTTCCTCATTGTTTTGAGTATAGTCAGTTTCTGAATCTGATTTTACTTCGATTTCTTTGAAGTGGATTATGCCAACGAAGCAATTTTCTCCGAGATCACTGCTAATTCTTCTAGCATCTTGCACTGATTGAACATAGCTAATAATCTTGATTTCTCTGCGAGAAAATCATCTTGTTTCTCTTGTTCTTTCTTTGAAAATTTTGGGATACCAATATTTTACTGCTCTTGAATCGATGAACAAACAGCTTTTAGGCAACAATTTGTCTCATGAAATTTGGACCGCCATTTAACCTTGAGCCTCCGAATTATATGTTTAGTTATTCAGGGTTTGGATTTTGAACAAGATTAAAGTTCCAGCAGAAAATACATGAAATCTTGAAATTATAGAAGAACTGGAACAAAATATTTTCTCAAGGCTTGAGGAACAAAATATTTTCTCAAGGCTTGAAAAATGTTTTTGCCTCTTTTTTGAAAATTTTGAATCCTTGACGAGTAGACTAGGGACTTGTTTGATAGAAATTAAAATTGAAAATATAGTCGTTATTGGGTCTCACTTGTTTAATAAAAGTCAACAATAACGGCTAGTTTTTCAATTTTAATCCGATTTTAATCTCTACGAAACACACTCTAGGTAAAATCATCTCGTCATTTCCAAAATATTCGAACCAAATTTGAAACCATTTTGGAAAACTTGAAACGCATGCTTGGTTAAAAAGAGTAAACCAAGAGTATGTCACTGGTCTAAAGTTTTAAAAAAATGATACCAAGCATCCTTGAAATCAAAATAATTGTAATGAGATTCGAATGTTATATCTTTGGATAATTGCATTCTTTTCTAATCCGAAGGGTTTGGTCCCTAGTTTTCATAAGATAATACCCTTTAAATACTTATTTTTGAAAAATCAATTTGTTTGGGTTTTTGAGGGTTTGGAGTGTGAATTATGATAACTGATCCAATTTTTATGTGGATGGCTTCATAAAATACTCTTGATTTTTTTATGTTTCGAGGCATGAAATAAAATTAAGAAGGGAAAATGTCTTGAAGGCATTCATTAAAAGATGAATACCTATGTACCCATGAAGCATGAGGTTTCCATTTCAAGAATGGGTAAATGAATAGGTTTGGTAAAATAATGAAAAATTTTGGATGAATTAATGTTAGGTAGTTTTCCACAGCCATGTTGAACAGCTTTTTTTGAAATTTGAAGGTAAAATTTCTGGTATATTAAAAATATTTTTATTTTGAAAATTTCCAAGTTTTTGAAAAGTAGAAATGGAGAGAATTTTTGAAGCTTGTGTTGTTCTTTGAGAAGTAAAAGATGAACTTTGTTCTCTTTTTGACCCATGAATGTAATCCTCAATTGAGAGTAAAGGAATTGAAGTTTTCTTCTCATTCTTCTTGAAAGAAGAATCCATTTTGATCTCTCTTGCTTACAATTTTGATGTTCTCACAACTCACTTTCTTATAAACTCTCTTGTAAGGAAGTTTGCAACAACATTAGATTTGTCTTGTATATATACTATTTCGAAATCAAAACATGACAAAATAGCTTGCCATCTTGCAAATATTTGTTTTGAAATAAGTTTTTGAACGTCTTTTTGTAAAATGTCTTTTGAGACTTTGCAATATGTTTTTAAAACAAATTGTTTATTGATTAAATCATCTTGAAATTTTGATATATATAATACTTTTGATAAAATTTCTTTTTTGATAGTAGAATAGTTCTTTTGCGGTCCAGTCCACAAGCATGAGTGAAACCTAACCAGTTGTTCTTTATGAGACTCTTTTGGAATCTACTCTTTTGAAACCTAAACCATCATTCTTAATAACATGAATAAATGTATTAAAATGCTTGAAATGATGTTCCAAACTTTCAAAATAGATTGAACATCATCAATATAAATAATGATAAAATTTTGAAAATGATTGACAATGTCATTAATAACTTTTTGAAATTCAGAAGGAGCATTTTTTAGACCGAATGGCATAACATTCCACTCGTACTATCCAAAAGGAATATTAAAAGCAGTTTCGTACCTATTTTCTTCTTTGATTTGAATATGCCAACAACTACATTTCATATCAAATTTTGAGAAGATAACAACTTTGAATAATCTGTTTTTTCAAGATCTTTCTTTATTGAGAGGCTTGTAATTGATGACGAGTCTAGGAACACCTTATTCAATTTCCGCAGAATTATTAACATAGAAAGCTGAACAACTCCATGGAGATTGACTTGGGCGGATAAGTCATTTTTCAAGTGAATCGTTGATTTCTTTGATACAAAAGTCAAGTAACTCCTTATTCATTTGAATGGGACGAGACTTGGTAGGAATCGTGAAATCATGAAATTCTTTTCATATGGAAGAGAAATAATATGTTTCTTTCTATCCCAAAATGTATTAGGAATAGTAGGACAATTTGTTTTTGAAAATGAATTTTTTTCTTTTATTGGAGAGTTTTGTAATTGCTCTTCAATTCTTTGGAATTTAATTTTTAATGTAAGAAATTGAATATGTTTTTTTTAATTGATATTATAAATAATTTTTGAAATCGATGCTTCTTTTAAAGAATTAACATCTTTATAAGAAGGAGAATTTGTAAATTTGAAAAATATTTTTTGACCCAAAAGATTCGTAGTAAGTCCTTTTGAATCAGTTTGAAGGGATAAATTTGAACAATAAAAAGAGTACCAAGTATAACTTATTGGTCCAATTCTTTGATTAAATAAAGAATATTTTTGAAACAAATATTTGAATTACAAATATGAGCTTTTGAAAGTTTGTATTCAATATTGAGTTTTTTACCACTAGCACCATAAAGATGCTCAGTATTTTTCTCAAAATATTTTGTAGGGATAAGTCCTTCCCTAATACAATTTTGATTAGCTCCGGAATTAATTAAAACTCTAGTGATGAATTTAAAATCTTTATCGACTACAATAGTCATATTGCAATACCATTTTTGAAGTTGAATTCAATTGATAACATTAACTTTTTCTTCTTCCGTTTGAACATTTTCATGATATTTTGTAGAAGAAGTTTCTTCTTCAGAAGAGGAAGAGGAGGAATCATCATGATTAGAAGCATTCTCTTGTTCCAATGTTTTGGTTTTTAAGTGAACAACTTCCATATAAACACCTTTCATTTGACGTTCAAGAATTGAAATTTGAGATTTCATCTCATTGATTTCTTAACGTAATTCAAAACTAGAAGATTTTGAAGAAGTTGATGCACTATTAAACCTATTCAATATGTCCTTTCTATTAAAAGGTGTAACGGCGGGATTTGAAATAGAGGGTAGAAGAATTGAGAACTTTTTCTTTAATTGAGGATCTTCGATCATTTCAACAATGTTTTGAATAAGTTCTTCTTGAGTAAGAACATTTATGGTTTTACAACCACAAATCTTATGTCCTTGACTTGAAGAGAAGATGAATTTGAACTAGTTTTAGTATCAGAATCTTCTTGATGTTGATAAACTTGTCCAATCTCAGAATAATCTAATTCTTCATCGGAACTAGAATTGAGTACATTGAGAAGTTCAAGTTTAATTTTTTCATCAATTTGAAGATTATTAATCTTCCCCTTCATTAGGCATTTATTGGAGTAATGACATGTTTGATTACATTTCCAACAGGTAATATTTGAGGTTTTAGGAATTTGTTTCCCTAAATGAAGTGATGTTCAAATCATGCCTTCCACCTCAAAAGTTATTTCTACTAGTACTATCGACATTTAAAAGACAACTTTAATAAAACCGTTTTATTAAAATAGAAATTATTTCATTGACAAAGTATGAAGTGATAGCCAACCATCTTACTCACTTTATTGAAGTAGTGACTACTTTATTAAAGTTGATGCGATAATCAAATTTTATGGCCGATAGCATCATTCAAGCAATATTCAAGATTCCTTCAATGGGGTTCAATGAAGATTTCAAGTATAAAGGACAATCAAGACTCGAGCTTTCGAGATAAGTTTTTTAGCAGGGGAAAAAACTTTTTCAAGAAATTTAAAAATATTTCTTGTAATTTCTAATTTTCTTTACAATAATTTTTATTTAAAATCTTGTAATATCAATTTCAATATTTTCTTCAATAAATTAATATTTCCTACAAAATTTGTTTGATTTTGATTTCAAGTTCTATTTCCTCCTACTATCCTGTCCACTGGGCCATTTTGATATATATATATATATATATATATATATATATATATATATATTATCTTGATATGTATCTTGGCGATACTACGTAGGAGATGGAGCGTTTGAAGCTGGGGCAATGTGATAAGAGATTGATATATGAGGTAACAACGCCTTCTTCGGAACGAATTAGTTTGATTGTACTATGTATCTTGTGTTTCTTGTCAGCTAATGTGAGAGAGTGGTAATGAAGAGAGTTAGTGTGTTGTATTAAGGTGCTGCAGCAGATCGAGCCAGTGGATTTGAATTTCTGCTCCATTCCGGTTGATGGAAGGTTGGAAAGTGATATTTTGAATCAGAGATTTCATGCCATTGCAAAACAAAGGGAGGAACTGCAGCATGTGGAGATTGAGCTCCGGGCACAGATAATTGCAGGATCAGAGGTTATGCAGATGCAGAATAATTTTGATGCTCAGATAAAAGAGCATGCAAATGCCAGTGTCAAGCTTCAGGTTTTGTTGTTTTTTCATTGTTTTTTACAATTAACTATCTTGCACATGTATTTCGATATACGTGCATGATTATATTTTTGTATCCATAGTAATTTGTTTCTAATGCTTTTGTGTAATGTGTACAAATGGATTTTTAGGAGCAATTGAATGAGAATGAACAAATGATACACCAGCTGGAGAGAAAGATTGAAGAGAAAGAACGGCAGTTGCATGCCATTAGATTAGATAATGAAGTGGTTAGTTTGACCAAAAAAAAGTCTCCTTTTGGTCGGATCAGGGATTCTGCTGCTGATGCATTATTACTGTTTTCTTCATCTACTCTAACAGGCTTGGGCCAAAGAGGATCTTTTAATGGAACAAAGCAAAGAGCTTCAGAGTTATAGGTAGTTTGTGATCCCGTTGGACACTTCACACCTGTATTTGGTAGTGAATTATAGGTTTCCAGCAATTTATAAGATGATTAAGAGTTGCGCGAAAAATACTTTGTTGTTATGTGAAATGTTTTAGGTTGCATTTACTCAAAAAGCAAATCAATTTCTGTCAAATGGTAACTTGACAGCCTAAGTTGTTGTTCTGTTTTGCTGTTTACTGCTATTAAGTGTACTGGAAGCATGGCTAGGAGACATCTTTAATCAGTCTATCTATTTGCCCTGACATTTTTTTCTAAAATCATGAGTTTTGGGGATTATAACTTGAACATGCTCTATAATAATATTAATAATGACGATGACGGTGGAGACTGACGATGATAATGAACTGCATCCTTTTGCAGGAGAGAGAGGGATAACTCTGAAGCTGAGAAGGCACAACATATTGAACAAATTCACGATCTTCAAGAACATATTCAGGACCAAGAGCAACGATTCATGGAGTTACAGGAACAGGTCTGTAGATATATTTGTGTTTGTAACCATATTCAAGTGATATTGACTCGCTAAATTTTCTGAAGCACATATATGCTTATTGTATCATTTCCTTTTCTTTTCTTTTTTTAAGTTTTAAACACCTTATTTCAACTGTGGGAAGAGCAATATCCATGAAATTGACCAACTCATTTAATTTTACCTAGACTTCTTAGACTGGCTTGCGCATCTTCCTTGGTGCTGTCCATGCTCAGTCAATGCTTTCTTGAAATCATTTGCCATGCATATTTTTTAAAATGCTTGGATTTACTTTTAACAGTTATATTTTATCTCTGCATTCAGAATAGGATTGCTCAGGAGACCATTCTTTTAAAAGATGAGCAGTTAAGAGAAGCACAATCTTGGATGGCTCGTGCTCAGGAAATGAATACTCTGCAGTCAACTGGTAACCATACTTTACAAGCTGAATTACAAGAACGCACAGAACAATGTAATCAGCTGTGGTTTGGTTGTCAAGCTCAGGTGATTAAGATTGTTACTTTAGTTCCCGAATGAGAAAATTGATCGTTCGTTTTGTTTTAATTAGAGAATGATTAGATTTGTTATATTTCTTAGTTTGGTGAGATGGAAAGGCTTCATCTGCATATACAACAAATCCTGCTTGAATTGGCCGATGTAAGAGAACAGAGTGGAAGTAAATCTGATCGGTCACGTGTCTCTCAAACAGGTTTAAAAGATGCTTCTCATGTTGGCCAGAGCAGTGGTAGCCAAGTGAGTGGAAATTTTATGCCGCAGGAGAACTCTGGCAGCCTACAACATGAAAATGCTGAAAGTGCTTCATCTTTTCCTTCAGAAGGAAATGCAACAACTCAGGTAGAATATGTAATACAATTTCTGTGGGTTGTTCTAATCCTTTACCATGAATTATAAACTTGTAACAGATGCATGTGGGCCAAAGACACTGTTCTTTTCTGATATCATGTTTGATTAATTTATGATGTCTCTTTTGAGTACAATATCTGGGTTTGAATATTTTTCCATGTTAAGTATTTTACTTCCTGGCTAGGTTATTCATTTTTCTCAATACCTGATTGAACACCAGATTGGCTAATGGGATCTAACAATGAAGGCAACACTATTTTGTATTGGTCACATGTTTCAATATGACAGATCTGTTAACATACAGAAATGCGAAAAGTTTTGTCAAATAGAGTAATAGACTGTCTACTAAAAAAGTTGATATTTCATTATCCCCTACCCAAGTTTATTGAGATTGAGACTCAGTAATAATTGTATAATCATATGCCTCCTCTTCCCCCTATTGCTGCTGGAAAGGATGTAGTAAATGAAATGATGACCGCTTATAGCACAACACCCTGACGTGCACAAGATGCATAAATCAACTTGTGACTTGGTGAAACTATTTCTTTGATTTTAAAAATCACCTTTTTTAGATTGAGCATGTTCAAGGGGTTCCATTTGCTCCATCCCTACTTGGGATGCCAACCTATTTTCCTCCTGGACAGGTGCAACGACTTGTAATGCATCAACGAGGATTTCCTCATCCTTCTGTCCCATCACATGTGACCCAATCTCTTTCACACTCAGTTCCTGTGATGTCATCTCATCAACATTGGCAGAGCCATCTGGTAGAATAATTAATTTAATTCTTTTGCTGCTGCCCATTTTCAATTACAATTGCAATTTGCAATAGCCATATTACTTTGAACTCTTTGTCCTTTTCTTTTGTTCAAGGCTGCATCAGATGGACAACATATGCCTTCTCAGGAGCAGTATCTGCAAACAGAAAAAAACTCGTTCAGAGTGGATGTTAAGAATAACTACGAAGCATCAATGAATGGGCAAGTTCTTATTGGAAACAATTTGGAGGCCAATAGCAATCAGGGGATGGAACCTGTTTCTGTGGTTCCATCACCGAATGAAGAGGGACAGGTAGTTAATTACCCTTGGAAAATTGTACTTAGATATATTACATTTTTTCTAACTGCTATGCTGTTCTCAACCAGGTTCTCGAGTCTATAGATAAAAGCAACTACCCAGTTGGTGCCCAATCTCAGCAGAGCTTGCAACAAATTTCTTCCCAGTTTCATGAGGCTCTCAGATTGGATTCTCTTGAAAACAATAATGAGAGAAAGGTCTGTTCGCTGTAATTTTTCCCTGTTTAATTTCTCCTCACAAAATGATCATTTTTTTCTCCTTTGTTGATATTTCATGGTCTTCTAAAGATATGGTGGTTCTACTTTTAGTCATGTTAGATTGAGAGCTCATCTTCAATTTCAATTGGCACAGGAGATGAATGTCAATGCTATTGCTGATCATGCACTAGAGAACAAAAGTTTGGGGATAGAAAAACCTAATTCTACGGATGATGCATCCTCTACTGGAGCTCCAAATCATGCTGTAAATTTCAGTGAAACAATGATAAATACTGTCTCAAATTCTGTCCAGACTGATGCCTTTATTTCCACTCCCCAGGAAAGTACACTTGCAATTGGAAAACCTCTAGAGAGTGCTCTCCTCGATGAAAGATCATTACTGGCTTGCATTGTTCGTACAATTGGATCTGGTGGTAGAACTAGGATTAGTTCAACGGTTAGTTCAATTGGATTCGTTTGTTTGGTATATAAACTAGTTAGCAAAGTGTTGCCGATGTTTTATGATTTGTTTGACAATGGGCATTCCTTGTGTGATTTACAGCTTCAAAATAGACTTGGAAAAGTGCTGGCCCCTTTACTCTGGCACGACTATAAGAAGAAGTATGGGAACCTTGAAGACTTTGTGATCAGTCATCCTGAAGTATGCCTTCCTCCCGCTACTTTTCTGCTTCAAATTTTTTTATGAAGTTTTGTATTACATACTTAATATTCGCTGCCTCTTTAGTTATTTGTAATTGGAGGAGACTACATTCAGCTTCGAGAACATGCACAAGAAATCATAGCAGCCACTGCAGCTGTTGCTGAAGTTACTGCTGCAGCGTCATCTTCTTACTCAGTACAGGTACCTTCTGTAGCAGTCACTCCCATGGCACATCCCAACTGGTTGAAGAAGGCATCCTCCCTTGAATCCATGTCTGCAAATATTGTCGGGAAACCATATCAGTTCCCATCAACAATGCAGAATAAGAATTTGAACGGTGTTTCTTTTGATGTTGCTGGGGGCATCTCGAAAATTAAAATTCTGAGCAAACCTAAAGATCGGGTTGAAAGAATCTGATACTAGGCCCCAGCGGTCTACACTATCGACGGTTGGAAATGGAACAGGCTAAGATAGGCATGTTTCTTCACAAAGCAAAGGCACATTCCTCGGAAGACCTGGTACAAGTTTGATTGGCAAACAGCAGGGAAGGTATTATGATCAGAATTTCATACAACCGCTTAATTTACGCATACTGTTGAATAGATTCTTACTGTTCTTTCATCATGGACACCTGGTTTGCATCAAGTTTTAGAAGATGGTTTGTTTTGATAAACGATAAACGTGTTTTTAGGTCCAATTTCTTCTTAGAGTAATATTATTCAGCACAACTTGTGTCAACCACCAGTCTAGGTGACAACTATATGACATTAAATGATATATTCACTTAAATACAATACAATATATCAAGTGTAGTCACCTAAATGGGTGTTATATAACATTATTCTTCTTCTTAATATACTTGTTTATGCATGATTTCAACCTGATGTGACTGCTGTGCAAGAAGGTTAGATATGAGATATTCTATGGTAAGTAAATTAAAGGTGGGGATTTAAAGGAGAGTTGGTGTTTCCTTGGTGGTGGTAGAAGGAATATAATCCATAACAAAATGTGGGGTCCATGTACAATATGTTGAAATTATTCTATGTTCCCTGCCTGGAGGCAGACCATAAGTTTCTTTCTATTCCACATGCGTGCCTTCCATCCAGCCACTTGATTCTCCAATTTCACGAACTTTATATTTTTGTGGAAAAACTAGGTACCTTTGCACAAAGTACAAATAGACCATTCTTATGTTAAATTAGCGCGTCAGAAGTCCTGCACAACATTAACGGAGACAAATTATCAAACCATGATGGACTAACTTTTCGATAATTTTTATAGGAAAGTTGGCGTAAATGGTCCAAACCTTTGCTCTTATTGCAGTTTTGGTCCCAACTTTTCGATCATTTTTTCAATTTTTCATCATCCCTTCTCCAAAAAAAATTATTTTTCAAAAAATTACATCAAACATGCCTTTAATTTGATTTACTGAAAAATCACTTTTTAAGAGTGTCTGGGGATGGGTCTGGAGTGGTTGGGGGTACTATTTGTCTTTTGTGGGTGATGGAGACTGCCTATCTTATTCCACAGCTGTCTTACCCTTTATGGCTTGGCCCCTTCATTAACGTTCTCTTGTCCTTTCAATTTCATTTCACTTAAATCATCTGCCCTTTTATACATTTTTCGTTTTTCTTTTGGTTAATTTTGTTATATTTTTCGCTTAGTACCTCTACAACTAATCGTAATCGACGCGAATTATACCATTGTCTTTAAAAATATTTAAGTCTTTTTGTTTTACTTCATATGCATTAATCACCTTTTAACTAGAACTTGACTTTCCTCCACCTAGAAGTGTCAATCCGAGTCGGCCCGTCAACATATGAGCCCGGTAACGGCCCAGTGAAAAAATGTCTATCCGCTACGGGTTCCGGGTTGGTCTACAAATTTTGAACTACAATCTAGGTCCGCCCGCTGACCAATCCGGGTCGAGCCCATGCAGGTCACGGGTCGCGATTTGTTCCGATTTAACCCGTATTATTGTATAAATAAAATTATAAAAAAATAGAATTTTCCATACTTATAGCAAAAAAAAATTTTTTTTTAAAAATGTAAACTAAGAATTGAACAAAATGATAAATTCATACTTATACTAAGAAATGTTTACATAGAATTCAAATTTAATGTTATATGAATTATTTATAAATTTGCAAAGTCTTATTATAATTTATTGTTTAAGTACATCCCAACTAGGTTCCCCCCCCCCCCCCCCCTCACCCTTTTTTTCAAAATTCAAAAAAAAAAAAAAAATTCACGAGCCAGCGGGTTAACCGCGGCCCGTGAAGGTGCAACCCACGAGCCCGCGGGTCACACTTCCTTGACCCGTGAACCGCCCGCTCTAGTCACGGGTCGGACCGCGGTCCCGGGTCAATCCGGACCGATTTTCACGGGTCTGACCGGTCCATCCGTCTTGACACCTCTACCTCCACCACTCGATCAACCAAATTCTCCTCTTCCTAGGTGAGTTCATACTAACATTTGCTAAATATTTCACCATAAAGTATAAAGTTATGTGCCTAGTCGTGGAACTTTTGCTATATGAATATAATTATTTTTGAATATTATTGTGTTATATGAATAGCTTCTAGAGTATCCAAATACATGAAAGTAAGTTGCATTTGATTTATTTTTCAACAATTTGGTTCTATGAATGTAAAAATACATATGTAAATCAATTAAATTAAAAATGAAAAGAACACTAATAAAATAAATTCATCTATGAAATGACTCATACCATGAGACTTTCAATATATTGAAGACAGACATTAGTATTCGGAAAAATAGCAGTAGAGGTCTTGAAGCATTTATATCCCCGGTCTTTCATTTTAGCCACACTTTAGGTCTCCATTGCTATTGAACAATTTCACCTTCTTCTTTAATTAACAAGCTAAAAATTTATTAAAATTTCTTTAAATAAGCTCTATTAAATAAAAGAAAAAGGAAAAATCTTCTTCTCATCCAAACCACGTCGCACCATTCCACTAACCCAAACTACCTGTTACTCGAACAACTACAACTATCGATAATCAACGCCAATTTAACCACCAAAGCAAATAAGAACAGAGGAATGGGAATTTCACAGGATCGCTTTAAGGTCAAGTTAAAAATGGTACCGAAAGGAATCGATGCCAGAGGAGACGAGGGTGGTGGTGGTGGAGGTGATGAAAGTCTTTGGTGGGATGGCCCTATATGGTAGGAACAACCACTTAAATTGTGACACTTGGAGCTACAACTTACTCAAATCACATCAAATTGACATTCGAGTGGATCCTACCACCAACTTGTTAAAAATTAGAAATGTGGAAATGATTTAAAACTTGTTTGGGAGGGATTAAAATCAGATTAAAATTGAAAAACTAGCAGTTGGAGTTGACTTTTATTAGACGAGTGAGACCCAATAACGTCTATATTTTCAATTTTAATTGGATTTTAATTCCACCCAAACAAGCTCTTAAACTATGAATCATATTAAGTGTGCGTATAAGACCTTCTGACTTGAAAGGTTCATAATAGTTCGAGGTATCATGATTTAAAATATGAATTCTATTACGTGTGCACATGACCGTATCAATGTTTTTTTTTTTTGAGAACGTTGGGGGTATTTTTGTGGTGGTGGTTGTTTGGGTTTGAGAAAGAACAATATTTCTCTTTTTGTTCATTTTTTTAGTTTAATTATTCATCTATTTGAAGGTAACGATAAAACTATCTTTCTCATAAAATTTTAGCTAGTTAACTAAAAATAAGGGTAAAATGGTCCATCAAGGACCCAAGTGCTACTAAAACGAAAGATCGAGGTGGAAATGCGCCATTTTGAATAATGGGAACCAAGGTGAAACATGGTCAAAGTTTGGGGTAACCTTTTGCTATTTCACTTGGTAAGAACTGACGGTGCAATTTTTCCTCGTATATAATTTTGAAGCGGTGATTATAACATTTATTAAGCCATATAATAGACGATATGGTGATTAAATTAAGGCTCAACCGTGGTGTGATTCTGGATTTCTGTCCTTCAAAAGTGAATATTTTATCCCCAACATATTTTATCCCCAACATATTTAAACAGTGATTTTTTTTTAAAAAGAAAGATTATGAGTTTTTTTTCCTTTTTTTAAGAATAATAAATATTAATAAAGTAGTACGGTGGTCAAGCTTTATGAATGCGGAAAACGATAGATATGGCAATTATAAGAGAGAGAAAATATAGGTTTTGCATTTATCTACTGTTGTGTTTAGTGTGCGAATGTTGGAAGAATGGAGGCAAACCCAAGGCCGACAATGGCGGCAATAAACTACAAAATTCCAAAATCCACCCCACCCCGTCCGTAAAACCCAGTTCTTGATTTTTTATTTTTTTTCTATTTACACTCGGGCGTTCCTAGTTGAAAATTGAATCACAAAGAAGAAATAAGCACTTTTTTAGGTTTCTTTTTCTGTTTTCCGTTCTTACTTTTTAGCTGGTAATCATAATAAAAAAAAGTTGTTTTTCCAGTTTTGGAAATGTGGGTTTATGAAAAATTGTGCTAATCTTAGTGGGTTTAGTTTAGATTTTCAGACAAGGCGGCATCATCAGATGTATGTAGTAGGGATTTTGGTTTGAAGTCGCAGAGTGCAGAATCATTCCCTTCCAAGATTATCATGACGAGTAATCTTAATCAAGAAAATCATGGCCGTCAATTCGATTATGGTCGTGGGACCCTCTCTAACCATGGCGGAGTTATCGAGATTGGGGGAAATATATACGGGGATGATGTTCGTAGTAGTAGAGGTGGTGGTTCAGTGGTTAAAACTTTGCAGCTTTTTGACATTTTTCCTGCTTCAACTGCCTTGAAATCCCCAGGTAAAGTTGTTCTTTCTTTCTTTCTTTCTTTCTTTACTTCTGTTTAATTCTGTGTAAAAAACTGTGAGAAAGAGAAATGACACTGAAAATGCTATTTTGTTTGGTGATATGTAGGGGGGATGGAGGCAAACGTAGTTTCTCCTTTTACATCAGATCAATGGAAGGAGCTTGAAAGACAAGCTATGATCTATAAGTACATGGTGGCCTCTGTTTCTGTGCCTCCCGATCTTCTTTTTCCCATTTCCAGCCATTCTCCTGCAGTTGCAGCAGACCCTTATGCTTCATGTAAGACTATACCCCCACCCCGGAACATCCCTCTTTTGATGAGTCTTTATGCTCACTTTTCATTTGTTTTCAGCTTCTTTTCTTGATTTGATTTGTGGGTTTTTCTTATTTGGTGCTACGGGTAGTGGTGGTGGTGGAATATTTAGCCATTGTGTGGAGTTTATTTCTTGAGAAGTGATTTTTGTGAAAAATGATTTATTTTTTATTTTTTGTTTTTTTTGGGGAGAATTGTAGTTAAAAAGTAAAGAAAAGTTACATAGAAATGGGAAAATGATTTTTTTTTTTTTTAAAAGAAAAATGGGAAAGAAATCACTTTCAAACAAGTGCTTAACTTTACATCCCATCTTTGATTGATTTTTTGCTCTCTTTATGTGTTTTCATTTCTTTTGAGCTTTCTTTTCTCGTTTGGTGCTTGGGGGTATTGATGATAGTGGTGGAATGCTTAAACATCACATCCCAATTTTTGCGTGTTCATTTGTTTTGAGTTTTCTTTTCTTGATTTGATTTGTGGGTTATTCTTGTTTGGTGCTTGGGGTAGTGATGAGTGAATAGTGGTGGAATGTTTTTAAACTTTACAATCCCATCTTTGATGCGTCATTTTGCCCTGTTTATGTGGTTTCATTCGATTTCATCTTTCTTTCTTTCTTGATTTGATTTGTGTGTTTTTCTAGTTTGGTGCTTGGGGTAGCGATAAGTAAATGGTGGACTGTTTAAACTTCTCATTCCATACTTAATGGGTTGCTCTTTCTGTCTTTTCATTTGTTTTGAGTCATGTTGATTTGATTTGTGGTTTTTTCTTGTTTGGTGCTTGGGGGTAGTAATAAGTCAGTGGTGGTGGAATGTTTAAAGTTTACATCCCATCTTTAATTTGTTTATTTTTGGCTCTATTATTGTGTGTTCATTGATTTGAGCTTTCCTTTTTATTTGATTTGTGGGCTTTTTCTTGTTTGGTGCTTAGGGGGTAGTGATGAGTGAATGGTGGTGGAATGTTTAAACTTCCATCTTTGATGGGTCATTTTCTCTGTTTCTGTTTTTCATATGTTTTGAGTTTTCTATTCTTGATTTGATTTGTTGATTTTTCTTGTTTGGTGATTTGGGAAAAGTGAATGGCGGAGGCATAATTAACATGAGAAATTCGAAAAATGGAGATCCCGAGCCCGGAAGGTGCAAGAGAACGGACGGCAAGAAATGGAGGTGCTCAAAAGATGTGGCTCCAAACCAGAAATACTGTGAGCGCCACCTGCATAGAGGCCGTCCACGTTCAAGAAAGCCTGTGGAAGTCAAAAACAATTCGTCTTTCAACACCAATGTACAAGCCACCAGTGCTGCCTCAAACCAGTTTCTAGCATCAAAAGAGACTTCTCTGCTATACTATCCCAAAACTGATCTAAATATTTCTACAGCCTCTTGCAAGGAACCTAACAGGTTGGTTTTTGAATGGCGGCTAGCTTTTGTTAAATCTGTTTGGTGTTTCATATGCATTTTTGGATAGAATTTAGAGTAAGGAAAAAAAAAATTAACTTTTCTTTTTTTTTTTTTGTCTCAATACTACGCAGAACTATTCAACCTTCCATATTTAATGTACCATTTATTGAGGCTTATGTTCCTTCTTAAGTAACTCAAGCCTTATACATTGATTGTTGATTTCATCTTTAAAGCAATGTGGGATTATACCCTTTACACCATTAGTGTAATATGGTATTAAGTATTTGATTGTACTAGACTGTCGAATGAATAAGATTTAATTTCTTTTCCATCTTTATACTGTCATGTCGAGCTCTGTCCGGTCCATCTAATGGTACATTCTATTAATGTATAGTTCTATTTCCTTGTTCATTGATTTTGGCCTATGGATTGAAGGGATTTGGACTTGATGATAGAAGCTGAGATGGTGGCAATGTGTTTGGCTAATCCACAATGGCAGCATCTGATGGACACAGATATAGCAAATGAAGGCCTGATTTATAACACTAATGCATCTGTTTTTTATCAAGATAATGCGGAAAACCAGTCGTTGAATATGTTCTCCTACACAGATTACCCAGCCCCTGATCACGTTGTTGATCATAGTGGTGGTGATCAGTGCTATACAGGATCATTTCTCAACCCCGGTTTGGTGTCTTTGGAAAACTCACAGATAGAGACTGCAAGGGGATTTATCGATGCATGGTCAAATAACACTGGCAATGCTGACTCCTCTGTATCATCAGATCAAGGGAACTTTTCCCCTTCCTCACTCACTTTAACAATGGCAATGGCTGCTGGAAATATCTTAGATGAACAAATGAAGATCGAAACTGCGAGTGATATAGGAGACTATGATGACCATAAGCATGAAGATTCAAGTTGGCTAGACCCTGTTTCTTTGATGCCTTTTGGACAAGGAGGACCGTTAGCTGAGGCGTTACGGCCTGGATCAACCACTCTAAAAGGCTTGAATTCAGCTTCTCCATATAACTCAATCAGCCCCCCGGCAACTACTGTTTCATCCCCATCCGGGGTTCTGCAACGAACATTGTTTTCACATTCTGATGGCAGTGTTTGCAACAGTCCAACTCTTGCAGCTCCACGAGGATTATCAGAAGCTGTCGCATTCCCATGGCTAAATTAGGCTTATGAGTTTCTTTGAAGTTGATTCCTGAATTTGGTTATTTTTGGATATTGCAATTTTCTTTTTATTATGTGTTTCTTGTTTTACTTTGTATGAGCATTTTCTATAGGAACTTCTGCAATTTGATATAGCAGAATAATGAATGCTTCTTGAAAGTTCAATAGCTCTTTGTGATTGAATCATGTCATTCAATATCTATAATGTCTGAATTTCACTCTAATATTTTCCAATTGATTAATTCCAGAAGGAATTCAGGTACGTTTGATATTAATTTAGACCATAATCAGATTCTGTTCTTGTTATTGGATGAGGAGCTTCTTGTTGAATCATCTCGTCTAAAAGTTCAATCGGTTAGAAATAGATAAATTATTATATACCTGTATAGCACGTTTTCTGTATAGGATAGAATAGAAGCTTATATCCACAATGACGCGTTGTGGATATATACATCAGTGCAATCTGGTTTAAAATCAAATGTATGTATTTGGTTTCCTTTTGGGATAGAACTTCAAGACTAAAATGGAATTAGATCCTGTTAGCCGAATAATCTTGACCGCTGCCTGTGCTGTCACAACTGCTGCCTCGGCTGCTCGGCAGCAGCTTTCGTTGCCATAGCCATTGCAATACCGCGCCTTTGCTCGGATTCAATATTAACTGACAAATTGCTTGTGGAAGAAGTGCTAATTGGAGAAGCTTAGTTTTTAGTTTCACTATGTTGTATGGTTGTTTCCTGAAGGCATGGTTTCCATAGAATCCATCTTCTTTTTCCTCCCTTCTGCGCCATTGGACTGGACACGAGAATGGACAAGATTTTCATTTCATTTTTTTTTTTTTTTTTGTTAATAGTGTCGAGCCCACCAAACCAGACATGCTTCAAGTTTGACTCTAGGACTAGAAGTAATACCTTTTCTTCGTAGTCTTGTTCATGTTCTTCTCCTCTTCTGATTTTCTTTGACAGGAGATCTGAAAGCCCTTTTCCACATTTAACCAAGAATTTTCATCAGTCTTTCCCATGACAAAAATTCTAAAATTTGGTGTTGGGATTGGACTATCTGTCTTTAGATGCTTGAATTCTTTGAATTAAGCTAAATGAACATAATGCTTGACATAGGGGTTGACCGACCTCTCACATTGCATGTGGATCCCGACTTGAATTAAATAATGCCGACCTCCCCCATGTGTGCGTGTTGTGTCATCTCCTATGTCAAGCATTATGTTTGTGTAGCAAAACTCGAATTCTTTAAATAGGAGCCTATAATGTTCTTGATTTTGTAATCAAGAAAGTAAAGAATATAACAGAACTACAGTTTCGACGGTAAATGTGGTACAGAAAATTGCATAATTATAACTCTCACAAATGGAGTTTTTTGCAGGATTGGGAACTAATATTCTGCCTATATATAATGGCAATTGTAAAAAAATAATGTTGGATTTTGACGAGTTGGAGACAAGCATAAAAGATTTTGTTTCTTTAGAATGCTGAAAGCTGTGAAAAAATAAATATGACTTGGGTGTGGGTGTGGGTGTGGGTGTGTGTGTGGGGGGGGGTGAAAGAAAAGACAACTGAAGAAATTCTCATGGCTTATGCAGACAAAGCATACTGACAGTTTCCCTTTAGGGATGAAGAGAGCTGTTCAATTATTGTGGCACATTGGAGGTGTAAATTTTTAAAAGTGAGCTGATCCGCTCAGTCCAGCTCGACCGTAAAGGCCTAAGACGGTGAGCAGGATGGCAGGTGCATGTATTGCCCGGCAGCCGGATCCTACGTGGGATGTGCGACCTACCTAGTCGACGTGTAATGTCATACGTTTTGGCTTTGGTCGCCCAACTTAATGTTTGATGTTTGGTTACTTGCTATGCTAACCTCTGCCTATCACTACGGATTTATTGAGTTGGCACGCGAAATAACAATGTAGTTGTTACACCCCACGTAGCACTACCAAGGATGCAAAGCCCACTTAGGCCTTCGATGTAACACTGTGTGGCAATCACGTGTGATCCAAAGTTACTCTAGCATTGGAGCAAGGCAATTGACCCATTAAACTTTGCCTTCGACAGTATAGTCATTGTTGGGAGGAGTTCACAAATTAGTGCACAAAATCAACTAAAGAATATACAAAACAGAAATCAAAATATGTTGTAAATAAGCAAAGAAAAATGAAAATAAACTCATCTTTATTATTCGAAGCACTCAAGCCAAGAATCCAGTACACCTTTCTTAGATTACTGAAGAACAACCACTAATCTAGTTCAAATCACAACCAAAGTGAGATTACAAGAAGTGGATACTCAGACTAAACATATGAATCACAAGCACGAAATACCTCTTAATACACAGCACACTGTTCACACAAGAACCATCCCTCAAACAATGAAATCACACAAGATTTACAAACTATTGGGAGAAAGTCATAAATCAAATGAGCATCTTTGATTTCTACAGTGAAGAAGAGATATCGAGGAAACGGCGCAGAGAACACGAGAGAAAATGGAAGAATCTAGAGGCCAGAAAAAGTGAGTCTCTCAAACCCTAAACGCCCTTTTAAATGAGCCACTCAACAGTCACCAATCCAACGGCGTTGGAGGCGACACGTGGTGACATTAGAGGCGTCCAAAAAACAGGTAAGTAAAAAACACAACTTTAAGCCAGCCAACAAACACGTTTCTTGTTAAACCAACAGAGAAATGAGCTGGGCCAACATTTTCTGCCCAATGGTCTTTTGCATCATTGTGCCACAAATTCCCTTCATACTCCACCTTGGTACAATGATTCACAATCATCAATGGTTATTCAACAATATCAGATATCATAAGCACACAACAGCATCCTCAGATTAACAAGGAACCACATTCAGCAAGGTCAAGTTGTCCAGAAATTTGTTCAAGGGCAGTACCTTAGTCCCTACATCAGCAGGATTATAGTTAGTAGATATTTTTTCAAGTTTCACAACACCTTGTGAAATAACATCTCTAATAAAATGAAATCTAACATCAACATGCTTAGATCTATTGTGCAAAACAGGATTTCTACTTAAATGAATTGTAGATTGACTATCAGAATAAAGAACAACTTCTTTAACAAAACCAAATTCATTAACCATTTTAATCAACTTCCTTCTTTCATTGCATCGGTGGCTGCAATGTATTCAGCCTCAATTGAAGACAAAGCCACAATATATTGAAGCTGGGATTTCCAGCTTATGCAAGAATTGCACAAAGTATACATGTATGATGAAGTAGATTTTCTATTATCCATATCACCTGCATAATCAGAATCGGTAAACCCCTTTAAAATAACACCTTCAGCTTGTTTTCTAAACTGAATCCCCAAGTTTGAGGTCCTCTTAATGTACCTAAGAAGCCATTTCATGGCTTTCCAATGTTTTCACCTGAATTTGACATATATCTACTCAAAACACTTATAGAATATGCCAAATCTGGTCTAGAACACACCATGAGATACATTACAGACCCAACTGCATTAGGATAAGGCACTAGTGCCATTCTTTCAAACTCTTCTTTAGTTTTAGGACATAAATCATTTGATAGTTTAAAATGATTAGCCAAGGGGACACTAACACTTTTGGATTCAGTAATAGAAAACTTGCTAAGCAATTTCAAAGTATATGATTTTTGGCTAAAACTTAGTGTGCCTTCTCTCATATCTCTCTTTACTTCCATACTTAAAATCTTTCTAACTGGACCTAAGTCCTTCATTTCAAATTCAAATTTTAGTTTGTCTTTAATTTCCTCAATCTCCTTTATGTCATGACTTGCTAATATCATGCCATCCACATAAAGGAGTAGCTAAAGTGAATTAGCTCCACCTTTACCCTTACAATAAAGACAAGTATCGAAGTTACTTCTCTTAAATCCAAGTCCAAGCACAAAATTGTCAATTTTTTTATACCATTGTCTTGGAGCTTGTTTTAAGCCATATAGAGATTTCTTAAGAATGCATACTAAGTCAACTTTCTTATTCAATTCAAATCCTCTAAGTTGTTTCATGTAAATGGTTTCTTCTAAATTCTCATTTAGAAAAATAGTTTTACATCTAATTGGTCTAATTCCCAATTAAATTGAGTGGCCAAGTAAGAATGACTCTAACTGTAGTAAATTTTACTACATGTGAAAAATTTTCATTGAAATCAACTCCTTCTTTTTGAGTAAAACCTTTAGCAACCAAACAAGCTTTATATCTTATGTCATTCTCACTTTATTCACCCCTTTTTATTTTAAAAATCCATTTACAATCTACAACCCTCTTACCCTCCGGTCTTTTTACCAAAATCCATGTCTTAGTTTTGTTGAGCGATTCCATTTCATATTGTATGGCTATAAGCCATTGTTTGGAATCTTTGCTACTCAAAGCCTCATCATAGGATTCAGGTTCTTCCTCAATCATGTCATGATAGGACAGTAAGGAAATATCATCTTCAAACCTAGCTGGAAGTCTAATGGTCGTTCTTTCCCTATCCCTAACAAGTTAGCAATCAACAAGGGGCTGTACAGACTCTAATTCAACCTCAGGAACCCCACCAAATTCATTTTCAACTTCAGATTCCTCATCATTTTGAGGGGCAGATTGGTCAGAACCATCCCCAGATTGTTCCACCTCAAACTCAACCCTTTTTTCTCACATTTTCAGATTGATCAGATGTCTCTAAAAGGTCTGCGGGTTGCTATTCAGACTTAAAACAGCACAGGTCATCCTCATTAAATACCACATTTCTACTTATAATGACCTAATAGCCTTTAAGCTCTCTAACCCATAGTCTATAGCCTTTAACCCCTTCCACATAGCCCAAAAAAATACACTTAAGAGCTCTAGATTCCAATTTACCTCCAATATGGTATGTAAAGGCTGCACACCCAAAAAACCCCAAGTTACTAAAGTCAACAAGTTTTCCTCTCCATTTTTCCTCAGGGATCTTAAAGTCTATAGCACTAGAAGGGCATCTATTGATCAGATAACTAGCAGCCTTAACTGCTTCACCCCAAAAATTTTAGCGGGCCAGAATACAACAACATGCATCTAACTTTATCAAGAATAGTTATATTCATTCTTTCAGCCAAGCCATTTTGTTGTGGTGTGTGTGTGTGTGTGTGTGTGTGATTGTTCTATGTCTTAACATACCAGATAATTTGCATAATTCATCAAACTCATAATTGTAGAATTCCAAATCATTATCAGTTCTTAAAGCTTTAATTTTCTTGTCAGATTGGTTCTCAATTAAAAGTTTTCATTCTTTAAAAACATTAAATGTGTCAGATTTTGATTTTAACAAAAAAAATCCAATTTTTCCTTAAAAAATCATCAATGACAAGAAAATAATATTTAAAACCAGAATGAGTACACACAGTTGCTTGTCCCCACAGATCAGCATGCAAATATTCAAGTATGGAGACATATTTATGCATTCCAGGTAGGAAAGGTAATCTATTATGCTTTCCTAAAATACAATAGTCACAAAAACTCAATTTTTCAATGTTATCTTTACCAAAAGCACCTTGTTTTTTCAAAATCTGAAGACCCTTATCACTAATATGATCCAATCTTTTGTGCCATATTTGTTATTTATCATTTGTGACTGAGATTACTGCTGAAGTGGACTCCAAAAAATTTTTAGATTGTAAAATGTAAAGGCCATGTATCTTTGGGACTTCTACAATCAGTTAAGAGTCCCTCAAGATTTTAATGTAACCCTTATTGATCAGAATGTCAAAGTTAAGGTCATCTAAAACCCCCAAGGAAAATATATTTCTTTGTAAATCAGGAACATATCTGGTCTTTTCTAAGACAGGCAGATTATCATCATTTACTTTTAAAGTGGTGGTTCCTATGCCCTTAACTTGACATGCCATGTGATTACCCATTAAAACTTTACCACCAGTTACATTTTCAAAATCAGTGAACCATTCCTTATTAGGAACATATGATATGTGCAACCAGAGTCAAGAATCCACTCTTGGCAAGGTAGACAGCTAACAACCACATAAACTTCATCAATATTAGAGTCATTATAAGCTAAGCAGCCCCACCATCATTTTTAGACTTATTTGTAGAGTCATAGAGCCTTTTAGGACATTCTTTAATAAAATGACATTCTTCTAGACAATAGAAACACTTTTTCCCTTTTGACTTCATTTTATTTTTGTCCTTAAAGTTGTCATTTTTCTTATATCCAGGTTTCTTGTTGAAATTACCATTATTGGGATTAAACTTGGACTTCATCATAAAATTAATGCCACTAACAGATTCTTTCTTATCAGATTTTAACTCTAACTCTTTAGACCTTAAAGCATTAATGATCACTTCAGTGGTTAGAGTGTCCCTCCCATATTCAATTGAATTTTTAACATCTTTATATTTATCGCCAATTGAATTCAATAAAACCACAGCCAACTGCCCACTTGAGAGTTTCTCATCATAGTTGGCTAGATCGTGGGTTAATACTTAATATGTTGAATCTATTAATATTAGTCTCAAGATCAAGAGATGATTCAAGTTTAAAAACAAAAAATTGTTATAGGAGATAAATCTTATTTGGCATAGCTTTATTAAAATAAGTTTTCTCCAATTTTTTCCACAATTCAGCAGTAGTCTTAGTCTCATCAATTTCTCTAATCACATTGTCAGACAAATACAAGAAAACAGTACTCCATGCAGTTTCATCTTGTTCATTTACTTTACTAGATTCAAGATCAGTAGATCATGACTCATCAATAGCCTTAGCACATTTTTGTTGAAGTAAAAGAGCTCTCATTTTCTGGCACCAGAGACTAAAGTCTCACTTGCCATTAAAAACTTCCATTTCAAATTTTGAAGAAGTCATTTTTGAAAAAATTTAAATGAAATGGATGTATACAGATCAATCAGACACTAACCAATAACTTGCAATGCAGATCAGTCAAATATCACCACACAAGGGACACTACAGAATATACAGATTGCAAGTATAGAAAGCAAGCACTTCAAAATGTACACAATTTAACCAAATCAATACAAACCAAATTGTACAGAGGCAAAATTATATACAGAACTCAATCTAGCTTATATAATACTGCAGAATGATTTTCAGAAATCAAAATTATCAAGAATCTTGACTTTGATCCAAGTAGTCAATGATTCAGGTTTCTGGACAAATGAATTACAAGGGGTCAATCATTACAGACAACTCTTGATTTCTGGACAAAGGAATAACAAGGAGTCAATGATTCAGGTTTTCAAAAAACACAAGTCAGATCATCTATACAGGCAGAAAATATTCAACCTAGGCAGAAATACCCAACAATAGAGTAAACTCAACCAAAACAGAAAATCAAACAAGGCAATATAACCAACACAAGGCAGTATCCAATCGAGTAAGAACACCCAAAATAGTATACAAGCTGATTAACACGTGAGAATACACAAAAACTGAAAGATCTCACCAAAGCCCCTGAATTAGGGTTTCAAGAAAATCGAAGAGCAGCTCAATGTACAGTAACGGTGTCAAGATCGAGCATCCAAAGTATCAAGAACTCCCTCCAATCGCTCTGATACCACTGTTGGGAGGAGTTCACAAAATCAACTAAAGAATATACAAAATAGAAATCAAAACATGCTGTAAATAAGCAAAGAAAAATGAAAGTAAACTTATCTTTATTATTTGAAGCACTCAAGTCAAGAATCCAGTACGCCTTGCTTAGATTACTGAAGAACAACCACTAATCTAGTGCAAATCACAACTAAAGTGAGATTACAAGAAGTGGACACTCAGACTAGACCTATGAATCACAAGCACGAAATCCCTCTTAATACATAGCACACGGTTTACACAAGAACCATCCCTCAAACAATGAAATCACACAAGATTTACAAACTATTAAGAGAAAATCAGAAATCAAATGAGCATCTTTGATTTCTACGGTGAAGAAGAGATATCGAGGAAACGGCGCAGAGAACATGAGAGAAAATGGAAGAATCTAGAGGCCAGAAAAAGTGAGTCTCTCAAACCTTAAACGCCCTTTTAAATGAGCCACTCAACAGTCACCAATCCAACGGCGTTGGAGGTGACACGTGGTGACATCAGAGGCATCCAAAAAATAGGTAAGTAAAAAACACAACTTTAAGCCAGCCAACGAACATGTTTCTTGTTAAACCAACAGAGAAATGAGCTGGGCCAACATTTTCAGCCAAATGGTCTTTTGCATCATTATGCCACAAATTCCCTTCAGTCATCCTTCGAGATCTTCGCATGGCAGAGTCTCTTGGCATTATGCTTTCGACCCATAGCCAAACCCCTTGCTGCCCGATGTTTTGCATGGAGTCCCTATGGTTTCGACGGACGAAGGCTTCAATAAGTTATGAAATACAGATCAAATACATTTGGGAAAGAAGAGCTCTACATTGAAACTATCTTATTAGCTCCTAAAAGGAAAATGTTTGTGTTATTTTAAACTCTAGCTAAATCTCTGTTTGTTTTCCCACACCAATCCATATACACCTTTTCCAATAGTAGACTTGATCGTCAGAATATCAACTGTTTGAAATTCTTCTTGTCTTCTTTTTTTATGTTTGTATTATGTATTTTCACATGTAATGGATTTCAAAGGTAATAATTAGCAAATTGATTAACTATAAAAGGAAAATGTGCAACCTAGATTCTCTAATAATTATATTTATGCAATCAAGTCTTTGGCCTTCAATAGTAAATAAAACGATTCTCAATCTTTTAATTGTGTAACATCAGCCATCTCGGTGAATATTCGATCCAATTTCATAATAAAATGACGAGCTAGATATGTGGAGCACTGTTTTGAGAGTAAATAAGTAAATATAAATAATTTAAGAACCAATACTAGAGAAAGTAGAAAGAAAATATAGAATACATCGACCCCCTATTCGAGTTTAAATATATTATCTTCATTGATCATTTGTCACTAAAATTTTGATACTTCACTACGGTTAACAAATAAACAAGATGCTAAATGTAACATTGATTATAAATCTAAAGAATACATAAAAATTGATTACATTCGAGTGCTGTAATTTAGATGGACCGCGCAATTTGTTGATTTCAAATCTTAACTATTTCCATCCACTTTTGATAAAATTGTGTTTGTGCCGGCTGGTAAAGGTGAAATTAAGCTAATTTTAAGTTTTAAGTGAAAAGATGAGTTGTAAGTGGTCTGTCTATAAATAGGGCTGGCCTTGAAATTTTGTGTGCTCTGTGCAACATTTTAAAATGAGGTCCATTTCATGAAATTAAAAAATATACCAAATTGGGGAGGTTCAAAGTCAAATGGCTAACTATCAACATTACCCCAAGGAAGAAACCCCTCTAGAAAGGGAAGTTGGGGTTGATACATCCACCAACTATGCCATCGATCGACCCAATGAGGTTCTATTCGAATTTCTTCCAAATTATGAACCGAAAGACATGCATCAAAGATCCATAAGTGTCTTCGACAGATGAAGCCCTGGAAGGCCTAGAAATAGGCAGGCTTAACTTCCCTTTGCACATAGAAATAGGCAGCTGGGACCACCTTAGTTTGGAAGACAAAATAAACCCACTTATGACAACCTGCCTCAGAATCCTCCACCTAGGAATAGGCGTCAGAGGAGGGCAAACTAGGCCAAGAATCAAGCAAGACCATTCCAACCACCTCGGGGACAACAAGTCAGAGAAGATGAAGACTAACGGACCAGCATCATCCCAAGGGGAAAAAATACTCTGGCAATGGAGATGGTGACGGTCCATTAATTGCTCATCATTTTTTGGAGTTTTTGGTGGTGGACAACTGCTATGCTTACCATGGAGTGCTAGGAAGGCCAGCATTAAAGAAATTATGGGTTGTTGTGTCCATCCACCGCTTGTGTATGAAGTTCATTATGGAAAGTGGCATCGCCACTGTTAGATGCGATCGAATGAGTGCAAGGAAGTGCTATTCAAACTCCCTCAAAAAGGTCGAACTTAGGGGCGTCAATGTAATTTTGATGGACATTGACATGGATGACTTCCCTGAACAAAGACAAAACTTTGAACAAGGGAAAGACGTCGAAATGGTTGACACGTCTAAAGAAGAGACTGTTTTCTAAGTGATAACATCTCCTGAAGAAGGAAGAACTGCTGAAGTGGCTAAATTTGATGAACTGGATCCTCGCATCATCGATTGCGAGCCTCAAACAGCCCCATTGGAAGAACTGGAGAGTTTTACAATGGAACCTCAGGACCCTCCAAATCCTTGTCGGTGGAAAAAGACCTGCCAGTGGAGGTTAAGGAAAAATAAAAAATGCTTCTTACACAAAAACTTGGATATCTTTGCTTGGAAACATGTGACATGGTTGGCATCGACCCAAAGGTTAGTTGTCACCATTTGTAGGTGGGAAAAGATCTGCATGCGGAGGCTAAGGAAAAACTGAAATACTTCTTACGCAAAAACTTTGATATCTTTGCTTGGAAATATGAGGACATAGTTGGCATCGACCCAAAGGTTAGTTGTCACTAATTGAAGATTGATCCTAAAATTGTCTCTCATCGGCATAAAAAGAGGGCTCTCAACCCAGAAAGGTATGAGGCCTTGAAGGATGTGGTGAAGAAGTTGATCGACAATAATTTCATACGAGAATCAACAAATCCGAAGTGGGTATTTAACTCTGTCCTGGTTAAAAAGCATAATGGTAAGTAAAGGGTGTGTGTATTAGGGACGAGCTTGTTAGGTGTCAGCCCGTACAACCTAAGTACGACTCTAAAGAAATGATGAAGGGGCAAACGAAGTCCCCCTTCAGAAGAAACTCACCGACGGCGATGCATCCCTGCCTAAGAAAGCAGGCTTGCTCATCAGGAGAGGGATCTAGAAGTTCGATATTATAGGGAACGCAATATTTCTCCCTTATATCTACAAGGTCGACTGCAATTACCTTTGAAAATATTTTGACTGCCCCCAACCCGCATCATAATCTACTCGATCCTCCCTTGTGGACAAGACACTCTGACCAGTGCTAATGGCTTGGACGAGGTTAATAGTATTGGTAATTATAACCCCTATTTCAGAGGCTACGGTGCAAATGTCTAAGTCCCCTCTATCAAAAATGTGAAAAAGTGATGAAGTCTAAAATCAAAGAAGTTTGAAATACTTACGAAATGGAACAGAAAAATCGCTAAAAAGGATATCAGAGTTTGAGAAAGTGGTCGGGAATCATGAAAGTAATCGGAATAATCAAAGTGGACCTGACATCTTTTGTCCACGGGCCATTACGAAAAACGGGGTCAACAAATGCTAACATTGACTTTAAACCAGTCTACCCAGACTGCCTTAGTTTTTCTCTTATGAACCATCATATACATTTTATATTACTCATTAGCTAAATCATGGCATCCACTTTGAGATGGTCAATTTTGACTATTTTTTGAACTTTGAGTTTATGTATGATTTAGCTAATGAGTAATGCTAAGTAGCTCCATTGGGGTTACAATCTCAATTTAGGTGACGCTAGATGATAGGTTAAATGAAAAGTGAAATTAAATAAAATTTATTTAATTTTACATATCATTTAATGTCATATTAAAGTCACGTAGACTGAAGCTGTAATTCCGATGGAGCTAAATAGCATTACTGTATGATAAAAAGGGGTAACATTCATGTATGTTTGTTCATGTACCATTTACATCTTCATTTTTCTTGAATGGTAGAGAAATGAAAAAGTCTGGGTTTTTCCAAAGAGGGTTTGTGCCTATATTCCTCATGTTCTTCTAAAACTCTTTCAAGTTCTTACTTAGTTTCAGAAAGTATGAAGTAATTGTAGATTTGAGTGATATGAAGTAAGATCTGAGTAGTAACATGAGTATGCTCTGCAGTTGCACCTTCATGGTGAACCTCTGCATCAGAAAGTGCTCTACTGACTATATGATCCGTCCGGTTACGTGATTCACGAAGTCCGAAAGTCAGCCCTTTGTTGAAGCCCAAATGAGGCCGCTGTGTGGCTAGAATACCGTGATTTGTCAGAGGTTGTCACTCACTCCGCCTATTTGAAGTGAGGCTGTGTGTGGGCTAGAATACCGTGATTTGCTGTAGGTTGCTGTCACTCCGCCTATTTGGTATCAGAGCCATGTTGTTATCTTACTCATATCATGATAGTTTATGGTTACTAAGTACTGGAAGAAATTAAGGAAGAACGTCTCTTAAACATGTCTTCCGGTAAAGCTCTAATCCCTTTATCTTTACTTAAATCTTGTCCAGGATCCTCTTCTTCATCTACTTCCTTAAAAAATCTCGATGCCTCTAAAATGGAATATCTCTATGAAATATCCTATCTTCCCCGAATCTGATAAAGTTCCACTCACGATCTACCTCTTGTAAATCCATATCTTCCCCTATACAAAACCTCGTCGCTATCTCTAAAACCGTCCGTAGCCTTATCTCTCCTCAAAAATCTCAAGCCAAAGAATTTGTCCAAGCTTCAAAGTTTGATCAACATCTTCTCGCTTCAAGAGAAAAGGAGCAAGCTTGTCACACTTGAATCGCTCTTCTCATCTTCCAAAAGTATGGTTAACTGAAGGATATACTCATCTCCACTTTCGAGCAGTTAGATTTGCCTTAACCCTTCATGGAAGAAAAGGTCTTCCTACAGCTTTCAAGAATTGCTTTATTAGATACTCGTTTCTCGGAGTATCAACATGCTTGCATAGGAACCGAGAAACAACTCTTAATGCTGAACTGCATTCGATCACGATGTTCCCGAATTTCAACATGCCCATATCGTAGATCCACAAGCTCGCCTTGAAAGTACAAGTTCAAATTGTTGAGCCTGTACCATCTTCTCGTTACATATGCAAATCACTCTTCATTATCGATGGTGTACGAGAATACAAAATCATTCCCTTGATTTTGCACAATCTCAAGGAACCGATGATGCTCTACTTCTCCATGTAGAGTCGACCATGTTCCCGCTGTACGTATGTTCCCGTGCAGATTCTCGAGCAGAAAGTTACTTAAACTCATTCCAGTAGACATGGATTACAAGTTATGAACAAGCTCACAAAGAGAACAAAAATTCTGCTCCAATACAATCCACAGAGCCCTTTTTTCAAGAAAAGGTCCAACGGAGATGTGGAAATTGCTTTCAAAAGGGATGTTGTCTCAAAAAGGCCATCATGTTTTCCTACCCAGCTTTGCTTATGCGTAAAAAGAAGTCCCCGTCTATGCTTTTGATGCAAATGGGAGGCCAATATACAACAGTATGATGACACGGGACATATCTTCTCGGGGATGTTTGCTCATGCTCTAGTTGCTTATCACAGATATTGATGATGACCCTCCCGTTAGAAGAAGGAAATCCAAGCGCTACCAAAGAAAGTTACATAAAGCTTTCTATGATAATGATCCGTGTGGATTACTTGGCGAGCCATCGTAAAAATTTGACTACTATGTCAAATACACGCACCACTCAGGGAATGATGATCCTATAATTCCTACCGGATGGGATGATGATGATGATGATGATTGCAAGAGATATTATAAGAAATGGGATTGGGATGATAATCCACCCCATCTTCTTATCCTATGGCGATGTTCCATCCTCCTACTCAAGAAAGCCTCCTCTTGAAACCTTTGAAAAGGATCACTCTACTCATTCTTGAAAATCAAAAACTCAATCACTAGAAGATCGGATGGATCGGTGCAACCTCTCTCGGCGAGCCAGGCAAGGCCTTTAAACCGGCATTCGAAAATGCAAGACAACAAAATGTTTTGTTGAAAAAGATTGAGAGCAAGGTCGGCGAGAGGATTGAACAAACTTTACAACAACACTCGCACTCTTAACCCCTCTCTCAAGCCTCTCAGACAAAGAATCGAAATCCTACACAAGGATATCCTAAACCGTCTAAAAAAAAACCAGTATACCCTTTGATGATCAAGAAAGAGAAATCAAAACTCAAAGTTCAACTTGCTTATCTTGAGTCAAATCCAATGATTCCACCTTCAACACCATATTACCCATCTACCTTTTCCAATACACAATCTTCCCAAACAGACCTTTATACTCCTCCACCTATGAAGGATCTACCTCCACTCTCTTCACTCCCCGAAGAGTGGGAACAAAAGAAAAGACCTTACATACCCTCAAAAAAGATCACACTCGTTACTACCCGTCAAACACAATTTTCCTCTTCTCAAGAACCTTTATCACAAGACCCTTCAAAACCTCAAATGATGATCAAAAATCCTATTTCTACCTTCCTTCAACAAACTCAAAACCAAGCCACATACTCTCCTCCCGTCCATACTATAACGGTAAGAAACCGCTTCCGATTCCGAATCTATTGATACATCGTAAAACCTCTCTCGACGAGTCCGAAAAAGATAATCCTCCTCTCTATATGGCCGATCACAGACATTCTTATACTCAACATCCGTGATGAACCTCGTTGATGAACCAAGTACTTGATGATGATATGGGTCAAGCTCGTGTCACTAATCATTATTATTCTTCAAATGGTACTTCTTCACCCAAGTTCACTTTTGATGATATTCCACCATCAAGATGGAAGTACGACTACAAGAAATGAAAGCTTGGTGTACAAAGCTGAGAACTTCAAAAACCAAATATGACTCATACAAAGGTCATTAAAGCTTTCTTAGCAAGGATAACCGGTTTTCTCGTAGATCGGTATGATTCTACGGGTGAATACAGTACAATTACAATTTACCCAGAGTCAAATACTACAACATTCTTTCATAAATTCCTTATATTGGGAATTTTGTGGAAAATCTGATCATGACAAGGAGATTGCCAGAGAAGAATTTTTCAAGCTAAAGTGTTGCTCATACAATCCAAAAGATCTTGAAAAACACTTCGAAATGCCGGCACAACGGTACTATCTTATTGGTGGCATGGATGATACCAATACCAAGCAAGCTTACCTAGAATCAATTCCTCAACCTCTTGGTCAAGAAACGTTGAGAACAATGGAAATGAGAGGTCAACCTTTGAATGCTACATCTTTCGGTGAACTCCATAATTGGGTCATGAAGACGTTAAAGAAGCTTTGCAATCAAAATGCTTTCCTCAAAGATATTAACGCCACAGGAAAGAAATTGGAGAAAGCTTGTGAAAAGCCTTATTTGCAGATCAAATGCAGTCGTTCTATGAAAAATTGTGATTGCAGAGGAAAGAAAAAATTTCACAAAAGGAGAATGAAGTTTTATCTAAGGAAGCTCCCTTAATCCTTTTCGGAAAAAGAAAAGATTTTTCGAAGCAAATTCTCAAAGAAAAAAAGGAAACAGTGTTTTATCCGTGGAAAGAAAGGTCACTTTGCAAAAGCCTGTCCTGACAAAAAGAAGGAGAAAATTCTTCACCAGATTTTCACGGCCACGAAGATTGACTATGAGGATGATGATCTAGAATCTCTATTCTCCGAAGAAGATGAACAAACACAAGAAACCATCTTCGCTCTTGAATATGATTCTGATGAAAGCCTTTCAGATGATTTTGATAATGATGAAGAATGCTATGGCATGCAAATTGTTACTCCAACCTTCTCATCTATTCCAGTTGCCAATGATTGAAGTGAAACTCTTTACAGAAAATATGAAAGGCCCATAACAATTGCCGCACTATTTCGACATCGGCGCAAAGATGCTCAATTCTCAATCCCGCCATTCTTCCCGATCATATGTGGAAAAATCATAGACAAATCTTCCAAGAAGAATGGAGACAGTTCTCAACCGAAATAATCAACAAGCTCGTCACAATTCAATTCTTCCTGAACTTGGTATTTCTCACAAGTTACTAGGTTCTTCTTTACCTGGTAAAGATATTATCATTGCATGGGATATTATCAAACAGTTGTGGGAAAAAAATGTTATTCCTCGCCCAAATGGTCTCAGATATAAATCCTACTTTCAACCCTACATCCACACGACCACATATTTTACCATGACCATTCCAAATATCACAGATATATTAATCCGAGATTGTTGTGCAGAATCTCACTCAGATTTCCTCACTAAATGCACAAACATTGTTTGTAAAAACCAAGACATTTTCATTTAACTACCATTGAAGTTAAATGAAGATGTAAATCCTAGAATAGCTAGCCATCTTTGAATTATCCCAGTACTCCTCCAACTAGCCTTTAATGAACTTTCTCAACTCCAAGCCGAAGGTCTTATTGAACCAACAACCTCACAAGCGGTGGCGTGTCAAGCATTTTATGTTAACAAAAGAAGTGAACAGTTCGGGGAAAACTCGGGATTGGTCATTGACTACAAGCCATTGAATGCTTTCCTTGCAGATGATAAATTTCCTCTTCCAGACAGAAGACTATGTTTGCAAACTGGTCTAAAGCAAAGATTTACTCAAAGTTTGATCTTAAAGCGGGTTTTTGGCGCTTGGGAATCAGATTCAAGACAGACATAAAACAAAGATTTTGCATTCCAAATCATCATTACCAATGGACTCGTTATGCCCTTTGGTTTAAAGACGGCACCTTCTCTTTCCGTAAAAGCTATGACGAGAATCTTTGATCCATTATTACATACGGCCTTTGGTTTACATTGACGACATCTTATTATTCTCCAAGATGAAGATTCTCATGCCGATTTGCTATCAAAATTCACAGATCTTGTTAAGCATTATGGTATTATGCTTTCTCAAAGGAAAATGGTGATTGGAGTCAAAGAAGTCGATTTCTCGGGTATGCATATTAAAGATGGTCGTATTCTCTTCAACCTCATGTTGGCCAGGAACTTCTCAAGTTTCCAGATGAAAATTTGACGAAAAAGAAGTTCAACAATTTCTCGAATTGTTAATTACATGGCAGATTTTATCGATCATCTTTCGCAATAATCAAACCGTTGCAACTCATGCTCAAACAAAACTCTCCTCTCTCGTCAGTTTACCAAACTCGTGCTATCAAAACTATTAAACGAGAAAATCAATGATCTTCCCGCTTCCGCAAATTCCTACAGATGGAAAACGATCCTTCAAACAACATGCAAGTGATTGTTTTTGGTCACAATTCTACTTGAGGAAAAGAATGGAAAAAGAAGAATTTGTGGATATAAAAGTGGTTCATTTTTAGAATCTGAGAAGCACTATCATTCTACCTTCAAGGAGATACTTGCGCTTAAAAGGGGAATTGAAAAATTCGAGCCCATCTTATTGGTCATAAATTCTTGGTAGAAATGGACATGACAAACTTTTCCAAAAATGCTCTCTTTTAAGAGAAAGCAAATTCCAAACTCTCAACTTCTCGGGTGGGCGTAATGGTTCTCAAACTTTGACTTTGACGTCAAACATATCAAAGGAAAAACAACCTGCTACTGCACCTCCTCTCCGTACCAAAATCTCTTTGATCATTCCTCCATCTATCCCAATCATCTACATGATGGAATCCCAATCTTCCAATCCTTATCCTCACATTGAAGTCTTTCCTCCCGAACTCAATGAGCTCATAAGAACCAAAACTCTCAAATCCGCATCCAAAGATCTCATGCTCGATATCAATCTATCGTGATAAGGAAAACAGAATTGAAACACTTGGTGGTCTTGGATTTCATCCAGATTACCCATTTTTCACACTTTTCCGATTTGATCCAAAACTCTCTCCACCGAGATTTTCAAAAGAAACTCTTTGTTTTCTTTGGTATCTTTTGGAACTCGTGGCAAATTGGAATTTCTTTCCATGTTACAGATACAATTGATACACTTTGGTCAAATGAATTTGGATTTTCCTTACGTAACAATCGATCATTTTGCAAAAAGTTTTTTGAATGGTTTTATCCACTTTCACATTGGATAAAGATGTTTAAAGCTTTTTCTTTGAAATTTAAAGATCTTCGAACTTCTCGAGATAGTGTTTATGTGACTCTAATTTTTCAAAGACAAGGTTATTTCATCAAGCAGGAACATATGCTCATTTCTCTCATGTCAAGGAATATGCTATCACCATTCAACATGCATCAAAATTGGGAGCATTATCCAAAAGAATTTCGTGAATTTCAAAGGGCGCATGGCGGAAATTAATCGTACAATTCCTCCAAGGTATTGGCCACTTTATGAAGATGATGCACCATGGGAAGCTCTACCAGTGGAATATACTCAGAGAATTCAACAAGATATTCAAGTCTATCAGGAAACACATTTCCAGAGATTTCGCACTGTGTATGATTCAGACTATGACTATGCATTTGACTGGCAATGGGGACAATTATTTCAGGGAAGACCGACACAAAGCCTTGGTGAAACATCAAGCTTTTCAGAAAAGACACCACATAGGCATTCCGTTAACTGACTGAAGTTAATTCATTTATGAATTGTTGACCTAACTCAAGGGTCAGTCAGAAATGTCAAATAACATAGTGAATCGACCCTCGATCAAGAAACAATGGTCGTCCCCTTTACTATTTTCACACGTGAGATTGACTCAAGGATCCAAGATGACACCAGTCTAGCTGTCATGATCTTCGAGGTGGACATGTCAAAACCATTATGGAGTGCAAACTTAGCTGACTTGCTCGATGAGATGAGGCACAAGCCGTACTAGGTCTAGATAACACGGGCCAGTCGACCAGCAAAAGCTAGCCAGTCACAGGTGAAGCCGATCAGGGCGGAAATACTAGAAGAGCCAAATAGCAATTATAAATTACCAGCTTCAAACTGATAAAACTGGATGTTTCGCGAATGCTGGAGAAAACCAGCAAACTGTATGTGAAATGGTGGTTGAGAGTGACACGTTCATCAATCCAGACCATTCTTCAATATTCATGTATCCACCAGCACCAGGCCCACCCCCACCCCCACCCTCACCCTCACCCTCCTCTTTTCTGCCTATAAAATCGTGGATCCCAACCCCTCCAACATACCCATAACACATATCCATCGCCATTCCCTTAATCTGTTTTCTGCAGTTCGTGTTTTAAGGTTACTATAAATGGCTACTAAGTTCTTGGCACCTGCCTCCTCTTCTTTAGCCTCAAACAACGTTGTCAGGGCAAATAGTTTTTAGTTTCTCCCTTCTGCCAGCGATGTTAGAAGGCCGGTATATGTGAGAGCTCAAGCAACCGGGAACAACAAAGATACAGCGGTCGATGTGCAGCATGGCAGCAGCACCAACCAACGCGTCGCTGTGCAATCCCGGCCCCGGAGGTTGGCTATGGACATCTCTCCTTTTGGTAAGTCATTAGATTTATTTTTTTCCTCCATTGATTTAGTCTCTTTAATAAAACTATGGATGTCAGGATGGTTGGAACCTCTGTCTTCGACGAGGACAATGCGCCAAATGTTGAACATGATGGATCGGCTCTTCCAGGACATGGCATCATTCCCTGGTCAGAGCCGGGCCATAGGGGAAGCATACTCGCCATGGGATATCAAAGATGAAGAAAATGAAATCAGAATGCGCTTTGACGTGCCAGGACTCTCCAAAGAAGATGTCAAAGTCTGTGTGGAGGACAACATACTCATCATCAAAGGCCAGCACGAGAAGGAAGAAGGGAAAGATGAGGGGTGGTCAAGCAGGGGGTACAGTTCCTATGACACCAGGCTGCGTCTTCCTGATAATTGTGAGAAGGATAAAGTGAAGGCAGAATTGAAGAATGGGGTTCTCTACATTTCCATTCCTAAGACCAAAGTAGAGAAGAAAATGATTGATGTGGAGATTAATTGAAAAATTCTAAGTGCTTTCTAACGAAGTGTTTTGGTTAAAAAGCTTAAAGAACAAATATCGATGGCTGAACTCATCCCATTTTACACCTCTAGTGTCCACCGCAACAATCAATAACTTCCTCTCATTCACAAAGTTATCAAAGCTACAGATACAATAACAACAGTAAACAACATCAGAGTTGTCGAGTCAAATAAATACAACATGAATTTAAGCTTGAAGAAGCCATCTCAGAAATCAGACAAAACAGAGCAAGAACCAAGAAAATTTTTCCAACTATTGTATCAGAAAATCCACTACATATAACCATATCTCTGTTAAACACGACCGATTAAGAAAATTTTCCTTTCAGACAGGTAGTAAAACACGCTGAAACAGGTATGGAAAAATTCATCACGGTTGATCGATGACAGAAAAGACAAGAAGAAATTTGTGAAATAAGATTTTCTACAAATTAGAAAGATGAAACAGTATCAGTACATGGAGGCGCTGCCTATAGAACTTACTTAGCATAATGTGCAACATGATTTAAATCAACTTAAACTTCGATAGGTCCAACTCTGCAAGATACAACCATGAAAACCCTTTGCAGGTGACAGACTTGGTCAAGACCCAAAGGAGAAACTAAAATTATAATGCCACAAAGCACCACAAGTAACAGTATCTAACTTTGCATATATATAGATAGATATAGATACGTTTATAGGATAATCAGCTCAATGTAAACTCCACGAACAGTTTAGTGAATGGACTGGCGAGGTGCACGGGGTCGAACAGGGGTCTTGGATGGGCTTACCCTGAAAAGGTGCAAATGAGCAAGAGATTACTTACTACATAACAAGACAAGTGTACACTGAACAAATTATAAACGTAATAGAGGATTATCAACCTTATCGGAAGTGAACCTAGGACAGCACCGCTGCAGTTCAAAGCTGCAATTGCACTCTCAGCCTGCCAAAGGGTAAAAAAAATATATTAAATGATATTATGAACCCAACCAACGAAAATCCTCTAACGAATGCAGATTCCTCCAGGCCAAATAGAATGACGAACCACCCCACCCCACACCTTTAAGAACACAAGAAAAGACATAAAATGAAGATGAAAATGATGAGAAATGACCAATAGTTCTATCACCCATAAATAATCCATGAGAAGTTAAATAATCTATACGAGCTGGTTACTAGTAATCTTCTCGCGAGCATAACTGGTAATGAACTCAGAAATCACATATAAGATGCATCCGAAGTATGCATAAAAATGGTAGTGTGCACTTTTAACTGCCATGTTCATCAACATCAAACTATTGGTCGATGAGGATTTACTCATTAAATATGTCTGGCAATAAATATTTTATTCTCAAGCAGAAAGAGGAAACATATCCATAACGGAGAGAAGAGTGGATGCAAGCAACCATTGCAACATAAGAAATATAAAGTAATGCTTAAACCCTAAAAGCAAGCTGAAAACAAAATATTAGAAGAAAAACAAAGTGCTCTCTTTAGCAATTCGTGCATCAAATATGCTTAAAATACACTCTCCGTTACACGGGTAAAAATGAAATGAAATAATTAAAAAGGTTGAATTTGCTGAATGAGCTTTTTGATGCGTCTAAAAATGGTTAAATATGCATCTGCTATGCAATAAATAGAAATAATAATAAAACTATCAGCAACCATAATAAACCAAGAAATCTAGAATTGACAAGTAAAAAAATTCAAAATCATCTCCATTGACCTCCATCCCTGAATTCCTTCCCTTTTTAGTCTTCTTTCAGTAACAAGGTAAGATCTCATTGTGAATTAGTTAAGCTTTCAAATCAATTTTCAGTATCACCTAGAACTCGGAAGTACAAAGATTATATTTTCAGCACATATAATTTCTGATCTCAATAGATGTTGTAAAATCCTCGAACAGGAGGCAGTTAAGATTTGAGCAAAATCCAATAAGAAATTGAAGAGAAAATATAGCGATGATTAATGTATTTAATGCTCATCTGCGAAACATTAAATAGGTGATAGATTTTCGTATTAAAATTTTGAGCGAATTATGCATAAAATTAAGAAATTCAGTTAAAACTTAAAAGGGTTTACAACTGTAAACCTAAAATTATTTTGCCTAAAGCTAAAAGATCATTACAATGGCAAATTGCCCCAGTTGGAGATTTTTCAGTTCCAAGGTTTGCTAATGTTACTAGATGAAACAAGGATAGAATGACAACCAGGTCAAAGCAGATGTATCAGCAAATAGCAAAACTCATTCTGAATTCTTTGACGGAGGGAGAGAATAGAAGTGCCAAAAATTTATCGTCTTAAAATTTATGGTGCTCTCACTCTCGTACATCTTTTCAGTTAATAGCCATTTTTAGCATGAAGAAATATTAATGAATGATTGCATATCTGCAGTAAATATACAAAAGTTCATTTAGGAAACCTATTTAACCTCTATTTAGAGATGGCAAAAAAAAGGGCCCCGATCCGCCCCGACCCGACGGTGCCCCGCCCCGAATGGGGCCAAAAAAACCGCCCCGAGCGGGTTGGCGGGGCGGGGCGTGGCGGGGTGGGGCGCCCCGTCTCGGGGCTCGGGTCCCCGCCCCGAAACCCGGCCCGTGAAAAAAAAAAAAAAAAAAATTTCATATTCCAATTTCCATCTTTCCAGTTTCCAATTCCACCACCATATTTCCTGTATTTTATGCAATTAATGGTAAAGTTTACTTAACCATATAATTGGAATTTTTTGAGACACAAAAAAAAAAAACAAAAAAAAAATAATAATAATAAACGGGGCACATAAACGGGGTAGGCTCTCGCCCCGCCCCGCCCCGCCTAAAGCGGGGCGGGGCGCGGGGCGGGGTCAGGGTGATGGAGTGGCGGGGCACCCCGCCCCGTTGCCATCCCTACCTCTATTGCACATTATCTGTTCCTGTAAAGCAACACGAGTGTTATGACCAAACAACCATATTAATAATTATTCAACGTGGAACATGTTCATTACACACACAAACCCCCAGAAAACACATCAGCCCTTTTTGAATTTGATAACTGAAAAAGAAGTCTTCTAATACCCAGAAAAAGTCAAGCAAGAGGAGCTGAGGACAAGAAGCAAGATTATATATCTCAAACAAATAAATAAAAAGGCAACTACCTGAAACGAGTTTCATAGGGCAAATATAGTTGGGAGAATTGACTCAAAAACAATAGAGGAGACAGGACTAAATTGAGTTGACACCATTGTGTGTAAACAAGGCAAGCAAATCATATGAGTGAAAATCCTGTGGCTCTTACCATTACAAACTCCACGAAAGCAATCCGTGTCGAATGATTGTAGTCACCGAGCAACCTCAAGCGGTGAACCTGTGTGGGATTACAGTTTCCATTACATGGAAATGGGAATTTAAATAGAAGAGTTACTTAAGAGTTGTTATACTCGGCTACAGACCTCTCCGCAGAAGGATTCAAAGAAGAGTTTGATGTCAGCTTGTGTAACCTTCAGAAAAACAAGCAAACGAATAACGCACACATGTTCCAATAAACTCAAATAACTACATGCAAAAAGTAAGGAAAATTCCAAAGGTACCTTTTTATCAATGTTTGTACAATAAATGGTTCTTGCGCACATCTCCCTTTCATCCTCAGACTGGAGTCAAAGAAAGAAAACAGTCATTACAGTTATATCCTTTAACTGATTTACTTAAGGGACGTAATTAAAGAATATAACAAATTTCTTACCCTAGGCAAGAATGTTGGATTAACAGGTGCAATTGCTGTTTTGGAAGGCAGAACTTTTAATGGATAATATCCAAGCATAATCCCCCCCAAACTCAAAGCATTTTGTGCTCCTTCTGCAAGTCATGTAAAAGACAGTGCACTGTAATGTCAAACAATCTTGGGATTCACCAGAATACAGAAACAGACTACAGACCAATGACATACCCTCGTCCGTGAATTCAATGAAGGCAAAACGGAGCACAGAATTAGGGTCACCACAAATGCGACAATCCACAACCTTAAGAGTGCATGTGGAGAATTGATACAAGAACATATAATTGAGTCATATATAAATTCTGATACCGAGATAGAATGGTGAGAGACTTTACCTGTCCGCAACTAACGAAAATTGCTGCAAGTTGCTCTTCAGTAACCTATATCCGCGGAAAAAGTATAAAGCAAGTTATAAACATGGTTTATCACTGACAAAACAAATCAAAATTAAATAACACAAGTGCGCAAACCCTAAATTCCATTTACCTGATGATCAATGTCAGATACATACACTGTCCTCCTAATCACTTCTTCTCTCTGTGCCAAGCTTGTTCGGCCATTCATCCTCGGCTCCCCATGACTATAGCCATTTTTCTTCTGTTTTATATCATGACAACACCAAAACCATCAGAAAAACCAAAATCCTAGTCTTTATTTCTCTTTTTTTCTAAAGAAAAAATGAACTTTAACAAATACGAAAGTAATGAAGTTGCTGCTTACTCTATCACATCCAAATAAACTGAAGTAACGAAGATGATAAATATATTACCATACCTAATCTTCTGCTAGAATCCAATAAAAGATCATTGTGTTCAAGAAATGGAAAAATCATAAAATGCAAACCTTTCTTATAGAGTTGCCAATAGGAGCTCCAGAGTTGAGATGCTGCTGCATTAGAAACCCGTTAGCGTTATACCCAAAGATCCCAGCGGCCGCACTAGCAGCATGTGGCGGTGACACCACCAGCCTGCGGTTGCGACCGCCATTGGATTTGACAGTAAGCGAAGGCGGAACAAATTCCTTGGCCATTGGGTTCAATTTAGACAGCATTTCCTCTAAATCCCTCATATCCCTCTTAAATCCCTCGTGTCCATCATCATCCCCGTCATTTATATTCTCTTCACCCTCGTTAGTACTGTTAGGGTAAACTTCGGGGGCTCGATTGCCGTTGATACTCTGCTGCCGCTGGTGATGGCCGTTGGATTGCGGAGAAGAAATTTTCTGCTGCATCACGTTGTAATTCTGATCGTTCAGTTTCGTTGACTTCTGATTAACAGCGGCCTTTGTTGACTGCTGATTGAGATTATGACGATCCACGGCAACGTCAGCATTCCGGTCGGGTTGATTCGAAGACATCATCGTGTTTACCCTGGCATTTTCCATCACCGCCATGATCAAAAACCTCACTCGCACTTCAAAAAATTCAAAAAAAAAATAATAATAATAATAAAATCTTTCTCCGGATATGGGTCTGCAAAAACTATTAGAAAGAAAACAAAAAAAAATTCAGTATATCAGATCAATCTGGAAAATAACTTATTTTTTAACATAAATTGAAATTTGTACCTGATTAAGTGGGTCTAAATGGCGTCCATTGAGCAAAGATCGTGAAGATCCTGGGCTAAGATAATCAGGAAAAAGAAAAAGGGTACGCAAATAGAGCAAAAAAAACTTTTCTTTTTTGTTTATCTTTCTTTTATTTTATAGAATATTTTACCCAGTCTGCAAAGAGAAGATATGTGCGAAATGAAAATGCTACTATGCTCCGTTTTGTAGAGAAAAGTCTAGCTTATAGAGAGATAAAATAGGGTCCGATTTCAATCGGATAATCCGCACCCGGCCTACCAAGTGCCATTTTCATTTGATTGTAATTATGGCTGCATAATTGCGTGCACTCGTGGAGCTTCCATGAATTTTTACTTATTTTTTCTTTTAATAAATTAAATTATTATAATTTTGACAAAATAATCAATAATCGATGTGTAATTTATCATGATTAAGTTGACAATTCGCACATCAAATATGAAGTACTTTTATCCGACTGTAATATGTATTTGATAGATGATTGTCGAAAATAAATATTTATCGATTCATGTCAATGTACAATAGTAATATGATAAATTGATTGACAGACCCCCAGCATCTAGTAACTACTAGATCACCTGAAGAGCTCCTTGACATCCAGGGTTACGGACCAATCGTAAAGTCATATTCAATAAGTGGAACGCATTAACTATTTATTCGTAAATTGAAAAATAAGAATAAGAGAAGGACAATCGCTCAATAATAATATTTATTGCATGTGATATGAGTTTTTATAAAGCGTCAAAAGCGCATTAATCATTAATCGTCGACCATGTTATGTTTTTTCTTATTTTTTATTAGTCGACGATTATCTTATTGCAGAGCATGTGTCTATTTATCTTTCTGATCAACAAACTTTATTAGTCAACAATCATTTTATTATAAAGAACGAGTCAATTATCTTTCTAACATACATAGTCTAAAAAAACAGTGTTGCTATACTTACATCGCGATTGATAACTTTGTTTACAAATTTTGACATGATGCAATTTTACCATTGATTTCAACAATATTTATTTAAATCAACGGCCTCGATTTTGACATCTTAAAGGGAATCAAACTATATGTACACCATGATTAATTCTTAAAAAAGAAATAGAGTTTCATCAATAATTACGAGAAAATATAGCATATGTTTGAGTCCCATTTTTTGGAAAAATATACTTCGGAATAGTAATTTTTTTGATAATATGTAAAATATGAAATAATTTCAAATTTATGTGTAAAATTATTTTATAAAAAAATGTATGACTAAAAATAAATTTTGAAAAGGTGAATTTTGAGGAAGATGAGGCTCAACTAGGGACATGAATACTCCAAATAAGTTATTTATTTCGTTATGAATTCTAGGGGTGGGCGTGGGTTGGGTTGGGTCGGTTTTTGGCCCAACCCAAACCCAACCCAACATTGTCGGTTTGTCCGAAATCCAACCCAACCCAACCCATGTAAATGTTGAAACCCAACCCAACCCAACCCAATCATGTGTCGGTCGGGTTGGGTTGGGTTGGGCGGTTTGACACCTTAGAAACGATAACCTAAAAGTGCACAATAAATTAAAATTGGTGTCGGAAACCTTCACACTCGTACTTCAAAATTAACAGCTAAATCTCTACATTATCGAAAGTTAAGGAATGCCACTGCCATCTTTGATTTGCCTACTTGAACGAGTTACTTTTAAGTTTTTAACATATTAAATTGAAGAAGGTAAAAGCTATAAGTAAAGCTGATTATATAAGGACTCGTGCTCGCACGAGAATAAGGTGTGTATATGTACCTGTATGCTAGAATTCAAAAGAGCACTCTAAGGCCCTCATATTGCACTGCCATACAAATCACTTACCATATAAAAATAATTTAAGAAGAATATTTCTAGTGTTTGATAGCTCTCCTTAAATTTCCGTGTCCAGCAAATAAATGAAAATCTCAAGAATCCAATCTTTAATAAAATCTAGGATAGAACTCACTTTACGATTTACACTAAAGGAACTCAGTTCAATTAAATTATTCTTGTCTTTCTCGGTAACATAAATAAAGCTTAAATATTCAAATTGAAATATAATTATCCAATTAAAAAATTTGAAGCAACCAGATATGTGAAACTACACAATTGCTATAGCGAAAACAGAAATTATGGCTTGAGCAATCTGATTAAGTACCTTTAGAACTTGCAAAGCAAACTAATGCCCCACCTTGAAGCTGATCAAAGATAGAAGGTACCAAAACCCTTCCAGGAAGTGCCTTCAGAGACAATGGATGGAGCAGGAATGCCAGCTGAAGTAAAAAACTTTTCAAGATTTGTAGAGTCAAAAGATGATTTGTTAAGATTGATATCATCAAAGTCATTGCCATCTAGAGGAAGAGCAAGGGGGAGAGAAAAATTAGGGCTTGATGGCTGACGATTGACGAATGAAGACCTGGAGACGAGTTTACTAGTTTAAGGCTTTTTTTTTCGTTTCAATTTTTTTTTTTTTTTTTTTTTTTTTTTTTTTTTTTTTTGCGGGTTGGGTTGGGTTGGGTTATATCGGGTTTTTTTTGTTAACCCACAACCCGACCCAACCCGACCCAACCACTCAACCCAAAAACCGAAACCCACCAAAAAATGTCAAAAAACCGACCCAACCCGGTCGGGTTGGGTTGGGTCGGGCGGTTTCGTTGGGTTGGATTGGGTTTTGCCCACCCCTAATGAATTCACCAAAAATTGTTGAAGAATAACCAATTCATCATCAGATGAGTACTTTGTACAATCAAGGTATTGTACCATTGTACAAACTTGGTGCTACTTATCCGCCACGTGTCCTGCCTTACGTACAACGCTTGGTGACATTAAAATATACTCACGGGTCAAGTAATCCACACCACAGCGATGTCGTTTCGCGCACGTTTTTTTAAAATTAATTAAGAAATAAAAAAAAAAAAGTATTGTTTTCTGTGGCAGCTGACACCTCGTTTTATTCGTGCTTCCTCGCTTTTGTTTTTATTTTTCTAATTAATGAAATACGATAAAATTACCTAAAATAATAGGTAATAGAAAACGAAAATACAATGAATCCAATAAATATCTTCCGAGGAAGAGATGGTTAAGGACATTAAAAAGGTGAACTTGTGGGTCTGGACATTTTATCCTTCATGTTCGATCTTTCGGAGTGAAATGATCTTTATATTCTACGAATTTGTCTGTCTATCTTTGTATGTTTATTTTCCAAAAATCATAATCAATGACTCAATAAACACGATCTTAATGGATGACACGTTTCTTGAAATTATTGGTTTTGTCGTGTCAGCAATGCAAGTCAAACTTCTATATATTGTCCAACGTCATGTTGATAAACTTGATCCACGTCTATTATTACCTCTTACACACGTAATCCCTTTTAACGATACCCTTCTTTTGATTTTGGTAACCGCATATATACACGAGTCTCATTGACTCAAAATCCAAACATGATAAAGCCCCAATCTCTAGTAATTGTGTGTTGTAAATACTTGTATTGTCATAAGGTAACTACCTCAGAGCTTATTTGGGAGAGATTTTTTGGGGAATAATTGATTTTGAATAGTGATATGATGGGAAATGTGTGGTTGGAAAAGAAGAAAAAATTATTGATGTGATGGAAAATATTATTTTATTGAAGAATGTGTGGTTGAAAATGAGAATTGATTTACTGTAGAAAAATCTAATCCCTCCCAAACAGGGCCTCAATATCAAAATACTTATGAGCAGTCAAGAAGGGCAAGAGTTTTACTTCCCAACTCGCAACATGATTATGCCCTACTATAAATATCAGCTAAATTTAAATGGTAAATCAAATTATATATTTTTTAGCACATAAAATACATATTTGAACCGAATTATTAACTTAAAGCGTGTTCAGGAAATGTTTATAAATAAATAAAAATAAGTGATGAATAAGTGTATAGTATTTTCGAATCTTGCGAAATGTATGAATAAAAAAGTGTTTTATAAACACGAGCCAAACATAAGTTTAGACTTCTAAAAAAGTAAGTTGAAAAGCTCTCAAATTTTTATTGCAATATTTATGGGGGAAATAATGATATTCATTATTAACTATTATTATCATCATTCATTAAGTTTAGGTGACAGTTGATCCCGTAATCCATTATTCATGAACAAGTCTAGATGACGATGAACCTTCTCATTCATTGTCATGGTCTCAATGATAATCATAATTAGCCTTTGTTTGATCACATTATTTTCAAAATAAATTTTTCTTTTTTTTTTCTTTCCAACCACATATTTTTTCAATAAAATAATATTACACGCAAATTCAAAATTTTTCCTTATTTTTCAATCGTACATTCTCCATCAATCTAATATTCGAAAATATATTTTTAGGAAAAAATGGGGACTCAAGCAGGCCCTTAATGTCGAATATCATTACTCTCTATCGTTTAAATTGAAAAGGAAAAGTACATACAAAATTCAACCAATCCACTTCTAGAAGAAAACAAGAACAATAATTGCAATTACAAGACCCGTATACAAAAAATGGAAGAAAATGTGTCTATTTAATTTTTAGTGGTCAATATTTTTATTTCAAATTATTTTTAATATTTAAAACTCGAGAAAAAGACATAATCCTATGTTTGACTTAGCCCCTTTTGAGTCACATTATTTTTTTCATTTTCATTCTTCTACTCATTTTCAACCACATATTTTTCAATAAAATAATATTTTTTTAATCACATCAATAACTTTTTCTTTTTTTCAGCAATTTTTTTAAAAAAATACATTTTTACTCCCAAAATGTGCATCAAACAGGAGCTTAAAATTCAAACATCCACAGCGAAGTTAAATTGCATTTTCTTTTCGTTAAAATGTGTTAGAAAAAGAAATAATATTATTCATTTAAAATTTTGAATTAAAATTTTAAAATATTGAGATATTATTCATATTTCAATTTCAACACGTTCATTAATTTGGTGGAACCTAATTATTGACCAATAAAATCAACACCAAATTCAGGATCAGTGGACCCCACTTGAATTATTATCACAAAGTTTTCCACCTCACCCTTGTTACAAAGGGTTATTTTCATTTTTGGTCATTGAACTTTCAGTGGAATCTCAATTGACTCAACTTAAGTTTATTTTAAATAGATCGATGGAATTCGATTTAACTTTTAATGCTAGGGAGTAATGAAATCAATGTCAAAATCCTATGTGAACGAAAAACTTTAACAACAACTTGACACGTCTTACATTTTCAGATAAATGTCACCTAATTTTTGTCGTAAACGTATACTTTTCAAATAAATTGTGTTGTAAAATCGACAATGATACACCAAGCGAGATATGTTGAGTGCTCTATTCATTACCAATTATAAGATTTTACCATGATGTCATGACATGGTTACCAGGAAACTGGGGCTAACGAATGATCGAGACGTTACGTTTCATGATGAAAGATAATGTGGTGATTAAAATTGGAAGTAAACCCGTGTTTGATCTTCATTTTCTTCAAAATACATTTTATCTCCATTCTTTTCAATCACACATTCTTTATTAAAATAATATTACAAACAAATTCAAAACTTTTTCATTATTTTTTTATTACACATTCTCTATTAATCTATTATTTCAAATTACATTTTACACAAAAATTGGGACTCAAATAGACCCTAAATCGAAGTCCGTAATTCTATTGTGACAAATTAAAGTTTGATGAACCAAATGAGATTTTACTGAAAGTTTAGCCTTTGCTCGGAAAGAATTTATTAATAAATATAGCCCCTTTTTGACAATCATTATTTGGGCAAAACAAAATTTTGAGTATTGATTTTTAGGAGAATATGTGGTTAGAAAGTATATAAAATTTTTGGATTTACGTGCAAAATATTTTATTGTGTAAGTGTGTGGTTGAAAATGAGTATGTAGAAAAAAGAGTTTTTAAATAAGAGGAAATTACGTGAAACCCTATCTTTAGTTTGAGGTTTTAAAAGTTCAGGTTTTCACTTTATTTTTTTATTTTTCAGGTTTTTATTATTTTAATAAATTAAAACCCTAAATCTATCCACCCTAAACTAATCCCTTTCTCTCTACTCTCCACTCTTTCACCTCTCACCACCGCCCGTCGCCTCCTCACACCACCACCGCCCCGCCGCTCGTCTCATCCTCCCCTTCTTCCTCCCTCCCTGCCGGCGTACCGCAGTGAAGCAGCGCTCGCGCACGATGCCCGGCTGCAGTGGCGTCCCATCTTCACCGCATGCTCTCCATCTCTGCCGACGATGTCGCCGCGCTTCGCACGGTGCAGATCCGCCATTTAAGTGATGATGCATATCATTTTCTCCTTTTTAGTTCTGTTTGCAATTACCAATATCTGTTATCAAGGATGTTGATACTGATTATCAATCTGAATGAAGAAGTTTCTTTTGCATCAGGGACTCCAGGACCGTGTTGACTCAGTGCCGCAGCTCGCAAGGCCTCTCCAGTATCCATGACCAGATGTGCTTTCGGATTAGCTCGAATAAATTCCTCTCTACCCGGGCTCTCAGGAAAAGGTACTGCTATTTTTCCCTATATAGTATGACAGTCTGCAGATATAGTTCCATTTCCTAATTTGGTGGGTTGATTTTTCTCTAGAGAAGATATTGTGGCTGCTGTTGGGAAGATGGGTCTGGTTTTGGAAAATGTCTCGGATGTGTGGTTGTGGTGGTGGTGGTGGTAGATCTGTGACGGTATGTTTTGGGCGGTGGTAGTGGATCTGTGGTGGCGATCGTGTGGTGGTGATGGTGATCTGTGTGGTGGTGATCGTTCTTTGTTATTGTTGTGGCGCAGTCAACGACGGTGATGGATTTTTTTTGTGTCTGTGACCTAACTATTAAACTGTAACTTTAAAATTGATAATTTGTAACTAAAAAAAGAATTTGTGATCTATAATTTTTTTGATCTGTGACCTCGAAATAATTCTTGATTTATAAAATTTTTGATTTGTGACCTGGAAATAATCCGTGACCTACAAAATTTTTGATCTGTGACTTCGAAATAATATGTGACCTATAAAATTTTAGATCTGTGATTTCGAAATAATTTGTGACCTACAAAATTTTTTATCCGTGACCTAAAAATAATACGTGACCTAAAAATTTTTTTATCTGTGACCTCAAAATAATCCGTGACATACAAAATTTTTGATCTGTGACATCGAAAAAGTCGCCGGAGTGGTTGCCGATCACCGGAGTAGTCGTCGGAGCAGAGGTGGCAGTGGGATGGGTTAATTATATTATATTACAGTTTAATATTTAATTTAATATAATAATTGTGAAATATAATTAATTAATTTATGAAAAACCTGATTTTTGAAAATCTAAACGTTGGGGCCTGATTTTTGATTTCGTGAAAGTAAATACCTGACCCATGAACTTTTCCCTTTAAATAATGATTGTCAAACAGATCCATAAATGACTGATATATAAGTAAATATAACATATGGATCCATTAAAATATGTGATTGAGAATAAAATTTGATTATTTATAAATAATTTATAAATTCGATAAATAGAGGCCGTAGTGACAGAAAATGAAATTCAAAGGAACGGTAGGGGCAGTTTCAAATTTCAAACAATAACAAGTGTTGACATCAACAGAGAATATTCTATGTTGTGAAGAAAGTCATATTCTTTGTTCTATGCCAGATGATATGATAAAATTTCTATATAATCATATTTTGAGGCATATTGAACAGATAAATTTTATAAAATATGATTTCTACTAAAACAAATGTGCCATGACAATATATTTAAAATATTTAAATGTATGATACTTATGCAAAAATAATATAAAATATAATAAACAATATTTATTTTAATAATTATGCAGTATGTATGGTTAATAAAATCTTGTGCTGTTAAACTGTCAATTTAATGTTAACAATATTTTTTATTAGAGATCAAAAAGTCAAGAGTTACATAGTAAAAATTAGGGATGGACATTTGTGACAAATTTTCAAATCAAACAAGTTCAATTTCAAAACTAAACCAATCCAAGCTACTTTTTTAGGTTTGATTCGATTTAAAACCAATCGAAGCTACTTTTTTAGGTTTGATTCGATTTAAAATCACGGTTTAATAAAGATAAAACATAATATATATTGAATACGGTAAATCATAAATATTAGTTTAAAATTTCACGTTAAATGGCTAAAAGTTTCATTAAAAATATTACAAGTAAAAGTTTTATAATTCTAATCATTTTAATGCAACTAGGGGTGGGCAAAAACCGATCGAACCAGACGAACCCGACCGACCCGACCGGGTTGGGTCGGTTTTTTTCCATTTTTTTGGTGGGTTCGATTTCTGGACAAGAAGAGCGAGTCGGTCGGGTTGGGTTGCGGGTTAACCCATAAGACCCGAAAAAAACCACCCAACCCAACCCGCCAAAAAAATAAAGGTTTGATTCACAACCGAAGTCCTCTCCCTCTTTAACAACAGCAGGCCCAACCCAACAACACAGCCCAAACCCAAATCCCCTCCCTCTTCAACAGCAGGACTCCATTCCATTCACATTTCACACGATTCACTCATGACTTAACCCTAATTCCCTCCCTCATCAAAATCAACAGTAGTCGCCACTCGCCCTTCGACGACGTCGTCGTCGTCTTCCTCTTCTCTCTTTCCCACCAAAGGTATGGCAAGTTAATCCCCTCTCTTCAATAGCATTGTTTATTTGTTTTGCTTGATTTATTTTTTACATGTTCTACGGATTTGATTTTACAGCATGTTGAGTTGTTTACGAATTATTTATTATTATTGATTGCTGAATGTTGTTCTACGAATTTGTTTTATTTTATTGTTATTGATTGCTGAATGTTATTGATCGTCTTAGCCCCTGCCTCGTTCTTCTTCTTCTTCTTCTCGTCATTCTTCTTCTTCTTCTTCTTCTCGCCCCTGCCCTCGCCCCTGCCCGTTTTCTTAATTGATTATTGTTACTATTAATATTATATTGGTAGTAAGCAGTAACCATTTGCAAACACATTGGACCTGCAGGCTTTGAAGACTCCTAATTTTCCATCAACACAAGACTTCTTCTGCCTCAATCATGGACACAGACACAGCCACAGCCACAGCCACAACCACATGTGCAATATTATTACTTTCTTGTATTGCATTAATACTTCCAAATTCCAATTAAATATATCTATTTGGTATTTTTGTAATGTTTGTGGAATATGTTGGTAGATACGAATGAATGTGAAGTACATAGCACAGAAGCTCCATCACACAACATAGATTTGCAAACATGTCTTCCTCCACGTTCACTGTCAACATTAGGTAAACAGAAATCTACTAGATTATCTTCACATGTTTAGGATCACTTTACACTATTGGGTTAAAGGCATGATCCGGATGTTAGGTGTAAATGTAACTATTGTGGAATAGATTATGTTTGTGGTAGTAAGAGGTGTAGTACTAGCACATTTGACAAATAATTGTAAAAAGTATCCAGGTAGATTAGTGGATAAGAAGCAAAGAATCCTGTCTTTTGATTCTGCAAAAGAGGGTGGTGGGAGCAATCTTATTGCTATTGGTCGAAGTAAAGAAGATTATAGAGTTGCATGTGCTCAATATTTGCATTATTTTCGTGAAGACGATGGTGGTAGAAAGAGAGGTGGATCTCCTTCAAGTTTAGATTGGGAAAATGGATCTGTGTTTGTTAAGTTCCTTAAAAATTTCTTTAATGTCACTTTGACTTTTAGTGCTTCATTGCGCATTAGTGCTTGTGCTTATCTTCATGAAATTTTTAATCTTGTAATGGAATTGGATGAATGGAGATTAAGTGGCAATATTCTATTAGGTGAAATGGCGACTAACATGAAGAAGAAGTTCAAAAAGTATTGGGGTAAAATGGAAAATGTAAATCAGTTGTTGTTGTTTGCTACTATTCTTGATCCAAGATACAAAATGGATTATTTCGAATACTTTTTTAGTGATCTATACAGGGATGGGGAAGTTGTTAGTATCATGATGAAATCTTTGAAAGTCAATCTAATGCATATTTATGAGTGGTATGTGGCTCATGAAGGTGTTCATGGAAGTAGTCAAATATCTACTGATGAGTATTTGAGTTCTTTCAATACGGATAATGATAGTTCTTCTTCTATGAGTGATACTCGTCTTTCTAGATTTATGAAAAAACAAGCAGTTAAAGATTGTACAGAAATAAAAAATGATGTTGAAAAATACTTACTTGATGCTCGTGAAAGCGTAGAGAACAAGAATTTTGATGTTCTCGATTGGTGGAAGGTTAACAAAAGTAAGTATGGTGTCTTGTCCAATTTGGCCAAGGATGTGTTGGCAATTCAAATTTCAACCGTTGCTTCGGAAAGTGCTTTTAGCACTAGAGGAAGGATCCTTAATCCTTTTCGCAGTTCGTTGAGTCCTAAAATGGTGGAGGCCTTGATATGCACACAAAATTGGTTGAGAGCGTTGTTGACCTATGGATGATCATGACCTTAATGTTTTGATTATAACAAACAAGTCCATCTTGTTTACTAACAAATTGAATTGAGTGTTTAAGCCTTCAAAGTTATAAAGACTATTATTCACACTCAAATGAAGTACAAGTGAAGGTTAAACGAGCATTCAAGATAATTCATTCGAGACAATAGTGATTTGCATGCCACAATCAAATTGGAACTTAACAGAATTGCAAATCAAGATATAAGTCAAAGAGAGGCTCGAAGAGATCAAGAACATTGAAGATAGAGTTATTTAACGAACCTCGTTTATATATGTAAATGTATAACTCGTCAATGTTTAGCAAGTGCATAAGCTCAAATATTTCTCATAAATTCATTATCAAAAACCTTGAAAAATCATTTTCAAATGTCTCTCAAAAGATCACAATTCAACTTTCAATCAAAAAGTTATACTTCAGTTTTCAATCTCATATTGGGACAGATATTTGACACTGAAGATGATCTAATTTGAAGATTATTTCTGAAGCAAAGTTGTAGCCCTTTGAGTTAGCTTTCCAACCCATTTTGAATCACCTTAATCGGATATCGGGAGAGAAAGATATGATCAAAATACTGAAAGCTGTCTGGTCTGGATACTTCGGTCGACAGAAACATTTCGGTCGACCGAAACCCTTTTCGGTCAACCGAAAGTAACGGTCTGATTTCCAACGGGTGGATTTTCAAAATTGACACTTTCGGTCGACCGAAAGGTACTGTTCACTCGACCGAAAGTTCCTGCAACCTTCCTTTCTTGCTCTATAAATATCCATCTCTTCTCCATTCATTTTCAACAACTTAGAAGAGATTTTTGAGAGCTTTTTTATTGAGAAATCATTGATATTACTTGAGTTTAAATTCTATTTCATTTATTACAAAGAATTTCTTGATTGTTCCAACATATTTTATTCATTTTATCAAGAAATCTTTTTAGCAAAGAACTCTTCACAAACTTCATCTATTCTTCATTCTTGATAAAAGTTTTCTTTACCAACACTTTGATCTAAAGTGTAAATCTCTCTTCATATTTAACTTGTATTATTTGTTAAGAGAGATCATTTGTTTGAAAACTTTGATACAAAGAATTTCATGATTGATCAAAACTAGTTTCATCTATTTCATCAAGAATTCTTTTTGCAAAGAAACTTTCTCAATCTCATCTATTCTTCAATTCTTAATAAAAGTTTTCTTTGCCAACACTTTGATTTAAAGTGTAAATCTCTCTTCATACTTAACTTGTATTATTTGTTAAGGGAGATCATTGGTTGAAAAACTTTGATACAAAGATACAAACTATTTCATTATTCATCATTCATCAAAATTTACAACATCAACATTTGAGCTTCACTATTTGCTATCTATTGAAGTGTTTACCTAACTCTCTAATACTTAACTTGATTATATCATTTATTAAGAGAGTTTCTTCATTGTAAAATTATCACTTATTTCTTGACGGTTTCGAGAGCCTTGTGAAAACTCGATTGTAAGGATAGGTGCTCCGTGTTGTAAGTCACCTAAGGATAAGTGCTCCTTGTTGTAAGTCACTTAAGGGTAGGTGCTCCTTATTGTAAGTCACTTAAGGATAAGTGCTCCTTGTTGTAAGTCACTTAAGGATTGATACTCCTTGTTGTAAGTTACCATTATAGTGCATTTGGCCTTACTCGTGACGGAGAGCTTGGTAACGGGGGACGTAGATCATTGCATTGGATCGAACATCCATAACATATCGTTTGCATTCTCTATCCCTTTTACTTGACGCATTTACTTTGCACTAACTTATATTATTCTATTTACGCATTTACTTGTGTTTAGAATATTTGCGCATTCACTATATTAAAATCTTGAGTAATTAACGAAAAAGTTTCAATAACCAATTCACCCCCTCTTGGTTAGTTATTCTTGGGCTAACAAGCGTCTCCAAACTTAGATGGTTTCCACATGGAAGATGTTGAGCATTACAACCAGTTAGATGAAGGTAATATATATATATATATATATATATATATATATATATATATATATATATATATATATATATATATATAAAATAAATTTTGTTAATTTGACTTTATTTCTATGTATTTTGTTGTTAATTTAATTAATTTTTTTTTTAGAATTAGAATCAATAAATTCAAAACTGAATGAAGATGATGAAGGGCAAAAGAGTTAAAAAGTTTCCAGAATGCTAATGTGCTACTGTGGTTTGTTTTCATGAAATGTGTAATCGTTTTAATGAAATTGTAATAGTTTTTTTTATAATTATTTTGATGAATATATGATGGATTGTACTATTTTAAGTTTCAAGTTATATTGACATTGGATGACTATAATAATGTTACGCTAAGCTATAAATTAGATGATTTTAATATTTGTACGACAAGTCATCCTGAACCGACCAACCCAACTCAACCCGATCGACACATAATTGGGTTAGAATTCAAGATTTACATGGGTTGGGTTAGGTTGGGTTGGGGCAAAAACCGACCCAATCCAACCAAACCCACGCCCACCCCTAAATGCAACTATATGATATAACCATTTTAATATCTTTGTTGATAATAATTGGCATAGCATCTGCAGTTGTAACACATAATCCATTCCCTCCATAAAGATAAAAATATAATTTATGAATTTATTGATTAAAGTAAAATGCTAAGAATAACTAATAAAAGAAAATGAATAAAAAGATCAAATACGATAATATCTTGTATACCTTTTTGTGAATTATCTAATGATTCTACATCATCTAAATATTGACGAATCACTATTAGTTTATTGTTTATGCAACCAATTTTTAGGACAAATCACCACCTCAACTATATTTGCACTCAACGAATTTTAAAAGAATAAAAAATACGACTATTAGCTGGGAATACAAACTCGGAAACAATTATGAATATTTGAATAGTTAATACAACTTTAGCAATTTGGGGAATAATCTTGCACTTATTTACATTTAATTTCCACTAAAGTAATATATCGAAAGTCTCATTGATCAAATCTTGAAAACGGCTATTTAAGTAATATACCAAATCATCATATCAATTAACAATAAAATCTAAAAACTAAGTTAAAATGTAAATAATTAATTGACTCGATCAGAAAATTGAAACACAAATAAACAAAAAATGTCGTTCCCCAAAAATGTAAGGGAGCATAGCACAAATTAGAATAAAATAAAACAACTATCAATAAAATATAGCAAGCAACTAAAAAAGAAGAAGAAGAAATTTTGGATACATTGACTTGAAAATTTAATCGAAATTCAAGAAATTATGAAAAGAAATATGTGAATTTGAATTAAAATCTATATTTAATTGTCCACTCAATTGTAATGGTCGATTGATAAATATGATTCAGTATCAGTTGTTCAACACTTCACCCAATTTGAAAGTTTTGCATTCACAGTTGCGATGCTTTATGGATATTTGTGTATGAATTAATTAAATAATTGTACTGGATAATTGTTTATTCAGGTGTTGAGTTTAATTGGGTTATGTCTAATATGCATGTACCTTTTTAATTGGGATGTACTTAGTTTAATTGGGTGGATAAAATTGAAATGAATTTATTTACATTTTTTTTTTGTAAAAGGTTTGACTGTTTGAAATGGTTCGTAAATATTGAAACTTAAACTAAACCACTTCAAAACGGTTTGGTTTGATCCAAAATCAAAATGTTGACAGATCCACATAGATCAAAGCCAACGGTTTCAAAAAAGCTCTTTTGATTCGATTTGTAATTTGACGATGTCGTTGTTCAGCCCTAATAATAATTCTTTTTGTGGTAAAAGTTTTCCTCTTAAAAGTTTTATTTACAATAGTTGTCCCAAATAGACCATTATTTCTATTAGCCAAAATTTAGGAAAATGAAAATAGCTCTCTAAATACACATTATGGTACGGGTAGTCGAGTATAACATATTACTAAGGAGTTGGTTCTATGCATCGCGACTTGAAATATTCATAACTTCTCGCGCGTATTACCGAGGTTAGCTCATTTGCACTTGTAATTCAACTCTCTATAACATTTAAAAAAAAAAAAAAAAACAAATGATACAAGTATCTTGTTTGTAGAATTGAGAAGAAAAAGACATTTGTCTACAACATTAAAATAATCAATCGAATATTGATTAATACATAATCTATTGAGAATTTGCAAAATGTTCTTATGCTTGTAAATGAAATATCGTATTAAGGATAATCTTGCTTACCACTCTTCATATACGTCATCGCTTCTTCCTGCTTTCTTCTAAGATTCTGGATGGTTTCTCATTCAATTAGTTAAATCTATTCAAAATTCTAAACGAATTACGAGGTTGTTTGATCCCCACTTTTATTGAGAATGTGTTTTGTTAGCACAGCTGAATTAACCAACTAATTTCCATATAGCACACTCACGGCACACTCACGTTTTACTGAATCAGGTGCACCAGAATTCCACTCAGCTCTCCCTCTATTCCTAGTTGCTGGACCACCCTTAAATTATGGATCACCATTGATACCTTTTTCACTTGTACAACTTAGATTTAACATCTAGAATATTCTTTACTTGTATAAATTTCACCTCATCTTCATTTGTATTGTATTGAGCATTAAGCTGATTAATATATCTTTTTACAAAGTTTAATTTGGTATCAGAGCACCAATGGCAAACGCCAATAATGTTGGAACCAACAGTCAGCAGGCCCAATCAACTTCAGTAGCTAACATAGTGGTGTCTCCAATGCTAGGAGGTAACCATTTCACTCCGTTTGGTGTGACCCTCACTCAAACCCCTTCCATCAAACTCAACAGAGACAACTATCTCCTATGGAAGAACATGATTCTACCCATCATCAGAGGCCACAATCTAGAAGAGTTTTTACTGGGAACCAAAGTGTGTCCCTCTGAATTTACCAGCACTCAGATTACAGGAGAATCAGGGATTAGTATAGAGATAACATCTAATCCAGAATTCAGTAAGTGGAAATCCATCGATCAGCTACTCATGAGATGGCTCTATGCAACAATGACTCCTGATATTGTACTGAGAGTTATAGGATCTACAGACTCTCATAAACTATGGACTGCAATAAGTGATAGCTATGGCATTCAGAACAAATCGAGGATCACCTTTCTCATTGTGAACTGCAAAAAACCAGGAAAGATAACATGAGTATTGATCAATACTTGAGCAAGGTAAAACTCCTTGCCAGTAATCTTGAAGTTGCTGGGAAAGTCATACCACTCACAGATTTGGTGACTCAAATTTTGGCTGGCCTAGATGAAGAATATACACCCATTGTTGTCTAAATTAATAGCAGAGATTCTATATCTTGGGAATAACTTCAATCCACCCTCATAACTTATGAAAGCAGACTTGATCACATCAACATAATTAAGAATGAAATGGCAGGTATCAATCTTAGTCAATCATCTGCAAACTTCACTCAAAGGGCTCCAAACAATTACTATTCTGGCAGAAACTACAACTCCTTCAATGGTGGTAGATCATACACCAGTAACTTCAGAGGTGGTAGAAGAGGAGATAGATATAGAGGCAGATCAAACTTCAATCACCCACCTACGTGTCAAGTCTGTAGAAAGGTTGGGCATAAGGCTAATATCTGTAATTACAGATATGATGAGAGCTACAATGGATCCATTGCACCACATCAAAGCAACTTCAGAAACCACACTCCTTTAGCTTTTGTTGCCTCACTAGAAACACTAAATGATCCAGCATGGTTCGCTGATACAGGAGCCAGCAACCATGTCTCCTCAAGTGCAGAACATCTCAGTCAGGCCAGTAAGTACTCTGGTAAGGAAAGAATCATGGTTGGTAATGGAAGCAAACTCAATATTTCTCACATAGGCACATCCAAAATGCCAATCATGACTGATAAACATTTGCTTCTAGATGAATTGCTTCATGTTCTTGAAATAAGGAAAAATCTTATAAGTGTTTCACAGCTCACCGCTGATAATCACGTCTTTATGGAATTTCACTCTAACTATTGTTATGTTAAGGACAAATCAACAAGGAAAACGATGCTGCACGGAAGGCTTAAAAAAGGGTTGTACTACCTGGAACCTCCAAACATCTATCCTACATCACAGTCAAAGAATCCAAACTCATCATATCAGAATAATTCCTACAATTTAATGTTTTTAGTTGCGTTAAATAGAGTCAAGAATCACGAGTCAAATAGCTCCCTAATTAATGTTTGGCAAGAGACTTGGACACTCATCTAGTCAGGCGATGTCACAAGTTCTCAAAGATTGTAATCGAAACTTGAAAATAAATGAACACAAGTTTTTCTGTGATTCCTGTCAGTATGGAAAATCACATCTGTTGCCTTTCAACACATCTAGTTCACTTGCTAAAGATCCTCTTGAACTCATCCACACAGACGTATGGGGACAGTCACCTATCCTCTATACCTTTGGTTTCAAATTTTACATAGCCTTCATTGATGATTTTAGTCGACACACCGGATATATCCAATGAAAAACAAATCTGATTCTCTGAATATCTTCATTCAATTCCAAAAATTTGTTGAAAATAAGTTTGATAAAAGAATTAAAATCCTCCAATCTGATTGTGGAGGAGAATACATAAGTTTTGTTAATCATCTCTCACAATTAGGAATAAAGTTTAGACATCCTTGCCCACACACGTCACCTCAAAACGGAAGATTTGAAAGAAAACACCATCACATTGTAGAAACTGGTCTGACTTTACTTGCTCAAGCCAAAATGCCACTGAAATACTGGGTGGAAGCCTTCCAGGCTGCTACCTTTCTCATTAATAGAATGCCCTCACAAGTCCTTCAAATCCAATCCCCGTATCAGGTGCTGAACAATAAAAGGGCTGATTACACATTCCTTAAAGTATTTGGGTGTTCATGCTATCCTTGCCTAAGACCTTATCAAACGCATAAATTCATCTTCCACTCAGTCAAGTGTGTCTTCCTAGGCTATAGCTCATCTCACAAAGGCTACAAGTGCCTCAGTCCTACTGGCAAAACCTACATATCTAGACATGTTATCTTCAATGAATCTGAATTTCCATTTGAGTCAATCTTCCTTGCAAAAGATAAATCAAAGTCTCCTGAACAAACTGTCATATCCTACTCTCAGTCACAACTTTCATTTTTCACTCATTCCACAGAAAAAAGTTCAGCTGATGCCACCCTTTTTGAAGCTGCGCCATCAGCAGAGTTACCTCATGATGAGTTCAACATTACAACTGAAAGAGAAATCTCCAATGACCAACCTGAACCTGAGCAAAATGATGAATCAACTGATAATGAAAATATTGAAGTGAGAGATCAAAGCATTAGTGAAATGGAATTACCATCAGAACACAGTGATAGAAAATGTGAAACTGGGCACTCCATGATAACAAGAGCAAAGGCTAGTATCTTCAAACCTAAAGTCTTATCCAGTCAGGCAATCGAAGGTAAACTAAGTAGAATTGAACCTGAAAATCCTACTGAGGCCTGGATGGATGAAAACTGGAAGAAAGCAATGATTGATGAGTACAATGTACTGATCAGAAATAAGACATGGAGATTGGTACCCCCATCTCCATCCTACAACATAGTGGGAAACAAATGGGTGTTCAAGTTAAAACAAAATTCTGATGGATCATTTCAAAGGTTCAAAGCAAGGTTAGTTGCAAAGGGTTTTCACCAAACTCCAGGGATTGATTTCTATGAGACATTCAGTCCAGTATTGAAGACATCTACGCTGAAAATCATCCTCACTCTTGCAGTCTCAAAGGATTGAAAAATAAGGCAAGTAGATATCAACAATGCTTTCCTCAATGGTGATTTGGAGGAAACCGTCTATATGCATCAGTCAGAATGCTTTATTGATAAAACAAAGCCCAAACATGTCTGCAAACTTGATAAAGCCTTGTATGGACTCAAACAAGCACCAAGGGTTTGATATGACAAGCTGAAAAACACACTAACTGATTGGAAGTTTCAGCAATCAAGAGCAGACACTTCACTCTTCTACTTGAAAGGGATATAATTTTTATACTTTTTTATGTGGACGATATAATAATCACTGGCAACAATAGTGATCTACTGCAAAGCTTCATAAATAAACTCCACAGGCAATTTGCTCTCAAAGATATGGGCGAGCTTCATCATTTCCTAGGCATAGAAGTTCACAGGCATAGTGTAGGAATCCATCTGACTCTATCACAGTATATATGTGAGTTGCTCAAAAGATTTGATCTTCAGAACATCAAACTATGTCCTACGCCTAGTGCAGTTGGAAAAACAATGTCTAAAACCGAAGGTGAAGTCCTACAAAATCATTCAGTCTACAAGAGTGCTGTTGGAGGTCTCCAATATTTGTTACATACTAGGCCAGATATAACCTTTGCTGTCAATAAACTCAGTCAATTCCTACAGGAACCAACATCAGTACATTGGCAAGCATTGAAGAGAGTCTTAAGATATCTAAAAGGTACAATCAATCAAGGACTATGGATCAAAAGAAGCGATAAACTGATGATAATCGGCTACTCTGATGCAGACTGGGCATCGTGCCCTGATGATAAAAGATCAGTGGCATCCTACTGTATTTATCTAGGAGACAGCCTAGTATCTTGGTCGTCTAAGAAGCAACATGTTGTCACAAGATCTAGCACGGAAGCAGATTACAGAGCTCTTGCCTCTGCTGCTTCAGAAATAGCATGGATACAGTCGCTATTTAAGGAGCTCAAATTACAATCAACCTCAATTCCAATTATCTGGTACGACAACCTCAGTGCTGGAGCATTGACAGCTAATCCTGTGTTCCATGCTAGAACAAAGCACATTGAATTAGATGTTTACTTCATAAGGGATAAAATTCTTGCAAGAGAACTGGAAGTAAAATACATCCCTGCTATAAATCAGATTGCTGACTTGATGACTAAAGGTATATCACACTCAAGATTTGCTTACCTGAAAGATAAGCTTGGAGTGTCAATAACCCCTCCAGCTTGAAGGGGGATGTTAGCACATCTGAATTAACCAACTAAATTCCATATGGTACACTCACAACACACTCACGTTTTACTGGCACACTCACGTTTTACTGAATCAGGTGCACCAGAATTCCACTCAGCTCTCTCTCTCTCTCCTCCTAGTTGCTGGACCACCCTTAAATTATGGATCACCATTGATTCCTTTTTCACTTGTACAGTTTAGATTTAACATCTAGAATATTCTTTACTTGTATAAATTTCACCTCATCTTCATTTGTATTGTATTGAGCATTAAGCTGATTAATATATCTTTTTACAAAGTTTAACTTGTTTTATAATAGTGATTTTTGTGTGGTTAAAAGTAAGAAAAATTTTGAATTTACGTATAAAATTATTTTATTTAGAGAATGCTGTTAAAAAACATTTTCCCGGCATTCATCGAATGAATGGGTTATGTTGATCGTGTAATTGGGTTTTGTTTTCTTTCACTTCATCATTTGGTACTAAAGATGCGTTGAGATTCTTGTAGAAGTGCCACCAAGGAATCGACCTCACGTTTACAATGGAGCGATGGAGTCCGAAGTATGGAGACAATGCAAGTGTCACAACAAATCAACACACCAATTGTAACGATCCAAATTTTAGAATTTAAATCGCTACCAAATATTCAATTAAAACTTAACATGACAAATAATAATAATTTATGTAAAGATGGCTTACTCAAGATAAAATCTAATATTCTTTATTTGTAACAAGAAAAGAATAAAGATTTTTCTACATCTTATCTTATTCCTCTATGTTCGGAAAGATCAAATAAATATTTTATCTACAAATTAAGGATTTGGGAACACACATAATAAATTACAATAATCTCATGTTTGATTGTAACAAATTTCATAAAAAATGTCACATCTGAGAAAAACGAATTTCACTTTGATCGTTTGATTGCAACGTGGAAATGGAAACCGAATTCTAAGGTACAACTACTTTAATATGCATTTTCTTTATTTTCATGGAAAATGAATTCATATGGATTTGGTGGATTTTTATTTTCCAACTAACATGGAATTGAAATTCATTTCCACATTTGTCTATCAAACGGACCCTCAAATCTTTATTTGATTGAAACGTTGAAAATAGACTATTATGTTAAACATCATTATACATCAATAAACATATTTAAAAATCATATAATTCAGCACAAAATTTACTACGAACATGAAGAATCCATTTGATAGCACAAAAGAATTCACACTAAAGTCATCTCTATGCATAGGAACTTACAATCAAAATTGTTCCAATCTCTCGTGAACAATCACGATATGTCAACTCCAAAAAACCCACTTCCTGTACTAATTTCCAAAAACCATACTCAAGTGACAAATCATACATCATTTTATTAGTTTGACAAATAAAAATATAATATTAGTTTGACAAATAAAAATAATCAAATATAATATTTTTCAAATTCCTCAAACAAGAGAGGTCCATAACATAATGAAATTAAATTTATTGTAGAAAATAAAATTTTAGTCATGTTACAACGGATTTAATTTATTGAATCCAATGGATCCTAGTACAACAATTACACCTCATTTTCAGCCAACCAACGACTCATTCTAATCTTAAGAGGTAGGAAAAAATGATGAGCATATGAGAATACTCAATTGAATACGGGTAATTGAGCAATTCCGAATAAATTATCAATTCCTGTATCAAAATAATCATACCATCATATCATATCTTTAGAACAGGTAAAAGTTCATAATATATCATATATTTGGTACTGGATGACCATATTGTACCGTATCATATTTTTCATTAGCATAACATTTATCCACATAAAGAAATAAAATTAAATAGAACAAACTACTCGATGTATAATCCTACCTTGTTAGATTAGTTTTTTTAAAAGGCAAAAATCAAAATCATGTTCAAAAATCTTTATTTTCTACTTATGTTGTTGATGCAGGCGTATATGCGTATCTATATTTTCTAGGATAAATAATGAGAACTTTTGCACGGTATTTAGAGTGAAAAAGAAAAATAATTGACTTTTTGGTAGAATAAAATCAAAAGTGGCGTGTACTACGCAAAAAGTCTAGTCAAGAATATAGTCATCATTATCCCATTCAAAAAAAATAAAAATAAAAATAAAAAGTCCCACTTTATCTCTATCCAACCTACATGTGACAGCCAACTCCTTTTAAATTTAAAAAAATAATTTAACAAAAAACTAATTAATAACAACTTCCTTAAACGCAATATCTTGGATCTAACTTGTCCGAATTAAATTTCTTTTAGTCTAATATATATGATTAAATATGAGCTATCCAACGAGTTCAATATTGATATATTTATTATGCTATATCAATATCTATATATTTGACCCAAATAAAATTGAATTTAATACATATATCACTTTAGTCCTACAACTTTCTAAAATAATAAAAATATATATAGAACAATTAATTTTATTCCATAAAATTTTTTGAGGCTTTACACCAACACGATCTTAACTCTACAACACCAGATGTTAGGAATGGTATATCGTGGAATGAGGGTGGCCACATGGGGTACCATGCTGCGACAGATGTGCAGCTACATAACTATGGAGGAGAGTCCTTGCAACAAGTGATGCTAAAGCAAGGCAACTTGTTAGGTTTCCGTTGTAGTCATGGAAACAAGTTGTGACATGGACAGAGAACTATCAACTGATAGCCTAAGAATAACTAACCAAAATAGGCATGAATTGGATTTCAAAACTTTTTCGAATAATTGATTCAAATATAAACAAGTTGAGAATGAATAAGTCAACCAAACCAAATGCACAAGTACGAGAGCGATAAGTAAGGGAAAGATAGAGTGCAAATGATGTAAGAGGGAGGTTTGATCACAACCAATGATTATGTCCTTTGTTACCAAGCTCTCTGTCACGAGTAAGACATTTTTCACTAAATTTGATTGCCTTATAGCGCAATCTGACCCCTTACAACGCTTTCGGTGATTTACAAACAAGGAGCACCAATCCTTATACAATATTGAGTTTTTCGGAGCCTCAATATGATCCTACAAATTTATAGATGAATGGTTTTACAATTTGAAACTTCTCTCTTAATAAATGATATAAACAAATTAAGTACAAAAAGATAAATAGCTAACATTTTAATGAATATCAATGAATAAAGCTCAAGTGTTAGATGAGAAAATTTTGATGAAAAAGATGATTTTCAAAATTTGATTCAATCAATCAAAAGTTTTCAAAGTAAATGTTTGAAAAATTAAATAAGATGTAAGCTTAAAGAGTTTTGCTCAGATTTTTCTCACTTTAATACTCTTAAAGAGTATTGTAATGAATGCAAAAAGTAGAGATATTTATAGAGTTTAAAATGCCAAAAAATCTATAAGTTCTGATAACTTATCCCGTTACTCGTCTCTTGTCCGGATGACCAATATAGTCGTTTGGACAGTCAAAATCAAATGTCAAAATTTTCAAATTTTGGACAATTGGAAACTTCTGGTAGACCGCCTCCAGTTGACCACTTCTTCCGGTCGGTCAACCGCCCGACATTTTGGGCCTGTTTGATCCGATCCGAAGGTTTTAAAAGGTATGGACTTTTGGAATGTATTTTTAATTAACTTTTCGAGATAAAAAATAATTTTCAAGTTCAAATATCATTTTAAAAGCCATTTTTACATATGATCAAAACATTGTTTTAGAATAACTTTTGATACACAAAATTGTTTTTAATGTATAAAAAGATTTTGACCACAAGCATTTATTGCCAAATATCAAAATATTAATACATTTACACTTTATATAAGAAATCTAGTTTTTTTATCTTGATTTGAAGTTTGACTCTTAAATTCTTGAATGTGTGACTTCGATCTTGACATCCTTTATGAGTCCGATTTGTGATAATAATTTTGATCTTTTGATGACCATTGATCAATTTTTCATAGTATGCGTTGAAAAAATATAATCATTTGAATTCAGCATGTTAGTAAATAAGATTAACTTGTTTGCTATAATAAAAACTTTAAGGCTATAATCAATGATAGGGCAACATTTTTTTCCTTTTTAATTATGACAAATAAGATGATTTACAAAGTAATATTGAACAATAAATAAGGAATATAAATCTTAAATTTTGCATGTTCCCCCTATCTTTTACTAACTAATAGCTATTCATTCAAAGCACATGTTTATTAAGGCAAGCATTTTGATCATATCCATCTATCACATTCTCATCAAGCATATAATCTCATATATTTTTCTCATTTTGTCATAAATAAAAAAAAAAATATAGCATTTAAGATTAAAACACAACCATAGGAAACAACAAAAGATTTCCCTTTAAGTTAACACATGAAACCTAATCAATTAACAATAAATTCAAAATATAAGATATCACATACATAAGCATGTCAAAGCATGAGTTCACGGAAGTTAAAGATATAAACAAGTTAGATCAACATAAAGACTAAAATACATGTGCATAAAGTCATATCTAAGACTCCGAAGGAGGTAGTGGTGGGAGAAGTACATCGAACCGAGCATAAAAGGCATTTTGTTGAGCTTGAAGCACCATGTGTTTTGCATTGAGAGCTTCTTGTTGAACGTTGAACGCATTTTGTTGAGAGAGCACTTGGTGAAGTAATCCCACTACCCATCAATTGTAAAGGTGAGTGAATCAATGCGTCCATTTAGAAGATTGTAGCGATCCTCGATGAAAGTAAAATCGTCGGTAGGTAGATGAGCACTCGATCCCGGGATATCATGAGGAGGACTGGGAACCTGTGGTACGTCGACGTCATGATCATTACCGATGTCTTCTTCATCTCATTCGAAGGGTAAAGTCGAAGGTCTTGAGTCCGGATCAAATCCCTTAGTATGGGCCACCAATTGCCCATTATCCTTGATAATTTCATGCGTTTAAGAGTATGAGCGTTGTTAATGTTGGTGGGACGGAGTGAAACGAAGACCTCGCCATTTAAAGTAATTTCAAAGTGTTTTAAAAATTTTGGTAAGAAGCATGCCAAAGGGTAAGACCTTGATGCGAGTGGCGTAATGAACGATTTTCATGTGGCCAAACACAATTGTTGGAAAATCTACTTTTCACCCGACTAAAAATGAGTCAAGAAGAAATACGTTGACATGAGTAACTTTGTCAAGGTGACCTTTTCTAGGGAGGATAACGAGGGCAATGATATTGTCCAAAACTTTACAAGGTAAAGTGAGTTGGTTTGAGCTAAGTTTTATCGGATGTTCAAAATTTTTCCTGGTCACTCTACGACGTGCAATGATAGGATTATAATCTTCAAAGGTTGGGTGAGCCATGTGATAAAAAATTTGATTCTCACATTCTTCGAGCTCAAGGAGAAAACATAAAAAGGCTTTGGTAATTATAATCATCTTGCCTTTGAGAAAATAAGAAATGTTACTCGTATGAGGTGTATAAACCATATTTTTGTAAAAATATTTCATAAGCTTAGGGTATACATTTTCTTCCATAGATGCAATCGAGACCCAACCCATGCCTATAAAGAATTCTTCAACATGAAATGCAGGTGCTTGAATAGTAAAATTCGCAAAATTGACGGTCTTACCTATAAGGATTGGTGATTTATCAAAAGGAATTTTCAAGTCCTCGGGTTTGTCCTCCGATGAGGGAGTTGCAACCTCTCCCTCCTTGGTTTCTTTTTCGGCATTTTGACCCTTAGCATGATGAAGATATGTAGAAAAATGTGGAAGAAAAGTCTAGGGCGCTGCTGGCTGTCAAAGATAGAGAAATAAAAGTTGTGGCGAAAGAAAATTGGGGTTTTTAAGAGCTTTGAAGTGAAAAAGTTGGGTTTTTGAAATCTTGTTGAGACTTTGAAGATGAATGGTGGATATAGTGAACTTGGAAGTAGATCTATGGTGAAGAAGAATAAAAGTGAGAGAAATGGATGAAAAATGAGGGTTTGAAGCTGTTAAAAACGTAAAAATCCAAAATGTCGGTCGATCACCTGCACCATCTGGTCGACTGGACACCCCTTTTTTGTGTTTTGTTTTAAAGGATTCTGGTTTCTCAGTTGACCACTTTCGATCAACCGGACATCGCTAACCCTTTTTTTAACACCATACTAAACTAAATATATAATAAATTGTGAACAATACCAAAAAAACTAAGAACACATAGTATGAATTCAATTTAGCCACGCACGCCGAATTCATCAATAATGTCCAAACCTCTTTGAATATGTGAGAATCGATCAAGTACTAGAGGTTTAATGAAAATATCGAGCAATTGATTTTTCGTATTTATAAATTTCAATACAATATCTCCTTTTTGTACATGATCTCTTAGAAAGTGATGTCTAATCTCAATGTGCTTCGTTCGAGAGTGTAAGATAGGATTTCTTGGTAAATTTATGGCACTAATGTTACCACACATGATAGGTATATGATCAAATGATAAGTGATAATCACTAAGGGTTTGTTTCATCCATAATGCTTGTGTACAATTACTAGCTGCCGAAATATATTCGACTTTGACGATAGATAATGCAATGAAATTTTGTTTTTTACTAAATCATGACACAAGTGCAAAGCCTAGAAAATAACATATTCCGCTAGTACTTTTGCGATCAATGGTACGACTGGTCCAATCGACATCCGAATAGCAAGTCAATGTATCTGCCCTTTGAATACCAAATGCCTAAGGTTTAGTGTCACTAAGACATTTAAAAATTATTTTTATGCCATTAAGGTGTGATTCTTTAGGATTTGATTGAAATCTGGCACATAAACACACACTAAACATAATATCAGGTCTACTTGCTATTAAGTAAATAATGGATTTGATCATACCTCGATATTTAGTTACATCAACGGAAATACATTGATAATTTTTGTCCATTTTATGGATGTGCTTATTTGAGTGTTCACTGGCTTCAAATCTTCTATTTCAAACATTTTGAGCATGTCCAATATATACTTATATTGACTAATGAATATTCCATCGTTAGTTTGTCTAATTTGGAGTCCAGTAAAGAATTCGAGTTCTCTCATCATGCTCATTTTGAACTCCTTGCTCATACATTTAGAAAATTCTTCATATAGAGAAATATTAGTTGCATAAAAAATAATATCATCAACATAGATTTGAACGATAATCATATCATTTTTTTTTATAAAGAGGGTAGTATCCGCTTTCCCTATTGAAAAATCGTTTGAAAGTAGAATTTTGAATATTTCATACTAGCTTTAGGAATTTCTTTTAAACCGTAAAAAGCTTTTCTAAATTTAAAAACATAATCCGAATACTTTTGACCTTTAAAATCGGGGGATTGCTTTACAAAAAACTTCCTCTTGAATATAGTCATTTAGAAATATACTTTTAACATCCATTTGATAAAAAGTAGATTTTTTATGGTAAGCAAATGTAAGAAGCGTGCGAATGAGTTCTAATCTAGCAACCGGTGCAAAAATTTCCTCAAAATCGATGTCTTTTTCTCGTTTGTAATATTGAGCCACTAATTTAGCCTTGTTATGTGTAGATATCTCATTTTCATCTCGTTTATTTCTAAAAACTCATTTTGTACCGATGATGCTTTGATTATTTGATTTAGAGACTAAATCCCAAATATGATTTCTTTCAAATTGATTGAGTTCTTCTTGCGTAGCTAGTGTTCGCGAAAATAAGTTCGCTTTATAAATCACCGCAAGTGTACGGTTCGTTGACAAGTAATAAAGTGGAAATTGTAAAATTTCGAGTATTGTTCCTACGAGGATTGATTTAACTTGAATTCTATTATTGCGACCTTAACCGAATCTATTAAACTCAATATGATTATTTTTGTGTCTTTATGATGAAACTATAACGAATATGTAAATTAAACTAAAATTTCGATCTAAATGCAAAAGTAATGGTTGAATGCAAAAGTTGAAGAAATTAATGAATGAAAAAGCGTACTAGGATCCCGAATCACCAAGCAAAATTCACTCTTAACCCATATTTCACAATTTGACAACACGATGAATCGTTTGAAGAATCAATGTTTCTAACCTATCCAACAATCTCTTTCGAGTAGAATTGAACATATTCTATTATATCATTTGACTATATTTCTATGACAAATGCAATATATAAGAATGTATGTAGTTTTGTAAACACTTAGAGATTCACGTAATGTATATCGGTATATTTCTATCATCTATGAACAAAACGATGATTTATACTTTGTTGAGTTTATTTCCTTTCTTTCGAATACATAAAATAAACCACCTAAACTCACACAATTATCGTGCACTATAATCATGGAGACAAAAAAGTGTATATAAATCATTCAATAACCATCAAACGTGTTTAAATGTCAAATTGCAAAATAGAAATTAAAAGATCACAATGCGAGGTTCATCGTTCACCTAGTACATAAAAAGTCTAGCCTAACATAGAGAAAATAAAATAACAAGAAAAGTAATAAAAAGAAAACATCACCAAAGAATTAGAAGTTAAAGTTTGAATCTTGGATCTTGAAGTGAAACCCTTGTTCTTGCCCCTTCTCCTTGCTCTTCCATGGTGTTTTCTTCCTAAAAATGCATCCCCCCTAGTTCTGGACGAGTTTAGGGTTAAATAGGGTTTCAAGATATCATTCCATAAGTGGTTGGATTGAAAAATGAAACTTAAAATTTTCTCGTACAGAACACACCTTGCGATCGCAAGGAGTATCCCCATGCGATCGCAAGGAACAACTAATTTGCCAGAAAAAAGGTCCTGTTGAAGTCTGGGCGATCGCATGGTTTACCCTCCGGACTGTCTTTGGTATTTTGATCATATCTTTCTCTCCCGATATCCGATTGAGGTGATTTAAAATGAGTTAGAAAGATTACTTAAAGCCCTACAAATATTCCAGAATATCAATCTTCAAATTCGAACATCTTCTATGTCAAAAATGGGTCTTAAACTAAGACTGACAATTCAAAACATAACTTTTTTCGGCTGGAAGTTGATTTGTGATAGTGCTTCAACTCTATTTCATATATTTGGCTTCTTTCCTCATCCAATTGATGCCCAACACTCTCAAATCTTCATCGTGAGATCGACAAAAATTTTCAGTATTTGCAATTGAGTCCTTGAACTTCCGTTTTCCTCCATTTTGGTCTTTTTCGCTCGTTTTCGCATACATTTCATTTCATCCATCAATGTAGTCCTACAAACACAATTTCTATAGAATTAAGCCATATTCAAGCATTTATGTCAACAATCAATCATATTTTGTGTTATAATTAAGTGCGCAAAACGCACTTATCAGCTAGAATTCAAAATTCATCAAACTCAATTTCTTTGAAATTTTTTGGTTCAATTTGCGAAATGAAAGTACAAATATTAAGATGATTTCTAGTAAAAGCTATAGTAGTAATACATTTGGATGGATCACCAATAATAAATTATTTTGGGTGAGAATGGGCAAACCTTTATTCTTTCAGTAGAGTAGAGTCATTTGGTACTTCGAAAGGTTTTATTTTACTTTGTTGAATGCTTACTTCTTCTTTGTATTCATTTTTCGATCTTCCTTTTTTTGATTTTGAATATTCATTTGTTTGAAAGGAATTTCTAGCTCTACACCATTGGCAATACATTTCTCTTGATCAAGAGAATTAGTTTCCATCCAAAGTAACATGCATATATCTTCAACGACTATAGTTCTTTTGTTCAAAAATCTATAAGTTTTGCTAGTCAATAAATATTTTAGAAAGATTCCAATATTGAATTTTGAATCAAATTTTTTCAAATTTTCTTTTGTGTTCAAAATAATGTATTTGCAACCAAATACTTTGAAATAACCAATATTTGAAATTCTACTTTTCCAAAACTCATAGGACGTTTTGTTTTCTTTTGACTAACTAAAACTCTATTAACAATGTAGCAAGTAGTGTTAATGGCATCGGCTCAAAAGTATTTTGGCAAGCTATTTTAATTAAGCATGGTTCTAGTCATTTCTTGTAATGTGTGATTCTTCCTTTTTACTACACTATTTTGTTGAGAAGTTATATGAACTAGAAAATTATGTTCATATCCATTTTCATTATAAAAATTATCAAAAACGATATTATCAATTTCTCCACTATCATCACTTCTAATAGTTGTAATTGAGTATTCTTTTTCATTTTGAATCTTTATACAAAAATGTTTAAATACATTCAAAACTTCATCTTTTAAATTTTATACACTTATTTGGGGTCTAAAATAACAATATTTGATAGTTCTTTTCACAAAATATATACTAAATTGTTGTATTTTAAGTTATATATGTACAACTCAATGGTTGGATGAGGAATGTAAAGAAAGAAGCGAAAAATGGTGAAAATGACAAAATTCAAAGTTTGAGGATCAAATTGCAAATTCAATAGTTGATTTGGACCACAAGATGATGCTTTGAAGATTTCTAGGAGACAATTGGGTGGAATTAGAACTCAAAAAGGAATAGAATATTATCACAATCAATGTCCAATCGCACATGTTATATTCCAGATTTTTAGTTAGAAATTGAGACCCATTTTTGGTATAGTAAACATCCGAATTGAGAAATTTATATTTCTATAAAGGTTGTAGCCCTTTAAGTTATCTTTCCAAAACATTTTAAATTGCTTCAATCGGATATCATACGAGAAAGTTATAGCCAAAATAAAGATTGTTGTGCAGAGACAAAAAATCTGCGCGCGAATGCAACTTTCCTTATCCGATTAGAACTCTTTTGGAAGTCAATTTGGACGTGATTTTCCACCAATTTTCGACTGTTACAAATATATAATAGCAGAATACATATTGGAAAACTCTCATGTACGTATTATACTCCATTATTCATCAATTATTATCATAAAAGGAGGAAAATTCATAGTTTTTGTGAGAGAATTGATGGAGATTTGTAAGAATTCATTCAAGTGAAGATTCAAACCTAATTTTTGGACAAAGAAGAGAAGGCGCAAGTGGAGATTCATCAAGAAACCATTGAAGAGATTTAAGATTTCAAGATTCATCTTCATGTTCTCAATTTATCAATAATCCGGGTTATATCTTTTCACTTATATATGATTTCTTGTAATTTCAATATGTTAGGCTAGATTTTTACATTGCTAAAGATATAGATGAACCCTTGTTTTGAAACTTTTAGTATTAATTAATTATTGACGTTAATTTGTTAGAATGCGTGGATATTTATTATGATTTAGTTTGCTTTTTAATTAATTGGCCACTAGTTGAATTGTTTGTGGATTTTATTGTCATCAAGAGAGGTAATAGAATCGTTAGCACATAGTAATAAATATTGTGAGGTTCGATAGATGATATATATACCTCTATGATTTGCATGGTTCATAATGATGTTCTAGTTTGTTAATGCATTTATCATGTTCGTATTTTTCATCGAGAGATAGGAAGGTCGCATGATGGGAATAGATTTAATTGCTATCGAGAGAGGCTTTTAAATAAATTTAGAACTTCATGATAACAAATTGTCAATTTAATTATTAAATTAAAAATGGATGAACAAGGAAGATTCTAGATTTTAGAAATACATCTCAAAAACTTGATAAACTCTTACTTGATTTATAGTACGTGATAAATTAGACATAGATTTATTACAAATTACTATTGCTATTCGATTAAGGGTATTATTAACTATAATTAATCGCACCGAGCCGAAGCTCAGGCCGGTCCTTTGTCCAGTATTAAAAAAAAATAAATATATAAATTTTGAATTCCAAAATAAAAGCTGCCTGCTCTACAAAATTAGCTGCGTGCAGGCAGCTAAAGAGCTACCTGCACGCAGATTTTGGTGTTGCATGCACGCAACAACAAATTTAAATTTGAATTGAATTATCTTGTCAAAAATTTGAATTTGTAAATTAATTATAGTTAAAATGGATATATTTTTTTGTCTATAAATACGAAATTTTTTTTACGAATTCATATCAATCTATCTCAGATTTCAGTATTATACTCTCAAATTTTTTTACACAATATTCAGTATTTTACTCTCCAATTTCTTTTACTATATTTTTCAATATTCTTTATTATAATACTTACACATAGATTTTACTAGTGATGAGATTAATCCGTTTAGAGGTAGTTGGAGTACTCCATTGGGGTACGATGAATCTCAAAATATTCAAATTGATTTGGAAGATATCGAATAGGAGGAAGTAGTCGAGGTTAAAAGGTCGAAAAAAGAGTCTGTGGATTGTTGACAACATATGACTCGTAAAAAAGTTGGGGTTTAAAGTGGAGTTGATATTTCGAAAGCATGTTGCAATTATTGTGGTAAAAAACTTAGTTGGAGGTCTAGTTCGAGCACATCGCATTTAAATAGACACATATTAAGAAGTTGCAAAGCGAAACCAGTCGGTCTTAACCCGAAATAGACCGAACTAACATTTACCGATTCCGGTTCTACTCTTTTCACTTTTGTATATTCACATGAAAGATTTCGTGAAGGAATGACTACATACGTGGCTGCAGTAGAGATGCCGCTAACGATGATCAAGTCAGCGCACTTTACTCGTCTTGTGCAGAATTATCTCCAACCAAGGTATCATTCTTGTTGTAGAAATACTCTTCGTTCTGATACTATAAAATTATATAACAAAAGAAAACAAACTGCTATTGTTGCTATAAAATTATATCATTTACCTCTGATTTATGGATCAGTGTTAATAAAAAAAGTTATATTGCTGCTACAGCTCATTACATTGATCACCTATGGATTATGCATAAAAGAATTATTGCATTCAGATGTGCAGAATATCCTCATAATGCGACTAACATATACATGATTTTAAAAGATAATACAAGAATATGGTGTGCAAGAAATAATTCGAAATTTTACTTTTGATAATACTAGTGTAAATAAAGTTGTTGTCGAAAAATTTATTAATGATTTGAACCCTACATTTGAAGGTTTATTTTTTCATCAACGTTGTGTATGTCACATTATTAATTTGATTGTAAAAGATGGATTAGAACATATAAAATCACCGTTAGATAAAATTAGGCAAGCAATTAATTTTATTACTATATCACCAGTAAGAAAGCAAGCATTTAACAGTTTATGTGCAGAGTATGTCTTAGAAGAGAAATCATTTGTCACTGATGTATCACATAGATGGAACTCTACATATCTTATGTTACACTCGTGTGAAAATTATGATAAAGTTATTTCAATGTATTATAATAGTAGGCATACATATGGACCCGAACATAATTTGGAAGATTGGGAATGGAATCTTGCATTTGTCGTTAAAACATTTTTAAAACCTTTTTTCGAAGCCTCAAAGGAATGTAGCGGTGTTTATTACCATACATCTTCACTTGTTTTACAACACTTTTTCTATTTTGCACAAGCATTTCAAAAACATAGGAATTTTCCAATATTTGTTGATATAATTTATTCTATGGAGTCAAAATTTCGTAAATATTGGGAAGAGATACCCTCATTATTTTTATTAGCTTCAGTGATGGACCCTCGACTTAATTTAACTGGCACAAAAGCTACTATAAAGGGAATTTCAAATTTCATGAATATACAATTATCACATGTGCATATAGAATTAATGTTATGTGAAATGTATAACTATTAAGCTAAAAAAGAAGGTCACTGTAGTTCTACTTCTCAAAGTTCTTTTTCAAGAAACACATTCAACAAATGCAGATAATATATGGAGTTATTTAGAGACGAATACTAGTGTTCTCTCATTTAGTTCTAGTTCGTCAATATCTAGAGCAATAGATGTCAGTAGTACAAATCTTGAAATTCCCTCCGAGTTAGCTAAGTATATGTGCGTGGACGTTCGTAGTATGTTACAACCACAAGAATTACAGGAATTTAGTCTTTTATCATGGTGAGGTGTAACGAAATGCAGTATTCAATTGTATCAAAAATTGCTCGCGATCTACTAACACCGTCGGTGTCTACAGTAGCATCGGATGATGCATTTAGTTTAGGTGGTCGAGTTTTATGTGACGGACGATCAAGACTAAAGAAGATATATTTGAGGCTTTAATATGTTTGGAGGAGTGGGAATGTGCGGAATTACGTCTTTAAGAACAAGTTGATAGTATAATGACCGATGAGTTACAGCAGATTAAAGTATAAGATATTGTAATTTTTTAAAATGTTTAATTTAAAATACGTAATTTTTAATTTTTTTTGTTTCAAGAAAAATTGTATACGAAATATTTTATTCGTGTACAATTTTAACCCCATCTACAATAATTGTAGCCAGTCCCAAGCCCGGATAAAGGAGGAGGGTTTTTAACTTTTATAATTTCTTTAATTTATAACACGCATAAAATGTACAATTTTTTTTTTTAAAATGTAGATTTTACAAAAAAAAAAAAAAAACCCTGAGCCTGCTCAACCCGCTAAGGCTCGAGTCGAGCCTCATATTTTTTGGCCGGGCCTGGCTCGGCCCAAAAAAGCTGGGCTCAACCCAAGCTTTTTTTTCCCGGCTCGGGTTCAGCTCGACTTGTTGACATAGCTACACACCATAGAGGGCTGTAAATTGGGTACCACATGTTGTCCTTTACATATTGCAAAGTTTCCTCCTACATTCGGCATAATTAAACCACAGATCAGACAGCAATACAGTTATGAAATATTATATTTAGTTGTATTGAGTACTCTTGAAATTCATAAGGTTTGGAATGCCATGAAAGGTTACTAGATATAATTTTTTTCCCTTTATCAAGGCCAAGATTTGTCTAAACAGACCTTCGACGTGTGTGACAGTTCTTTGGATCCCACTTGGCCGTACCCTTCAGTCACTTCTTCTACAATAGCTGTCCTCAAAACGGAAGCCCCAAATTCAGCTGTAATATCCCGAATACTGACCATAGGCAGACCATATGTTAGTAGAATTCATAAAGCAAAATGGTCGTCAAAGGAGTATACAAATTTAACAACAATTTTTACAAATCAGAAGACAATGAGCTGTTTTCCTCATTCATTAAAAGATGATAACTATACGTCTCAGCATCTGAAATTGACACTTTTATGAAGCCTCATCAGTCAGCTAAGCCGAGTCTTACCTATTGATAGATGTATACAAGACACCTCTTCGAATTTCTTCATCTGTCATATAAGATGCAAGACTGAACAAACAAACAAAACCACATTAGCAAGCTATCTTGCAATTGCATGAAGATATAATCTGTGTTAAGAGCAAGGAATAAAAAGTCCTCTAGATCTTTTGAATAAGTAGCATGGAACATCATTACAAAGGTTGTAGGCACAGAATTTTATAACTAACCACTCAGCAGCTGCTTGCAACATTCTATCAGTGATAATATGAGCACCAGAGAGAAGAGCTCTTAAGCCAATCCTAAATAAGCGAAAACATAATTTCAGAGGCTAGTTGACGTAAGTTTCTAATTTCTGAAAGTACTTGTAGGAACTATTACATACCCGGGAAAGAGGTACATGTTATTTGCTTGATTCACATGGCCTATTTTTCCATTCCCTGTCCACAAATGTTATGCAATTGGTACTCATCATAAAAATAAATAAGAATGTGCAATCGCACAGCAATGCAATGGTAGTGTATAATTCACGAAACTAAAATTCTCATGGATAAAAATATTGAATACGGTTCAATCGAATTAACACACTAACTAGAAATCTAATCTGTATAATTCACGAAACTAAAATTCTTATGGATTTCTTTGCGTCCAGCAAAAGAAAGTGTAAAGAAATTACCTTGCCCTTCATGAAAGTGATGAGGCGGGAGAGAGAAAGCGGGGCCTTATTGACCTTGCTCATAAATAGCCTATTCAACACCACTGCATTGAACTTGCTTCCAGTTCTCCTCAACAGAAATCGATACAACTACCGTGTCACACATTTTGTGATTTCAGCACGAAAAATTTAGTAGTAAAATAAATAAGAAGGATAAAAATAACATTCACAAGGAGTTTGAGGTATATCCGAGGGGCCGTGTGCTTGGTCTTCTTGTTCTTATCTCCAGCGACCAAATCAATACCCTAAATCGAAATTAAAATTAAAAAATGAGAACTAAAATGCAGAATGAGAAATAAAGGCGAGGAGAAAGAGATGCAGATTGTGTAGCTAAGAGTGGAATACCATGGCTGCTGCTCCTGCTGGAATTGGAATCCGTTTGACGAGATAAATGGGATCTAGGGTTTTGCACTGATTTTGTGTCATGTTGTTATAAAAAGGTTGTGTTAGCCCAAGAATAATTAACCGAGAGGGTGGTGAATTGGTTTTTGAAACTTTTTCATTAATTACTCAATATTCTAATATAGTGAATACGCAAATAATCTAAACACAAGTAAATGCGTAAATAGAACAATACAAATTAGTGCGAAGTAAATGCGTTAAGTAAAAGAGATAGAGAATGCAAACGATATGTTATGGAGGTTCAATTCTAAGCAATGATCTACGTCCCCCCGTTACTAAGCTCTCCGTCATGAGCAATGTCAAATGCACTATAATGGTAACTTACAAACAAGGAGTACATATCATTAAGTGATTTACAACGAGGAGCACTTATCCTTAGGTGACTTACAACAAGGAGCAACTATCCTTAACAACAATCGAGTTCTCACAAGGCTCTCGAAACCACCAAAGTATAAATGATAATTTTATAATTGAAAGAACTCTCTTGACAAATGATATAATCAAGTCAAGTGTTTAGAGAGTTTAGGAAAACACTTCAATAAATAGCAAACGTTTAAGCTCAAGTGTTTTATGTTGCAAAACTTTGATGAATGATAACTAATGCAATAGTGACGATCAATGTGCCAACGTTTTCAACCAATGAATCTCTCTTCACAAATAATACAAAGTTAAGTATAGAGAGAGATTTGCACTTAAATAAGTGTTGGCAAAAAAAAGGCTTTAGTCAAGAATGAGAGAATAGATGAGATGAAAGCTTCTTTGCTCAAGTGGAATTTTTGATGAAATAGATGAATATTAAGTTTTCAAACAAACAAAAGATTCTTATAATAAATGATTTGGACAAAAGTTTAAGTAAACTCAATGATTTCTCAATATGAAGACTCTCAAAAATCTCTTGTAATTTGTGTTTTTAGAATGGAAAAGAGAGATATATTTATAGAGCAAAACAGTGAAGTGCGGGGACTTTCGGTTGATAGGTTTCGGTCGATCGAAGTCCCAATATAGCCGTTGTAAAATATTCCAACCATTAGAGTTTCGGCAGACCAATTCAAATTTTCGGTTGAGTACCTTTCGGTCGACCGAAATGAGCAGATTTTGGTTTTAAAAGATTTAAGTTACAAATTCCATTTTCCAAAATCAATTTCATTTCGAGAAGTTTTTATGCAAGTGATGAGATGTATAAAAATAAATTTGAGCTTTATACTTGCTAAATATTGACAAGTTATACCTTTACACATAATTTTGAAGATTCAATAAAATTATTTTCTAAGCTTCTATTCTTCAAAAGTCTTGGTTTCTTCGGATCACTTCCGAGTGATTTGCAACGGATGACGATTTGAGTCCTTTGAATGATTGAGACAATTTATACATGAAAAACTCAAGAAACGAACTTTGTTAGAAATACAAGAGTGTTTGTTATAATCAAAACAAGAGGAGTTATATTGAATCATATGTCAACAGGTTGGTTATGGGCTTTGATTAGGTTGCCAAATTGATAAAAAATTAGGGTAATTAGTAATGGCCAAAGAAGGAAAAATAATAATTTTTTTGCATTTTTTACGGCATGCACGAAAAATAATATTTTTTTTTCATTTTTTACGACGTGCACAAATGCACGCCGTAAATAATGTAGTTTGGTTTTTTACAGCATGCACAAATGCAAGCAGTAAATAATCTAGTTTCAAGAAAGAAAGGGCATGCCTACAATACACGCCGTAAACATTTTTAATTGAAGAAGATGAATGATTACCAATGTTTCCAATTCAAATGATTTCCTTTTGCGTTATCCCCAAATGTGATATGGCCTCCATATTTCTTTTTGAAGTTTGATAGAAATATTCTATCTTTGGTTATGTGCTTTGAGTATCCACTATCTAAAAAGCATTTGCTCTTTATTTTTTTTGGTACCTACAAAAATAATTTAATTTTTTTATCTTTGATACCCATACAAGTTTGGGTTCGTGGTAATTAGTTTTAGTGGACTCTTGAATCCACTTGTTTTTACTTTCAAAATGTAACCTATTTTTGGCTAGACAATTAAAAGCAATATATCCTTTTTTATTGCAAAATTTACATGTAGTGTTTGGAAGAGAGGAGTTTGATACTTTGACAAATAAATTTTTGAAAGATTTTTATTTCAAGAATGGTTTATATCAAATTCCTTCTTTGTCAAAACATACTTCTGATCACAAAACTAATATCAAAGTTCTTCTTACCTTGAGTAAATTTGTAAATAATTTTAGTTAAATCTTCAACATTTTCTTTAATCAAAGAATCATAATCAACATTTTCCTTTTTGAGTTTCTAAAATTTTCTTTATTTCATTTTTCAACAAGTAGTGTTTCTTTTCAAGAATGGAGTGATTTAAAGCAAATTTCTCAATAATTTCATCATATGAGGTAGATAAATCATCATATGAACATTTTGCAATAGGATTTACCTCATCTTCAATTGCCATGAAGCAAATGTTGGCGACTTTTTTCTTGACTATCATTTTCATTGCGTTCATCATCGTCGTTTTAATCCCATGCAGCTTGGAGTACCTTTTTCTTGATATTCATTTTCTTGTTTGGACACCCGGTTCTCTTGTGAATGGGCTTGTCACAATCATAGAAAATTACTTTCTTACTTCTTTCTTCACCAATTTCCTCTTTCTTTTGGAATCTTCGATTATTTCGAAAATCTCTCTATTTTTTTTTACAAGAACTAAATCATTGAACTCATCATCACTCATATTTTCACTTGTGGTTCATTTTTCAATCACCAATTTTAAAGCAATTTGGCACTTAGGAGGCTACTTTGATTCTTCTTTTCTTTTCCTCTTTTTCTCTTTAGTTTTGGCGTTGTTGAGCTCATAAATCATCAAGATTCAATAAAGTTCTTCCAATGAATATGAGTTAGTATCTTTGGTATTCTCTATCAACATCTTTAATGAACTCCATTCTTCTAATAATGACCTAAGCATTTTTCTTACAAGTCCACCATTAGTAAATTTACGATCAAAACCTTTGATGTCATTAACAATATCGGTGAAGCGAGTAATCATGTTAACAGTAGGTTCATCTTATTTCATAAAAAAGTTTTCAAATTCTTTAATCAAAAGATTAATTTTGATTTTCTTTACTTTACTAGTGCCAACATGAATAACTTCTAATGCATGCCAAATATCGTGTGCGGAATCGTATGTGGTAATACGGTTAAATTCATTTATATCTAAAGCACACTAAAATAGATTTTTGGTTATAGCATTTAAAGATAATATTATTTTATCATCTTCGTCACACTTCTCTCTGGGTTTTGGAAGGGTTTGATCGGGTTTTTCACCAATTTTAATAATCATTGTAGATACACAAGAACAATATTCAATAATTTTTCAAATATTATAATCTATTAATTGAATGTAAATCATCATCCTAGTTTTCCAAAATTATAGTATGTGTCATAAAAGAAGGGATGAAGATTTTTAAAATGCCTCTCAAAATTTTGAAATTGTAGTTAGCCATTATTCAAGATTTGAAATCTTTAATTTTAAAATTGAGAACATTGCGCTGATACCAATTGATAGTCCAAGAATAAATAACTAAGAGGAAGTGAATTGACTTTCAAAACTTTTTCGAAAAATTGATTTAAATTTAAACAAGTTGAGAATGAATAAGTCAATCAAACAAGATAAACAAGTACGAAAGCGATAAGTAAAAGGGAAGCGAGAGTGTAAACGAAATAATTGTGGAGCTTCGATACCAACCAATGATCTGCGTCCTCCATTACCAAGCTCTTCATCACGAGCAAGGGCTTTTCACTAAATTTGATTGACTTATGGCACAACTCAACCCCTTATAACGTTTTCGGCGACTTACAAACAAGGAGTGTCAATCTTTATACAATATTGAGCTTTTCAGGACCTCAATATGACTCACAAATTTAAAAAGGAATGATTTTACAATTTCAAACTTCTCTCTTAATAAATGATATAAACAAATTAAGTATAAAAAGAGGAATATGCTAACACTTTAATGAATAACAATGAATGATGCTCAAGTGTTAGATGAGAAAACTTTGATGAAAAAGATAAGTTTCAAAAGCTGATTCAATCAATAAAAATTTTTCAAAGTAAATGTTTGAAGAATTGAATAAGATGTAAGCTCAAAAAGTTTTGCTCAAATATTTCTCACTTTAATACTTTTAAAGAAATTTGTAATGAATGCAAGAAGTAGATGTATTTATAGAGTTCAAAATGTCAAAAAATCTGTAAGTTCACATGACTCGTTCGATTGATCGCATCTTGTCCTGATGACCAATATAGTTTGTACAGTAAAAATCAGAGGTTGGAATAGTCAAATTTTAGACAGTTTGAAATTTTTCGTTGACCAGTCCGTTTCGATCTTTTTAAGTTTTGGTCCCGTTTGATCTGATTCGAAAGTTTTGAAAGGCATGGACTTTTGGAAAAAAAAATTAACAACTTTTCAAGATAAAAGATATTTTTCAAATTCAAATATTATTTTAAAAGTCATTTTTATATATGATCAAAACATTGTATTAGAATAACTTTCGATGCACAAAATTGTTTTTAATTCATAGAAGGATGTTGAGTTTAAGCATTCATTTTCAAATATCAAAGTATTAGTACTTTACACTTTATCTAAGAAATCTAGTCTTTGATTTTGCTTCGAAATTTGACTCTTAAGCTTTTGAATGTTCGACTTCGATCTTGACCTCCTTCATGAGTCCAATTTGTGATGATAGCTTTTATCTTTTGACGACCATCGATAAATTTTTCATAGTATATTTTGAAAAACTATAATCACTTGAATTCAATTTTTTAGTGAATAAAATTAACTTGTTTGTTATAATCAAAACCTTAAAGTAATAATCAACAGTAGATCAATGCCAACAGGCTAGGACAAAGAACAACGGGCAAATTATGATAAAAGAGCCATGGTGAAAGGTGCTACATACGAAAATGAAAAAACATTGTATGTCAATAGTACCTGCACATTGGACAAATATGTTAGAGGCACAAACATAGCTTCAGGAAGGGGGTGCAATGATCATATGGACATCAACACTCAAGTCAAATAGTAGACAAAATATTTACGTGTGGTAGAAACACGAAAAATGGGAAATATAAACATTGAGTTTAGCTGAGAATGAGATTCTAGATATGATAAAAATGTTGAGTATTTATAGGCAAATAAGCAATGGCTTTGACTTGTGGCTTTATCCCAAATGACTTACATGTCAAAGCTCATTGATATCACCATCGTAAGCACCTTACATTTCACACCTTATCCTAGACGGATTGGCAAGGTTTTGTGTTCAAACCGCATTTGCAAAAATGTCCATCAATTTTTTTGTACTTTGCTGATTGTGTTAGAGATTGCAACTTTTCCAGGGCATTAGGGGTAGAGCCTCAACTGCCTCGAACATAATAGGTCTATTTGGTGTGGTTATGAGTAGTGGCGGATCCAGCATCCAAGTCCAGCCTGGGCGGACTTTGACCAGTCAATGTCAACAATCAACGAACATAAAAGCGAGGTCGTTATATTTTGTAATTAATAAGTTTTCTTAACCAGCCAAATATTACACAATTTTAACCACATATTTATACAAAAAAGGTAGGCAAACGAAAATTGATTCAAAATACGAACACATATAGACAACAATAAGCATATACAAGAAGAAAGAAAAAAGGGATCCGGTTTGATCATCCTAGCACAGGCTGTTCAATTTCTTTATTTCACACTTATCTTGCCACGAATAGCCCAAATATTTCAATGCAAAATTCCATATTTATGCATACATTCCATATAGTAATCATTAATCATTTTAACTGGAGAACTACTCAAAAGTAAGAAAATGAAATAATGAGTTCAATATTGGGATATAGAAACTAAAAGTAAAAAGGAACAAACCAGTTATGAAATGTGCTTTGATATGGATAATGGTGGATTCCATGGAGTCTTTTCTTGGCTCTTGACATGAATAATACCATGAATTCTCAACTTTACCACTTCAATTTTACTCTGTGTTGTGGTGCCCATATAAATAATGATTAATTACTTGCTAACATAAAGAAAAAAATTAATTACCAAATACCAATTCCAATTTCCAAACCCTAAATCCAATTCCAAATTCAATTCAATACCAAATCCTACAATTCACAAATCATACCTGAAAGTTGAAACAAACTGAAAACTATCATGATTTCATAACTCATAAATAGATAATAACAAAAAAAAAAAAACGATGTGCAGTCGGGCAGAAATGAAAAAACTCATGGGCTCACGACGTTCGTTCGCAAATCGCACTTCGCAGCCGTTCACACTGGCACCGGATGTGGCAGAACTCGCGGCAGGATGATGAAGGCAGCAAGAATCGCGAAAGCTGAGATGCTGAAGGTGAAGTCGTGAAGAGGAAATAGTGAATGAAATGAATTTGTGGTCCAAACATTTTCATTTAATTGAGGAAAAAGGGATGGGCTCGTGGGCTGGACCATATATAATAAGTATTGGATTATTGGGGCAAAGAACAAAACATAAAAAAAAGAAAAGAAAAAGAAACAGCCCAACAGAGGACTGAAGAAGAACCAGAAGACACCCGGCGGAAGGGAAGAAGAATCAGTTACCAGCGCCGTCTGTCGCCTCCCAAAAACTCTTCCGGCGGAGCCCAATATGGGCGGCAAACCACCAGGTCGAGTGCTGGGTCTAGCACTGGTTATGGGTCAGGAGATCCTCGACGCCTGAAAGGGAAAGATTTTGATATATTGATTTATATCAATGTTATAAAATTAGGATAATTAACTGATTATTGATATTTGGTAATAGATAGCTGACCACAATACATATTGTTTTCTTAAATTTTTAATAGTTATATTTTAATTTTAAGGTTAAAATTGTGATTTATCAATCTAATTTCTTAAGAATTATTTATATATTTCTTAAATGGTCCAATTTGATTTCAAATTAATGTTTAAATTCTGGATTTTCCTATTTGACGATTTTGATCTCTTGAACAAAAATCCCCCCCCCCCCCTCTTTTTTTGATTTATTTCATCTATTCATGACCGAAGTAGGTGAGAATACACGTTACACTACGATTTTGAATCAGAAGAGAGATTTCAAGAAATGAAAGATATATTCACTTTATTAATAACCGAGCCGAATCTGATGTATAATAAGGGATTTTTCCTTTTTCTATTGATTCCTACGAATTAAATTGAATCAAAAACAATTCTTGATTTCTTACGCAATCTAATGAAAGTAAATATCCAATGAAATGGGCTAGAACGTTGAAATTCCATATAAATCTAGCACTCTATTAGCGTTGGAAGAACCAAAGCTTTAGGGGGTGTTTGGTGGTAATTAAAATTAGATTTTTAGTAGATTGTGATAAAAAATTTTAAATGTGTGGTTGAAAAGCCGTGTGACCCATGAAAGTGTGATTAATATTGATTATTTGACTTTGATTTACATTAAAATCTGATTTTAATCCGAAACGAACGGGCCTAAAAATATATATATATAAAAAAAATCATTTTCGTGCTAAAATAGAAAATAGATTAAAAAAAAAAGGATGGGGTACTTATAAAAATACCCTTAAAATGACAGATGTTTTGAAAAATCATATGAAAAGTTTTTATGAAGTAAAAAATACTGTGTAAAATGAAAAAGTGACACAATATCATGACACAAACTCAAAAAAAAAAGTGACAAATATCAAAATAGCACCATCCATTTGGGTAGCACCAGTAATCATGTTCTTAAAATAATCACCACGTTCAGACCAATCCACATGCTGATTATGTTAGGAAAATATAACATATTATTTCATTTTTTTATCTTCTTAAAAAGTGACAAAAACTTAAAAGATGACAAAAAACTAAAAAAAGTGACAAAATTCAAAAAAGTAATAAATTTTAAAAAAGTGACGAATTCAAAAAAGTGGCACAAATTAAAAGAAGTTATACATATTTAAAAAGTGACAGACAATAAAAAAAGTGACACACTCAGAAAGTCATAAAATTCAAAAAAAAAAGTGACAAACTCAAAGAAGTGATGAATTTTTTTTATTTTTTTTAAAAGTGACACAAATTAAAAAAAAAAAGTGACAATCTTTTGATGAAATTCACGAGCTTCCTTCTCCTGTAACAATTGGAGTCGAATTTTTCCGTGCAAGAACATTGGGCGGCTCTCAATATCCTTCTCCTCTTCGATCTCCTCTTCTTCATCAATTCCATTCTCAGGAATCAATCCTTCGTCAGTCACCTGACCACCTCGAATGCCAGCACGAGTCCTCTTGAAAACTTTCAGTTTTAAATTCGATTTCTTGTCACAACCAATCCAAGAATCACATAATAAATAGCTTCCTCCTTTTTTTAAAAATTTTAATCATTACAAGAAATGCATAAATATATACCTCGCCGATTTCCTGTCCGGCAGGCCCGCTGGCGGAGGGGCAACATCGTTGAACACGGTGCTTTCGGAGATAATATATGCACACAGATTCATACACACATCAATCTATACCCACAACAATCTATGCATATATGCACACAGACAGAGCGGCGAAAATTTCATCAATTGATTTTGTTCTATAACATATATTGATTTCTAATCAATAAGGCAAACAATTTTCACTTAAACTATAAATTTCCAACATAGAGGAAACATAGCCCATGGATTTCATCTGAATGTCTACATGACACTACCACATTTATTCATATAGATATCGTTTTCATTGTCATAATCAGACTCTGTATGCCTTAATAGTCTAATTCTCAACTCCTCAAACTCAGAGTAACAAACTCCCAATTAATCCAAACAAAATTAGGAATTTCATTTCCTCAACGTGTTAGTATCAAAACTATAATTGGTAAAGAGATACTGGTAATACTCAAGTAAAACTAGTTTTGCAAACATCAGGGTATAAGAAATCATTCACCAAGTAATTTATTGAAGTAAAATCTTCACATAACTTATTGTTTTAACTTATTATCACTTTTTATCAGTATTTAACAAAATCTTTATATAAATGTAAGCAACATGCCCTAGCATATTGAATCAAGTGTACAGAAGCATCATAAATAATGACAACAATCATCAACAACAACTAAATTTATTTCACTCATGCAGTGAAAAATGTTGGCTACCTTAGGTTTATAAGATGTTGATGAAAATCTATTTTCTTCTTTGAAAATGGTTCTTCATCAATAATTATTTTCCTCTTCAACCCACTTTCTCCAACTATTATAGAAATATGAGTCTGAGTCTGAGTCAGGTGTCAGAATCAGTGTCGAAGTGAATAAGTCAAAATCGGACTCAATTTTTTGGATTTTGATTGGAACAGGTTAGTCTTTCAGTTATTTGGGGGGTTTTTTTAGGGTAGATGTTTAAGATCCCCACGAAATGAAAATGAGAAGAGTGAAGATGAACGGAGACGGAGGAAGACGTCGACGAAATCAACGAAAAATGGTCGGAAACGCAGATTTCAGGTTGAGGTTTCTCGGAGATGGAGGAAATCGACTCTGAATAGGGACCATTTCTAAGGATAAGGAATGGGGATGAGGAATGGGTTTCTGTCGGGTTAATTTATGTTGAATGAGTTTTAGTTAATAGTTTAGGATTAGGACGTAATTTTTACTTGATTAAAATGTTTAATTAGTTTAAAATGTATTAATCAAAATACTTATTTTTATGGGGGTACTTACAAAAATACCTTTAAAATTAGGGATGTTTTGAAAAATCATATGAAAGATTTTTAGGAAGTAGAAAATATTGTGTAAAATGAAAATGTGAGACAATGTCACTTTTTTCTTATAAAAATTGTCACATTTTTACTTTTTTATAAAAAAAGTGACAAAACTAAAACAAAAGTGACACACACTCTCTAAAAGTTATACAAACTCAAAAAAGTGATACAAGCTCGAAAAAAGTGACAAATATCAAAATAGCACCATCCGTTTGTGCAGCACCAGTAATCATGTTTTAAAATAATCACCACGTTCAGGTCAATCCACATGTTGATTATGTTAGGAAAATATAATATATTTTTTTTATTTTTTTATCTTCTTTAAAAGTGACAAAACTTAAAAGTTGACAAAAAACTAAAAAAAGTGACAAAATTAAAAAAGTGACAAATTTTAAAGAAGTGACGAATTCAAAAAGTAGTACAAATTAAAAGAAGTTATACAGATTAAAAAAGTGACAGATAATAAAAAAAGTGACACATTCAAAAAGTGACAAATTCAAAAAAGAGATGAATTTATTTTTATTTTTTTTAAAAAGTGACAATCTTTTGACGAATTCACGGGCTTCCTCCTTCTGTAACAATTGGAGTTGAATTTTTCCTTGCAAGAACATTAGGCCGGCTCTCAATATCCCCCTCTTCTTCATCAATTCCATCCTCAGGAATCAATCATTCGTCAGTCACCTGACCACCTCGAATGCCAGCACAAGTCCTCTTGAAAACTTTCAGTTTTAAGTTCGATTTCCAGTCACAACCAATCCAAGAATCACATAATAAATAGCTTCCTCCTTTTTTTTTTTTTTACTTTAATCATTACAAGAAATGCATAAAAGTCGATGGCTACCACTTTCTGAATACAGACCAAGTTTCATAACATCCATAACACAAAATGAATTGATACCCTTAAGTTCAGTCTTACATTCGAACCAAATAATTAATTCGTGGATGCAATGTTTTCTTTATGTCAATTACGTAGTGAGCTATAAAAAACACATCTTCAATGGCATCCTCAATCCCGAGATTCAAAGAACTCAAACCTTCTCCGTTTCCATCCTTTTCATCGTTCTTCACAAAATGTTTCGAGTTTTTCCTACACAATCTCAACTGATCTTCCAAAAGACACTTCTCGAGTGAATGACTTAGCAAGAGCCACTTCAATGATCGAATCACTTCTTGATCGTGGAGCTGCTTCTTTTCAGCCAAATTATGGTACCGATTAGCTTCCATTTCGATCACGCTCCTCTCGTTCTGAAGTCACAAAATCATAGCCATTGCTTCCTCTGCTGTAGTGGCAGAAGATACCCTTTCTTTCTCAAGTTCTACATAAGCTGCATTTGCTGTCTTCCTCTCAATTTTTACAGTTTCCTCAATTCTGTAATATCAAATTCTTCAACTTTATCAGTAAACTCTTTTACATCATTATCATCATCATCATCATCATCATCATCATCATCATCATCATCATCATCATTCTTGATTATAATCTGTAATTTTTTTACATTATCAACAGTCCTCGACCCACATTTGCAATTTGAACTGAAATTCTCATCAAAATCATTTTTTGAAGAAGACCTATCTAATTTTCCTCTAAAATCACTAAGAAAATCGAACCAAACTGCTAAAGAACCAAGAAAGTTTGAGTTCTTTGAATCTCGTGACCGCATCAAACTCCCCTCCGAACTACATAGTGATAATGTCCTTCACGAAAGCCTCTGACACCGTTGTCATCACCATGCCCACAGCGGCTGAGGCTGTTTTATCACCGTTGGGTGGGGAGGATGGCGTCTCTTTGGAAGTTTCTAGAATCAGGAATTTGATCTGGGTTTTGGAAGTTTAGAACATATTAATTATAATTACGTGATTAAATGTATTAATTAATTAATAGCGTATTATTCAAATTTCTTAATTTTTAGGGGTAGTGGGCCTAATTTCCCCTATTTTTATAGGGGGAAAATTCATAAGTCAGGGATTATCTTTCACGAAATCAAAAATTAGGCCCCAAAGTTTAAATTTACAAAATTCAGGTTTTTCCATGAATTAATTAATTATATTTTACAATTAATCTATTAAATTAAATATTTAACTGTAATATAATATTTATATAATTGACCCACCCCACCCCACCGACCCACTCCACCCCACCACCACCACCACTGCTCCGGCTACCGTCGACAGTTCTCCGGCCACGCTTAATTCCGGCGACTATTTTTCGATGACCGTTGACCGCTACTTCATTTCGGTAACTGCTCCGATTTCTAGGTCACAAATATAATTAAAAATTTAATTTTTGGTCACAACTTATCAAATTAATTGGTCACAGATTATTTTAAGGTCACAATTGAAAAAATTAATAGGTCACAGATTTTTAATTGGTCACAGATTAAGAAAATTTGTTGGTCACGGATTATATTTTGAGTCACGGATTAACAAATTTTAGGGTCACAGTTAAATAGTTAACCACAAAAAACTATATAGTTGGTCACATACACCCAAACACCCGTCTCCCAATCCCACTACACAATAAAAATTTGGTCACATATCGATATAGTTGGTCACACACACCCAAACACTCCCTCCCCATCCCCTAATCCCAAAACACCACCAACTACTTGGTCACATATCACAACCAAAAAATCGTTGCACCACCACTACGACAACCACGCAACCTCCAACACCTCGACAACCATCTCTATTTCTATCTATACCACCAGCCCGACCACCACCTCACCATTTTCATTTTCAAAAAACCATCACAATGTGCAAATCACTAACAACTAGATCTGAGAAAGAAGAAAAACCCAAAATCACAACAAATCAAAAACCCAAGATCTGTCAAAATCACAACAAGATCTGCCAAAACCCAAGAAATGCAACGCAGCAGCGTTACTGACGCTGGCAATGACGCTGCTGCCAGAAGCTGTCATTGCGACACAAAGAACGACGTCATTGCTTGTGACGCCAGCACGACGCCGACTGACGGCACTGCGACGCATCGCCACAGCAGCGAAGGGGAAAGGGGATGGGGGATGGAAAGAGGAAGAGGCGGCTGGCGCCGGGTGAGAGAGGGGAGAGAAATGAAATGGATTAGGGTTTTGATTGAGTTTTAGTTAAAATAAATTTGGTGGGGTAGGTAGTAGGGTAGATATTTAGATTAATTTAATTTAAAATATTATTATTAATATTAATTGTAAAATTAAAACCTGATTTTTGATTAAATAAAGTCAAAATCTGATTTTTAAAAAGGTCAAACTTAATACCCGATTTTATGTAATTACCACTTTTTATCAATGTTTTGAAAACCGGACCGGACCGGCCGGTTCAACCGGGAAAACCGGGAACCGGTCCAAAATCCGGTCCGATTTGTTTTTAAAAACCTGTAGTTCAAAACCCGTCCAGGAACCCGCCAAACCGACCGGTTTAGGCGAAAACCGTGACCCGGTACAGGGTTTATAAAACCCGTGAAGAACAGTGAAAACCCTTTCAAACTTTCAATTCAATTCGAAGTCTTCGTCTCTCTCCTCTTCAGGGTATCGCTTCTATCAATCAAAGGTATTTCTTCCAAATTTCTCTACCTTGTTCTTGATTCCATATTCTAAATCTTGTTCTTCCATTAATGAACTTCTAAAGCAGGTTTTTATTGCTTCTAAACAGTGTTCTTCTTGATTTTTAGTAAACACCTTGATTTTCATTGTGTTCTTCTTCTTCTTTTTTTATTCGAAAAATAATATACAAATCATTACTCAATCTCGTGTTTCTAGCTCTTTGGGCATGTCGGCCGACTCTCACGTGACCACTCCCCCAATTGGTTCTGTGATTTAAGATCTCTCTGATGGTTAGACGGGGGAGAACACCTTTACAATTGTTGTAGGTTCTGTTTTTAATTTTTAATATTTTATAGTTCATACTTACAAAAGTTGGTAACTGTTACCCAATAATTCTGTTTTCAAAACATTGTGGTAACTACTGACTAACCAATAATTAGGTGAATTAAACACCTTGAAAACGTGAACCAGAATTTTCATATTTTGTAGGTAATAACAGTTTTCATATTTGATTAGGAATATGTTTTCTTATTTAATGAAGGAACTTGAGTTTTGTTCTTTTTTCCCCTGCCTTACTTGGTTTGTTGCTCTGAGAATGTTACTGGTAATTGTACTCTGTCTAACTATGGTTCTTTTAATTTCTTTTCCTTAGGATGGACGGAAATACTCAATCTTTGGAAAGACAATATATAGGTTCCACACCTAGCCGTGCAAAGACTGATCCTGCGTGGGAACACTTCTCTTCTAGTCGTGATATTGATGGTAAAGTTCGTTACACATGTCTTTATTGCAAAAATAGCTTTAAAGGTGGGGGAATTAATAGAATGAAATACCATCTTGCTGGAATTAAAGGTCAAATATCTCAATGTAAGAAAGTTCCTTTTGATGTTCGATTTAAATTTCAAGGAGTTCTTAAGGATATATCTCAAAAGAAACAAGATGCTAAAGAGGCTCATGATTGTGCTTTTGGGGATAATTATGTAGATTTAGAAATTGGAGGAGAGGAAATAGAAGAGGACATGTATTTTTTAATATGTTCCTTTATCTAACTACTTCTCATGAATAACCTGATAGACTTTATTATAAGAAGAGATCTTATGATCCAGTTGATTATGAGTGTATTGACAAGACAGACTTTTGGATAGAGGAAGAAGTACCACCTCAAGATCTTGAGTATGAAGAATTAGATAATGTTATAGATGAAGAAGATGCACTTCCAAATGTTAATGATCATGAAAGCGATGCTTATGTTCAAGGTTTGTAAGTTTAACAATCTTAACTCATTATTTTTTTATTTGATTATATTAGTCATGTATCTTTATCTAATATATTTATTCTTATGTTTGTGTTTTAGATGACAATGGAAATAATGACGAACTTCATAATCCAGAGATTGGTGATTTAGATGCATTGGATGTTATTCTTCGTTTTGGTGGTTCAAATGACCGTGGAAGTGATCAAGGATTAAAGCTTATAGATGAAAACGATGAAGAAGAAATTTAACTATTTAATCATTTATATTTAGTGGACTTTTTGAATTCAATTATTACATAGGCATTTTTTTTATTGGTGGTAGATGATGCAAAACTAGCAAGTTTGAAATTTTAACTATTCAAGTTTTCATGTTGTTGACATTATTCACCTTTTGGATTAATTATTCATTTATTTTTTAATTTTTTAAATATTTTCGGTTCGACCCTTTGACCCTTGACCCTTTTTAATTTCCGGGTCGATGCCCGGTCCGGTTTTCAAAACATTGCTTTTTATAGGGGACCTGGCCTAATTTTCCTAAAAAGGATTGGGTCGTGAAAAAACAAACTAGATGGGCTTGAGTCTAAACGAAAAGCCCACGAAACAATGGAACTGTCATCTGTATCTGTGCCCTAATATAGATTGATATAAAAGAATACCCTACCTTCTAAAACTTCCTCTACACCGTAACCCTAAAAATCGCAGCCGCAATTTCTCGGACTCCGAAGGTAAATCATCCATTTTTGTTAGATTTTTCCTCTTATGTTCTCTCCAATTCTCTTGATGTTTTGTCCAATTTTTATGTGTTCATAGTTGTAATCATTTCCTTTTTCTTCATAAAAAATTATTTTTCAGTAAATCAGAATTGTTGAAGGAAAATGACGTTCGGAGAACTCGCTTGCACCTATGCTTGCCTGATTCTTCATGATGATGGCATCCCCGTCACCGTAAATTTTCTTCCAACGCTATATATTCGTGTATAATCGTCAGCGTATGAATAGTGGTTTTTGTTTATGAATTTTAGTTGTTTCTTTTTGTTTTTGGATTTTAGGCGGAGAAAATTTCGACACTGGTTAAGGCTGCTAACGTGTCAGTGGAATCTTACTGGGCAAGCCTTTTTGCTAAGCTCTGTGAGAAGAGGAACATTGAGGACCTTATCACGAACGTTGGAGCTGGTGGTGGTGGTGCTGCGGTAGCAGTTGCTGCTCCTGCCGGTGGCGCTGGTGCTGCTGCCGCCGCTGCTGCCCCGGCCGTTGAGGAGAAGAAGGTATTGGATTTACTTCATTTATATATTTATCCGGTTGTTCACGATATGATACTTGTATTCTATTACATAATAATTTTCGATTTTAATACTTTAAACATTAACTTTTAGATTAATAAATTAAAAATGTGCTTTTGAATAATTATTTTCCAGGAGGAGCCCAAGGAGGAGAGCGACGACGATATGGGTTTCAGTTTGTTTGATTAGAAGAAGCTATCTTGAGTACGTTTGTAGTTTTATTTTCGAGTTTTGTTAACTCATTATAGTTGTTTTGTTACGTTTTGAAAGATTATTATGTTCATGAAATGGTGGCCCGTCCAAATTTCTTAAGACATTGAGCAGCAATTGAATTTTGGCTAACTTGGTTTCTCTAAGATTTGTTACTTTTGGTCGTTAATATTGATGTCGGAATTTGCAAATCCAATCTGGTAGCTTTTTTCCTATTATCTTTGATTCTTGATGCCAATCATTGATTCTCTGAAATATTCGGCACTGAGATGAATTTGTTTCTTGATTCTGACCACTGTAGCCACTGTTAATTAAGGGCATGGTTTTTCATTTTTTTTAATTTCTTACTTGATTTAATGAGATGATTTAAGCCTGTTACATTCAATTACAAGCTCTTCCTTGTCTCATTTTTGTGGGATGGGAATGCTGCTTTCATATTATTCATTGATGAATATGATTGTAATATCGTTCTTGTTAGTCGGGATTATGTTTAGGTTTTATACCTTAAATGAGATTCACCTGCAAGTTTCCCTTGATATTGCACCTAAGCAGATTTTGGGTCGTTTTATAGATTCTTAGAACTAAAGAACTTTTAAATGTATGAATTTCCGGTGTTCAAATGGTTTTGATTTTTATGGAATTCTCTAGTTTAGTAGGCTTTATGTGGAAGATATAAATGCCAATATTCACAATTTCTCCCTTTGCATCCATATGGAATTTTGTAGACTTTCTAGTGGAAAAACCTGTTTAACACGGAGGAATTCTTCTCATTGTGTTCTTCCTTGTCATCTGGTAATAAACTTTTATCTTTTATGTATTGCCAGATGGTTTTCCACGTGCTACTTGAGTTTATGGTTAAAATCTCTGTGACTAGGGTTCTGAGTTATTTTATTTTCTTGTTGATAGAATGTTTCGCGAGTAATTTCATTATTTTTCTTGTACCTTTTTTTATTATCTTATGGGAGAAATGTTTGCAAATTTTGAAATTCACCAAGCGTGTTAGGCTGCATTAAAACAAGAGAAATCAACAGAAGCAAGAAGAATTTTTAAATTATTTGAAATTCTTTGGAAAGTAGCTATATATATTTGCTAGGTTTTTATGATGCGTTCCCAAATTTATGATAATGCTTTCCCAAATTGTGTATAAATTCGTTGTTTATTTCTATTACGTTACAATTTTTGAACTTTTAATTTTACCAAATATTTACGTAATGTCCCAAGTCGTTGACACCTTTTCTTATCAATTGTGGTTCTTCCTAGTCAAATCTGTGAGTGGATCAAAACAAAGCAGCCATTTAAGAACGAACTCACTGCTTTCATCTACCCAAAATGTAAAGCAAAGCAAAATTAATGATAATGCTACAATTAGTTAATTTTAAAATTATTTTATTCTCTAATCTATTTTACTAGACAAGTAATTAAAGTATTTGTTTGATTAAATAAGAAGCAATACAGAAATTAATATTGAATAGAAGATATGATTTGAGACACTTCCATTGCGTGGATTTTGTGGCATCTCACAGTAGGTGGCTCGAGGAGTTGAGTCAAAACTCAAAGCTTGGAGCTCGGTTCGAGCAAAAATGGGTTGGATTTGTTTTGGCCCTAGCCGAGAAAAAGCTTGGCCAAAAAATTGAGACTTGGCCTGATCTTTTGGCTCGGGCCTTGATGGTTGAGTTTTTTTTTTTTTTTTCCTTTTTGTGACAAATCTAATTTTTATAAAAATTTAAAATTTGTACAATTTATACGTATTATAGAGTCAATAAAAGTTACAACCCTCCTTTATCTGAGTTTGGGATTGGTTATAATTATTGTAGGTGGAGTTAAAATTGTACACGGATAAAATATTTCGTTTACAAATTTTCTTAAAACAAATATTAAAAATTACATATTTTTTTTGAAATTAATCAATTTAAAAACTTACAATATCTTATAATTGGATCTGCTGCAACATTTCAATTATTATACTGTCAACTTGTTATTGATGACGTAATTACGCACATTCCAAGTCCTTCAAGCATATTAAAATCTCAAATATATCTTCTTTTAGTCTTGATCGTTCGTATTGATAAAACTCGACCACCTAAACTAAATGCAGTTTCTGATGTTATTGTAGACACCGAAAGTATTAGTAGATCACGAGCAATTTTTGATACAATTGGATATTGTCTTTCGTTACACTTCCACCATGATAAACGACTAAATTCTTGTAATTCTTTTTGTTGTAACATATTATGAATGTCAATGCATATATACCTAGCTAATTTAGAGAGAATTTCAAGATTTGTATGCATATATCCTTTTATACATAACTAGTTATTTGCTTTGCACGGGCTGAGTTATTTTGAAAGTAATATTAGTGTGTTAAATGTGTTGAATTATCATGAATTACATTTTGAACAAATATTTGTTGGAAATAATTTTCAACCATCCATCTCTTAATAAATGAATGTGCAATAAAAAAGCAAATAGATGTAGAGAAGTTCAACTGGATCAAAATAGTAAGATGTAAAACCATAGCTAGATAGATGAAGCTAAAATTAAAGATTGACACGTTTAATAAGCGATATGTATACTACAATAAGGTTAATATATTTCAATCTAATATAAAATTAGATATGTCAAATTCAACATATCATGTACGTTAGAATTTATTATACTAACACAAATTATAGTACCTTAAGACACTTTATTTACGAGAATGAGATGAAGCATATTTTCCAAACCAAACAACTATATTATTCCAATAGAATATAAGGAAATCTCATCTTACAATTTAATTGAGGCATCATTTCGCTATATTTTAGCTTCTTATAAATAATTGTAGGACATAAAGACTGAGTAATTGTCTACTTACCTTTCTAAAATTCTCAAGAACCTCTTTATTGACTTTACATACATCTGCACAAAGCTGGACTCCAGTTAATAACACTCCACGGTGCCTTTCTTTAAGCAAATCAGTAGCAGCATTAACAAAGTTTTCTACCAGGTCCAGTACTTTCTTTATTATCCTTATAGAGTATAATGCTGTCTACAATACACATGAAGTATTGTTAATATAGGCAGTGAGACAAGTTCTGGATCTTTGGAGACTAATTTTTTTCTAGAAAAATATAGTGAAAATAGTCCATCAGGTGCACTACCTTCTTTTTTTTTGTTTTTTGTATTATAGTTTTATCATGATTTAAAAACTGAGCTGATTTTCCCACCAAAAGAAAGTATTGTTGTGGACATACTCCTTTTACCAGTACAAACGAGAAAGAAAAAAAATAAGAGAACACTTCATTGGATGTTAACAAAAGATTATAGGACTTGATCCAAAGCATGAAACGTGATATTGTTAAGAAAATAATAACGAACGAAATGAAACTCATACCTGGGAATGTTGAGCTCCAACAACAGCATTAGCACCATTTGAACGTTAGAAAACAATAGGCAATGATATCTGACCGGCTGACATATAATTTGATTTTGCAGCAGAATTAATAATGTGGTCGACGGCTTGGAAAACCAATAAGTTATCGATCCCCGACGGGGATCGATCTGCCCGGTCAGGTCGCGGGGGTCGAGTGGGCAGTGCCCCTCGTAGGGGCTCGGGGGCAACGCCCCCGAAAGCTATTTTGATTTTTATGTATGTATTGCATTGAATATTTTCTAATTTTTCTGAGTTAAATTATTAATAAATGAAATTTTGATTCTAGGTACGTATGGAATGAAATTATATTTATATTTTTTGTAAAATGTAAATGAGTAGATTTTTTGGTCAAAAAATAAGAAAAAAAAAATGTCGCGGAGCTTCTCCCCGTGCGCGCACGGGGAGAAACAAACTCCCGTGCACGCGCGGGGAGTTCAGTTCTCCCCGTGCGCGCACGAGGAGATCGTTTCGGATTTTTTTTTTTTTTTTATATTTAATACTGGGCAAAACAGAATAGTTCCAACTAAATATTCATGCAATTACAACACTTTCTTATTCCAATTATTCTCGAAAATCTGCAGAGTTAACTGAGGCCAAGAATAACGACAAAAGAAGAATTCATTTCTATTTTAGATGATTTATGTATTTAGTACCTTAGTTGGCTTCCTATAAGCACATGGAAATTAATATGAGCAGAAAGGTGTTAGTCTCATGATCAAGAAATTATTATGCAATAGTTAAATACATTTAATTGGAGATATGTCAAACAGAACATCACAAAAGGCTTTATTTTACAATTGAAACGTAGAATCTCATGTACACAATGATGCAGGAAAAAGAAAACTAACCTTGACAATTGTTTTTCCACTTCACACCGATACTGAGACCAAGCGAGAGGAAGCCAAATAATTTATTTGTTGTTTGAAATCAAAATATATAATAACAGAAAGAGGAAGTCGGTTTGCAGAACTTAGGTCTGCAAATTTTTTGGAAAAATTGCCAAAAAAAGGACATGAAAAAGCAAAAAAAAAAAAAAGAACAACAAGAAGCAAGAATATACCTTTAATATCACGTTAATCTGTAAATATGTCGAAGATTATAAGGTTTAATTTTGGAATATTTGAAAGGAATTATTTTGTGACGTTGCCGTAGTAAAACAGGAAGAGGGAATAAGGAGAAAGAAATGGGATATGTTGAAGACAATACAGCCAAATGCAAATATCCAATAAAACCACCGCCTTTGACCGCCTACATTTTTTACCAATCGGTTTCAAAAGGGAACTTATTATGGAAGGAATTGGGGTATGTTGAAGACAATACAGCCAAATGCAAATATCAAATACAACCACCGCTTTTGACCACCTACATTTTTCACCAATCAGTTTTAAAAGGGAACTTATTATGGAAGGGAATGAGATATGTTGAAAACAATAGAAGCCAAATGTAAATATCCAATAAAACCACCGCCTTTGACCGCCTACATTTTTCACCAATTGATTGATTCTGCCTTTTCTCCTTTCTCCCATTTTTTTTGTTTCTTATCAGTTTAAAGAGGGATAAAACTGGAAAAGAAAATACGTCCTGAATGAATAGTAACTGAAGGATTGCCTCTTTTAATAGAAGAGGGATACATAAGTGATCAATATAATAAGCTGTAGCAGCAATATAATCTTTTTTTATTAACACTGGTCCATAAATCAGAGGTAAACGATATAACACACTTTCAATAGCAGTTTGTTTTCTTCTGATATATAATCTTATACTATTCGAACGAAGAGTATTTCCACAGTAAGAAGTATACTTGGATTGAAGATAATTTTACACAAGCCGAGTAAAGTGTATTGACTGTATCATTGTAAGCGACATCTCTACTGCTCCCACGTATGTAGTCATTCATTCACGAAGTCTTTCCTGTGAATATAAAAAAGTGGAAAGAGTAGAACTAGAACCGTTAAACACTAGTTCGGTCTATTTTGGGTTAAGACAGACCGGTTTCGCTTTGCAACTTTTTAATACGTGTGTATTGAAATCCGTTGTGTTTGAACCAGGCTTCTAACTAAGTTATTTGCCACAATAATTACAACATGCTTTTTAATTATCAACTCCATTTTGAACCCCAACTTTTTGATGTGGGATATGTTGCCAACAATCCGATGAATCTTTTTTTGATATTTTAATCTCAAGTACTTCATCCTTTTTGATATCCTCCAAATCAATTAGAATATTTTGAGATGTATCGTAGACTGATGGAGTACTCGAACTACCCTTAAACTGATTAATCTTACCGTTAGTAAAATTCATTTATAGCTATTATAATAAAGAATATTGAATATTAGAGTAAAAAATTTGGAGATTGAAATTGAAATTAGAATACTGCAAAATTTTATGAAACTCAACTAAATTGGAGATTAGAGTAAAGAATTGGAGTAAAGAAATTGAAGACTAGAATACTGAATATTGAGTAAAAAAATTTGAGATTGATTGAACTACATTGGTATGAAGTTGTAAAAAAATTTCGCGTATTTATAGCAAAAAAATATATTCGTTTCAACTACATTTGAATTTCAAATTCAAATTTTGAAAAATTGGAAAACTTACCTTATCTGTCTTGTCAAAGGCAGTTTGCCTTTGACAAGGCAGCAGATGTCATAGCTGCCGCAATGTTGAGGCAATTGTTTAATTTTTTTTTAATGAAGCTCGGCTTGTTCGGGCTCTAGCTGAGACCCCAAAATGGGGCTCGGTTCGAGCCTCGGTGGTCCTGAGCCACGAGCAGCTCGTCTCGGGCCGAGCCACGAGCTGTTTGAGCCGGCGAGCGATTTTGACATCCCTATATCTCACTAAGAAGATAACTTCTCAGGTTAAATATGTGGAAATTATACCTACCCAATGTTAAAATGCCCAATTAAAAAATCAAATTTAAAGAATTTTATTCAAAAATTATATGATAATTCATCTTTTAATATTAATAATAATATTAAAAAATTTAATTAATTAAGATACTCCATCCATTCCACCTCATTCTCTTTGTGTTTCAGTTTTGTGTTTTGAGTTTTGAATTCGTTTTGTGTTTTGTGTTTTGAGTGTCTGTTTTGAAATTTCTGAAAATGCGTTCTGTTTGCCATTCTGAAAAACCGTTTCTGAAAACATGAAAATGGAAAACGCGTTTACTTTGAAATTTTGAGAATTTTTTTAAATAATATTTTATTCAAAAAATCTGATTATTCAATAAATTTTAATGGTTTAATGTTTATATAGTATTAAATAACATATAAATTTTGAAATGCTAGTTTACTTCAAATGTTTTTTTTTTTTTCAGATATTAAAAACACAACCGAAATTGCATTTGACAAAACAATTCAATCGATATGATTAGAAGTTTACGTATTATGATAAAATAATCTTACACTGAACAAAATATAAAATAAACAGTTCAATCGATACGATTTGAATTTTGAGGTTGATTTTTATCATGTGTCAAACTATATATGTGTATAATAATTATATTCTTATCGTAACACAAGTTTTGTTAGAGGGAGAGCGGAGTACAATGTACAAAATAATGATAATACAAACAATGGCTTTACAAATCAAATCTGGTTCTAGCAAGATACCACATTATATATAGTACTCAAAAACAAATTTATTAAGGGATGAGAACTAGAATCCATCTACATCTATCATCAGTACATATCAATAGCTAACTTATGGCTTGGCAATTGCCACACACACATAAAGCTCAAAATTAAGAAACTCTGCCGTAGTCCAACAACCATTTCATACCAAGAAACAAACAGCAATCTCAAACTAAATGCCCTCATCTAGTTTGCTCTTGACTGACCAGCACGAGAAGAGAGAATAATGCCGACAATAAGACCATAAAGAGCCAAAGCTTCGGCAAAAATGAGAATAAGAATCATTCCAACAAAAAGCTTTGGTTGTTATACGTTGGCTCTGTAGAAAAGAGGAATTAAGTCAGTAATTACTAATTAATATGATATTATGATGTCTACTAAAGAAATGATCACATAATAAAAAAATAATGAATGAAGCCAATAATTTCTTGAAATACTTGAAGCAGACAATGCATCAATAAATTATAGCTAAGAAGGAACCCCAACTGATGAAAAAATCCGGAAATTAGAATTGAAAAATGACAAAGCAAACTGGAATTACACAACAGAGGAAGTAAACAGAAAAGGGGATCCCACGTGCTTCCATGATGCAGATGATGGAGAACCAACGTATCCATCAATCTGTAGGCATCATTTAGATGATGAAAAGAGTATGAATGAGTTGGTTGCCTTTTTCCTCTTTAACAGAAGTAGTTGTCGAAAACACCTTTAGTAGAAAAATAACATTTAGCTTACTACTTTCATCCAATCAGCTACTTGTAAGTTGTAAGTCTACCACTTTCATTCAATTCACTGGTCAATTTTCTTCCAAGTTCCCTCACGAATAAAAACATACAGAAAATGATGGAAAATTCAGTGGTCAATAGGTTCGGGACTTTAGCACAAGTTCCTTTTTAACAAATTGCATTTGACATGGGAAATTTTACCAAACCACTACAAGTGTTCAGATAGTAAATGATGAAACAAGTGTTCAGATAGTTATTACAAGAAATAAACATTAATCATTCAGCATATTAGGTAAATCGTAAACTACATATGGGAGTTATTACAAGAGAAATATAGAATAGCTCTCAAGACAAACGATAGAGTCCTACATCAATACAAACAAATGAGAAGTAAATGCCAAACCTTGAAAGCAGGCGCACAATAAGCAATAAGAGGACCGGAACTCAACCGTGCTCACAACCTTGAGCTCCCAACCTGTACAGCACATTAGAAGCATTATAAACATTGAGACGATTTACATTCAGACGACTAGCATACTTAATCAAAGCCTTCAACTACTAGCATATACAAAATAACATCTCCAAAGATCTTGCACGGTTTATTTAGATATCTGGCCAACATATAAACCAGTAAACCGAAGCATATACTTTGAAGAAGGGATTATATAAACCAGATCTCATAAACTCTTCAATCCAAAATTGGTTTATTTCAGTGGGTGGCTGGAATTTCTGATCCAATGCTTACTTTGAAATTACAGGCTTACTGTTTTATCGCAACTAAATTGTATTAGGTATTTGGATTGGTAGCAGACACTTGATGCAGAGAAGTTATGAAGAAGAAGAAATGATTGACTGAATTTTGAAGGGATTTCCAAATTATTTTTTCCAAATGAACAGATTTTATAAGAAACGGTAGAAAAATGATTTTCCTTTTCTCTAGTTGCACTAGTGAAGGTGATACAGATTCTCCCTATTCTATAGAAACTATATACCCTCTGCACTCAAACAATATAACCCCAACCCAATCACCAGAAATTCCACATCCACCTCCAACTACCATTCCCCCTGCGAATTCCCCAAAATTATCCAAAATTCTCCCTGTTCTATAAAAACAGTGTTTTGTGTATAATAGTTTTTTCAAGAAACCACCACAACACCGCCCATAAACACCATGAACCACTGCCAAAATCAACACCACCACCATCTTCAACCACCTTCAACCACTTCCAAAATCGACCTCAATCAACACCACCTCTACCACCTTCAACCACTGCCCTACCCGACCTAAATCAATACCACCAAAACCACCACCTCTTTGCACTGCCAAAATCACCACCTCTGCCACCTTCAACCACTGCCCCTACCCAACCTAAATCAATACCACCACCACCACCTCTTTGCATTGCCAACCAAAATCAGCGTCTGCCACCATCATCAACCATCTACCACCACCAAAATCAATACAACCAAAAAACGCCCAAACAAAAAATACTACAGAAAAAATAGAGAGGAGGCAGAGACTAACGTCGCCGGCGTCGAAGAGAGAGGCGGCAGAGACGGACGTTCACAGCAGCGTCGCCTCCCATGGGTCGCGACGAATGGCTCGCGACGCTGTGTTCATAGCAGCGTCGCCTCCCCAGTCCCCACTCCAGCGCCGGCACCGGCCCAACAGCAGCGTCCGGTTGTAGAGAAGAAAAGAGATCGCCGGCTATTCTCTTCTGGAGAAGAGAGAAGATGGAAGAAGAGAAAGGATTTGGGTTGTGGGAAGAAATAGCCATTTTTGGAACAGTGCACTTTGTTTCGCGTGTTTTCAAGATTTTTCGAGTTTTGTACAGAAAACATCCAAAACGTAAAAAACATCATTTCGTGTTTTCCATGCAATTTTTTTTTTGTGTTTTCAAAAACTCGTTTTCGAAAATAGGAAAGAGAACGCGTTTTGGACGTTTTGGAAAATCGAAAACAGAAAACGACCCGAAAACGACAAAGAGAACAAGCCCTAAATTTTTCTTTCTATTTTCTACATTCTTTCCTCTTTGTCTCGTGACTATCGTCAGTGAAGGAAGAAAACTCAAAAATTGCGAAACCACCACTGCAATTGCAAAACCACCATCGCACTACACTGCACCGCACTGCACCACCACAGCATAACCACACCATAATATTCACTTGATGCTCCAAGTCGTCGACACATTTTCTTGTCAATTGTGGTTCTTCCTTGTCAAATCTGAGAGCGGTTCAAAACAAAGCAGTCGTTTGAGAACGAACTCACTGCTTTCATCTACCCAAAATGTAAAGCAAAGCTAAATTAATGCTAATGCTACAATTAGTCAATTTTAAAATTATTTTATTCTCTAATCTATTTTACTAGACAAATAATTAAAATATTTGATTAAATAAGCAATACAGAAATTAATACTCAATAACGCTGTTCCATTTTGTGGATTGGGTTGTATCTCACTAAGAAGATAACTTCTTCTAACCACCCAAAGTTAAAATGTCTAATTCAAAAATCAGATTTAAAGAATTTTTGTTCAAAAATCATATGATAATTCATCTTTCAATATTTATAGTAAATATTATAAAATTAAATTAATTAAGATACTCCATCCTCCACCTCACTCCCAAACCCTAAGGGGCTGTTCTATTCCTGTTTCAATTTTTAATTTTGAATTTGTGAGCCCGTTTGCTACCGATTAAAATCCAATTAAAATTAAAAATATAGCCGTTATTGGGTCCCACTCGTCTAATAAAAGTCAACAATAACGACTAATTTTTCAATTTTAATCTGATTTTAATCTCTACCAAACGGACTCTGTGTTTTGAGTGTTCATTTTGAGATTGTTGAAATGCGTTCTTTTTGTCATTTTGAAAAAAAATTATTTTCAAAGATAAAAAAAATGAAGTTTTGGCCTGGTTTTAATTGAAAACAGCCAAACGACTTTTTTAGCGTTTTCCATTTTTTAAACTCGTTTTTGGAAATTTGTTTATGAAAATAGGTAAGTAAACGCGTTTTCAATGTTTTCGAAAATTGAAAATTGAAAATGACCTGAAAACAACAAAGACAACAGAACATAAATTTCTCTTTCTATTCTCTACATTCTTTCCTTTTTGTCTCATGACCATCGGCAACGAAGGAAGAAAACTCAAAAATTGCGAAACCACAACTGCAATTGCAAAACCACCATAGTAACCGCAAAACCACCATCGCAGTGCACTGCACAACACAACCACACCATAGTACTACCATGACCGCACATCAGCACACCACTACCACACAATCATCGCAACAACCCAAACGCAACAAATGAACACATCAAGATCTCCACCAATCTACAGTGTCGCTGCTTCGAAGTGGTGGTGAGTGCCCAACGACGTAGTAGTTGCGCATGGTGGGTATGGTAGAGCCGCGTAATGCGTAATGCAATTGGTGGATTAATATGGTGGCATAGTGAGACGTAGTTGGTTGATTAAAGCTGTTGTGGGTTTGGTTGGTAGATTACTATGGTGGCACTGTGACATGCAGTTGGTGGAATAGGGCTACTATAGGTATGGTTTGAGTGTAGGTAATGATGGATTTATAGGACGACGGAATATGGCTACTATGGTACCGGGGTTTGGGGTGTGGTGGTGTTGTGAGTGCTGTGGTGGTGGTTTTGCACGGTCTGTGAGGTGGTGTGATGGCGATGGGTGGAGACGGGATGGGATGTGATGGGATGGGATGAGGATATTTGTGACTAATTATTTGGTTGATCATGACCAATAAATTGATTAATTTATGACCAATAAATAATGTGATCTAAAAATGTGATTGTGACTCACAATTGTTAAGTTGTGATCGAAAAATAATTTGTAACCAATTAATTCGATAATTTGTGATCAAACATATTAATTAAATATATTTTTATTAATTATTTAATAAATAAAATATTATTAGGCCCTGTTTGAGCCAACTTATTGTAAAATGAGAATGAAAAATATAGTCGTTATTGGGGTCCATACAAGAGATAGAAATTTTGAATTTAAATGTTGATGTGATTGAAAACGATCATATTTTTCATTTTAATGAGATAAAAAGGTAGCCCAAACGGGGGCTTAATATATGATTTCGAACCGCCTCATCATCGCGCATCCCATGAACCTATGGGTCATCACCAATTTCGAACCAATATGAACGAATCATACAAGGCAGATCACGCACACGCAAGTTCCGTCGACCCCCTTTCATTTGAGGACTCCACTATAGTTCAACACCTCAATTATATCATCCAACCTTCAATTAATGTTGGTGCAACAATGGGTCATCCATCAATTGCATCAATTCCTCAATTAAATGAACAAATGTTGGCCTGAGTTTTTGAGGACTTGGATTTTTAATTATACATTGGGGACTCATTTGAAATTTTGGGACTATAATTCTAATTTGTTCTTTATTTTTTTTTCTTCTCTTTTCTTTTTGTTCTAGTTAAATAGGAGGGCATTTTCGTCATTTCACAGCTTTTAATTAAGAAATTAGATGACAATGATGATTTCCACCATGAAATGTGGAAATATGGGTGAAAATGAAAAAAAATTGAAACGTATGGATATTTTCCACACTAAAGATCAAACGTATGAACGTTTTGTGCCAATAAGCCTTAATAGTAATACTATTTAGCCCAATTTGAGTTACAACACAGTTTATTTGGCATTATTTTAACATTAAATGATAGATAAAATTAAATAAATTATTTAATTCACATTTTATTTAGCATATCATCCAACATGGAATTGTACCGTGGCATTACTCATAAATTAATGAAAAACGAAGACACGTGACCCACCAAAGACCATTGTCAAAACGCCACGTTTGACCCACTAAGGACCAAACTTACCACGCCACGTTTGACCATTCATGTATGCTCGTTATGTTTTTCAGTAACTTCCAGAAAATTCACAAACCAAGAAAGTGATCGGAAATTGGATATTCGGACGTGTCAATTGGCCTAATCAACAACATGGAAACTTCCTTTCCTTCCACAATTCAACTTCTATATATCCCTTTTCTTCACAATCAAGAATCAATTTCAATTCTCCAATAATCAAGGCATTTCTTAATATAAGTTCAAATTTCTCAACCCCTTCTCTTGGTTTCTTCTTTCTTGAGATCAGTTCTTGAAATCAGAATCAAATTTTGCAATAAGCCAAAGCAACAAAAAAGCAGCTTATAAGTTAACCCTTTTATTGGATTCTCGAGATCAGTTTCTTGAAATCAAACATGATGTCAATTTTCAGTACGTTTGATGCACTTTGTGCAGAGTCTTTTGGCCAGAAAGCTGCTCTTTCTTGGGCTCCCTCTTCTATTAAGGAAGTGCAAAATCAAGGGGTTTCCAAGAAAATTGATGAGGTGAAGAAGGGCAAAGAGGTAAATGGTTCGTCCCCGCCACCGTCTCAGGCTAAGAAATCGGAAGATCGCCGGCCGAGATTCGCACCGGAGTTTGATGGTCTGCACTGTTTTGAGACCATTATTCCCTATTGATCATAACAAGTTGTGAATATTGGAATATTTGTGACTTTTTTGTAATTCATGGTGTAAAAGTCCAATTCTTGGTATATAATCGATATATACGAACTCTTTCTTCCTTCTAAATTACAAGTATTTCTCTGGATTGACTATTTATTTTATTTTATATTATTTTTATTTTGCAAAGTTTTAACAAAAGAAAATAAATCTCTTAATCCATGCTCACATGGAAAGGCCTTGTTCACCATAAAGTTTTTTGATTTCTATAGAAAATGATTTTGTAAGATGCTAAAGGATGATAATTTATAAGTTCAATAAATCAATAAGACACCAAAGTTGAGGGCTAATTATGTAATTTTTCCATTGCATTCTACACATTACAAGGGCGGTTATATTGTCATCATATATTTTATTTTATACACCACATTTTAATTACAACTATTTTTTTTCCAGTTTTTGCTCATTCTAGTAATTATTTTCTCAACTTTTTTTCATTGGAATTCTTATCTTCATCTTTTATGATGATCTATATCAAAATATTTTGTTTTCATATTTTGAAATGAGGGAAAAATATTTTTTTTGCACTTTTTATTTATTTATTTTTTAAAAATATGATGAAAAATAAGTTGTTTACACCATTTCTACAGATTTTTGGATATAAAATGTGTTAGCTAATGGAAAGTTTAAAAATTGTTACGTACATAAGTGCTATAATGAGGAAAAGATTAAGAACTTTAAGTGCAATTAAAATGTGGTTTAAGAAATAAAAATTGTGGTGTGAATAAAATTACCTTTACAATAATAGTAACAACGACGACGACGACAACAACAACAACAACAATAATAATAATAATAATAATAATAATAATAAAATAATAATTTATCTACTTGTAGAAAATTTCTTGTCCACCTAGTTTATAGATGCAGCGTTGACAGAATGTAATTGGTTGCCAATTTTTTTTGGTTTTTTGGGGCAAAAATCAATGACAGAATGTGGCATTTTGTCAAAGTATATGTACGAATTTTCTGTACAGGTAGCATTATGTCAAAGTGTATGTACGAATTTTCTGTACACATAGCAAGCTTCTAATCATAATAAAGAAGATAATGCCCCCTGGGGCACATCCAAGTTGGCAAAGGATGGACATTGCTGAGCTTGCAACCTCAGGGTGGGGAGTTCGATTCCTGGATGGAGCAACTGAGTGTTGTAATACTCAATTTGGGTGGAGCAGCTTGGTGATGTAATACTCATGGAGGAAGGCTCCCTTGGGACCAAGAGTATAAAGGGTGCACAGACCCTGGTCAACGTGGGCATATCCCGCGGTTAACCTCCACCCATCACTGAGGGGTCGGGGATGGGTGGTCTAGGACATAGTTTAGTGTAAGTTAAGATACCTGGATATCAAAAAAAAAAGAAAAAAAAGATAATAGAAAATAGGATAATGCTATGTGTACACCACAATCTTTTACACTCCCCACGTGGAGGGGGGTCCACAAATATTTTATTGTGTGTGGACCCCCTTCATGTGAAGGAGGTGTAAAAAATTGTGTAAAATATTGTGTACACATAGCACAATCCTAGAAAATAATACATATGACTAAGGTTCAAGTTGTGATAATGTGGCGAGCATTAAGTACCATCTAGTGAACTGTGATTCTCTTTATCGCGAGCAAAGGACGTGTTTGGTACAATACATAGGATAATGTTATATGATGAATAAAATTTTAATATATTTTTAATGTTGTACCTGTATGGCTCATGGGACGTTGGCTTTGCCAATTGCACAAAATTTTACCTAAACATGGCTGAAAATATTTCGGCTTGGAGAATCGTGATTGGCCAAGTTTGTATTTTTGTTGCTTTACGGAGCTAATGGGTAGAGATGCCCACGTGTTTTTTATGTAGTGACTGTTGACATCCTCGAAAGTTCAACTATCAAAATAGTTGAACTTCAACGGTCAACCTTTTATAATAGCTCTAAAGTCAAATCTTCTTAATATCCCAATTCGTTGACCAAAACATTTTTTCTCCCTTTTTCTCAATTGTGGTTCTTTTTGTGTAGAGCCAACCAAAGGCCTCTTTGACAATAAATGTCGAAAATAATTTAACGCAGTTACCCAATACTCATTGCATATACTTAATACTCTACAGCCAGTAGTAGATGAATCATGAATACCAATAGAAATTATAGAAAACTCACATACCAACTCGATAACCGATGAACGCTGGTGGCTGGGCACCTGGACCTGGTTCTGTAGTCCAGGGGACATGCGTGGATGCAATGGCGTATTGTAATGGATTGCAATTTGCAGGGTTTCTATCATACATTTTGGGCCAAATAATTGGCCCACTTGTTTTTTTTTTTTAGTATTGGGTTGCTGAAAAAATTGGGGCGACGCTTTGGCTGGGTCCGCTCCTGGATGTACCTAAATGGCTTATGGGACATTGGCTTTGCAAATTGCACGAAATTTTATCTAAACATGGCTGAAAGTATTTCGGCTTGGAGAAAACGTGATTGGCCAAGCTTTAAAGTTTGCTTTGTATTTTTGTTGCTTTACGAAGCTAATTGGTAGAGATCCTCACGTGTTTTTTATGTAGTGATTGTTGACATTCTCGAAAGCTTAACTATCAAAATATTTGAACATCAGCGGCCAACCTTGTTATAATAGCTCCAAAGTCAAATCTTCTTAATATCCCAATTTGTTGACCAAATTTTTTTTTCCCCTTTTCTCAATTGTGGTTCTTTTTGTGTGAAGACTGAAGAGCCAACCAAAGGCTTCTTTGACAATAAATGTCGAAAATAATTTGTGTTAAGACACTCAACGTTGGAGATTTTAAAGTTCGAATTTCAAGGTTGGGGATTAATTAATAAGACACTAAGCTTTTGTTTGCTGGGAAATTAAAATTAGATTTTTAGTAAATTTTGATAAAAATTGATGAAACACGTGGTAGAAGAATTGTGAGACATATGAAATATGTGGTTAAAATTAATTATCGACTTTGAGTTAAATTAAAATCTGAATTTAAATCGATACCAAACAGAAATTAAAAGTTGAGGACTAAAGGAACAATTTTGAGAATATTTTGGAACTTGTAACCCGCAATCAATAAGAAAGGAAGGGATTGCTTGTGGCAAAGGCAATTAAGTTGCCGTGGGCCCGTGGCTTGTTTTCATTCTACAACCTCTTTATGGAATAAGGATAGGGTTATCCTTTGCCTTTTGAAGGTCACCCAAACACAATACCTTTCCTTTATTCTCAACATTAAAATCATTACCATTCAATCTTGAAAAATGTCAAGATTCACAGAAAAAGAATGGTAGAATTTCGGAGAGTGATTATCTAGAACTTGACGTCCATAGAAAGCATGTAGAATAAAGAGCAGTATTCTGAAAAACATAAAACGTGATTAAATATAAAGGTCGAACTACAAATTTTACGAACCTACTAGTAAAAAAAAACATTTTTTTATATTTAATATTATTATAAATTTTTAATCATTTTAAAAATTATTTAATAATTAAAATATTACATACCAAGCATCTAAGATTATAAAAAACTATATTTACTTAAAAATCATTACAACTAGTCAATTATACACTTTTCAAAGGAAAAGCTTGAAGCTAAATTCAAATGAAGACTTTCCAGAAAGGGAATAATAATAATAATAATAATAATAATAATAATAATAATAATAATAATAAAAGCACGCCTAGACGCACCTAGTTGATCAAAAAATGGTCAACTTGACAATTGATCGCTTAATTTCGATTCTACTATGAAGGCGTGATGTTTCATCCGCGTCTCACCCTAGTTGGCGCATTTTTTTGAACACTGAATAAACGTAACTACTAAAAAAATACGAGAGATGTGATGGCCCATTTGACAATCGATCTTATCATGATATGAGCTCACTAGATGCCCGTTTAGAAGGAGTTTAAAAAGTTAAAAAGTTGTTTTTGAATTTGAGTTAGAACATGCTTGAGTTATTTTCTAGAAATGTTTTATCGAGATATACGAGTTTTAGAAGAAGCTAATATAAGGTGACTTCTTCAGGTATAAGAAGCAAATGTCCTGTCAAACGAACTTTAATATTGATTGTCCACTTAAATTAGTCATGTCATGATGCTAACTGAGCACGATAATAATAAGTTAGCAGAATGAATGGTCGAGATTAGAATATGCCGAAATATCTTAAAAGCATTCATATGAATGGGAAAGTGATAGCTGATGGATGCCTAAGCAAGTGGTCCAATTCATTAATCTTCATCTCTAACGAGACCCCAATGTATTGCAACTTTTCACCGACTACTTCATCTCTAAGAAAGTTGAGGACAAAAAGAACAAAAATGTTCATTATTTGTGCCTTTCTTTTGTAGGAATTAAAACCTATATTTCAATATAACTCAAAGTCAATAATTAATTTTAATTACATATTTCATAGGATCCCCAATTTTTCAACCACATATTTCATAATCAAATTTGCTAAAATTCCGATTTTAATTTCCACCAAACATGGACTATATCTAATTTCAACACGAGGTTGCCTTTCCGTCCATGCTTTCCTATATGAAGCCCCAATCCCATTATCTGCACCATCTAAAATCCAAGTCCTCAAGTTTTGCATTGCTTCCTTGCACACTTTTTCTTTCTTCAATCCATTCTTTGCTTGTTTTTATTATCAAGGCATCTCAAATTTATTCCATCTCTCTCTCTCTGTCTGAAATACTTACAAGATAATTATATCTAACAAGTTTTTGAAGCTCAAAATCTGAAGAAATGGCACTTGCTACAATTTACACCGCAGCAACACCTGCTGCTGCAGCTATAGGGCTTTATTTCTTTGTTAGAAATCACTCCACCCAGGTAATATTGTCCTTCATATTTTCTTGATTGTTTAAAATTATCTTATTTAAGAATCTCGATTCAAGAAAATATGATGAAGAATATATATTAGGGTAAAGCCAGTGTTGGTCAATCGACTTATCGCTGAGTTTCTTGTTTTGTAACCAAGAATAAAGTTCGGTAAATAAAACTTTCGCTATAGTTGAGAGTGGAACAATGTTTGTAAGGACCTGTTTGGCAGGACTTATAAAAAATCAAAAGTTGCTTATGAGATTATGAAGTTGATTTTGAATATGTTTGGATAACTTTCTGAAAGTGCTTTATCTGGCTAAAATATTTTTTAGAAGAAGGTGACAAACTCCTTAATAAAAAGCAAAAGTCCTGCCAAACAAGTCCTATGTCGAGACTATTCAAAAAAAAAATGTCATATCTTCAACACGAACAATGCTTTGTTTTTGTTTGAATTATATGAAATCTTCTGGTCATTTACACACGCTAAATTTACCACCACCTTTTTTTCTGTGTGCTTAGGAAACTGGAGTACGAGGTTCCATAACCAACTTTCTAGCAGAAGTTAAGAAAGAGGTCAAGAGTGGACAAATGCCGAAGTTGGCACCACATTTTGATGGTTTGAACTCATTTGAAACCCTGGTTGGTCATTAATGCAGACTCTGGAATTCTGAGCGAAAATTGAATATTATCACCACTATGTAGTAATGTTGCATCTATAAGAAAAGATCTACATCAACAAACAACAATATTGGTTTGTTTTGTGTTGAATCGATCTTTGATTATTCATGACTCGATTTATACGGTGATGATTTAGTTTTACGTGTTTTAGGATTATGTTTTAATTAATCGACTACGATGAATTGGAATGTAAAAGACAGAAGAATTACAATCAACAAGAATTTTCACTGACGTGTGAATATTAAGGCGAATTTTCAAGACCTTGAGAGCGCCTTTAGAGCTCTCGAAAACTTTTTAGGAGGTCTCGAACTATTCATGAAGCTACTCGAGAGTACAAGAGCTACCCGGAAAGTCCCAAGTCGCAAGTAGTAGCTACTTAGGACTCCACGAGCTCCCAAATAAGGCAAAATCGAGATGGGAACGAGGAGCAACTGGCTGGGAGGAATGAGTGAGGTTGGGGAAAAATAAAAGGCAAAGGTCGAGAGAGAACCCTTCATGGCATCTTAGAATTTAGCACTAGATAGAAGTTAAGAGTAAGATGAACAAAATTTTCTACTCATTTTGTCTTCAATACGATACAAAACTCTAATCCCCCTCACTATAAAGCCTTTCATGGTCCAAATGTGACCCGAAAAATCTCAGTACTGCACAGTCATCAATGATAAGATATTGCCAACAGTTTGAAACAGAATAAATAAAACATACAGAACGCCATGTATAACTGTAATTGAATTTTATAAAGAGGAAAATGATGGTATATTGATCTGTTACAGCCAAAACGAAAGAGTTTCTGTAAGACAAAAGAAAAGAAGACCTAGATGGAGAGGTTGGACGAAGTTTTTTTAATAGTGAGACAACGATCTTACTAACTAGGTTTACAAATATATCCTCAGTTAGTCCTTGGACAAGCTCTTTTTCCTATGTTCCCGAACGTTCTTGCCAAACCAAATATAAGGGGCCTGGTCAAGAGTCCTCGGTCGAGACTACAACCAATTACAATTGCACCACCGATTATCAGAAGCTTCGGTATGTTTATACCACCCTTTGGTTTCCCAGGTGAATCTAGTATTTGTGTCTCCGATGATTCTTCTTCACCTTCCAAAATCATCAGGAAGTCGGGATCAATTTTTGTGTTGATTTGAGCCATAAATGCAGGATGAGATACGGGCGCTCCTGAAGCCCTTGCCTTCTGGTAAGCCCGAAAACCACGATCAATATTCCTAACGGTTCCCCACATGCCCTGTCGTACCCCAAATCTTGCAATTTCCCAAGGGATGCCCATATCTTCATGGTGGAAGAGTATCACCTCACATGCAGACAGTTCACCGTCTCTTTTCCTTGATTCCACTGTTCCATAGGCAAGAAGGATGTCAAGATTGAAAATATTCGAGCTATGCTTGCAATATCAGAAAAAAACTGAACTTACTTCTAAAAAGTAGTAGTGTATACACGGACAAAACAATTTTGCTTATCCAATTCTAAGAACACAAATTCCACCAGTCTGTCTGTCCCCTATAGACATTCATTTGGAAAAAACAAGAAATTTAAATGTCCCACAAAGATATAAATTTTATTACCTGCTTGAACGTACCAACTCGAGTGGTACAGATCAACACGTCTAGGTTTGTCTTTCCTTGGAACAGAAGGGCCGGGAACACCCTAGTCCAGACATAAAAGGTGTCAGACTGATAATAGAAACCTAAATTCACCATATGCAGGGTGTTAAGCTACGGAGGAAGGCATTACTAGCAGAGAGATTTATTTTCTTCATTAGTTCCTTCTCTCTTCCAAGTCACCAGGGAGAAAAGGGCCAACAAGTACAAATGAACCAGATAAATGTATTCTTCTGGTTTGACTCAATTATTGCAAATAATTTCATACCTTTGTCACACAATAATACTTTCTTCCAGACTCCCATATTCGACGGCCTATTATGTATTCTCTGTTGCTGCAGAAAAAAGGGAACTGCACAACAGAACCGAGCTTCAGCCTTGGAAGTTAGAACAAATCTCTCCTTAAGCAAAATAACATATATGCAATGTTTTAAAATGTGTAGTTGGGAACTGAGGTGTTTGTCCTACATGAGGCGAGGTGTTTTGAGGCATAAGCCTCACAATAAACCAAAAAAATGTCCAGAAACTATTAAAATGGAAATAACCTCATAATACAATATAAACAATCTTCAAATTTTCATAATAGAACAATTTAAAGTGTGCAAACAAACAAAAGAAAAAAATGTATAAAGAAACTGTTATTTTAGTTCATAGGGGGTAGTGGATTATTCCCAAAGCGGGATGTGAGAAACACAATTTTTCACTGTTTTAGTAGGCCACTGGGCTATTCTCAAAACATTTTGAGGCATTTTTTTGCATGCCTCACACTTGAGGCAGGCTTTAAGCAGGGTTTCAAGTGGTTCTTTTCTTAATCATATGCACATATGAGCCATATTAGGATTGGTTTAAGTCCTAACCTTCCGCATCCAATGAACAATCATCGTTCCAGTGGTGGGGCATTCTTCTATAATTGACGCGTGGATAAGCATATCATCCCACTTCATCCGAACCTCATCATCCCAAAAGAAGTCCCTCAACAGTTCAGGCGATGCATCCTCGTACACAGTTCTGGTACAATACTGCGGAGGACCATTCTGACAAGAAGCATAAAAATCCAAATTAATTAAAAAAAATTGCACAATTAAGGAAAAAATAAAGATATGCATCCTAAAAACAGAAGAGAGAATAAGTTGATAAACAACACGTTCAGTACCTCAGGATCTCTCTGCCATGCTTGGTAACTCATATTGTGGGTTGAACGATCCATCATATGCTTCCAAGGGGGACCTCCGTCTTTCCTCTCAACAAGGCGACATAAATGTACCAGATCCTCATTCATGACAACCAAGTTCTCTTCTTTTCTAACCTCTGAAGAACTATGAAAGCAATATACATGTTACGACTTACGAGTAACTAAGTAAGTTCTAGTTAGTCAACATAGAATCAAGGAGAAAAATCTAACATGTCTAACTGACATGGCAAGTTTTAAATAACTTTTCCAGTAACATATGAAGTAACATTCATTGAGCCGGATCGCATAGAGTTACGAGTGTTCTTTACTCGAACAACATAAATTTGCGTGCAATTCATTGATCTCAAGATTGCAGTAAGTATACCATTAACATAACTTCGAAGGTTTCACATTCAATCCAACTACAAAAGAACATATTCTCCATTCATGGAAACAGATAGCTTTATCATCTTAAATCATTGTTGTATACTTGTATTCAAACAATACAGCATGAAAACCTTAAAGAAACATAATATCCAACTGTTTCCAAGCAATACAACATCAATTAGCCAAGGTTCCTTTAGATTGGTAAGGTTGTCAAAAGTTATGTTTCCTCGAGTTTGATTGCAGGGTCAGGGAAGAATACTAAAGCCCTTTATTTAGAGATAGGTATACAAACTATAAAAAAGACACATCAGATCCATCTTTAAGGTGCCACCATAGGCTTAGTGAGCTCCTGAGTTAAGAACAAGGCTACAAAGTTTTTTGAACTTAACCAAACAAACCTACATATGATATCATCAAAAGCACTTAAGTTGGCAGAAAATGGAAGCGTCAATACATTCATATGAAGCATATTCGAAAAATACAACACCTAGGCTTCCATGTCTAAACACCATATCATTTGAAATGAAAACAAGAATACAAACAGTTTATGTATAATCAAAGTTTTAACAAATTCTAGAACTCCAAACACAAAATTTACCTCGAAACAAGGTTATCTGCCCCAAGCAATTCAACACGGTCGTTCTCTAATCTATTATCCAATACCAAAGAATCCAAAATTTGGGTTGAACCAAAACCCTGATCAAGGGAAGGGATCAAGGCAAAGGGAGAAGAAGGTGCTGAAAAACCAAATTTACGTTTCCCCAAACTAGCCCATCCTGGTTTCCACGCCCATCCTACCATTATACCCAGAAGAAAAGCAATCCAAACAGGACCCAAAATCTGTATCATCCCTATTATCATTGCCCCCATTGTGGGCCTTTCTAAAATCTCCAAGAACGCCTCAACCAATGTCATAACTATAAATCTACAAGAAAAAAAGAAGAAACTTTGATGATAAACGGAACCAACATTTTTTTCCAAGAAGAAATCGAAACCTCCGCTAAAACTACCGGGTGGTTGAAGAAAAAGAGAGAGAAAAAAAAATTAAAAAAAAATATATATATCAAAAGTATATCCACAGCACATATTTTCTGATGAGATTGAAAGGGACATTAACGGTGCAAATGGGAATTCTAGATTTGGTTTTTGCCCATTTCCACCACCAACTAAAAATTGGAAGAACACAATACAAAAGGGATAATAAATTACACCATCAATAGTACAGTGAGTGGCGTGCTGTTCAATTCTAAGAGGCTGAAATGGAAATTACAGCTTTCAAAATTTCTTGAAGAAAATAGCCACCGTAGATTGTTAAGAGTGGGGGCGGGCATTCTTAGGTCAGCGGTTGCTTTCGATTTGGGATAGGAATGAACGGCGGCTCTATTTGTGGTTGTCTTGTTCACAAAATTAGGATAATTGTATTTCTTCATCCTTATCCGATGTTCCTAGTTAAATTTCAGCAATTTTTTACATTTCTAGGTGCAATGCACGTTTGCCTAGTTTATATTTAATAGTTTTGTTTAAAAATTAATTTTTTATTAATAAAGATATAATTTTTTTGGTTAATTAAATAATTAATGATGTAATGTTTATATAATTGATAAATAATTAGATGTGTGATTTTGATATTGTGATGTAAGTTGGTGAGATCGAATAAAATAAGCAAAAGTTGACAAATTTGGAGAAATGACTAAATTGTAAGGGATCCAAAGTTCGGGGACTAAAATATAAATACTTAAAAGTTGTGTCGAACCTCACGATGAAGATTTGAGAGTGTTCGGAGTCAATTGGATAAATGAAGACGTCAATAGAATCAGATTTAGTCAAAAGATGATCACAAATCAATTTTCAACCGAAAAGTTATGCTCCGATATTTTAGTCTCATATTGAGACCTATTTTTGGCATAGAAAGTGATCAAATTAGAGAATGATGTCTGAATCAAAGTTGTAGCCAAATGAGTTAGCTTTCCAACGCATTTTGAATCGCCTCAATCGGACATCAGAATACAAAGTTATGATAAAAACACTGAAAGAAGGTGCAGCTGCCTGTTTAAAACAAAAAATTTCATTACATGGTCCGTTAAAACAACAAATTCCGTTAGTTTTTCCGTTAAAAACAAGAAATTCCGTTACATAGCCACTTTTAATATATAGAAGATGTTTATCGAAGTGTCGTGTTTAAGAGGTTACACTAATTGTTACTTTATTAAAAATACTATTTTCAAAAGTCTATGAAAAGTATTGGTTGTCAATAAATAGTGTTATGTATGACTTGACATTGTTTAAATTGTTCTCAAGAATTAAAAGATTTATTAAAGCATCTACGAGACACTTTTACATTTATTGAAGTAACATTTATACGATAATGATCATCTTTTAGTGGTTACACTAATTGTTACTTTATCAAAAAAATTAACATCGAACTCTACGAGACACTTTTAAATATATACATGTCAACAAACATTTTTTTTATGACATCACGTTAATCAAGTTGTTCTCAAGAATTAAAACACGGGAAATTTTTGGTGTTCCGGGATTTTCAAGTCTTTAGTTTTGGAAGAAGATGCATTTTTTTTATTTTTTTTTTTGGGATTGCCTTCTATCAACAGATTTTGCAACTTCAGTCTATGCATGAGTGAGTCAATTTGTGTTTCTTGCTCGTTTAGTAATTTTGTCAGCTTTTTAGTAGCTAAAGTCAATTGTTGAATTCGATCATCAAAGTTAAACGTCGCTTCCATGACCATCATCGACTCGAAGGATTCTTCAGAGGAATAATACTCCCCACCTTCGAGGAGGTAGAGAATGAGAAGACTTGGATATAAAATTGCCATTAGATATGGAACAAAAATGAGAGCTTTTCTTCAAGCTCTTGATCTTTTCTATTGAATAGGAGCTTGACTTCTTAAAAGTGATTTTCATCATGCCTTTGTTAGAGAATTTCCTCAAAGGTGTGACCGGATGAGATTTTCGATCTTTATTTGGCTATGGGTGCATGGAATAGTTCAACGAGCGTCTTCTTAATGCGGGCCACAATTTCCTTTGCCCTTTCTCTTGCTATGATTGATGTAGTGATTTGAAATTTAAAGATTATGTGAGATCAAAAGATGAGATAACAAAAAGGTCCCACCGAGTGTGCCAAGAATTTGTACAACAAGTTTCGTGCATAAAAATAGAGAAATTGTTATAAATTGATTTTTATAAAATAAAGTGAAGGTTGGTCTTCTTGTAATTGTGAAACTGCATGATTCTCTGATCAAGGATTTGAGCGTTTGAGGACGAGTGGCCACATGACTTAAATCCTGATCAAAGCTTGTTGAAATTTGATTTGTTGAAAACTAGTCTTGCTTAAAACTTGAGTTTGAACTTGACCTGAACTTCATGATTTAGATTTTAGTTTCGGGACTTTAATTGAATTTGCTTTGATTTAAAGAAGACTTTTGATCTATTGGACTAGGCTTGAACTTGCTTAAAATTTGTAGAAGATTTTAGAGTGTATTTGGGAGAAATTTTGTGGGATTTTAATCCAAATGCTAGCCGTTACAGTCAACCAGTGGGCCCCACCTGTGAGAGAGAAAGTCCAAAATGGTGGCCGATATGATAGTTAACGGCTAAAATTTTGATTAGAATCCTGATTAAAATTTCTCTCAAACACACCCTAATCTTCTAGTGCAATTTTGTTTACTGATTGTGAGTCGATGAACGGCTCGTACAGGAAAAATGTTGCTTGGCACGTGCCCACTTAGCACCCCTTCATATTTCTGTATTCATTGAAAAGAAAATCATTTTTGATGGAAAACTTCAAGTAAAATGTTGTCTTAATGCATATAAATAGCACGTCTCCAAACAGAAATATGAAAATTTGTTCTCACGAGTTCAATAATTTTTTTTTTTTTTACAAACTTCAAGTTACAAGTGTATTATGAACTCACTTATGACCATCTAGTAGATGTATCTTTTAAAAATAATAAAATATCTAGTCGATCAAGTGGAGGGTGAATGACCTTATATATCTCACCTTTTATAATTGGGAAAATTGCAGCAGCGATCCGTGATCTTTCACTTTTTTGCAGACTTTACCATAATCTTCACTTTGTTCTAGCGACAATCTCAAATCTTTCAAAAATATGCACATGGGGTCCAAATGAAACTATCTATTTGACCATTAATTGATAAAAAAAAAAAAAATTTTGACCAAATTTGTTAATGACAACATAGTAACTTACATTATAAAAAATCAAATAAAATAAGAAACCCCCCCCCCCCCGCCCCCGCCCCAAAAGACTTCATCTTCCCCCCCACCCGCACCCCCCCCCCCCAACCAATCAAAATCGCCTCTCCCATTCTTCTCTGACAAGTCCTACTAGAAATAGCCACCTTCGACCCACATTGCCACCATCGCCACTACGAATCCCTTCACCACTCCCCCACTAAACTCACGAACCATCAAACGATGGCCACCACTGCCACCCACACGATGTCGCATCTATATCGATACCACCACCACCATCTCAAACAGCCAACAACCTCTGCAACGAAAACCCACCACTACCAACAACCTCTGCAATTTCGAAACCCCTCAAAACCCAGCAAAAACCATCGTTCCGTTGCTGATTTCAAAATCGACAATCCTCAAATCAACGGTCATTATAGTAAAAAATGAGCTCCAAATCAGGCAATTTCCCAAGTGTGGAATGGTGGTGGGGAGTAATCTAGAGGAGACTTGAGATTTGGATTTGGATTTGAACGGTGGCTGAAAGGCATGGAAATGGTGGTGGATTTGAGCGATTGCTGAATGCAAGATAACGATGGTGATTTTGGGCGATAACTAATTAGTTTTCGACGTGGCGGACGAGTCAGTGATGCCATCGACTGTTATGGGAAGAAAATGAAGTTTGAGTTGGGTTAAGGTGGGGGTTGGGTGGTGTGGTGGGGATTGGTGAAGGGGTTGGATTTATTTTTATTTTTTGGACTTTCAATTTTTTAATTCTTTAACTTATTTAGCCCCTGTTTGACATCCATTTTTTCTCATTCTCATTTTTTTTTTCTCTTTCTTAATTTCAACCATACATTCTATTAATAAAATAATACTACACATAAACCCAAAAATTTTCATTACTTTTTAACCACACATTCTTCCATCAATCATCATTCCAAAATTTATTTTTTGTCAAAAATAGGTGTCAAATAGGGGCTTAATGTAAAAAATACGAAGTATCATTTTTCCCTAAACAAATTTGGTTAATCAAATATATTTTCAGTAATTATTCGCATCATCGTTGGTATGGGATGATCTAACAAGAAATTCCAAACAACAAAAATCTTCATCAAATTTGACCTTCTTGTTTAATAGTGTGAAAATATATACATAGTACAAGCAAAAGATAAAGAGGGTAACTCTTTAAACACATTTTCATTGAAAGTCATAAAATGGTACCCGTCTTTTTAATTTAGATGAGAACAAAATATTATTAGACTAATGTTGTGTACATCTAGGGATGATATTTAGGATGACACTCTCTCACATGAGGTGGGCCCTAACGTAATAAAATAATCATCGACCCTCCTATGTGAGGGGGGCGTCAAATATACACATATCATAATTCATATTATTATAAATTTTGTTACCTAAACTTTATTGTAACACCATCAGTGTTATTTTTAATTTAACAATAAAATATTGTAATTTTTTTTTTTTTAATCTTTACAAAAGATGTCTTCCTTTCACCTCAAAGATTACAGTGTCACGAAATAGTAATAAAATATTAATTAAAAATAACGACAAAGTTAGACTAGTGCTCCTGCAAAATCAATATAATATTCTTTTAAGGTGCATTTGATTGTCAATATTTTTCATAAAAAATGTGATTTTTCACTTAATTTCCTACTTTTGTATTGTTTGATTGATAATTTTTTCATGGAAAATATTTTCTTAGTTTTGGTCCCGCAATCATATTTTCCTTGAAGCAAGGAAAAGATTTTTTTTAGAGAGAATTCATTTTAATTTTGCAGATAATTCTCCCTCTCTCTCTCTCTCTCTCACATCTATTCACCAATAAAAAATGGACAATTATAATATTTTCTAGGTTGAAACTTAAATCAATTAAATACGTTTAATTAATAATTTTCATACAAATAAGTCATTTTCCTAGAATTTATTTTCTTTCTATACAAATTTCATGTTTACAATTAAACGCACCCTTACGTATTTTCTATACTTCGTGTTTGTCAACAACTTATAAGTTAATGATTTTTTTCAAGAAAAATCAACATGATGTCAATATTGAATTTCGTAACATATACTTTTCCGGATGGAGGATTAAAGCAATATTTCTTCAAAATATTTATATGCATTGAATTTTTTCTTTGAGAATTTTTTTTTTTTAAAAAAATATTCTGCATAAAATTGCACTCTTTCCATAAGAATTAAACAATATCATCGATGTAAACAGATTTTCAAGACTAACGATATAGTATTCTTCAAGAATAATGATAAACACAAATTTATGCTTTTTCGTAAACAATAATATAATATTTTTTAAAATTATAGTAACATCTTTTCAACAGCAACAACACAATATTGTTCCACAATGCTGATATAAAAATCATACTTCCAAAGTACTAACATAACAATCTTTTAAATATCATGTCTTAAAATATTACGCTCTTAGGTAGTAAATATTGACATACAGAAACGATGTAGTGAGCATCGGTACTCATCTTATGTTAAAGTCATTGGTGGATTTTGAACAAATGATTCACATATTTTTGACTATACACTTCATCAACATTTATCAAATCCTACTAAAATCTGATTTTTAATTTATACCAAATAGCAGCTTATTGAATATTAATTGAATTGTAAATTGTGTTTGTCAAGGAAAAGCACAATTAAAAACAAATCTTGTTCAAGAATGAACACTTCAGAATACATGTATTTAAAAAAAAAAAAAATGTCTTATGGAAGGCGACCCAGGTCAAATAATAATAATAAGAATAATAATAATAATAATAATAATAATAATAATAATAATAATAATAATAATAATAATAATAATCATCATCATCATCATCATCATAATAATAAGATGAAAAAAAAAGTGTTTTTGATGGATGATGGAATTGCAAGAATTGTTAGATGCCATTAGAAGTTATTTTCTTTCGTAGCTTACCATTGCCGTCGTTCTTCATGAAAAAAAATAAGACATTTGAGAGATGTTGATTTATAATTTGTACGTGTTATCATAATAATAATAATAATAATAATAATAATAATAATAATAATAATAATAATAATAATAATAATAAATCAAGACAACCTATATATTTAATTGAAAATCAAGACTTCACATTTATAGGGTAGAACTACAATTACATGGGTACGATAGTTATTTATAAATGTTAGGAACGAGACGATGCTATATGACACTGTATGAAATATTGATCACAACAATAAGAACACAAGAATTTTATTTAACAGGGGAATTGAAGATTTTATTCAATTATAATGGAGAGAGAAATTAAAATAATATTGTGTTCCTACATAATTCTAACTTTTAGTAATAAATTAACTTGTGAAAAAAATCTAATTTTTATAGGAGTACATGTCAAATACTAATAATAATCCTGAAGATAGAAATTAGATCAAAAAACATGTAGAATAACAAAACAAAGAAAACCACGAACAGTCACGACGCTCGAGTGCCAGGCTCTCTGTAGGCGAACGTCAGGGGGCGGCAAGTCTCTATTGAAAACTCTGTTTTGCCACTCGAGCGCCTAGCTAGCGCCGTAACACCATTTTTCTCCTTGGACCCTATTTTGATGTCTTCAAAACTCAATACATCAAAACACGTAAAACTCAATACTCGAACGGGGTAGAGATAACCCGTTTAATCGTGTATCAAGACGGAGAATTTTGCATCGGGGCGAGGGTGGGGGCATCGGGGCGAGGGCGGGTAATGGGCGCCCCGCCCCCGTTAATTTTTTTTTTTTTAGAATTCAATACTTAAATGAAAAATTTCACAAAATTTCATTAATTCTAATAGAAAATAACAATTAAATTTATTTGTCTAAATCTAATGAATATAAGTAATAAAAATAAATTATCCAAAAAAATAAACGGGCAGTAAACAGGGAAAGGACCCTGCCCTAAACGGGTAAAGGGCCCGTTGCCATCCCTAACCAAAACTGGAAAACATATCCTGAAACATAATCAACACTAAATATTTTGGTAGAAAGCCCCTTGTTAAACTAAACACTTTCAAATACACTTAAAACATGCGCAACAAAATTAGTTTCCCCATACATTTCTCCAATGGATCTTTGAATATGATGACATCGTAGGTGATGGTAGCAAGCGACATTACCCATATCCTCTAAACTCGACTGAGTTTTACTCATCAACACCGACCAAAACCAAATCGCAATGATATTGTTCCAAACTGAATACACAGTAGTATTAAACTTTTGCTGATTGTTCTTCAACAATTTTGCACAACTTTGCAAGATGTATAATTGAGTCTTTTTTGTCACATCAATACAACTCAAACATCTTTGCAAACCATCAAAACTTCATCTCTACCAAAAAACTCGTACCCTTTTGAATTAGAATAGCCAACGAGATAATATATTTTTTCCAAATTCGGAACACGTTGAACGTAATCAACTGTTCTAAATATTCCATCTAACAACTTAAGTTACTCTACTAAGACCAGTTATTTGACAAGGTGAATCGTTTTCCATGACCATGACACATTTCATAACTGTTTCATATGTTGCAAACAAATCCTGATTGGGACACATATGAAAAGTACAAACTGAATTCACAATCCAATCCTCGTTAAGTTTAGATTCAACGTAAGAAATAACCAAAAGATCCCCATAACTCAAATGGTCCTTTGCAACATCAACTTCGTTTGAAGTATCTAACTGTCTTCCTTTCTAATTTGCACCCAAATTAGCTTTATTTTACAGTTTGTTGCAATCTCTCTTAATGTGTCATTTCTTCTTGTAATAAAAACAAACTTAATTACTAAAATTGAATTTCAACTTTGCCCTTCCGTGACTAATGTGAATAATATGGTTTTCTCCATCTCTAGCATGATGTCCAACCAGATACTTCATATTCTCCTTTGAAAATAAAGCATCATACACATTTTCAATTGTGAGAGTATTACGACTATACAAAATCATGTCTTTAAACGATGTAAACGAAGAGAGCAATAAACACAAAAGAATTAAGGCTAAATCTTCTTCATCGTATTTTACTTCTAAAATCTCCAAATCAGTGGCGATTTCTTTAAAAACAATCAAGTGATCTTCCAAAGATCAACCTTCTGTCATGCGATGAGAGTACAAACGTTGCTTCAGGTGCAATTTGCTAGTTAGACTCCCAATCATGTACAATTGTTCCAACTTCAATTATAACGCAGCTGCTATTTTCTCCTTCAAAACGAACTGGAAAATATTATTCGAAAGATGAAGATGAATTTGTGAAAGTGCATTCTGATCTTTCCGTTGTTTCTCACCGGTCGTCCAGTTGTGTACATCTTGGTAAATCTCAACAACGTATCATCCAAATTTATCTGAGTGAGTACTGTTCATATTTTCACCTGCCACAACAAGAATCTAGTGCTGCGATCTAAAAGCAAAACTTCATATTTCATGGTTGCCATCAAGAACAAAGAAATCTCGAACAAATCAAACAAAAACTCTGATACTACTTGTTAGGAACGAGACGAGGTTATATGACACAATATGAAGTATTGATCACAACAATAAGAACACGAGAAATACGAATTTAATTTGACAGATAAATTGGAAATTTTATTCAAATGTAATAGAGAGAGAAATTACAACAATATTGTGTTCCTACACAATTCTAACTTTTAGTAATGAATTAATTTGTAAAGAAGAGTCTATTATCTATAGGTGTACATGTCAAATCCTAATAATAGCCCTAATATGGAAACTAGGTAAAAAAATATGAAATAACAAAAAAAAAAAAAAAAAAAATCCCAAATAGCCTCTACGCTTGAGCGCCAAGCGAGCGGCAGGGCGAGCGACAATTCTTTGTTGAAAATTTTGTTCCGTCGCTCAAGCGTCCAACTAGCGCTAAACTAGCGTCGTAACATCTTTTTTCCTCTTTGGACCCTATTTTGATGTTTTTGAGGCCAATACACCAAACCACGCAAACTTTAGATAAATTTGGGTAACAAATCCAACAATAAATAATATTTAATTTATGATATAATTTACTTTTAATTCATCTTCATTGATAACAAAATATTTGTTTTGAAAACACTTTATCAAACATGTCATTACAAGAATTGCATTAATTTACTTCGCAGCATTCAATTGTTCACATTCAATTTTTTTGTTAACTATCCATCTTAAGTCAAATTTCAATAGCAAAAACTCACAACTGCATCGCTATCTTATGTACTTCAATTAAGCATTTGCTTGACATAGCTTACTTGGAATTTATTTGTTGTCAAACTCATTTTCTATCGTATATTCTTTCAATAAAACAACTTTAAACTTAAGATTATAGTCTTTATCTATATTTTAAACACACATTCTCTAATTATTATTAATTTTATTTCAAATAACATCTCTTGAACAAACATTTACACTTAAAAATATACCTAGGTATATTGGGGTGCAACGAGGGACGGATGTAGGGGGAGCCCGGTCCATCCTATTGAATTTTTTTTGGTAGAAAAATTTTTTTTATGTAAAAAGAAAAAAATTTCATGTACAATTTTTTTTTTTTTTTATGTATTAGCTCGACTTGTAATTCGATTCTAAATCTGTTCCCGAGTGCAACCATTTCTCCTTTTACAAATCTCGAGAACTTATGTCTCGAACATTTGTTGGTATAAGACAATTGACGAACTTTATTACATATTTATTTTCTTTAATTTCATGTAATCTTGTTTAATCCAAAATGCAATATATACTCGGCACTACAACAAATAATATTTACAAATGGCATAACCCTAAAAACAATTTGCAAAAGACATAATTTTACATCTGAAATTTTAAGGAAGTTATTTTTAATTTTGGAAGGAAAATAGTGAATTAAAAAATCATAATATAATAATTAAGAAATCAAATTTTGAAAAGAAATTATTATCACAAATTCTGAAAACGACCACTGTGTCACTCAGTGGGTTGAGCTTATCCAATCCAAGAACGACCACTGTAAAGGATACGCTCCTTAACATGACTGCAAGCCGGCTACCTCTCGCTGGGGATTCTCGGACGTTACCGATCCATTTTCCGGCGAGCTATTTTGCCCCTACCCCTCTTAAAAGTTTCACTTTCCGCCGTAAATTCGCCACTCCAACAAACAATCAAAGAACGCCACTAACTCTTCGCGTTCATGTTCAATGCCACTGCAGCTCTATCACTATCAATGGAAATCACTCCACTATTTTCACTCACTCGAGTATGTACAAGTTTCTTAGATTTCTTTTTCCACACTCACAGTGTCATATTTTCAAACAGATTGAGGCTATGTGCTGAGTGTTGGACTTGGCCTTAGCTGTGCCAAGCAACTTTGATTATTATTATCGACGTGAAATTTAACATAAAATGTTCTGATTTGAGAACATTATTCTTGAATTTCAACTGCTTTATTTATAATGCCAAACTTGTTAAAGAGTAGCCCAGATTTCTCGTTTAAGAGACGTGGAATTATACCATTAACACAATGTATTCAGTTCTTGTCTGATTGATCTAATTTATTTGTCGGGTTTTGTTTTCTTAAGGTGCAATGCTGTTTTCACTATTTCAAGAAATTGGGTTCAATGAGAGAGACACTGAAACATTATTGGATACCCACTCTGCTCTCAGGTTCATGCCTTTTGAATCCATTCGTAGTAGAATTCATTCCTTACAATCCGTTGGAGTCAGTGGTCTTTCTCTTTCTCGATTAATTGCGAAGCGTCCTGATGTATTGACAGCTAAAGAAATCGAGGCATTGTTATATTTTCTTGTTAATGATGATGATGATTTAGATTTGAATGGAAAAGTAGAGCCTGTGCAGCTCGAGCGGCTTCTTAATGCAACAGACCCCAGATTTCTTGTGGGATTTGAGAGAAAAGTGAAGTTGCTAGTTCAATACGGTATTCCCCAAGAGAAACTCGTTCATGTGCTTAACACTGTTAATTTGACTAAGGCATTTTGCCTTAAGTCTTTTGAAGAAGTGGAGAGAATGCTTCATTTCCTGAATCGTTTTGGTGGCGTTAGTTTGATTCTTCGCCGGCCTGCAATTTTGAATTATGATCTGGAGGCACAATTGTCTCCAAGAATCGAGTTTCTCTTGGAGTTAAGTGGGGGAGATGAGAAAGCCACTGCAATCGTATTGCACAAACTTCCGTTCGTATTAGCCTACAGTGTTGACCATTTAACAGACCATGTCGAGTTCTTGAATTCTTATGCGGGTTTAAGCTATCAAGAGATATTTAGGATAATTCTTGTTTACCCGAACTTGTTTAGTGCGAGCAGGAAGAGGAAATTGCATCCCAGAATCGACTTTCTTATGCAGTGTGGGTTGAATTCACAGGACATATTTAAGTTTTTGATCAAGGCACCCTTGTTCTTAAGTCTGTCATTTGAGGAGAATTTAGCATGTAAGCTGGTTTTCTTGGTGAAGATTGGCTATGAGAATAGGACAAGGGAATTGGCTATGGCAATGGGAGCTGTTACACGTACCAGCTGCAAGAATTTACAGGAGAATATTGGGGTATTCTTGAACTACGGATTGACTTGTCAGGACATTTTAGAGATGAGCAAGAAGCACCCTCAAGTTTTGCAGTACAACCACGATTCTTTGGAGGAGAAGATGGATTACTTGATTGAGGAAATGGGTCGTGAAGTTGGAGAGCTGTTGTCTTTTCCTGCATTTCTTGGTTACAAGCTTGATGGAAGGATTAAACATAGGTATGAAGAAAAGAAGAAGATTTTAGGTGAAGGAATGTCCATTAACAAGCTACTGAGTGTATCTGCAGCAAGATTCTCGATGAAAAGCAAGAAGAAGCATCCTGTGAACGTGATTGACAGTCAGAGTGAAGTTGAATGAAAAAGAGAGGACTGTGTTATTATTATGGATAAGTAAATATTTTCTTGGAGGCATTCATGCTAAAATGGATGCACAAATATTGTGGTTTAATTTCCATGTCCGAAGTGGGGAATCTTGACAATTATTTTTTCTTTGTGAACTGTAAAATTATTGCTAATGGACACTCTATGTAGTTTCATGGGATTGAAGAACGGGAAGACAGAGAGAGTGAAAATTATAACTGTGCCTAGTAAATTCAAGAGCAGGTACTCGTGTAGAGTGAGAGCATAGAGGATTCAAATCCAGGTATAATTTTTGCGTGGTCGTATTAATCCATTGCTGTTAGTAGTTCTTGAGATTTTCTTGTACTTTAGATCAATTGAGTGGCAATACAGCAAAGACGATGACAGTGGCTTTGAACAATGTGTCTATAAACTGAGTTTAGATGCTATGAGTTGGATCCTGTTAAATTTCCTGAATCTATAACCTGTTTAAGAATGACTTTGTGCAGAAGCAATTTATTTTATAAATGCCTATTATTCCAGCTCATATTTTTTAATCCATCCTGATATTTTATGACTCTTCCGAAAGGAAGACTGGCAATTTGATCATTATCCGTCTGTCTACGTTGGATGGTAAGACCGCAAGAGTAGCTTGAATAAACATGTGTAGTTTGGTATAATGGCAGTAATTGGACAACCGCAGAAAAGGGATATGGTGAAACAGTTTTTCCAATGGGGAAAAAATATGAACTGGGAGTGAATAAAAAAAATTTATGTAACCAAATCCAAATTTATTGGAATAAGGCTTACTTCGTGGTTTTTGCTGTTGTTTGTAGAGGGCAAGTTGATCTAGAAGCTGCTGATTGAGCTAATAGAAGTAATACGTATCCCTGATGTTTGAAATCATGTTCTTCTTCCATGATAGTCTATGTTCTGTGCCTGATTCATTGCTAATATTTCCAGAAAGTAAAATGCGGTGCTGTAAAAAATATTGGCTTGGCAACTTTCTAGAATGGCTGTGGATTTTCACTAAGATCAGCTGCTCCTGCATTAGGCAAAAGTTTAGGTTCTTGGAATACATTATAAAAATATATTTCATTATATCTACAATTTTTAGTTAAAAAAAAAAAAAGGCAGAAAAGAGTTCAAGGTAGGTCCAAACTAATAACAGGTTTCTCTTTGCCAAACAATTAAATCAAGTTATGTAAAATCCCTTTCATTACTAATGGATTATTTTGGTTAAAACTCTGCAAATTAATTTTTTTTTCGCGGTATGTATGTATGTATGTATATGCTATACAGAGTCGACATAGAAATAATCGTTTTTTCTGGCTCTTATCTTCATAAATCAAGATTAAAAATGGAGCAAACTTGTTTTCAATATTTCGTTATTGCGGCACAATTAGTCTTAACTTGTCCAAACCTCAATTGCTACATAGCCATCAGGAAGACACATCTCGAATATTGAGTCCAAGTTGGCAAGCAAAACACGATCAGGGGCAGCACAATCAGTCTTAAATTCATGAATTTATCTACTTGTACATTATGGATGCCATAAAGGCATCCATAATGCACAAGTGGAGGCCCCTGACGCGACCCTGTTGCGTCAGTCGAGACCCCAATGAGGGGCCTTCACTTGTGCATTATGGATATGGCATCCATAATGTACAAGTAGCACCTCTCTAAATTCATTGTGCTTACTGTCTGTGTGTGGGCTTCTTGCATATGGGGCCCAAATCTCTATTCCCCCGCAATCCGTGCGGTACTCCTACTACTAGTGGTCACATAAATTTTTTTGAATAACCTCCTCTAAGAGCTTAACTTGTTAGAGAGATACTCGTTTATTTATTTAACAGTCTTTGGTACACCCCTTACGCGCAAGTCCACTGCATTCTTTCATCAAAGACTGACTAGAATATCGTATTTGGTTTTTGAACGAGAGAGCCAGATATAGCAGCCCCATGAGATGATATATTAGCAGCATATCCTCCAATTCCAAGCTGAAGAAATGGATACGCGTTTTCTTCTGGAACATCAATGGCTTCTTCTCGTGCATCGGGAAATGTTGCTTTACTAGGATTGGTCTCTGGCAGCTATAGGTTGTCCCTCGTTGCTACAGGTAGCATTACAATCCATCCAAGCTCCATATATATTTCATCAAAAGCCTAACACATACAATTTTTTGTAATTGAGTGACAATTGAACATGTCAATTATGTTCCGCAGCCTGGAGAACCGATCCTTATTCGGGACAACCAATTTTGACTGAGGAAGACATGACAAAGATTACTGATCTATTTGATTTTAGAGGCTGGGGCCTTGTGTATGACTTTGTAAATGAAGATTAAACCCATTATCTCTGTTCCATGGATTATGAGAAACTGCATTTAATCACGTTACACAAAGCTGAATCTTGTTCAAGAACGTTTTTTTTTGTTCTGGTTTTTAATATTCCAAATATGAACAATACATCTACTCCCAACAGAACTGTCACAGATGTTGGATCCATTAATTCTGAATATAAAGCTATAATTAGGCCTCCTCCTGTAGTGGTTAAACATGATTAGTTGATTTTCATTCCTAAGATTAAGAAGATTTCCTTCACTATTACTCTCTACAAGTCACCAGGTTACCACTAAATATTACTTTGGAACTGGACTTGAACTGATGGTGTGCAATAAGAATTCCTACATGTCAGAAGTGAATTTCCCGAGCTTGCTTGGTAAACTCTACTGAATAGCCATGGGACAATATTAAAAAGTAAAAAGATGTTAGAATTTTATCTATTATAGTGTCGTGTTTGTTCACATCTGTCATAAGTGAATTTCCTGAGCTTGCTTGGTAAACTCGACTGAATAGCCAAGGGACAATATTAAAAAATAAAAAGATGTTAGAATTTTATCTATTATAGTGTCGTGTTTGTTCACTATCTCATGTTCTTCCCTTTTAGGCCTTGTAGCCTCCATCTTACCAAAATTAATATGGAGAAAATCACTTGTTGTACTCTTCTTCTTCTTTTTCTTCTTCTTAAATGAATATGAATTGTTAGTACTCATATTTTTAATTTTTAATTAATAATATTATTATTATTTTAATTTTTTACATGTTTATCAGTCATTATTTCTTTTCAAATTAATTTTCTTACTTTTCTGGGAAGCCCTGTCGTAGTCAGCACATTACGCGTGCAAAAGGGTCAATCGTAGCAAAAGTTATCACTCGTCGAACTAGGAATACAAAAATGCAATATTTACTACGGTTGAAAATGCCTAGTGTCAGATTGGTAACTTCCACTACGGTTGACCATTTCGCACGCCGTTAAGGATGGTGAAAACTAGATCGTGAATACTTTAAAATGGTATTAAGAATGCGAGATTTCGATTTCGTTTGACGTCCCGTAATAACCCCGAAAATTTAGATAAAAATAAGAAAAAAATTTATATATTTTGGAACGACTTATTTTGACGAGTGGTAACTTTTGCTACGGTTGACCGTTTCGCACGCGGTTAAGGATGCTATAAACTAGGCAGTGAGTGCTTCGAAATAATATTAAGAATACAATATTTCGACTTCGTTTGACATCCCGTAATAAATTCTGAAATTGATACAAAAATAAGAAAAAAATATTTATATATTTTGGAACGGCCTATTTCGATGAGTGGTAACTTTTGCTGCGGTTGGCCGTTTCGCACGCGATTAATGATGCTATAAACTAGGCCATAAGTATATTTTATTAAAGAATGTGTGGTTGAAAATGAGAATTGATTTACTGTAGAAAATGAGAATTTTTACCAAACAGGCTCTCAATCTTAAATTGTTTTCTGTCCTGACATGGAATTGTATTACTTAATGTTGACCACAACATTATATTATCTACACAACTATGAATCAGCTACTCACTTACACAGACAATGAGACTTCTGTGTAGAATAACCAACATCAACATGTCTTTCCTTTCAATATATCTGATGTTTTTTGCTCTCATATTTGCACATGTGGCAGATATTTTGCTAACTCGGGCAAATCTTGAAACCACGGTCAGTAGTCCGATTACATCTCGACTTGCGTTCATGATATGTACGTTCAACTCAATAGACATGCATATTTATTTTATTGATTGTTGTAGGTTCATATTGTTTATATGGGAGAAAAGCAGCGTGATGATGTAGATCTTATTACAACTAGCCATCATGATTTGCTCTCTTCAGTGCTGGGAAGGTACATCATGGATTTTAATGGTGAATAAACACAGAATTTTAGTGTTTCTTGATTTTGTTTACTGAATACTTTTACAAAAAATTGCAGTAGAGAAGCATCAGCCGAGTCCATGATATACAGTTACAGACATGGTTTCTCAGGTTTCGCAGCTAAGTTAACCGAGTCTCAAGCACAAAGTATTGCAGGTACTTCACAAATACAAAAACCTCGGAAATTCGACTAGGATTGACTTAATCGAGCTTCTTGCTATACTCACGACTCAAAAGATTGAACTCGTAAACTCATCTTGTCCAACGCTGATGCTCGATCCATCTGATCTTATTGTGTTTATTAGTTAATCCACACATTTAGTTTCTAAGGGAATCTGATACATTGAAGAAATATTAGGCTTCTTTTCTTAGGAGGAATTTAATGCATTGCACAAGATGGATATTCTAAGTAAGAAGCGAGTTGGGTGGGAAAGATTGAAAAGCAGTAGAAGAAATATTAAGTTAAAATCTTGTTCATTATATTTACTAATATTGAAAGGGAAGCTGTTAAATGATTCGAATGTTAGAATAAGTACTTATTTGTAATGTCTTGTGTTCTTATCTCGCTTGTAATATGGTTGAAATTTTCCTTCCATTTTAGAATTGCCTGGTGTGGTTCAAGTTATCCCGAATCGTTTCTATAAGGTACAAACAACAAGGAGTTGGGATTACCTTGGCCTCTCCTCTTCCTCCCCCTCGAATCTCCTACACGAAACAAAACTAGGGGAAGATGTCATAATCGGTGTCTTGGATACAGGTCCTCTCTCTCACTCTGCATGTACTGAATAACAATAAGTTAAAATCTTGTATATTATCGTTATAGTACTGCCCAGTAACATGCATGAACAACACGCAGGAGTATGGCCAGAATCGGAATCTTTCAACGACGAAGGTATACGACCGATTCCATCAAGGTGGAAAGGTTTTTGTCAAAAGGGTGAACGCTTTGATCCAGCGAAGAACTGCAATAGGAAATTAATTGGAGCTCGTTTCTTCATTGATGGCCTTCAAGCAGCACTTGGAGAAATATTCAATTCATCGAACGAGTACTTATCAGCAAGAGATCATGAAGGACATGGCACACACACGGCCAGTACTGCAGGCGGCTCATTCGTGCATAATGTGACTGTCGGAGGACTTGCATATGGCACCGCTCGTGGGGGGATGCCTCATGCTCGTCTGGCCATATATAAAGTTGTTTGGAACGGATTAGGAACGGCTGCTGACATTCTTAAAGCATTTGACGAAGCAATTCATGACGGGGTTGACGTTTTGTCGTTGTCACTAGGCTTGGGTATACCTTTATACCCAGAAATCGACAAGCGTGACTTAATATACTATGGCTCATTTCATGCTGTTGCAAATGGAATAACAGTTGTTTGTTCAGCAGGAAATTCAGGTCCAGTTGCTCAAACGGTATTGAATGTGGCACCCTGGGTTATAACTGTTGGTGCTAGTACTATTGACAGATCATTTCCCACACCTATCATACTAGGAAACAACAGGACCTTGATGGTTAGTTATTTAAGGTTTTCTTTAAACTCTTGACTTATTATACTTGGTATAAAACCATCGATGGTCACGAAATATTAAAGGAATTTCATGTTGGTCAGTAAACTTAATTTTGTTCTAAAATGATCAGATTCTTCCGACCCAAAATCTAGAAGCATAGTCTTGAAGCACGTATCCAAGGTAAATTCACTTCAGTATCAATTCAATAAGACCTTTACACTTTTTTTCACTGAACCTAGTAGTCCTACAAAGGAGTATTAAGGGTAGCGGCTTTATCCGGACCATGCTCATATCAGAGTAGAACTAGTTTTTCACCCGTGCGATGCACGGATATAAATACAAATTTATATTAAGTAATAAACAATTCTAATATGATAAATATGTGCTAATTGATTTATGCAAAACACTTCATAAAATTAAATTGCCAATGAGTAATTTTAAATAAAAATATATACACCACATAACTAATTATATGCAAATTAATTTTATGAAGTGTTTTGCAAAAATCACATAACTAATTATATGCAAATTGAAAGAAAATATGGGGGTGGTACAAAAGTAAACGGGTTTGGGGTGGTTAAAAAAAAAAAAAATCATGTCTCCGTGCTAGACGGAGACACGGGCCGTGTCTCCGTTCTACATGGAGACACGGCCGCTCCATGTAGAATGGAGACACGGGCCGTGTCTCCGTTCTACATGGAGACACGGCCGCTCCATGTAGAATGGAGACACACGCTGTGTCTCCATTCAGTGTAGAATAATATACTAAGAGTTCATCAAATTATTTGCAAAGTTTGAGTATATTGAGAGTATGAATATTGGCCAATCCATTATATTTGGTGGTTTTTGATTTCCATAATGAAATTTGATCCTAATTTCTAGATATTTGCAAATGTGTCAACTATTTACTTTGCACAACATTATTGACATTTTCTGTAAACCTTATCATTTAGAAAGAAAAAAACAATAATAATTTACAGTTGAAACTGAAAATCAATCTCAAGAATTGACAGGAAATGGACAGGCATTTTCTTCCATGCAGGTAGGAATTTATATTATAGGAAATTTTGCTAAACTCACAAGGCCGATGACATAATGTTTCATATTCTTCTACTGTCTTTACTTCAAAACATTTTATCATAGTTTAATATATTGACAATGCATGTGCAAAGAAAATGTGACTTCAGATGGTGCAAAAGGAAGTCTTTTTAAAAATAATCCAATTCTCTTATCATATCCCGGGCAAATCCGATCTGATTTTCTATGTAATTAAACAAAAATAAAATATGTAATCTCAGAAAATTGAAGAATTTTACTTACCAGAAGTAAATGCTTTATATCGTTCATACATAAGCAGGAATCATTTCTTTAGCTGAGATCAAGGAGTGCTTCAAGTACATCACGATTTAGTGGAGAATCGGATGAAAAATATATATGCAAATTAGATAAATGAAAGAAAATACATGTGGGGGTGCAAAAATAAACGGGTTTCGGGTGGTTAAAAAAAAAATTTGTGTCTCCATTCTAGACAGAGACACGCCGTGTCTCCATCTAGAATGGAGTGTAAACGGGTTTGGGGGTGGTTTAAAAATAAATCTCGTGGAGACGATGCATTCGGTAAAAGGACGATGCATTCAGTAAAAGGATTTCTTTACAACTTTTTTGATATTTCTTTACCGTATCTCATGGAGACACAACGTGTGTCTCCATGTGTTGCGCCATTTTTTTTTTTTTTTTAAAGAGTGATATAATAACAAATTAAGAATTTCAATGGTATTATAATAGATTACCTTTGCAGAATTGGATGCAAATTCAACATTCATCTCTTGATTTTTGAAAAACAATTTCTGTTACACCAAAAAAGCAAAGATGAAATTTATCATTATTATTTAATATAATGAGAAGCATCAAATTATTTGCAAAGTTTGAGAAGATTGAGAGCATGAATATATTTTTATCTTGAACTTACAGAGAATATATTATAGATATCCATACCTCCAGTGACACCAATGAATCCATTCCTTGCACAAATCACAACTACAAAATTGGGCAAAAAGCACAGATATTGCAACCTAAATAAAAAATTTGTAAAAAAATAAGACAAACTGAATTGTTTTTATTTTTTTTCTTTTTCTTTTCAAATGACTTTCAGAATCAAATGCAAATACAAATTACTTTCAGAATCAAGAATAAATTGCATTTGATATACTTACGATTCCTAGAGATGTTGGGTCCTTAGAAGTAATATCAATGGGAAAAAATGGGTCAAATTACCTAAAACAACTTCGAATAGAAGCATAATTTTAAAAAGTTTTGCCAACATGAATATCAAATAAATTGTACAAAGAACCAACAACTCAATCAGTGAAACAATAGCAAAAGATTCGAGATAGTCACACCGAGCAGTCTCACAAACACTTCGACTTCTTCAACACACTGCAAAGAAAGACTTAATCAGCGCGCATATCAATTTGAGCATTAGAAAAGATCTCATCAAGCCAAACATGCCAAAGGAATACTTAACTTTCGAGTTCAAAACCATTAAGTGTATCTGAGATAGATTTAATATTCCAATTTTTAGTTCATTGATAACTTTGTGTTGTACAAAAACTTGAACAGGGAACAGAGGGAGTTTCAAAGGTTCGCTTAAGCTCTTTACACGAGTAAGAACAAAAGTTAGGGCTTACTTATACAAATGGGCTGCAATTCCCAGAATTATACACAGCAAAATGATGTCAATGCAGAAATTTCATATGGATCTCAGCTTGAACAAAAGAAAACTCCATTAAATATAGTAAGGTCTAAGAAATATGTTGAGAGGTACATTAAATTATAAATGCAAATCAAAATTGAAGAGCTGTAGCTCAATCACATGATTAACGGTGTCCTTCAGTCGGACATTGGTATTCTTAAGGTCAGATGTTGCATTGTCCACCTGAAAGACCTAATTATTTTCTTTACTTCTTTCTTTGTTCTGTTTCCAACTTTAGGCCTGTTCTTTGTTCAACTTTAGGCCTGTTCTATAATCATTTCCCAAGTTTGCATGAAGAGGTAATTCAAAACTAATTTATTCTGATGTAGTCTGTAATTTACAAATTCATTATTGGAAATCTCAATCAGTTTATCCATTTTGGTGGCCGAATTATTGTTCTTTGTAAAGAATGGTGGCCACGTATCTATTATTTTCATGTAATTTACTTGTTTTCCAAATTCCTAATTGTGGAACCTAGCACATTAATTCCTTTAAATGATGAAATTTCTAGGATATCATAGGAAAAACAAATGTTAAATTAAAAATTAAATTGACTTACAGGCTGATCATCTGAGGCACCAAACCATTCATTGGCTCCACAAGCTCCTCACCACTCGTCAAGCTGCAAGGTGTTTCCTGGCCATCGCAAAGTATTTCCACTGATCAAATGAACAGAGGTTACAATATGAAACCATAAAACCCATTCAACTTCACCAACCATTCACAGATGGCAAAGAAAGGAACCCATGAAGTGCTAGTTCAAAAGTATATCTAAAAACCCATTAAAACACTTCAACATATTCATAGTTTCATACACAAATGGAACAGAAAGGAACCCATAAAATGATAGTTCAAAAGAATATATAAAACCCAAAAAAATACTTCACGGTTCATAATATTACTCATACGCAAACAGGAAAAAAAAAGTTCTGGCATTGTAATAACAGATTACCTGGAGGATCGGCGGACGGGGCCGGAAGGAGGCAAAGGAGAGGGACTCCGAGTCTGAGGGACTTTGCGATGTTTGGTAATTTTGGGAGTGGGCTTAAGGGACTTCACTTTTAGAGAGAGATCGAGAATCCCAAGCTTTTGCATTCTTTGAAAATTCTCTTTGATCCTCTGTTCTCTAGACCATTCATATTCCGAAATCTTCTGGTTTGGTCCATCGTCATTCTCTTTGGTATTGACATTTTCTAGGGTTTCAATGCTCCTCAGATTGAGCATGGTGCTGTTCTGCAGCTCCAAATAGAACAGCACCAAATGTTCTACAGCCTCCGCATGCGGAGGTTGGAACCTCCGCACGCGGAGGCAGCAATAACAGCCTCCGCGCGCGGAGGTTCCAACCTCAGCGCGCGGAGGTTCCAACCTCCGCACGCGGAGGCAGCAGCCTCCGCGTGCGGAGGTTTTGCTGCCGCACGCGGTGGAGGGCGGAGGTTCCAACCTCCGCACGCGGAGGCAGCAGCCTCCGCGTGCGGAGGTTTTGCTGCTGCACGCGGCGGAGGCATTTGCCTCCGCATCTGCTTGCCGGGTTTAGTTTTTGGCCAGATTTCTCCATATTTCTCCGCCTCAATTCCTCCATTTCCAGTTGTGAAAAGACGTCGTCCTCAAGAGGGAAAAAAATGTAAAGAAAATGGAGGAGAATTCACCGATTTCAACAAAAGGCGCAAACCGGAGATGGAAAGGAGAGCGTCGTCGCCGTTTGAAAGTTGAGATGAGAAATGCAGTGTGATTCGAAATTCGTTTCAAAAGGAGATGGAAAGGAGAGCGTCGTCTGCCGCTTAGGTCGTCACCGATTGAGAGATAAGGCGAGAAAGGAATGGATATGAAATATGTTAGAATTGAATTTGAATTTGTTGTGCAGCCGCGTTTTTTTCTTTCTTTTCTTTTCTTTTCTTGTTTTCTTTTTTGTTTTTTCTTTGCCCATTCCCTTGGGCGGGAAATTGGTGCACCGTCTTAAGCGGGAATACTGTGCACCAGCTATCCTTCTTTAATATAGTAAATAGACTAGCATAAAGACTAAAGTCGAGAAGCAACCTTTAAACAAAATGAAGTTTAGTGACCACCAACTTAATTAACTCAATATACTTTTTTTGGGACATGTCTTGTTGTGCCTTTCTTATGTGAATTGTAATATTGCTTGAAGGGTCAAGCAATGTTCTTCGGAAAAAACACCGGGTTTGTTGGGTTGATTTACAAAGAGAGGGCAGTATTTGAATTGCCACAGTAAGAATCTTAAAGGCGCCCTTCTTGTTCGATAGGATTGAGGAAGTTTTATCCTTCACAATACTACTACTAATGATGTTTTTGACAATTTCTTTTGTAGCCGTTGTGAATCACTGTCGTCGAACGATATTTGGGTGGCTGGAAAGGTAGTGTTGTGCTTCACATTAAATGGTCAGGGGCTATCCTCAACTTTATCAGATGTTTTCAAGGCTGGGGGCTTGGGAATGATTGTCGCCAGCAATCCTACTAGATACCTATCTGAATTTGCAGGCATGCCATTCATTTTCGTAAATTATAATGTTGGAACGCAAATACTCAACTACATCCGCTCGAACAGGTACCAATAAAAAATCGTTCTTTTCCCTTCTAATTTCCATTTCCGATCTATGAAAAATGTGTACTGTGAATCTTGTAGGGATCCAAAGGTTCGGCTTACACCATCAAAAACATATATAGGCAAACATGCACCAACCTACGTGTCATCTTTCTCGTCCAGAGGTCCAAATTCTCTTAGCCCTGCAATCCTTAAGGTATCCCTATTACGATGAATCATCTCGTCCAAAAGCTTCAGTTATGAGACTAATTTTTCATCAGACTTCACCAGAATACTTTATTTGGTTTTTGCATGAGACAGCCAGACGTAGTGGCTCCAGGAGCTGATATATTGGCAGCATATACTCCAGGGCAAGGTGCAGAAAATGGGTATAAGTTTTCAACTGGAACGTCCATGGCTGCTCCTCATGTTTCAGGGATTGTTGCTTTGCTTAAGTCTTTACATCCAGACTGGTCTCCAGCTGCTATAAAGTCAGCACTAGTTACGACAGGTAAAGCATACCAATCCTTTCAAGCCTTTTGATTAATACACAATTTTCATAATCGAGTGCCTATGAGACTAAACCCTAAACCTTTTATACTGTGATAACATGTTGACTCACCTTATCGAAAAACTTAAACCTTTATACAAGGGATAAACATAAATACTTAGATTCTGAATTCCAACAAAGCCATACAACTTTTATATCTATTCGTGTGTTCCTAACCAATTCATTTAATACTCATATTGCATGTCAGAAATGAAGTAGTGGATCGAACTAGAAATTACAGTAAATAAGATTTTTAACTTCTTGTAATTCTTTCAGTGCTATCCTGTATTTTACAATCCACCTCACAAATCATGTCGATAATGTGTTGCAGCCTGGAGAACAGATCCTTATTCAGGAGAACCAATTTTGGCAGATGGAGACGTTACCAGGATTGCTGATCCATTTGATTTTGGAGGTGGACTTGTTAATCCAAACAGGGCAAGAGATCCAGGCCTCGTGTATGACCTGGGAATTGAAGATTACACACATTATCTCTGTTCCATGGGTTATGACGAAATTGCGATCAATCACCTTACACAAAAAGCTAAATCTTGTCCAAGAAGAACTACTTCTGTTCTGGATTTGAATCTTCCTTCCATAACTATTCCCAATCTGAACAATCCAGTTAATCTCACGAGAACTGTCACAAATGTTGGAGCCATTAGTTCTGAATATAAAGCTATAATCAAACCTCCACCAGGGGTTAATGTAGAGGTTAAACCTGATTATTTGATCTTCAGTCCTAAGATTAAGAAGATTTCCTTCACTGTTACTATCTCTACAAGTCACCATGTCACCACTAAATATTACTTTGGGAGCTTGACCTGGACTGATGGTGTGCATAAAGTAAGAATTCCTTTATCAGTCAGAAGCAAATTTTCGGAACTTGTTTGGTGAGATGGTGAACTGAATAGTATTAAGAAATGAAAAGAAGTTAGAATTATGTCCATTGTACCGTCCAGTGTTTATCCACGATACACACCAAACACATTACTTAACCTATTGTCTTAATGTAAAAGGCCTTGGAGAAAATCACATTTTGTACTCTACTTGAAGTAAATATGAATTAAATAAGGAGGTTTTTATGTACAGTTATGCAATTGCTTGTTAATTCTTTTAGCCTATAATAATCTCTCATCGGATGTTTCTTTTCCCGATTCCTGATGGAATCTGTTGAAACGGGTTATGTTTTGATGCATCAGTAATAAAGTGAGTATAACCGTTTATCTATTACTTCGATATACCAAGTGTAAAACATAAGCAGGCACATAAATTTCATGCTGTACACTCCACATGAACAAAAAGCAAATGCCGCATCTTAATTTGTTTGAGCAAATATACATTAAAGTGATTTAGATCATACTATTATTTCTTACGAGGACTGTCAATTTAAGCTTTACTCTAAATTAAATTCAAGCTGAATACAAGAGTTGCTATCTGCCTCAGCTCCAAACTTGAAACGAGTTTCTAGTACATGCCATTGATCGGTGTTCTTAGACAATCTACAATCATATCTACTCCAATATGCTGAAAAAATGTCATTTTGAAGATACAACGAAGTACACTGACCTCCTAGCAGTCTCTTAATGTTGTTCGTATACTGTCAATTATGGTTCTCGAGTGACTCAGCCATCTCAGGCTCCGGTTCCTCCAATTTATCATTTCCTTTCGGAACAATAAGTCCATAGCCTCCAGCTCTCCTTTTATACACTATGTTAATCTCACCTGAAGCAGCACATCCAACAAAATGACAATTATAGGGCTGCTGGATTAGAACAATATGCATAGAAGTAGCATGAGTTCTTACCAGTTTCCTCATTCCGAAAACCATAGAAGTCGTGATCAACATTTTCAAGCTGCTGGATTGCCTCAGCAACAGTTAAGGGTGGCATATCAAAGTATTTAGTGCGAACAATCTGAAAAGCAAGATCATAAATAAGATACAGGCAATTTATTGTGTGTATGTTTGGTAGATAGTATTGGGCCATACTAGAACGTACAATGAACAAAATTTTAAATTTTCCTCTTTTACTATTGTTCAGTGCTATCTAATCTCCTATCTAATCTACCTCACCCTTTACAAACTACCCTAAAAAATGGGTACTTATTGTTCCATTCACTTCTTCTTCCGTTTTAGCTGGAGAGAGAGCAATAACGAGCTTCTTCTTCCTTTTTTTTTTTTTTGTGTTTTCCTTTCTGAGAACATCAAAATTTATATGAATTATTAGATGAAAAAAAGGAGATGCAACGAATCATCAGATTATCCTGTCTCAACACCAGTAGAAATGTTAACAAATCAACATCAAGAAGTGATGGGTAAAATATAAGGGGAAAAAAAGAGGAAATAATCGAGAGATGAGTCAACCTCATCAATGACATCCTCCTCGTCTTCTTGAGGACCCACTGCTAAATCACCAACTGCTAGCAGCGCATCAGGGTCCCTAACCTTCAGCCTATCAAAACCCTTCATGTGGCGGCCATGATCCGAATCTTTCTCCTTAATTTTTCTCAACTTCCTCTGAATAATAGATGACACCAAATCAATACTTCCGTAAAGTGACTCAGCATCTTCCTCTGCCCGAATCACTCCATGCTTCTTTGTAAACAAAGTCACCTAGAATTACAAATGCCCATTAAAGATGTCAAACAAAACAACCCATAGATATCGAAGTGAGGTTTCTAATCTTATATAAGCATGCACACGCACCTCACATCTTCGAACTTTGGGTCCTTTCCCCAATTCACCACCGCGGATCGACAGTCTAACATCCACTTCCTTGACCAAGTGGCTATGCTTTTGAACTGCCCTACCTAACTTCTCTTCCACATAGCTCTTCACTGTTGGTGTTAACTGTATTTACACAACACTTGATTTAAAACAAGAGAAATCCCAAATACAAGATGGGATAGTTAAAAGATCATTTTCTGGGGGTAACACAAAATAATAACAAGATTAATCTGGCAGGTTTTCAACATAATACCAACAAAAAGAATATAAGTATGCTCTATGACAAAAAAAAAACTAACTAACAATCTGAGTATAATGTGAGTGGTTGTTCCACCGGAAAACATTCATTCGACAAAAACAAAAGTAACAACAATTTAAACCTTTATCCAATAAATTTTGAGCCGGCTTAGCTAATCCTTTTTCGCCACTTTGACCGATTCATCAGAATACCAGCAAATACAAATTTGATAATTTACTTCACTTGACTGGTACCAGAGATTGTGCCTTTTCTTTTTCCAATCATTATAGAAGTAATCAAGAAATTGGGATTGCACATCACTCATTCCTTATTCCATTCTTCTATTCTCTTTTATGACAGTGAGCAAATTTCCAGGTGAATAATCAAAAGATAATGTTTTAAGCTCAAAGTGTAAAAAGAGTGTACCTCTAAATTTTTGCCTTGAAGAATCAATTTGACCGAAGAGAGAGGACCATCCCATGACATTCGAACCCCCATTGATTTTCCAGTGCTATTTCTGACAATAACAATGTCATGGCACCTGAATCCTGAACTCAGAAAACTGGAATTTTGAGAAGATAACGCAAAAGGCTGATAATTAGAAGAACAAGCAGTCAATGACAATAAACCAGAAGATGAAGAAGAAGAAGAGCAACAAGAAAACTGGTGATGATGATTAAAATTAAAACTCTTATGTATATTTGGAGATGCAAACAGTGTAGCCATTTCTTAATTTTCTGCGCGAATCAATACTCGGTTTTTGGGTAAAATTCGGAAGAGAAGAAGAATGATTAAGAATATTCAAGTTCTTAAAGAACCCGGGGTTAATCCAGATTCTGGATATGGTCCCCCGCCGCGCGCGGTGTGTCTGGGCCGCTTGTGGTGGCCCGGGCCCTCCGCCCAGCTCAATGGATAACTATGGGGTTTTGAGGACGCGATAGTGGTCTCTTTCACACAATCCTAAAAGGGCTTATCCATATCCAGTGAGGAATTTATCCGTGCGTAAAATTTAACGTTTTGGCTAACTTTAAAAAGTATTTTTCAACCCCTCATTCGGCCTAATTTACAGGGGTGCCCTCAACTCAAATTTTGATAGATTTCTTAATATTTATAAATTTTCATGGACTTTATGAAATTCAATAAAATTTAACAGATTTTATAAGATTTGAATGAATTTCTATTTTGTAGATTTCAATAAGTTTTCATAGATTTCATAGATTCTCATGGTTTTGTAGACTTCTCTATTATAATTGTATTTTTACCTCCTCAATTGCCTAATACAAGTCGTTAACCAAACTCTGTAAAAAATAATAATTTAAAATTAAAATTCCACCATACTATTTCAAGTGTATTTTTCTTTGTGAACCAAATTATGTCTGGACGAGCAATTTTCTGATGCATATTCTGTCGAAATATGCAAATTCTAATGGTTAATTATGTCAGGACAAGCAATTTTCTGATGCATATTTTGTGTAGGAAAATTGTTTCAATATTGGATACCGGATTCGCAGTAGCAGATTCAATAACTTTGAATACAATGGATTCAAATATACACAACAGATTTAATACAGCAGCATATTCGACAATATGTTAAATTGCAGTAAAGTGTAACAGTTGATTTAAGCAGAACTACAAACACAAATTTGCATAAACGAGTGACAAACAAATAATCGCAGAAGTTAAATGCCAGGAAACTTTCAACCCGAGGCCCGTGTTCCACACAATTTCCTTAAAACAGATTCGCTCCCTCACCGTCTGTGCTTGAGGTTTAACAGAGTGTCCGTTTCTCAGGATACAACGGTGAAACAGTATAATCTGAGCATCACAGATTGTACTCCAGCGAACTGAACCAGTGTCCGAACAATATCACCAAACTAGACAGGAACAGAAAGTAAAAACGAAGGCAAACTCAAATTGTGTCCGATGAATATGCAGATGAATTTTTCGTGTATGGACAGTGGAAAAAATGAGACATATATAAAGGCTAACTCTTGTAACCTGCCTATTAACAAATGGTAATTAACATAGGAGTTTCAGGAGTTTTGGAAAACCAAAAGTCTATTTCGTGTACGCAGATCGCGCTCGCACACAAGTTCAAGGTCTGATGCCAATTTCGGTCCAAGATTTGCACTCCTCCTGCGCGCGCACGTGGAGAGAGCCTCTATGCTACACATGATTACACCATTCTAAAGTACAATCCTTTATAAAGTGGTTTTAATTTTCATCCATTTCTTATGTGGGACAAATCTTAAAAATTTATTTTCCCACCAACAAATTCTTTTCACATGGAATACTTTGAGTTTCAATTTCTCATTTACTCGAGCATCATTTTTGACAAATAAGTATATGATTTCGATGTACTCACGGAGGAGAACACAAATCAACTTTCATCTTTCAAAATAGCCAAGCGGGTCCCGCTCAAAATTAGTATCAAAGTCAGCCACTTATCCAGTTTTTCCAACATTTTGTAGCAAGCATAATTATCCAAATTAAGAGTCTCTTTAATAGCATCCAATATATTGTTCTTGTCCTCCATTTCCCTCTTTTTTTCTTTCAATATCTTTCCCTTTTCTCTAGTAACTTAAACATCTCCCAAATGTCAGTTGCAATTCCAGTAATAGAATCCATGCCAAGAGAAATCTTTTTCTTGAACATCAGCTCGGGTCATGGTATCAAATGAGCTAGAATTCTCATGTTGAATTCATGCTACATCTGATGAGTTTTTCTTTAATCACTAGAATGTAGTATATATAGCTGCAGGTGATGAGTTTTTCTTTCTGCCTCATTCTAACTAAATGACTGATACATGTTCCTTCAAATATACAGACAACTTAAGAGAAGAACAAGACCATAGGTCCATTGAAATTGGAGAGAAGGACGTCTGCATTTAATCATCAACTTTAACAAACAAGCGATTCTTTTAATAATAGTTAAGAGTCCATCAAAACCCCTTCTCAAACACCACTTTAAATGTTGATTGTCCACGTACAGACTATTAACCCCACTTATAGCTTATTACTCTAATATCCACTTCCACATTACTAAACTCTTTCTTACACGTATGCAGTTAACAAATCACATAACCAAATGATCAAATAGGGGGTAATATAATTGTTTGTTAAACATTTGAATAATATAATATAGAAAAATATATGTTCAAATTCACCAATTAAAAACTTCAAACCTGTATAATAGGGGGTAATATAATCAACCCAATTGAAAAAAAATTTAAAATAAATTCACTAACTAATTAATCACACCCAATATTCAATAAAAAATAGTGTTAAAACTTCCAAACATCATCATCAATTGATAAATTATCATACATATACAGATAAACTTGTTCACGACAGAGAAATGATAGAGAAAGGCGAAAAACTTGTTCACGACAGAGAAAGTGAGAGATGGAGAGACGAAAAAATTGTTGCAGAGAATGGCGTGAGAATCTGTGAAATTTTGAGGATTGGATATAGAATTGTTACATATTTTGGTATTTATATTTATGGCTTGAAATCTTTTAAAATCCATCAAATTATTGAAATCCTTCTAAATCAAGTAGCTATTGAGGATACTTAAATTTCTCAAGAAACTTTTGAAATCTAAGTTAAGAACACCTAAATTTTTAAGTATTTCTAAAAATCTAAATTGAGGACACCTAAATTTTAGTGAATTATATTTTAATCTGAGTTGAGGACACCTCGATTTACATAAAAATTTTAAAATTCATTAAACTCGTTTGAGGACACCCCCGTTAGTATGCCAAACACAACTTTGAAGTCTTATCTCTTCTTCACAAATGTGTGTGCTATCACGTGCTCCATCCATATTAGCGAGCAAGATAGGTCACATATCGCGCCATTACATGTGTGAGGTTATAGTCGTCAAACTATTTTCGCTACATTGCTACAATCGACTCTATCATTGGATTATTTTCACTATGTGGGGTTATAGTCATTGGATCATTAAGTGTGAATTTTTATATAGTATAAGGGAAGAGATGGTGTCTATGTCTTACACATGATCTCATCTTGTCTGAACTCTATTATTTGAAAATGATTTTGGAATAGTGTTTTTTTAAGAATGTATGGTTAAAAAATGAGAATTTTTTTTGGGTTTATGTGTAGTTGATAAAGATGAGAGAGAAAAATGAATTAAACTTTAATGGGGGTCAAACATGGGCTGAATTGAAAAGTGATCACCCTACGTTGGAGGGTCGTCACTTAAAAAGTAGACAAAAAGCGTTTGCTACAGAGCTACCAAGTTTGTCATACATACAGAAGATTTTTAGGCTAAAGCAGTGTTAGGAAGATTCCTTGTAAAGCAAAGGCCACGCTTCCAAAATACACTGCAGCAACTTGTGAGGCCTCGCCTCGATCGTGACATATCAGATGGGGTGGTGTCGCTTCAGTCAAAGCATATAAGCTAACTCGTGCCTTGAGTAGCTTTTTGCTATTTCTTAGCTTGCTGTCACGTGACTTGTCCTGTTAATATGGTTCCAATAATTTTGAAAGAAGCCTTACATCTTGAGTTGAAAGGCTAATGTCCATAAAAGCGAATCATGCTACTTGTACAATATTGATTGACAACTTCACACTTAACAGTATCACATTCATCCATTTTAAAAATTGTTTTTTAAATCAACGATCCAAATTTTGACACCACCAAAGTTGTCAACAATGATTGTCAATAAGAATTGTACAAATAACTTAATTCTTTCTTCTTTTAAGTGTTTGAGTCCATTTCCCAGAAACATCCATACACAATAAATAAACATTTTTTTTTTTACTAAACATGACTCCAATATTAATTTTGATACATACAATAATATTAATTTCGAAAAGAAGTCTATCATATACTTAATTAATGATTCTTTTTCATTACAACTAAATTTGATTTTCTTAAAATTTATAATTACGAACTTGATTTTTCTTTAGGGTTGTTGATTTTTTAGTTGGGCAAAATGCGGAGGGAAAGGTCAGCATAATAATTCAAAATTATAAATTGGATAAGAAGAAAATAAAATAAATTTATATGGATCCAAGCCTGACGTCTGTCCAGCCACCAATTCAACAAAATCTGCTGCAGATTTTTATGTACCATCACTGTCTTGTCTACAAACGAACTCTCACCCAGAAAATAAGAAAAAAATAATAAAAATCATACAACTATTCATTAGTTCCTTGACTCCATTTTAATTTATAGTGTTTTTGATAGATATTATCATGGACGGATCCACACGGGATCTTGTGGGGTCAATTGACCCCACAATTTTTATTTTTATTTTATAACCAGAATTTTCATTTTTGACCCCACAGTTCATGACGTCGGCTCTGTCCCTGGATATTATTGAGAAAAGAATATAATTTAAATAGTGATATGATGAGAAATATATGGTTAAAAAGTAAAAAAAAATTATTGATGTGATGAAAATATTATTTTATTGAAAAATGTGTAGTTGAAAATGAATGTTGAAAGAATGTATTTTAAGAGAATGTGTACCAAACATGAGCTTAATTTATTTTCAATAACACATTTTTCAATAAAATAATATTACACCTAAATTCAAAAATTCTTCTTACCTTTTAATCATATATTCTCCAAAAAATTAATATTCCAAAATCCCATTAAGACCTTGTTTGATCCCCTTTTTTAACATACATTTTTCTCTCTTTTCTTTTCAACCACACATTTTTCAATAAAATAATATTACATACAACTTTAAAATTGCTCATTCATTCTTAACCGCACATTTTTCATTAATTTACTATTATAAAATACATTCTATACTAAAAATGAGGCTCAAAATGGAATCCACTGCTCGGGATTGTCTAAAAAATCTTTGGCTAAAATATTAAAATGTTTTTGATAAAATTAATGAAATATATCGTTGAAAAATTGATACAAATTATGGATTTCTAAAAATATGTAATTAAAATTAATTATTAATTTTGATTATCAACTTTTTAATTTTGAAATGAGCACTTAGTTCTGAAAGCTCATATTTATATATACTCGATAATAATAATCACAAAGTTTTTATGATAGTGATTCGACCAAGTTTTTAATCACAAAGCTAACACTTTCATGAGATGAGGAGATTTGTCAGACATTTATATCATTTATAGATTACGCAAATTTGATTATTAGCGCCCGTTTGGCCTCATTGTTTCACATTATAATGAGATGAATAGTAATTTTTTGAAGAATATGTGGTTGATAAGTAGATGGAGAATAATAAATTATAATTTAATGGGGACCAAACACGGTTTAAAGTTCTCCTTTAGACAATTTAATGTTAAATGAACTTCAATAATGCTCGACAGCAGTTGCGTTTTTACTTAAACATGTTGAGTTATTTTTAAAAGTTAAGTAATGTTATTTGTACATCATTATGTATAGAAAGTTACTTTTATTTAAAATTATATGACTTGAGAGCAAGTCACACTTACTTTTAAACAACTTATTCTTTAACCTAATTACTTAAATTCGATAAATTGATAAATCAATGTTATTTAGAAATATTTCATATTAATCGAAAAAAAAACTTTTAATCAATTTTAAGCGGCTTAATTCTACGTAATTGAAGAAATTTGTTAAAATTTCAAAATGGTTATTGAAGAAATTTATATAGTAATTGTCACTCAAGTTTTTAACAGTTACACAAATGGCCATTTGACTAGAAATTTTAACCTAAAATTCTACGGGTCAGTATTAGGTTCTATTATGGATAGTTGTACAGGTTATATTCGTTCAACAATTACTATTAGTTGCTATAGAGAGTCTATTATTTGTCATTGACTTAGGCAATGAAACCGTCGTTTATCATTTAACGCGTCGATTATGAGTGAGATATTCACGAACTTGGGCCAGATCGGTGTCAATTCAAATTCGAACGACAAGCAAAAAAAGCAGCTTAATTGATTACATTATTTCCCTGGCAACGAACCTTCCATAAAAGATCATGTTTCGCAACATAGAAATCAAATTGGAATGATTGAAGTATTCATTACTTCCCCCAATGGTCGCACGATGCAAAAAGCAAATCCATCTTCTTTCGTCATGGTAAGCGCATTCTTTCTTTATGCATGGGCATTTTCCTTTTTCCCACGATACTACTCTTGTATAAAGTTCATTAATATTCGAGGTTAATAGTTTACCTCGAATGAAATGTCTCGACTAAAGAGGATTGATGCTTTGAAAAGTAAAAAAAAAAAAGAGAGGATAAATTTACTTCTACCAAGTAGTGTTTTCATTGAAAATCGATCACGATGTCTTCCTCAATTTCAATTCCAATAATCTCCATGAAAAGACACCATGATTTTCGAACATATTGAGATAAAACTTTGACTGACAAAAAAAAAAAAATCCAATTGAATCCACTGGACAATTAAAAGAGTTTTAACTCTTTATTTGAGCCAGTCCACCATATGGTGCAGCTTTGATCCCTACTTATTGAATAAGAGTCATGCTTCTCTTCCTCTTCAACATGTCTGGCTTTCCCCCTTATATACTATAGGTGAATCTCTTCAATTCGAAGTTAAATTATTCCTTGAAAAAGACATGGTGAAGAAAACTAGTCAAGCTCGCACACAACTGAAATCATTAGCAATTCGTTTCCCATCATACGATTCTTTAGTTGGCCAATAAGTCATGGTCTCAATTTCAAAAGGATCTACGACAAGAACTTAACTTTTTTCAAGCGCAAAGGCAGAAGTCTATGAAGACGAGACTCTATTTGGGGCAATCCTCGGGTGACAAGTGTGGCATACTAGTTAATAACATCATTTGTTTATGTTGATGACATAAAATTTTAGTAACATTACTTTGAAACTATTTTTAAATCTGAGTGAATATCATTAAAAAAATTCAATATACATTTTAAAAAATGTTAACATACTTGAGCAGTCGCAGTTGAAATTAACCCATTTTAAGCATACTTGAAAACTCGAACCGGACACGTGTCATGTGATCATGTCATACACCTGTAATCATGGTATACAATTTTAAATTCCGCATCACTCTTATAGCCTTTGAAAACTATTTTTTTATCTACTTATTTTAAATCAAATTTATGCAATAAAATATTTTGTTCGTAAATTCAAAATTTTTTCCTACTTTTTAGCTACACATTTTCCTTAAAATTTCTATTTAACGAGTAATGCTATTTAATATCACTGGATTATGATTCCAATCTGTATGACGTTAATTTGATATTAAATGATACTCATTTAATTGTACTTATCATTTAATATCACGCTAACGTCATATGAATTGTGGTTATAACTGGTGAATCTAAATAATGTTATTCGTAGTCAAAGTATTATTTTCACTGAACCCTTGAACCCTCTCACATGAGGTGGTTCTTCCACCTCAATAAAAAAGTAAAAAAAATCACCCACAAGGTGAGTTGTCCGTGAACCTCCATCCTGTACATATAGCTTCTCTCTATTTTCTCATACCGTCAGGCTGTGTAGGACTTCCACCAAGGACGAAGCGAGTACATGAATTTTCATAGCCTCACACCAATTAGATTGCTTCCGAAGAAAACAAAACAATGGATGATTACTCGCGACAACGTGGAGAGGAAGCCACAAACGAAAGATCCTGGTGTTACATCCACGTGTCAGGTTCTTATCTAATCCACTCCACAAATATCTTGTTCTGGGTCCCACACATGTCCAGTATAAAAATCTTGTTTCTCTTTGGTGACACGTGAGGTTTTATATTGTCCATACGATTATTTGGTCGAATTATTCTACTCTACCAGATTTTGGTTCACAGATTTTGTACAGACTATCTCACATGAGGTGGGTCCCGATGACCTAACTCATTAAAAAAACCCCCCAAAAATGTTAAAACACCTACCCACCCCATCTCACATGGCTGTGCCAAGTCTTTTACCGACCGGCACAGCAACTCGGTTCTTATTTGGTCTTTGCCTTTCGACCACCAACCAAATTAAAATTAAGAAAAAGAGGCGGGCGGTCATTTCTTTTTTTTACTTGTCACAATTCTAAGGACGTGGCCAATTTGAGCCATAAACATTACTCTTCAAGATATTTCGTGCCACTTTTCATTTTATATAGCTCACACTTATCTTGAGTATTTGCAATTTGCACCCTTAAATTACAAAGTACGTCTGAAATAAAGCATTGATGTTGTTGTTTGATATGCAAATCACTAAGATCGATTTTCGCTCCAACTCGATAGGTGCGTCATGTGGTCGAACTTTTTCCAACCTTTGGATTTGGGAGCCAATTGCCTAATTTTGCATGCCTCTATTATCTCTTTGGAAGCCTACGACCCATAGATACTATTTATGATCGGGCTTGTAGATCTTTATATAAAGTTAAAATTCTAGCTTTTCTATATGTGGAAATTAAACAAAATTAGAATTTTCAAGATTCAACTTCAAATTTCAAATACAAGGTTTCACTTTTCAAAAATCAGATATTTCATCCCAAACTCTAATCAATTTCATCACAATCCAATTTTCTCCCTCTTCTCTTCTCTCAGTCTCCTCTCTACCGTCTTCTCTCCTCACTCTTTCTTCTCTCATCACTGTGCCTTCTTCTTCTGGCAGTGGGCGGTGGGTTTGGTATTTGTGTTGGCTGTGGCGTGGTGGTGGGTTTGGTGTTTGTGTTGGCGGTAGCGGTGGCGGACTCCGTTTCCGTTTCTGTCTCCTCTCCTACTCTCTCTTCTCTACCGTCTTCTCACTCTCTCTTCCTCTTCACCGGCGGAAGCGGAAGCGGCATCGGCATCGGCGGCGAACTGAGTGTCGTCGTGCGCAGTGCCAGTTCGTCGCTGTCGCTTGGATTGTCGAGCGCCATTGTGGCTTCTTCTTCTGGCAGTGAGTGGTGGTGGTGGGTTTGGTGTTTTTGTTAGTGGTGGTTGTGCTTGTGCCTGTGGCGGCGGAGACGTTCATATATAATCATTTCGTTAATATGATCCAATCAATTATGAGATATGGATATAGATATAGATATGTGTCAATCTCAATTATTAATCATATCTTTTATCTTACGTTAAGTCAATGTAAATCGAAAACTCATTTTCGACTTATGAGTTCACATTGATCAAGGATTTCATTATCAACTTAACAGGATAAAATGTAGTTTATAATCTCTTACTATCTAAGAGTTGTGAATCCTCTATTGATCATTCATAACCTTCATATGATTCTTGACATACTCGGAACAATACTGTATTAGCGACCATTGGCAGAGCAACATGCAATATCACCAAAGTATGACTGTCCTCATATAAGGAACTATGATGACCTCAAGTCAAATGACCAATTTTACTATCGAACGTTAGAAATTAACCACAAACACTCAAATAGTTATCCATATGAAATCTCCCAACATGTCTCCAATGTTTTGTTTAATAACAAAATATCCGCGTGTTCATTCAAATGTCACCATACACTAGCTTGTGAGATCAACTACTTACTTCACAAGTAAGAAATGTCACATGTGATGATCTATCTGTAATAATGATATACGTATCTCGTCATTACATACGACCACAAATAATTTAAGATTCAGTCATATGTAATTTGTATCTCACAATCACAACTCCTTGTGATTAACAAATCATTAAAACTTAAATCTACGAATTTTATTATTTAATTTATTAGAATATTAATTTAATTAAATAATAGATATTGCCATAAATATGTATTGATAATATGTATTAAAAGTGTTTATGTTTCAAAGTTAATTGGACCTATGTCATAACACTTACACTAAGGAGGATCGATGCTTTGAAAAGAAAAGAATATGATAAAAGTGTTTTCAATGAAAATCAATCACCATTGCGTTGATATTTTCAATTCCAATAATCTCCATGAAAAGACACCATGATTTTTGAACAAATTGAGATAGAACGTTGACCGACAAAAAAAAAAAAAAATTGAATTCACTGGACAATTAAAAGAGTTTTAACTCTTTATTTGAGCTAGTCCACCATATGTTGCAGATTTGATCCCTACTTATTGAGTAAGTGTCATTCATGCTTCTCTTCCTCTTCGACAGGTCTAGCTTTTCCCCTTACATACTATAGGTGAATCTCTATAATTCGAAGTCAAATTATTCATTGAAAAAGACATGGTGAAGAGTAGTAGTCAAGCTCACACACAACTGAACTCACTAGCAATTCGTTTCCCATCATACGATTCTTTAGTTGGCCAATAAGTCATGGTCTCAATTTCGAGCGCAAAGGAAAAAGGCTATGAAGACGAGACTCTATTTGGGGCAATCCTCGGGTGACAAGTATGGCATACTTGGTGGATTAGAAATTTTAAAACTTTCTTGTGATGCCGAGGGAGGGCACTTCATTTACTACTAAAAGTTCATGCATAATATAAATAAAAATACATGGATTTGGGGGAATATTGTTATGATTTGGTACTAGCATTTGCCATGTAGCCGGCCCAATGAAGTTGTGGACTCATGTTTTCCGAACCATCGCCATAGAAGATAAGGCCCAGATGGTAATTTTTGAGGCCCATTATTAATTCGAGGTGGATGTGCCGAGGATGCCCCCAGATCCGAGGCCCAACAGGTCCGAGGCTCCACTCCAATTAGTAACAGCCCACGTGCAGAGATTTTGAATTCATTAAAGAGATCTTATTTGAGTGATTGATGTAACATTTGTAAAAGTGTATTTGTGTCTTGTCTTATCAATAGGGTGTAAGAGTATTAAATGCTTTGTAAAATTAGGAAGTCAAAATGATGGCTAGGATTTGATACTTTGATACTAGGAATGAGGTCAAGTGTAATTTCATCCAAGGGTCACCATTTCATTTGTAATACTATAAATACTCTCACCATGTAACAATTGAAAACTAATACAACTTTAGATACTTGGAGCAACTAGTTTTATTATCTTACATTCATTTACAATCTTAAATTTGAGTTCATTGTGATTGGTTATTATTGAACAATCGTATCCCAGATATCTTGCCGGAACCCGAACGAAAACGTCTTGTGTCGTTGAGCTTCTTCCACGTCCAATTGTAGAGTGATCTCGACCGTTGATCCGTATTTACGTGTTGGATATATCTTGCGCATGCACGAGTGAGTCCGACATCTGTTGTCAGCATATTTTGAGGTCAACAATACTAGTTAATAACATCATTTGTTTATGTTGATGACATATAAAATCGAAGTAATTATTATTAAAAAATTCGCCTATATTTGAACCACATTAAAATTTTCATTATTATTCTTTGACTCATTTTAAATCACACATTTTTTCAATAAAATAATATTTGTCATCACATCAATAACTTTTTCTTCTTTTTTAAAAATACGTTCTCTCTCAATCTATTATTTCAAAATACATTCTTCCAAAATAATGTGATTCAAATACATTCTTCATTTAGGCCTTGTATGGGAGGGATTAAAATTGAAAATATAGCCGTTATTGTTGACTTTTATTAGACGAGTGAGACCCAATAACAGCCATATTTTCAATTTTAATTGGCTTTTAATCCCTCCCGAACGGGCCTTAAAAATGTTAACATACTTGAACAGTGATCGTTGAAATTAATCCATTCTAAGTATACTTGAAAACTTGAACCGAACACGTGTCATGTGATGATGTCATACACATATAACCATTGTATACAATTTTAAATTCCGCATCATTAGGTCCATGTTTATGGCCATTATTTTGAAAACTCTATAGGGTGTTTGACACCCACTTCTTTGAAAATAGTAATTGATGAAAAAATGAGTGATAAAAAAATTATGAAAATTTTTAGATTTATCTGTAATATTATTTTAATGAAAAAATATATTGTTGAAATGAAGAAAGAGAAAAAAATAAAAAAGAGTGTCAAACATGGGATATATATATATACTTATTTTTAATCACATTTACATAATAAAATATTTTGTTCGTAAATCTAAAAAAAATTTCCTATTTTTTAATTACAAATTTTCCTTAAAATTATTATTTAACGAGCACTGCAATTTAACCGCACTGGGTTATGATTCCACTCTATTATTTAATGTTACATTAACGTCATATAGATGTGGTTATAACTCCGAAGAAGCTAAATAATATTATTTATATTCAAAATATTATTTTCTCATACCATCAGGCTTTATTGCTTTATAGAACTTTCACCAATGACGAAGCGAGTACAAGGATTTTCATAGCCTCACACAGTCACACCAACTAGATTGCTTTCGAAGAAGACAAAACAACGGATGATCACACGCGACAACTTGGAGAGGAAGCCACAAACGAAAGATCCGAATGTTTAATCCACGTGTCAGGTTCTTATCTAATCCACTCCACAAATATCTTGTTCTTGGTCCCACAAATGTCTCGTATAAAAAATCTTATTTCTCTTTGGTGACATGTGAGGTTTATATTGTCCATACGTTTATTAAAGTCTTTGCCTTTCGACCACCAACCAAATTAAAATTAAGAAAAAGAGGCAGGCAATCATTTCTTTTTTTAATTGTCAATTCTAAGGACGTGGCCAATTTGAGCCATAAACATTACTCTTCAAGATATTTTGTGCCACTTTACATTTTGTATATCGCACACTTATCTTGAGTATTTGCAATTTACACCCTTAAATTACAAAGTACGTCTGAAATAAAGCAATGATGTTGTTTGATATGAAAATCACTAATATCGATTTTCGCTCCAACTCCATAGGTGGGTCTTGTGGTCGAACTTTTTCCCACATTTGGATTTGGGAGCCAATCGCCTAATTTTGCATGCCTCTGTTATCTCTTTAGAAGCCTACGACTCATAGATACTATTTATCATAAGGTTAGAATTCTAGTTTTTTTTTTAGTTCACTAATGGCTTGGACCCCCTAATAAGAAAGTATTTTTTGTCCTCCACCTGAGTTGCGCAAAAAAGCTTAAACCCAATCTCAATCACGATTCTAATACTAGGGAACAATGAATCTTCGTAGGATCTATCCAATACGTAGTGTACATCTCCATGAACACGTCTATTTCAATGAGCCTCTCGATTGAAATCACACTAAATTCCATGATAATTATATTGATAAGCAAGCATAATACCAAGTCCTCGTTCTTTTTAAAAATAGTTAACTCTTACTATAAAATGGTGACATATTGGCATTTTCGACTTGTACGTGGTTGATTATTAGCATTGTTAACGGTAAAACAATCGATTTCCACTCAACGAGCAATCAAATTTCAAAATTGATATTTTTAAACAAGTCACCATTTTTGGGATAACATGTTAAGGAAAATCTCATCACTTTGCTTAGATGTGAAAAGAATAATCAACAAAATAGGGCTCATGTTTCTTTCCTCGACACAACATTATAGGTTATTGTCGTAAGAGAGTTGGCTCCGTCTTTCCTACAAGTTTTCAATTATGAGATGTAAATTGTCCTTTTTGTATCTTTAGGGGTTATATTGCAAAGTCAGTTCAAAGTTGTGGTGCAAACTGCAATTCTTGAAATTAATACATTTACTATCACCAATAGTGAGCCACAACAAATTAGAGCCATCAGATATGGGCGGTTAAAGACAACTGGGAATCACCATTGGATCAAATTCACAAATGGTTATTCCGTTTTAAGATATTTTAGGTTGAAAATGCCGTAAAACAACTAGCGCAAAAGGAGAAAACTAGGACTCTATCCAGGTACAGAGGTTTAACTTCTACATTTAAAATTTCACGTCCTCATTCTTCAAAGAATCAGAAGGAGAAAAATCCTGAAAAAATGGGAGAAATTGTGACAAGTGGTGAAAATGGAATGGAATTGGAAGTGATGGAAACAGAGCAGAAGGAAGGAGCAGAGGAAGGTGAAGTTGCTGCTCCGCTGTCTGCGGAGGCGGGTTCTTCTGTAGTCAGATGGGAGAGGTTTCTTCCAAAAATGGTTATGAGAGTGCTGTTGGTGGAAGCTGATGATTCTACTAGGCAGATTATTACTGCTCTTCTCAGGAAATGCAGTTATAGAGGTTGGTTTGAAATTTCAATACATTTTTTCTTTGAAAGTTTGTCTTTTGGAACATGTGTTATTTGATGTACTAGGAACGACATCCTAGTTTTCCCTTTGAAGTTTGAATCAAATGGATACTTTGTTTTTCGGTTAATTCAGTTTAGGATGAGGATTTCATTTATAATCTTTGAGTGTTTTGGCTATGGAACTTATTAGTACATTATAAGTCGTTTTTCGTCCATGATCGACTAGATATGGGGATGGTATTGAGTTTATAAGGATATTAGGCTGAGATTTTGAGATTGAACCTCAAATTTAAAAAATTGGTATAAGAGATATGCCAAGAATTAGCTCCATGGATCCACAGCATGACTCTCGTGATGTCTAGGGAAGATCTGAACAAAGGTGCGGACCCGATTAATAGCAATGGCTGGGAAAATCCATATCTGTTCTCAAGGCAGTTGAGTTCATGTAAGGCAGTGGCCCTCGATGCAGGGAAAAAGTTGGGCCTTGATATAGCATTCGATCCTTTGTGGTTTGAGAATGATGAACTGATGGATAGACTATCGCTTGGGTGGGGCCGAAATGATAGGTTTTTCATCTAAGGGGGGATTTTGTTGGGAAAAGAGCAAACAGGAGTTCTCATCGACTAGATACGGGGATAGGCTTGAGTTTATAAGAAAATTAGGATTTTTTCCCTTATAGGTTAATTTTTTGAGATACCTAAGATCAGTAAGTGGAGTTGCTGCATTAATTAAGAAATCTGCAGAAATGGAAGTGCTGAGATGGACGAATATTTTTAATTAGAACTATGCTTTTGGATTTTTCTTCTACTTGACCAACTCGTTGAATTGGGAAAGTAGAGGGTCCAATTCTCCCGCCTTTTCAACTCGTTGAGTTGGTCGAGTTTGCTGCTACTTTCATGAAATGTTGTTTTCAACAAGACTAACTATTTTGAAGTAAAAAGAAGGCTATTTTGACAGAATAAATTACTACAGAGAAGCTATTCTTCTATATAGAGAAGGTGTTCTATTGCTGAATGTAGTGCATTAGTCTGGCAATTTGTTGATATCACTTATAACGACCTGAAACTTTGCCCCATTTTGAAATTTCTTCTTGCGGAATTTGGCTTTCACCATCTGTCCATGAACCTTATAAATTAGCAGAACTTGCACTTTCCAAATAGAGATTTTTCCATTGAAAATATCTTTTGAAGAATTTGACTTGAATATATTTCAGTGTACAACATAAAATTAGTAGGACTGTTACTTACTTTCCCCTAAAGTAATATACTCTGTTACTGTTAAAGACTTGACACCTTTTTCTTTCGGCAGTTACTGCAGTTCCTGACGGCTTAAAAGCATGGGAGGTACTAAAAGACAGATCCTGTAACGTAGACCTCATTTTGACAGAAGTCGAACTACCAGCAATCTCTGGATATGCTCTTCTGACTTTAATCATGGAGAACGATATCTGCAAAAACATTCCCGTGATAAGTACGACTCACATGCTACTAATTCAATCTGCATTAACTTGGTTAATTATTTAATATTCTATATGTAATAAAATTACAAATATCTGTTCTATATGATGCAGTGATGTCATCACATGATTCAGTTAGTACAGTCTATAAATGCATGTTGAAAGGCGCTGCCGACTTTCTTGTGAAACCTGTCAGGAAAAATGAGCTGAGAAACTTGTGGCAGCATGTTTGGAGGAGACGAGCCGTAAGCCTAATCGGCTAATCCTCTTCCCTTCTTCTACATATTACTGTCTGTTCATATGTTACGAGTACAATAATTCTGATAGAACCTTGTCTTGTTTGTCAGTCAAGTAGCAGCAGTATTGGACTCCCAGATGAGAGCGTTGAGCAACGAAAAACAGAAGCCACCGCGGAGAATAATGCTGTCAGTAATCATTCAAGTGGTTCAATGGCATACATGCAGAGGAATAGGGAATGCATTGAGAAAGGAAGTGATGCTCAGGTAATTTTCATGTGCTTCGAGGCTTTTTCCTTGAGATTGGTTATTAGATCGTGATCATCGCGTATTCTTTAGACCTTCAGAATTAATGTTTGGGTACTAAAAGACACGAATACGTTTGCCTATTTTTTGTCTCATCTGCAGAGCTCATGTACAAAGCCAGAGCTTGAGACCGAAGGAGCAGACATTGAACATCTGCAAGGACTCTCACGGCTGAAAAGGATTAAATGTCTTTCAAATGACACAATCGTACCAACAGGAGAAGAATATCATCAAGAGAATAAGAATTTGCAGATGGTTGATACTGGTATGGGAGGTAATACTCTTATGGCTTGTTTGGTAAGATGGACTACAAAGTATTAGATAGTATTAAAGAAGAAGAATTGAAGCTAAAATCTTGTTTAGTATATATTGTCACAGTCTTGTCAATATTGTATATTTTATCGTGTTTCTCAATATTTTTTTCAGCTTCAAAGGAAGATAAAAAAATCGAAATATTTATATACTGTCATTTCAAAAAACAGGATCACAGGCCTCTGCGAGCATAGATGCCAATGCAGTAACTCAAGGAGAAGATAAAATTTATGAAGATCATCTGGAACATGTTAATGTCATTAGTGAAGCTTCAGAGAATATTCGTGTTCCGGTGAATTCTTGTAGTACCATTGATTTAATTGGAGCTTTTGATGATTACCTCAAAAGCACTTTTAGAAGTTCAGCTTCAAATGGTAGCACAAGCAAGTTTGACCTTTTGCCGTTATTGGATCTTTCCTTGAGAAGATACCATCCCAATGGCTCTGTGAATCATGCAAATGATGACTGGCCGATCTTAAACCACTCGGATGCATCTGCCTTTTCTCGGTGAGTTCCAATGGTTAGCCGTTCATTGTCTTTGGAGAAAATGTTTTTTGAACGAATTAAATTCTTCTGTTTTATTTATTGTATTTCATGTGAGGTGACCCTTTAATTTTGGTCCAACCTTGTTAAACATTTGATGATCTGTGATACTTGAGCTTACAAAACGACAAACATGCAGGTATGTTAACAAACCATTGCAGTCCAATCATTCAACATCAGTTAGCACTTGTAATCAACAGAAAGATGCAACCAATTCCGATAAACAATTATCCTATCACAACCTTGATTGTAACTTTGATACACACGGTACAAACCTGAGCCCTCAAAAACTCATCACTCCAGCAACACGTCAACCTGGAGAGGCTGAAATTACATTTCCTTATCGTCAGCAGATAGTATTGTCCCGGCCAACCCCGACTAGAGGTGCAATGATTGAAACTCCAAGCAATGGGTACGGTGCTGTAATGCCTTCAATATATCGTATACGATCAGGCCCGTCCCCAAAGCAGAGTCCAGGTACTGTGGGGATTCTCCAATCTTCGCCTCCACTGAACCCATACTATCAATTAAATCATCAAACTGGGAGTTCTCAGCATTTTCAGAACATGGATAGAAGGATCAATGATGCCACCGATCAGACACACCACAAACCGGGGCCTACATTGGAGGATCGGGGGCATATGTCTTCAGCCACAGATCAGAGTGCAAATAGCAGTTTCTGTAATGGTCCGAGTCATCTTCACAGCATGGATTCAGGAAGCAATGGCCAAATCAATGCATTTTCAGCTGTCAAGGCCACGTCGGAATGTGGAAATGAAGGGTTCATCGTCCACGAGGGAAGCTCTCATCGATCTGTACAAAGAGAAGCGGCTCTAACAAAATTCCGTTTGAAGAGAAAAGATAGATGCTTTCAGAAGAAGGTATCTTGATATTTTCATGATCATTATGCCTATTTCATTTAATATTAGAGATTTATTACATCTAAATATGGGTTTATCAAATCAAGCACATGCTAATTCAAGATATATCAAAAATCAATCATCTTTTCTTGAGTTGCATGCACATTTAAAATTTCACAATTTTGTTGTGTTAAGATTTACTGATCATCATAATGAGTAGACAGACGCCGAAAATCAGATTCTCTAATCACGAGAATCACTTTCATGATATATGGGTCTAACATTTCTGATCAACACAAAATATGCAACTTCAATTATCTCAGTGAAACGTCTACTAGTCATTATGATCAATAATTCAATTTTCATTTAATATCCGAACCTTCCAAAATGTGATCTATTTTGACCCTTTATATACATTTATTACAAGTAACATTCGAAAGATTCTATATTAAACAAACTTTATGTAATGAATCACTCTTACTTTGTTGGCAGGTGCGATATGAGAGCAGAAAAAAGCTTGCTGAGCAGCGTCCACGGGTGAAAGGACAGTTTGTTAGACAACTGTCCAGTTATCCTCAGCCAGGTGACTCATCTACTAGTTAGCAATTATAAATAGAAGGCAGTCTCTTAAATGAGGATAATATCAAACAAGTTTTGGCACAAGTTACGGGACTGATCACTTCTGATTTTATTGGCTTCCAATCTTGACCTTCAAGTAACAAATCGGGAAACAATGGTACGAGGAACTCCAATGAATCTAATACCAGTTCCTTGCTCATCACATTGTGTGACTAATTACCTTGTAATTTATGTGTATTATATTTTGGTTTTGGGATTTTTTTTATGTTTTTTGGGAGACAGCAATTCCCTTTTTGTTCTATCCATGTACTTAGTTGCTGCTACTCGTCCTTTTTTTGAGGGGTGACACCATTACATGATAGTGATAATATAATACTTGTATGTTGTTGCATTTTGTTTCGAGTTTTCTTCAAGACTCTTCTCATTTGAAGGTGAGGATAAACCCCAAAAAAATGGCTCATTTATTTCACACTAGTGAACATGCTTGATTCGATCATGTTCATATTGAACTCATTTTTACAATTAGATATGAAATTACATATAAATATTCGAGTTATAATGGCAAACAGTTTGTGGTAATATTCTTGATGCTTGAATGGCAGGGAGTGGTTTTTTGCTGGTGACTTCTGAATGTATGGCCTAATACAAGCACATAATGTTTTTCTATAGTACTTAAATCAACTAAAATGGGACATGTTAGGCTTGTATTACTTGACACGCATTGATAGTGCTGAGAAAGACAAAAAGTTTTGAGTATTAACTATTGAATTATCAAGTACTACGTACCAAATATGTCCTACCACGATAAACATTTGTTTTAACATATGTAGAAATATGATAATGCAGCTTGGCATGGATTTCTATTTTCTTTGAAGACATTTTAGAAAGAGTTTGATCGTTTTGCAAGCGACTATTAGCAAAGCTTTTCACGTTTCAATGTTTGTAAAAGTATTATGTATTGTACATAATAACTAGATTGGATAATGAACTAATATTTAGTTGTTTTTCTTTGTTAATAATATTCAATATATAGCCAATGTTTGGTGAAAATTAAAATCAAGATTTTAATTCAAGTTAAAGTCAACAATTAATTTTAATCACACATTGTATAAGATCTATTATTTTTTAACAACACATTTCATCAATTTCTATCAAAACTTACTAGAAAATTGATATCATAACTCTTTCTCTACACCTCAAATCATTAATAGATAGAAAATCAAACATACATATACCTTTTAGCAAATCGAAGGGACAAAGGTATGTGGTTATACCTAACCTTTGATCATCGCAGTAGTTTGTTCAACTCTGACTGCACTTTATAATATAATAGTTTAAATTGTAATTTTCTTTCAGTTATAAAAGTTTATTTCAATTTTAAATGAATCTTGTTATTTGTAAATACTTATTGTGATTCCTCATTTTTTAAACGTTACTCGCTTATATATATATATATATATATATATATATATATATATATATATATATATATATATATATATATATATATATATTTGTTATAAATTTTTGTCTTATAATTTTTATGGCTTTTTGTCTTTCCTTACAATCTTTAGGATCTTTTATCAAGAAACTCCGACACTAAGAGAGAAAACTCAATAATTTGCTTCTTGATCTATAAAGAGGAGTCACTCTATTTCTATCTAATGAAAATAATATGTGACTTTCTATAATAATTAATCTACAAATTTCTCGATTTTCTAGATAGATATTAATAGATTCTTTAAAATTTTCTAAAGAACAATAAAACAAAGTATAATCATCTAATGGCATAAAATATAAAGAATTAAAAACAATGTGTTTATAATGGCCTTGGAGTACTTTACTGTTCAGCAAATTATTTTTTTCAAATACTTTTATTTTAATCTCAACTTTTTTTCTTGACCTTCTAAAAAGGCTTAAAACTGTAACCAAAAAGGATTTTCTTCATGTTTAAAGGCTTGAACAAACTTAATAAGTAAAATAGCCAACTTAACTCAGATGACTACTTTATTTTTTTGGCCATGAAATCCAGAATAAAGAGGCTAAGAGCGTTAGGATTATATATGAAAATAGAATACAGCTTTTGAATAAATTGATTGCTTACTCGGTGTTTCTTCTTTTAGGCCTTGTCCGAAAAATAAATGAAGTAAACAGAAATTATAAACAGGAGAAAGTATGAAAATGACTTACTTTTATTTCTGAAATATTTGAATCTACAAAGATTGAATTTACAGGCCTGTCTTTGAATTTTTGAGTGCAAATGTTATGGTGTGCAATGCTGCTATTTTTCTCGGGTGTCTTTCTTTTTGTTAGTGGTGTCGGCATTTATAGACGCTGATACATAACGTCTATTCTTTATATACTATACAACTTTACAGGTGCAAGATTTACAATTGAAGAAAAAGTAATTGGTATTGTACAACTTTACAGGTATATGACATATATTTAAAAAATTAAATGTTTCTTTACAGTTGTGAGAATTTTTTTGAAATTTTTGTCTTCTTGACCTCAACTTTTTGAGTTTCTTGGCTTGATAATTGTCTTTTAAGAACTATTCATCTGTCTTTTGCTTTTGCTTTACGTCTTTTCTTCTTTAATTACATATCTATCCATTATCTCTATGTAGGCTTCTTCTAGGTCTGCATCCATTTCATTAGTTTGACCTGATATGTATTCTTCTTCTTTTTCTGTATTTGATTGTCTTTTTATTTATTCATCGTTTGCTTCTTGGAAGATCATCGGATATAGCTCATTTTGTTCAATATTTGGTGCTGAATTTTTTTCTATTTTCATCTTTAAAGCAAGATGCTCTTAACAGAAAATAACTCAATTGTTCCATTGAGTTACAAGTCTGGAATTATTGTTTAAAACTTCGATTATTGCCACGGTCTCCGAGATTCATCTTTCGTAGTCAATCTGTCTAATTTTTATTTTTGTATTGGTCTTAGAGGAATGTCGAAATCTTTTAACTCCTTTGCATATTAAAATATGGTGATAAGCTGGAATTATTATACCATTATTTACAAGAGGTGGTCTATAAATGAATTGAATAATCAAAGGGTGATCTTTTAACTGACTAAGAATATGTTTAAGTTTAGGTGGAAAAAATCTGAAGGACCTGTTTAGAATATATATGGTGTCTTATCATACCGAATTTTAAGGTGGATTAAAAAAAAGGTCTTCTTCTTCAAAAATCGTATAGTCGAAAGTGATTGTAGGATAATTGTGTCTAAGAAAGGTTGACTTAGTAGCTGATTCATATTTAGAGCCATGTTTAAGAAAGTATCGATTTTCGTTGTGATAATAGCTTAAAATTTGAGAGAAATCGATAATTTCTTGTACTACTGACTCCTTTATAACAATTCGGACAATACTGACACAATTGCCAATTTTCTATTCTAATTCATATAAAGTCTTTTCTTGCCCTACAGCTGTAGAATCGGTTAATTCAATAAATCTTTCTATTTTATCAAAATAATTTCTACTTGAAGATGTAGTATCTTTAGAGATGGGTGTTTCAACAACATCTTTAGAACTTAATCTTTTTAAATTATCATGTAACTAAAGAATCTCATGTTGATATTTACTAATAGTCTGTTGAGATGATGAGATTTCGTTTTTAAGAATTTGTAATCTTTCTTCTAATGACTGCTTTCTAAAATTTAAATTTCTAACAACCTTGGTCATAGTTTCACAACTATCACAAAGTTGTATTGAGTATGAGGATGACGCTTGAGAAGTAACAGATTGCATAGTCTGTTTAACCCTTTCAGATATATAAAAGTTAAAACCTATCATTTCTCTACAAAAATTTAAAACTTCTTCTAATGTGTAAAATCATTTGAAAAATGGATTTGGAAATCTTTATATTTGTTGTAATACTTCTGGCCAATAATTATATATATCAGACTTTCTACCTTTAACTACTGCGAAAAAACTAAAATTTCTGCTTTCTACTTGATTGTGAATTTGTCTAAAATAATTAGCTAATGCATTAATACTGTCTAATTTTTGTTTATAGTCACGTGTCATACATAGATTATCTAGTAGAGAACGCTCCCTTTTTGGTAGTCTGTCTAAATTATTTTCTCTGAATCGAAAATTAGATCCTTGTGGAGCCACTCTTAGAGTGACATTCTCAAAGTTCATCATCATCTGATCCATCTGCACCATGAAAATAATGGGTTAGAAAGTTAATAACTTGTCTACTTAAATTATCAGCCAAAATATTATTTTTTCCATCGATTTGTTCTATATTCATTTTAAAGCTGTTTAATATTTCATATAATTTTAACCATCTTTTATGTCTTATTTTATCAAAGTTTGTCCTTTTAATAAATTTTACTATTGTTTCACAAGCTATCTCAATTATAAATTCGGTATTTAAAAATAATTTAAAACTTTCTATACTAGTCAAATTTTTTTCTTTTATCTTATACTTTCCACTAGCATATCTACAATTTTTTTTTTCATCACTATATTTATTTATTAGGTTTGGAATATAAAACTCCTCTCCATCCAAGTTCACATCCATCTGTTTCTATTATTTTATATTCGCTATCTAATGGTAATTCTAATGGTGGTAAATTTTTAACTTCTTCTTTTATTTTTCTAACTAATTCTATATCTGACTGATTAAAATATTTTTGTCCTTTACTAGATAACTTACTATACAATGGTCCTACTTTCTTTCCTAAATCTTTAATAACATGTTTAGCAAAATTCAAAATTCCTAAAAAGACTTGTAATTTTTTAGTTTCTTCTATTTTATCTGGGAACTGTATAATTGTCTGTAGTATATGTGGTTGCGATTGGATTTTTCATTCTCCTAAAATTATTCCTAAAAATTCAATTATTTATTTATTTATTTCCATTTTATTTTTACTTATAATTAAACTGTTTTCTATAAAAAAATTATTTAAAACTATTTCTAAATGTTGCATATGTTCTTTCTGATTTTTACTATGTACCAAGATATCATCTATATATAAGCAAATAAATGGAAAAGAATTAAAAATACTATCCATCTTTCTTTGAAAAATAGAGGGTGCATTCTTTAATTCAAAAGTCATGACTAATCATTCAAAATGTCCTGTTGGTGTAGTAAAAGTCGTCCAAGGAATAGAATCTTTTGCCATTTTTATTTGCCAGAATCTAGATTTACAGTCAAATTTCGAAAATATTTTACTATTTTGTATTTTATTTATTAACATATCTTTATCTAGTATCTTATATCCATCTTCTACAGTATTATCATTTAATCTTTTATAATTTATAACCATTCTTGCTTTACCTCTTTTAATTTCACTATGATTTCTAATCATAAAAGCTGTAGATCTATGTTGACTACTGAATGGTCTTATTACTTTTAAATCTAATGACTCTTTAATCTGCATATTAAAGTCATCTATATCTTGATTTGTGTGTTTAATTTCTACCGTTCTTATTTTTAAATTTTCGTTTATGATTAGGGCTGTCCGTGGGTCGGTTCGATTCAGTTCGGTTCTGAAAAGAACTAAACCGATCCAAAACTTTCGGGTATTTAATAAATGGAACCGTCGGGTCCATATATAATTATGGAACCGTTCGGGTTCGGTTTCGTTCGGTTCCATACCATAATTAAATTTTTTAATATTTACAGTAACACTACATAAATACAACTAATGACATTTCATTCGTAAATTTTACAAATTAACGTAATCCAATTCAAAAACATATAAATAACTAGCCTTCCAATAAGATTAATTTTATCTCATTTGAAGACTTTAAATTTAATGAGCAAATTCGAATAATCATGTAGTCATTAACAAATTAAAATGGACTAATGAGTTTTAAAAATGATTTGGGCTTTCAAATTAAAATTATAAAATAATTTGATTTATTTAATTAATTTGCTAATTTGTTTAAAAAAAATAAAATAATTAAATTAAATCAATATAAAAAATAAAAAAAAATTATTTAGTTTTAGTTCTTATTCGATTTTTCGGTTCTTGGTCTAGACCCGAGACCCGACCCAAACCCATCGGTTCTCGATTCGGGTTCCCGTTAGGGTATTTAACTTATGAAGAACCGCTCGATTTGGTTCGGTTCGGGACTTTTGGACACCTCTATTTATGATTTCTAATTTAGCTTCAATTTTATTTTTATCCCAATGTTTTATAGGGTCTTATCCTATTATCTGTATTTTTTCAGCTAATTCTAAAATTCTATCTATACTATTTACCTTAGATAATGTTTTATTGAAAATTATTAATTCCTTGGTTCTTGGTATGAAATCAGTTTTTAAGTTTTCTAAAGATAAATACTTTAAACATTCCAAACTTTCTAGATTACCTAAATTTTCATCTTCTGATTCTGTTTGTGGTTCTGTTTTTGAATGTAGGGTCAATCACACTTCACTTGTAACTCTGATAAGTTTATAGTATTAATGATAGAAGTGTCTTTTCCAAAAAAACATAATATCAGGGGTGATTGTTAAACTTCCATTTCTACTTAGTAAGAATTTGATCTCTATAACAAATTTGTCTTTTATTAATTCACTTACTAATGTATTTGTTAGATTATATTGTCTTTCTTAAAATTTGATTTTACAGTCATCAAAAAGTTTTTCTTCAAATTCCATTTTACTACCAACCATTTGACTTCCTCTTATTTCATATTCTAGTTTCTGCCTACAAACTTCTGAAACTAAGTCTTTTCTAATTATGTTAAATGTGCAACCCGTGTCTATTAAAACTATTAAATTTAGTTTGTTATTTTATTTTTCTGTAGTTCTATGGGTATTCTGATACTTTTAGTTGGCTTTACCCTAAAGATTTGACAAATTATTTCTTCTTGATTTTCTGTTTCTAAATAATTATTTTTTGTATAATTATCTATAAGCTGTTTTCTTTTTATTTCTAAATTTCTAATCTTATATTGTATTTCTCCTACAGTTTCATATATTTTATCTATTCTATTATTTGTATTTACTATCTTGTCCTCTAGTTTTTTTATATCTTCACTATAGTCTTTAATTTTTTTATTATTATTAGCTTTTTCTTTAATTCCTAAACACTTATTACATTGAATTTCAAAGCAATTTTTACATTGATTTCTATTTTAATGTCAGATATATTTTGCAGTTCTTACATTTATCCATCATTGATCCTTGTTAATGTGAGCACGAAGTCGAGCGCGTCAAAGTGAAGCCCGGGAAATGATCCGTTGATTATCGAAGGAGGTCCAATGACACGGTCGAGAGCAAAGCGGGTGAAAGAGGAGATGAGATTGTTGGCTCAAGCTACGGTGGACGAAACGCAGATCATGACAAGCAAATGAACAAGTTTCGTGTTGAGTTCGGGAGGAAAAACTAGATAAATCAATATGATTCAAGCAAGGACGAGGAAACATAGTTCATTCTGGTCGTGGATTTTTTCAAATTTCACGTAATCTTCTATTTAAGTTAAAACTATATTTTGTAATATATTTTGCTATTTTTTTTGTTTTAATTCTATTTTTAACTAGGCTTTATGGGTTCCCTATAAATATGACTCATTCTTTTCATTGTAAAACACAATATTATTATTGAGATTTATTGAGAGTCAAATTTGCTTTCGAATTCTTATTCTTCGTTGAACAAATCACGAACTTATCAAGATTCTTCTTGTGGCGTTCAAATCAACCAGGTGAAATTCTCAAATATTCAATCAAAAGGGTCAACATATCGTTTGCGTATTATTGGTTATTTTGATTCGTTATTTTCGAATCAAATCCAAAATTTTGATTACTTTGGCTTTCTTGGGTTCGATTTCAATCTAATCATGAGTTTCGTAGGCTCCAAAATCAAGGTTATATCATTTTCTTTTTTCGTTCGAGTATTTATTTCCTCTTTCTTGCGTTCTTCGTGTCTTTCTATTTAAGTCTTTTGATCCATAATTTTTCCGTAAAAAATTCAAAACTTGTTTTTGTGCTCATTTTGTGTCCAGAACAACTTTCGTTTTCTTTGTCGGTGTCATAATTGAATTCCAAGTAAAAAAAATTCGAAATTTTTTTTCGAAAATTCTGTGAAAAGTCAAATTCAAAAAATATATATATTTGTTATTATTTATCTCGAAAATTGCCGGTCAATTACGTTATCTATTGTGTCAAATTCAAGAACCACCTTCTTGAATTCAAATTACATTCCAATTATCCAATTCAATTCATTTTCTTTCTTGATTTTTCAAAATTTCCAAAATCTCACTCAAAACCCCGGTTTGAATTCTACAAGAACAATTCCTGGTTGAGTTCAAATTTGTCATTTGAAGCACTTAGGCGAAAGCATTAAGTGAAAAAAGGCAAAGTGTGAGATCAACAGAGGAAAAAAATCGAATTGAGTGATACAGGAGCGCACATTTGTGATACAAAAATAAATTTTAGAATTTAGGATGTCTGACAGGGACGGATTAACACCGGGCCAAAGCAACAACCAAACCAACATGTCGGATGAGATAATATGTAGGTTTGAACGATTATTTGAAGATGTGCGGGATAGATTGGATAGACAAGACACGAAGCTTGCCAACTTGCGTAGGGGAGTTCCAAATATATGGAGATAAGGTAGGCGGGAGCTTAGGATGGAGGTGCGTGAAGAATATGATTATGAGAGTGATGTGGATGAGGAGGCAGTAATCAAGGCTGAAATGGGTAGGATGCGAAATAGAGGAGCTAGGTTTGAACGAAGGGGTAGAAACTTGGTTGGAGACGAGGTAGATGGAAATATGGGCAACATAAAAATGTCCATTCCACCATTCAAAGGAATGAGTGATCCGGAGAATTACTTAGAGTGAGAGAAAAATGTTGAATTGATCTTTGACTGCCACAACTATTCGAAGGTGAAGATAGCGGTTCTTGAATTCACTGACTATGCAATCACTTGTTGGGATCAAGTGGTGACAACGAGGAAGAGAAATAGGGAATGATCGATCAATATATGGAAGGACTTGAAAGCTATCATGTGAAAGAAATTTGTACCTAATCACTACTACCGAGAGCTTCATCAAAAACTACAAAGCCTCTACCAGTGATCGAAGAGTGTGGAGGACTATCACAAGGAGATGTAGTTGTTGATGATTAGGGCGAATGTCGAGGAGGATCAGGAGGCCACCATGGCCAGGTTTTTGAACGGGTTGAATCAGGACATAGCTAATGTAGTGGAGTTGCAACACTATGTAGAATAAGAAGACATGTTACACATGACTATGAAGGTGGAGAGGCAATTGAAGAGAAAGGAGACAACAATGTACTCTTCGGGTACTTCGGGTTCTAACTCATCCTTGAAGCCGAAGTGGGACAACAACAAAGAAGATGGGGCTGTTTCTTGGGGGCAAAACTGAATTGTCGAAGGAAATGGAAGAAAATGCTAGCAAGAAAATGGAATCCCAACCATCAAGGAGTCGAGACATCAAATGCTTTTGTTGTTTGGGGTTGGGGCACAACGCTTCTCAATGTCAAAACAAAATAATGATGATTTTGCGGGATAATGGAGAAGTGGTGAGTGTGAGAGTGATTATGAAGGCATGCCGGAATTGGTGGAGGCTACTGATGGAGGCATATTGGAATATGCTGTGGCGAGCAATTGGTCACGATGCGAGCTCTTAACACTCAAATCAAGGCGGATGACTTTGAGCATCAAAGAGAAAATATTTTCCATACACGGTGCCACATCAATAATAAGGTATGTAGCATGATCATTGATGGTGGAGTTGTACAAATGTAGCTAACACTAATCTGATGGAAAAATTGGGATTAACCGTGCTTAAACACCATAGGCCCTATATGTTATAGTGATTGAATGAATGTGGGGAAGTTAAGTTGAATAGAAGGGTGTTGATAAATTTTTCAATTGGTAGTTATCAAGACGAAGTATTGTGTGACTTAGTACCTATACATGTGCGTCATATCTTGTTGGGGAGACTATGGCAATACGATAAGAAGGTGATAAATGATGGGTATAAAAATAGGTACAGCTTTGTCAAGGGTGAAAAGTCTATTCACTTGCACCATTAACACCGGTACAAGTGTATGAAGATCAAATCAAAATGAAAAATGAGGAAGAAAACAGAAGGAAAAAGTAAGAGAAAAAGAGAGAAAACAATGAGTTGACAAGTAAGAGAGAAAGTAGTGAGCTGGTTAAAAGAGAGAGGAGCCACATGAGAGAACAGAAGAGGGTTCTTCCGAGATGAGAGAAAAGTCGAGAGCAAATTTCTTCACAAAAAGGGAGTGAGTTGAAAAAAGCGATAGTATAGAGACAACAAATGATTTTGTTGGTATACAAGGAGCCACTCTTCAATTTTGAGGAATCTAATACACCCCTCCTTAGTTTGGCTATTTCTTTATTGCAGAAATTTGGAGATGTATTTTTCGAAAGACGTGCCTAGTGGGTTGCCACCCATTCGAGGTATTGAACACCAAATTGACTTCGTACCCAGAGCAGTCGTTCCAAACTGACCAACTTATCAAAGTAATCCTGAGGAGACAAAGGAACTTCAAAGACAAGTGGAGGAATCGATGAGCATGGGGTATGTGAGGGAGAGCATTAGTCCATGTACCGTGCCGTCCTACTTGTGCCAATGAAGGATAGAACTTGGAGACTATGCGTGGATTGCAGGGCCATAAATAACATAACGATAAAGTATCGTCATCCTATTCCTAGGTTAGATGATATGTTGGACGAATTATTTGGTGAATGCATATTTAGCAAAATTGATCTTAAGACTTAAGAGTGGTTACCATTAAATTCGAATGAAGGAAGGTGATGAATGGAAAACCACATTTAAAACTAAATATGGCTTGTATGAATGGTTGGTCATACCGTTTGGATTTACTAATGCACCGAACACTTTTATGAGTTTAATGAACCATGTTTTATGTGCATTTATAGGCAAGTTTGTTGTGACTTACTTTGATGACATTTTAATCTACAGTAAGGACCTCAATGAACATATTGAACATTTGCGGTGTGTGCTAGTAGTCTTAAGAAAAGAACAAGTTTTTGCTAACTTTAAAACGTGCACATTTTGCATGGAAAAAGTTGTGTTTCTTGGATACGTGGTTAGTGTTAAGGGAATTGAGGTAAATGAAAAGTAAATAAAAGCTATTAAAGAATGGCCAACACCTAAAAGTATAACAGAGATAAGAAGTTTTTATTGTTTGGCCAGTTTTTATAGGCGATTTGTAAGAGATTTTAACACACTTGTCACACTAATCACTTAAATGGTTAAAAATAGTGTAGGTTTTAAATGTGGCGATGAACAAGAGCATGCATTCCACACTGTTAAGGATATGTTGTGTGAAGCACCGATTTTAGCACTACCTAATTTTGACAAAACTTTTGAGATTGAGTGTGATGCATCATGTATAGGCATTGGAGCAGTTTTGATGTAGGATAGGAGGTTGATAGCTTATTTTTGTGAAAAGCTAAGTGGAGCAGCGCTCAACTATCCTACATATGACAAAAGGCTTTATTCACTTGTTCGAACTTTGGAGACATGACAGCATTACCTATGGATGAAGGAGTTTGTGATTCACGCTGATCATGAGTCATTGAAACATTTGCGGGGTCAAAGTAAGCTGAACAAAAGGCATGCTAGACGCATGGAATTTACTGAGACATTTTCCTATGTCATCCGGTACAAACAAGGTGAGGAAAATGTGGAAGATGATGTGTTGTCCCGAAGGTATGTGCTTCTTAATTCTTTAAGTGCGAAGTTGCTTGGTTCTGAGTACATTAAGGACATGTATGTGAATGATTTAGATTATTCCAGCATATATAAATCATGTAATAAGGGTGCGGTAGACAAATTCTTTAAGCATGATGGTCATTTAGGGAAAATAAACTATGTGTTCCTAATTGTTCCATGCGTGAATTGTTGGTTAGAGAAGCACACAGTGGGGGACTAATGGGTCACTTTGGGGTTGCAAAGACTTTAGAGATATTAATGGAACATTTTTATTTGCCAAAAATGAGGATTGATGTAGAACAAACTTGTGATCGATGCATAATTTGTAAACATGCTAAGTCTAAGGTTCTACCCCACTGATTGTATACTCATTTACCCGTTCCTAGTTAACCTTCGGTTGATATCTTCATGGATTTTGTTTTAGGTTTACCTAGGACTAAAAGGGGATGAGATTCAATATTTGTAGTGATTGATAGGTTTTCTAAGATGGCACATTTCATTCCATATCATAAAATCGACGATACCACTAACATAGCTGATTTGTTCTTTAAGGAAATAGTACGTTTACACAGGGTCCCTAAGAGTATAATGTCGGATATAGATGTTAAATTTCTTAGTCACTTTTGACGGGTTTTGTGGGGTAATTTAGGCACAAAATTGTTATTTTCTACTACATGTCACCCACAAATCGATGGGCAAATCGAAGTAGTCAATATGGCAATGATTTAATTGTTGCGCACAGTGATTAATAAAAAATTGAAAAGTTGGGAAGAATGCTTTCCTTTCGTTGAGTTTGCATACAATAGGATTATACATTCTACTACTTCATGTTCACCGTTTGAAATTGTTTATGGTTTTAATCCACTAACACCATTGGATTTAACTCCTTTACCTGTGAATGAATGTGGTAGTTTAGATGGGAAAAAGAAGGTCGAGATGGTGAAGACACTCCATGAGAATGTGAGATTCCAAATTGAAAATAAAAACAAGCATTGTGCATCACAAGCTAACAAGGGCTGGAAGAGCGTTTCATTTGAACCTGGTGATTGGGGGTTGGGTACATTTGAGAAAAGAATGCTTTCTAGAGCAAAGGAAATCAAAGTTGCAGTCACGGGGAGATGGACCATTTCAAGTTCTCGAGAAAATCAATGATAATGCATAGAAGCTGGATCTTCTTGGTGAGTATAATGTTTTGGCTACTTTTAATGTATCCGATCTCTCTCTCTCTCTTTGATGCAAGTACATATTCGATGATGAATCCTTTTGAAAAGGGAGGAGATGATGTGAGCACGGAGTCGAGCGAGTTAAAGTCAAGCCTAGGAAATGATCTGTTGATTATCAAAGGAGGTCCGATGACATGGTCGAGAGCAAAATGGGTGAAAGAGGCAATGAGATTGTTGGCTCAAGCTGCGGTGGACTAAACGCTGATCACGACAAGCAAATGAACAAGTTTCGTATTGGGCTCGGGAGGAGAAACCATATGAATCAACATGATTCAAGTAACGAATGAGGAATCATAGTTCATTCGGTAGCGAATTTTTCCAAATTTCACGTAATCTTCTATTTAAGTTAAAACTCTATTTCGTAATTTTTTTGCTATTTTTTGGCTTAATTCTGTTTTTAATTAGGTTTTATGGGTTCTATATAAATATGATTCATTCTTTTCATTATAAAAACACAATATTATTATTGAGATTTATTGAGAGACAAATTTACTTTTGAATTCTTGTTTTTTGTTGGACAAATCATGAACTTATCAAAATTATTTTTGTGGCGTTCAAATCAATCGGGTGAGATTCTCAAATATTCAATCAAAAGGGTCAACATATCGTTTGCATATTGTTGGTTATTTTGATTCGTTATTTTCGAATCAAATCCAAAACTTTGTTTACTTTGCCTTTCTTGGGTCTGATTTCAATCTAATCGTGAGCTTTGTAATTTTTCGCTATGTGGGTTCACATCACTTGTCCTTTGACCCGTTCATGGAAACATTCCTATTCTATATTCATCATTTTTGTATCGAGAATAGAAAAATCTAATTCCTCTAAGCTGCTATAACTGTCTTCAGAGCTACTTATAATTTTTAAATTGTCTAATTCGTCATCAGTATAAATACTATATACTGAACTATAAGATTCATTGTCAGATAACTCTATAATGTTATACTGTATATCCTCAATTATTATGAATTTAGCTACTTCTTTATTTTTATACTTACTGGAACATTTATTAGCAAAATGTCTAGGATCTCTACAAATATAATATTTACAATCTTTTTTAGTTTTTGGTTTTCTAACGTATCTATTATGGTTAGGTCTTTTATTTTTATAAAATGTTTTACTCGGTCTAATATTATATTTCTTTTTATCTTGATATTGTCTTCTATATTTATGTTTTTTTATTCTTTTTATAAATTTTTTTCTTTCTTTTTCTATGATCATAGGTCTGTAGTGTATAAAAATTTGAGCAAAAATAAAAATTTAATTTCTTTATTTGCTTTCTAGCTATCTCTTCTATACAATATACTTTTAGTTTATCTGTTATAAATTTTATGGTAGCACCAATAGTTACTTCTTTCGTTGGTCTTGATTTTAAATCTTTTCTAATTTTATCATTCCATGGAGGTGGTATCCTTCTATATAATCTTTCAAGTATAGGTACATCTAGTGTTAATCCTATTGTACTTGCTAATCTTTCAAAGTCTAATAAAAATGGTTGTATATATTTCATATTATTAATACTTAATTTTTCCAAATCTTCTAAGGCTTTAGTTTGTTCGTAAGTGTTGTCTCTACTAGGATCAGATCCTATAATTAATCCTCTAATAAAACTTGTAAAATTTCTAGGGTTATCTCCTCGAGTCATTCTTAACCTAATTTCATCTGGTTTTAATCTCTTAGTCGAAACATATATATCTAATGTTGCTTTTCCTAAATAAGTTTCTAAATAAGCCCACATTTCTTTTACAGTCATTTGTATGGGTGGGCAAAATCCGACCGAACCCACCAAAACCGTCCAAATCAAACCAACCCGACCGATTTGGGTTGGTTTTTTTTTTTGTTGTTTTTACATGGGTTTAGTGGGTTGGTTGTATGGTCGGGTCGGGTTATGGGTTAACTCATAAAAATCGAATAAATCAGCCCAACTTAACCCGACTATATTTATGAACTTTACAAGTATTATGATGTTACTTGGAAACTCTTAGAATAATATTATAAGATTTGGATAGAATGCATTTTACGAAAAATAGTATAAGCAAATACACATTCAACACAAAAATATTTTAATTGCCAAAAACATTTCTTGACTTCATATAATTTAATATCAATTTGTCTATGTAACATTTTCGGGCATGAAGTGCCAAAATAATTCATATTTTTTTGTTCATTACAACTATGAAGACCAAATATTATGTAAATCATGAGTCAATTATAAATTCGTCCTACCCGACCCGTATACTTTAGTCTTTGTTGACAAGTTGTCTCAACCCGACCAACCCAACCCGATCGATACTTGATTGGGTTGGGTTTCAACCTTTACACGGGTTGAGTTGGGTTAAATTATGATCAAACCGATCATGTTGGGTTGGATTTGGGTTGAGGCAAAAACCGACCCAACACAACCCATGCACACCCCTAGTCATTTGTATAGATACACTATTATATGCTCTAATTGCATAACTTTCCCATTTAGTTATAGTGCTAGGTCTGTCTTGAGGTTTACAATTATTTATTCTAAAATTAATCCTCTATCACTAGCTAATGGTAAGTTACATCCTTCTTCTGACTGTCTTTTTTCTAAGCTTTTATATCTTTTATCTTCCCATTCATATTCTCTAGCAAGGGGGAAATTGTATTTACCTCTTATATCATATTCCGTGTTCATGAGCTCTTTTCTTTTTCCAAATTCTTGGTCTATTTCCCTTTTAGTTATTTTACTGGCTTCCTCTATCTTTGTTTCTATATTTGCTTGGTCTTAGTCTGTTAACATTCTAATTTCTATTTCTCTAGCTTTTCTAAGATTTCTATAATATTCCATACCTATATATCCAAATTCTTTTTCATCGTCTTCACTTTCGTCCTCATCACTATCTTCATTTAAAGCATTAACCTCATTTTCACTTTCATAGTCTTCTATTTCAAAATATCCACATTCTTCTCCTCCATCTTCTTCATTATTCTTTGTCTGTTCTGCTTGATCATTATAATTTCCAAATCTAATACTTAGAGTTCCATTACTATTTTTATACATGATATTATCTTCTAGTACTAATATCGATTTTTCTAAAAAATTAACCAAATTCCAATCTAATCCTGCTTTAGTTTCCGAAGAGAATTTCTTTACTGGGATAGCTTTTATACCTTTTTGTCTTAATAATGTAATTATTTGATTATTTTCTAATTTATAGTTGGGAGTGCTATTTTCACTAAGTCTATTTTCATTTGATATCATTTAGTTTTTATTCATATTTTAATAATTTTGTAAATTTTTTTTGTTTTAACTAAATAATCAGGTGAAAAATATATTATTCCGCATTTATTATTCATGTCTAATTCTGTGCCTCCTAATAATCCTTGTTCTATATCTGTAAATCTATTATCATATAGACATACTAGTACTTTAACTTCTAAATTTTCTCTATGGAGTCATTTTACTCCTTCTAAATGGGTCTGTTGTGTTATAAAAAAAGAGAAAAGAGAAGAGAATAATAGAAGTCAATAGACTTGTGTATATTATAATGAGAACCAAAGCCCTATATTTAAAGGGAAGGAATATGAATACATATGGTAATAATATCTAGGGTTGCAGAGGTACGATTGTCATTCACCAATAACTTACTATTTACAACATTACTCCTTGAATGACACATTACAAAATATCTGCCTCGTTAAAACCTTGTTTGATAAAAACCCAATGGGACAAAAAAAATCAAAATAAAGGAAAAAGAGTACAGTTATTTAAGAGTATTAAAGATAAATGTTGTCTCATTAAAACCTTACTAGGAAAATCCAGTGGGATAAAACCTAAACGAAGGAAAAAGAGTACAACTACTCCCCCTGATGTTGATCACTGAAAATTTTTGAGTCGACGTATTCCAATCCTGTGAACTAATTTCTTGAATGTAGATGTTGGCAGTGCTTTTGTAAATAAATCAGCCACATTATCGCTTGAACGAATTTATTGAACATCGATGTCACCATTCTTCTGAAACTCGTGTGTATGAAATTTTTTTGGAGAAATACGCTTCGTCCGTCACCTTTGATATAACCTCATTTTGAGTTGTGTAATACAAGTAGCATTATTTTCATACAAAATTGTTGGACTATCTTTTGTTGAAATTAATCTGCATGATGTTTGGATATGATTGGTCATGTTCCTCAACCATACATATTTTCAGTCTGCTTCATGGATTGCAATAATTTCATAATGATTTGAGGATGTTGTTGTCAATGATTGGTTCACAGATTTCCATGATATAACTGTTCCTCAACGTGTAAACACGTATCCTATTCGTGATTTAGTTTTATGTGGGTCAGAGAGATAGCCTGCATCTGCATATTCCACTAAGCAGATCCTAACTTTTGGGAATAAAATAATCTCAAATCAATAGTACCATTTAGGTAACGAAAATTATGTTTAATACCATTCAAATGTCTTTGTGTTGGTGTGGAGTTATATCTTGTAAAGAGATTTACAGAAAAAATATATCGGGTCAAGTACAGTTTGCAAGATAAATTAATACTTCAATTGCACTAAGATATGGTACTTCAGGACCTAGAACCTTTTCTCCATCTTCAAGTTGACGAAAATGATCATTTTTCACATCAAGTGATCGAACAACCATATGTGATGTCAATGGATGTGCATTATCCATATAAAAGTGTTTTAAGACTTTTTTTTTTTTTTTTGTATATGTAGATTGATGAACAAAAAATCTTGCTCGAAAATGTTCAATCTGCAACTCGAGACAGAATTTGATTGTTTCCAAATCTTTCATCTCAAAATTCATTTTTCACATGATCTGCAGTTTTGTTGAGTTCTTCGGAGTCTCATATATATTATAATATTATTTTGAGGGTAAATGTCTTTTAGGTTATGGACATTAATCACACAAAGAATATGTCTCGTTAAAACTTTATTAGGAAAAACCCTGTGGGAAAAATCCTAATGAAGGAAAAAGAGTACATCATTCTTTTAAGTACGCTACAAGAGTTGTCTCATTGAAAACCTTACTAGGAAAACTCAATGGGACAAAACCTCGGTCAAGGGAAAAAGAGTACAACATGTATTTACTCACCTCATGATAATATCACTTAAATTATGCTTCAAACATATTAAATCTTTGCAAAATAGTATCAAAACCATAAATTGTCTGTAATCATATTTATCATAGCATATCAAATTTCATGTATTGTCACGCTAATTTATCTATTTATACAAGTCTTCACGAAATTCATTATGTAAAGAATAGTACATTTCATATTACGACTTTACTTTTTCCATTTTCATTTCGCATAAGTATACACCTTTATATGTTCAGATTGTAGATCCAAAAATTTCATGTTTCTCTAGTAAATTCTTTCACTAGAATTGGCCAATCATTACTTCGATCAATATATTTCAATATATTTCAACAAATTTATTTCGATTAATCGATATTCATAATATGATGCACTACATCATGTGCAAGTCAACAACTTTTTCTTATCTGTTTCGATTCTATTTTTATTTTTTTTAATGACATAACTTATTAAGATATCTCAATTTTCATTATTTCAAGTACCTGAACCTCTTCTAGGGTTTTATAATATGTTATGTCTAAATACTCATTAAGAGTATATGTCTTCTTAATAAAACCATCTTTATTAATTGCTCCATTTTCGTTTGGAGGATTTTGTAATAGAATCGAATATCATCACGCTTCAGGCGTGCAATAAATTTATCAAATATAATATTAACGAATTGTCCTTCTAGGAATCAATTCAATTTGGAGCATTTAAAGCTGATGTGTGAGATCGTTAATCTCTTTGGTCAGTAAATGCATCTAAATTAATTATCTATCGAACTTCTGGTTCGAATTGTCTCTTGCGAAGATTTAGATAATGATGCATTTTTATATTATTTTCAGCTTCTTATTTCTTCCCCCTAATGCAGAGAGAATTGTCAAATCAAATTGACAATAATTTTTATTGAGTTATAAAATATCACCCATTTGGGATAAGAGTTCATACTACGCATTTATTCTCAACATTTTTTTTTTACTTTCCATCTCAGTACATTGTGGTGGATTAATTTTACATATATTGCAATATCGAAATAATTTGATGAAAAAATTAGGCTCTGACCATAAGCTAAGTTATAATTAGGAGTACTATGATTTTAGCATGATGCGTAATGATTTTCCCTAAACTGAAATGGGAAGTATTTGGTTCTCAATGAAATTAATTGGAGGCGTTTAACAAATAATAATGTTAAACCATTTATCGACATATTAACTAACACCTATTAAAAAGTTGAGATTTAGGATCACTGGTATTAAAAAAAAAAACACTGTCTTACTTGTATAATCTGAAAATTATGCTCATAATTTGAGTAGCACTTTTGCAAACTTCAGGTTACGAACACCATGCAATCATCTAATATTTGTATCAAATCTATCAGATACAAATAATATATAGATGGTCAACGTGGAGGGTGACGGGACCCCATATATCACCCTAATTAATTTTCAAAAATATAGGGAATTCAATCCTTATTTAACTAGTAACGATCAATGACTAATTTTCAATAAAGAGAATAAATATCAAATATGAATTCTCTGGATTGAAGAATCTTCTGGTTCTTCGTTAAATATCCATTTGAATTCTCATTTCACGTCATTATTGATCCAGTGATGATCCAACTGGTCATGCCAAACAAATTGAACTTCTGGTTCAATATAATATTTATTTTAATTGTACCACACATTTTAAAAACATGGCATGTTTCTATTTAATTTAGTAGAGAATACTTTCAGTAGTACAATTTTATTCTCCTACATTACGCAGTATTGACTCGTCTATAATATCAAAACAATATTCTTCTGGAATATTGATAAATACCTAGTTATGATTAATCACAAATAATAGAACAATATTCTTCAAAAATATCGATATATTTAAATTAATCATAACATTCTTCGAAAATATAAATATGTATAAATTTGTGCTTCTTCAGGAACACAATACAGTATTATTCAAGAATACTAATATATATTATTTTTGCTTCTTCTGGAGCAATATATCAATTTTTTTTAATATTGGAATCGTAGTGTCATGCTATTCAGGAGCAATAACATATTATTATTTAAAATAATAAATTGTATAAGAATTTACTCTTCGGGAGTAAAAACATAATTTTTAATATGCTCTTCGGGAGCAAACAAAATATAACTAGAACATAAATAGTAGTGTGCTACTTCAGGAGCAACAATAAATTATTATTTAGAAAACATTAACTCTTCAAGAGTATATTTTCTATGATAATATAATATTTAAAGAGTTGTGCTTCTTTAAGAACCACATGTCAATATTCTTCTGAAAAAAAATATAATTCATACTCTTCAGTAGCAAGTAATATTTTTCAGGAATATCAATTATAATGTTATGCTATTTCAGGAGCAACAATAAACTATTTATAATTGATAGATCTACGATTAATATTCTTCTGAAATATTAATTATAATATTGTACTACTTCAGGAGCAACAACGTAATAAATTATTAATTTAAATTTTATAGAAGAATATCTAAAAATATTTAATCAGATTAAAGACATAAAAATATTCTATGATCATCATAAAAATATTTAATTTGCAATTTTAACTAAAAACAAAACAAAGAACAAATTTTGTTATTATGAAGCAATTTTGTTATTACTATTGAGTGTACCAAACTTCTTTTTTTTTTTTTTCTAAATAGAAATCCTAAATTTTCAACTCATATAAATTCTGTCGGTCACATCCAATAATGTTTAAATTACACACATCAAGAAACCGACATAATTAACCGGAAAATAAAACTATAAATAGGATTTTTTTTTTTCTAAACCTTTGTTATGTGTTATTTATTTGAATAATGTAGAAGCAGCTCAAATTTCAGTCAGAGTATGATATAATAAAATATTAATAATTTTACAGACTATACTGCTCAATTCATAAATCAATAGATACACTTACCGAGGCGGATGCGTGTACTTAGAAGTTAGAAATAGGATTTGGGCCACTTTCAACATATTATTATAATATATGATTGATGTCCTTGTAATCTGAATGAATCCTTGCGTGGTTCGCAAATTATTAACGTTTGTGCACATAAAAAAAATTGATTGCAGTAGATCGTGCTGATAACGTGTTATAAAAATTGAGAAAAAAGAAGAGAATAAGAGAAGTCAATAGACTTGTGTGTATTATAATGAAAATCAAAGCCCTATATTTATAGGGAATGAATAGTGATACAAATGGTAATAATATCTAGGGTTGTAGGGGTACAATTGCCATTCACCAATAACTTGCTATTTACAACATGTTGAAGATTTTTATTAACAATTTCTTTATAGGATTCTTTTTCTATTAGATCTAAAGATATAAATTGATCTTCTTGTGTACAAGAAACATATCTTTCACTATAATGCTGATATATTAAATATTTGCTAAACATATTCCCTTTTTTATATATATCTAAAGCTTTTATTAATTTTAATTTATTTTGTCTATTTGTTCTTCTATATTTATTAGGGATTTTAATCTTGTTTTAGATTCCGTTTTTCTACTTAATGTTCTTAATAAAGGATTACCAACTAATCTACTACTACTATAAATTATTAGAACTAGTATCTACTTCTTCTATATGACTAAATTTTCTTTTTAATATTCAGTGTTTTGGTTTTTAATATATTCTAAATTACTTTCCAAAGTCTTTACATATTTATTTATATTTTCTAATAAAGTTTCTACTTTTTTATTTGAATTATTCTTTTCTAAATTTTCTCCCAAATTTACGAGTAAATCTACTATACTAAATAACTGTTTATCTTCAGAATGTAAAAGATGTTTAAATTTTTTTATCGAAATTACAAATTAAGGAAGCTGTGTCTAAAATATCATTTCTTTTAAAAATTTCTAGAATTTCTATTGCTTTCGTTAATCAATGAACAAGTTATTTTCATTTCCTTCAAATCTTTTGTTGTAAATTTTTTTAAAGTTGTCTTTCATTCTGATCGATCGAGAATAGGTAGAAGATAATGTAGCTGAGTAGACTACAACCACACAATGTATCTTTCTGCACTGGAAGGAAAGGCGCGCCCGTGATATCAAGACATGATTCCCAGGTCCCAAACCAAAATAAAAAAGGAGAAAAGTCAAAAAAAGGAAGGGTCAAATGAGAAATCAATCAAGATAATGGGGTAGATCATCTTTTTCTTTAATGATGTTCAATAACTGAAATTTTAAAGGGATTTTGCTTCCCAGACTGTAATATTATTTTCAAGATCCTCCCTCGGCCCTGCAACATAGGGTTGTTTAAGTGCTGTGTAATCGACTTTACCAACAAGCCATAATAAACCTTTGTATAGTCGACTTCACCATCAAGCCATAAACTTTTCTTAACTCCAATGTTAACGACAATATGGGACACATTCACCTGAGCCCCAGGGGCTCCCATAAAGTCAATTTCTCAGATTCTCCACTCTTCCTTTTTGAGCTCCTTTTCTGCAAAGCTTAACAAATTCAAAGAAAGCAACACCATGGAGACTTTGATTACAAATAATTTAACATTTCTACATAGACTTCATGCCAATTTTAACAGTTAATCATCATACTCATGGAAACTCATTTGCTGATTGCACAAGTTATCATGAATGGAAAAGACCACTACCTATTCTATTTCTTCCAACTTTATAAAGTGCACCACTTTTCTTCCAATAATTCTAAAAGTTTTTCCCATTAGATTCCTCTAAGATAGATATCCAAGGCTGCGAAAAATTAAATCTTCAAGTTCAAGATATACTTGTAAATTCTATCACATGACAGCAAGTGTATGCATATTCATGAATCACAAAGGGATTTTTCCCTACTGAGCAAAATAATTGCCGCTTTCTAAGTTCAAGAATCCTTTATTAACCATATCATTTCGACTTCTCTGTTTACTAAGTAAACTCCCCTTTCTCTGCTCTGCAAATGTCTCAATTTCATGAAAAATCTCCCAAACACTGTGCCAAGCGAGGACTCAACTTAAAGAAATTCAACAAGAAGCTCTTTGTTGCTTTCTCTACATTTCTGCTTACAGTTTTATCATTCATCTTGCTAGTTTGGCTCATCTTATACCCCACAAAGCCGAAGTTTTCTCTCAAAGAGGTTGAAATCAATCAACTCAACCTGTCAGGCCCCTCCCTTCTCAACTCTTCAGTCCAGCTCACTCTCCTGTCCAACAATCCAAACAAGAAAGTTGGAATTTATTATGATGAGATACAAGTATGTGCATCTTACAAGAGTCAAAAAATTACTCACGATACTTCTATCCCTCCATTTCACCAAGAGCATGAAGAAACCAATTACCTGAGTGCATCTCTGGTTGGAAATCAGCAACCTGTGGCTCCGTCCTTCGGTTATGATGTCAGGGGTGATCAGAGAACCGGAAAACTAATGTTGACTGTCAAGGTAATCGGAAAACTTCGATGGAAGGTTTGGACTTGGGTTTCCGGGAAGTATAGGTTCAATGTAAACTGTGTAGCTATCGTGCCATTTGGACCTATACCATCACCTCCCCTAAGTTCCAAACAGGGAACACAATGTTCAACTGCCATTTGAATTTTCTCAAAACAACCAAAAGGATTTCATGGTAAGAAGTGAAGTGCGTTTTTGTAAATAGCATAATATCCACATATTCAACAAGGAGATGCACTCAATACCCAAATTGGAGAAACCTTTATGTTCAGTGTTTGTTTCAGAATCTCTTATATGAAATATTGTCTTGAATTTACCAGTCTAGCACTACATGGCATATATTTTACAGATGCAATTTTAAAATTTCAGTGTTCTAAGCAAATTCCAATGTCTTTTGCACGTATCACTCCACTTGGGAGTGAGGCAGTACGGATAGGACTGGGGTAATACGCAAAAGTGATATGCACCATCATATGTATTCCAGCTTGACAGTGAGCCTGTTTGCGACGAACCATACTAATAGCAAAAGAACAAAGCACACCACCCCTAACCCGCTTAAAAGAAAGAAACTAGAGCATTCATCTTGCCAAGCTCAGAGTTCTGGCCACAGTGTAGGCAAACATTTTCCAGATAAATTGACCACTTGATGATAAAATCAAAGGGCTCAAATGCATAAAATATATTCTAAAAGTCAATTGCAAATTATTGAGACACGGCTCTCCGGAAAGAGAGTTCTGAATAACATGTAAAAGACATGGGAACTCAAGAATTTCAATTTCTTCAAGTACTTCAAAAGATATTGATCTGTGCGGGTAGTGGGTACATGTTGATTGTCGAATCAGAAGCTTGCAATGAATCCAAACATTTGACACTTTCGGGGCATACATGAACCTTCAATACGTCCATCATACGAAAACACAGAAGAACCATCCTTCAGAGCTGAAGTAACATTTTTTTTCTGCTATTTACATAAAACTAGAATTAAGAAACTTCAAAAGGCCACTAATTGTACCTTCTTCCCCATGAAGCATTTCTTCAAAAACAAAATAGCAGGGTTGAATTGTTTCTTGTTAGAATTTTGCACCTTTTTCAAGGAAAGATGGCAATCTAATTTCACATTTACCTCATATGTTCTGTGCTTTATGTGTAGGAAGATGGATGATCATTGAAAATATTACACAAATGAAAACTACCCATCAATTAGAATCAACTTATTGACTAATGCCGCAAATTTCAAAGAAAACCTGGGGTGTTACTAAACTCAATTCGGGAAACAACGCGTTAATGTTCAGAAAATTTCAGTTATTGCCAAATAATATGACATAGACCATGCAAGTAAAAAACTTATTTCATCCACCACGCTCAAAATTAAATACTTATTAAGTACAAGTGGTGCCAAGGCTGGAAGTACCGATTCTCCGTAGCTCCACTTCGTTCCAATCGAATGCGGTTAATGGAGGCAGAATTAACTAGTCTTGCTATTATTGAAGGTACAGAATGGCTCAATGGAGGCGTCTCGGAGTTCCCAGAGGCGGAGGAAGTCGCCGGAGGAGGCGAAGAGGTTGGTGGCGGCGATAGAGGTGTGGTGGAACGTGAGCTTAGTTGGGGGGTAAGGGTGTTCCAAGGAGAGGGAAGTTGCGGGCTTGATGGAGTAGGTTTCATCATCGAAGAAAAGAATTTCAACCCGTTTGTCGAATTCTTCAATGAAGCTGCTAACAGAAATGCTGCGGCGGCGGCGGAGGTGGTGGTAGACACTGTCATGGCCTATATGGGTATGGCCTAGGGGGAGTTAAAAGTGACATTCTTTCCGATCGGAGCTGGGATTCTTGGGTTGAATTTTCCATTTTTGCGGAAAAATTATGTGAAGTTCTGCGGAACAAACCGGAATTGACCGTCGAATTTTCATATTGTCGGGGTAGAATGTTCCGCCCCGGGGGGTGTTTGACACCCATTTTTGTGAAATAATGTGTTTTTGAATAGTGATTGATGGAAGAATGTGTGGTTAAAAAGTAAGGAGAATTTTTAGGTTTATGTATAGAGTTAAATGTTTCAATGGCCATTGAACTTTACACTACGTCACTGCTTACTCACCGAACTTTATCAAGCGTCCCATTACTCACTGAAGTTTGCTCTGTCTCACTCCATTAGCCACTGAATGGAATCCGTTGCTAAATCTGCTTACTTGGACGACGGAAAAATGACGTGGTCAGTTAAATCGCTCCAATTGACAGGTTAAGTGCCAAATCACCGCCACTCCATCAATTCTCATTTACTCAACACGCCTTTCTCAACCAAATTAAACACGACATAAACCAAATTGAACCCAAAATCGTGAAATCAATTTCTCCCAAATCAACTCCTCTATCATGCGAATTCTATGAACCCTAATCCCCAAATCAAGATCATCCGTAAACGAAGCTGCCCATCCGCTATTGTTGATCATTCTTGGTTGCGTGCACATGGATGGACCAGCTAAAGGTAATTTTGAAACATTAAGCTGCCTTCATTTTTTTCTCTCTGTTTATGTTCCTTCATTTTTAATAGATTGATTTATTCGGCTTCCATTGATTGATGCATTTGGATGTATGTAATAATTTGAATTTTCATGGGCATCGTTTTTTAATATCATGTTAGTGTTGGGTTCTATGGGAAGAGCTAGTGAGGCGATGGAAACATACCAGCGTGTGATTGCGCTATTGGAATCTAGGAGCCAGGAGGGATGGGGAAAATGAGGAATTGATATTGCCGTTATTGGCACTTGGCAATCTTTTAATGAATGAAGGAAGAGCATCGTATGCTGAAAGCACTTTCAATAGGTTAACATACTAATCGACTGAAAGGTGATCAGGTGGAATTCTAAGCGGACCAGCAGCTACTGAAAGGATACTAACCGACTGAAAGACGATCAAGGATAAATACACTGCCACTACAGTTGATGATGTTCTTATCAGTTTTTTTTTTTTTTTGGAAATGATATTCTGACGAGTTACCAACTTACCATCCATTTGATGGAAATGATATTCTGGAAATTATTAAGAAATTTATGTAAGTGATGTGCATTCCTGTAGAATGTATAATGGATGTAATGTGCATTTGTGTTGAGAAATTTAGTTCAATTGAAATGTCAAGATGTTCTGCCTTCTGGTTTCATGGACCTTATGCTTAAATTGGTGAAAAGCTCCAACAAAAACAACATAGCATTGAACGAAATTTCTCAGCTTAAACTGGTGAAAAAATCAAGGCAATCTTCACAAACGATGAGCAAATGTCTTCACCATAATCAAGTCATAACATAAACATTAGGGAATGCAAATCACAGCAATCACCAATACATTAATTTCAGAAAATTGGCCAAGACAATTCAGACACACTACAAGGCTCTGTACACCACCAAATACCAATATATATCAATACATTGAGAGGTTTTAATTGATCAACAAGCTGAATCATCATAGTGGACAATCTCCATTTATACTTCCTTTCCAGGCTCTTCTTCATCCATCTCCATTTCGACTTCCTTTCCAGGCTCAACAATTTCTTCTTCTTCTTCCACAGTCGACATCTTGCTCCTCCTTATAACTTCCTCAAGTGTCATTGGAGAGGGTATCCTCATCCTCGTCATCTTCAAAGTCTATAATCTCAACAACAACAAAATCATGCCAATCAATCATTGCCATCTGCAGCCGCTCCTACTCAATCTCATCTTGACTTTACGCCTACTTTGCTTCCGAATTGGGCGCTTAAAAATCTGAAATGTGAAAAAATAAACTCACAAATCTGAAAGCTTTAAGATCATGTATATAATTTCAAAAATTGCAAACATGTAAATAACATAAAAAGGAAAAATCCATTTTGCCATACAATTAAACCACATTAAGCAAGAATAAGTGCAAATGATCAGAATTTAAGCCACCATTAACAATGTAAATAACAATGGAAACGTGATTCATGATTACGGGTTTCGAAGTAGATGTCCCGCTTAATGGCTTGATTTGGGGTTTTGAAGTAGCTGTCCCGCTAGTCCAGTCAAGATATTCTTCATCTCACCATCAATGAGGTAATCGAATGAAGGAAGTTTGACACCAAAGAATAGTTTCAAAGATGTGATCAGACTTTAAGGGCTGCACTCGAGACATTTTCATGGACGATGTGCTAGATGTTCTCATAAATTTTTTACAGCCAATAATCTTTTCACTGTATTTCTGACCTGGTGCTAGTGTATGTAACTGATGCAAGTGTGTGCAACTCATACATCCAGCAAAATATTCAAAACTCCAAGATTTTAACAAAATCTGACTAACAAAAAATCCCAAGCACTTAAAAGCATCACATTAAGGGAAAAAACAACGACAAGGATAATAAGATCGCAAACTTAGATCATATACATGAAAAAAAAATATTAATTAATGGCTATCAATATTAAAAATAGATAAAAATAACACCTTCAATTACTTAATTAGGGCTTTCAATGTTTAAGAAAATAATTCCCCAGATACGCCATTGACCTGCAGGTCACCCACCTCATCAAATGCTGCCGGAGAAGATGACGGTTGAAATTTTAGGTTTTTTGGCCCGACGTTGTTGAAATGCACTAACATTCAAATGAAATCACTGCCGGAGTAGGTGATGGTTGAAATTTTCGGGCGACATCGATTGATTCGCCTAAGGGTTTGGCGATTGATTTTGGGGAAATCTGATTTCTGTGAATGGAGACGAATTGGTTTTCTATTTCATTGGAGGAAGAGGAGTGTTTGTTTTGGCTGACTTAGAGTTGAGTTGGAACTCGACTTCACATTTGGAGACATTTAACTTGCCACGTCATTTTTCCATCCACCACGTAAGCAAGTCTACTAACGGATTCCATCCGATGAGTGATGGAGTAGGACGAATCAAAGTTCAGTGGCCAATGGGACGCTTCATAAAGTTCGGTGAGCAAGCCATGACATGATGGAAAGTTCAGTGGCCACTCAAACATTTAACTCTTTATGTATAATATTATTTTATTGATAAAATGTGTGGTTGAAACGAAGAAAGAGAAAAAAATGAGAATGAGAATGAGAATGAGAAAAAAATGGGTGCCAAATGGGGGCTCAATTTTGAGTTTCGTGGGTGGGGGCGCATGCAGTATTCAACGGCCGCCGTAGATTTGACTAGTGTTTACTGACCGTGGTTGAAATATTTGACTATTAATGTAAGACCGAAATCAAATCAGATTTAAAATCGATTAATTAGGTTGACATCGACTACTATTCTCTTTCTCTATCTTACCAAATTAATGAACAAGATGACATTTAGCCCATGTTTGTCTACCATTAATCAAAAAAATTGTTTGCTACAGTAAGATTCTCCACCACACATTCACCCAATAAAATATTCTACACACGAACCAGTAAAATTACTTTAATTTTCAACCACACATTCTCCAAAAAATACTATTCATTACACTAAGTTTCTCCCAATAATGGGAGACAAACAAGCTCTTAGATAGAAAATAGACACGGTCGTTGATGGTATGTGGGACATCAATTGTGCTACAGTATCGGTTGATAGAGTTGTTGACTTGCTGACGTGGAAAAACAAAAAGTATAGAAAAGAAAATGCACCGTCCAAAAAAAAAAAGGACCCAAATTATCCAACCTGCATAATTCCACTACCCAACCCGCACAATCCCACAACCATTTGTTTTCCCCCCAATCCCTCTAACCCTCGAGCATCGGCACCAAACCACGGCAGCTCTACTTCGCTTTTCCTATTGCACCAGAAGAATAGAACATCATCATCACCTATGGCGATTATCCATCTGCATCAGAAAAATCGTTGAAGGCGTTTGTGAGTTGTTCGACGACGGGTCCCATCTTCTTCGACAGAATCCCTTGCAAGCGGAAGTGAGTATGTTGTTCGATTTACATGAGTGTGGACCTCTTTGCAAGAAATCAAGATTGTGACATGTAAACACAATAAATCTGCTTTGGTGGATTTTATGACCAAATCCGACTCTGTTTCAGCTATTTTATGCTTCATGGGTTGGGACGGGGGAAGGTAATGGTGGAGGCGGGGGATAGGTGTGGGACGGATTTTAAAAAAAATTCCTGCATCTTTAACAGTTTGAATATTTTGTTTTATCGTTTTTCTTCTCTTTAAGATTCACATTCGGTTTTTTGGTAGCTTGAATGAAGTGAAAACTGGAATTATAGTAATTGCACATATGTATTCGTATTTTGATTAATGTAAGTTCACAGTTTGAAGTGCGATTTTACTTTGAATTCCGACTCTGTCTAAATGGCATTCAATCTATTGTGGCTTATTCCCAGCTTACGATGGTAATAAAGAATCATGGAGTCTGTCATATTTATAGACATAAGGGGCATTTTTTTGCGGACTATCTGGAGAAACACTGTTTCCCATGGTGCAAACATACATTCCTAAAGTGTTTTGAGGTGGAGAAAGAGAGTAATAACAAAGGTAGATAATTCAATACCTGCAGTGCAAAATATGGATATTGGGAGTGGGTCCAAGATGGTGAAATGAGTGGTGAATCAAGTGTAGTTAGCATTACTTCGAATAATCATGTGGCGAACGAAGAAGCTAGAGAACTATCTGCCATGTTTGAATCTCGATGTCGATTGATGAACAGGATGTGGAGATTTTTGTTAACGTGACAATATGCAAAGGAAAAGCAAATGCGGATAAGGATAAGAAAGGAAAGGGACACAAATGAGTTGTAGTGATTAATTACATGACGTTATTTCACTAATATATTTATGGATTATTAGTTTGATTTGGATGTACTAATTGAGTAATTTGATTTTGTAATCGTGGTCGCTGTTTGAAATCTCGATTTCTATTGTCTATATAGTGTTTGTCTATTTTGATTCAATTATCCCTTTGGGAGCTTGGTCGTACATGCACTGCAGCCATGCCCTAAAAAGCTACACAAATGTATCTGTATCTTCATTTGATATAAGACCACATTCGAGGAGTATCGACTGTCTGTGATGATTCACTCCAATAAAAGGGGCAAATGACATGTCATACTTGTTTGTCAGGTATGTGGTATCGAAGGTGATAATATCGCCAAACTCTATACATGCTTACCGATTCCCATTAGCTGCTGAAAAAACATTTCTAAGACGTGACTCTTCATCCAAATCTAGACTAAAGTAGAACCCTGAGAACCGTGCTTGCATAGTCGAAAATTATGATTGTATTACTACGGCATCACCTTCTCCAAGTCTTAAATGCCTAACTTGTTCAACACAGTTTTGAGAGTCCTTCTCCACGCAGGTCATATTCTCATATCCACCTGCTTCGACATCTGTAAAGTTGTAACTTTTGTGCAACGGTATTCCTGCCTGTGCACTCAATTCTTGGCTGCATGTACTGCAGCCATGCCCTAAAAAGCTACACAAATGTATCTGTATCTTCATTTGATATAAGACCACATTTGAGGAGTATCGACTGTCTATGATGATTCACTCCAACAAAAGGGGCAAACAACATGTCATACTTGTTTGTCAAGTATGTGGTATCGAATGTGACAACATCGCTAAACTTCATACCTGCTTACCGACTCCCATTAGCTGCTCAAAAAAATTTTCTGAGATGTGACTCTTCATCAGAATCTAGACTGAAGTAGAACATCGAGCACCGTGCTTGCATAGTCGAAAATATGATTGTATTGCTTCGACGTCACCTTCTCCAAGTCTTAACTGCCTAATTTGTTCAACACAGTTTCAACAGTCCTTCTCCATGCAGGTTATATTCTCATATCCACCTGCTTCGACAACTGTAAAGTTGTAACTTTTGTTCCAATGTCATTTACTTCAAGTCGCCGTTTTATTCGTGCACTCAATCTCGGCTGCATACACTGCAGTCATGCCCTAAAATCTACACAAATGTATCTGTATCTTCATTTGATATAAGACCACATCCGAGGAGTGTCGACTATCTGTGATGATTCACTCCAACAAAAGGGACAAAGAGCATGCCATACTTGTTTGTCAAGTATGTAGTATCGAAGGTAAAAACATCGCCAAACTTCATACATGCTTACTGACTCCCATTAGCTGCTCAAGAAACATTTCTAAGACGTGACTCTTCATCCAAATCTAGACTAAAGTAGAACCCCGAGCACTATGCTTGCATAGTCGAAAAGTATGACTGTATTACTACAGTGTCACCTTCTCCAATTCTTAACTGTCTAACTTGTTCAACACAGTTTCAAGAGTCCTTCTCCACGCAGGTCATATTCTCATATCCACCTGCTTCGACAACTATAAAGTTGTAACATTTGTGCAACGGTATTCCTGCAATTTCATTTGCTTCAAGTTGTCGTTTCACATGTGCACTCAATTATCGATTGCATCGATACAATCTGGACACTTCGAAGGACTTGTTTTATGATTGTGGTCGAGGTGTACTATGTTAATTCTCTATATTCCACGAATATCTGAACATGCAGTCAATCTGGTTTTACATTCACTCTGCATGGTAGTTTGTGACTTCAGAGAAACGCTTGTATTACTGATTTTTTTCCCTTCATGGCTACAAGCAAATGTAACATATTGCAAAACTCCTTCATCATCCTTTTTTGAATTTCTTTTACTCACTGGAAAACTCATGTCGTATGCATATCTTTTATAAAACTCTAATATTTCATTTTCATCCTTAAACTTCATGTCCACCTCAGGCATAATCACACCATCTCCTCCTAACGTTTTATCACCCATTAATTTCATATTATCGATAACATTCTCGTCATCGAACTCCACCACATAATGGCTTCGACATCGTCCAAAATTTCTTTCCCTGCAACAATAAGCCAATTACAATGTTATTTATAACTACTTTCGGCGAACTAATTTACAATTGATGTAACATATTTGGTTACGGTCATTTATAACATTTACAAATTTGACTCATGATTCAATTTCTTATGAGTTCCTTTTCTAGAAGAGGAAATTTGATGCAATCATGACATAATCATTTCGCTTATCTATCTATTCTCCACATCAAGCTAGTGTTATTATTAGGGTGCGTTTGATTGTAAGGGTGGAAAATGGGTGGAAAGAAAATGATTTCTAGGGAAAGTAATTGCCTAAAAATTGTTTTGTAAGGAATTGTTAATTAAATGTGTTTGATTGGTATAATTTTCTACCCGAGAAAATTTTGAAATTTTGAATTTTTTTTGTTCACGTTTGGCTTTATTTTACATGAAAATTATCCATTAAAATGATTTTTTTTTTTTTTTTACAATTGGTTATGAAATTTGTTAACATTGCCAAAAAGTAAAAAAAAAAAATTTTGCTCGAAAACTATTTTTTATCAAAGGTTAGTGTTCGTTTGGCTTCGTTTTATATGGAAATTGTTCATTAAAGTGAATTTTTTTTTTTTTTTATAATTGGTTATAAAATTTGTCAACATTGTCAAAAAGTAAAAAAGAAAAAAAAAATTTGGCAGAACATGCATTTTCACATTTTTAGAGGAAGGTGGGTGGGGGGGAAATAATTTCTTGGCCAAATTTGTCCTATCAAATACCTACTTTGCATGGAAATGGAAAATTTTTTCCTAGTTCTAGGGAAAATAATGGTTATCAAACATTGCCTTAGTATTTATTCTTTCGCTAATTCTTCCAAAAATTAAAAAATATTTCTAAATCATGCTGCTCGGTATCAATAAAATCGAGCTCCAAACAATCCCGAAGTCTGGCAACTTGAAATTTCTCAATCGTACTATTATGCTAAAAGGTACAAGGAGGAAAGAATTGTAAAGGGAACAGAATTCACGTACTTCAACCAAAGAATAAAAATAATTTTCAGATTTATCTTTTCTTATCTTCTTCAACTACCGTTCGATGGAAGTGACTGTGGCCGAAGGTCGGAGCTATCAGCTGAAGCGTAGATGGCCGGAGGTCGAAGAGTGAAAAGGAGGGAGCTGCGCGGAGTGTGGAGAGTGAAAAAAAGGGGAAAAACTAACGCCTAAATAAATGATTAAAAGGGGAAAGGGGTTACATTGGAGTGGGCCAGAGTTTTCAATTTTTCATTTGTTTTTCCCCTTTTTTAGCTAAATCCGCGTCATTATGTCAGCTTCCATGTCAAGCACTATGTTAGAGTAGCATAATTCGCGGGACATTAATTAGGGGCTAGCAAGTCAATGGAGAGGTTGGGACGACGACGTGGGAGACTTAAGGTATGTGGCTACTATGGGGAGTTTGGTAGTGAGAAGGCATGGTGCAGATCGACGTGGATCAGGGTTGGTGGTTGACACAAAAAGTGGGTGAGTGAGACGACAATGAAGTGATGAGACAAAGCTTGGATTAGGTCACAATGGCTGGGGATTGGGAGTTGACACATAAGGTAGCGGAAAAACTTGGGTGCGCCATAGTGGGAGCGAGTAAGCCTGTGGAGGTTGACGCGGGTAGTGAGGGTGGCTAGGGCAATGACCCAAATTGTAACCGTAAGTTAGACATGTTTAATTGAATTCCATGTATTTGTTAAATGTCATAACTGGATAACAATGTCGTCTACAATTTTGAATCTCACTTTTCAATTTCAGCATAAAAGTAGACAAAATATGACAACTACAAAAATACTTTATTGTATAACTCGATATACAAAGAGAATTTATTCCAATTTATTTCCTTTGATCAAACCAAATTACATTTCCCGAAAGGCCACTCATGTAAGCAGAACAACAAAATACAACCTAAAAATCCCCGAAGGTTTCAACTTCACTTCAAAAGTTCCATGATCCATGAATTGAATGCACAGCAAACCTTTCGAAAATCCTTAAATCCAGCCCCTTTAGCCAATGCCTTGAATTCTTTTTCTGTCCTCTCTTTCCCGCCTGGATTGTGTGCCAACATAATTACATCAATATGGACAACATTCTTAGTTGCAAGTCCAGTGTCTGGTGCCTCTGGGAGAATACATTCAGCCAATATAACTTTCCCATTTTCTGGAAGTGCTTCATGGCATTTCTTCAAGAATTTCAGGCAGTGTTCATCGCTCCAATCATGACAAATCCACTGCACGACCGTGAAGATTTCAAGATATGTTAACTTCGTGCATGACGCACATGGTGTAATGATATAAGCAAGCTTTGATTACTCGTTGTTTGTCGTACCAACCAACCAAGGGTCGAATACAATTATAGGGCGTTTTTAATGTGGAATCAATTAAACTCACCTTCATGAAGATGGCATCTCCTTTAGGCACACTAACAAACATATCTCCACCAACATGCTCCACTCCTACATATAGCCAAGTGAGTGAATTGACCAAATAATAGATTGTATACTGCATACTCGAGAGTCGAGACACCGTACTAAACATGACATACAACAATATAATAAACAAGATTTTAGCGAGGGAAGAGAAATACCTGGATAAGATGGAGCATCTTCGATAACATGGGGCAGATCGAAATTAATGCCCTTGATGGAGGGGTGCTTGGAAACTATCATATTAAGTGTTGCACCAGTTCCACCACCAACATCAACAATGGACTTGAGGCCCTCAAATCCATTATATGTCTCAAGAATTTTCTTCATAGTAATGGTAGAATGATTAGACATTCCTTGGTTGAAAACCTTGTTAAATCTTGGATCAGTTCCATGATAATCAAATGCTGTCATTCCATATGCTTTGTTGAATGGAATTCCTCCATCAAGAACTGCATCCTTCAGATAATACCTGCAATACAAGAAACTGGTTATGTAAATAACTACTGCTTAGCGTGCGGACGAGACTCCCGGGTGCAAGGGAAAATTTGACCCACCTCGTCTAAAAGATTAAGTTGTTAGAGAAGAGATGATTTTATTTAGTCAAATGAAATAAAAACGAGTGTAATTAGGAAAATTTATAACTCAAAACTGAATTATTATGTATAATTTAATTAGGTGAAAATGGAAATATTTTTCTAAAATTCAAATAAAATCAGTCTATTTCACACACTAACTCTCACTCTATTTTAAAGTTAGGTTGTTTAGACTTTTTATGTAGTTTTTAGGTGCAATATTGGTGCATAAGAAAACAACCTAACTAGGGCTGGGCAAAATGTCCGAACCGAACCGGAACCGAACCGAACCGAGCGGGTTTTTTGAAATGAAATACCCGAACGGGTATCCGAATCGAGAACCGAATGGTTTGGTTCGGTTCTCGGTTCTAGACCCAGAACCGAAGAACCGAATAAGAACCGAATTTTTTTTTTTTTTATATTGGATAAATCAATTTCTTTTATTTTTTCTAAATAAATTAATAATTTTTTTTTATTAAATCTTATTAGTTGAACAATTTATAGTTTATTTATATTTATTAGTTGTGTTTTTTTTCAATTTTTTCTTGTATAGTCTCTTAGTAGTTAGTATGGAAAGTCAAACAACTGATTATTACATTAAATAGTTGGTAAGTATTATCAATACTTTAAAATATTTTATCTTTATTACTTCTAATTTATATTTCATTTTTATGTAGACTTGAATGTTTGAAGCAAATGAATTATTGATATGAATTATCGAAGTTTTATTAGTTATATTTACTTTTTCGTATTTGTATTTGACAACTTATTATTTATATGTTATTAAATTAGATTACGTTAATTTGTAAAAGTTAAGATTGAACTTGGTATTTATATCTACTTTTTGTTATTAATATTAGTATCTATTTTCAGGTGTATTTATGTAGTATTATTTTAAATGTTAAAAAATTTAATTATAGTACGGAACCGAACGGAACCGAACAGAACCTCGAACCGAACCGAACCCGAACGGTTCCATTTTACTAAATACCCGAAAATTTCTGAAACCGAAAAAAATCGAACCGAACCAAACCGACCCGCGCCCACCCCTAAACCTAACACCAACCATTCATTCTTTAATGAATATTATCGAATACTAAATGAAATTTTAATCAAAAATAAATTTTCCATTGGATTTTGGTCTCTGTTGGTGGGACCAAATTGAGTAGATAAATGCAGTACGTGGCACTAAGTACTCCAACTTCTCTTCTACTTCTTCTAGAAGGACGGAAATTGTACCAGGCCATTTTTTTTTTTTTTAATCTCTTTTCGTCAAATAAAAAACTTTTAAAAAATTATACTAACATGTTCTAAAATATCCTCTCAGCGTTCTTGCCAATTGGATCTAAATCCATTTTTCTAGGGACTCTTTATATTTCTAAAATAAGTAAGTTTGTTTTTACTTAAAAGTGAAGATCAGTACATGCAACTCGACAATCGGGATAATAGTATGTAAATGAGGGAGAAATTACCAGCTCTCCATAAGGATCTTGTCCTGGTTCATAAGCAACAAAGGTGCCATGGAAACACCATCTTCATTCTTGGTCAAGAACTTACACACCGGCGCAAGAGAATACAGCCTCTCGACGCTGCCGTCCGGCAGGGTTTTCAGGCTGCAATTCAGAACAGAATAGCTGGTAAGTAGCCGGAGAATCCTATCCAGCATGATTTTCGCCTCCGGATTCTTCGTCGGAATCTGCTCTGCAAGTTCTGCAGGAGAAACAAACGCACCAGGCCCTGCTTTTTTAATCAGTTCGAGAAGGTCGAGTTCAATGGCAGATTTGAGAACCATAGGAAGTACAGAAGCACTTGCCAATTGCATGGCAAATAAAAAAGCATCTCCTTCTGATGAACCCATTTGGATCTAGTGATTTCTTATTCTTTTGAGGGTTTTAGCTTGAAAAATAAAAGGAGCTAAGATGGGGATGATTGGGGATTTGGAGTGGTATATATGGTACTTTTGGACTCACCAACCATGAGGTTGCACCCTACACTAGACCCCACAAACTAACTATTGGAAAAATCTCACATTTTCTTGAATAGTTGATCAAATTTAATTTTTAACCACCTATAAATAGTTGGGATAACACTCCAACAATTGAGTATTGGAAGCATTACAAAATAATAAATTTATATTACTTTTACTTGTGACCTATGACTTGTGAATATGCATCTAGTGTGTGTTGCGTGTGAGTTGCACAAGTCGACAAGTAAGAAAATTAAGCTCATTTGATAGAAAAACTCGCACCTATGTTGTGTAAGTATACGATCTTAAACTGTATATCGTCTAAAGCTATCGCAATTTTGCAATGCCTTTATAGTGCATATATATTTTTACAAAGAAAAAGATATTAATTTCTTGTAATATTATATTTTTGGGACCAACATAATTTACATTATCTTTGGGACCAAATATATTGAGCTCCGGTTTGATGACCATTATTTTGAAAAGATAATGTTTTGAACAGTGATTCTTTTTCAGAATGAATATTGGAAAGTAAGAAGAAATTTTGGGTTTACGTGTAAAATATTTTATTGTGTAAATGTATGATTAAAATTAAGTATGAGAATTAAAGAATTTTGTTTTAGATGGGGACATACGAGACTAAAAGTAAGATTGACATTAATATAAGTAGGTTAGGTGGGAATGACTGTGTCAAAAAGATGAAAGCCAGTTCTCATTTCGGAGATGGTGGACTATTCTCCAAAATCGATTGTCTATTGGGGACTTTTCAACTGCAGCTCCACTAATATCTTGAACCAACCAATTTAAGGATCAAAATCAAAGCTGCTGAAGAAAGTATTGATAGATTGAATTAGATTATGATCTTTACCTACCACCACCTAATGCATGGCCCCACTCCCAATTGCTTGAAAGTAAGATAAAAATATATTAGTAATTGCAAGTTCTATTTGATTTAGTTAAAAATTAAATTTAATAAAAACTGATGAAATATGGATATAATAAAAAGAGTGAGTTTGGGGACACTATTCATAAGCCGCGAAGCCAAGCCGAGCCACGATGGCTCGGCTCGACTTTTTTTTTTTCTGTTTTTCCTACATAATAAAAAGAGTGAGTTTGGGGACACTATTCATAAGCCGCGAAGTCAACAGTCGAGCCAAATGGCTCGGCTCGGCTATTTTTTTTGGCATTCAGAGTGACTAAATATTCTTTAGGTACATGCAAGTATTATGTTTTACACTTTCAGTTTGGGGACACTATTCATAAGCCGCGAAGCCAAGCCGAGCCACGATGGCTCGGCTCGACTTTTTATTTTTATTTTTTCCTACATAATAAAAAGAGTGAGTTTGGAGACACTATTCATAAGCCGCGAAGTCAACAGTCGAGCCAAATGGCTGGGCTCGGCTATTTTTTTTGGCATTCAGAGTGACTAAATATTCTTTAGGGACATGCATGCGTAATCTGCCTAAGGATGTATTTTTTGGTTGTTGTGGTGGTACTATAGCACTTTGTGGTAGATATGGTATTGGGCCTGGCTCAGAGGTCTTATTTGGGTGGTGGGTGGGCAGGGTAGGAGTGGGGGGTTGGGGACTGGGCTTGTACTGGTGTTGGTGGAGAGATTTCTAAGGGGCTGAAGATGGTATTCGCTGGTGCAGTGGCTCCAAATTATGGCAGAGGTGGCGCTGCCATTAAACTTAACAGAATGGTTTGTTTGGAATGTTACAGCATTCTGATACTGAGCTCATTTTTTTGCCCCATTTTTCACTATTTAATTTTTATTTCTGAGATTTTTGAAACGAATTAGTTGAATTTGTAAGTTTTTGTAAGAGTTTGAAGGCATTTTTCTGTTTTGTGTATGATTAGACATTGAATAAGAAAGCAATTGAAGCATCGGACAAGGAAAGGCCTACTCCTGATATTCGGACAGGCGATATTGTCGAGATCAAACTGGTAACTTTAAGGATTTTTAATCAAACATGTGGACTTATATGTGAAATATTGTGTATTAAATTAAAGGCTATCAATTTCGATTAAACCCCATTTAAAGTGATCTAATAAAGTTTCGATGTTTTGGGTTTTGAAGCATCTAATTAAAGTATGGGCTCATATGTGTACAGACCGAGACTATTCCTAATCTCATGATGGGCCGGATTAGGTCAATGGGCAATCAGTATAAATATACGGTTATGGTCCCCGGATCACACGTTCTGTTTATTCTATTCTGATTCCCATCTTCAGAGAGAAACTAAGGAACAACGTGTTGATCTGGAAGACTAAAACCGCATGACTTATTCATTGCAATAATCATGTCTGATCCAGGTACGCTTCCACTTTTGGTTAATTAGTTCTTGATGATCCAACATGAACGATCTTATGACGGTAAACATTATTGTTTTATTCCTACAAGTGGTATCAGAGCATCTTCATGTTGAATCATTGAGAATCGAAATTTTAATTTCGTTCTTGTGATAATTTCATTATTTTCGAATTTAACAATTTCGGATTTAGTTTTGTTAGATTTGAAAATTATTTGGTCAAAATTTCAGATTTGAGTTTTTTTTTTTTTAAAAAATATATATTAAGCGGACAGTACCGGAATCAGCGCCGCCTAGCCGGATCTAAGAATCGGCCGTGCATAAATTGCGCATTATCCCGACAAAGAAATAGCAATGTCATTGCTATACGGTCTGGCCGCTCGCCAAGCGCTTTCAAAGTTGGGTATCTATTCTTTTAAAAAAAAAAAAAAAAATTTTTAGGGTTAGGGTTTGGGTGGATTTGGAGGCGGGGGTATGGGCTGGAAATTTGAAGAGTTTGGGCCCTTATTTGCAATTTACAATTAGGGTTTAGTATTTACAGCCTCAGCCCCTTAAGTTTGTAACTTTGGTTATTTAAGCCCCTAAGGTTATAACTCAATTGGACCATTTGAAGTTCCGGGTTTAATGATTCAGTACCTAAGGTTTAAAAATTAATCAATTTGGGCCATTAAAGTTTTGAAATTTGCAATTAAGCCCTTAAAAGTTCATAATTAATTTAAATTGGCTCCTAAAGTTTTAAATAATTAATTTTTGTATCTCTAAAGTTTTGCATAATTAATTTTTGACTCCTAAAGCTTCCAATAATTAATTATTGACCCCCTAAAGTTCTGGATAATTAATTTTTGATCCCTTAAGTTCTGAGTTATTAACCTAAAGGTCTCTAAAGTTTCAAAATTACTCAAATATGCAAAATTGGTGATTCCTTTTTTTCAAATTTTGGTACAAAGGACTCTTTTGAGAGATATAATATTCGAAAGTGAATTAATTGAAGCAACATGTTGCCAAAGCAACCTCTCTTGTGGAAATTGATCTACTTAGAATATTAAAAGGTGTTTGTGTGTGTGTTATTCATGCGAATACTTGATCGGCCCAAAGGAAGGTCAGTATTTAGCCGAATTGCACATACACTCGTGGTGATAAACATGTGGCGATTATTTGGTTTAACGTGTGATCAATGAATCGGTCTAAAGACAGGTTTATTGATTGACATGTTTCTTTATTGTCAATGTTTGATCACTACAACAAGAGTACCACTTACAAGTCAATATTTCTCTCCAAAGACTAAGTATTGATGTTGTGCTGATATCTTGTGATGGGCCCTACCACTATTTGAAATTATTATTTGCATATTAAGGATTGTGAGCTCTTCAACTTAAATGTTCTCTAATTTAGTTTCAGGTTCTGCTACTAATATCTCCGCTAACATCAATTCCATTCCAATGCTTAATGGCACCAACTTTAAGGCATGGCGAGAGAACGTAATGATTGTTCTCGGAGTCATGGATCTGGATCTTGCTTTATGGGTCGATCAACCTACTGTATATATGGATTCCCTATGTGTTTGGATGAACTACACAACAAATAATTCATTTGATAGTTTCATATCATGATTACTTTAGTTTTGCATAAAACACTTTATAGAAGTGATTTTCTCTTGCATCAAAATCATGGTTATGGTAGAGGGGGAACTCCGTTCGAGTTCATTGGTCTAAGTCATTTGGAGTGCTCCTATGGCTTGACGTGGTCGTTGTATCTTGGGAGATGATTGCCAAGAAACCGTTAGCACCGATGCGGGGCAAATTCATCTTAAGGACAAAGTGTCAAACACTTGCCTCGATCAATTGCATCACTTGCATCTCATCTTTCTTTTCCGATTTCATTCTAATTTAGTATTTTGATTTCGGAAAGTAACTAATATTCTTTTGATTTTATTGAAGGGTTTGAATTAAAGAACAACATGCGTTCACTCATATTGGGAAGTGAAGAATTCGTATTATTATATTCGAAGTCGGTAAATCGCTATTTTATCTTCTCAAATCAGATTTCGGTAAGTCGAATGATGTTTCGATTTCACGCATATTAACGGCATGCTCTTGATGAATATAATATGCACATTATCGGTGTAATATCTCCTTCACATTATAGAAAACGTTCTTACCTTTCATATTTTGACATTTTCATTCTTATTTTCATCTTTTTATTGTGCAAAATGTCATTTTCATCATTTTTCTCAATTAAAAGCTGTGAAATGACGAATGTACATTTCTATTTAAATAAAAGAAAAAGAAAAAAAAATAGTTACAATCATAGCCCATATTTTTCTTAAAAGTGCAAACGAGTCCCAAATAATTTATTAGAAGGATAATTACTGCATAATATTCATATCTTTCACTATTATTGTGAAAAACGTTCATATCTTTTATTTTATATTTTGGACATTTTTACCCTTAATTACACTTTTAATTGCGCAAATCATCATTTTTATCAATTTTCATCCAATTTTTCAATAAAAACTGTAAAATGACGAATATATACTAATATTTAAATAATAAAAAAAAAGAAATTTAAAGATTTTTTTAATTTCTAATTTTTTAATAATATATTTGGAACTTGTTTGCATTTTTTTTAAAAAAATTAATTTCTAATTTTTAAATAATTTATTTGGGATTTGTTTGCACTTTTGAAAAAAAATTAGAATTATGGTTGCAATTAGTTATTTTTTTTTTCCTTTTTATACTTAAACAAAATGGTATATTCATCATTTCACATCTTTTTATTGATAAATTAGATGAAAATAGATAGAAATGGTGGTTTGGGTAATCAAATGTGTAATTAAGAGTGAAAATGTAAAAAAATGAAAAGTTTAGATGACTTTCACAATAATAATAAAAAATATTGACATTATGCGCTAATTATCATTTTATTAATTCATTTGGGACTCGTTTACACTTTTTTTAAAAAATTAGGACTATGGTTGTAATTAGTTCTTTTTTTTTAAAAGAAGGGTATATTCGTCAATTTACAATTTTTAATTGAGAAAATGGATGAAAATGACATTTTGCACAATGAAATGTGGAAATAAGGGTTAAAATGCTGAAAAATGAAAGGTAATGACTTTTTTGCGATAATAGTGAAATGTAAAGACGTTATGTGCTGATTATCCTATAGGCTAACATCATGGAGTCAATGTGGACAGCCCTGACGTCAGCTAGCTCTTTGTTTGGACTAGAGTATCCGAAATAATAGATAGAGCAACAGTCACCTTTCCATTGTCTCCACCAAGTAATTTCTAATAATCCTTCCATATTTTCTGACAGCCAGCATCGGTCCAACAGTTACAATCTACTAAACACAACAACATTATATACTATAATTACGACTAATAGTAATACAACCTCGAACTAGTTTGTATAAAAGTGATGTGGATCAGTTAAAAAAAAAGACCATAAATCAATTAGAAAAGAGAAGAAATGAGCAGGATCTACGAAAATGCGCGTAACTTTCAGCTTGGTATGAAATTTTCACTAGCGAGTACAATCCGGAAACATTTTTCAATTGTGTACATTTTTTAGATCGAATTCCATAGTTTAGAGATTCATTTTAGCATTTTTCTATTTTGATTTAGTTTAATTGTATTTTTGTCATGTTTACAATTTTTTAGTAGGATAATTCTTCTTATACATTAGGGGTGCCATAATGGTGTCCATAATGGACACATGGCACCCCACCATTGGAGAGTGTGTTGGTGGGCCAACACACTCTCCAATGATGGGGTGCCATGTGTCTCCACCAACACACTCTCCAATGGTGGGGTGTCATGTGTCCATTATGGCACCCGTAATGTACTTATAGTACTTCCCTTTTTAGTTTTGTTCGAATTTGTCTACTGATTTAGGATTTTGATTTGATTAGGATTTGTTTTAACTCTTAAATATGTAATAAGGGTTTGAAACTCTACGTTCATTTTGATTAATAATAATTCAATTCTTCTGTTATTTGGTAGATTTCAATAATTCTCAAGTTCGTTCGAGCGAAATTCGAACAATACCTGTTTATGCGTTAATAACAAAAGAACCCCCCTTGGTGTACATAAATTTTTTTACAGATGTTGTACAGACAACAGACATGATGGGGTCCGCACAATTTTTTTTAATACATGTGGGGCCCGGCCCCTTGTGAGCGGCATGTAAGGCTCCTGTGAACAAATCCTCTGTACATGAGGATTTATTCATAACAAAGTCCTTTTATTATCATTCATGCTTCCTTCCCGCGTAAAAAAGTTTACTTACCTTAATGGCATCTGCATTGGTTATGCTAAACAAACATATTTCACGCCTAAATATACACAAGAAGCAACTTTAACAAATATTTATATCACTCGATCATAATATTCTGCACCAAGGGGGATACTAGGGGCAAATCAAAATTAACTCCCCTGATTGAGGGATACTAGGAATGATCGAATTTGGGGATGTCCCGGTTCCACCTCCGACATCGACGATCGACATGGGACCCACGAATCCTTTGTATGTCTCAAAAATTTTCTTCATTATTATGGTCGAATGATTTTACATTTGCTTCATTCAAAATCTTGTTAAATCTTGGATTTGTGACCGGGTACTCAAATGCATTCATTCCATATGCTTTGTTGAATGAAATTCCACCCTCAAGAATTGCATCTTTTAGGTGGTACCTATAATTAAAGAGATTATGAGTAAATTATTTCTTGGAAAAATGAAATGCGCACAATCGGACTCAATATTTAAGATGTAAACGCTTTTTTATATCAAATGATACACTTCAATAAATTTTTAGATGAGTCGGTTCAATAAGAAGTTAGAGTAAAAAATATATTGAATTCATTGTGTCACGATCCTTTTATGAAATGTTTGAAGGAATATGAAGGAACAATACACAACTTAAATTACCAAGGTTCCATGAAGAGTTTGTCTTGATTCATAAGTGAAACAGGAGCTATGGAGAAAGCGTCAATATTTCTAGTCAAAATTTACACACAGGCGCAAGAGTGTGAACCCTCTCCACGGCGGCGCCACCACCATCTGCCGGGGTTTCGACACTGCAATTCACAATTGAACAGCAAGCAAGCAGGCGGAGAATCCGACAACCATGGAAGCCGCATCAGGATTCTTTGTTGGGAGCTATTTGGCTAGTTCTGAAGCAGAAATAAATGCACCAGGGCTTGTTTTTTTCTTGATCTCTAGAAGGTCAAGTTCAATGGCGGTTTTAAGCCCCATTGGAAGTACAGAAGCACTGGCCAGCATGGCAAATAAACAAGCCTCATCATCTTCTTCTTCGTCCATTGGATATTCTGCATTTTCCAGGTTTCTCTTAATTACTATTGAATATAGTTTTTGGCTCAGCAAAAGTTGTACTTATTTTTTATTCGGCTCAAGGCCAGTGAGAATTTTCCTGCGACGAGGTGGTGCCAAGTTGCCGCAATTTTTCCAGTTGGCGTAGTGTTATTGTGTCCAATGACAAGCGAAAACTAATTGAATATTCCTCGAATTTGTTTGCCATTTCGATAAATGATATAATTTGTTGGAATTCTCAAAGTGATACACTCTCGCAGGGCTAGAGGTGCCGACCCGTGAAAACAGACTCTGATCGACTCGGGACCGCTGGCCGACCCGTGACCCGAGCGGACGATTCACGGGTCAAGGAGGTGTGACCCGCGTGCTTCGCGGGTTGCACCTTCACGGGCCGTGGTTAATCCGCTGGCCCGTGAAATAAAAACAAATTTAAAAATTTTGAAAAAAAGGGGTCTCCCCCAGCTAGCTTGCAACCTGGCACGGTGGCACCTGCCTGCCAGCCTGCATGCTATAATTTTTTTTATTTTATTATTATTTTTTTCTAACGGTAATAATCTCTATTTCATCTATAAATTTCAGTTAATTGGTAATATTTATCTCACTTGTAACATTCCAAAAAAATTATAATAAAAATATGTGTCAACTTAGTTGGGATGTACTTAACTACTTATACTATAAATATTTGATAATAGTAATTAGAAATGTATTTAGTTGTTATTTGTTTAAGTTAAATTTAACTTTGCAAAGTTATAAATAATTCATGTAACATTAAATTTGAATTTTATGTAAATATTTCTTGGTATAATTATGAATTTATCATTTTGTTCAATTTTTAATTTACATTTAAATTTTTTTTTTTAACTATAAATATGAAAATTTCTATATTTTTATAATTTTATTTATACAATAATATGAGCCAAATCGGAACAAACCGCGACCCGCGCGACATGTGACCTGCATGGGCTCGACCCCGGATGGGTCAGCGGACGGGCCTGAGCTGTAGTTCAAAATTTGTGGGCCGACCCGGAACCGGCCCGGAACCCATAGCGGGCGGACTTTTTTTTACCCGGACTGTAACCGGGCTCATATGTTGACAGGCCGACCCAGCCCTGACCACCTGAATTGACACCTCTACGTAGGGCCGTATATTCTTCGTATTGATCAACGATAATTACAATATCGGGTTCGGGCTTATCTAAAGAGGAGCCCTCTCTTCTGCGTAGCTGCTTCAGCTTCGGCCACTCGAGTTGTATTATAGAGATGAGATGTCGAAAGATAGAGATAGAATCGAGGCAGAGACCGAGTTTACCTTTTTTGCCAATAAGCAATACCGATTCGATCCGAACTCTTATTCTATCAACTTCTTAGCCTAAAAAATGTAATCTTTCTCGATAAAGTCGATTGATTATGGTAAAATTGTATCCTTTAGGAACCTCGCGGGATCGTCACTCTTCGTCCCAGCCATTGTAGCACATGTGTTGCCCAAGACATAAGGGGCATGCTGACTTGACGTCATCTTCACCTTCCTCCGGCTTATCACCGGTAGTCTGTTTAGGGTTCCAAACTCAATGATGACAATTAAACACGAGGGGTTGCGCTCGTTGCGGGACGCTTGTTACGCCCAAAAGTAACTCCTTTAGGATTCTTCTACCATTCGACCAGATCTTCTAGATTGTATTTATCTAGTTTGATGTAGCTAATGTGACTTTCTCGACCTACATAATATCTCCACCTTTCATTGTTATTGTGGAAAACCTCCATATCTTTTAAAAAAATTTGGAACTGTGGTTGCAATTATTTTTTTCTTTTTCTTTTTGTTTTATTTAAAGAGGGGTATATTCGTCATTTTATAATTTTTAATTGAGAAAATAGGTGAAAAGAACCTTTTGCGCAATGACATGTGGAAATAATGGTGAAAATGCCCAAAATGAAAGGTAGAAACATTTCCACAATAACAATGAAAGATGGGGACGTTATGTTCTAATTACCTCTTCTAAAATTATGTTTTTGGGATGATGTAATTGAAAATGGGTTTGAGAAAAATTAGGGGTCGTTCTCTTTGTATTTCAGTTTTGTATTATGAGTTTTGAATTTGTTTTGTGTTTTGTGTTTTGAGTGTCTGTTTTAAAATTTCTGAAAATGCGTTCTCTTTATCATTTTGAAAAACTGTTTCCGAAAACATAAAAATAGAAAACACGTTTACTTTGAAATTTTGAGAATTTTTTAAGAATATTTTATTAAAAAAATGAGTATTCAATAAATTTTAATTGTGTAATGTTAATTTAGTATTAAATAACATATAGAATTTAAAATTGGTGAAACGTAAATTTATTTGTCAAGATATTAAAAACACAACATACATTACATTTGATGAAGATACGATGAGAATTTTACGTATCATGACAAAATAAGCAGATACTGAACTACATAAAAAATAAATCCACGGAGTCACGTGCGACGTCTTGAGTAGTCATTCCACATTTGTGTAGCAATTTGATCCCTAACTTGTCCCATTTGAGCTGTTTGACTGGCATCAAAATGTATGGCTTCTTGTGCTTGACTTGACTTTGGTATATCTTCGAACACCATATTCTCCTTTGAATACTCAGCGAACAACCCATCTAAAGCGTGCTCCTGGCGAATAAAGTTATGTATTGCGCAACATGCAGTAGGGATTTGTCTTTGTCTACTAAGAGGATAATTGGTTATCAATTTCAAAATAGGAAATCTTGCATTTAAAACTCCAATGCAACGTTTAATAATGTTACGGCACGACGAGTGTCGATAGTTGAACAATTCTTCATTCTCACGTAGTCTTCCCCGTCCAACATAGTCACGCAGATGATATTTTTGACCTCGATAAGGGGTAAGAAATCCAGGTATGTTTGGGTAGCCAGAATCAACAAGGTAAAAGTGATCTGGAAAAAAAAAACGACTCACATAGTGTAATACTGTAGATACATTCACAATAAATATTTGAAGTACAAGAATATACCTCTCCGTGGCATTGGAAAGTTGTTCGATCTTCTTGTGACTGTGTCAACGAATACTCGCGAATCATTAGCAGTGCCTTCCCAACCAGAATACACAAAAGTGAATTTCATATCGAAATCACATGTTAACATCACATTTTGTGTTACATTTATTTTCCTTCCACGAAAAGATGTTTGTCTCGATGCAGGTGCCCAAGCTGCGACATGTGTTCCATCTATTGCGCATATACAATCCTTGAAGAAAGGATATTTGTGCAAAATTCGCTCATGCACAACATCTTGATTTGTGGGCTGAATTATCTCTGTACCAAATGAACAAACATCTCTTATCACTCGTTTAACCCATTTGTGTATCGTGTTGTTCGAATGTTGAAACCTATCGCCAATAATACTATATCGGGTAGTGTGCCCTATAATCATCAGAAACATAGCAACACCCTCCTCGACACTCACTTTTTTCCCATCTTCTAACAACTCTTTTCGTCTCAAAATATCACAAAAATTCATGAACACGCGTTGCTGCATACGAAAATTGCGATAGCATACGTCAGGATGTCCATTTAGAATTTCTAGCACGTACATTTTTCCTGTAAGCAATGATGTCCTACAAGGTATCCTGCCAACGGTACTTCTTCTGTGAATATCAATCATATTAAGCATCATTAAATTGTCAATGAAATTTACATCAAACTCATCCGTCATTAACAAGTCTTCATCACTAGAATCTTCAGCAATGAAGTCCTCAACATTCACATTATCATCCATACTGTGAACAAAATATACTCACATTAATTATCATAAGTCATAACAACCAACATTCATTCATTCACATTAAAACTAATAGCATGAAAGTAACAGCAGTCCCATAACCAACAAGATCACAAAGTTCGTACATGAAAACAACATATCACCAGGGAAGTTTACAAACGTACATACTAGGAGTCCCGAAAATAAAACAGTAGTTCAACATTGCATATCACAAATGAAAACAGAAATTAAAAAGTAGCGAAATTAAAACAACAATCGTCTCAAAGTAGTTCCAAGATAGGTCCTCTCCTCGCGTCTGGCATTTTCACGAACGACACCCTAAAAGTGTGACTTTCAAAAGCCTTTATTGCTTTCATATAAACCTCATTTGACAACCCTTTCATATTGTTTAAGATGTTCATGGATAAAACACTAGAATAATTCTCCTGACTACTAACTTCGCTATCCGATTGATTACATGATTTTCCTTGTATCTTTGCAAGCTTTTCTTTGAAGTAAAGTGTTCTAATTTCAGTTTCTTCATTCCTCATACTAACTGTAGATGACCACTGTGCCATGCAGGCCTCAAGTTTATCAGTTTTCTTCATCTTAGGTTCTTTACGTCTGGCACCTGACGTACCAATTTCCTCACGCCGACGAGTATTTGAAACCACATCCACTTCATCATCATTTTCCACACGTACATGCACTCGTCTGTTCAAGAAGTCATCTTCTAGCTGTCTTTCTTCCTCTAATGTGTTTGGAAGCTGGGTGGAGGGATTGCCTAATCCTCTAGTAGCAGTAGTTCCGCTAAATATCTCCCCGAGAGTGTGATAGTGCTTACAGCCTTCCTTTTTGAACAGCTTGTAATCTGACTTGTTAATCTACATTACAAAAGAAGGCCCATTAGAAAAGAGGTAGAATTGAATATCTAAAAAAATAAAGACGACAATATTATTTAATAAAGAAATATACCGTATAAAAGTGTTGCCAATCTTCCTCTGCAGCATTAATTTTGTTGGTATTTGGATCTAGAGGTGTCAATCCGGGTGGTCCGGGCCGGGTCGGCCCGCCAACATGTGAGCCCGGTAACGGCCCGCGTGAAAAAAAGCCCGCCCGCTGCGGGTTCCGGGCCGGTTACGGGTCGACCCACAATTTTGGACTACAACCCAGACCCGCCCGCTGACCCATCCGGGTCGAGCCCATGCGGGTCACGGGTCGCGCGGGTCGCGGTTCGTTCCAATTTTAGCCCGTATGATTGTATAAATAAAATTATAAAAATATAGAATTTTTCATATTTATATCAAAAAATATATTTTTTTATTAAATGTAAACTAAGAATTGAACAAAATGATAAATTCATAATTATATCAAGAAATTTTTACATAGAATTCAAATTTAATATTACATGAATTATTTATAACTTTGCAAACTTCTACAACATTATCATCTTCTAAATTTATTGGAGAGCAACTATTATTGAAAATAGGATTTTGAGAAAAAGAATCGCGAGAATCCATAATATAGTAGGATTAAAAAATTTAGTAGTGACTAGTGAGAACCGAGAAGAAAGAAATATAATCAAGATGATGATGATATTTGCAATTGAATAATTGTAATTGTAGTAAGGTAGTAACAAGTATAAATATATAATAACTAATGAGAGAGTATTGTAAAAATAATTGTAAAAATAATCTCCCCCCTCCCTTTTTTAATTTTTGTTTTATTTTTTTTATTTTTCAATTTTTTTTTACGGGCCGCGGGTTAACCGCGGCCCATGGGGGTGCAACCCGCGAAGCCCGCGGGTTACACCTCCTTGGCCCGTGAACCGCCCGCGCGGGTCACGGGTCGGCCCGCGGTCTCGGTTTTCACGGGCCGATTTTTACGGGTCATGGCCGGCCCGTCCGTCTTAACACCTCTATTTGGATCCCATGTGACCCCTGTATGTGCCAACAGTTCGGAGAACATACGGTGAATCTTACGTAAGCGGTTCCACTTTTCCTTCAATCTATCTATCCCATAATCCACTTTCGTTGAAGCAACCATTGTTTCATTGATTCTGCCCCATTCGTCTCTTGTGAACGTAGAACATTGCAATGCGTTTGATTTCACTCTCTCGTAAAGAATTTCAATAAAGTAAGTTCATTCTCATCCGACCATGACATTGGTTCCTTATTCCTAACTCTGTGACCACCCATGTTCTATATTCAACATAAATAAAATTATCACATACAAAATGTGAAGGTAATTTATGATTAAAAAAATCGAAACGATACATATGAGGAAAGTATATATAGAAGATATATTTAAGCTTCAACTCAGTTTAGAACTGTCAAATTTTTGGGTGATTTAGAACGGTCATCTTTCGTTAAAGCTCATTACTATGTTACATACATGGCTAAGCCATGCGGACCCTTCATGTTAAAATTCTGACACTGAAACATTACTATGTTACCAACAAGCCATATCGAAGCAAAACCTCATAATTCAACTCCCTCAGTGGAAAAATTAATTCTATTACATTTCAGAAAATTCAAGTTGAGTTTGATCACTGCATTATCAACCCCAAAACTGCGACACAATTTCAACACACGAGCTAAAAAAAAAAATTTGCATGCCAGGGCAGACAGAGAAGAACTAAAAACGAAGTCTTATATCAATAATAAACAAAGCCCTCAAGTTTTTCATAAAATTCCCTAATTATGTATGATCCCCCAGTAGGTTTGCGTGCTTGTGTTACATTGCAAAATTATGGACTTCCTAAACCACTTTAGCTAAACCAGCACCACTTCAGCTAAACCAAAATTATGGACTTCCTAAACCACTTCAGCTAAACCAAAATTATGTTACACTCGGTGATCTATTTGCATTTCAGGTAAACACCTCCACCTCTACCTCCATTTCGACCTCCAGCACGATCTCCACCTCCAGCGCCAACTCCACCTCCACTTACAGCTCCACCTCAACCTCCAACACCACCTCCACCTCCACCTCGACCTCCAGCACCACTTCCACCTCCAGCTCCAGCACCACCTCCACCACCAGCTCTACCTCCACCTCCACCACCAGCGACCGGCCCAACTATTTCCCAACCCGCCTCAATTTTTGCACCAATCAAATAAAGAAACAGACGACAAATCGGACCCAACAACTCAAAAATTGAATACTCGCAAATAACTACAGATTATTACAAGCAAATAAACAAAACCTTGATTTGGAGATGCGAAATCTTGATTACAACTGAAACCCGTCGCTGCAGCGTGCGATTCGGCTTGACCGGAACAAAGTTCCCCAAAATTCGAAGATCCCGTGTAGCACCCTTCGTCCCGTCGTTGTAGCCTTTGATTTGGTTGGGATTTTGCTGCTATTGATCGATTTACAGGGAGAGAGTTCAGTGAGAGAGTTGTGAGAGAGGGAGAGAGTTCAGTGAGCGTGTTTTGTGAGAGTGAGAGGCCTGTTTTGCGTGTTTTGGGATTTTGGCCGGTTTTTGCTAACATTTTACAAAACAATGTTTTTGTTGTTTTCCATTTTCAGTTATACTTTTTTTTTTTCATTTTTCAAAATGCGTTTTCGAAAATAAGATAGAGAACGCGTTTTCGTTGTTTTGAGAAATTAAAAACAGAAAATGGCTGGAAAACGACAAAGAGAACAGGGTCTTAACTTTCGAAAGAAAAACGCTTTCAAACAAGGATTTAATCATTACCTGTTCGGTACAGCTTAAAATCCAATTAAAATTGAAAATATGGTCGTTATTGGGTCCTACTCGTCTAATAAAAGTCAATAATAACGGCTAGTTTTTCAATTTTAATCAAATTTTAATCTCTACCGAGCACGCCCTAAAAAACACCAAGCTAACCAATAGTCCATTTTTGTTGAGATTCATGTTGGTTACCAAATTTAAACTTTATTTCCGATTGATTAATGTATTCACAATATCTATCAATCTGATTAATGGAATCAATTACATGTCAATCTAGTAATAAGTTAAATAAATCGTCACGTCGATTTTTGTGTTAGGATATAGATGAGTAGCCAAGTTAAAATAATTTCTAAATTGTGATAAATTTGAAATAAAGTTGAAGTTCAATGCCTAACATGAAATTTTGTTAAAATTTAATTCACACTATACCTAACACAAACGGGTTATTAAAAAATCTTGCATCAATTCTCCTCTATCTCGGTTGGTTAGAGATTGAGTTTCGTGTAATCCAAGTTATGGGTTCGAGGATTGATATACATCCATGCCAAGAAAAAAATAATTTAAAGAGGTATTCTAAAATACCTCCATTTTTTAATTATATTTTACTTTTTACTTTTTTTTTTTTGGTATCTTTTCATTTGTAGTACCACTTCATGTGTGTGTCAATGGTAAAATAGAGGTTCTGAAAATGAAAATGGAAAAACGTTTTTTTTTTTTTTTTACGTGTCCAAAACTTGACCTATTAGAGAAAATAAAATGATATATAAGAATTATTGTTATTAATTTCTCTTCATTGTATTCATATTTCGAAAGTTATCATAATTTTTAAAAGAGATTCATATTCTATTATTGCTTTTAGAAGAAGTCACGTTGGATTAACTTTCTTTAAAAACTCTTTTAACTAGAAAAAACACATTTATAAATAGTTAAAAGGGTCCAAAAATAGCTTTTAGATCTCACAAGCTCTTTTTAACTTTTTAAAAATCATACCAAACGAACCCTAAAATAATATAACAATGAGGGAGAGAGGGAGGGAGTTTGATCATTGTCGTTTTGTATAGAAATTTTTATTTTTGTCTCCATTTAGTCACCAAAGATTTTTATGAAGCAAATTCACTCTTGTAGTGAATATGTGTATAAGCATATCTATATCAATTTTCAATCGAACACATTTAGCCCCTGTTTGTCTCCCATTATGGGAGAAATAATAGAGTTTTGAATAGTATTTTTAGGAGAACGCGTGGTTGAAATTTAAAGAAATTTTATTGGTTTGTGTGTATAATATTTTATTGTGTGAATGTATGGTGGAAAAATGATATTGTAGCAAACAATTTAAAGGATGACAAACACACCCTTAAAAATCAATAAGATAGTGTCACAGGTTACACATTATATTTGAGTTTCATCGACTAATTCATTAAATGATACTAGTAAGAGAGATCGCTTATGATGGAATAAAGCGTTTCTCGACTACCAATCGATCCAATCATTATAAAAGTGAATGCTGAGGATTTTGAACAGTAAGAATGACAGTAGGTCAGGCCAAATTGGCTCTCCTATCCCCCTCATCCTCATGTTGGGATTTGTGGATGACAAGGCAGGGACAAGGATTAAATAATCGAGAAAAGCTCCTTGTACAGAAGCTCTTTCACAGAAGTCCTCCAGAAATTTAAAATGAACTGACGTAGCACAAACAAAAAAGAATTAAACTACTTGTACAATAAATTTGCACAATGATTTTGACAATATGTGAGGTGTATAAATCATTGTCATTGAATTAAAAAACAATCTTTCAAATCAATGGACATAATGTCAGCCAACTCACACATTGTCAAACTTATTGTCAAATTCATTGTACAAGTAGCATAGTTCAACAAAAAATTGAAAAAGAGAAAAAGGAAAACAAAACGACAAAACGCATTGAAAAGGTGAAAAAAAAGAAAAGAAGACCCGGTGAACCCATTTCCTCCCGCCGAAAGCTTGAAGAGATTTCCATTTCCCCTACCGAATAATCGTCTCTCCCCGCCGTTGAAGTCAGTAGATCGTCTCTCCCTGCTGAATCAATGTGTAGCTGCTTACCCGCGACATCAACGTGTAGCCGCTTCCCAAATTGGAATTGTCACTCCTCGGCTTTAGGGAGATGGTGATGCCCAACTCCGATGACGGCCAAAACCGGTCTTCACCAAATCCGGAAAACCAAAGAGAGTGACATTATGTTCTCTTCCCTATTTCTGAGGTTTTTCTCTTAGTGAATAATGTGTTTGTTTTGCTACCCAATGATTGAGGAAATCTGTAATTTATTCGACACATGATTGCATTATGTTTTTAAGACAATTTCTTGGAATGGAATGAGCTATTAGTTGTCCTGAAACCCACCAAATCATTTAAGTTATTCTATCAAGGAAAATGTAAGTCAAAGTTGTAGAGATATGAGGTAATAGACTTCGAATGAATCCTTACATCTCGGTAAGAATTAGTACACACGTTTACGACAAAGCACGTAAAATTCACATTTTGGAATCCCCTATTCAACTGACAGTGGTTTATATTTGTGGGCAATGTCAACGATTTAAGTAGGTGTTGATTGTTTGTAGGCAATGTTAACGTTACGTTTTGCAATTATCTATTCAACTGAAAGTGTTTTTTGTTTGGGTTATTTGTTGTTTGATGGATTGACGACAGCCAACGACGTCGATAGGAATTGAGGATTTCAAATCAGCGGGGATTCGTTTGGGAAAGTGGAAGGTGTATGTGGGAAGAGAAAAGTGAAAGGGGCTTTTCTCATTGTTCTCTTTCTTCATGTGTTCTGATTCTTTAAAGATTTTTTTTTTTATTTAATTGCTTGCCAGCCCATCTGGTGTATTTTTGTTGGGTTCCTTCTGTATGTATAGCAGCGTCGTAAATAATCCCTATTTTCTAACTTCTCATCCTATTTCTCATTTTGTTTTAAATACCATTTAAAGCATGTCGGAAGTGATTATAATTTAATTTTTATCCATACATTTCGTATAGGACCAACAAACATTTGGTATTTAGAGCCTATTTGGTGCACATTAAAATGAGAGAATGCATTTTTTTGAAGTGATGTGATGGGGAATATGTGGTTGAAAAAGAAGGAAAAGTTATTGATGCGATGAAAAATATTATTTTATTGAAAAATGTGAGGTTGAAAATGAGTAGAAGAATGAGAATGAAAAAAATAATGTGGGTCAAACAGGGGCTTAGTAAAGAATAAAGTAAACTAAAAATTCAAAATCAAATTCAAAATCCACAATTAATTTTTGGGAAAAATTTACAGCTCAGGTGTTTACTATTCCAAAATTAAAAACCAGGCCCCAAAGTTTACAATTACAAAAATCAGGTTTTTCTTGAATTAATTAATTACATTTCAGAATTATTATATTAAATTAAATATTTAATTGTAATATAATAAAATTAACCCCCCCACCCACCCCCCATTGCTCCGACTACTATTCCGGCAATCGGCGACTACTCCGACAGCACTTTCATTCCGGCGACTGTTCCGATCCGGCGACTTTTTCGAGGGCACAGATCAAAAAATTTGTAAGTCACGGGTTATTTCGAGGTCATAAATAAAATTTTTTGTAGATCGCAGATTATTTCGAGGTCACAGATTTAAAATTTTATAGGTCACAGATCAAAAAAATCTAGGTCACAGATTCTTTTTTTAAGTTACAAATTATGAATTTCAAAGTCACAGCTCAATAGTAAGGTCACAGACACCAAAAAAAACCCCACAACATTTCAATAGTTAGGTCACAGACACCAAAAACAACCCACAATAGTTCAATAACTAGGTCACAGACGCTTAAAAAAATCATTACAATTCAATAGCGAGGTCACAGACGCTTAAAAAAATCCACCACAGATCAATAGCTTGCTCACAGACCAAAAAAAAAAAAAATCACAAGAGTTTAATAGCTAGGTCACATACATAAAAAAAAAAAAAAAAAACCACCTCAATACAGTAGCTAGGTCACAGAAACAAAAAAAAACCCACTACAATTCAATAGCTAGGTTACATACACCCAAAAAACCAGTTCAATAGGGTAGGTCACAAAAAAAAAAAAAAAAAAAACCTCCAGAGTACAGTAGCTAGGTCACAGACAACCAAAATAGTTGGTAACAGACCCTTCGTCTCATCCACCGCCGACCCTAATCCGCCCCACGCATCAACACCACACATTTGTACCTCAACCTCCACCATAGTACCATCACCACGCAAATCTGCAACCCACCACCACACAAACACACATCAACACCACTTTTCAGTCGAGATAGAGAGAGTCACAGGTTCTTCCAATCGCCATTTTGGGGGAGGGGGAGGGGCAGATCAGATATGAGATTGAATAAAAATTTTAAAAAAATATAATTCCAAAAATCTGCACTGCCTTTCTACACTCAAAAAATAAAAATAAAAATTAAAAAAAACGTGCAGCAGCGTCGACGCTGCTGGGTCCCAGCAGCGTCGACGCTGCTGTCGGTGTGTGCGACACAGCAGCGCGGCAGCGATATGGGGGGGGGGAGAAGAAAGGGAAGGGGGGGGGGAAGAAGGGAGGGGAGGGGGGTAGAGGCGGGTGGAGGCGGCCGAAGGCGGCGGCGGCGGGCGGTGGTGGCGACGGGTGAGAGAGGGAGGAGATGTAAAATGGATTAGGGTTTGGATAAGATGTTATATTTAAAATAAAGTGGGTGGGGGTAGGTAGTGGGGTGGGTATATATGTTATTTTAATTTTATAAAATTATTATTAATTAAAATTATAAAAACCTGATAATTGAATAAAAAACTTAAAAACCTGAATTTTTAAAATGTAAAAGAAAAGACATGGTTTGGTGTAATTTCCTCTTAATTTTTAACCCATCTTAATTAAACATATTAGGGCTTTAAACAGTCACGTTCAGCCCGTATAAAACTAGGGAAAATTACACCTAACCCTGTTTTTAGATATCCATTTTCACAAATCAGGTCACATATTTAACTTTTCAAAAATCAGGTTTTTTATCTTTAAATTAATATTAATTATATAATTCACGTTAATTAATTAAAATCACCAATCAACCCTAACGTTTTCTCTCTCCACCCCCATTCTCTCCTCCCCCTCTAGAAACCGCCGGAGCGCCGCCCAACCCTGCCTCCCTCCACTCCACCACCACCTCCTCATTTCCCCTAAACGGCAGCAGCACCACCATATTCCTCCACCAAGCCGGTGACAGCGCCACAGCCTCGCAGCTCTTCGCAGCTGCGACGCTACGTTCAAATCCCCATTTTTTTTTTATTTTTTTGAATGCTGTGGTGATTGTGGAGGTGTGTGCGTGCGGTGGGTGTGTTTGAGGTGGCGAGGCGACGGTGATGCGGTGGGTGAGTGGTGCGGCTGTGAAGCCGCCGCCGTCGCTCCGCTCCTCCCTCTTTTCTGCAGATTTGGGCAATTGTTGGGTTGGTCTGATTTTTGCAGATCTGTGGTTGCGGTGTGAAGGTGGGGTGTGCGTGCGTCGTGCGGCGGTGGTGATTTGGTTGTTTTTTGTGCTGTGGTCCGATATGAGACGGTGGTGGTAGTGGTGGGGTTTTTTGGTTGTGGTGTGGTGCAGGCGGCGGTTGTGTGGTGGTGGCCCTTTTTTTTGTTGTTGGAGATGGTGTGGTGGTCGTGTGGTGCAGGTGGCGGTTGTTGGTGGTTTTGGTAGTGTTGTGCAGGTGGCTGTCGGCGGTGGTTGTGGCAGCGGCGGCGGTGTGTGGTGGTTGCTGGGGTGTTTGTGGCGGCGGTTTATGTGGTGGCGGTGGTGTGTTTCTATGGTGTTGGCGGTGGAGACGACGGTGGTGGTGGTCACAAAGGATTTGTTGATTGTGACCATTAAATTGGTTGGTATGTGACCAATAAAGAATAAATTGTAACCGATAAATATTTTGTGACCCACAAATTTATTAATTCGTGACCAATAAAAGTTATTTGTGACCTATAATTCGTTGTTTTCATATTTTGTGACTATAAAATAAGATGTGTGACTTAAAAATTTTATGATTTGTGACCGATGAAACAATTGTGACTTTAAATTTTTTAATTTGTGACCGATGAATGAATTGTGACATATCAAATTTTTGAATTGTGACCTTAAAATTTTTGAATTGTGACCAAATTATATAGATTTGTGACCGTTATATATTTATTAATAAAATATATAATAAATTAAGTAATTCATAAATAAAATTAAATAAAAACCAGATTTTTGAAATTTAAAACATCTAAAACCTTAATTTTGAAATGTGTATAAGTAAAAGTAGGATTTATGTAGACTACCCATACAACTATACGTGTTGTTTCACTTCTCAGTGGCTAACTCAAAATTTCAAATTTCAAAATCAGGATCAAAACCTCCTCGTCTTCAACATTCAAGCACAACCTCCACCGCCGCAACCCACCCCACCCTACTCCGGATTTTCCATTCACAGTCCTTACACAAAATGGGGGGCAAAGGTTGTGGAAGAATACCCTGAAGGAAATTTTCAAAAATGGAAGAAAAACAAGTGGAAATAATCGAAATAGATGATTATAGCCCTTCCCCTGTGTCCCAGAAAAATGGCACTCCTTTAAGATCTATTGTTTGTGTGAGAAACAGAGAGCATATTAAGTACTTCGAGAAGACGGAAGATTGTTTTATTTTGGAATTTGATCCCAATGATTCTTTTGATATTTTGAAACTTTCGGGTTCTAAGAATACTGAAAGTGGCGATTCCCCTGATTTGCATGTTCTTGCTGAAAAAGGCCAGGTAATCCCTCAATAATCTCATGATTCTCGTCCATAAGTATGAATTATGCACTTATATCTAAATATGATTTATTTGTGAACTGCTTATTCTTGATTCTAATCTGAGGACATGTTTGGCTAAACTTAAAAAGTAAACGTTGTTCTTAAGTAAATTTTTTTTTCCAAACATGTATGAATTACTCGACCTTAATGTCAAAATGACTCATTTCTAACTTTGAACATCGTGACATAGCCAAACATGATATGTGCATCAATGATTTTTGAACTAGCTTATTGTTAAATAAGTGTTTTTTGAATTTATGATTTTGAACTATACAAATATAAAGAGGCATGATTTATCTATACATTGCCATTGTGAGAAACTATACATAAGCTCACTGGATGATAGGCATTGTGGATTCAAAGACTCATTGGTAAAATTTGGTTCGAGATAAAAATTATTTGCCAGATGAACTTTAATTGTGGAATTCTTCTGTAATTTGAATTTGAATTAGTTGCACCATTCATTATTTGTTCATGTTTTGAAGCATTGGTTGTGTACACTTGATGCTAGTGTCGAAACTTGTAGTTATTCAGCTAGTTGAATCTTAGGAACTATATCTGAAGTTTGTGGAAATTGATGGTATGAAAAACCTAGGATTTAAACGATTTAGTTTTAGGATCTTTCGTGTAGTAAAGGTAGTCAAAACTATGTGGGTTGGTTGATATGCAAGTCCATGACTATGAAAATTAGCTTCTCATAGAGCATTCGGTACCTTTATAGAAGTATACACTGAGATTTTATATTTTTTACATGTAGTATTAGTATGGATCAAGTGGTGGTGTAATGAGGAGCAATATCTAGACTCGTGCATTAACATTTCGTTTTCATTATTAACGTACTTTTTCCCCTATAAATTTTGTTTGCCTGATTAGGTGGCGTGTAGAGATTACCCTCATTCGAGGCACAATTGTGGGAAATATTCTTTTGAGAAGACGCCTCACATCAACCACTGTGAATTGGTAATATTATTGATGAGTAATTTGATCAATAGTTTTGCCATTAAAAATTTGGATACTCTGTTTATATTCAAAAGCGTGTTTGCTTGTGCAGTGCTACTGTTATGTATGTGATGTAGGTGCTCCTTGTAAAAAGTGGGATGGAGCATCGGGACATTGCCATGCATTCAACAATGAATCTTGGGATAATGAAAGGAAATTGAAGAGACTAGTAGACTCGATCACGAAATGAAATGGATGATCCTCCATTGCAAAAAGACAAGTTGTGAAGACTGACAAGGGCCGTTCCCTGATTTTGTGAATTTTAGTGATGCCTATATATCTAGGCATATGGTGTATGGTGTTGGCGCTTGAATATGTGAAATCTGCTCATTAGTGTTGCCTAAGCTCGAGTAGAGTGTGTGATAAAGTTCTACCCATATTAGTATGCGGATTATAGAAGTCATGCTTCACTAGCCTCCACCCCTTTTGGTAAAGTATTATTTATGTGCTAGCAGTCGGGGTAAAGTTATGAACCGATACAAGGTTTTCGTATTAAACGATAACTTGTCTAACTTAATACATGCTTTTGTTTGTTTGAGGAGAATGAGGATGACTGTTCTTGTCCAAAATACATTCTTCATATGATAGAAATATAAGTACTGTGAATATGTGATAAATCTTGCAAGTTCGACGGATTATCTTTCTGATATGTGTGGGTAAATTATGCTGTGAATGCAGTGGTTTTGATTTCATGGAGCATACGATGAGTTATAAATAATGGAGAGATGTTCGATTGTTCGAAAGCTTTTTATGATGAGATACTATGTTCATGTTTGGCTAAGCTTTAAAAATGACTTTACTCTTAAAAATAACTTTTTTACCAACAAATAAGGTAATCAATTCAAACATGTTTATGGCCATGCTGGCCCGGATCAATGGGCCTATCAATTTTTTTGGGAAAAAGTAGTGGAATAATTAGGTCCACCATGTTCAAAGCACTGTGAGGTGTTTGAAATTCGTTATACGACTTGTATCAAAATCTTTAGCAAAAAAATGGAGAAAAATAGAACTAGGCTCCTCAACCTTCATACAGTATGGTTATGGCTCTCTAATATTCAAAAGAGGGGTTCTCGATCACAAACCTATTTATATCTGGGTCTTCACATAAACAAATCAGTCAATGTTACACGACTTTCATGTGCCTTGAAGCTAGATGGCAAAAAAAAAGTCAAATTGCTTAATATTTATTTTTAATTCAATTGCAACTCAGACGCAATTTTAATATTCATATTGACTGTTTCAATAACTCAAGTACCAAAATTCACATAATTAAGTAGGCCGAACTCATAACCACATTTTCTAAAATTGAAAACCCATAATCACACCACACAAAGTTTGGTCTTGTATCCCCGTTTTGCTCAAAAAAATTGTTACCAACTTTTAAAAGATAAAAATGGAAAGGAAGGGTGTTAAGATTTGAAGTTCCATCTTAAAAGGTCAACATTGTTAAGAGGAGTAGCTTAATCCTTTATAAGTTAGTTTATATTTTCATCTTTATTCAATGTTGGATTCTATCTCTTAACATGCCCCCGCAAGATGGTGGCTCGTTTGAGCAGACTAATCTTGAAATTCATGTGCTCATTTTTTTTGAGTCTTAATCGGATCGAATTGCTCGTTGGTGTTTAATGGGCTCTGATACTATGTTAAAATTTGGAGTTCTATCTTAAAATGTCAATCTTGTTAAGAGGAGTAACTCAATTCTTTATAAGTTAATTTATGTTTTCATTTTTATTCGATATGAGATTTTATCCTTTAACAAAGGGCAACAATGCACTCTCCAACCCCATTTGAGTCCTAGACCTCCCCTCCCACAAACGAGTAATGCTACATGTACATATTTACTTATAGATTGACGACGTGACAATGTATTAAAATTTGAAAGTTATTCGGTTTATGTAGGGAATAGCTCCTCGACCTGAGGGGCAACTTGGGTTAGATGTTTTGGATATGGGCTAAAACTTTTTGATTATGGGCTTTTGATTATGGGACGTGGCCCAAAGTTCAAAAATGAGAGTGAATGGCCAGTCCCTAAAACATGGGATAAACGGAGCCCTAAAATAAAAACCCGTTATCCCTTCCTCTTTGGCTAAAAAAAATCCCTCTTATCCTCCTCAGTCCTCCACGGCTCCATATACTCCCGACTGCAAACCCTCAAAATCGAACAGAAAATGCCGGGTCCTGTCGTTGAAGAAATTAAAGCCGAAGAAAAGTTTCAGGTACCCTTTTAATATTAGATCAATATCCCCTTTCGTGGCTTATATACACATATATACATATAAATTCAGTGTTTATTGTTGATGAACTGAAGGATGAGCCAGTAATAGAGGACGTGAAAGAGGATGAGGACCATGAAGATGATGCTGAAGATTCCGATGAGGAAGATGATGACAAGGAAGATGGTAGCCCAGGTCCTTTTTCTTGAAAACCTAATTCTTTTAATATTTATGTTCATTCAACGATAATTTATCTTCTTCAGGCATTTTTTATTTAGGGGATATAGGTTTGATCAAGGGTTAGGCACTCATTTCAGGTTATATTTTGTGGGTTTTTAACTGGTCATTAGGACTGCTTTGTATATGATAGCTTGGAAACTAGAAGAATGATTGAGATGATGAGGAAATATTAATGAATATTGAACTTTTATCTGTTTAGACTGGATTAATCTTTTAGGTAAGATGATTAATGTGTTTAGAACCCGAAATTGTAGTTACATGTTGCACAATTTCAATTTGTTTGGGCATAGGCTTTGGCCTCGAGAAGGGCCTCACGCGGGGCTTTCATCAAGGGCCTGCTATTTGTTGAGTCTAGCTGATTGAGGTGTGTGCTTGTTTATCTTGCCTGGCTATTCATTACTCTCTTGCATGAATCATTCTTCTTTTTTGTACGTTCAGTTGTAATCAAATTGATACTTTTATTACTTGTATACCAATGCATTTGTTGTGCTTCCTTTACGATTAATATGATTCAAAAGTGAAAACAGGAGCAAGTGAAAGTTCTAAGCAGAGCAGAAGCGAGAAGAAGAGCCGCAAGGCCATGTTGAAACTCGGAATGAAACCTGTTCCGGGTGTTAGTCGGGTCACCATTAAGAGAACAAAAAATGTAATCTTCTATACTTTTTGCACTCGTATGCATCTTTGATCTTTCTGTTGGCTGTTACTAAACCTTTATAACCAATTCATGAAATTGCAGGTATTATTTTTCATCTCAAAGCCTGATGTTTTCAAGAGCCCAAATTCTGATACATATGTCATTTTTGGAGAAGCTAAGATTGAAGATCTGAGCTCTCAGCTTCAGACACAGGCTGCTCAACAATTCAAGATGCCCGATATGGGTTCTGTGATGGCTAAACCTGATGCATCTGCCTCGGCTGCGTTAGAACAGGTGGACGAGGAAGAGGAAGAGGAAGATGTCGATGAAACTGGTGTTGAGCCTAGGGACATTGATTTGGTCATGACACAAGCAGGGGTGTCCAAGGGCAAGGCTGTCAAGGCTCTGAAAGCTCACAATGGAGACATAGTCAGTGCCATCATGGAGTTAACTACCTAAATAGGATTATTAGCCTACATTTTAAGCCCACCTTTTGAGATAATTTTGGGAATTGATCGTAGAATTTTGCTTCATTATGGTCTTTCACCAAACCTAATTGAGTAATGGAACTTTGCTATTTTGTGTTGTTGAAAGTTTACGTCTGAGCATATATGGCCAGATGTTTTTTTTCTGGTTTTTAGTCCATTCAATTTTCTGTCCATGTCCTACTGTTCTGGATTCGTCCATCTTTTCAACTTCTCAATAGGGAGCCAACAAACGAAGCGATAAACCTGGCTCTACTTCATTAGGGTAGATAGGCTTCTTGTTTCTTTGGAGCCCCTCTTCCAATTTAATGGTCTACTCATTTCAATCATAAGAAATAGGTCGAAGCATGTTTGATCTTCATAATAATGAGAATTTCTTCAAATGGTACATAAAACTTGATACTTAAAAAGACTTTTTGGCTTCCAATTCCAAGCAGAACTGTCTAGACTGAGAAAAAGAGCTCCAAGTCCCTTTTTACTTTTGTGAGAAGAACCATTCTGTCAGTTGAACAAAGAGGATACCACCTTACATGTGTTTATTTTAAGAAGAATATGCGCTAGTAGAATTGAGTTTTAGGGGTTGATGGCCCTGCAGTTGAGCCTAATCTCTCCGGCAATCCCTGCAACTGTAAGCACCTCAACTTGATTCATCTTAATCATAGCATCAGCAAAATCTGTTTGCCATTGCGTGTTATTCCTTGCATAGTCTCTGACTTCTGATAGTGTCTCGGGACTTGTAGTCAGTGTCTGGTCCGAGGTAAATAATCCTCGGTTTCTTAAAACATTGACATAGTAGCTCTTCTCACATATAGTCGGGCTGAAGTTCATGAAAACAACTGCATTAGGATCAACATTTCCATTAGGCCCTCTTGGACATTGCTGCTTCAGTTGCATAGCATATAAAGGGTCCAACGTTGGATCTTGACCGTTTGCGGGGCTGAAATTGTATAATCTGTTGCTGAATTGTGTGCAGTGAGAGCAACCAATTGTGTGTGCACCTGTATTCAGGAGTATATCGGGCTTGTCAATTGGAAGATGATGTAATGACTTTTGATTTAGTCTAGTACGAAGTTATCTTACCTAGGAGTGCAACCATGTTGTCCGATGACAAATCTTTCTTGGTAAAAGCCCGAAGGTTTTGGTCTAGGTTGTTGAATGGTGCTGGTATATCAATAGTTTCTGCAGCCAGTGCAATTCGCCCGTCTCTTCTTCCTGCTGGAACATCCCACCCGAGTCCTCCAGACTACATGCCAAGAACAAGTCTTTTAAAAGCCACTAACAAACCCATATTCCTCGGTAAAAAAAAAAAAAATTACTATTTCGTGTCAATTGTTACATCGTCTAATGTTGTGTCGAGTTTAGAGTACTAACTACTACTATGGAGTCTCTTGCAGCATATGCAAGAATATCTACACACGAAACAACTCTGCATTCTTGTTCAAGTCTAGCCTTAGCACTTTCTATTGCTTCAAACCTACGAAGAGAACCAGCATTCGAGGGGTCATCCTCTTCTGCAGAATTTTGAAGAGTTGGTTTTATAAGAACCGAGCCATCACACCCCTACAAGAACCAATCAATGAATTCATGGTACACAGTGTTAGACAGTACAATCACATTACGTAATATGGACAAGAAAAAAAAAAGATATATACTATTTACATTACCCTAACAAAGCAATCATGAAAATGCATTCTAATAAGGCCAGGGGCTACTCCTCTGTCTCTGAAGTAGGATCTTTGGACCTCCTGCCTTATGATTAATTCTGCATTAGGACATGTATTTCTATAGAAATTTACTTCAAGCCGAGCTTCTATTTGAGAGCAGAAAATTAAGACCAAGGCCAAAAGTATGGGAAACATTATGTTTTCAGACATAAATATATCTATGTACTATCTGAATATGGCTATTTTGTCCGAAAATGTGATCAATTTATAGTAAGAATTTATGGTGCAATTTGCACAAATAATTAGGCAAAATGGCCTTGGGAAAAACAAAATATTAGTCAAATTTCATTGAGGTATGCAACTGAATGAAATTTTGTTGGCTAAATTTTCAAGCAATTCTTGGATTAAATTTAATAATATAAATGAAAATGAGGGACAAAATATATATGTGCTATGAATATTATTAATTTTTTATATACATATAGTAAAATTAAAAATGTTGCGGGGATCGCCCCCTCCCCCCCCACCCACCCCAATGTCCCTCCAACCTGATCACGAACTCTCCCAATATGAAATTGGGAAAATTGCAGTAACGGTACCAAATATTTTATTTGTGACATTCATGATACCAAACCTTTCAGAAATTCTCCCCTGAAGTCCAAATAGATGGATTCGATTGATTTGACCGTTAGTTGAACAAACGTTCATGGTCTAACCAAATTTTGACCAATGTTTAGATGGTAAATTTACATTTTTAATATAAATTAAAATAATTAAATATTAAAAAAATAAAAAAACAACCAACCCTTCCAAACCATCTCCTCCTTCCCCATCTCCAGACAACCTCCATAACCCATGGGCACCAATGGCAACACCTGAAAACACCTAGTGCCGCCTATCCGACACCGACGACACCGTCATCCCAATAGAAGCTCAAGGAAACCCTTCTTTAATACGAGGAGGAGGACTTGCAGCGCCACACCCTCTCCGAGCGTCTAGGCTGCACTCTCTTCATTGTACAACAATCAGTCTCAAAGCATTATTAAGTAATGAAATAAAATTCAGAACACTTCAATTCCGCTGTGCCAATGTACCATGCGCTTCAATTCCTGTACCTTTCTCAAGTGGGATTGTGGAGAGATATGGCTTCTTAGGGTTTTAAAATTGGGGCTTTTTGGAATTTGTATGATCACTGAAGCATAACGGTCAACATGCCATGTTTTAGTTTTGAGGCGACATTAGGGCTGGAGGTTGAGACAGTGACGGTCGGCAGTTGAGTGAGGGTGGTTTTGGTTTTTGAGTGAGGGGGTTGGGGAAGAAAGAGATGAGGGTGGATGGGTGTAGTTTTTTTTTTTTTTTTAATTTTTTGATTTAATTATTTACAATGTTACCCTCTTGAAAATTGGTTAAAATAAGTCAAATTTTATTATTCTGGTCATCTAACAATCAAACTAATGTAAACCATTCATTTGGACTCCATGTGAGAATTTCCGAAAGGTTTGGTACATGGATGACACAAATGAAAGGTTTGAGTAAAGTCTGCTATTAAATGAAAGGTTTGGTACCGCTACTGCAATTATCCCTATGAAATTTAGGACAAGTTTTGTGGTTGGTTAAGATTCAGCTCAAACTAAGCCAATTTTATGAGAATTTCTTGGTAAATTGTTGAACTTAACATTGTCATGTTTCTTTCTTGTTGCTTATTTTAAGCCTTTTACTTGGTCGCCTTTATAAGTGTTCACGTGCCCCTGTTTGGTGGCCTTTTATTTAAAAAAATTATGTTCTAAATAGTATTTTTCGGAGAATATATAATTAAAAAGCATTAAAAAATTTTGAGTTTATATATAATATATTTTATTGTGTGAATGTGTGGTATAAAAATGATTATCAGAAATAAATTAAGTTAAAAGTAAAGGGAATCAAACATGGGCTATGCGGTTTAGCTCTCCCCTTTCAATTGGGGAAATACAAGCAAATAACCCAAATTCAAAGCCAAAATTCCAAACTAACCCCAAACTAACCCATTTCACTATTCAAATATATAAACTACCTAAAATACCCTTAAAATAAAAAGTTTCAAAATAGGTTATTTTAGTCCTCATAACTTTAATTCTAATTTTGGATTCGACAAAATTGTTTGCCCCTTGCAATAAAAAGTAACTTTTCTTCACCATCAACTCTTTCCACCTATCTTGAGCCGAAAAAATTTGATATTGATTAATAATTTTATTTTTGAATTTTTGCATTTTAGGTCCAATAAAAATGGTATCAGAGCCATATATCTTGAGGAATTAACGACATTAGAGAATGGAAGATAATAACGAAATTTGCATAGGATGGTACGTTAACCATTCTACTGAATATTTGGATACTGATAGTTATATTCAACATCTTGTTAATAAATCAAGAAATTTGATTGATAAAATAAAAGACTCCGATAGTCTTAAAATAAAGAAAAAATTTGAAAAGAAAATTACTTTTCTTTTAATAGATTTTGATGAAGTTTTAGACGAAGACATAGGATATCTTGTTAAAATGCCTATTCTTATAGAAATGAAAACTTTAAAAAGAATACAAAGAGTTCTTAATAATGAAATTAGGAGAATTGAAGAATTAGATACCTAAGAATCATGGAAATTGAAAATTCAGAAAATATAGAAACTGAAGTATACGAAGGAGTAGAGGGATATGCCTTAAAAGGAAAATTTGATTGGGAAAAATTTAGAAAAATTAATAAAGCAGAATTAAGTCTAAAACCACCAGGAGAAAATAAATTATTTAATATTTTAGGATCAGCCTTCAGAAGAAAGAAGTTAGTTATTAACGAATATCATGAAATAGAAAAAGCCATAGATATTAAACATACACAAGGAAAAATAAAATTAAATCTTATAACAAAAAGAAATATTAATGAATTCCTAGGAAAATTAAAACAAGAAAAACGAGATAAAATATCTTATGTTTACCTTGCTGGAATACAAATAATAATAAAATCATGTTTTAAAGAAGGAATTAATAGTCCTATAATACTTAATCTACAAGATGAAAGATGTATAACTGCAGAAAATGGAAATTTAGGAATAGTAAAAGGAAATTTAGCCTATAAAAAATTAAAATTTACTTGTTATCCAAGATATTGCGTACATATAAATGATAAAAATTTAGATGATTGCCTTAGTCTACATTTTAAGATGACTAATAAAATATTAAAAGATGATAATAAAGTTTTTACTATATTATATCAAGGATTATATTGTTATACAAATAGTAATTATGGAAATATATATAAAGAAAAACCTTTTATAGAAATTGACGAAGAATTTAGGGATATAGGAGAAGCAATCTTACCTAGAGAACAAGACATAGAAGAAATAGAAAATTTTGAGATAGGACATGATGATGCTATAAGTATTGATCAACCTATAATACCAAAACAAATAACATATAAAGAAAATAAAATAATTATTGGAAATAATACAGTAAGACATAGTATTTCAAAAATAATACAAAGTAAAAATAATAGTGTTTATGGAATCAAGGGAAAATTTTTTAATGGAAATAAATGGATAAATGAAATTAAAATACTTATTGATACTGGAGCAAGTCAGAATCATATTTGCTCTCTTATTGATGAAGGAATTAAAAAGAAAAAAGTTGAACCTTATAGTTATAGAGATTTTGAAGGAAAAATAAACTCTTGTGATATCATAGGACAAGTTCAAATTAAATTAGGAAATTTATTATTAAGCATAGAATGCTATATTGATAATAATATGAATTTTGATGAACATCCAATATTATTAGGAAATTCATTTTTAAATAGTCTAGATAATTATAAAATAGACAAGGAAGGAATTCTTATTATACATCAAGGAATAACTACATATTGCCCTAAAGAAAAATGAGTAGAGAAATAAAATTCCCAATAAGTGTATATATACAAATAACTGTATTTGAATCAAAAATAACTACTTGTGCTCTAATTGATACAGAGTCGAGATAACTGCCTTTAAAGAATTTTTATTACCAAAATGGATAGAAAATAAATAACAATTAACTTTACAATGAATAACTTGAGTAAGAGAATCTTTAAAATATAAAAATGAAAATATAGAAGTTATAATAGGATCTAAAATAGTAACCATAAGAAATGTTTACCAATATAATATTAATGATTGTGATATTATTCTTGGAAATGACTTTCAGTCAGCTTAGTCAATATAGTCAAAATATTTATACTATTCAATTAAAAACACCATGTGGCCATTTACTAAAAATTGCTAGAGAATTTAAACCATTCGAGTTCAAATTTAAATTTCCCGTGGTGAAAAAATAGAATTTATACCAAAATTACTCAATTACTCAATTAAAACAATTACTCTTGATCAAATAAAAGATCTTTTAGCTAAAAATTATAATGAAAACCCACTTGAAAAATGGGAAAACTCAAAAACAACGGTAAAATAGAATTAATAGAACCAACAATCATTATTAGAGTCAAACCTATGCTCTATAATCAAGAAGATAAGGAAGAATTTCAAATACAAATTCAAGAACTTCTTAATCAAAAACTTATAAGGAGAAGTAATAGCCCTCATAGTAGCCCAGCTTTTATGGTTAGAAATCATTCGGAGATAAAAAGAGGAAAACCTAGGATGGTAGTAAATTATAAAGAACTTAATAAAAACACTAAGTTTGATGGATATTATTTACCAAATAAAGAAGTATTAATAAATATTGCTAAGAATAAAAAATATTATTCAAAATTTGATTGTAAATCTGGATTTTGGCAAATTAAACTAGAAGATAATAGTATACCATTAACAGCATTTAGTACTCCTCAAGGACATTATGAATGGATAGTTATGCCATTTGGATTAAAAAATGCACCACAAATTTATCAAAGAAGAATGGATGAAGTCTTTAGAACTCATAATTTTCTTATTGTTTATGTTGATGATATACTTGTTTGCTCAGAAACATACGAAGATCATCTTAAACATCTTAGAATTTTTGCTACACTTTTGCTCAAAAGAAGGTATAATACTTAGTCGTAAAAGCGTAGTAGCAAAACATGAAATTGAATTCTTAGGAATGATAATAAATAGTGATTGAATAAAATTGCAACCACATATTTCATAAAAAATAATTTTATTTCCTGATAAATTAGAAAATAAGCAACAAATTCAAAAGTTTTTAGGATGTCTTAATTATCTTGTCAAGGATTTATAGAAAAACTTGCGTAAAAAAAAGAAATAAACTTCGTAAAACTATTAAGAAAATCAAATAAATTAGGATGGAATGAAGAACATACTCTTTGTGTTAAAAATTTAAAAGAAAATTGTAGAAATTTACCTAAACTTAGACTTCCGATGAAAAAGATAAATTAATAGTTCAAACCTGATGCTTCGTATTTATATTGGAGTGCTTTATTAAAAACCGATTTAAATGAAATTTGCGTGTATACTAGTGGAACATTTAATAATCTTGTCAAGTAAATTATTCCACCAATGAGAAAGAATTATTGGCGTAGTTAAAGGAATAAACAAATTTAAAATGTTTTTGTTACCCAAGGAATTTATTGTTCAAACTGATAATACACAACTAAACGGACTAGTAAATAATAAATTACCAAATTCACCCCAACATAGAAGGTTACATAGATGGCAAGTGTTACTATCTTTTTATAATTTTAAATTTGAATATATTAAAGAAAAAGATAATTTATTTATTTGCCGATTTCTTGAGCAGAATCATGAATATGGAAAAGATTGAAGCATTTACAAAGGAATTACAAGATCTTCTAATGTATTTTAATGCAGATTATCTTGCGTTCAAGAAGATCATCTTGATATTCGACAAACTTTGTGTGATTTATCAAGCAAAGTTGTTGAAAGTGGGAAAAAGATTGAAAAATTGAATGATAACAAAGAAAAAATAGTTGAAAAATTGTCGTAATGTTTAGACTTTTTTGCAAATTGTAGCCGTGAGTATCCCCCTTTAAAAGGTGAATACAAATCGAAAGGCTAGTCACATCCCATTTCGGGAGATTAATACATCCACCTCGAGTGGAGAATCAAAATTTAAGAGAAATGACTCTCTTACCTCGCAAGAGGAAAAAGTCATAAAAAGGGTCCACAACAACTACCGTCGGCATGGACAAATTGTTGGAAAAATTTACAAGTGGAAAAGGAGCCATTGTCTAGTACTCAAACATCCTTATCAAAAGGCCCATTGGAACAAACCTACATCGGTGAATTCCAAGAAGATAAAAATCACCGATTGGTGACCTTAAATCACCAAAGGGAATAATTGCTACTCATCATATTAGAGCTAATCTACATCCAATGGAAAAAGAGTATTATGAATTCTCGTAATGGGTATATAATTTCGTAGAAGGAAGTTCTTTATATTCGATGAGCCCTTCCAACGGCGATTTATCCAAGGATCGCTGCGATTCAAGGAGCAAGATCCTAATATTGTTCGAAAATTGGCGGCATTTGGATTTTTAGATCGACTCTTTCCAGGGATAGATTTAAAAAAAAATCGACCAGTTTGACAAAGAATTTGTTAATTGTGTTAAAAAATTCAACATAAACAACCGATTGAGCCGAGATTTTACACAATTAGTCCCGAATATAAAGAACCGTAGTGGTATGGAGAACATCATCTCATCACAATTCGGAAAAATAATGGAAATCCACTCAAGGAGATTCGTATTTTTAAAGAATTGCCCACTATTAATAAAAAGTGGATGATTTACGTACGAGCTCTCGGAATAAAATCGCCGCTCAACAATGCGCTTCTTTTTTGGAGAAAGATACATGGTCTATGGTATGAGCAATAATTGGATCCTTATCTGTAGAGGAGATAAAGAATCAAAAATTCTTGAAGAAAAAATTTGTGGAATTATGAACGATCAATTCTTTGGAAGTGAAGAATGCATTAAAGAAGCCTGCCGACTCATGGGACACGTCCACAAGTGAAGGACGATCAAGAAAAACGTGATTGACAGCACCATGTGAACTTTGAAGATAAGAAGACATCAGCAAAGTCGGAATCAAAAGAAATTGCCGACAACTGGAATAAAGACAACCAACAACCACTTTTAATATTTTCAACCACATTTGAAATTATTGTACTTTTTACTTTTGTGTTGTAAAAATCTGATTGGCCAGAAGCTTCTCGGTGAAGTGCGAGCCTTTCTATAAATTGAGACTCTTCTCATTAGAAAGGATCATCGAAAATTAGCCATCTGAAATCTCATCCTGAACTACCATCTAAAACCTTCAACAATGATCTTTGTAATCATTCTCTTTAGAGAGTAGAAACCACTCTTCGGAGTATCAATCTCTGTAAAAATCTTTGTATAATAGCTTGAAAGCTATCTTCGCATCAATAAAATCTTTGAGTTTGAAATAAATCTTTTATTACGCTTTGAGTGTTGTTCTACACGGTGAGTCTCGTTTGAGAGTTTTGAGTGCCTTTGTGTCCATTTTGCCGCGATGTTTCAGTCGGACTTTGGCCAACTCTTGTGACGAAGGTGACCAGAACATATAACATTCTTGCTATTTGGCGAAGCGTGGTAAGGCCCTTATTTTAAGCTACAAGAAAATTTATTGTTCCGAAAATTTGCATGAAAATTATTATATAAGAATTTTTATGAGATTGTTTACTTTGAAGAACTTTTATCATGGAAAGTTACGAATTTTATTATAGATCTGTACCTTTTAGATATACTAATAGTATTGATTATAGTCACATGATAGAAATCTCCAAACTTATGATAGTTATACTAGAGGAATAAATTTCATAAAAAGAGATAGTAGATATTATGAAAAATGCCTTACAATTGTATCATTTGGATTAAAAGAAAAATTGCCTAAAGAAATAATAAAAATGATTATATTTTTCTGGTTAGATAGTGAAAATAGTGAAAGACTTTTGAAACTACAGAGCATGTAAGTTATAATGAAGTTTCTGAATTATATGATTTTGATCTTAGTTTTGACGATATAGAATAAGAATATGCCTGGAATAACTAGAAAATTTTGTGATAATAAAATAAAAATTTTAGAAGAACAGATAATAACTGACAATAATCGTAGAGAAATAGAAAAGGAAATTTCTAATTGGAATAAAATTAAAAGAGAATTATTAAGGAATGAAATTACAAGAGAATTAAGAAGAGAAGAACAATTTAGAAGTGAAATAAGACAAATGATAAATAATATAATAATTAATTCCTTAAATATACCAGACTAATATGAGTTTACCAACAAAGATAAGATTTGATAAACAAGAAATAGAAAATATTAGATTACCAATAGGAAGTTATCGTAACTAAAAATGGAATACAACTCTATTTCAACCTTTAAGCTCATGGGGAAATACAGATGAATGGTTAAATATGACTACAAATTGGACTAATGCATTTTTATGGCAACAATTAGGACAATTAAAATCTAAAGATGTAGAAGCTATAGACGAAATAAATAATATAGATCCAAAAGATGAAATAGCTAAAGAAAGATTAGAAGTTTTGAGTAAAAATATGTCTAAACAATTTAATAAAATAAAAGAACAAATTAATAATTTAGAAATACTTGATGAAGCTAAACTTGAAGAAATTCAAAATCAAATATCAAAAATTGCATAAAAAATAGTATTAATAAAATAGCAACTTTAGAAGAAAAAGTAGACATTATTAATTATAAACTTGATATTCTATTAAATAAATTAGGATTTGAAATTGAAAAACCATCTTATAAAAAACCTAAAATATGAGTATGAATGATAAAATTAATTTAATTGAGAAAAATATAAAAACAATTGGTGAAAAAATAACTAGAATTGAAATAGGCTACGAAGAAGAGAAAGAAAGACTACAAAATAACTTTTTAAGAATAGAAAATCTTTTAAATAGGATAATAGAAAATCTAAATAAAGAAAAACCATTTAAACCAGATTATACCAAAGAACTTAAAGAAGTTAGAAAGAAAAATTTAAAAATATGAAGAATTAATAAAACTTAATGGAGGATTAAAAGAAGATATAGAAAGATTATTGATTGATCTTAGAAAGCAAGAAGAAAGTCTTATGGAAAAAGAAGAAGGAAAATTAATTATAGAAGAATAATGAACGAAGAAATGGAAACTTTAATATTTGACTTAGAAGACTTAAAAATTTGTGAAGAAATAACTAAAAATCATATGGTTGGAAAACAAAGAGGACCACGGTTAAACAAGAAGAATATGGAGAAACTAGCACAAACTAGATATGAAGTAGTAAATAGACCCTAGAAGATATGTTAATACAAAAGTAGATTTTAAAACTACCAAAGAAAGAATGTATAGAGACCAATTTAAACCAAGCTTTAAGAGAATCAAACCCAATGAAAATTGGCAGGATCATATTTAAATTTAGATTGTGAATTAGATGTTAGAAGAGCTATAAATGAATGGAGTACTAATATGATAGCACACTTTAATTATAATCGCAGAATATCTGATAATAAAAATAGAACTGAATATCTATTAGCAACATTTAAAGGAAATGTGTTTAATTGGTATAGAGGATTAGAAGAAACAACAAAAGGTATTTGGAAAGATAGTATTGAAGCAGTGATTTGGAATTAGCATAATAGAAGGAATAAATAGAGTTGCTACAAGAATTTATAGAGAATTTCTTTGGAGAAGATTGGGTAAAATGAAAGTACTAAAGCTAGATTAGAAGAAATAGAAGATGCTAAAAATAATGGAACATTTACAAATTTTTAATATGTGTTACCTTAAATAATATTGCTGTGAATATAGTAAATATTATTATATGATGTTTGGAAGTGGTGCCGATAGTAATTATTATGAGGAAGTCTTTATTAGAAAATTACCCCCACCATGAAATAATTATTTTCGAAATAAGATTAAAGAAAAACAATTTGGACGAAATGAAGAAGGATATACATTAGGATTTATTATAAAAACTATAAAAGACTTAAATAAGTACTATGTGTAGTAATCAAATGATTTATAAACAATCGGATTTATACAAGATAGGATTTGTTGTAGAGACATTATAGTACCAGGACATTGGGGATGTTATGATTATAAAAGAAAAAGAAAAATAAAACCCAAGAAATATAAAAAATATAATAAGTTTAAAAAGAAATATTTTAAACCAAAAAGAAAATATTTCAGAAGAAAATATAAACCTTATAATAAAAAACCATTAGATAAAAAACGATGTAAATGTTGGAATTGCAATGAAGAAGGTCATATTAGCACTGAATGCCCAAAAAAGAAAGTTAGAATATTAATTACGGACTTTGAACAAATTAGAGATGAATGTGAAGAAGTTGATATTGAAGAAATAGAAGTAAATGAAGAAATATTTGAAGAAAAATCAGATTTAGAAGAAACGTCAAGTGATGATGAATAAAAACAAGAATAAAACTAATTTCGAAAAAATTATAAGGATTGAGGACTTGATCTGCAATAAATGACCCATTTCATTAAGGGTAAAACTGACTTTTTAACAAAAATCTTAAAAAGCCACTATTCATAGGTCATTTTGCAAAATCTCCCTTTCAATTGTAACTTCAACTCTTGTTTTCTCATAGAGTAAACATGGAAATCTAGATAATGCACTCTAGATATAGGGTGTATTGACTTTTTATTTATTGAAAATTGACGAGTTTGTCATTATGAATAATTAGATAGATCATTATACGCATAATTGAAAACAACAAATCACAGTCTTTATGCTACACTGCATAACACTATACATACCAGTTGTTGTCGCTATTTTTTATTCTTCAAAAATTTAATTAATATTTATTTTTCATCTGAAAATTAAATCTTTTCTACCCGTCCAAGAATCAACGTTCAATTCGAGTCTTTTGCTACATTATTACGTAATTATATTCATTTTCATTTGTACACAAATAAAACATTTTTATTAACAATATTTATCTAGCTATTTTCTTGTCTGAATCTTTCTCGACTTAAAAAGAAAAATACAAATGCAAGGGGAAGGGGAAGTAAGAAAATTATGCATGCATTCTTGACAATTTTTTAAATTGCAAGATGAGTCCAACTTAAAATGTATACAAAATTAATTTTTAGTTGCAAAATAATAACTCATAATAAAAATAATTTTACTTGATTTGTTTTATTCATTGAGCAAAATATATTAATTATAATATATCAAATTGGGATTTTTGTTTTTGCAATGTTGAAAGAGTCAGATGAAGTATTTTCTATATTTTTTAATATGATCTTAACTTACTTAAATTAATTTTTCTAGATCTCATGTTAGATTTCAAGGAAACAACATAATAAATTTTAGGGTAAATTACACTATGGTTTCCCAATCTTATCTATTTTCTAACAATTTCGTCTCATTCAATTGTTATTCGATCTATCATTCCCAACCTTTTATTAATTTACAGGATCCATCCCTATGAACGATTTTCATCCAAAATTTATGTTAAAGTGATGTAAAAAGACATCATTGTCCATAACTTAAAAAATACACAAAAAATAAATAAAAAAGAAAAGAAAAAAATATTAACAAAAGTGTCTCTCCAACCTACCCCACAACCAGCATCACCCAATCCACAGCCGCCACCAACAACCGTAGTCTCCACAAATAATACAGGGCGAAAAAGAGAGAAGTGAAAACCAATCACGTTTCATGGCCCATTATCGCCTCAGTCCAGCTACTGGCAGCGACTCTCCCTTGTCGATAATCATAAAATAAAGAATGTGAACATATCGTTGAAAACTAGTCCAAAAAATCTCGATTGAGAACTAGATTTGGATGACTAGACCTAATCACAAGCTTGAGATTCATTCAATATTGTTGAAAGTTTTTAACGCAGTAATGTGGTTCTTTTCGTACGTATATTATGTTTGTGTATATACTCATATTCTACAATGACCAAATATTATAACTCAACATAGAACAATTTGGCAACTGCATCCCTTTTGAAAAATCGGCCTTCTTTTTTCTCCTCTCTCTCTCTTTTTATCTAGACATATTTCCATCTTTGGCTGAAAGTTAATTCTAGTGGCTTTTATGGAGTCTTACTTTTTACTTTTTCATAAAAAGTAAGCTTTTATTTATTATTCTCTTGTCCTTTTTATGAACACGTTACCATGTTCATAGCCATGTCTTATTTTCTTTTTCTTTCATTTTTTTTTAAGGGAATGGAATCATTAATGGATCACTTAGGCCCACATGATTTGGAAAATTAGGCCCACTGAATGTACAAACAATTCTGGGCCTTTATAAATTCGATTTGGAAAAAGAGAAATTCAAGAATTTCAGGTGTTTAAAGTTTCAAATTCAAAAATCAGGGACCAAGTTTCAATCTTCAAAAATCAGGTACTATATAAAAACCCTAACCCTAATTTTTTACCCTCCACCCACTCCCACTCCCCCTTCTCTCTCTTTCTCTCTCGCCTGAATTCCCCTCCCCCCACTCCCCCTTCTCTCTCTCTCTCTCGCCTGATCTCCCACCCACCACCCTCTTCCTCACCGCCGCCGCCGCCGCGCCTTCCTCTCTCCTCCCCCCTCCTCGGCACAGCAGCGATTTCGCTGCACATCCGGCAATGAAATCGGCTAGCAAACGATTTCGCTGCCGGATGTGCAGCGAATCCAGCAGCGATTTCGCTGCTGCATTTTATTATTATTTTTTTCTTTCTTTTTTTTTTTTGGCTATTTGGGTGATGTGATGTGCTGTGCGTTGGTTGTTATTGTTGGTGGATCTATGGTGGTGGTGGCGATTTTGTGGCGGGGGCGGTCACGTTGGTGGTTATTGTTGGTGGTGTGATGTGCGTTGGTTGTTATTGTTGGTGGATCTATGGTGGTGGTGGCGATTTTGTGGCGGGGGCGGCCACGTTGGTGGTTATTGTTGGTGGTGTGTGACCAAATATTTGGTTATCTGTGACCAAATATTTAATCTGTGACAAGCGGTGTTGGTGACGGGTGGTATGGTGTGGTGTGATGTGATGTGTGACCTCTATTTGGTGTATGTGACCAATTACTTGGTTATGTAACCAAGTATTTGAGGGTATGTGACCAAATATTTGGTAATCTGTGACTGATTACTTAACTATGACCTAAAAATTTAGTAATATGTGACTTAAAAATAATCTGTGACCAAACAGTTTTTGAAATATGTGACCATGTGACCTATAAATTTTAATATGTGACCAACTAAATTTGAAATATGTGACCAAAGAAATAATTGTGACCTACAAAATTTTTGAACTGTGACCGTAAAATAATATGTGACGTATAAGAATTATTATCCGTGACTGAAAAATAATATGTGACTAACTAAATTGTAAATCTGTGACCAAAATGTGACCGTTGACTATAATAATACGTGACTCTTTAAAAATCTGTGACCTCGCCGGAATGGTCGCCGGAATCGGAGCAGTCGTCGGAATCGGAGCCGGAGAAAAGTGGTGGTCGGAATTGTCGTCGGAATAGTCACCGGAGTAGGGGGGTGGTGCATGTGGGGTGGGTTTATTATATTATATTATATTAGAATTACAAAAAAAAAAAACCTGATTTTTGAAGTTTCAAACTATAAACCTTATTTTTGAATTGGTGTAAAGAATACACCTTATTTATGAATTTTTCCCTTGGAAAAATATAATTTGGTGTGTTGTGTGGGTACATTTCAACGTGCTGTTTTGCTTTCAATTGGGTTAGTGAGTGTGTTGAATTGAATGCATCAAAATCATTGGTGTGATTTCTTCATTACCAAACAAATATAATGCTGGATTGAAAATGGGCACACACCTATAAATGCATAGGGACGATTCATAAGCATCCTATGTAGTTTAAGACCGACTATATGAATTCTTTTTTTATCGTCGTTAGTATTTATTAGAAGAGTCGAAGTGATTAGATGTTTCATAATCATATTGAGTTCGTCATAGAAACTGTTTAAATTTTCGTTAGATATCCTTATAAAAATATGCATTATTGCGAATTTTTAGATAGCAATTCAAATTTTGAGAAATAAAATGTAATTTAATAAAGTTGACATTTAAAAGTCTCGTTATTTGAGCATTCCGAGGGAATCAGTATTGCGTTTTTTGTTGTTTTAATTTTGATATAATTTTTCTCCTTTCTAACGTGTTATACTGAAATTGTATTGAGTCGATAATGAAATCTAAGATACATTGGGATAAAATCCTTACTAACCACATGACAAAATTTGATCAACACCATACTAAAACAAATGCTAAATTACACTTCCTAGTAGTATATTAAGGCTCTGTTTGGTAGGGCTTTTGAATTGCTACTTTTGAATATGATTGAATAATGTTTTGAAAGTATTTTGTCTCACTAGAACAATAGCAAAAGCAGAAACTTTGTCAAACGGACCCTAAAAACCATATTTGCAGCATTAATGGAAAACACTCTTCCATCCCTCTCATATATAATATTACTTCTACAATATAAAAGTATAAAACAATTTATTGAATTAAATCAATCATCTAAATCATTTATCCATTGCTGATTGTACAAGAAAATGAGTAAGAATTACGAGTTGTATACAAGCAAATGACTGAAAATTGAATTTTCAAAACGAATACAAGGAAAAGAAATTTTTTCCTTTTATCTCCCTAATTGAATCAAATTGAAGGAAAGAAACTAAACAATCTGAAATTCCACAACATCTTTTTTAATCTTAAAAGCTGCTTTTAAGTGACTTTTCTCAGCAGTATATATAGAAAAGCCGCTTTTAAGCACGATCAAGCGACAGATTAATGAAAGAAACGTGCATTAGAAATAGACAAGAAATGAAGAAGAATCTGCAATGGAGGATGAAGTTGAAGCAGAATGAAAACTTCTCAGAAACTGAAAAAGCATACGCCTTGAAACAAGCATTTCATCTCTCATTCTTGCCATTACCAAACTGTATTCTTCCAATAATCCCACCATCATACCAAATCTTATCATCTTTCTATCTCTCTCTCTCTCTCTATATATATAATTCTCTCTCTGTTGAACAAAAAAAAAACAACTGAACTTTGAAGGTAAGAATTTGGCAGATGTTCATATTTATACACACACACAGAGAGTTACACAGTATGTTGAACAGTTGATGACACAAACAGATTTGTCTTGTATTGTTTTCTGGGATTTTCCAAATCTTTACATATATGTGGACTCATTACCAGACATTTATAATACTGTAAATGTTTGTCGTCTTTTAAATATTTTTTGATCAGTACCACGTTTTAGGGATAATGAGAGTTTAGGCTGGAATGGTTGACGAAAAGTTGTATTAATCATTTTATTTATAAGTTCAATTATTTATAAATTCTTATAAAATGGAGGCCAAATAAATAATTATTTCTTTCTCTAATGACTTCAACTTTTTGAGAATAAGCATATTTAATTTGTTGAGGATAAAGAAAGTAAAAATTATCGTTTAAAAGTACGTTTTTGAAATATCTCCAAAAAGAATAACGTCATGTTTAGCAAAAAAATGTTACTTAAAAACAACTTTTTGTTTTTGTTTTTTTTTCTCTCTCTCTCTCTCTAGGACGGGATCCGGACTTTCGAGTTTGAAGTATATGGACATTAAAGAAGAGATAAGAAGAGATAAATGACTATAGTGAGTAACTGAAGTGAAAGTCGATCCTCACTTAGCTTTTGTAGAAAAGAGAAGAAAATGGTCAACAAATATCGACACATTAACAAGGGTTTAGATCGACCTCTCCATGAAAGATAAGTATCAATAAAGTTAATTCAATCTACACGAAATAATCTTGATTAAAGAAGTAAATTTGATACCGAATAAGGACAATAGTGTTTGAACATGAGACAAAATGGTTTGCCGACAAGTTCCTAGAAGTCGCATTGTATTATCGTAAAGTTATAAATGTTTGAAAATGGCTATCATTTTAGGTAAAGAATTTCATAAAATTAGTCAAATAAATTAGGTAAAGAATTTTCTTAATATAATAAAATTTTAATATGCCCTTTACGAATAGGTCAAATTCATAATTATCAAAAGTTTAACATGATAAGATTTTCTTAAATGAGTAGATTTAAATTTTGATTTCACCATAATTGCCAAAGATTTGATTTCACCATAATTGCCAATGATTTGATTTCGCTATAACTTCGTGCTCTCGTATCATGGTGACCTAAATTATTATTATTATTATTATTTTTAAATTCAAAATTAGTATTTATTCTAATATCATGTTGAAAGATACTATTTAAAACTTTAAATGATTAAAAATGATATATTTATTCATTTAAATCTAATCTTCGACGTACCATAGATGATTTAGCTTTAAAAAATATAAAGTCGAATATATTAACTTTTTTGTCACAATAGAAAAATTGAATATGGATCTCTCTTAATTAACAGTTTTCAAACACGTAACATGAAGACTCGTAAATAAGTCATATACGGCTTTATTTGCTTGCACGCGTGATTAACGTTGAAGGAGAAACACAAGGAATAATAGCATCAATTAAAATGATACCAAATTAAGTTAGATAGATCGAGAAAATTGAGTCGTCTGATCAGATTATATGTAAAAGATTTAAAATTTAGAACTGATCAGTTCAACCTCAAATTTTAGTTTTTATTTATGGGTAAATTTCAGCAAGAGTCCGTTGTTCACTCCGATATCACTTTGTTGAGAATCCGGCCAATTAATTAAAGACGAGAATAATATGAGTACTATGAAAAATAATGGATCACAGAACAACCAAGATTTTCGTGGAAGAAGATGAGAGTTTATTATTGGTATAAACTAAAATTATCTATACAAAATTTAATTATCTTAATCTAAATTTAAACAATTCTCTTAAATTTCTAATGTATAGAACAATAATCTAATTGTTATCTTGAGTCTCTAAAGAGCCTACACCATGTGGAATATTTATAGAAATCAAATCTTGGAGTTATGGATGAAATAGAGTCATTAAAGTCCTTCTCCATTCCAAAGTTCTTTTCCCAATCAAAATCTCAATTCATAATGAAATTTGATCCCTTATCAAATCGGATTTCTAAACCAAAATTATCTCGGCTTCTTGACACGATCTTGTCTCGAGTCATCCTAATGGACCAGACATGGCGTGCGCCGATGATAAATTCTAGCTATATGCTGGACCCACCACCAATGTCACATAGACTGTTCTACGATTGGTTGACTATTCTATGATTACAAATTTTTTGTAGAAATTTTGACAGAGTTTCCCTAGTGAATTAGACAAAACCAACCTGAAAATCAACAAAAACATCATATAGACATTTATACCAAATATTTTGGGAACCACTAGTTCCACCAATATTACCACAACTAAATCAAAATGAAACTAAACTCGACTGAGCACTTCTACTACAAAATATCATGTTTACATGCATGCATTACAACAATTGTAACAACTCATCGACGAAGTGCACATCAAACAAAACATTAGACCAAGTGTTTAATAAACACGAGTCCCAACTATACATTGCATGCTATGATATGGTTAAGATCATACAACCTAATGACGGGGTAACCAGGCTCTTGACTTCAACATGCTTTTCAGATATCTCAAATTTAGTGGCCTTCTGATAGTAAAAATATGACAAAATATATGAGCTTGTAACTCAGTGAGTGGATAGTTCGCAAATACACATACTTTTTCCATTTATACATATTTACTCAAAAATCTGATTTATTTTCTTACAATTTTAAGAAATTCTAAATTCTGATTATTTCTTTTAGAACTTAAACATGCTAAAATCATAAAATTCTTATTCTTTACTCTGAATAACCAACCGTAAAATATGTCGAGTATAGACAATCTGGTATCAACAAAAATATGTGTAAAACTGTCATTTCTGTAAATTAAAATCGTATTTCTGTAACTAAATAAGTTGAATTCTATATTCTGAAATGAACTATTATATGATATTAAAAATTTGTGAATCTATAACTGGATAAACATAATATGATATATTAAATAGTCACACCAATAAATACCCAATGAATAGTTTTACTCATGTATAGAGTAATCTTGATGTACAAGGTAAAGTCATTCAAATCTAATAATCTGGTCATACATACTGATTACGCTAAAAGAATAATGCGGTAGTTGTAGCACAGTTTTGGGGTGTCGTATCCACAGGGAGATGGAAGAATATTTAAAGGATAAAAAAGACTGAATTGTTCTCTCAAATGTTTAATAAAATTTAATGTTGAAATGTGAAATTAAATTCAATAATTCGAATCAGTGAAACGTCGGAATTTCCTCAATTGGATTGGATCAATCATATCAATTATTCATTTTTATAACACAATTAGAGGCTTTCATCCCGACTCTCTAATCGGAAGATATATTATAAAAATCAATTTAATTTACAAATTTAATCCTAAAATTTTGACTTAAGACACATTCGCATAATTTTATTGGAACAAGATCAAAGATCGACCATATATATCAAGTATAAGGCAGTAATCAATCAGCCAATTAAGTGAAATTGAGATTAAAATTCAACAACTAGTTTAATCTAACGATAGAAGAAGCATGACTGGATCTATGAAGGATATAATAATTGTTAAACCAATCTCAACAATAAATAATTGAAATTGAAATTCAATAAATAGTTTGATTGAATAATGGAAAAAGCATGACTGAATCCATGAAAAATCTTGAAAATATTAAATCGATTTCAACATAAATTCAAGAGAATGAAAATCTAAATTCTAGCATTGTTTGACAATTAAAAGATCAAATTAAATGAATAAAAGATATGAAATCACCAATTCCAATTGAGTTCCTTCGTAGCTTCACCAAAGGTTTTAGTTCTCCATGAGTTTCTTGAGCCAAAGAGGAGAAGAATGGTGTATGGGGGCCTTCTTCATATGTATTCTATTGTTAAGCATTTGTAAGAGTCGGAAATTGGATGAAAATCGCGTCCAAATTGGTTTCCAAAAGAGTTCTAATCGAATAAGAAAAGTTGCTTTCGCGAGCGGATTTTTTGTCTGTGCATAGCAGTTAGTAATTTGGTTATAACTTTCTCTTTCGGTATCCGATTTATACAATTCAAAATATGTTAAGAAGATAACTCAGAAAGATACAATTTTGTTAGAAATAGCTCTTTTCCAATTCGAACTTTTACTATGCCAAAAATGGGTTTCAATTTTCGGCTAAAAATCTGGAATATATCTTGTGCGAATTGGAAATTGATTTTGATAATATTCCATTCTTTTTTGACTTCTAATTGCTTCCAATCGACCCTTAGCACTCTCGAACTTTCATCGTGAGCCCCGACATAATTTTTGAGTATTTGCACTTTAGTCCCTGAACTTTCACTTTCTTCCATTTTGGTTATTCTTCACTTGTTTCTCCTTATTTCCGCTACATTCATCACTTGTCCTGCAAAATATGAATTGCATAACATTAAGCTATATTCCAACATGTTAATCAACAATTGCTCATGTTTTGACAGTAAAATAAGTATGTAAAAACGTACTTATCAAACTCCCCCAAACTTGAACTATTATTTGTCCTCAAACAACAACAATATAACTTAACTCTACAAACAATATGGTTTAACAATATGTCGTGTCTTAGGTTTGAAATTTGGTAGTCAGACAAATGAACAATTACAACAGTGCAAAATTTAAATCAGTCTCCATCTGTTATATGCATAACCTGACGTATGTGTGTGAAAACTCATGTCAACATATTAAGATTATGATTGGTTCAATCCCTGACCCATAATAGTCAAATATGTACTTTCTTCGCTTGAGATACACACACCCCCAAACTTATGCTTTTCACTCAATCTTTCCGGGGTGTATTCTAAATTAAATCCATTCAATTTTGTTCTTTACCCTCTCTTAGTTTGGATAGACATTACTCCTACAAGTCCACACTTCAACAAGTAGGGATTCTCCTATATTTTTTATCGTTTTAACCTTTAAGACTAGACTAAGTTATTTGCTTATTGTCAAATGTGTAGTTTTGTCAACTGAATGTCTGGAGCGTAATCAATGTATTTGAATATATATATATTTTTTCTTTTCATTTTTTTCTCACTTTCTTTTTTTCTTTTTGTTTGAATATCTTCTCATTTGCTTTCTATATAACCCATGTAGCGAGCTTTAGACCGATAACTCCCAAATCAGATGACCATAGGGCACCAAGTTTTAAATCACCCTCATAGGCTTAATCACCCGAGTTATATAGGCTCGAAAAGATGCTTTTTACGTACTCAAAGATTAGTGCAATGCCCATTTTCTTTTAGACATCCGGTTTTTAAAACTAACCTCTAACTTAAAACTTTCACCTCGGTTTTATCTCAATAGGTTTCAGACAATCCACACAAGGTTTTCATGTATGGAATCCCTACTTATCTCAGTGTTTCCCTATAACAGTTCAATCATCTCCAAACTAGCATATATTTGGATTTATGGAATATGACCTAGAGGTTATTAGGTTGTATCACTAAGTTCCACTATCCTCTACTTAATGAATTGCATCACTAACTCAATATGCCAACATAAGTAACGTGCATAGAAAATGTCAAGTTTTACATAAACAGGTCTAAACTAATCCAATAATGCATTATTTCATCATTCACAGCTGATACTTATCCCAATGATTCTCAAAAATTTTGAAACTCCATGATATTACTTATGCAAATTCACAACAAAATCCAACAAAATCTTCCCCCAACTAAATTTTGCATTGTCCTCAATGCATAAACATGATATACAAATGAAGGGAATGACAAATATCACATAATAGTGCAGTGAAGCAACATAAACTTAAAGTGTAAGAGCCGAAAGCACTCAATGGAATGGTAAAGTAAAGAAAATGACAAAATTAACTAGAATAAAAATGTAAAAGTAAAAAACAGAAGAAAAAGAACGAACTCTCATTGAGTTGCCTCCCAAGCAGCGCCTTTGTTTATTGTCTTTGGCTCGACCCAATGTTTCCTCCTTAGCCTGCATCCAGTAAGTATGGTTTCAATTTTCTTTGCAATGCACTAAGCTCCTTGGACATAAGCACTGGTGATGTTCCTCCATCTCCATCAAATACATGCGTGAGATAACCAGAGGAGAGCTCAGAATCAGGAGTAGGGACCTGCAAGACAAAAGATAAAGTTCTCTCATTAGAAATTGGCAATGTAAAATAAGAACTATTACCTGACTCTTGATCATCTATCTCAAGATGTTTATTGATGATGAAGTCTACTCCATCCAGTTCTAGAGTTTCATGTGTTGGTTCAAGGAACATATTATCAGCAACCTCTTAAGTGAGTGCATTAATCATGTGTGTTTGATGACACTCGTCATCCTCTAACTGCTTAGTGATATGGAAAATGTTGATTTTTAGAGTCATATTCCCAAATGATAGTTTCATAAGACTATTCCTACAATTAATCAGAGCATTAGCAGTAGAAAGGAAATGTCTACCAAGAATGATAGGAATTTTAAAGTCAACATTCACATCATCTTTTACATCCAACACCAAAAAATCCACGGGATAGTAAAACTTATCAATTTGAATCAAGACATCCTCAACTACTCCCCTAGGTCTAACAGTGGACCTATCAGCTAATTGTAAAACTACAGATGTAGGCTTCATCTCACCCAAACCTAATGTCAGGTAAATAGCATAAGGCATGAGATTGACACTAGCCCCTAAATCTGGAAGAGCTTATCTAAACTCATGATTCCCAATGATACAAAACACAGTAGGACAACCAGAGTCCTTATATTTAGGTGGGACTCTTTGTTCAATCACTGCACTCACTTGCTAGGTCAAGAAAGCAGTTTTCTTGACATTGTGTTTTCTTTTGATAGTGCATAAATCCTTAAAGACTTTAGCATGCGTAGGAATCTGTGAAATTACATGCAAAAAAGGCAAATTGATTTTTACCTGCTTTAAATGCTCTAAGACTTCACTATATTGACCAGCAGATTTTGAGGTGGACTTAAGAGCTAGTGGGAAAGGTGCTCTCACTGATTTGTCATCACTTCCTCCCTAGGGCTACTCTCTTCAGGCTCACTAGACTCTTTCTCGGTTTCCATAAGTCTAGGGGTTGGTTCTATGACTTTCCTTGGCCTAGTGGTTATGGCATTTACCTCCCTAAGATTGTTTACATTAGATCCTGAGGTTTGTGCCATTTATTGTCCCTTAGGGTTAGGTTGAGGTTGAGCCGAAAATTTTCCACGTTCCTCTACAGCCAAGACACTAGTTAGTTTGGAGATATGATTCTTGATTTCCTTATGATCCTCAACAATTTGGGTAATCATAGTCTCGAATTTTTGATTTGTTTTCCCCTATGCCTCTATGAAAGCATGTAAGGTATCTTCTAAGGAATTTCTAGATGACGTGGGTTGGTATGAGGGTGTATTTTAAGCTCTATTCATTTGGGCGGGTTGTTGGTTTTCAGATTTCCAACTAAAATTGGGATGATTTCGCCACCCTGTGCTGTAGCTTTCAGAGAAAGGGACATATGGTTTGTTATATGTACCTAAGGCATTGCAATATTCTTCATGAACCTCCCTCATCTCAGCGAGAGTAGAACAATCTTGCGCTGGATGACCAATTCCACCACACACATCACAAGGTCCAGAAGACTCAACACGAGCTACAGTAGATGTAGGCTTTGAACTCTTAGTGCGTAGGTTTTCAATTTCTTTAGTTAGGGCTTCTACTTTAGCTCTAAGATCGTCTTCTTCCCTAAGGTGATAAAAGCCTGCACTAGAAGGATTTCCAACGGCTCGTGACCTATTGGCGCTATCAGTGGTACTAGGGCTAGACCAAGTGTAATCTTTTTCTGCTAGTTCATCTAAATATTCTATAGCCTTATCAAGATCTTTCTGTAAAAATTCACCATTATACATCATCTCTATAAATTGACGCTCCCTAGATGTTAACCTTTCATAAAAATAGCTCACGATACGCCAACTCTCATAACCATGATGGAGGCAAAGAGCTTGAAGTTCTTTATACCTTTCCCACGCTTGATATAAAATTTCACTCTCCTTTTGGATAAAAGAAGATATTTGTTTTTCCAACACAATAGTTTTGTGGTGGGGAAAGTATTTGCTAAAGAATATTTGTGGTATTTCAGCCCAAGTTCCAATCGAACGTGGTCTCAATGAATACAACCAGCTTTTAGCCCTTTCCTTAAGAGAAAATGGGAAGAATTTGAGCCTAATTGTATCCATTGTACCATGTTGATTGTGGAAGGTTGCTACAACCTCCTCGAATTCCGTAACATGCACATACGGGTTTTCATTCTCAAGTTCATGAAAGTTAGGAAGAAGTTGAATCATTCTAGGTTTAAAATCTACACGTGGCATGTTGGGTGGAAACATAATACACGAAGGTGTAGATGTACGTGTGGGGTGCAGATAATCATGCAAAGTTCTATACGGTACATCATGCTCATTATCAGACATTGTGTTATGTGATGAAGTGTCAGTTTTAATAGATATAGAATCAAAAGCAGGGTTAAAAAAATGTTCAAACTCTGCGTCGACTTTGTCAGCAGATCGTCTTCGTTATCCTCGATACCTGCTCATAGAAAAAGTAAAAGAAAATAAATTGAAAATAGGAAAAATACAATAAAGAAAATTAAACTAACCAAAAACAAAATAAAATGAACGATTTCACCCTTTTGTAGTGGATCATTGCGCATTTTGTACCGTCTCCCCGGTAACGGCGCCAAAATTTGATTATGCCCAAAGAATAAAGCGGTAGTTGTAGCACAGTTTTGGGGTGTCGTATCCACAAGGAGATGGAAGAATATTTGAAGGATCAAAAAGGCTGAATTGTTCTCTCAAATGTGTAATAAAATTTAATATTGAAAGGTGTAATTAAAATCAATAATTCGAAACAGTGAAGCATTGGAATTCCCTCAATTGGATTGGATCAATTATATCAATTATTCATTTTTATAATACAATTAGAAGCTTTCATCCCAACACTCTAATCGAAAGATATATCGTGAAAATCAATTTAATTTACAAATGTAAGCATAGAATTTTGACTTAAAACATATTCGCACAATTTTATTGGAACAAGATCAAAGATTGACCATATACATCAAGTATAAGGCAGTAATCAATCCGTCAATAAAGTGAAATTGAGATTAAAATTCAACAACTAGTTTAATCTAACGATAGAAGAAGCATGACTGGATCTATGAAGGATATAATAATTGTTAAACCAATCGCAACAATAAATAATTGAAATTGAAACTCAATAAATAGTTTGATTGAACAATGGAAAAAGCATGACTGAATCCATGAAAAATCCTGTAAATATTAAACCGATTTTAATATAAATTCAAGAGAATGAAAATCTAAATTCTAGCATTTTTTGACAACGAAAAGATCAAATTAAATGAATAAAAGATATGAAATCACCAATTCCAACTGAGTTCCTTCGTAGCTTCACCAAGGGTTTTAGTTCTCCATGAGTTTCTTGAGCCAAAGAGGAAAAGAATGGTGTATGGGGGCCTTCTTTATATGTATTTTGCTGTTAGGTATTTTTAAGAGTAGGAAATTGGATGAAAATCAAGTCCAAATTGGTTTCCAAAAGAGTTCTAATCGAATAAGAAAAGTTGCTTTCGCGCGCGGATTTTTTGTCTCTGCACAGCAGTTAGTAATTTGGTTATAACTTTCTCTTTCGATATCCGATTTATACAATTCAAAATATGTTAAGAAGATAACTCGAAAAGATACAATTTTGTTAGAAATAGCTCTTTTCCAATTCGAACTTTTACTATGCCAAAAATGGGTTTCAATTTTCGGCTAAAAATCTGGAATATATCTTGTGCGAATTGGAAATTGATTTTGATAATATTCCATTCTTTTTTGACTTCTAATTACTTCCAATCGATCCTTAGCACTCTCGAACTTTCATCGTGAGCCCCGACATAATTTTTGAGTATTTGCACTTTAGTCCCTGAACTTTCACTTTCTTCCATTTTGGTTATTCTTCACTTGTTTCTTCTTATTTCCGTTACGATCATCACTTGTCCTGCAAAACATGAATTGCATAGAATTAAGCTATATTCTAACATAATTGCTCATGTTTTGACAGTAAAATAAGTACGTAAAAAAGTACTTATCACGTACGCAGAGCTGCCCCAAAAGCTAATCACTCTAGACTCTAGAACACAGCCCAAAGCATACGTGTGTACGAGAGTAGGTCTCAAAGACCTCTGATAATTTGATCATACACTGTGGAAACACATTCATATCAGTGCAGAGCGGTAAAATCACCATAACTAATCATACACTGTGGAAACACATTCACACCAGTGCAGATTTGGTAAAATAACTATATTAAGTCATAAAAATACTATATCTCTTGAAGAAATTAGCAAATTTGAATAGTCAAACCTACATTTTTTCTTCTTTTCCTCTTCCTTCTTCCCTTTTCCTCTTTTTCCTTCTTTCTTTTTCCTTTTTTCTTCCCATACTTTCTTTTCTTTTCGGTTTCTGCCTCACCGTTCTCTGCTTGTGTGTGTGTGTGTGTGTGTGTGTGTGTGTGTGTGTGTGTGTGTGTGTGTGTGTAGAAATGAGTAAAAATGGGTTAATTAAGGATAATTATTGGAGCATTAAGGCACAAATTGCAAATGAAGTCCTTCATTTTTCATTTGATATGAAATTGAGTCATTTAACTTCCAATAATAGATAAGTACATCTCTAATTTATATTTAATCCATCTTAAACCCTCATATATTTTCAATTGTAAAATAAGTCTCAATCAAATGATTTGTTTCATTTAAGTCCCATTTGACTATGACTTTGACAATTTCACTTTTGACTAAATAAAATGAGTTGTAACAATCTTACCTCCTTAAAAGAATTTCGTCCTCGAAATTCAACTGGCAACTGGTTTGGTAATAAATAGATGAGGATATTGAGTACGCATTTGATCCTCATTTTCCCATGTAGCCTCTTCCATCGCCTGATTCTTCTAAACTACCTTGACAAGTGAAATTGTCTGGTTTCGCTGAATTTGCACATTTCCGTCTAGAATTCTCACTGACTCTTCTATATAGGTCAAATTCTCCTTCAACTGAATTGTCTAAGACTCAAGCACATGAGAAACATCTACGATGTACTTGCGAAGCATAGATACATGAAAAAATCATGGATCCTGAATAATTCATCTAGCAAATCTAATCGATATACGACTGGACCAATCCGCTCAGTAATCTGATAAGGTCCAATAAATTGTAGACTCAACTTTCCTTGTTTGCCAAATCTCAACACCCCTTTCCAAGTGACAATCTCAAAAATACTTTATCTCCAACTGCAAATTCAAGATCTTTCCTATGCCTATCTGCATAACTCTTCTGTATGTCTTATGCTATTTTCAAATTTTGTCTAATCAATTTCACATTTTTTGAAGCCATTTGAACCTATTCAGGACCTACTAACTTTCTTTCACCAACTTCATCCCAATATACTGGTATTTTGCACTTTCTACCGTACAAAGCTTCAAAAGGAACCATTTCTATAATGGAGTGGTAACTGTTATTGTAAGCAAACTCCATCAAAGACAAATCAATATCCCAGCTACCTTTGAAATCTAAAACACAAGCCCTCAGCATTTCCTCAAGAGTCTGTATGGTCCTTTCGACTGGCCATCCGTCTGATGATGAAAAGCTGTGCTGAAATGAAGTTTAGTACCCATGGCTCCCTGCAAACTGGGGCAAAATTTGGGTGTAAATTGATGATCTCTATCAGATACAGTAGACACTGGGGCACCACATAAGCTAACTATCTCATCCATATACAACTTTTCCAACTTACTCAAAGAATAAGTGGTTTTGATTGGCAAAAATCTAGCAGTTTTGGTCAAACGATCCACAATCACTCAAACACCATCATAACCATTCTGAGTGCGAGGAAGACCAAACAAAAAGTCCATGTAATGTGTTCCCACTTCCATTCTAGAATAGGCAAATGTTGTAGAAGTCCAGCTATTTTCTAATAATTTGGTTTCACCTGCTGACAGACCAGAAATTTTGATACAAATTCTGTTATCTCTCTCTTCATGCCATTTCAGCAACAATGCTCTTTCAATGTATGATACATTTTAGTACTGCCTGGGTGCATCACATAAGCAGAACTGTGCGTCTTCTAAGATCTCTCTCTTCAATTCTGCAATATCAGGAACACACAACCTGTTTCCCATAACCAACATACCATCATTTCTAACTGCATAGTATGTTTTTAACTCAGCACTAACTTCGACTTTTAATATTCTAAGTGTCAGATTTTGAGATTGGGCTAATCCAATCCTGTCCACCAGAGTAGACCTCACCTGAAAATGAGCTAATACCACCCCTGAAGTTGTAGCTGACAGTCGAGCATGTAACTTCCTAAACTCACATAACAAAGCAGTATATACTGTATTGGATTGAGAAGAAGAACCATTCTTTCTTCTAAGAGCATTTGCAACCACATTAGCTTTCCCTGGATGGTAGTCAATCTTACAATCATAATCCTTTATCAACTCCAGCCATTTTCTTTGTCTCAAATTCAATTCCTTCTGATCAAAGATATACTTCAAACTCTTGTCATCCATAAATATCTGGCATTTCTCACCACACAAATAATGCCTACAAATTTTCAATGCCAACACCACTACAGCTAACTCAAGGTCATGTATTGTGTAGTTTATCTCGTGCTTCTTCAATTGTCTTGAAGCATAAGATATAAAATTTCCATGTTGCATCAAAACACAACCCAAACCTTGGCGTAAAGCATCACTGTACACTGTAAACTCTTCACCTGGTAAAGGAAGAGTAAGTACAGGAGCAGAAGTTAATCTATTCTTCAATTCTTGAAAACTCTTCTCGCATTGCTCAGACCACACAAATTTAGAATCCTTCCAAGTTAAATTGGTCAAGGCAAGGGAAATTTTGGAGAATCCCTCTATAAATCGACGGTAATAACCTGCTAGTCCAAGGAAACTTCGTATTTCTGTCACGTTAGTAGGGCGTTCTCATTTCATCACCGTCTATATTTTTACAAGATCTACAAATATACCTTATGCGGAGATAACATGACCTAGAAACACAACTTTATTTAGCCAAAATTGACATTTGCTGAACGTAGCATACAACTGCTTATTTCTCAAAGTCTGCAAAATAATCATCAAGCACTAGCATGCTCATCACCACTGCGAGAATAGACCAATATATCATCAATGAAGACAATAACAAATTTATCCAGATATGGGTGAAGTACTCTATTCATCAAGTCCAAAAATGTAACCGGGGCATTAGTTAATCCAAACGGCATCACCAAAAATTCATAATAGCCATATCGAGACCTGAAAGCAGTCTTTGGTACATCAATATCTCCAATTTTGAGCTGATGATATCCTGAACGCAAATCAATCTTTGAAAATACTGAGGCACCTCGAAGTTGATCAAACAAATCGTCAATACGGATAGAGGGTACTTATTACGAATAGACACCTTATTCAACTGTCTATAGTCGATACATAACCTCACTGCACCATTTTTCTTCTTCACAAATAAAACAGGTGCTCCCCATGGGGATACACTGGGTCTAATGAAACCCTTATCAACTAAATCTTGTAATTGTACTTTTTATTCCTTCAACACTTTCAGAGTCATCCGATAAGGTGCCCATGAAATAGGTGCTATCCCAGGGATCAAATCAATAGAGAACTCGATTTCCCTGTCTGGGGGTAATCCCGGAAGGTCTTCTGGAATGACATCAGGAAAATCTCGCACAACTGATATATAGTCAATTTCCAGCTTAGTGATCCGAGTATCAATCACATGAGTCAAATATGCATGACAACCCTTTTTGAGCATTCTCTGAGCATCTAGGACAGATATCACACAAGATGGCAAAATTCAACGCTCTCTAGTGAGAACAATTTCAAGCTCTCATGTACTTCTAAATACCACTTCCTTACGAAAATAATCAATCGAAGCACGATGTTTAGATAGAAAGTCCATCTCCAAATTAACATCAAAATCATGAACATCGAGTAGAATTAGATCTGCTTTCAACTCATGATTATTCACTCTAATCTCATAATCTTTGTATACCCGATTAGCTAAAAGTGAATTCCCTACGGGAGTCGCTACTACCAATTCAATGTCTAGAGGCTATGACATCTGATCAGCATAGCTAACAAGTGAATGAGAAATAAAGGAATGTGTAGCACCCGAATCAATTAAAGAACGAGCATTTCTACCAAAAATAGATAACATACCTACGACCACATCTGGTGACTCATCTGCCTCCTGCTGAGTCATAGAAAACACTTTGCCTTAAGTCTTGGATCGACCCATCGGGCTCCCTGTCTAGAAGAACTATCCCTAGCAACATTAGGTTGTGCGCCCCCCATCGATCATGCTGATGTATCTGTGATAGGACTTTCCGATCATTCCATTGCTACTCCTCCACAATTATTGTTGTGGGCATTCTGTATATCCCAACAAAGTATAATCAAGATCCAATTGAGCAAAAACTGCTCGCATATTGATCTGCCACAAAGAATAGCTACTATTGCTATCTAAAAGCGAAATCTCAAATCTTACACTTGTCATCCTTGAAACAATCGACATTGTTCAAACCTCGCTTTAATAACCAATTTGGATCTCCTAAGAACCCCCAAAATCTTGACTCTGATATCACTTGTTATGAACTAACTAAGATATCAGAATCGCTCTAATACCACTTTGTTGAGAATCGGCCAAATAATTAAAAACGAAAATAATATGAACAATGTGAAAAATAATGGATCACACAACAACCAAGATTTTTGCGGAAGAAGAAGATAATTTATTATACCAAAAAATTAAAATTGTCTTTACAAAATTTAATTCTCTCATTCTAAATCTAAATAATTCTCTCAAATTTCTAATGTATACAACAATGATCTAATTGTTATCTTGAATCTTTAAAGAGCCTACATCTTGTGGTGTATTTACAAGAGCCAAGTATTGGAGTTATGGATGTAGTAGTGTCCTTAATCCCAAAGTTTTTATTCATTCCAAATTCCTTATCCCAATCAAATTTTCAATCTATGATGAAATTTGATCTCTTATTGAAAAAAGCAAGTTCAACCCTAACAATACCTAGAGGGGGTGAATAGGTATTTTATGCGGAATTAAAATCAATCAAGAATTAAATAGCAACAACTCACTTTTAATTCTCATATAGATGGTTAATCATGCAAGTCAAATTATCATATGTTGAATTACCGCGATTTGCATATCGTAAACAATAAATAATAAAGCAGTAGAGAACACAAGAATTGTTCACGGAGAAACTCAACTGGGAAAAAATTTCGGGCACTTTGTCAGTCAACCACTATAAACGATTCTGTACTTATAGTCTACCAGATTAGACGACGACACGAACTATCTGATCTCCTGACTGCAATTCTGACAGCTCTCCTGAATTTCGTGCTTCCCTGCACCAATTCCAGCTGCAATAACCAACACTATCATGGAACTCCGCTATCCTGCAGCAACCTCTAGCTTGGTAGAATCGCCTATCTCTTGTGGATCATGAAGAACAACCCGTTCTTCACAGACTGGAACCCCAATGGCCTTCCTTGATTTTCAGCACCTCTGACAGATATGTAGGAAGTATGATTTTTGGTACTTGGATTTGGATCTGATGTTTTTCTCTCAGAAGATCTCACACAAGATGAAGGTTGAAAGTAATAATGTGGAGGATTCACTCTCTAGAAATTTTCTCTCAATAATCAACTTTAGAATTTCGTACAGAATGACTTCTGAAATTTATAGGTAGGGTAGAAAGCATATGGGTTAGGAAAAAAGTCTTTAAAACTCGAAATAAAAATTTCCCGTATAAAGCTGTCGCTTGAGGGAAGAGTCGCGATAGTCGAGCGACAGCCTGTCGCTCGAGCGAAGGAGGGACGATGATCTAGCGACAATGTTTCTGCTTTCGTAGCTTGAGCCAACCCTTGGCGACAATCCAGCGAAAATCCGCGCCGTTTTCCTCCTTATTCCAAACTCGAAACCTTAGACCTATTTAACTAACTTTTAAAAAAAATTGCACATTACTCCTTGAACTTTTACACTTTATCAATTTAAGTCATTCTGTTCACAGAATTTGCCAATTACAAAATCAACTAAAACCTAACAGTTATCAAATCGAACTTCTAAACCAAAACTATCTAAACTTCCTCCATGAATCAAACCTCAAAATCACATGGAATTTGAGTCACAAACATAACACAGTCAATGAAGTTTGTTAAAATTTTCAAAATGGGCATTGAAATGATTTTGTTAGTCGACCAAATTTCTAACCGTTGTCGTAATGGATTGGAAATGTCAACATAAAACTCTACATGTCTATGTTAAATCTCAATGTGGACACACGGGATGTTTAATATGTAAACAAAGTTGAGTTCATTGCAGTTAAAAGCGTAATTGTCAAACACGTTTTTCCATATTTCTTCGATTTTAATTGGTGAAATTTCTCAATTTTGTTAACGAATTTTTTTTAAGGTGGGACATTTTGAATATTTTAACAAACTTCAATAACCAATTTAACAATGGTTCGGCCACTTATTCCTTAACCCTTTACATTTTTTAGGTCAAATGCTCAAGCTAATTTTTCGAACATTGATTTTCACAACAGTAGTTTAGTCTTAACATATTTGGAGTGTGATACATGAATTTATAATCCAAATATCTAGTGCAACTAAGTATTTTGCAACCACGACGTACAAAACTTCAAGATAAAAGGAGAAATTAATATAAATAATATTATTTATCTTGAAACAAAGTCCACAAAAATTTTAACCATCTCAACATCATATCAGAGTGAGTGAGATTTGAACTTCTAACCTTACAAGAGACAAGCCCTTACCACTTAAGTGAATTTAGTTCCGCAAAATCCCATTACTTTGATCAAATGTATTACACTTTAAAAGTGGATGAGTTCATCATGTTAAGATTTGGGGGTCCATCTTAAAAGGTCAACCTTATTAAGAGGAGTAGCCCAAGATCTTTATTAATTGGTCTGTATCAACATCATTTATCGATGTGGGATATATATCCCTTAACACGCCCCCGCAAGATGGTGGCTCATTTGAGCAGACCAATCTTGAAATCCACGTGCTCACTTTTTGGAGTCTTAACGGGATCGAATCGCTCGTTGGAGCATAATGGGCTCTGATACCATGTTAAGATTTGGGGGTCCATCTTAAAAGGTCAACCTTATTAAGAGGAGTAGCCCAAAATCTTTATTAATTGGTCTGTATCAACATCATTTATCGATGTGGGATATATATCCCTTAACACATCATACAAATGGTAGGGATCTGTAATTGAATAGAAGGTTTTGTTCTAGAGGGCAAGCACCAGCAAGCTAGGCAGAACCTACAATGTCTCAACTCCTAGAGTCTCTATTCCAAGAGTTTCAAGATCTATTGGCTTACTCTTTTGACCCTTTTGACCTCGACAATCTTGAAAAACTTAAACAACAACTCGATGAAGAAAAGGAAAGAGAGAAAAAGGAAAACATGTCTTGGTGGAAAACGCTAGGGCTACCATCAGGCTCTGAAGATTCGGACGAACCAGTTATGACAACAAATCTAGGCACCCCATGATTCGCAAGGATCACTTAACATCTAAGAACTTTGTCACTTTGTATGAGTTGTCCGTCGTTTTATAAAATAATTGACAAAGTACTGTTTGTTTTATCAAAATAGATTCCACTTTATTAAAAGTTGTGTGTCCACTTGTGTAATAATTGTACTAAAGTCCTGTATGCTTTTGAAAAGTTGTATGTCCGTTTGTCTAATTATTGCATTGGTCCATGTTATTTTGTCGATTGGTCTAAAAGTAGAAGGAAAATCTTCCTCTATAAAAAGGGCTCTCCTCTTCCATTATATGATTATCGAAAAATCAGAAACACAATCTTGAATTTCTTAAAGATCATGAGTTTCTAAATCTTTTTTGTTTCGCACTGGGATCCAACATATTAATATTAGTTTTAACTGTTATGATAAGCCAAAAATATGAGCAGTAACAAAGGTATGTTCCGCTATTGCCTCTCTTGAGGATTCTTAGTATCAGAAATTGTGCTGCAGACTTAACTTGCAATCCTAAGAGTCAGGCCCTGTATTTGTTCTTCTCAAACAAGGCCGTTCTTTGGGCTAGAATACCTGAGTCGCACTTCTCTCTAGCTTTGACCGATTCAATACAATTATTGTAAGATGCGACTCGCTAGTGGTGGGAAGTGGGGCAAATTGCTCACCCCACTAGTGGTGCAAATCGAACTGCCATTTGAGCTTGTGTGGGATGCCAATGTTAGAAAAATATTCATTTTGAATAAAAAATATAATAAATTACACGATGAGTCATACTTTGGTTGAACGAGCTGCCTGACGGTAGGCGAGTCAAGTATCCCCTAGGCCTATACACACCTTTTCCATCCATGATTCGTATAGATAAAAACTCTATATATTTATGTAAAGAATATAAAACATGAACTACAAAATGTTTAATTATGCGAAAAAGTTAGAAGAGAAAATAAAGGGTCTGCAAAAACTCGCGTAACTTTTAGTTTGAGTGTCAGATTTAAACGAGCAAGTACAATCCGGAAGCATTTTTTAGTTCTTTACAATTTTGCTGGGTGATGATCATGACCTTTGGCCAACATCGTCAAATTTTCGAGGTCAAATTCCATCTTTTAGGGGGTCCGTTTCAACATTTTTATGTTTAGAGTTTAAGAATATTTTTGTCGTTTTTGACAGTTTCCTAATTCTATTTGAATTTGTTTGCCAAATTAGGGTTTCTTTTTTACGCTTTAAATATGATTTAAAGGTTTGAAAAATCTATAGCCATTTTTTTTTAAATAATAATATCTCAATTTTCCGTTATCTGGTGGATTCAAGTATTTCTTACGTCCGTTTGACGCAATTTGGGCAACACCTGTTCATGTGGTACCAACAAGATCATTTTATTATTATTCACATATGATTTTTATCGATAATTATATAATGCAACAAGCATTAGGATTTTCATCTGAAAAAAGCTGGGGAGAGGGAATTGTTTCTATAACATAAAAAGGCTGATAGTAATGCATGAGTTTATGCATCGACTGTTCATCACTAAAATTCATTTCTCCTTCTTTAATGAGATCCTCTTTGTTTTCCTCTGTTTTTTCTTCCTTTTTTATGTCTTGTTTGGCTTCTTCAAGTGGCTTTTCTTCTTCTTTTTTCTCCTCAGGCTTCGGTACAATGTTGGCTTGTTTTCTAGTGCTTTTGTAGACATAATCAACGAGCTCGTTTGCGTCCATAGTACCTGTAACCTTAACTTTCCCGGAACTAAATTCTGTCTCAGCTGTTTGCACTCCTGCAATTAATCCATCAAAATCATTGTAAATTATGTTTGAATGTACATTCACAAATTACAAGGGTGAATTGCGTGTAGTCTAATCATACCGTTGACTTGTTTGTTTGATTGCATATCTTTATGTTTAGAGAACTACTACACTTACAGTCATTAAGGGCCGTAAATTTTACAGCCCCCTCATATGAATGTGGGGCCCAACATTCATGTGAAATGGCTGTACAATTTACAGCCATTAATAAATGTACAAGTGCATTTTCCCTTATGTTTATTTAAGTTGTGTCTCTGGATACTTAGTTTATTTTAAATTTTAGGGCGTGACATTATGTAACTTAAATAGTTAATTAAAATTCAAGTTAAAGTTAACAATTAATTTTAACCACATATTTCAAGTAAACTCACAATTCTTATTAACTTTTCAACATTTTATAACCTTTTATAAAAATATGATTTAGCTACACCAAACACGGGCAAAATTTCGAACTTGATGAAGTAAGAAAATATTTGGGCCCTATGCTAAAGTCAAATTTTGCCCTTAAAGGGTTCGCACTAGTATACATAGGATCCATTTTTGGTGCATATAAGTGACGCATGAACTCCGTACCTCTTTCAGCTTTATAGGTGGGACAAAAGTAGTTGTACACATTTGGTATATGTTAAGTTTGACACTTCAAGTGTTGTCAAAATCCGTGTTATTGATTTTTTAAAGCATTGTGAAGATCAATATGTAAAAAAAATATCATCTCACAAGATTGTCAAACTTAATGTAAAATTTAAGGTATATGTAGCATGATTAAGTTACTATTTTACCTTCCACATCAAAAGTTGAAGGGTGAAATGGGCATTTCTAAAAGCTGACTTGAATATTGGTTGGTCACTTATGAAGAATGACCATTGTTTTTGCATTAAAGAAACAAAACAGAACTCACTTGGTTTGCAAATAATCGATTTTCTAGGAAAAAGCGGGGCCAGACATATGCTAAGTCTGTGTAACTGTGTCTATTTTATTTATTTTTCTATATTTTGTGGCTTTGGAAAGTAGGAGTAACAAAATGATACCTTTCAATTTAAGTATCTTTCTCTTAAGCTGCCGGGCACAAGCTAAGCAATGCATGTTGACATTCAGCTCCACTGTAGTTAATTCGCTGGCCTGGAGGCAGAAAAATTTAGAACGTTAAGGACTGGAAATAAAATAAAAGTCGAAGTTCAAAGTTCAAAGTTAAAATCTTGTCTATTCTATTCGACCTGTGAAGCAACAACTTCCGGCATAGTTTTTTCCACTGATTCCGGCAATGGAGATAAAACTTCGACTCTTCTCTTCGTTTTCTTGATGATTTTGTCACATACAGCTTGAGCATCCACAACTCCCATTATAGTTAATCGATTTTTCTCCATGTCAATTACAACTCCCTCAACTCCTGTCAAGATCAACCAATAAGAATATTTTGCACTAGTGCTAAAGATAATCGTTGAATCACGTCACTAAAACTTTGAGCTTTTAGACGACGTGGTTCAATATGGTATCAGGGCAAACAAATTCGATTCTAGTTGTCGCTCATTCTTGAAAATTGAGAATTGTCTACGTGTTAGGCCCAGACAATGGGATTCATCATACCTCTAATCTTAAAACTGGACCTCGCTATCTTCTTTGCACAACTCATACAATGCAACTCCACAAACAAAACCAAAGGGGAGGGTGGCTTAGGTTTTTCTTTCTCCTCCTCCATTTTCTCTTCTTTCTTTTCCTCTGGTTTAGCTTCTTCCAGCTAAAAAAAGTATTTGCATTAAAACCACATTGATAACTATAAATTTCATTTAAATTAACTGCATTTGGATGAAGTGATCCACTAACCTGTTTTACTTCTTCATCCATTGTGCCCAGAAAATTTCACTTCTTTTATAATGAAAAATAAGTACAAATTCTAACTAGAAGATAAGCAAAAATGGGAGTGGAGGCCTAATTAATACTGGAGATTCTCAGATGGAAATGGCAGAAGATTTACAGAGAGGGGAAGAAGGGGGAACATAAAGGAGCAGACTATGCAAACGTACATAGAAGCAGCAATGTGTATGTATTTATAATGCTCGACTGTGTGGAGTTTAATTATATTGTCATGTTTTTTTATTGCTGATCCATCTAATATTCTCGCTACGTGTATGCATGTGTAGAAAAAGAAGGGAAATTTTCGTTCTGTCAAACATAATTTCTAGAGTTACTTTTTTTTTTTTTTTACTTATGATTTTATTTGTAAAAAGTAAAGTAAGTTAACTTTCTATAAGCCATCATTTGAAATTCTATGAAGGGCCTACATTTCAAGAAAGTTGGTTTCTTTCATTCATTTTTGACCGGGTAATGCTATTCATTCCCACTGAGGATGAAAACACAGTCCATGTGGCGTTAAATGATAGGTTAAATGAAATATGAAATTAAATGACTTATTTAATTTCACCTATCATTTAATGTCACATTAACGCCACATAAACTGTGTTTTCATCCTCACTAGGGATGAATAACATTACTCTTCTTGACCACTTCCTAATTATGCATGCTATGCTTGACGCGTAACAGTTTTCAAGAATATTATCTTTTTTGCATTATTTAGCAAGGATTTATCCATTTAATTCATCATTGTCAAAACATAAAAGTAGCTTTTTGACACAATTTGTGGACTTTATGTGTTGATCATTTGTCTCTTCTTTTTATCTTATATTTGAACAGACAAGGTAGAATTAAACCTTAGGGATTCCAAAGGAATAACGATTTGCACGTAATGATCCACATGTTAACTAGCTGGTTTCTCGAAATTTTCTAATACTAAAATGAATGGAAAATGGATTTTGATTGAATTTACCAACTATATATGAATACATCACATACATAAAGTAATTCAAAACATACTTTAACATGAATTTCGAGTCAAGTTTCTTATTTGAAATAATGAATTCCAAAATCCTTATGTGATTGAATCACCTTACATTTCAAGACTCCAAAATCTATTTTTTTCTTATTTCTCAAATCTTGATCACAATGAAATGTAATTATTATCCACAATCGAAATGCCTAATTTTGTGAGTTTTCATGCCATATATGTGGTTCTGAACACTTTTATTTTTTAGTGATTTTCCATATGAATTTCACTTATTTTCTACCATCTTCCTCTCTCTCCATTGCTAGATAGAATTGGAGGTTTTATGGAGGTTATCGGGAGCTGTAAATTTGAATTCCAAATTCAAATAACTCAATCCAACATTTTTGATGTCTTGTGGGTCGGGTCATCCCACATGAGTGATCATATTTTTTAACATTTCCAATCTGTACATGATGTGTTTAATCCGAATCTTAAGGGATAACGAATGTCATACGTAAGATCCTTATCAAGATCTATCTCACAAAAATTCATATGACAAATAGATCGTACGACCATCGAGTAGTATTAAAGTTCACGGTACTATAAACCTGTTAGGGATATATAGTAGTTCTACTAGAGGAACATTACATCTCGCTATACTCAAACTCATTTTTCTACATTAATTCAAGTATTTCTGTCCCCTCAAGTATTTTAATGGGACATACTTGAACCTTATATCTTATCATTCTATTTACAATTCTATCCTATACCCTAAATGGTTAAACACAACTGTCCGGTCGGTGAATATAAAATAAATGTTGGTCAAAATAATTTTCCTTTCGTACTCGAATCTTTCAACTTTAAATCAAACACTTTTCTAGACATGTCCCATCAAATCAATCATAGTTATTGATAGCATACTAAAGTAACAACACCGAAATAAAATCACAATAAACGGTCAAAAGTCATAAGAGCACATAGAAGACTATATAAACCTAAAGGTCTCACGTAATGAGGAAGCGGAGATCCATTCACTTATTTACCCAATATTGGCCGTAAAAGCACACGTGGTATGAAGCATGTTTTACGATATTTTCTGCATTTCTTAGGGTATATGTCATATAATTTATAAACAAATAACATCGTACAGAAACTAATTCATGTATTCCTCTATACCTAAATTGAGTTCTCCTTATATTTATTCCCCTAAACAATCTCCAATCGAGAACTCGATCTAGTTATAAAACAGTTTTAATGGACACGAAATTCATATCGAATACTTATTATAATCTCATCTTGATATCTCATCAAGACGACTAGATCATGTACACGACATGATTAATATGTCTCATCTCAGCACACTCCAAAATATCCAAGGTGATGTGAATGAGCAAATCTCAACATTTTTAATATATTTTATACGTGCATGCAAAATATTATCTCGTAATCCCAACAATAGATTACATATGAATTCAAAATTATTTATCTACGGGCATATAAAACTCAATCGAGAGTTTTCGGATACACTAAATATCTTATTCTACGTAATTTTAGAAATTTGGCATTACCAACAAGTATATCTCTAAACATTTTTAGAGTATGATAATTACAGACCATCATTTAAGTAGACATATTGCAAAGAAACTTTCTTTGCTAATGTCTCTTATAGAAATATTGTTCGATTGAAATTCACAGGCGTACGAGATCGTTGATATGTAATACGTGGTGAATAATGTGTATCATCCCACGAGGAATAAAATTTAATCAAGGTTACTAGTTTCTAATCAGATTCAAATTAAGTGAATAAAAGAGATTTGTGGTTTGTAATTACTCTAAATTAATCTATAGAAACTTGTAAAATTCGAATTTTATATGTATATTGAATAAGTGTATTGGATTACAATTCCACATATTATTATCTATTTCAATTCTTAATTACGTAGCTAATATCATTTATGTATTCTTGACAATCGATAATTCTATTGTAATTAATTCTCTTTTTTCAAGACAATTTAAATCTATTCTAGTCATGGCCCGAATCTATTCCTAATCCGAATTCGAATAAATAGAACGCATTCAATTTCACAATTATCTCAAAAATTGTACACGTAATAAACATTATTCATAATATATATTGCACGTATGTTAATCAAGCAATATTTTAGATCTATTGTGAGTTTCCCAACACTACGACAAGTAACTATGTATTTAATTGGTAATCAAGCAATCAAATAATAAAATTACGCATGCAAGATTAATAAAGAAAATCAAGAATTTAACTAATTACTTGTTTTAAATTAAAAATAAATAATAAAATATTGCATCTTTATCGAATACATGAAAAGAATTAGCTAGTGTGTTATGTAAAGTATACAAAAAATTTTGGAAAAAAATAACATGGAATGGAAAACAATGATTAGAAAGTGAAAAATCAATTTTTTCTTTTTTAATTTTCCACCCGAACTTTGAATCTTCAATCTCTTGTATTAATTGCCTTTGGATCCCGTGCTAACCTCCTTCTTGTGGTGAAAAATAAGGTTTTTCTCTGTTCCATCTTTCTAGCGGCCCCTTGTAGGTTAAATAGTAGGTTGAATTTGGTCTCCATAAGAATTTGAATCAAATGAGGAAGTTGGGCCGTTCAAGCCTAGAAATGGCCCCTCATGCGCTGTCCATTGGGTTTACTCTAGACAAATGGACACTAAGGTGTTGCGCGGGTGAGAAAAAAGCTTGTACGCGCTCCCCTATAGTAAAGTTCTATTTATTACAGTTTGGTCCTTGAATTTTTAGTCATTTTGGTCCATTTTTCATACTTCTTGATCCTCCATTTTGGATTAATTCCACTTTAGCCAATTTTCTGCTCATTTTGTCTAATTCTATCGCTTTTCATCAAGATGCACCTAACAAACAAAATATATACAAAATTAAGCCTTAGTTTATTTAAAATAATAATAATTGCTCTAATTTAACAACATAAATAAGTGTATAAAATACACTTATCAAATATTATGAGTGTTTGGTTAATCATGATATTTGAGGCTCTCAACACATGAGATAATTGCTTAATTATCATGGATCTCATATTCTCAACTAGTATCATTAGATGTCCAATACATATATACCAAACAATTTCTTCAACTGCCAAGATATATACTACAAGATATACTTCTTGATTCTCAATATAACAAGATTGCACAAATCTAATAACTATTTGTGCATGACTAACTCTCATTTTTGGTTGACATTTGAATATCTATTCCAATGACAAGTTGTTCTCTCAACAACAAAATAGAATAACTAACAGTTGTACCTTTCAAGTATCAAAATACCATTTTTAGGGATAACATCAATACCTACTAACTAGATCCATGGCATAACTGACAAATGTTAGGGCAAGTATACATCATAGCATACTTCTAATTCTTAATCACACTAGATGTGGTTCTCTGAATATTTCTTTATGCACTTATGGAGTCCTTAGACAAATATGAAGACCACTGTTAAAAAAATTCTAGAATTGTTATGGTATACAAATCTTGTGACAGAGAAACAAGACTAATATAATCTTCTTAACACAAAGTATACAATTTGTTAAACCCGTGTCTTTCATCTCAAAAATTAAGGACAACCATTTCAAAATGGTCTCAATATACTCATTCTCATATTTAGCCAATATAGTGTCATCAATATCAAAATTAAAATTACAACCTTCCATTAAATTTTTACACAAATACAATAAACTTCATCCACGTGATGAAATTTTGTACGAGATTTAAACCCCGTTAAAATTTTGTGCAAGATTTAAATCCCGTTAAAATTCAACTAACAATGTCAAGATGACTGTATTAGGCTACAAATGTAACTGTAAAGTTATCACAATAATATAGAAGTCTTTAATATGAAACCTACAAATCGATTCATGTAAATCTCTTTAATCAATTCTTAATTGAGAATGAAAATACAATTTATAAGTCTATTTTGTGTAATCAAACTTAAATACACCATCATAGATAGTATCGGTGTATAGAAGTGAATTTCACTGCTAAGAAAAAAGTCAAATATTACATCTTCTGACTTGATATCCACCCAAAATTTCACTAATGAAGAAGTATATTTTGGACTGTCATGTGTATCTCAAAGATATACACATTGTTTTTAATGGACCTGTGTTTCCAAACTCATTATCAAGAACTTAGATAATCGATTATGAGTCTAAGACAACCCATATTTGGTTATTTATATGTCCAAAGCTTATATATTCTGAAGGTACTAAATTGAGAAAACCTCATTAAGTGACACGTTGTAGATAACCAATACTCTTTCCAAAATAAAATATATAAATTGGACTTTATTATCTCGAATCTCATCACATTCATTAATACTCCGTTCTGTCTTCCCAATAGACCATATAATTTTGGCGATCAAGGAATGGTCAATCCAATAAGAATTTTCCTTTCATTACCCAGATCATGGATCTCTCGTGATAGAGATTCACGCTCTCAAACAGTTCTCAAAGTCTTTCATTCCACAATCTAATTTCCTACACACTTCAGTATAATTTAAATCAGTACAATATTTATTCAAGAAAATCATTGCAAATCAGAGGCACAACTGAAATGTGTGAATCTATCTATAAATGTAATGAAAATATGAAATTCTATCTCTATCTCACAAGAAATTCGGATGGATTTATTCAATGAAAGTTTAGTTCTTACAGTTTTGAATGGTTTTCTTAACTTAAGACCTAAAATCATTGTACAGATATCCAAAACCATAATTAAACATCACCACTATGAGTATGAACAATACTACCACATATAAGTTCAAGTTGGAGACCATTTTTAGAAGAACAACAAATGAGATCAAGTTTAGCGGGATCTTCGAAACTATCCTAATATCAAATAGGAAGTCAGTTTGTCTACTTTTAAGCAGTATGTTGCATGTACCGATCATATAAACCTCCACTCCATATTCATTATTTGTATATATCTATTTTGTATTTAGTTAAAGACTCGACAATAGACTAAAAATACTTCTCGATCTCATGTAAAGTGGGTTTCTAATTCTTGAATCCACTGTCCACATAAGATAAGATTCAATATGTATAGTTTTGGCACGTAAAAAACACTAAGATGAACACATTCAAGTGCAATATCCTTTAAACTAACTACTTTCGAACTAAGAGATTCAAATCGTATGGTTGAAACACTTGGACCATTATAATATTGGTCTTCTACAAAAAACACTTTCACGTACCATTTTTCTGATATGTTCTTCTTGGTCCATTTTTTAGTCTCCTCATTATCTGCATTTGTTTTAACTCATTTAAAACTTAAGATTTGAAATCTTATGAGAACCAGAAAATTGCTCCACAAGCATATTCTCGAGATTTAGTAGCATCAAGTCGCATGTCTTTTAACTCACACAGTGCGTAAAGTCAATAGAGAAAATTGATGCTTCAATTTCTAAATCACATTGACCTTCAAAGTTCCCATCCATTGAAAGGGACTAGTTTGAACATACTCCTCATGGAAAAAAAAAATTGTGACCAACAAAAAATTATCAACATTATGTTAGCCAATTCAACTCAGTCATATTCGAGAAAATGAACATATATAACAGAACTTAACAATTCAATTGCTTAAGTACTAGAATCTATCTATTTTCGTACTTAACAAAATTCTGATTTTTATTCTCTAGAGTAGTATGACCCACATCAGATCTTCTATTATGTGATTGATACTCTCTAAAGCATTATATTCTTCTAGTACATTCAAAATCTTATCATACCTGAAAGTTACGCAATTCGACCCTAACAATACCTAGATTGGTGAGTAGGTATTATATGCGAAATTAAAAATATTTTTACGAATTAAATAGTAACAAGTCACTTTTTAATTCTTTTCTAGATGATTCAACATTCAAGCCAATTTATCCTAAATTGAATTACCACAGTTGTATAATAAATAATGAATAGTAAAGCAGTAAATCAAACACCGGAATGATCACGGAAAAGCCCAACTGAGAAAAACTTCAGGCACTTTGCTAGTCAACAATCCACTATAAACGATATGTCTGATCTACTGACTGCAATTTCAACAGCTTTTCTGAATTTGGTGCTCCTACACCATTCAGAGCTGCAGTTTTCAAAATTCTCCTGGATTCTGCTCTCTTGCAGAAACTCCTAATTTTGTGAAATCGTTTATCTCCTGTGGATCCACGAAGAACATCGCGTTCTTCACATACTGGAACTCCAGTCAAACTTTCTCGATTTTCAGAACTCTGATTAGATGTAGAGGAACAACAGTTTGGTATTCAAATTATTGAACTGATGTTTTTCTCACCAAAACTCTCACATATGAAGGTTGAAAGAATCAAATATGAAGGAATCACTCTGCAGCTTTTTTCTTTCTATGTTCAACCTCATCAAACACGTTCAATTATGTTTTGGTATTTATAGATAGGGTATAAAACATATGGGCCATGGAAAAAACCTTTAAAACTCAAAATAATTTTTTTTCGAATAAAGCTTTCGCTCGAGCGCGAAGGCAAGGTGACAGTCAAGCGATGGAGTTTTTGTTTTTGTAGCTCGAGCCAAACATTGGCGACAGTCCAGCGAAAATCTGCGTCATTTTTCTCTTTTTGCCATTCTCGAACCCTAGACCTAAAAACTCTATTTTCAACGTATTTGCAGATTACTCCTTGAACTTTTACAATATGTCAATTTCAGTTCTTTTGTTCACAAAATCACCAATTAAAAATAATCTAAAACCTAACAATACCAAATGTTATTGCATTTAATTTATCACCTTCATCAAGATCAACAACTATAGATTTTGATGTCATGATCTATCAGATTTCAGAGACATTTTTATCCTCAATCAATGCCCATTTATGCACATATACAATTTTGCATTAATGCAAATTAAAATATACGATAGTTCAACGTTAGGTACATAGTCAAAAGTTCACTATGTTCTCAATCATCGTCCGCAATCCTATTATTTCACTATCATAAACTTAATTTCATAATGCAAAATTTCATGAGTTCTAAACGAGAATTACACCAATTCTTTCAACTCGAGAACTCTCACTCGGTGAATCAAAATAATTATCAGTGAAATTCTCTAAATCTTTTAATTACCAAACTATCACTCAACTGACAATCAATAGGTCTAACTAAGAATCTCAATAATTCTATTGACCTTAGCATTCATAATAATCCATGAATTAACAGATGTAGTGTAATTCAATAAGGTAATTTCATAATATACAGTAAAAACATAACTATGCACATTTATTCAATTATGACATATATCATGGTAATACAAATTAATTCTACAAAAAAATAATTCAAATTATAATCGAAAAATAATACTCACATCATTTAAATTTTCTTATATAAATTCTCAACCTCATTTTAATATTCGTTGCTGTACAATCCCAACAAATGAAAGTGAAATTAGAATTCTTATATTCTGCTTATCACCAAAAATGTCCTAAAAATATTTGCGTATTCCACTTGGTTATGTTTCGATCCATTCATAATTTTAATAAGCATGTAATTTTTCAACAAGTTTCACAACCCTTACTTTTGTAGATTTCCCTAAGAATGCTATAAGGTCTATAGAACTAGCAATATCTAATCAAGAAAATTGAAAACAAGTCACAATGGATCGCACAAGCTAATCAAAAACCCGTACAACTCATGAACATATATAAAATGTGGTATTTTAAGTACTAGCACACTATTTTTTATTTTTCAAAAAAAAAAAAAAAGAACACTTCAAAAAATAGCTCCCACTAACCAAAAACCACTTAATAAATATTCTTGATTTTATTGAAAAAAAAATACAAATTTTACTCAAGTTAAAAAAAATACATTTTTAATATTTTTTTACAAATTTATTTCGAGCATTAAATAAAAAAATATTTTTAACTATCCAAAAATTAATTTACTTATACTGGAAAATCAATAATAATTCAGAGACTAATTTGTATTTTTTTAAGAATTGCAATCGGATCCCGTGCATGCCCTCTTGCGTAAGACCAATCAGATCCCGTACATGCCACTCTGGAAAAAAAAATCATTGGTCATCCCAACTAATTTCGACATTCTGAATTCATTTGTGCGGTCAGATTTTACAAAATTAATATTTAAGGCCACATTTGAGACATCGCTAGATCTGCACGAGAGTAATGACCAAAAAAAAAAATCATGCAAATTTCTAGATTTTCAATCAAACTTCAAGAAATCATAACTTCATCATTTCAAGACCAAAATTAATAATCTTTATATCATTGAAAATGTTTTGAGAAGATCTATCCAATCATTTCAAATGAGAAACATAAAACATTGTGTAGAAGAAGTTATGATGTGATGAAATTTCGGATTTTCCCAATTTTCATGCAAAAAGTTAGATTTACATCCAAATTTTGGGAAACCATAACTTCTTCATTTTAAGGCCAAAATTAATGATATTTATATCCTTGGAAAGGCCTCGAGGAGGTCTATTCAACCATACTAAATGCGAAGCATGAAACACAATGTAAAAGAAGTTACCGTATGATGAAGTTTCGAATTTTATCGATTTTCATGTAAAAATTCAGATTTACATCCAAATTTCAAAATCTCATAACTTCTTCGTTTTAAGCCCAAAATTTAAGTTCTTTATATGGTTGAAAAGATCATTAACATACCTTTCTAACCATACTATAATTATTAATGTTCAAAAATTAGTAAATTATCAAAAGATGTCATTAAAGACCATATAAGGTTTCAAAACTTTATATACAAAATTCATAACCCAATTGTATCATGTAATTACATATATAATCATGTATTCCAGTAAGGAATTCAACATTATAGCTCTGTACCAATGAAGTAATTCAAAACATATTTTAATATAAATTTCGGGTCAAGTTTCTTATTTGAAATGATGAATTCCAAAATTCTTATGTGATTAAGTCACCTTGCATTTTAAAACTCATTAATCTATTTTTTCTTATTCTCCAATTGTCTAAATCTCGATCACAATCGAAAGTATTATCCACAATTTAAATGCCTAATTTTGTGAGTTTTCATGCCATATATGTGGTTTTGGGCAATTTTCTATTCTTTGGTGATTTCCCATATGATTTTCACTTATTTTCTACCATATTTCTCTATCTCAATTGCTAGACAAAAAAAATGGAGGCTTTATGGGAATTGTGAGAGGTTATGGGGAGTTGTAGATTTGAATTCCAAATTCAAATCAGCCCCTACAACGGAATTCAAATCAGCCCCTACAACTCTTTTGATGTCTTGTAGGTCGAGTTATCCCACATGGGCAACCCCATGACCCATATTTTCTAACAATAAATATAACTAAATTTTCTCAAAATTTCTTTAGGCACGCCGTGCGCATCATATGGTGCACAAGACTTTATATGTAATCATGAGTTTCATTTGCATTCATAGTTGTGTACAATATTGCTCAATATTACATGCTAAACGTGTTCTCTAGTTAAAAATATGATTCGGTGATTGCGACTCTCTATTTAATATTAACGATAAATAAGAACTAAATTATCTCACATCAATCTAGGATGTGATAAGAGGGCAGCATGGCTCGATCACAAACTAGTCTCCTTCGAAGGCGACATATGACTCAATTTTACTATAATTGTATGTATGAGCAATTGTTCTTGACTTTCTTGAATCAGTTGTATTTGATTGGGGCAGGTGGTTCTCCATCGAACTGGATACTATTGAACAATATTAAAAAAAGTTAAATTACATTCGTTATACTATTGAGTTCAATCATTAAGAATATTTGTATAAAGAAAAGATTTTGGTAACATGATTGGAGAAAGATATGGGTGCCCTACAAACGATCTTTCACCACCGACCTCACCTAACAAGGATGGACATGGAGAGTGATGACGTGTCCTATCTCCTTCCATTATATATTGCCAAATCAATTAACATCTTGATGGTAAATTAGAAAGGTGATTTTTTTCTTGGTTCTACTTGTAACTTTCTCTTTGATAGAGAATTTTCCATTCAAAAAAGTTGCAAATCTCGTACCAATGTTGACACAACATCCAAATGTCAATACAACGTTCCGTGAAACTTTAGTTTCAATAAATATCGAAATTTACTTCATAAATTTTGATGGAATCATTACCCCATTGTATTATTCTATCAATATATAAAATCATAACCCCACATACAATCCTAACAAAAAATTGGAAATTAAAAGCTGTCACCGCATCCGGATTAATCCAGGTGGCGAACCAGGAGGAAGACCGTCACTCCTCAAGATTAGTTGGACGAAACTTGGACACTCGAGTCATCAAAAAAAAAAAAAATTGGGAATCAAGAAACTTAGGTTGACACCTTTCTATTGAAAATTCTTGTCTTATTAAATAATTATATAATTTTTAATTATTGTTAAATGTTTAATTTTGAGATTATAGTAGTAGGTTAGAAGCATCAAGACATTTGTATTTTTGTCTCTTTGATAAAGCAAATTAATAATCAAGTTCAACCAACCACCAATTAATTTAACTTTATTTTTTCTTTAACAACAAATTAAATCTACATGATTCTATTTGGTTGAGAATTTAATTATTAACATCGACGAATTTTTTATATTTCTATAAAATCCACTATTTAAAAAAAAAATTGAATTTTTCGTTACCAAATTGTGCATACTTATTTCGCATAATAATTTAAAATGTTTTTGAATTTATATTTACTTTTCCCTGCTTCAAACTCTTCGCAATAAACTAAATTGCAAATAAAAATTGTTTTTGGTTCCAAGAATGTGCCAGTCTTCCCATCTCTAACTTTGATAAATAAAAATAAATAAATATTGATTATATTAGATAATTTAAGCTTTTAAATTACTGTTTCAGAGGGCAGCAGACTGTGGAGGGAGAGAGACATAGTTTTTGTTGAAAACAATACCATTTTGTAACTGCTTTCTCATGTAGTCCTCGTTTCGTCACTGCATTTCGATTTTGGCCTTTTGTTCGTCATAACTGAGTAAAAGCACCCAATTCCAAAAGTTTGGATCATTAATGACAAGTGCGGGTAGCCCATACCCGTCCATATCCAAAATAATAAAGGGGTACTTCCAAATATACCGTTACATTATGGATGTTTTGAAAAATCATATGAAAAGTTTTTAGGAAGTAAAAAATACTGTGTAAAATAAAAAAGTGACACAATATCATTTTTTTATAAAAATTGTCACTTTTTTACTATTTTTAAAAAAAATGTGACACAAACTCAAAAAAGTGATAAAACTAAAAAAAAGTGACAAATATCAAAATAGCATCATCCATTTGTGCAGCACCAGTAATCATTTTCTTAAAATAATCACCATGTTCAGGTTAATCCACGTGCTCATTATGTTAAGAAAATATAACATATTATTTCATTTTTTTTATCTTCTTAAAAAGTGACAAAAACTTAAAATGTGACAAAAAAACTAAAAAAAAAGTGACAAATTTTTAAAAAAATGATGAATTCAAAAAAGTTGCACAAATTAAAAGAAGTTATACAGATAAAAAAAAGTGACACGCTCAAAAAGTTATACAGTCTATTGATGACAAGTTTTCCTTCAAAAAATATTGCAACTACTGCTTTCTTCATGATTATCTGATTCGATTTGTGTGATCCCACTTGAACCCGAGGACGAGGATACACGAACCAGATTCAAATCAGTCCTGTCCTTGGTCATGAAATCATAGAAAATCGGCATAGATTTTCCTACGGTAGGCCCCAATCTGCTTCCTTTTGGCATTGGTGCTGCCTGGTCGTCATTTTTGTTGCTTCTTCTCTTCAAAAATATACAACATACTACCCAGTTTTCCTGCGAAAAATTGAAATGAACAACCATTAAAATTGCTTATACTGGTTTACATAATCTAGTTTGATTGAGTTGATATTAATTTGAAATGTTACCTGGGCTAAATTTCTCCCTTGAGGGATAGTGGTTTGTGCTTGAGCAAGGCGATACTCGTGCATAGATTCATCAATTACCCATGGCCTTTTCATTGTCAATTAAGTTTTAGTTGATTGAATTGAAGAGTTGGAGCAGCATAGATTCATCAAAATTGGTTAGTTCCAAATTTTTCACACAAGTTCATCGTTGCAGGCAAAAATTGATCAGGTCCCAAGTGCAATTAGTCTTGACCCATGGCTAGGCAAAGTGCGCCAGGTGAAGGCGCACCTAGCCCAGGTGGTCCGAAACCGGAATTCATTCGAACGATGTTGAAATTGCAAATTTTCACAGACTGCGTTGCGACAGGGAGAACTTTCTGGATTCAATTCAGGTTTTTTGCTAGTATTTTGGTGCAAATTGGTGGCATGGGTGATGTCGTCTAGGGGTGGGGAGTTAGCTAGTGGTGAGTTCCAACCAGTTTGGTCGCCGGACGTGGAGATTCTGTCGTTTCCACCGGACCAATGTTCGATAATTGGATTTTAGGTTTAGGACATATTAATTACTGGTTGAATTCTTTAATTAGTTTTAAAATGGTATTATTCAATTTAGTTAGTTTAAGAGGGCATTGAGCCTAATTTTCCCAATAATAAAATACTCAAAAATTAAAGTATTTATACATGGACCCAACACAAAATGGGCAACTTGCAAAAATACCCTTAAAATTATAGGTTTTCTGAAAAATCATATGAATTTTTTTTTAGAAGTATAAAATACTATGTAAAATTAAGTGTCACAATGTCACATTTTAATACGAAAAAGTGACCCGATGTTACTTTTAAAAGTTAAGTGTCACTTTTTTTATTAAAAAATAACATACAATATCACTTTTACTTAAAAAAAAATGATATTTATCACTATAAAAAGTGATAGAAATAAAGAAGGTGATTGAAAAAGAAAGTGATAAACACTAAAAAAAATGTCAAAAATTCAAAAAAGTGACATACTAAAAAAAATGACAAAAATTTAAAAAAGTTACAGAAATTTTTAAAAATTGGCGAATTCGAAAAAGTGACCCAAATTTAAAAAAAAAAAAAAAGTTACATGTATTAAAAAATAAAGTGATAGAAAATAAAAAAAGTGACAAATACTCAAAAAATGACAAAATTCAAAAAAGTGACAAACTCTCAAAAAGTGACGAAATTAAAAAAAAAATGACAAACACTAAAAAAAAGTGATAGAAATAGTATAATGATGATTTTCTCGTTGAATAGTTAATACTATTTTACTCTGTTAAAATTTTGGATAGAAGTTTAGAGTTTTCAGTCTATTTGTTTAATTTAAGACGAGATAGCGATAAAATTGTTCAATTTCACACATCGATAACATTCATGAAGGCAAACCAATCAAATTAAACCTTCGAAATTCATAGTTTACTATGCAACATTTATAGAGCTTCATGATTTTTCATACAATTACGTAGAATTTAGAATAAAAATTTTTAAATATAAAAAACAAAAACATAAAGAAGAACCCCACCTATCCTTGCACGCTTATATTTGGTAATATTCTTGGACGTTTTTCGAGGGCGTTCAACAAGTTCTTCCTCTTTGTTTCTCTTCACCTTCGCCTACAATGTCATCTGGAGCATCCTCATTGTTATTGTTCTATTCTTCCAACTCTACACCTTCCTATCAATTGCCACACAAAAAACAGTAAATCACCGATGGACTGCGAAAACGTTATAAGTGATAATATACAAACATAAAAAGAAATAAAGCTTCTTACATTGGGTTCAGAATCAATTGGCTCATCTTCGTTTTTGCAAAAATTAAAAAATTCTAGTTAGTGAAAACAAAAACCCTAGGTAAACCCTGATCCCAACAAATAATCTTTGAGAACAATAATAAAATGAAATTAAAAAATTGATGAATTGCACAGACCCCTCGTCCATGTCGTAGTCCTTATCAGCCGTTGCGTCTGTGTGGGTTCCGTGATTTGTTTGTGGGAAAGGGTCTGGGTAAGTATTGCCATGATGTTTTTATTAAAGTTGACACCGTGATAGAAGAGTCAATAGATGGCACTACCTCTTTATCTCCAGCATCGTTGATGAGTTTTCCATCTTCTTCACTTACGTCTAAGGTGGGTTTTGAGCGTGTTTATTACGGAAGTAAAAATCTTCATTAGTTTATGGGTATTATTCTAATTTGTTGTTTTTGGAGGGTGGGTAATGAGCCTAATTATCCCAAAATAAATTACAGCCCAGCCTAAAATAAGTTAAAGGGGAAATTTCAAATTTAAGAGATTATATTGACACATTTTAAAATTAAGAAACAAAGTTTATTATTTCAAAAATCGGACATTAATTAAATTTTATTTATAAAATAATTAAATAAAAATTTATTTTATTAATTAAATATATTAAAGTCACATTTCTATACCATTGGTCACAAATTATCGAATTAATTGATCACAAATTATTTCTCGTCACAAATCAAAAATTTTATAGGTCACAAATCAAAAAATTTATATCTCACAATTTATTCATCGGTCACACATCAAAAAAATTATAAGTCACAATTTATTTATCGATCGCAAGTTACAAATTTTATAAGTCACAGCTCAGATTTTTAGGTCACGTATTATTTATTGATCATAAGTTATATGTCACATATTATTTACAAAATGTCTAATTTATTGTTCACGGTCTCAAATAATTGGTCACATATTATTTATTGGTTGCAAGTGAACTAATTTATTGGTCACAATCAACCAAATAATTGGTCTCAAACACCGTCCAACCCACGCCATCCCACTCATCGCACCACCACCACCGCCACCGCCACCGCCACCGCCTCAACCTGCACCATCAACAAAAACCTCCTTAAACCCCTAACACCACCAAAATATGGAAACCACCACGCTAATAACAAAAATCAAAACCAATACCTCACTGCCATGGCTAGATCCACCACCACTTGCACCAACCACCTATAGCACCACCATCACGGCCTGTACCATCCACCAGCAACACCAGTAGTCGACCAAAGGCTCCCCGGTAAGGTCACTAGGCCCCTACCAACACCATCATCATTGCCATCACCACCGCTAGATCCACCACCATCGCCACACCTCCACCAACACAACCGACAAAAATCCCTAACAACACCAAAACCACCATAAACAGCATCAACACCAACACCACCCCCACCACACCCCAAGCAGATTCACCACCATCGTCAGCATCTCACCACCGTACCACCTCATCACTTGTACGACGGCGATATGAAAACCACCGCAAAGCAAATCTATTATGTCGTCGCTGCTGAAAACCATGGTAGCATGAAAACTACTTCAAGTTGTTGTTGCATCGTGATGTCGAAAGCCACAGCGGTGTAGGCACCGTCCCACAACGACGCTCACAGCGTTCGCAGCGACACTATAACTTTTGGTGGATAGTTGGAGTCGCTGCAGCTTTCAGAGAGTGAATGGAGTAGGGGTAACTGTCGCGTTACCTCCACCGACTTCTGGCCCAACTCCTCCTTCGGCCAAAGTGTCATTACCAGTTTTAAAACATCTCAAACCCACAAAAGGTGAGATGGTCTCCGGCTGCAATGCTCTCCAGTGGCGGCAACAACAACAACAACAACAACAACAATCCTTTGTGAGGGGAAGGAAGAGAGAGATGGGAGAAGAAGAGATAAGGGAGAGGAATGTGAGGGAGAAAATCATTAAGGTTTGAATGGGCTAGATGGGGTAGGGTTTGAGTATATAAATTAATTTATAATATAATTATTAATATTTAAAATTTTAATTATCATCTAATTTTTGAAAAAAAAAAAAACTTGTAGATCTTAATTATAAAATGGAAAGTTTAAACTTTTGATGGCTGTAATTTTCACATAAGTTAACTCACCCTGCCCCCAGCCAAAATGAGATGAGCCTAATTAATTACACAAGAAACATTTCAATTCACAATTTTCTAATAGTAAGGCGGGTTAACTCGTGGTCTCAAGATGATTTGATGTAAGGCTGTAAGCAAAAATCGCCAAATCAAAAAATCGAATCGAAACTGCATTTTAGAAACCGTCGGTTTGGTGTCACTTGGACCCATCAACGAAATGGTTTTGAACCAAAACCAAATCAGTCAAAAACGGTTTGATTTAGGTTTGAAAATTTTAATTGCGATTTAAAACCAAACCGGAAAGGCTAAAAAATATATAAAAATAAAAAAATCTGAAAAAATCAAATATGTAAAATTCAATAGTTTTGTCATGTGTGAGTATTTTTGTCAATTTCTAATTTTCTATTGCATATATATTATTATTACCCAATAATCCTAATTTATATCTAATAATCTCAAGACTAACCTAATAAATCAAAAGTCATTTTCCTCTTCAAAATTCGGATGAACTTCAGCCGACACCCGACACGGCTTTGAGCCACCAGCACCACACCAAATCGCAGACAAAGAGATCCTGGATCTTTAGTGATAATATTTGCTACGAATAAAGTTTCTGATCAATAATTTTTTGGAGCAAACTGAGGCAAGAAATCTGAAATTATATGGGTTTCGCATTTCTCTCAACTATTTGATAATTGTGAAATAAAGTTTAAAACCCTTGATGGCTGTAATTTTCTTAAGTTAACTCACCCTGCTCCCAGACAAAATGAGATGAGCCTCATTAATTACCCAAGAAACATTTCAATTCACGATTTTCTAATAGTAAGGCGGGTTAACTCGTGGTCTCAAGATGGTTTGATGAATAGCAATACAATTATTATATAAAATACAATTTTGGTCTTTCAACTTTTGGTAAAACTTCAATTGAGTCATTCAACTTCAATATGTTACAATCAAGCCGATCAACTTTAATTTTAGTGCACAATTCATCAATTTAGCCGTATTAGTAATACTAACATTAGACTCCTATAGACGTCAATATTCAACGGACAATATACATGTAATAATTATTAGTAAATAATTCGTACAAGCACCATTGTCAAAACTAAAATTGTGTTTGGTCAATTTTTTTTAATTGTGTTAAGTGTCAAATTAATCAAAATCATTCATAAATCACTTATTCAAACACAATTTCAAGTGAGAGATTGTGTTTACTATTTGGTGTTTGAATAATTTTCACTCCACTTAATATGTCAATATCCACTAACAGCAAGCAAAATAATGCCTTGTCTTTTTTGCCCCAAGGGCACATCTCCAAGTGGTAAAAGGGGAAGGTGGAAAAATTCCAATTTTACTTGAGGCTGCCACATCAAGGGTTCGAATCCTGAAATATGGATTTGACCTTTGGGTAAGTGCAAGTGTACAAGCAGTCTTCCACCATGTACCCTTGGAGGTATAACCTGCGATTTACCTCTTTCACCAAGGTCTAGGGCAGGACAGGTGGGGGCCGCTAAGGATGCGGTTCATCTTTTTAATAATGCCTTGTCTTTGTTGCACTCATTTTCTAGTATTCTATGTTTAGTCTATTTGTTTAATTCCATAATCGTTTATTTTTTCTTCATTTTTAACCAACTTATTAATTATAGCATTTTGTGCACATGATCTCTACCTAAAAATTATAGAACCTTCTCGTTGCTTTTCATTTATTAATGGGAAAATTGTAGCAGCGGTTCCTTACCTTTTTAATTTTTGTAAACCTTATCCTAACTTTTAATTTGTGCCAGCAGATGTCCTTAACCTTTCTGAAATAGGCATCTGGAGCCCAAATGGATGGAATCCATCTATTTGACCGTTAGTTGATCAGAGAAGTTGATTTTGACCAAATTGTAAAATGACAAAATAGTAACTTAACAATTTTAATATAAAAAATTAAATAAAAAGAAAAAAAATGAAAATATCCTCTTGTATCTATTTCTTCCCATCCCATTCCACCCCCACCTACCCAAAAATGGGGAAAACCAATCCCGTCACCACTACCACCTACTGTCCCTCCGTCCCTACCCCGAACTGACTCGACAATGTGTCCAATGCAGCAGGTGAAGATTGATATTTTGAGGGTAATATGCTTACTTGAAAGGTGGCAATGGGGTGGCGTCGGTGTCAAAGTGGAAGCCTGCGATGAAAGTGGAGGAATCTGGTGGGTCGTTTATGGTGGAGGTACAAAAAGGGAGGAGTGCTTCTGGTGAAGTGTTCTTAATGTTAAGCTTCACATTGCATGGGGTGGTGGGTATGTCGAATTCAGCCAGACTCATTGATTTGGTGGCGAAAGGAAGTTTAACGGTCAATATAGAGGTTGATTTGGGGGTTTTGTATTAGAATCCCACATTGTTTGGGAAAATATAAATGATCCACTTTATAAGGTGAGGGCAATCCTCCCCTAATAAGCCGGTTTTATTAGGTGGAGTTAAGCCCAATATTCCTAACATGTTATCAGAGCCATGTTCAATTATGCAATGTTGGGTGCCACCCAATATCGATTTGTTCACAATTATTTGGCATAGTCCACGCTGTGCGTGAGAGGGCGTATTAGAATCCCACATTGTTTGGGAAAATATAAATGATCCACTTTATAAGGTGAGGGCAATCCTCCCCTAATAAGTCGGTTTTATTAGGTGGAGTTAGGCCTAATATTCCTAACATTTTGCTTTGTGTTGTGATTGTGATCTATGATTCTGATTTGGGGATTTTGCTTTATGTTGGCGATAATAGCAGTGGTCGTGGTCTCGTGGAAGATAGTGGCGGGGGGTGGCTGTAAACAAAGATGGGTAGCAAGGGTTTAGTTTTGGGTTTTGCTTTGTGTTGTGATTATGATTTGAGGATTTTGCTTTGTATTGTTGGTGGTGGTGGTGGCCGTGGGTGATGGTGACGACGAGGACGACGGGGAACGGTTGTGGATGACGATGAGTAGCAGGGGTTTGGTTTTGTGTTGTGATTGTGATTATGAGGATTTTGCTTTGTGTTTGTTGTGGTAGTGGTGGTGGTGGGCTATGATGGCAATAGTGACAGGCTACTGTCGACGGCGGCATATAGCAAATGGGATTTGGTTTTGGGTAGGGGTGGATGTGGAGGTGGAGGTGGAGGTGGGTCTGTATGGGGTGGGAGTGGAGGAAGAAGATGATGATTTTTTATTTAATTATTTTAATTGTTTTATATAGAAAGAGATAAAGTTATCATTTTTCCCTTATAGAAATAATTAATAATCTAGTCAAAATCAATTTCTTGATCAACTAACAGAAAAGTTGATGGATTTCACCCATTTGGACTCTAAATGCATATTTCAGGAAGGATAGGACCCCGTTGACACAAATTGAAAGTTATGATAAAGACTAAAAAAATTGAAAAGATTAGGGTCCACCGCTACAATTTTCCCTTGATTAATTCTTGTTCTTTGTTAATTGTTCATCCACCCAAGTCTTATTCCATGGTACTCTTCTTTTTTTTTTCCCCAAATCCACTCTAATACTTCAATGACTAATAGAGGTAAGCGTCTGTTAAAAAAATAACTAGACTTTGTAAATGCTCGAAAGTTTTTGATTTTCCCCAATCTACATTCTTGGTTCTTATAAACTAAGTTCTTTTATCGATTAAAGAACACAGAAAAAGGGAATCTTGTGTTCCAATAGGAGTGGAAGTGATGTGAATTATTCAATAATCGAAGTTGATTTACTTTACAAAAAGAAGATATCAATGAACTTCTATAAAATGATTTCACAAGATTCAACCAATTGTCTTATTATGAAATATCATTGAGAAATAGGAATTCATGTAGCTATCTCGTAAGTCGTAAGGGTCTCTAGGATCATCAATCTAATTTGTCTTATTTCTTGCAGTAGTTTTATCTTCATCACATGAGTGACAATTTGTCATTTATCATGTTCAGTCTAAGATACTTTACCTCGGACACTATAGATCATGTGAAAATTATTTCCAAGTTGTAGCATGCCAACAATTTCCTTAGATTCCTAAAATATTTTCAGATATTCTTCCATTATTTTTCGAAGAGAATCATTTGCGTTTGAATAGTAACACAAGTTACTCGAAGGCTACATAAGATTTTACTATGTTATAGTTTCTGAATTTAAAAAACAAGACAAATAGATAATATTCTGGATGTAATTATAATATAGATATAATGTCGACTTTCGAATACCTTATAGAATCATCCATAGATACACACTGTGCAAAGAAAAATGAAATGCCCAGAAAATCTCTCTACTGAACAGCAGAATGTTGGTGATCATTCAAATAAGTTCAAATAAGTCTCTGCAATAGCAGTGTGTAATGCAGCTCCAATTGGCAGTACATCCTCGTCAAGAAAGAAATGAGGTGAGTGCGGAGAGTGAATTGAGCCAATTCTCTCATTTCTAATCCCAATGCTAAACATGACTCCCGGGATTATTTCTTGGTAGAACGCAAAATCCTCACCCGCCATAACTTTTTCGCCGCCCCTGACATTCTCCAGACCGAGCAGAATTCTCCCGACCCTTTTGACATGCTGATGTAACCGCTTGTCATTCACAGTAGCTGGATATGGAGGGAACTCCTCTTCTTTCATATCAACATATGCCTTGCATCTGTGTACAGCTGCCTGTCCTTCAATAACCTACAAGTCCGAGTACACAAAAGTTTTTTGTACGTCAATGAGAGAAAAATAACAAAAGATATGGTATTCTTGACATCGGACTAGGGTCAAGGTCGTGAGAATTGACAAATAAAAGAACAGTGGGAAACAGAATGCGGAAAAAGAGCAGTTGGAATAAGAAAAACAGTACAATATACAGAAGATAGGACCACTAAACATAAGACTTAACCATGAAAACATATTTGACAAAATAAGTAACTTAAAAGTAAGTTTAGTTTATAAACACAGCTAATCATGCTTTAAGGTATTAGAAACAAGGACAAAAATGAAGCATCAAAGAACTGGGGCAACGCGATAGTGCAGGAATAAAATGTTGAAACTTGAGCCATATCCTCTGGTAGCACATTCTATGAAATAATGAGGCACATTTGAAGACACCATAGGTCTATTTTATTGTGAAGATCCAGTATCAAAGGTTGATCAAAAAAATCTTTGTACCTCTTTCACCCTCTGCTTGAGTCGAAGCAAGCCTTCAGTTGTAAGACTCCTCAGAGTACCACCTAGTTCAACATGATTCGGAATTACATTCGATGCAGTCCCACCGTGGACATAAGTGACCGACAGCACCTTCAGTACAAATTCAAAGTTCAGCAGTCCCTCGTATTAGATAATATTTTTCACTTACAAATAGTCATAAAACTCCATTTTGTATGGAAGTTACCAAGTGTTCAGTTCAAATTATACTAGTGCTAAGCAGAAAAATAATACTTGGATGTTAATCCATGAAAAAGAAAAGAATCTTTGTTTGGAGAAAGATAATCAGATTAAATATTTACAGAACATACTTCTGCAAGGAAAATGCTTTCTACAGTTTAAAGTGGTAAAGCAACATGGAAGCAAAAAATTAAGGTGTAAACGTAAATAAAAGGAGACATACTTGACTGTGAAGTGGATCTACTTCTCTCGAGATGAGCTGTTGCAAGGCCAAAATCGTAAAGGATGCAGCAATTATTGGATCAGTGTTTTTGTGAGGATCTGCAGCATGCCCACCTTTTCCTTCTATCTTTACTTCAAAGAAGCATACAGCAGCTAAAACGGGGCCTGAAAGACTCGCTATAGTTCCCGTTGGTCTTTTAAAATCAACATGCATCCCAAATATTGCTTCTGTATCACCAAGAGCACCTTCTTTTATCATATAAGATGCACCAGCACCTCCCTCCTCAGCAGGTTGAAAAAGAAGTCTCACTGTTCCCTTCAACATCAGTTAAACAAAACACTCAATGCTTGGATTTTACAACATTGAACAGTATTAAATAACAAAAACAAGCCAAAGTCTTGCCCATAGTATTGCACAATTCTCTCCAATACTACATACCAAACATGACCTTAACTGTAAATGGTTTTGAGGAAATTATCTAAGAAAGTCCAAGTTGGAGAGAGAGAATAAAAAAGAGCCTCACTTTTCAAAATCAAAATTATGTAAAGAGCTTCTTACGCGCCCCTCACCCCCCTAACCACCCAAAATCTCAATATACCTTTCTTCTTCCTCCCCTCACTCTTTCTTACCTAGCCCATTCTACCGCCCTCCATTCCCCCATTTTCCCTACCCCTGCTTCCACGTTGATCTCAAATACCCGTTAAAAAAAACAACCAGAAGTAGGCACATTTCCAATTCATCAGACAGTACCCCAATTTTCTTCCTCTCCCAATTATTTTCTTTTTTTTTTTTTCCAAATAAGATGACAGAAATTCTGGAAATCGCTTGTAGAGGTAAGGTCTAGGCCTATTGGAAGTAACAAACAACCAATTTAATATGAAATTGATGAGACTTTTACAGAACTTATGCAATAGTAATTTACTTTACATCTAATCACTTATTATAGACATGTTCATGAATCACAATTACCAAATATCTTAACTGAAATGGATGAGACTTTAACTGAACTTCAGGTATACAAGCGATAGTAATTTAGTTCAAATCTGAGATGATAATAGCTTCAGCTGAGAGAGAGAGATAAAAAAATGATTCATGAACCAGCTTTAATGAAGTCTTTCTCCAAACCGTTTGACACAAGGAGAAAATGAGAAATGTGTTTTTTAAGTGCCTCATCAACTAGGGGCTGAGCAGTTTTGAACTGTTCAGTTAGTAGCCGGCAATACTTCCCCTTGCATTGGCCAACTTAAGACTGAGATTTGATACAGGACTTGGAATATGATTGCGCAGTTTACATCAGTAAAACTTACAATCTTAAATTAATTAGACGGTCGAGTTGATCCTCTACCAAAATATCATTAAAAATGTACATTTAAACAGCTCCCTCCCTTCTCTTTTTGATTGCGGAATCATTGGATTGGCAATGCGCTAGTAAGAAGAAGGGCAAATGCTGGGGCAGCCTCAATGTCTTTTTCTTCTTAGGTTCTAGAGATTTTACTATTGCCCTTCGAGATTAAGATGAGACAATGTGATTAGGAAGTTCATCAAATTTGATAGAAATGAAGTTGGAACACACTAGGACTTCGAATGAGAAAATCCTTTTGATTAAAACATAAAAAGCTCTAATTTGATCAATATTATAATTGAGATTAACAAAAAAGTTGAGCATTAAAAGATAAGTACACGAATATGAGTATCAAATATTCCATTGACGGTAAGTTACAAACTTAATTTTTTCCATATCCTTTCTCTGCAAACCCTCTTCTATATTCCTTTTGCTGAATTTGGTAGCATATTGTTGGCCTGATAATTGGAATTTGAAAATCCGTCCTAAATGAGTCGATTTTTCAAAAACTCTAGAAATGTTCAAGCATATCTAGAAATGATTCCCAGATACTGCAATATGCACGAGCATATCTAGAAATGATTCCCAAATACTCTTCAAGTACAGAGACATTACTTCTAAGAAAAAAATCATGAAAGCACCAAACACCAATCATTTTGCTTACATTTCACAAAGAGAACCAATTCCCAAAATCATTGATCATGTCATCTCTTTTCAAACAAACTCACCTTAAGCTTGTCCTTACGTTCATTGAGTAACTTAGCAGCACCAAGCAGCATTGTTGTGTGAGCATCATGCCCACATCCATGCATTTTACCCTGCACTTTACTCTTATGCTCCCACTCTACCATCTCCTATTACATACAAGCAACCCAAAAATCAAAAAGCAATCAAACATTACTTGCTTGTTTGATAAGTCGAAAGTTAAAATCTTATCTAACTGTCTGACGCTGCACGTCAAACATTCAAGCCAAGAAATTTCAAGCATTCACAGTGTGTCTGCCTGGAAATTTTCAAAATTATCCACAATTAATGGGAAAAAAAAAGGATAACAGAAAGAGAACCTGCAAGGGTAGGGCATCCATGTCAGCTCGCAAAGCAACCACAGGGGGTGAACCAGTGCCAATTTGAGCAACCAAGCCAGTTTTAGCAAATGGGTACTCATAAAAAACCCCTAGTTTATCAAGTTCACCACGAATTAGAGCACTGGTGTTGAATTCTTGGAATCCCAGTTCAGGATTTTCATGGATTTTTCTCCTTATTGACACCAACCAATCTTTCTCTTTCTGGGCTGAGCTAAGAATCTGGTTTGCATATTCTTGATCATACTCCCCCTCAGCTGATGTAAATTTTTCAGCAATAAGTAAAACTACAAGCAAATTGAACAAGAAACTGGAAGTCCAAAACATACTCTTTTTTTGGGTGCTTTGTCCCCCTTGTCAGTAGGTTGAATCAAAATGATCTGTGAAAGTAAACGCTATGGTTGTTTTTTAATTTTCAAGAATTATTTGCATTAAAAAAAAATCATTTTTGATTTTTGTTTAAATACTGGGTCAATTTCACTTTTGGTAACTCTTAATTTTTACTTTCAAAATTAGTCCTTGTATTTGCCATTACTACTGAATTTAACATTCCGGTCCTAGACGGGCGTTAAAAATTGACAAAAAGTTGACGTATGTTGTATTTCAAGATAATTTAAGTCATTTCATTGTGATATAATTGAAGACGGTTTATTTTTGATTTGTTTAGCCATTACTTGATTAGATGGTAGACAAAAAATGTCAATATTTAACTGTCAATATCATGTAGGGTTTAAACGTCGTGTTTAATAATGGGATGTAGTGACTAATATCATGATAAGTTCTATTTACTTTTTTATTTCTTTTGCCCTTTTAAATCTTCTTAACTTATCATTCTTGCGAACCCTAGGAGCCCCATTTCCTACTCGTACACTATCTCGAGTTAGTCAATTCCTTAAGGAGAATCATTCTACTAAGAATATGATCATCCACTTGCATTTGTCAAGCATATAACCAGTATTACATCTCATGGCTGGCCATCCCTTTTCTTCCTATTTTGGAACTTCAATCTTGGAATGAAGTCCCATATATTTTCAAAGGTAAGCAGTAGGTATTGTGAGGCACCTAAAAAGCAAATAGTCATAATAGCAATAGGAATCAAGAAAAAGTAGAGGATGCGTCCAATTTGACATTAGAAAGGGCATTGGCACGTCGAGAAAGAGTGAGCACTTCGTGGGATGAAGGTGGTTAAGAATAAGGTTTTTTAATCGAGAAAGGAAAGGAAGAATGCAATCCTATTAAACCAACTCTTGGGAATAGAAGACGAATCTATATTTTTACTAGCATTTAATGACTAATATTGTAAATTAAATTGAAGTTAGTAATCTGATTGGAACATTTGAAAGTTACCCTATCCAATTGGATATTTCAGTAAAATGTAAGGGACAAAAAAAGAAATTAACCCTCCAAATGCTAGTAATCATTTTATAGTCAATGCACTTCCAAATTTATGTTACTCAGTAATATGGCTTTATAGTCCGACCTTTTTTAGAAAGGCTATGCACAACACTGCATCCTTCAGTAAGTTAGAAGTGCTTTTAAATAAAAGACGACTTTGATACAAGACAGAATTTTTCGACTTAGAATAGTATGACTACTGCATTGTTTATAATCAATTAAGCTATTCACAAAATTTATTTAAAAAAAAAAAAGAGGAGGAAGAAGAAGACTACAATTAGAACAAGGTTGTTAAACAAGTCCTCCATATAAAATTATATTACATACAAAAAGATCCTGCTCTACAAGATATCCTAATAGCACTCAGACAAATTTGTTTATATATATATATATATATATATTAATTATACAAACAAACAAGACCTTACTAATCTTTATCAGCTAAGAAAGTTGGAAGTCGAGTACAAAAAAGGTAGCTCTCTTTCTTAAGCTCATTCAAAATCTAAAGTATCCCCAAACGCCAACAAGAATGATGAGAAGACTCGTGGCCACAACTACCATTGGCATGTAGACAGATGATGAAACTGAACTCGCAGCTGCGCATTTCGAACTGACAGAAATATCATCTTCAGAGCTTGAGTCATGAGATTGTCCATCTATATTTTTTTTGTTGGAATCTATATCCTTCGACTCGTCCAAGGTATCAACATTAGTAGCTTTGCAATCCTGCACAACCCACTTCTAAGACATTAGTGGCTTGTGTCGTAGGAAGGACTGTACAGTATTGGATGAAGGAAAGAAACTAAAATGTTGTCTATTATAATGTCCAACTACGGCATATACATACTAACATATTCACAGTCAAAAAAATATCTCACCTCAGTTCCTGCCAATTCCTTTTCAAGGCTTACGTCAGTATCCTTTGAATCCTGAGGCAGACCACATTGAACTGGTCCAGCTTGCAGTTTCACTTGAAAGCGAATTCTTCTAGAGGCAGTTCCACGTGATATAAACTCCATTGCATTGGCTTGATTCGAAGTTTCCCGAGTCCTTAACTTGATTCCAGTTCTGTCAGTGGTCATCGGGTTGCTGGAACCACCAGATTCATCTGTGGTGTTTAATATTTTAGGTATATGATTGCCAGCAGAGACACTTGAGAAAGTATTTGGTACTAGATGACTGCTATTTGTGAGGCCCGACATTCTGCGCTGAAAATGATCGCTGACTTGAGGCTTGCTGTAAGCATTTTGCTCAGAACTGGTCATTTCGAAAACGACGTCTTCCTGTGACAAAGGCTCTGGTTGGATAGTTTCCATACCTGAGTCACTTTGCATTTGCAGAACATCAAACTGTCCAGACTAATGTGTCATAAGATTACAAAAGGTTAATTTTCAATTATAAGACTAAATCTCAGGCAGGTAGTTCAATAAGCAACTTAGCAACTTCCATTTACCTGTAACTGGGACATTGCCTCTGATTTACAACATGAATTAATATCCTCAATTAATTCCGATGACATTGCATAATCCTCATAGGGATGCTTATCTGAATAGACAAGAACCGAGTTCAAAAACTCGTTAATATCAGCAGCATTTGTTCCATATTGAATTGGGTTATCTCTATCATCCCTGTTGATGTTATCACAGAAGGTTTTATCCAAATAAGAATTTCCAAAGTTGATTTCCATCTGTGCATGCAATGGGGAGAAGATTTTTGAATCCATTGACTCTGGTATTGTAGGGTACAAACTTCCTAGTGCTTTTTCCAGCTCTGGGTCAGGCTGAAGAAAAAAGCAACAACAAAAATGATGTATCATTTAGTAGCCATTAATTGATGTTAGAAAGATAGCTATTCATTTAAAGTTGACAAAACTCACTGGAATAGATACCGAGCCTAACATGTGACAATCAGGAGGTGTAGGAGTGTCACTTGTTGCTTTCTCAGAATTTAAGGTCGGACGGCTTTCAGCCAGGCCACTCGCTGCAGGAGTAATTGATTCCAATCGTTCATCTTCAGCGAAAGGTTTGACTATAGTAGAAGTAGGAGATGGTATAATCTCTTCACCTTCATCAATGTTTGAACTTTCAGTGTTCTCTTCTTGTTTGATTTCAGTCTTTTTAAAAAGGCGGCAGAGCACAAATGAACCCTGGAAAAGGCATCCATCATCAACTACAGAAGAAGAAGAAAAACAATACACAGCATAGACTTATAAATTAATTAAATACTGATATCCCATTGTTTTATTTTTCTGAGCAGAGTGGGATGCCAAACTTAAATGAATAAAAGACAATAAACCCGCAAATATTTCCTGATTCAATTAAGCAAAGGCAAGCTACCATTCCTCTACCATTTGATGCGAAAATTAGCATACCAATCAAACGTTCTACAAACAGATAGCTAAGGATATTAACAACCAGCAAACAGAGATAACATGACAATGTCATAGATTAATCCAAACAGAAATCAAATGGTCCAAGAGAAGTTCCAACCTGACCAGGATGAGAGCCATCGAGTGACTTTTCTATAGCTCGATACTCATGTATCACCCAAATAGTCCTCTTGCCCTCCGGAGCACGACCCTCATGGAAAACTAGAGACTTTTTCATACCAATTTTTACTCCCTTCTTAGAAATTATGTTCCTATCTTTGCCTGTTGCTTTCCAGTAACCTTTTTCAGTAGCCCGGTTTGACCTCTGACCATTCTGATACTTGCGATCCTTCGGGCAAAAGAAAAACCACTCATTGTCCGCCGCTATCACAGATAAATCTGCACAAACACAATGATATACAGATTCATGAATACGCGCACTTTTTTTGTCCCAAATCCGTTCACGAGCTACTTATCTTGGTTGGCAATTGATTTATTTATTTATTTTCAAATTTGTGCTACATTTTACTAAATGGTGCAAAAGATACACATCCATACAAGAATTTCACTAAAATACAAAACATTATCATTTCAAAGGGATTAAAAAAAAACCCCAAATTTCAATTGGAACCGTTCATCTCGGAAATCCCCAAAACCCAATATTATAAACCACCAAAATCAAAGCACATAATTCAACCCCCCAATAAAAAAGTTAAAATTATAATAATTTGTCCATGAAGTACACGATCATTTCCAGAAAACACCAATAGATTAATAAAAATCGACAACAAATTTTACCAGGCAAGTCCCAAGGCTCCCATTTACAAACATCAATTTCACGTATAATATTAACTTCTTTTCCACGTCCGTTTATTTTCAGCCTCAGATAATGATCGATCAGCTCCTCATCCGTCGGCCGGAACCTGTATCCGACCGGTAAAGGGTCCACCGGCATCACTGCCATAAATCAAGCTTCTTCAATCTTTCCGTCAAACAAAATCAATCCACTTTTAACACCACAAAACCAGATCAAAATTACAGAATAAAAATACAGTAAGATGAATATATGTATATATATTGTGTGTGTGTGTGTGTGGATATACAGAGATAGTAGGTTTTAGAGAGATTCTAAGAAATTCAGTGTGGTTTGTGAAGGAACTATCGAAGAAAAGTGTAAAAGTGATCGCGCTATACTGAATAATTCTGCGTATATACCGTGTTTGATTGAAATTTCTATTTTGCCCTTGACCAAATGGAAAGTTCTGAGGGCTGATTATATAGCCAAGAACAATTCTTGTGGTACATCACAAGTTACATAAGGGTGTCCATAATGGACACCCGGCGCCCCTCTATTGGTTGGGGTGCCGGTCCCACAAGCCCCCCAACCAATAGAGGGGCGCCGGGTGTCCATTATGGACACCCTTATGTATCTTGTGATGTACCACAAGAATAATTCATATAGCCAATAAGGAAGCGACGAAAAGACCCCATTTGCCCCCATTATTCCAAATTCAAATGAGAAGAATAATAATTTTTTGGAAAATATGTGGTTAAAAAAAAAAGAAATATTTTTAGATTTATGTGTAATATTATTTTATTGGAGAATGTGTGATTGATAAAAAAAAAAGAGAAAAATGAATTATAATTTAATGGGAAATAATGGAGGCCAAACAGGACGAAGTTAGCTTTCCCTTTGGGAATAATGACGTACGTCGATCTCTTTTAATATTTAAAATTAAAAGAAAAACAAGCAAGAATATGTTTTTATGTCGATCAACAAGCATCTATTTACTATATTAAAGAAGGATAGTTGCCCGCTTAAAATGCCGCCCCAATTTCCCGCCCAAAAGAATGGAAAAAAAAAAACAAAAAGGAAAAAAGGAAAAGAGAATGCAGACTAAAAAAAAGGCAACAGTGTTCCGCCCATAATTAGGCCTCCATCCCGCCCAAGTTAAAAAAAAAAAAAAAAATGTTTCGAATACATCTCGACTCCCGCTTGTATTTTTGACTTGAATACCGCCCCAAAATTTTGGAGTCAATCCCGCCCAACCAAAAGGCTTACTCTTTTATGTAAGCGTTCAAAATGCCGAGCCGTCAAATCCCGCACGCGGAAGCTCGCAATTTGAAAAGGCTCACATGTTTTTTTCCCTTTGTTTCGTTTCAAGATTGGGTTAATTGGGCCAAATTTCAACCCATTAGCCACACAAACAAAACCCAAGTGACCGAGTTTCAAACCGGCAATTGTGAAATCCCAATTCTAAAATTGCACCAAACTGGAAGGGAGAAGACGAGCGAGTTCCAGAATTCTGTAACTCACGGAGGTAGAATTCGGAACTCGCGAGGTTCCACTTCTCTGCGTGGCGAGGTTGGAGCCTCCGCGTCCGAGGCCGGAACCTCGCACGAGCGAGTTCCGGCACTCGAACTCGCGCAGTTGGAGCCTCCGCACAACCTCCGCGCGTGCGAGGTTCAGCTCCGCCTTCCGCACGCGGAGGCGGCCGAGAGGTTCCAGCCTCCGCCTCCCGCACGCGGAGGCTCCACCTCCGCGCAGTGAGGTCGGAACCTCCGCTGCGGAGCTCCAGCCGCGGAGGTTCCAACCTCCGCACGCGGAGGCTTGAGTATTTGAATCCGGATTTGAAATTTGCAGATTGGTGGTGGCGGCCTAAATCCTCTGGGCGAGGTTCCTAATTCTGGGATTAACCGGTTTCTGTTGCCGGCATCTGACAACTGTGCTTCTTTCATTAGGGCTTTTGTGCTTTTGTGATTTATTGCATAATGAAATACTTCTTGCAAGTAAGAAATTATGTGGAAAATCATAATTCTTAACACTCGCTTCATTTGGTTTCAAGTTTGGAAAATGATTGTTGATTGTAGATTAGTCAAGATTTTGTGAGCTCAGATATGTGTCTATGGTGTTCCAATTTATAATTTTAGAGAACTCACAATTGTGCTTCTTTCATTAGCGCTTTTGTGATGCCTTTTTTTTTTTATTTGTGGCTAATACCCTTTTTTGGATATTCTACTAAGTTTTTTCTTCCCCAATATTATTTGTCACCCCCGTGGCTTAAAATCAATAGGGTCATCCTGCATTTCGACTACAAATACCGTTTGGAGAATCAGCAAATCCATTGTCCTTTCCTCTTATTTAATTGATAAAATTGATTCCTCTCATGTAGCTTCAAACAATAGTGTTTATGAAATGATTAAGAATTATGGTTATTTGGGAACATTATCAGTTCGGAGTTAATTTATTCTAATCAGCCTCGATTTAGCCTATGTGACACACTTCATTAATGGTCTTAAATTAGGCACTCTTCGTATGAGGGTCAGTTGTCTGTGAATTATGAAGCCACCTAAAAGTTAGAACTGAATTGTGCACCTTTCTGTAGGGAAAAGCGAAATCTTATAGTGACACTTTTTGTCATATGACATATCATCCAAGAATGTCTGGTCATATTTTGTGACTCTTCTTTACCGCTTGTCCTATTTCGAATTTTACTCTAAAAAGCTACAATAATTGAGATTATTTATTGCTGTTGAGAGTTATCTTTCCTCTAAAGTCCATTCATACTATCAGCAATCTTAGAAGAATCTTTGATTATCTTCTGAACTTGGAAAATATTTCAATAATTGTTATGTTGTAAACCAGAAATGCACCTGCTATTAATCCTGAACATGATCAAGATCCTCATTTCAAATTAAATGTCTGTAAGTTTACGGAGAAGAATACCTAGAAGTATTGGACTGGTTGCACGAAGTGGAAAGAATTTTTGAGTTACTTGATTTTCCAGAAACAAGCAAGTGCAGTTGGTGGAACTCAAGAAATTAAAGGTGCTACTGGTCAGTGAATTTTATCTTGGAAGAGTAATTAACAAGTTGTGATTACAATTATCTATTTTTGTGTATATATCTACCTTTTAGTTTGTACTGATATTCATTTTGCTTATTTGGAGCTTTATATGTAATTGTATAGCTTTCCTGGGAAGATTGTTTGAGTGAGAATTGGAGGTCAATCTGCTCCTGCTGAAGCTGCACCAATTAAGGAAGCCAAGGTAGATATTTCCAACCGAGTTAGTTGTGGATCTTAAATTTTCAAAATGCTGTGGAAATTATGTTTGAGTTTGCACAAGTTTTCATTAGTATTCTTCCTAAAGTGTGGTGTATATATTTTTATTTAAAATTACCGATTCACTCGCAAGTTAATTTTATAAAGTGTTTTGCATCTAATTGGATTGGAAAATTAATTAGCATATCACTTTAAGTTTGTACATCGCACCGTGCATCGCACGGGTGAAATACTAGTTTTGGATTTAAATTATTCCACTAACATGTCTTCTTAAGTGTGTGAATAAATAAATTCTTGTTTAAAAAAAATATATAAAAAGAGATTGTAAATATATAATTATCAGCAACTCAATCTACACTCGACTCATTTTTATAAACATTTAAACCACTTTTTATTCACGCATTTCTTAAATTCTATAATGTTTTTATTTATTTTTAAATAAAATAGTTTATAAACGTTTCGCAAACATGCTTTAACTAATTGAACGAATTTCAGACTAATTCGATCTTTTTTATCGAGCATGTCCATCCATATTGATCGATGTACACGTTGTTAGAATGCTCGAATCTATTAAGAAGTGATATTTACGTCTCGATTTTATTTTTTTTTTAATCGAAAAGGCCTATCCATTCTTGTGATATGAGTATTTGTTGAGGGCTATATTTCAACTTCTTTCCTTTTTTGTAGTTATAATCTAACTCGCCAAATAAATGTGAATCAATCACAACATAAGATAAAACTTCATCAATTCAAACTGCAAATTACCAATTACAAATTCTAGAAGTTTCTATGAATTCCATCAATCTGATGTGGATTTGGACAAGTCAATATCTTCTAGCAAAAGGCAAGGGGAAGTGGACGAGTGAGAAGATGAATTGGAGCCCACCGGTCATTTTCCGGTGAGAAATGACGGTGGAAGGAGTCACCATCCACCATTCTCATGGCGGTTCGGGTAATTGGCAGTACCGTATGGGCAATCAACGCTGTATTTTTTGAACGGATTTTGCTACTTGTACATGGAGTTCAAATTCAATAAAAAAATTGTGGACCCCCCTCTGTGAGGAGACATGTACACTGGGGTGATAAAACCATTTTTGAACAATATTCAATGATAAAATATTATGTGACATCATGTTAAATTATATGTACAGACTAGAAACAAACTGAAAAAAAAGTTCAAATTGATTAGCTTTTGTGGATTTTTGTTTCTTCACGGAAGGTTAATAATTTAAGTGGGTGTTTGGTGGGAATTAAAATTAGATTTTTAGTAGATTGTGATATAAGTTTTTGAAAATGTGTGGTTAAAAAGTTGTGGGGCCCATAAAAGATATAGTTAATATTGATTGTTTGATTTTGATTTTGATTAAAATTTGATTTTAATCTAAAACAAATTGGGGCATAATTTTTTTATTAGACATACCCTTGTTTGATCACATATCTTAAAATTCATTTTTTCTTAAACTCATTTTTAATTACATATTTTCACAATAAAATATTTTACATATAAATTTAAAATTTTTCCTACTTTTTAATCATGCATTCTCCAAAAATTTACTATTACAAATATCTTTTTCAGCCAATAATAATAATAATAGGGCTCGAACATAGACCGCTTATGTTTGATGGGGATTAAAGTTTCATTGTTACCCATATTTCAAAATTACGAATAAAAAAACAAGTCTTATTGAAACATGAAGATCCGTATATGCCGCTCAAGGTTTTTTGGGCGATGAGGTTTTAACATTAAAGAAAGAGGTATGCCAACTTTTTCCTATCGAGCCATTTTCACGTACGGGTCAAACTTCTATACAAATTCTCATAAACAAATGAACTCAAAAGTTTACATATTTTGATATAGAATGTTTTACGTTTTACTAATGAATTTTGAAATTCGGTGACCTCCTGAAAATTTTTAGCAAAGTTCAGTGACTATTTAGAGTATTAATCATTTTACTAATACTAGTTTGACACACGTGCGATGCACGTGCCGTTGGTGAAGTTGGGTATTAAATAGTGTGTTATTTAAGGAAAAAAATGAAAAAAAATGAGAAAAGTTTTGACATAATTTATAAGTGTATTGTAATTATATTGAAAAAATATAGAATATATGTAAGTGGTTAGAATATGAGAAATGCTATTCATCTCCAATCTATGTGGCGTTAATGTGGCGTTAAATGATAGGTGAAATTAAATAAGTTATTTAATTGCACCTATCATTTAACTAATTATTTACATCCACATAGATTGGGGATGCATCCCCACTAGGGATGAATCATTTTTCTTAGAATATATGGACAAACCAAATTTTCCATACCACATCATCATATTCATTAATCTGATAAGATGGAGTGCCTCAATTGAATAAAAAATTGAAGTATAAAGATGGTGACAAAAGTGAAACAATGAGTGGTGAATTTCAATGCATTTAATGACAAAAAACATACTAACTACAAGAGTACATAAAATCAAGTTTTTCTTCTCTTACAGAAATAACGCTTTGATACTATAATAAATTGATTTAGAGCATGAAATTAACTGGGTATCATGAGATTATGTTAAAATACGCAATATCCATAGGTAGATATGTTATAACAGCAAAACATCTCTACTATTTCCAATTATGCACAACCAGATAACATCTAACTTTAAGTACCCTCTCACATAGGAAAAAGAAAGGGTTAGATGCACACTCACAGATGGACTAAAGAGGCATGATTCTAGAAGTAAAAGGTATGGCCATTGCGTGAAGAAATTGAGAAAAAATGAGAGGAAAAAGAAAGGGTTAGATGCACACTCTTTTTTTATTCAAAAAATATGGACATTTTTTCTCTTATTTATAATTAAACATTTTCAATAAAATAATATTACACGTAAAATAAACAATCACGACTTTACGTTTTACAATTAATGTAAAATTATTTTTGACATCACCCACAAATTTTTAAATCGCTTAAAACGAATATTTGTAACTTAAAATATTGAATCAAACGTAAATAAAAGGAAGTTTGTGGATACTGTCTACATCAGTGTTGCTCAACCAACTGAATTTGTCCTCCATTTTTTCTTATCTTTCTTCTCATGTCATTCTTCAATTAAATGATAAAATTTGATGACATCAGTCCAAAAAAAATGATATGATCATGTGCAATAGATCCAAATGGGTTGAGGATAAATAATATTTATTATAGTGATATGTTTAATAAAAATCCATTTTAACGCCACAAATGTACCTTTTTGAAATGCAGAAACTAAAGAAAAATGAAATTGGGAGAAATTGGTGTAAGTATGGGGTTGATAGTGAGTTAGAAAAGAGAAATTAACTTAAAATTCTGAATCGGACGCAAAAAGAAGGGGTTTTCACAATTAATGTAAAATTATTTTTGACATAAAAAATAAATTTTTAAATCGCATAAAACGAATATTTGTAAATTAAAATACTTAATGGAACGTTAAAAAAAAAAAAAGTTTAGCCGATTCGACCTATATAACAAAAAAGAAAAAAAAAAGCCTTGGACGAGTCGACCCATAAAGTCATTTGGAATCAAAATCAAACGTAATTAAATAAAAAAAAAAAAGTTTGGCCGAGTCGATCATATATTTAGGATGGTCGCACTTCAACATTTCAAAACAAAATTAAATCGCTTAGAACGCATATTTAGAACCTAAAATATTAAATCACTTAAAACGAATATTCGTAAATTAAAATACTTAATCAAACGTTAAAAAAAAAAAAAAAAAAAAAGTTTAGCCAATCCGACCTATATAACAAAAAAGAAAAAAAAAAGGCATTGGACGAGTCGACCCATAAAGTCATTTTTGAATCAAAATTAAACGTAATTAAAAAAAAAAGTTTGGCCGAGTTGATCATATATTCAGGATGGCCGCACTTCAACATTTCAAAATAAAATTAAATCGCTTAAAATGCATAATTAGAACCTAAAATATTAAAGCAAACGTAAAAAAGAAAAAAAAAACCTGTTCAGCGGCTTAGCCGAGCCGAGACTAAAAGTCTATCAGCTCGGTTTGGAAACGCCTAAAAAAAAAAAAACCGAGCGAAGCCGAGCCGGCGGCTTATGAATAGTGCCACCACTCTTCACTCTTTTATTTAAGTAAGAAAGATAAGATAAGAGATAATTATATTTGCACTACTTTTTATTTGCAATTAAGGGCTTCTTTGATTGCTCTTTCTTTTTCATAGAAGATGGAAATTAAAATCTATTTCCACATTTTTGTATGTTTGATTGACTAAATTTTCCATGGAATTGATTTTCTACATTTTCTTGATTTTTGAGGAAAAGTTTTTCCCATGGGTTTGGTAGGAAAAGCTTTTCTAGGCAATTTTTTTTTTTTTTTTTTTTTTTGCAATGGAAATAAATTATATCTCAAATTGTAACAAATTATATCCTTTTAATGGACAATTTCTATGAAAAACAAAGTCAAACGAACACCAAAAAATTCAAAATTTCAATATTTTTCAGGTGAAAAATTATACCAATCAAACACAATTAATTGACAATTCTCAGTAAAATAAGTTCTAGATAATTCAATTATTTGGAACTCATTTTTTTTTCCACCCAAATTTCATTCTTGCAATCAAACGGACCCTAAGATTTTCAACTTTTACTTACTTTTGCACGTGCTCCCTGTTGGGGAAAGTATGAATGACAGCAATGGAAACAAAGAAAATAGAGAAGAAGAAGATGATGAATATGAATATCGAAACAAGATTTGATGACGAAAATAATATCGTTGTCCTCAAACGATATTTGCCTCCTCCATAATGCTTTTAAAGATTATCAAACCTTGAATGAAGAACACCAAAAGCAAAATGATTTTTCAAGTAGAACAAATGAAAATTTAGGAATTGATTATGTGAAGTAACCAAATTGGAACAAATTTCTTGGGTGAATAATTGGATGATTTCATATATATTTAGAATGAAAACTAACATGAATTTATAGTTTTCAACTATTCCTACACTAGTGATGGCAAAAAAAAACTCGCCTCGCCCCGAATAGGGCCAAAAAAACCCGTCCTGACGGGTTGGCACGGATCCCAGCCCCGAACCCGCCATGTGAAGAATTTAAAAAAATTGTTTTGAACATTATTTGTTTCGAGTACTTGCTTTGGATATTGACGTAGTTAGTTTGAGCATTATTTGCTTTTGATTTTAAAATTTTGAATTTGTATTTTAACTGAAAATTTAAAAAGGGAGGCAGGAAACGGGGCAGGCCCGCGCCCCGCGCCCGCCCTGTCGAGGTGGGGGAGTGGCTGGGCGGGGGTGCCCCGGCCCGCTACCATCTCTATCCTACATGAATTGGTTTCAACATAAGAAGAAGAGGTGCAATGTTTCACCATTAAACCACCAGAAAATTCGAAAAAATTCAACTCAATGGTCGGATTTTCCTAATGTGCGACCGCATAGGCTATAACTATACTGTCGCATAGTTATAGTAGTTGCAGCCCCAGAATACCTGCAGTCGCCTATAACCGCATGTCAATGTGGCCTATGCGGTCGCATACACAATTTTTAACCATTTTCATCATTTTTTAATTATCACCCTTCTATTAAATAGAACATTTTTGTCTTTGGTGAGGCAAAAAAACAAAATCTATTATGAGTGAATAAAAATATTTATTTGCCTCCCGTATTTTAAAAAGGCAGGATAAGTAACAATTTAAAAGGTTCGACAAAATAATTATCCCACACTAATAGAATATTTGGACAAAAAAATCGTCATCAAAGACGATATGCTAATTCATTGAAGTTCAAAGTACAAAAATTTGAAAAACTTCATTATAATTAAAATATGATATAGTTAACAAATACTATAGCGTGAATACCCTTTATGAAGGTTTAGAAAGAGAATAACTTTATGTTGTAGATATTAACCTTTAACAAGCTTCTATGAATTACTTTGTGTCGCCCATGTTACGCTTCTTATGAAGAAGTTCCAAATCATCACCAACATGGCAGCCAGTTAAACAAATTAACAAGGCCCACACTCCATGTCACCCCATGTCACGACAATTGTCACTATTTTCGAAACACCATCATTCCTATCTAGTGCCGAGGTGATATGCATCGAAGTAATGTGCATTAAAGTGGTATGAAGGGGACAACACATGCTGTGGAAATAATCATGCCCCTATGATAAGGGAGCCACATAGCCTCGTCTCTTCCAATCAGGAGATCTTTTATACAAAGATATATCTAAAATAAAATCTTACACGATTGATTGATGTGACTTTCGTACAACAAACGCCAAAAAGTCAAGTTATAAATCTACTTGTCAGGGGTATTAAATGCCAGCCTGCCTAGGGATTGATTAATCGACACCTAGGAGGAGACGCTTTGATAAGTAGATGAAGCCACGTGCCCCTCCATATATATATATTATCCTTTCTCCATATGACATATCATCATTACATATATATTTCAACGGTTCCCATTATCAAAATGTCTCGTCCTTTATTCTCATATAGTCAATTGACTTGACAATTGAGGTACCCTTGGGCGCTTCCACCATCACCGAAAAAGGCATAGGTGACTAACTGTATTCTAAGTGTGTAGGAAGGTATCTACATGGAGTTGTGAGATGTTGGCCACGTGGGGGGCACATTTTTCATGATCAACATATTGACTACATTATGTTGTGTAAGCTACACTACAAAGGAAGGATAAGCTACTCCGAGCTAATGCATTACTTCGACGAAGACCAATTCACCTCCAACCCTACCCTAAGGTTTGTAGTTTATCCATTATAAAAATATCTATATATGAATTTGAGGGATTATTGTTACACCTCTTATGAAGAAGCTCTAAATCATCACCAATGTGCAGCCACTAAGCAAATCAATAAAGCTCGCACTCTACTCCACCCCCACGCCACCACGATTGTCACTATTACCGAAGCACCATTGTTTCTGCCAATGTGTCAAGGTGAAGTGATCCATATACATGACCGCCACTCGATTGAGGTGTCGAAGTGACATGCATTGAGATGATGTGAGTCGAAAAGGTATGAAGGGAACAACACCAGCTGCAGAAATAAACATGCCCCTATGATAAGGGAGCCACATCGCCTCGTCTTTTCCAGCTAGAAGATCTTTTATACGAAGATTATCCTAAATAAAATCTTTACACGATTGATTGATGTGACGTTTGTGTGGCAATCGCTAAAAAAACAAGTCATGAATCTACTTGTTAGAGGGCATTAAATACCCCGTCCACCTAGGGATAGATTAATTAACACCTAGGAGGGTCTCTTCAGCTAGTAGATGAAGTCAAGTGCCCCTCCATCTAACGGTCCAAATTCACGTATTTCCCATATATATATATATATATATATATATATATATATATATATATATATATATATATATATATATATTCTCTAATCTCTCCCTATCATCGTTACATAGATATTTAGGAGGTTCCTGTTATCTAAACGTTCCGTCATTTATTCTCTTACCGTCAACTGACTTAATTGTCGAGTGCTCGTGGTCGCTTCCATCACAGGAAAAAGTCACCGGTGCTAACGGTGTGTTCTAAGTGCGCATGAAGGTATCGACGTGGAGTTATGAGCTGTTGGCCACATAGGAGGTACATTTTTCGAGGTCAAACTGCACATATATGTCATATAGTAAGAATTATACCGAGTTATTTTTCAACTAGCTATTTCAAATATTTTTTTTCTCCCTTTATCATCTTCTATGAAATATGGGAAGTTTATTCTCAAGCTATAGTTTTATGTATTACTCTAATATAGCATGTAACTACCAAATTTTTGTAACCTCTGGCCCTTTCAAAGGTTCAATTGCTAATTATATATAGACAATCACTTTATAAAAGGTCACAATTTTTTTTCTTACCATTGACGTAATTTTATCATTTTCGCTCCCCCCTTTTCCTTGTTGTAAGTTAAAAAGAAAAAATCTATTAATTTGAATAAACATTCTTTAAGTTGAAAATTCACTAGTTTTAAATAGATGTGTCGATTAAAACTTCATGACTCCATTACAATTAATTAAAAATGATTTGAAGAAAAATGAGTTAATGTCGAATTGATTGTAAAAGTTTCGATTTACGATGTATATCGACAATCATATAATTTACTAACACTATTAGGCATACTATAAATTGTTAAAATTCAAATATTTTTGGATCTATAACATTTTTATTTATTTATAAACAAAATTATTTAAAAATGCTTCTAAAAAATGCTTTGACTCACAATGTTTTTTATTTACGCAATTTTACAGTTTTCAACATTTATAATTGAGCCCCATGTTTGTCATCCATTTTTTCAAAGATCTTTTTTTTCTCAAAATTATTTTCAACCACACATTCATAAAATAAAATAAAATATTATGTATGTAAACGCAAAACTTTGTTCTTCTTTGCCCCTGTTGATGCCCATTAAAAAGAGTTTTTTTTTTAAAAAAAAGAGTTTTGGAATAGTGATTTTTTGAAAAATGTGGAGTTAAAAAATAGAAAAATGTTTTTGATTTACTTGCAAAATATTTTATTGTGTGGATGTGTAGTTGAAAATGAGTTTGAGGGTGGAAAAAAAAAAGAGTTTTGATTTAATGGTAGACAAACAAAGTTTTTTTAACCACTAATTTTTCAAAAAATCACTATTTCAAAATTCATTTTTCACAAAAAAAAAAATAAATAAATAAAAGAAAATAAAATCATTTTTAATGGATATCAAATAGAGACTCAAATATAATTTCGGACTAATTTCGATTGATTTGATCAAGTATGTCCGTTCATATATTTTCTAAACTCTTTTTTCTATATACTCACTTTCAGTCACACATTCACACAACAAAATATTTTACATGTAATTCAAAAAATTTCACTACTTTTTAATTCTATGTATTCTAAAAAAATTACTGTTCAAAATTCCTTCTTTTTTTTTTTTTTTTTTCTAAAAGTATGATGGTCAAAAAAAGGGCTAATTTGATTGATGTCTACTTTATTAGGGCTCCGTTCGGGAGGGTTTAAAATCCAATTAAAATTGAAAATATGGCCGTTATTGGTCCCACCCGTCTAATAAAAGTCAACAATAACGACTATATTTTCAATTTTAATCTGATTTTAATCCCTCCCAAACAAGCTCTAGGACTAGTCAACGATGAGATTTTAACTTTTTTTTTTTAAGATAGAACTTCATAACTGCAAATTACCAAATACAAATTGTACAAGTTACTAATGAGTTCCATGAATCTGATGTGAACAAGTCAATAAAAAGATTTGAACAAGTCAATATCTTCTAGCAGAAGGCAAAGGGAGGAGGCTATTGCTCCTTTATTTTCTTTTTCTTTTTTTCAATAATTTTTGAAAAATGTGTGATTAAAAAGTAAGAATTGTTTTTTAAATTTACGTGTAATATTATTTTATTGAAAAATGTGTGATTAATAAAAAAAAGAAAAAAATAAATTATAATTTAATGAAGAATGATGGGGTAAGAGGGAGCTCAGTCTGAGAAGATGAAGTAAGCCCACCAGTCATTTTCCGGTGAGAAGTGACAGTGGACGAAGTCATCATCCACGAAGAGACTTTCTTACTAGACAAACAAAAAGAAAGTCCTATTTCATAAGCTTTGTCGGTTTCCGTTTCATTGCAGGAAGATTAATAGTTTAAATTTGTAGATTAGACATAGGACCACATATATATAAGTTAAAGTTTCCTCTTTATCGGTTTTCTAAAGTTGTGTACGTTTTTTTTTTTTTTTTCACCCATTAAAAAATAAATAAACGGGGTGGGGACCCCAACCCCTCCCTGATCCTGACACTATCCCGATCCTACTTCATCGGCCCGCCTTAATCGGATATGGGTACAGGATAAAGAGACGAAAATACTCGACGGGACAAGGGATGATTATGGCTACACAATCCCAACTCGCCCTATTGCGATCTCTATCTGGGGATGAATCTAGTTTCAACTCAAAATTGAAGTTTAGGATGAAAAATGACCAAAATTGATCGAAAACTTGAAAAATGGTCCAAGCCCACATAAAAACTATAATTAGGGACCAATTGAACGAAATTAATAGTTGTGGGATTGAACTACGATTCAACCGTGGTCAGCTTGACACCCTTGTTTATGGTGCTCCGCCAAAATTACACACAAATATTTATTTCTAATCGTAAAATATGTGATTATCGACAAAAAATGTCAGTGTTCATTTACTCTATTTAAATATTTACTATTTTATTTTTGAAAAGTCCTTCAAATATTTTGCCTATCAAATGGCTTGAAGCTCAAGAGAGCCATGAAATTAACACTTTCAAGTCTGCAGCTAGTGGGATATTTTGGAAGTGCTGGAGGAGGAAAGTTTTGGGGTTTAGCTCGACAGAAATTAAAAGATTGATGAAAGGATTTTATATTTTATTTCTAACACTTCCATTTTAGAAGAACCTTAGTACCAAGTACTTGCTGTTGTTTGATTATAGTTGGGTATAACAACTTATTCTTATCGAGTCATTTCCTAGTATAGGTCGAACTTATTTTCCTGAGCACATATACGATTTCAATCAAATTCAACTCAAAATTTTAATATTGTTATACGTTTTAGGAAGGGATAATTATATCTGCACCACATTTTATTTGCAATGAAGATCACCAACTTTTAATCATTTTTGCACGTGTTCTCAACTATTTTCATCATTTTCTATTAAATAGAACATCTTATCTCTTTTGAGGCAAAAAAAAAAAAAAAAAAGAAGACCCATTTTCAAAGAGTATAACAACTTATTTGTTTCTCGTATTTTTAAATAAGCAAGATACGTAACAAATTGAAAAGTTCAACAAAATATTTTTCTGCACTAATAGAATATGTCGACAAAAGCAATCATCGGAAGCAAAATTTGTTTATTAATCGAAGAATAAAAGTACAAAAATTCGAAAAAATCATTTTAATTAAAATATGATGCAGATAATAAATATAATGTGTGAATATAATTACTTTACGAAGGTTTCGAAAGAGAATAACTTTATTTTTATAGATATTATGCCCCTGTTTGGTGCACATTTTTTAGTCAAGAATGTATTTTTGTTTTTGATGTGATGGAGAATATGTGGTTGAAAAAGAGGGAAAAGTTATTGATGTGATGGAAAATATTATTTTATTGAAAATATGTGGTTGAAAATGAGTAGAAAAATGAGAATGAAAAAAATAATGTAATTCAAACAGACATATACGTTAGAAGGAGAATATAATTCATTTTTCTCTCTCTTTCTATCAATCACACATTTTTCAACAAAATAATGGGGTGTTTGACACCCATTTTTGTGAAAAAATGTGTTTTTGAATAGTGATTGATGGAAGAATATGTGGTTAAAAAGTAAAGAGAATTTTTAGGTTTATGTGTAATTTTGTTTTATTGATAGAATGTGTGGTTGAAATGAAGAAAGAGAAAAAGAATGAGAATGAGAATGAGAATGAGAAAAAAATGGATGCCAAATGGGAGCAATATTACACATAATCCCAGAAAAATTTCTTCTTTTTTAGCCACACATTTTGAAAAAATCACTATTTCAATCATTAAAATTTTAAATAATGAGAGCTTAACGAGCTTCTGCGAATTTCAATAGGCTTTGTACTTTGTGTCTACCACGTATGAAATTAGTAAGAATTATTCTAAGTTCATTTTCCACTAATTCTTTCAAATACTTTTCTCACTTTTACGATCTTCTACGAATTAGATAGCAAGAATATGGGAAGTTTATTCTCGAATGTATTCTCTAATAATAGCATGTTACTACCAAATGTTTGGAACCTTTTGCCCTTTCAAAGGTTCAACTGCCAATTGTATATAGACAATCACTTTATAAAGAGGTGACAATTTGTTTGCTTAGCTTTCAAGATTTCTCGTCGAAGAATGTATTTATACTATGCTATCATTCACCTAACTTAGTCCCTGTTTGGCACTCATTTTGAGGTGTTGAAATTTTTTTTGGAATAGTGATTGATGGGAGAATGTGCGGTAGAAAAGTAATGAAAAGTTTTAGATTTATGTGTAATATTATTTTATTTGCTGAATGTGTAGTTGAAACGAAGAGAGAGAGAAAATTAATTTAATGTAATGGGAAAAAATGAGGGACAAACGGGAGCTTAAGTTGAACAAGAGGTATAGAACTGCCTGGTGTGACCTGCCTTTGGGGTGGCCTTGATGTGGATTTTTTCCTCGGACAATGAATTTATTAAAAGGAAGACAAACAAAAAGGACAACCAAGATAAATTCATTGTCCGAAGAAAAAATCTAGAAAGTTAAGCAGAAAAAGAGGAAAAGTATAGCTATCAAATGAACCTTCAAAAGTGAAAAAGGTTAAAATCCTATCCCCCCCAAAAAAATTTCTTAATGACATCCATGAAATAATTGAGTATATAAAGAGTATAAAGTGAGAGAAAAATTTGAGAGAACTAGTTGAAGATAACTAAGAATAATTCTTATGTAAGTGGCGAAAAAGTTTTCAAAGAGATAGTTTTCAACTATCCAATCGAAAATATTTTCGCCTTTTTGAGCTAGCTACTTGCATATGTAATTGTGTTATGCTGAACTACACAATATCGAAGAAGAGATATATTTAAAATGTCTATTCAGTATCATGGTCAATCCAATTTATCAAATATATTGACAGTATTCAATTTTATATAAAGAGTATCGGGTTTTAAAAACCTTAATATTAGTATCTTGATCTCATTTCATGTATTGCCTAACCAATCATAATGTAGTGGGCCATGTTGTTTAGAATCCAATCAAATCTATCGATAGTACCACAAAGTTGTTAAAGTTGAACATTTATCGGGTGCGTCGGTCTCCTACACCCCATTTTCAACTCACACTTTTATGGCATAGACATACATCTCGTAACAAAAATATTCGGAAAACAGGATACATATCTTTTTTAAAATATTACTTGACTCATTGACATTTGTAAACTTTTAAATTTTTGAAACTTCATGTATGCTTATGAATGCATTGACATGCACGAATGTGTCATGCGAAAAATTAATATTATAAAATATAATAATCAAATATTATGTTCACATTGAGTCGTAACACTTTGCCTTTCGAATGGAAGTAGAGATGTTTCCTTGCCACCCAGAAGTTAACACGCTCAAAATCTTAATTCGTTATCATTTAATTAGAAATTCTGACAAATTTCTCCCACTTATTTATTATTATTTTTTTTTTTTGTTTTTTAAGGAAATATCCTAGCTTGAAAATCCAAGCCTTAGGATATGACTATTATTAAAATGAAATCAAATACAATGCAAGAAGGGGGACTGATGTACTTTACCTCCAACAGAATTACAAAAGCACCTACCAACTACCGAATGAATGTGCACTATACTTAGTCTATTACAAAATACAACTAGTCTCCAAATACAAAAGAAAATCAGTTAAAAGACTAGCTAGGAACTAATCTAATGGCCTCTACACCAATTCTATCAAGTCTAACAATTCCTTTTATCCTTCCCTTAAATTCTCTAGCATCAATCCATTCAAACTTCCTATTTTTATAACCTTTAGCAGCAAACCAATCCGCCGCTTGATTACCTTCCCTCCAAACATGTGTGATTTTGTATTCCATGTTATCCATATACCTTCTAATGGCTTGTAATATGTATTGGACTTCCCAAGATCCCTTATCCTGCTTAATCAAATTGAGTGCCACCTGAGAGTCCGTTTCAATCCATACTTTCTTGATTCCATGTTTTAGACAAAGCTGCAGTCCCGTTTCAATAGCTCTGAGTTCTACCTCCACAATAGAACACTCTCCATAGTATTCATAGAATCCCCACATTGCAGTTCCCTTATTATTCCTCAAGATCCCTCCACCTGAAACTTCAGAATTCTGTTTCAGAGCCCCGTCAGTATTCAGTTTATGCCACCCTATATCTGGTTTATTCCACTTCACTGATGTAGGTTTAAGACACTTGCTTCTTCCTTCCTGTTTGATCTTCCCTGCCCTGTAAAGAGCATCAATCAGTACATTAACCTGTTTAATAATCCTATCTGCCTTGACAGGAAATCTTTTGTGCTTTGAGTTATTTCTGGCAGACCAGATAAACCAGGTAATAGCCAACGGAACTATAATTCGGACCTCTCCAATGCTTGTGTTCTTCTGGAGAAACCAGTGCATTATCATCGTCCTAGGATGATTACATCTGATATGTTGGATCTTCATAGTCTCCTATTCATCCCCCAGATTTCCTTAGCAATTCGGCCTTCCACAAAGACATGCCTAATGCTTTCAGAGTCGTTGCAACATTGGCATTTGGATGCTAATTGTATACCGTATTTATGCTGAATAATATCATCTACAGGTAACCAGTTGTGCCATATCCTCCACCCAAGAAAAGCAATTTTTTGGGGAATATTCTTATTCCATATATGATCATATGCCATTTGTCTAGTCTTGCTCTGCCTGAAAAGATTTATACAAGACGAAATAGTGAAAATACCTGATGTATTAGGCTTCCAGAACATCTTATCTGGGTTATTAGTGATAGGGATTTTCCTGATTTCATTCACAACCTCAGCTTGAGTAGTAATATTCAGATTAGTAATATCCCATTCATTATTATTCCTAAACTCCTTTACAAGCTTATTATACGGGATATCCTGTAATAACCTGCCTTGAATATTCCCTGACTTAAGCCATGTGTCATATTGAAAGTTTACCTTGCCTTCGCCAATTCTCCAGGCAATTTGTGGTTCAACTAAACTTCTGGCTTTCAGCATCCTTTTCCACAACCCAGAGTCTTGAATTCTGTAATTAACGATTGCACGCGTGACTAAGTCTGCAATATTTAGCTTGCGTAACTTGACTCCATAAAGATCTTTGTTCCCTAAATTTCCACCGAGTTCTACAATCGTAGGCGAGATTCAGATCAGCAATGGAGTTGCAACCAATACCACCTTCTGCCATTGGATAACAGACTTTATCCCATGATGTCCAGTGTATTTTTTTACTTTGACTAGAATCGCCCCAGATAAATCCATTAAATAAAATGGAGATTTTGCTAATGATGCTTTTAGGGGGATCAAGGATTTGTAAAAGATGTACAGGCATCGAACTCAGCACATGTTTAATCAGAGTTAGTCTACCTCCAGCTGATAACCATCTATGCTCCCATCCCAGTAATCGTCTTTTGATTTTGTCAATTAACTTCTCAAACAGCTCAGTCTTCTTATGTCCTTTATATAGAGGCACTCCTAGGTAAATCATAGGTAGAGGCTGAAATTGAAACCCTGTATTCTCAGCAATCACAATTTTATGATTATTCTTTTTCGTGTTAAACGAACTTTTATTGCAATTAATGGCTTGTCCTGATCTTGCAGTATACAGACTGAGGAAACTCATGATTTTATTCACAGCCTGCTTTTGACCATTAGCAAAGATAATGATATCATCAGCAAACGCCAAATGAGAAACAGGTATGGAACCCCCATATCTATAATGCAACTCTTCATTTCTAGCAAATAGATTCTCCAATCCTCTTGACAAACATTCTGCCAAAATGATGAATAATGAGGGAGATATAGGATCACCTTGTCTCAGTCCTCTAGACGATTTAAAATATCCCTTGAGCTCGCCATTAATCAAGATAGAGAAGTAACAGTTGTTAATGCTTCTTCTTATTTTATCAACCCAACCTTGATTGAATCCAAACTTTTCCATAACTTTATACAGAAATTCCCAATCGACCCTATCGTACGCCTTGGCCATATCTAGCTTAAGCACCACATTGCCTCCTCTGACCTTTCTGTCAATGTTATGAATCAGATCTTGTGCCAACAGTATGTTATCTCCAATATCCCTCCCAGGTGTGAAACCACTTTGAGTCTTGGATATTATTTTAGGCAGAATCTTGTTGAGTCTTGCAGATAGAACCTTTGTTAGTATTTTGTTTATCACATTACATAAACTAATAGGTCTGAAATCTTTCCACTCCATAGCCTCAGCTTTTTTAGGAATAAGGGTGATAGAGGTTGATGTTATACTTTTGGGAATAATTCTACCATTAAAGAAATCCATAACTGCGTCTAGAAGGTCCTGTTTAATGATTTCCCAGCAATGTTGATAGAATAGGCTTGAAAAGCCATCAGGACCAGCTGCACTCTCCTTTTTTATACTGAAGACAGCCTCCTTTATTTCTTCCATGTCAGGTATTCTATTAAGCATATCATTCTCTTCCCTTCCCACAATTTCAGGAATATTATCAAGTAAGCTATCCTCTCCCTCAGTAGGTTCTCTAGTGAGAATATTTTCGAAATACTCCACAGCAGACTGTTGGATATCACTAGCCTCCTTCAGTTCGACCCCATTACTCATTATCAAATTGATACTATTCTTCGTCCATTTTTTCCTGACCCAAGCATGAAAGAATTTGGAATTTTTATCTCCTTCATTCAACCATTTTATCCCTGATTTCTGTTTCCAGAATGCTTCTTCCATGGAAAGCAATTTATTGAGTTTCGCATATGCCTCATTAACAGCCATTCTATCATTGGGGGCTTTCGACCTGTCATACTCCCTCTCTTTCTTCAATGCTTCCTCTTCAGCCTTCGCTATATCAACAAATATATTACCAAAAGAATCTTTATTCCACTTGGTAAGCCTCTTCTTCAGTCTTTTTAGTTTAAAATAAAATCCATACAACCCTCTAGAATAAGGGCAAAGTGGAGTCTCCCATCATCTTCTAATGATATCCAGAAGGTCATTGTGTTGACACCACATAGCTTGGAATCGAAAAGAGGATTTAACCCTTACTTGTTGCTTCTTACATTTCAGTAGGAGAGGGCAGTGATCTGATGTATCTCTGTTTAACATGTCAGCCTCAAATCCATTGAATTCATTCATCCAATGTGCATTAATTAGAATTCTATCCAACTTCTCCCAGATCCTACCATTAGTCCATGTATATTTGCTGCCTCTAATGACATGCTCCTCAACACCATAGTCAATCATCATGTTATTGAAGTCCTCCATCGACCTTCGATTTGGCGAATTTCCTCCATCCTTTTCCCCCCTATTGAGTATAGCATTAAAGTCTCCTCCAATAACCCAGGGAGAGTCCATTCTCTCAGAGAACTACTTGAGATCATTCCATAATATTCTCCTAAGCGTAACAGAACATTTAGCATAAACTGTAGTAAAATATATATCCTTATCCTGCTTCTTTATTTTATAAGTCATATGTTGTTCCTTGTCTTCCATAACATTGCCATCAATGTCACTCTTCCAGAATCCCCAGATTTTACCGTTCATGTTAGCATAACTTTTATCGAATCCCAGTTTTTTGCAAAACTCTTGAATTTGCCCCTTATCATTGATCGGTTCAATAACAAACAATATAGCAATATGATGTATTTGAATCATCTTTCTAAGTCTCTTCAAGGAGTTAGATATACCTCTTAAATTCCAAATTAACGCGTTGTACTGCATAGTTATCTTTTGGATGGTCTTCCTCTTCTTTTCTTGTTACTCTTCGAAGATTTCTTCCCTTCCTTTGGCATTTTTTCATTCGTGGTACTTCGAGTTTCAACTGAACTTATTGTTATATATTTATACAATAAATATAATATGTGAAAGAAATAATTAATTACGATGAAGTGCCCAACTGGTGAAAAGTGTGGAATTTGTGTGGGATGTGAGGTGTTCGAGCCACGCCTCACGCACCATATTATAATTATTATTTTTTCATTTTCGGAATTATTTAATGGGTCAACTAGCTAGTAGAATATGACTGTTTTAACTGCCCAGTATTAATACCCATTACCATTAGCCATTACATCTGCAACTTAATACTAGATCATGGTGGAAGAAGTTACATCTCTTTCTGCCTATATAAACACACTTTTGGGTATTAGAAAATTACAAGAAAAACGAGACTATATATTTCTATACAGTACAGTAAAAATATTGTTCTTAGTTTTACACATTTCTGGAGTACACTTGAGAGTTCTGAAAACCTTTTGTGATTGCTGCACAATTGGTTTATTTGATCGTTGTATCCTGGAGGTGATTGTCCACAAAGGTCGCAGCAGTTATCGACGGGTAATTTCGCTTTAGAATATCGTGCTGTCACGAGACTCAATTTGTTGATAAGTTTTTCTACACTTTACTGTTATTTTGTCTAACACTTATATCATATTATCAAATTTCTTTTATTTATTTATTTCTTTATTATTATTATTATTATTATTATTATTATTATTATTATTATTATTATTATAAAACCTATGTGAAAACAAAGGTGTTAATATTCATAAAAATAAAAGAGAAATTAACTGTAAAAAGACACCAACAATTAAATAGGTACTTGTTATGAAAATAGAGAGAAAGAAAAGAAATAATATGAGTCAATAGACTTATGTGTGTTATAATGGGAATCAAAGCTCCATATTTTTAAAAAATGACTATGGATATAATGGTAACAATATATCTTAAATACAATTTACATTACGATCCCCTCTATCAGAATCTTCGTGTTTGCCATTGAGGACAATCTTCATCAATAGAGTTATGCAAATAGAAGTCGACTTGCGGCCTTGGTTCTATTTAATCAGAAATTTCATTTGCACCCCATAAGTAACTTTCACAGGTGGAATCAGAATAGTTGAATGCTTGTGAAATAAAAATTTCAATTCCATATCGTACTGAGAGTGATCGACGTTGAGCATGCTTTGCATATCATGGTACATTTTCGTAAACGATGTACTTGATGTTATCAAAATTCCAATAATCTCATCTTCTTCGCTCTTCCATTTCCATTCCTATCAACCATTTTCAATCATTCGAAATTCACCAAAATAACAAATCGTGACACATGCTAATATTATATCTGCATTATGAACCAAAATATTATAAAAATTAGATTAAAAATAAAGAATTAATCAATAAGGGGAGGGAGGGGGGCGTTTGCCCGGCCATAGGCCGTTCGTCAAGGCAGTATCGTTTGGCCCCAATATTTTTTTTCCCATTTTTAATAAATTTATCTACTTATGCTATAGCATTTGTTCGAAATAAAATTTAACAATTTAAAAATATATATTAATTTAACGAAAACGAAATTAAATGTACATAAATATACTTACCGATTCAAAGTATTGGATATAAACGAAATATTTTTGTTGAGTGTTTGATGAATTTATGAGATTTTAAGGTTGAAACATATGAAAAATGAAAGAGTTTTAATTTGTGTTGGAGTAAACAGATAAAAAAAGTGACTTGATTTTAAAATTTTAAGTAAGAAGTATTTGATTTTTATATAAAAACTTAAAGGGTATCATTGTCTTTTTAGACAAATTCATATTTTGTAATTGTATAAAATATTTAAGGGGACTCTTATCTTTTAATTAACATAATGTCGAAGTGGTGTATGACGAATATTTTGGCTGATGTGAAAAAATAGCGGTTTGACCAAGTCATTGTTAAAAGTACCTTAGTAGTGGAGGTGTGTTGTACTCTTTTCATTTTTTGTCCTTCTACTTTTCTAAACATGTAGTGTTGTATTTGTAAATTGATAGGGGTGTATTTATCAGCAACCTATTTAGATACAAACACATGCCATAAGACGTATACCTATACTTACATGAATAATTCTACTTGTACATTATGACATCCATAATGGATGACATAATGTACAAGTGGAATTATCCTATTGGAGGGTGTGCCGGTGGGCCAGCACACCCTCCAATAATGTACTGACACTTGTACATTATGTCATCCATTATAGATGCCATAATGTACAAGTAGCACAACCCTACTTACATTCCCTTTATATACATATAAATTGACACACAGATTCACATATAGATACATATAACATATACACACGCAAGCCTATACATACATACACACTGACACAGATTTATATATAGACATACAAATACACAATATCTATGTGTGATACATCAAAGAAGGAGATGGGGGGCAGGGGCGACCACCCCTCAACATTGTCCGCTGGTCCATTATTTCTAATTAATTTGTACTCACCCCCACATAATTTTGAATTTTTTTTTTCCATTAATAAATATTGACTCAATTGGAACTATATCAAATTGAAGTTCAGCGTAACTCTCAATTTAAAAATTTGACAACACTTCCCGATGTGTGCTAACTGTTGGCATTGACACGAAAATCAATGAGTTATAATCTTGTAGATAGATTGATTCGTCTTATCTTGACTCTTTCAGTTTCAACAGCAACTACATAACATGCATTTTCAGCTACGGGTGTCATTAAGACAATGTTGTGTAATAGAATAAAAGATATTTTTTGTCCAATACTATGCTTGTGTATACAGAGAAGGAGATTGTTGATACTTTTCCATTAGATTCTCTTATTGACGAGTTTGAAGTGATGAAGACAAGGAAAGATCAATTTCAGATGTCCAAGTCATCTCTACCATATGTTATATAGATAGACAGTTTATTTTTTATCTTTTTGATATCCATCTAAAGTTCATGTTTTCAATTTGTATAGCGTTAGACACATAAATGGACATATTATTTTTATATCGACAAATTAATTGTTTTTTTAGTCAGTCAATCTAACTTGCCTATTTTGGTACTCAAAATCGTTGTTTTGGACAGTCAATCTACTCAGAATCGTCGTTTTCGCCTCCGTAAGATTGAAATCATGGCTACGTCTCTGGACTGATACATTTATATACGGACATACATCTATAATTAACTTATTTAGCCATAAACTTGATTGAATAGGTTGCTAATTTCCATTTTTTTCATTAACTTACATTAAAAAGTGCTTAACAAAATAAAGCTTCCAACTCGATTTTTAATCAATCTATAAACATTACATTATATAATTATTCGAGCCTAATAAAATTTTAAACGGAGAATAATTGGATTAATAAATGAGTTAATTGTCTAGGGCTTCCAAGGTACATTAAATTGTAAATTTGATGAAATTATGATCTTAAGTTTAGACTATTAAGCCGAACGTCTGAGGCATCCAAGGTACATTTCACTGCAACAACATAGTTAGTTAATACAGAGATAATTATGATGATTAAACAGTGAAATATAACATTAATACAACTAATAAGATAGACGTGGTAATAACAAGAATTAAGAACGCAACGTTACAGTTACATCAATAATTCCTGATAAAGGTATGTTGACGATCACTAACAGTAACGTTATCTATAATTCAGTTTGAATAATAAACATAGATTGATATGAATTAGATTTGCCAACAAACAGTTATCATTGATTGTTTCGCATTGGTATCTAAGCATTATCAACACTCCTAACAATCACTAATGACATTGGTCCTGCTAATCAGTAACAAAAGTCAAAAGGTATATCGTTAATCAACAATAATAACGTTATTGATAATTTTGTCCGAATCACTAACATAAGTTGATTTCATAAGAATTATGAATAGTTTCGAGTTTCGACCAACTCATCTGATCCATGTTCTTATAACATTGATTTAAGTAATCTTTTTGCCCTAATGTGACAACAAAATGATTTATTTTACTTTGAAGTGAGAGTTTATAGGAATAGGGATTGCTACAAAATGGATTTTGATATTTAGCCCTTCCTTTATGGCCACATTTTCTTAAAATAATGTTTTAAATAGTGAGTTTTAAAAGAATGTGTGGTTAAAACGTAGAAAAAATTTTGAGTTTACGTGCAGAATATTTTATGATGTGAATGTTTAGTTGAAAATGAGTAAGTAGAAAAAAGAATTTTCAAATAAAGGTTGTGAAAAAGTGGCTTAGTGCTATTTGTGTAAATTACCATTACTTTGGTGCAGAACCGCCCATTAGCCCAGTTTTGAACAGAATGTCGGCCCAAATCAGACTGCTAGGGCTTCGCTATAAAATACCTTCTTCTAGTTGGGACAATCACCTGTGCCCTAACTCACTTCTTCCGTAGGCAGCACACACAACAGGCAGGGCTAAACAATGAAGACTATACTCTCATCGGAAACCATGGATATACCGGATGGCGTGAAGATCAAGGTCAAAGCAAAAATGATTGAAGTGGAGGGCCCGAGGGGAAAACTGATCCGGAACTTCAAGCATTTGAACTTGGATTTCCAGCTAATCACTGACGAGGAGACTGGGAAAAGGAAGCTGAAGGTGGATGCCTGGTTCGGGTCGAGGAAAACTACCGCCGCCATACGCACCGCGCTCAGCCATGTCAATAACCTGATTATCGGCGTTACTAAGGGATACCGCTACAAGATGCGTTTTGTCTATGCTCACTTTCCGATTAACGCTTCTATTGCTAATGGTAACAAGTCGATTGAGATCCGTAACTTCCTTGGAGAAAAGAAGGTTTAAACCCTAAACTTTTTACTATTTATTTATGCGTTTTTATGTTACGAACAGTATTTAGTATTTCGTGCTTACATAATTGTTTGTGTTTATATGTCTGTTTTGATTTCTAGTTGGTTAATTTAGAAATCAGGGTTTTTATTTTGCGATTGGATGCGTGATTATCTTGAATATTTAGGGAAATGATTTGGATATTTTGGTTTAATTAAAAAAGTCAATTTGATTGAATAATTTTGCCATTCTCTCTTTATCAAACTTGTCTTGATCACTTCATTTTGAATTTCTGAATCTATTTTTGACTGTTCTAATATGTTAGTTTCGCACTACGGAATTGTATAAATGTTGGGCATGGAGTGAGCGTTTTTAATATTTGTGTAGGGATTTAAGCTATTTGTCCTTTATTAAGGAGTGTGGCAACTGATGATTTTATGTAGTTTAGGGAATTGTTTTGATTTTATTATGTTGACACATTTTATGTCATAGTTGGATATAATATTTGAAAAGAAATGGCAATGTGAATGAAGTTTTTATCTTCTCTCTTTATCAAACTGTAATAAAAAACTTATAATGAGTAGTTCGAATCCCCTCAGGCCAAGTTGAGTTCCCGGCCGTAAACCTCAGTACCCATGAGATTAGTCGATGTGCGCGTAAGCTGGTCAGGACATCCCTTGTTATCAAAAAAAAAGAAACTTATAATGAGCACTTGATTTTGGATACCTGATTCATGTTCATGGCTGTTCTATTTGGTTATATGTGCGCTATGGTTGCTCTGTTGTTATATGGGTTAGAGCTGGATTTATGAAAATGTTAAAGACTTGTTAATGTTTTTATCATGCAATGGGATCATTGGATATGCGATTGTTATCTAAGACTTCGGGTTAATGTTTTTAGGAGATTTGGCAAGTGAAGATTTTGGCATTTACTGTTTATGCTGGGGATTATGCATCTGTGTATTGTAATTGACACTGGTGATGTGTTTAGGAAAATATAATCTACTGCAGTCTTTTCTTCGTATGTGAAGTAAGAATCACGTGTAGATAAATTATGTTCTTATCTTTTGATTAGGTAAACAATTTTGCTACTTAATTTCGGTAGGCATTAATAATTTACTGTTTACTGAATCCGTAACAATCTATGAAATTGTGGGTCAGACGATATCTCCCCATGTTGATTTATGAAATTGTGGGTCAGACGATATCTCCCCATGTTGATTTGCTGTGCTATAAGATCCTCGGTTGACTTGCAGCTCTTTATGTGCTTTTTTGGGGTTTTGAATTAGCCTTTGAATGTGGGGCATGGTTGAAATTGTTTCTTTATCTCGTCAGGTTAGGAAGGTGGATATGCTTGAAGGAGTTAACGTTGTCAGATCTGAGAAGGTCAAGGATGAATTGGTTTTGGATGGTAATGACATTGAGCTCGTCTCTCGATCTTGTGCTCTGATTAATCAGGTAACTCCCAATACACATTTATATGCTCTTAGACGTAGTTACATGCATCATACTGAGATTGCTGTTTAAATTTCTGTTGACAGAAATGCCATGTGAAGAACAAGGATATCAGGAAGTTCCTTGACGGTATCTATGTAAGCGAGAAGGGAACCATAGTTGAGGAAGAATAAGTAGTTAAACTGTAGGAATATTGCGTCCCCTTTATTTCTTTATGATTTAAGTTTATTGGGAGATTTGTAGACGCATTAAAAGGTATTTCGAAATTTTGTGATTTGAGATTTCAAATTTGGAATGTTTCTGTTTGCTTTTGTAGTTTAGTTCCATTAAGTTGTCCAATTTCTGTTTTTTGAGGTTAAATTTTCTATTAGGGTGCGTTTGATTGCAAGGGTGGAAAATGGGTGGAAAGAAAATGTTTTACAGGGAAAAGATTTGCCTAGAAAATATTTTGTAGGGAAAATGATTTAAAGTGTGTTTGATTGGTATAATTTTCCACCCGGAAAATTTTTAAATTTTCTATTCGTTTGACTTTGTTTTACATGAAAATTGTCCACTAAAGTGATATTTTTTTCCACAATTGGTTATAAAATTTGTTTCCATTGCCAAAAAGTAAAAAAAAAAATGAAAAAAAAATTATTTCTTAAAAAATCATTTTTTTAATCAAAGTTTAGTGTTCGTTTGACTTTGTTTTACATGAAAATTGTCCATTAAAGTGAATTTTTTTTTTACAATTGGTCATAACATTTGTTTCCATTGCCAAAAAAAAAAAAAAAAAAAAAAAAAAAATTTGAGCAGCCGGTCGGAAAATATTTTCCCACCAAAATGGTGGGAAAATATTTTCAATGATTTGGTGGAAAATGCTGACGTGGCGGGTGGGAGGGGAAAATATTTTCCGTGGAAAATTTAGGCTATCAAACAGCGCAAAAGATGGAAAATGGAAAAAATTTTCCATTTTCCATGGAAAATGTGGCTAATCAAACAGAGCCTTAGTGAAGTGGGTATGTGAAATGTTAAAAAATTCTATTTGCATTTGGCACATTGTTTTGTTTGACACTCATTATTTCTAAAATATATGTTTTTTTCTTCCTATCAATCACACATTCTTTAATAAAATAATATGACGTGCAAACTCAAAATATTTTCTTATTCTTAAATCTTATATTTTTTTCATTAATCTACTATTTTAAAAGAATAATGCTATGTGTACACAAACTTTTATACAATCTTTTACACCCCCTCACATGGAGGGAGGTCCACACATAATAAAATAATCGTGGGCCCCCCTTCATGTGAGGGGGGTGTAAAAGATTTTGTGAAAGTTTGTGGGTACATGTAGCATCACCCATTTTAAAATGTACTCTGAGCTAAAACATGAGGTCGAATAAAATTTTAATAGCTAGTAGTATAGGTAAGATTATAGTAGATTAAGGTGAAGATGTTCGTCTTTGATTTGGCATTCAAAATATTGTCTCGTGTGGAGATGTGCAATCAGAAATATATTTGATACGAGAATTTTTCAATGTGATTTTTATAAGATACTAGTTAAAATTGAACATGTATTGTACGTTATTTAAAAATACTTTATAATTGGTTTAAAAGTAATATTTGATATCAATTTGTTTTGATGAGTTTCAAACAAACTAAAGAAAATAAAATTTAGAATAAAAATTTAAGAGAAGAAATTTGTACTTTCAAACTCAATTTTTATGATTCAATTTTTTTTTTTTATAATGAAATACTACAAATGAGTAACATTTTTATATTACATTTGGTATGTGAGAATTAATTGTTAATACATGAATTTAAAGACCCATTAAAATTCCTAAATGCAAGAATAGAAATAAATTCATATATTATAAATTTAAACGCCAATTAAAACTCCTATTTTCGTGTAGATCAAGTTTCATCGATTCAATCTATATTAATGTGAATGTTAATTAATTGAGAGTTAATAACACGAAATTCATATATGACACATACTTTTTTAGTATTTACTACATATTGAAAAACGAAAAATAAGGTATTATTGAAATAATTAAATAGTAGTAGGATTAAAATCGTCCAAAAAATGATTCTCACTTGATGTGATATATTATATATTATTTTTATTATTATTATTATAGATTATTGAGGATCTCACTGAAAATTTACAAAAGCTCCCCAAACAAAGGTTAATAGCAAAAATACACACGTACAACTGGTATAGCCTCTGTTTGGCCCTCATTAATTTGCATTTTTGGGGGTTGAAAATTTTTCGAATAGTGATTGATGGGAGAATGTATGGTTGAAATTTTTTTGATTTGTGTGTAATATTATTTTATTTGATGAATGTGTGGTTGAAATGAATAGAAAAAAATATTTAATATAATATAATTTCGAGCCAAACAAGGGCATAATATCATAAAAGGACTATACATAAATATTCTTCTGCCCAAAGTTACCCCTAGCAGTGCATTTTGTGCGGTGTTGACCTTTTCATTTGCTCTTTACCCCCTTATCACACACCCACCCCGCTTGTCATTTAGTTTAGTTTTGTTTGTTTCCCAATAAAATTATAATTTATTTTTCTTACTTTTTATCAATCACGCATTTTTCAATAAAATGATATTACACGTAATTCACATACTTTTTCTTCTTTTTTAGCCCCCGTTTGGTGTACATTTCGAGTTCAAGAATGCATTTTTTTTGTTTGATGTGATGGGAAATATTTGGTTGAAAAAGAAAGAAAAATTATTAATGTGATGAAAAATATTATTTTATCGAAAAATGTGCGGTTGAAAATGAGTTTTGAAATAATGAGAATGAAAAAAAATATTGTGGCTCTAACAGGGACTTAATCGTACATTTTTAAAAAAATATCATTCCAATCATTAAAATTTTAAATAATGAGGGCCAAATCAGGCTTAATGAACCTGACTTTTCCACCCCCAATAAATATTTAGCAATCCACCCCTCCCCACCCACCATTTTATCCACCCGAACCGTGAGTCGCACCAATTATATAGACCAAAAAATTACAATAGGTACAAAATCATCAAGTTTCAAACATTTGGCCTCGATTTTCTCTGCTTCTGCAGGTATTTATAATAAAATTTTAGTTATAATAATCTCTCTACTTCTATTAAAAGTGTATTTGAATGCATGTTATTGCATGGATATGTTTTGTTTATGAGAAAATAAACATTAATTATTTTGTAAATTAGAAATACCTTAAGAAAAAAATAACATTTTTTACTAGTTATTGAGATATGATAAATTCACATGATGAATCTCATTATGAAAACCACTACAAGTGATTTGTTAAAATGAAAGATCTTAAAAGAATGGTTTTAAAAACCAAAAAAGTGACATGAGAAATCGTAACAAAAAAATCATGACAAGTAGTGGCGAACCCAGCATTGAAGTTCAATCCGGACGGCATTGACCGGTCAACGTCGATAATCAGCGATCGTAAAAGCGATGTCGTTTGTTAATATTGAATTAAATAATATTAAAAATTATTCAATATATATGTAAACACGCTAAAACGTGTGTGTGTGTGTGTGTGTGTGTGTGTGTGTGTGTGTGTATATATATATACAGAAATGATCTAATGAGCACCGATGCTCATCTTATCCTAAGCACCGATGAGTTGGCACATTAATTCATTGGTGGATAAAGATTTTGTGAGTTCCAATCCACCAATGAATTAATGTACCAACTCATTGGTGCTTAGGATAAGATGAGCAAGTGCTCATTAGATCATTTCTGTATATATATATATATATATATATATATATATATATATATATATATATATATATATATATATATATATATATATACACTAGGTGCAAGCAACGTGCAATGCACGTTTGCCTAATTTATATTTAATAGTTTTGTTTAATAATTAATTTGTTATTAATAAAGATATAATTTTTTTGGTTAATTAAATAATTAATGATGTAATGTTTATGTAATTGTTAAATAATTAGATGTGTGATTTTGATGTTGTGATGTAAGTTAGTGAGATCGAAAAAAATAAGCAAAAGTTGACAAATTTGGAGAAATAGCTAAATTGTAAGGGATCCAAAGTTCGGGGACTAAAATGTAAATACTTAAAAGTTGTGCCGAACCTCACGATGAAGATTTGAGAGTGCTCAGAGTCAATTGGATAAAGGAAGATGTCAATGGAATCAAATTTAGTCAAAAGATGATCACAAATTAATTTCCAACCAAAAAGTTATGCTCCGATATTTTAGTCTCATATTGAGACATATTTTTGGCATAGAAAGTGATCGAATTGGAGAATGATGTCTGAATCAAAGTTGTAGCCAGATGAGTTAGCTTTCCAACGCATTTTGAATCGCCTCAATCGGATATCGGAATACAAAGTTATGATAAAAACACTGAAAGAAGGTGCAACTGTCTGTCTAAAACAAGAAATTCCGTTACATAGTACTTATAATGTAATTCAATACAACCAAAAATACTAAAGAAATACGCAATACAATATACTCTCTAATCATAATGTAGCATAGAGGAACTTATCTTATTTCTCCTTTTGTTCTCATGTAGGTTGAATACTAATGCTACCAAAAATCATACCTGGCTGTTCTGATCTTGATGATTGTTGATGAGCACGAACGTGATCCTCCGGTACCTGAAATAAAGGCGGTGAGGTATGCCTTCGTCGCCCCTCCGATACTTAAGTCAGATAGAGAATTTTATGCATGAGGCTATATGCTGTAAATTAATGTAAAGCGTACCTGAATATTGAATTTGGAGCCCTCATATATAGGGCTAAGTGGCAGAATCCTCGCAGGAGTGAGTAGTGTACTCCTCATAGGACTGAAACTACTCAACGTCCTTATCTCTAAGAGTCCAAACGGAGATAGAGTCCTTCTTGGTATAGGAGTCCAATTGGTGAGTTTAGGGTGAGGCCAGAGTCCTTAGTGATATAGGACCCCTCCATGTGGTTAAGTACGAAGATGCATTGTAGAGGATGGATGGCCTCAAGCAGTAGCATATTCCACGAGGGACATTCTCGAGGAATGTACCTCGAGGACATATTAGCAACAAGCATAAGCGGGCGGGAATGGAGTCCTCGGGGGAGTGTTCTCGAGGAAAGGGGACATAACTCGAGGACCCCTCCTCCAATCATGGAAGAAGTGGTCAATTAGAGTCCTTGAGAAAACACTTGGCATGAAGTCCTCGATACCGTTGGGCCTCGTTCCTCGATACTGGTGGGCCTTGTTCATTCAGAAATGCCCACATCATATACATTTATAAATTCAATTCCAAATCCAAATTTCCAATTCCTCCCATTCAAAATTCAATTCCAAAGCCAAATCTAAATCCAATTCCAATTCCAAATTCAACTCCAATACCAATTTTAATTTCCCCCAAATTCCAAATTTGCAATTCCCCCAATTCCAATTCATAAATCATACATGAAACAACACTGAATACTCTAATAAATCATGATTTCATAACTTATAAATAGAAAATAACACCAAAAACACAAAAAAAGGGCAGAAAGAAAACTCACAGGTGAGGAAGCTGTAGGCTGCAACCGTTCACACTTCACATGTAGGATTTGGCAGATTGGAGGTCGGTGGTGTTGATATTTCACCGACAAGTGGACAGCGATGGCACGAGCAGTGACGGAAGGAAATCAGAATCTCGATGGAACTTGGAAGTGATTTTCTTTCCAATTTTGGGTTTAATTTCAATTGAGGAGAAATGTTGGACTGACCTATTTATAATTAAGGATTGGGCAGAAAAAAATGGCACAATCCTTAATTTTTTTTTTTTTTAAAAAAAGGGCTGCCCTTCTTTAGATGACCCAATTACCCAAAAAAAGGTAGGATTGATTGGGCCGCAACGGCCCAATTTCATAAAAAAAAATAAAAATGAATAGAGGAAGTCAGGAAGAAGATGAACCAGAAGGAACCACTGAACCAATTACCAGCGCCACGCCGGCCATCTTCTTCTCAAAACTCTTCCGGCGAAACCCAGCACGCGCGACCCCCCCTCCCCCGGCCGGGTGCTGGGTTCGACTTTAATGACGAGGCCTTTTTATTTAGCCTCGTTTGGCTCTCATTATTTGCCATTTTAATGATTGGAGTACTATTTTTTTATTTTTTTTGAAAATGTGTGATTAAAAAAGATAAAAAAAAAAAAGAAAAGAAAAGAAATTTTGAATTTACATGCAATATTACTTTTTCTTAAGATGAGTTTAATTGATTGAAGTAAAATGAGTTTCAGAAAATTAATTACTGAACAACTTGAACTTCTTGTAAGGATGGATTCAGAAATTATTGACAATGTCTTTTATTCCACAAGTTTTCTTTAGTCAAATATCCAAAGTTGGGTAAGAATTTGAGTCGCATGAGGAGGTGTGTAGTTTCTATAATCTATATGCACGATAAGCGAGATTTAGAAAAAAAAAAAGAAGAAGAAGAAGAAGTAGCAAATAGTAAGAAGAACAAGGAAACAAATGAGACTTACTGGAAATATTTGTGTGCTCAAAGGAAGGAAAAATGGATGATAATTACCAGAGGAAACATAAAAATCTTGTGCCACGGGTTGGGGAAAGAAATTGTGGAAGTACACGAGTTGGATGCAACGCCAGAATATATGGGTTTAAACAACAAACTGGACAGGATAGGGTCGAATTTATGGAGAAGGATAACCACGGTTTTACTACTAGTAGTAGAGTACATTTTCTAAGATCACATCGGACAATGTCGACCACAAAGAAGGCACTACACAATAGTTTTTGGAAGACAATATGCCAATATGTCAACATATAAGACTTTAGGAGATAGATTCAGGCAGTCCTTCGTCGATTGGATCTGTGGAGAGAGATATTAAGAACTACGAAAGGAATATACAAGTGGAACAAATTGGTCATGATGCAAATGATCCGATCGAGCATTTTACGTTTGAGAAATAGAAATTCCCGATTCTGTATTTCAATTACGAGATTGACTTAGATAGGAAGTTGGTTCGATTCTTTTGGGTTGATCCGGAGTCAAGAAGATCGTATGCAAACTTTGACGATTTTGTTGTGTTCAACACAACCTACAACATTAATAAGTACACGATGATTTTTGCCCATTTTGTTGGAGTGAACCACCATGGATAGACAATTATTTTTGCTTGAGGGTTATTGAGCGATGAAATAGCTGAATCATTTGTTTGTTTATTCTCAAAGTTCCTTGAAGCAATGACAAACCATTCACCGTCGGGGGTTATCATTACTAATGAAGATGCTGCAATTTCAAAAGCCATATCAATGGTACCTCCCACGATATTGCATCGTTACTGTTTGTGGCATTTTCTTAACTAGTTTTCAGAAAAGATCAATGTTATGCTATACAATGAGCAAAATATCTTCAAAAATTTGAGACACCCGAGGAGTTCGAAAACCGTTGGAATGAGTTAATGGAAACTACACAACTAGATTGCAACGAATCTCTCAATAGCATGCACGAGATACATTTTCGTTGGGAACCTGCATATGTGAAACATGTTTTTAGTGCAGGCATGTCTAGCAGCCAAAGATCTGAGATCAGATACTCATTCATAAAGAAATACGTTAAGTAGAAGATTTCGTTGATGGGTTTCATTACTCGTTTCAACAGGGCACTAGCTCATCAACGACATGAGAAGTTAGTTTCAACCACTTCGATCTCATTGAACAACCAAGATTGACACGATAGGCATGATGGAACACCAGATGGTCCAAATCTACAAGAAAAAGATTTTCATGTCATTTCGAAAGGAAGTGGAGCGAAGTAATTTCTACATTTGCTTGAAGAGGTCGGACCCCATCGATGCTAAAATGTATGGCATTGAACGGTTTGAGTTGGGGAAGACTTTTGAAAGTCAATGTGTGCTTACCTATTTCACTAATTCGAATTTCATCACATACAACTGTGAGATGTTTAAATATGAAGATTATCCGTGTCAACATATGCTTAGTTATTTCAAGAAAAACCAAGTTTTGCTTTTGCCGGAGAAATCATTCTATGAAAATGGATGAAGAATGCTAAGGTTGGGTCAATCGACGAACCTATGGTTGGTTTATCCGTCGATGATGGTTACAGGCAATCACTGATGGGAAGACATGGGATTGTCATACAAGGCTTCTTTGCTAGTCGACGATACTTCTTGAACAGATGCTCGCATCACCTATTTATTGGGCAAATTTGATAATTGTTCATCAACTTGAAAGAGATCGATAACCGAGGAAATATTGTCATGAATAAGGCTAGAAGCAAAAGTTGATAAAAAAGCCAAGTTGTAGGTGATCCAAATGCCGTAAGAGCAGAGCAAAAGGGTGCGGAAAGCGACTTAAATCGTAGAAGGAAAAAGCTATTTCCAGAGGTAGTAGGGAATGTTGTTCATGTGGTGGTCATAGCCACGACAAACGGACATGACCGAATTTAAAAAACAGGTAATTATTTAATTTTTTTGGCTCGTTACTAATATGTTGTGCAACTCATCTAATATTATTCTACTTTTTTAGATTGAATTTGGTGGACGAACCATACAATCCCAAATTTGATCACGACCGGGATGATTTTAGAGAAGACGTATTGTCAGTAGCAATTACAATGTTTTTTTATCTGTAGTTTCGTTTGTATTTTTAAATAATAATTTTTTAGAGACGATGTAATATTTGCTTTATATGTTTGTTATTAACACTCGTAAACGTTTTCATTAAATTGCGCACAGATCGATAAAAAATCAATGAAATTGTAAAATTCTTAATACATGGATAATTTCACTCATAAATATTACACAAGTTGGTAACGACTTAATGACATTGCCGACAATTTGGCATTATATGAATAAAAAAATCTATTTACTATATTAAAGGAGGATAGTTTCCTGCCCATTTGCTTCAACAGTTTTCCCGCCGCTCTATCGCCGCTTGAGTAAATACAGAATGACAAAACAATTTTTTAATATTATTTTGTCAGGATATTTATCTCAGCGATATTTTTCAAGATATTTGCAGGATTTGCAGGTTTTGATTGACATGATTGAAAAAAAGGCAAAACAATACATATCTTAAAAAAATACATATTTTAAGTTTTTAAGTCCAATTATCTTCTCACAAAAAGTGTTATATCACCATTTTCAAGTTTCACTGTTTCCCATATATTTTCGTTCATCATCAACGCTCTCCTATCATGTAAGCGACCGGCTCTTTTTTTTTTGGCGTGTTTTCGGAATCTAAGTTAAGTATGTAGGAAAATTTCAAAAATTAGCTTTGTTTATTTTCATGTGCAGTGAGATGGCTCCCATCATAGATATGCTCACGGACATCGTTCCTACCAAAACCAAGTGGGCATTCCGTGTTCGCGTTGTTCGACTTTGGGAAAATCTTACGTTTGGAAAATTCGACGACATTTACAGTTTGGAGATGGTATTGATCGACAGAGATGTGAGTATATGAACTGCAATTTATTCTTGATATGGAAGCAAATCTGTTGTGATTTTGTTATGTGTGATTTTTAAATATTGGATGGTATTTTTTAAATCCATTGTCATTAACAGAGCTTTCAACTTAATCCTAAGTTATTTAGATTATTCATAATGAATTCCATGTGGGATGTGTAATACTAAGGCACTAGAATTCATGCATCGGTTAAACGCAACTTGATCAAGACATTCAAGCCCATCATCCGTGAAGGACTCTTATATGTTATGCGTGACTTCGTTATTTGTTACAACAATTCAAAGTACAAAGCTTCGAGTCATAGATACAAGCTGAATTTCATGATGAAGACATACGTCAATGAAGTTGAAAATAGTAGCTTTCCATCCCATATTTATGATTTTATTCCGTTTGCTGATCTGTTGTCGACTTCTGAAATAGATGAAAACAAGTTGATTGGTAATGTTCACTTTTAATGTCTCATGTCATATTTTATGGAGTTCCAGTTTAAACACAAATGGATTCACGATTTTTAATGTTAATCGTTAACGGAGAATAAATCAATATTTCTGTCTCTAGATGTAATTGGAGAAGTTGTTGGCAAGGATACAGTCCGCTCAAAGGAAATCTCTGGGAGAAGTACAAGAATGATTGATATTTTACTACAAGATATTGAGTATGTCCTTCGTTGGCAGCGAATAGTTGTTATCTTAATTATCTAATTACGACGATTAACACTTACCGCTTCTTATGCAATAGGAATAATCGGTTGTCCTGCACCATCTGGGGTGAGCAGGCTGATGAGCTTGGCAACGTCCTGGATACTGAAAATCCAGAACCAGCCATATTATTACTTCAGATGTGTCGAGCTAAAAAGTTTAGAGGTATATTTTTTTACACTATTACATAACTGAGAGTCAGTTTCATTTTTCATGATGATTATTAATTAATATTTATGATATATTGTTGTAGGTGAGGTGAGGATATGTAACACATATCATGTGACGAAATTATGTGTCAACGCCCAGCTTGCGGAAGTTCAGGCTTTCCGAGATAAGTATGTTATCCTGTACCGTGGATAGACAATGTATTTTTGATTATTTTCATTGTACATTAGTTAATATAGCATTGAACATCTATTGAAGGTTGTTTACTGGAAACGAGAATTTGACCCAGAGGATAAGTCAGATATCCTCGAGTTGTTTGTGATGTGTCAGATGACTTAGCAGGTGGAGGTTGCGATGTCAAGAGTATTGATCAACTACTGGATTCGTTTGAGGTAATATTTGCGGACAAGTATATAATATATGATACAATGATTTTTGGTAAGGATTATATTATATTATGAAAAATATTTTTTCCTATATATTAGGTTGGTCATTGTTGGATTTATGCTACTATTGTGGCTGTTGAGAATGATCGGAATTGGTGTTATCTATCGTGTAAGAAGTGCCTGAAAAAGGTTAACCCTATAGAGTCCAGATTCCATTGTGAGAAGTGTGATAGTTTCAGCTCAGATGGAATTCTTAGGTGAATAATCGTTACTTTCTTCTTAGGTGAATAATCATTGCAGAAAATGTAGTTGACAAATCTTTTTTTTCCATTTAAGGTTTAAGGTTCAATTGAGGGTAATAGATGGAACGGGTAGTGCATCTTTTCTGATGTGGGATCGTGAATGCTTACAACTTATAGGGAAGACTGCTGCTACTCTAAATAAAGATATGGTTCAGGTAAGTTGTAGTATATATAATTATTATTTCATAATTAGATATAATTACATGTGACCTTAGAAATATTTGACCTACTAGCAGAATGCGGAAGATTTGTCTTACCCGAACGATATCGAAGCATTGGTTGACAGGAAAATACTGTTTAAAGTTCAAGTTAAACAACAAAACATCGAGCAGCGCAGTGATATATTTATTGTGATGAGGTTAACCGCTGATGATTCTTTAATATCGAAGTATGTTATATTTCCAAACGTAGAAAGCCAGGTTAGTTAAATTAATTACATGGTTTATTTAGCTTAACTACATAGCTTTTCTTTATTTTCGTAACATAATATATTCATCTCATATTGTAGGGTTCTGATATGTTTTTGAAGTCTGACAAGAATGCCAATGAGGAGCTAAATGTCTTACATTTATCAATCCTTTTTAGATTACGTTATATTAATTTTAGCTGATCGTTGGTTTTTCTTTTCACTCATTTTCTGTATTACAATAGGATTCTACATCTGATACATCTGATAACGAGGTTAACACGCCGACCAAGACGCATCAGAAGCCACTTTCCTTGGACAAGCTCGAACCCAGTAACAAAGCTAAGAGAACATTGGACGTATACTCATCTACGTAGTTGTCAAGCAACAAGAGCCGAAGGATAATAAAGCAGGAGAAGCCTTGAAAGGGTTGCTAAACAATTGGAACTTTTGGAAAATATTTTGAAGCTCACTGCTGAAGTGGGGTTTTAGATGGCAAATAGACCTTTTGAAAATATTTTGAAGCTTACTGCTGTGCTGAAGGGGTGATTTAGATGCTTCTGAAGGGGTGATTTCGATGCTTGAAAGACTTTCTAAGCAATTGAAATTTTTCAAAAGATTTTGAAGTTGACTGCTGCTGCTGAAGGAGTGATTTAGATACTACGTGGTCATTTTGCGAACTCAGCACTGATCTTAATATGTATTTGTCCACATTTCTCTTATATTTGCAAATATATGTAGTTGACTATACATTTCTCTTTTTAATCCTCCACCCAGTGCTAAACCATTAATAGCAGCCATCGAGAGCTTTCTAGCTGCTGAGAACAAAGTCACCCATGAACAAACAAAATATAAACAAATAAAGTAAGAAAAACAAATATTATACTACCAATGACACAAAAACTCGCATCGGTGCAGCAACAGATCATTAGCAAAGAAGTGTTGGGAAAACTTAAAAACCAAATCAATAATTATATACTACCAGTGAATAATATAAAACAACATCTTGCCTTCACGTCATCTCTTCACGTTATCTCTTCCAAGCTAAAACTGAAAAAAAGGAAAAAAATGAAGTTAGGCAAATGTCTGAGTGAACGACCAATCACTACCCCGAAATGTCCCCGTTCTCCCTGTGTGTTTCAAATAACACATGCAGAAGCTCCGCACACGGAACTTGAAAGCTCCCTGTGCGGAGGTTGAAAGCTCAGTGTGGAAATAATAAAAAGAACTGCAAATTTGGTCACCATTGACACAAAAACCTTAATCATGGATGGTGAAATTGTGAACAGTAAACCTTGGATGTTAAAATCAGATTTGAGTAATTCCGAATGGATTAATTAAACCTCCGCAAGCGGAAGTCTTGCGGAGGCCTCAATCTTCCGCAGGCTTCCGCGACAAGAACGCCTAGCAGTAGCAGATTCTTTTGATTCAAATCTACTGCTCGAAGCTTCTATTCAACGATTAAAACAAACAAATATACCTCATGTCATTGAAGCTGAGATAGAAGTGACAAGAACCAGTTGACTATCCGGTATTATATGTAAAAAATAAGGTTTTAGCATAATATGGGTTGAGATGGAGTCTATGGCTTCCATACATCTCATCAATAGAAGCTCTAATGGTCTTTGGCATATACAGCACTGATTGGAGGAAGTACACGAATGGATGGAAGGCAATAACGCAATGTGGCTGCCGACATGATGGCTAACATGGGTAATAGAGAGAAAGTGGACAAAGTTTTTCATCCTCACAAGCTAAAAGGAGAAGTTGGTTCTATATGATTACATAGATATGGACTTCCAAGTTTATGAACACAATAGTTACATTGTGAATTTATTATGTTTTTCTTTGTAAAGCCTATGTACATAGTTGTTTATTCAGAAGTAAAATGAATTTCAACTTTTGGTAACTTCTTTATTTTAGCATGATTTAGGCTTGCAAGTAAATAGAATTAAACTTTCCTTTGGTACACAATGGTGTTATGTTAACAATACAAGAGCAAGATTTGATTTTAATCTCAATAGCAATGTGACCAGATTGGAAACATTTTAATCTCCGCACGCGGAGGCTTAAACCTCCGCAGGCGGAGGTCTCAGCAAGCAGAGGCCTGAACCTCCGCAAGCGGAGGCGGAGGTTTAGAGCCTCTGTACGCGGAGGCTTAAACCTCCGCTTGAGAAAAGTTTGCTTTTTTAGTTTGTAAAGCAGTTAATTCGATATTCTGTGTTACGGAAAGCAAACAGTTGCAGTTTGATCACAATTTAGATTAATTCTGATGTCTATTGTGTCGCCGAAACAATTTTTCTTTTTTTTTCTATTTTGATTCGATAAAATCGACTATACTTTTAATTCGTTTATAGCCCAATTTTTTTCCTTTATATTCACAATTTCTTTTTTATTTTATATTAAAAAGTGAAATGAACAGTTACCCTTCAAATAATAATGAAATGTGGGAAAAGTAGTGAGATATTTATTGATGGATAGTTACCCTTCAAATAATAATGAACAGTTACCCTTCAACAATAGTTATTTATTGTGGGAAAAGTAGTGAGATATTCTGAAACACTAATAAATGATCACTAACAAGTCACAGTACGGCGGCCACAAAGAGCAATACATCACATTAAATCACATTAAATGCACCACAGACGTTCAATGTTTCTTTGAAATTTTGTACAATAGTTTTTCTTTTTTTTTCTTTTCTGTGGCTACAAAATCTGCAAAAGCAAATTTTCTACGAAAGCTAAGCAAGCTGTCCTCTTACTTATACCTTATTGCCAGAGGAGAACTGGAGATGAGAAACCATTGAAGCCATGCTTACTGTCGGAGGAAAAATGGAGATGATAATACTTTGACAAACTTGATATTGAACGACGAAGGTTAAACGTTGAAACCAACGAGGAAGGTTAAACATTGAAGCCATGGATGGACGTAATTCAAAATGTCAGAGAATGATAATAAATGGAGGTCAGTGTGTAGTTGCTTATACGTTGTTTACACCACTAATATGCTGTTGCAGGAATTTAATGAAGCCATAATTTTTTGCTCTAAAAAGTAGTTTTCTCATATATGTTTAACAACCGATAGTAATTAATTATTCTCAATTAATGACACTGATAATCTTACCGTCGGAGTTTGAAAAATGTCATATTGTTAATATATTATTTTTGAGGTTGGGATTTTCAGACTTTAAATGTCAATATTTTATCTTCATGTTCATTCACCTGATTGGCCTCTATTTTTTTCTTTATGTTTATTATTTCGAGATTTATACTCAATTTTTTTTACCGATCAAATACTTCCTATAGTTATACATACAAATATAATAAACAGGAAATTCACGAAATAATGTATAAATTGAGGTTTCTAAAACCATGTTGACTTCAATATTTTATTTTATTATATGCTTAATCAAAGTTGTGGATATTCTCAAACTAGCATGAAAAAATTGGACTTCATAAAATGAATTTCGTTAATTTGTAACAAATGAATGGGTTTTTTTAAAACTGATTGTTGTTTAAATTGTTCATTAATTTTGGAAAGGTACAGACTTCATTAACTGAAGTCTGATTATTGAATGTGTAATCTATTAATTTTGGAAAGGTACAGGTTACAGGAAAGATTGTGGACATGGCCTAGATACTACAACTGAATGTTCAAGAACGCCATTATCGAATATTTCAAATTGTGAGATTTCATTTCCCTATTATATTCCCATTTTCATTTACAATTGTAATGAATGACCAAAAAAACTGAAATGAAATATGTTTTCAGTGTCCTTCACACCACTTCAAAATGGCAGAACCATAATATCACGTACATCATTGCATGTGCTGCCCTCTGGAAAGCACATAATACGTAATGGTGTCTCTGAAAGTTCTACAAACTCACAGTCAGTTTGTTCTGACGACGAAACTCTATCAGTTAATCTACAAGGGACGTCTGTGAACTTAATGAGTGGTACGAATGTTTTTCATGGTTTTGAGCTAATGTTTTCATATACGGTCAAACAACCATTTCTATCTAACGTTTTATGACAATTGTAGAATGTCTTATTTGCATACAGAAAATACTCAAGCTCAAAATAATAAGAACCATCACACGGGTACTGCTCCAGTTCGCTCACGAACACCATTGAGCAATGTTACGAATGGTACGATTACCTATTTCACTATACATTTTTTATTACAATCTGAATGTTCATAAATTTCAGTTATATGATTCTAACTGAATTTTTCAATTACAAGAGTCTTAACAAATATTTATTTATGTTATAGGTTTTCGGGACATATCTAATTCTATAGCGCATGCAAATAAACGTAGAAGAGTGCGTCATCTTTCTACGTTCGGAAAACACAGAATGCACGACGGTCTAATTGAGAAACTTAGTTTTGATTTGAGTGATGGTAAGTTAATTTGTTTTAATTGCGTATTAAATATTAATATTCATATTAATTATCAATTTAGGCTAACATTATATTATGTGAAATGTGCTCAATGTTTACATTTTTTTTCTTTATTTGTTATAGTAGACGATGCTGCATCTGGAAATGATTTGAAGAGAGGTGATTTTCTTTCGTTTTCTTCATAATAGTGACTGAAGTGTATATATTTTTATCAATTTTTTGTAATTAAAATATCTTCTTCGCAATCTTTTGGTTTGTTTGAAATTATTGTCAATCATATTACTTCTATGCTGTTTGAATATATTCGAATGTATAAATTACAGCAGATGATTATCCTAATAAAACTCACCGAATCATTAGATTCACAATTGTGTACCATTACGTTTCAGGTGCCATATCATATTTCCAACTTGTGCATAAGATTAAAGCAATGTAGATAGTTTATATCAATTTCATACAAATTGTATAGAGTTTTATTAGAGAGTAAACGGGATGCATTAAATTTAGGTAATTAAGCACTCATCGAATTTTCTGTTTTGTATAACATGTTGAAATTTTAAATTCTTTACTCTTTATTATAGGAGAGGTTGTGAAATCTAAAGTTCTTTTAAATAAAGATAAAGTTCTTCCATTTTCATTATGTTTAGAGTAACTTCCGAGACTTTTCCTATACGAATTTTACACTGATACATATTTTATGCAGAATATTGGGATATTGGAGATCCTGTTTATAAATATGAATATTATGGGGGCTTCATTCTGGTATGATGAAAGGATTGGGAAGCATTATACAACATCGAAACCAAAGTTTTCTTTGTGCTGTATGCAAGGAAAAGTGGAGCTACCGAAAATGCGACATCCTCCGCAAACCCTTTCTGATTTACAAAATGGGGCAAGCGAGAAAAGTAAACATTTTCTTCAAAACATTCGTTTGTACAATACAATGTTTTCTTTCAATTTGTTGGGTGGAAAGATTGATTCTACTGTAAACCAAGGCAAGGGACCTCCTATTTTTCGGATGCACGGCCAAAATTATCATATGATTGGAAGTTTGTTGCCTGCTGAAGGTTGCCCACCGAAGTTTGCTCAGCTCTATATTTATGATACAGACAATGAAATTTCAAATCGAATTCAAGCTGTTTGGTAATTATCGTATTTAGTGTTCTGTAGTTAGAATACTTATTACAGTTTTATTTTATATAAATACTAAAACTTTGTATTCATTTGCTAACCCAGCCCAAACACAGAAGTCAACAAGATTCATGCTGAGATTGTTGCTAACTTGAAGGCAATGCTTGATGAGCACAATGTGTTAGTAAAATCATTTCGAATGGTGAGGGACACAATTCGTCAAAATGTTTCGTCCGATCTGAAATTGAGGCTCATTGGAAGGAGAGAACAAGATGGTCGAAGGTACAATCTTCCATCTGTCTCTGAAGTTGCAGCATTAATTGTTGGAGACTTTGAAACATCTCCAGCTGATAGAGATGTCATAGTTGAAACAAAAACGGGGCAACTAAAGCGAATTAATGAGTTGAATGCTTCATATCTAGGTCTCCAATATCCCTTACTTTTCCCATATGGTGAGGATGGATATCGAGAGGATGTTCCTTTGAGGTATTCAAACATGACTCCTTCGACTAGAAGAAAAAAGATAACAATGAGAGAGTTTTTTTCGTACAGATTGCAGGAAAGGGAATCTGAGTCTTCGAATATTTTGTGTGCAAGAAGGTTGTTCCAGCAATTTTTAGTTGATGCATATACAATGGTTGAATCTTCGCGTCTATCATACGTACGTGCTCATCAGAAAGAGTTGAGATCTGATATGTATAAAGGATTGACCGAAGCAATTCTAAGAGGGGAAACTGATCATTCTTCTCAAGGAAAGCGTGTGATTTTGCCTTCATCTTTCACTGGTGGAGCACGAGATATGATCCTGAATTATCAAGATGCAATGACAATTTGCAAGTGGGCTGGATATCCCGACTTATTCATTACATTTACATGCAATCCCAAATGGCCAGAGATTGTGCTTTTCGTCGAAAGTAGATGTTTGAAACCCGAAGATCGCCCAAATATTCTTTGTAGAATATTCAAAGTGAAATTAGATCATTTGTTGAGAGATCTTAGAGTAAACAAGATTTTTGGAAGAGTCAAAGCAGGTACTTTGCAAAATCCATAATTTTTTTTTCCATATTTCAATAAATTAATTCCTATTTAATAATATTCATTAATAAGTAATGGTAATATAAAATTTTCATCATACTGCAGTTATATATACAGTCGAGTTCCAAAAACGCGGTTTGCCACATGCACATATTTTGCTTTTCCTGTATCAAGAAGACAAATATCCCTCTGGTGAAGATATTGACAAGATCATCTCATCTGAAATTCCTTCTGAAGCTACTGATCCTGTGTACTACAATGCAGTAAAAAATTTGATGATGCATGGGCCTTGCGGCAACGTTAATAAAAATTCTCCATGTATGTTGGATGGAAGGTGCTCAAAGTATTTTCCGAAAAAGTACACAGAATGTACTATTGTTGACGAAGACGGGTATCCAACTTATCGGCGGAGGGATGACGGTAGAACAATAAAAAAGAATGGGATTGACTTGGATAATAGATATGTGGTGCCACACAACTGCTTCTTGCTTCTGAAATACGGTGCTCATATTAATGTTGAATAGTGTAACCAGTCCCGGTCTATAAAGTATCTCTTCAAATATGTCAACAAAGGACATGATCGTGTTACTGCAGCGTTTTATCGAAATAGCGAAGATAATGATGTGCAAAGTCCGGTTGACGAAATAAATATGTACTACGATTGCCGGTACATCTCACCATGTGAAGCTGCTTGGAGAATATTTGGTTTTGATATTCATTACAGATATCCTCCAGTTGAAAGATTGCATTTTCATCTTCCACACGAGCAAAATGTTATATTCTCAGATCATGATGCAATAGATGATGTCATCAGTAGGCCGACGGTAAATTCGTCAATGTTTTCCGCTTGGATGGAAGCCAACCGTAACTATCCAGAAGCAAGATCTTTAACATATGCAGAGTTCCCCACTAAATTTGTGTGGAAGTCTCCATTGAGGGAATGGCATCAACGAAGGCGTTGATTCTCAATTGGACGAATTTTTTATGTGCCTCCTGGATCTGGTGAACAATATTATTTGAGAATTTTACTTAACATAGTTAAAGGACCAAGAAGTTATGAAGAGATAAAATGCATAAATGGTGATCAATATAATTCATTTAGAGATGCTTGCTACGCTCTTGGTTTATTGGATGATGACAAAGAGTATGTGGATGGGATTGTTGAAGCAAGCCACTGGGGATCTTCAAACTGTTTGAGAATTCTGTTTGCGACTTTGTTATGTTCGGGTTCTCTTTCAAGGCCTGAATTCGTATGGGAAGAGTGCTGGCGGTACTTATCAGATGACATTCTGTATAGACAGCGCACCATTTTGCAACATGAAGGTATTCAAATCCTACTTCATTTCTTATATAAAAAATAAATAAACAATTACTACAGTTACATGTTATGTCATCTTCTTAATTGTACTTCTTTATATGTTGTACCGTACAGATTTACAACTCAATGACGATGAATTAAAGGATTATACACTTGCTGAGATTGAAAAAATTTTGCGTAGTACTAGCAAAAGTTTACGTGATTTTCCGACGATGCCCTTCCCATTGATGGTTGATCTTTCGGTTCGCCAAAACAGGCTAATTCAAGATGAGTTGCGTTATGACAGAGATGTCTTAGTTGACGAATATAATAGATTTTTATCGAATCTAACAGATGAGCAACGGAACATCTATGAAACAATAATGCATGCAGTTGATAATGGTAAATGTGGAGTATTATTTCTTTATGGGTATGGAGGTACAGGAAAAACATTTGTATGGAAAACACTATCTGCAGCAATACGATCGAGGGGACAGATTGTACTAACCGTTGCATCAAGTGGTATAGCATATCTTCTTTTACCAGGTGGTAGAACAAATTTCACTCAATTTGCCATTCCTCTTATTCCCACCGAAGACTCAACCTGCAACATTAAACAAGGCAGTCCTCTTGCAGAGCTAATCATCAAAACTGATCTTATCATTTGGGATGAAGCTCCTATGATGAATACGTATTGTTTTGAAGCTCTAGACAAGACTATGCGAGATATATTAAGATTTAGCAATCCATTGAGTTTGACACAAACATTCGGAGGTAAAACCATTGTTTTTGGAGGAGATTTCAGACAAATATTACCCGTCATTCCAAAGGGTACCAGGCAAGATATCGTTCTTGCAACTATTAATTCTTCCTACTTATGGCAACATTGCAAAGTTTTGAAATTGACTAAGAACATGAGGCTCCAAAGTCCAAACTCAAACATTGATCTACGAGAGTTAAAGGCGTTTTCAGACTGGATTTCAAATATTGGAGATGGTACAATTGGTGGGCCAAATGATGGGCATGTTTCGATTGAAATACCTGATGATTTACTGATAAAAGAGAAAGAAGATTTAGTTGAATCAATAGTGGATAGTACATATCCAAATTTATCAGAAAGAGTCAGCGATCCTTTATATTTGCAAGAAAGAGCCATCTTGACTCCAACACTGGATGTTGTTGAAACAATCAACGAGTATATGGTCTCTATTAATGAAACAGAGAGAACAACTTATCTAAGTTCTGATACAGCTTCCAAATCAGATTCCAATATTGATTTACTAGATGATCTACACACTCCGGAATTCTTGAATGGAATAAGATGCTCGGGTGTACCTAATCATGAGCTGAAGTTGAAGGTTGGCACTCTTGTTATGTTATTAAGAAACATTGATCACTCTGCTGGACTGTGCAATGGGACTAGATTGGTTATCACAACACTTGGAAAACATGTTTTGGAAGCTAAGGTCATTACTGGAAGAAATGCAGGACATAAAGTGTTCATTCCAAGAATGACGTTAACTCCATCAGATTCAAGACCACCTTTTAAGTTTCAAAGAAGACAATATCCTTTGATAGTGTCATATGCTATAACTATTAACAAAAGTCAAGGCCAATCACTATCGCATGTAGGACTTTATTTGAAAAAGCCTGTTTTCAGTTATGGCCAACTTTATGTTGCAGTGTCCAGAGTTACAAACCGTTCAGGATTGAAAATTCTTTGTTGTGATAGAGATGGAGAACCATCCAATTCAACAACAAATGTTGTTTTCAAAGAAGTTTTTCAAAATTTGAATTAGTTATGTAGTGTATATATAGTTTAAAGTTTATTTTATGAAGTGTTTTGTATCTAATTGGATTCGAAAATGAATTCTAATAAGTTGTTCGTGTTAAAATTACAATTGCAATTATCTACTGATACCATGTACAATGCTGATCAACAATTGATATCTTTATCTCGTGGATAAATGTGAGTGGAAATGTCAAATATATGATTGTAGCCACAGCAGCCACACACCAGACGAAGTAAAACTACATGCAAGAGCAACATTCGCTTTAGTTCAAGAGTTATTGATGTCTTCTAACTTATTGTCTAACAGACATGAGTTAAGAAAATATAAAAACAAAAAAATGGAGATGAATATTATGCCTTATATCCCTTGCAGAAACAGTGGGTAAGCATTTAAAATACTAATTACCAGAGTGTTAAATTTATAGTTCAATTTACTTTCATAGTAACGATACTAATATAGTCTAATATTATGTTGTTTCAGGCCTAATTGTGGAGTTTTTGTGCTGAAGTACATAGAATGCTTCATTTTAGGACGACCAATAGAATTAGTTTCCTCAAACAACATGTGTGGATATACCGAAGAAAAATATTAGTCGATGTTGCTTTCAATCAATATTTCCTACATTCCAGTTAAATGTTTTTAGAGTTTGTACTGATAAGTGTCCATGTAACTTATTAAATTATCCAGAGTAGTATTAATTTATAGTATGTGCATCTCACCGTGCATCGCACGGGTGAAATACTAGTATTATATAATTCAATGACATTATTCACAAGTTAGATTTATTAACAAAAAAATATTATGAGATGAGAAAGTGATAAAGTGACCGGGGTGGGGAAAAAAGCTAAAGCACAAATTTTGTCCATGTTTGGTGGAGAATAAAATCAAAATTTCAGTAGATTTTGATAAAAGTTGATAAAATATGTAATTGAAAATTTGTGGATCTCATAAAATATATTGTTAAAATTAGTTGTTGACTTTAACTTAAATTAAAATCGTGATTTTAATTTCTACTAGACAAGGGCTTAGAGAAAGCAAAATGTATTGTATAAATGGTTGAAATCATGATTTGGTTAGATAAGAGATGATGAGTGGGGTATGTTGCTAAATATTTTTTAGGATGGGTGCGAGGAATTGATTTGGACCGATGGGAAAGGTAAAGCTTTCCACTTAAATAAATTGAATTCATGACTGGGTGTGGGTGTGGGTGTGGGTGTGGGTGTGTGGTGTGGGGGTAAAAAGCGAATGAAAAAGTCAATACCACAAAATGCACTACCGACATGGCGACGCCATATCAACAATGTGAACTTTGTTTTCCTACCCACTGGAAATGGGAATATTTCTGATAAGATATACATATCAAACTAAAGATTTTAGCCCATATTTGATGGTCATTATTATGTAAAAATAATGTTTTGAATAATAATTTTTAGAAGAATGTGTTGTTAAAATATAGGGAAATTTTTTAAACTTATACGCAAAATATTTTTTTGCTTAAATGTGTGGTCGAAAATGAATATGAAAAATAAATTGTTTTATTTTTAAATGAGTCAAGGAGGGGCTTCACATAACAAACGAGTTAAATACACTTATGTATTTTATTTGGGACTGGTATTTTATACTGCAATGCCCGTTTCGGGTAAGTCCTATTTAAAAACTGGTCTAGTGTTTGAATCCTATTTTCAAATGGATTGATTGGGAAGGGTCAAGTTATTGGAATATGAATGTTATACATCACTATTTACATTATACTTTACAAATAGATGATGTACCAAAAAAATTGAAAGAGATTTTTATTTTTATTCAATTGATTAATTAGGGATGTCAATTGGGCTCGAGGGATTAGCCCCAAAAAGCTCGAGCCTCATTTTTTGGGCGTTGGCCCAAGCTTGTGTGGGCACATGTGGCTCAATCGGCCCGTGACGTGGTATATGGACATGGGTCATTTTGGCCCGTGTCTTTTAGCTATGGTTGCTTGCATAGCTAAAAGGCAACTAGTTGCTATAGTTGTCTGCTTGCACGCAGCGACCTGTAAGCAGCTTTTAAAAGAAATGATTGAAAAAAACTTTCAAATTTCATGAATAATAAATAAATAAAGAGTCGGCTCAGAAGCCTGTGACTATGCTCAGCAAAGCTTGAGTTGAGCCTTGGTTTTTTGATCAAGCTTTGGCTCGACTTGACTCGACCCAGGTCAAAAAAGTTTGAATCGTTTTTTACTCGAGCCTTGATCGAGCCGTGATTTTTGACTCACAAGTCGGCTCGACTCGTTTACATTCCTACGATTGATTGATTAGATTTGGATCCAATTAAGGTAGTGTCCTCAATTGTAATTGTGATGGATTTCAAAATTCCTTCTAAATTTAGTTGTTCCTAATTGAGATTTTAATAAAATTCAATTAAATCCTTTAAAATTTAGGTATCCTTAATAATTAGTAGATTTATAAAGATTTCATTGAAAGATGAATTTTAAAATATTTGTATGAATTTCAAATTTAAAAATACATATAACTTTGAAATTTGACTATATTTGATGAGATTTTTGAAAATTTATTGATTAGAATTTATACTATTTTAAATTTCATTAAAATCTTAAGCCGAGAATACTCATGAATTTGTTGATAAATAAATTTATAAAAGGCAATTGTATATTTGTAGAATTTCCGGTTCTTTATGAAATTTCCTTTTCAAAAAAGAATTGCGTGTCGATCTGAATTCTTGTCGCTCACGTTTTTCGACACGCAACACATTACGACTCCCCTAAGCCCTAACAATATTTCTAAAACCCATCTCCTCCCTCTTCCAAAACCCATAATTTTTTCACTCTACTTCAATTCACACCACAGGCAAAAATACTATCCCCAAATTTGGTGAAAATTCACAACAAAGAAAATGAATATCGTGAAATTGAATTCTCTAAACAAGTTTAGGGCCGTGAAAAGGCTTCTTTCTCAGTCGCCGATTAGCTCCGCCGGCTTGCAACGTCAGCTTTCTGTCCCGTTCTCCACCTCTGGTCGCCACATCCGCCATCCTCACGATCCTAGCACCCGGTAACTTTAAATTTTTTTAATAATTCTGTTACACATTTTTCTACTACGTGCTTTTTGCAATTTTTTTCTCATAGTATTGCAGTTTTTGCTTATGGGTTTTCAGTTAAAACTGGTTTTGTCGTGTGCCATATTAAAGTAATAGTTGTCATTTGTACTTCAGTGTTCTACTCTTTATGATGATATACCAAAAATTACTGATTATAATCAGTCTGTAATGATTGATAATATGATTTTTGGTGTAGTTATGAGATTACACCCCCTGTGAATTGGGGAATCCGAGTAGTGCCTGAGAAGAAGGCATTTATAATTGAGAGATTTGGGAAGTATGCGAAGACGTTAACACCTGGAATCCATCTTCTAGTTCCAATGGTCGATAGAATTGCTTACGTGCATTCCCTGAAAGAAGAAGCTATTCCTATTCCTGATCAATCTGCTATTACCAAGGACAATGTCAGTATTCAGATTGATGGTGTCTTATACGTGAAGGTGTGCAATTTTGAGTTAATTTAATTTGTTGGCATGGTCTTGACGTGAAGCTATCGATATGAACTTCTAACATGACCGGCTTCTGCTGCAGATTATGGACCCAAAGTTGGCTTCATATGGAGTTGAGGATCCGTTGTATGCTGTTATTCAGCTCGCTCAGACAACTATGCGAAGTGAACTTGGCAAAATCACTCTTGACAAGACTTTCGAGGAAAGAGACACTCTCAATGAGAAGATAGTGGTGAGATTTCAGTTAATTATAGTTGAATTCTTCATTGTTGGTTATCCAATTAAGGCATTCAATAGGATAAGTTGGACATTGCTTTAATTTGGTCTCTCATGTGTTTTACACTTTACATTCAATTTTGTTATTTTAATTTGGTATCTCACGTGTTTTACTTGACACAATTTACATTCAATTTTGTTATAAATATGATCTACTCTTTGAATGTTTCTTTTCTCTAGTCTCAGTCAGGCTATTAGGTAACCAATGTTTTTCTCTTAACGGATGTTTTCTATAATGCGAAGTAAAATCTTAAGATAAATTAAGCATGTCATCATATAGAACTCTTACAAGCAAAGCATTATATCTATGTCGTAAGTGCGTAGAAGGATCGTGCTTGTTGGAGGGAATGCTAAAAAAATGAAAAAGAAGCACTGTCGAATGCCAATTATGCTACTTTAGCAGCACTTTTCCAGTTTCTTGTTGCTCTTTATATGAGCGTTAGTAGACAGGGAAGAAGCAGGTGAGGCGTCATTCATAATGAAAAGAAGTAATGAAACTCTACCTAAATTGTTGACCAGTTGAGATCTTAATGAGTGATTAAACTTATAACGTGGAATGATGGGGTAATGCGTGTAATTTTGTGAGATAATATTCGCTTGCAGTGGGCATAGAAGGTAATATTCTAATGTGCTGACGAGAATGATTTTCCATTGGGCATTAGAATATAAGGTTACTGTTATGGTTCTTTGGATATTGTGTTGAGAGAGTAGCTAATACTTTTATATAGTTGAAAATGTGTATAAAGATCAAATGATATTCCAAGAAAACCTCAATATAACACCAATAACTTGTGAACTTAATTATTTTATTAGAGTTAGGCGTGGTTATTGGTGCTAAGAAGACAGATGTAGTTGTAGTAGATATTAAAAAAGAGGTTAAAAAATGTTGTGTCAATAAGGCTGTCCACAACACCACTCTCGGTCACACTCTCGTTCAAGTGCAAATTCTACAGAACACATTGAAATGCAAATGCATATACAAACTTATATTATTCACTTGAGCAAATTGTATCAATTGCCTTAAACTGACTTAATAAAGAGCCTTGTACGTATATTTTTTGTGAACATACGAATATGAATGATTGTGTTTGATTGCAAGATATTAATTATAATTATTTTTGGACTTTTGCTTTGAATGTGAAAGTAACAACTGATTGACAACTGACTGCTTTTTGCTTAGCATATGAGCATTCATATCTCATTTACCAGATTTTGGAACTGCGCTGTATTGTTTATCAAGGTTTTCTTTGTTGTCATTTTTTGATGTTCACTTTGTGTTGAAAGTTGTTTGCAAATTACTTATTTTCCAGTTAATCTTTCTTCTTCTATTAGTGTTGGATCGACTGCTCAAAATTGTTTTTGTTTCAGATTTCCATCAATGAAGCTGCAAAGGATTGGGGTTTGAAATGTCTTCGTTACGAAATAAGTGGGTGATGTCTTTGCTTGGAGATATTTCTTAGCTTGGTTTAAGAAATCCTTGTGCATATATGTTGCAACCACGTTGCACCTACGTTGCACCCTGGATTTTTCCCAATTTTGGGAGTAGCCAATCAAAAAATTTCATTATATCCCTTTTATACTTTCTATATCGTTTGATACTCAGTAAGAATGAAAAAGCGACAGAGTATAAAATATATGTCTTCACTTCTTTATACTCAAACTGTAGGGGATATATCTCCTCCACGTGGAGTGAGAGCAGCAATGGAAATGCAAGCTGAAGCAGAACGCAAAAGGAGAGCTCAAGTCCTGGAGTCTGAAGGTAATGGATGTTGCTTCCTGCTCTCCGTATTGGTTAGTTTGAATGTAGTCACTTGTGGTCTGAGGAAGTTAAATTTTTGACATTGGAGCATGGCAATCATTATTATTCTGCATGCTGGCTAATCATTTTGTAGAGTATCTAATATAATTTATAAAATTAATGATAAACAGTGACTATGTCCCTGAGACAAAAGGCTGATGCCAGCTTAACTGATGCATCCTTATACAACTCTTCATATTGTAAAAAAAAAACCTTTTCAAATCAGCTACCACGAGAGGAGGTTCACATTCACCGCCGTCTCGTACAGATTAGTGAGTGGCCAAACTAACGAAATCGAATGCGGGCTCTGTGCCTAGCGGTCATCCAGAAATTCAGTTGGATTGAGTTCAAGTATAATATCTTGTTTAATAATTGCAAAATTCTTTCTTTAAAAAACTAACATAGTTGTTATGATTTTATTTTCTAGCAATTAGGATTAGCATGTAAATAGTAACCCCATAAGTGATTGATTGCAAGGATCTGAGGGAACATTTTCTGCTGTTACATCTGTTTACACTTAAAATGGCCTAAGATACAATCAAACGACACACAAATCCTCCCTCCTTACATATTAATGTATTGTTTAATAGTTATTATGGACAGTGTAAAAAATAGAAACCATTTTGACCTTAATGCAATATTTACTGTCTAAATGAGGCTAGTAAAAATATAAGGTAATAATATAGACTCTACTGGAAAGTAGATGCCAATTTAGGACACTCTAAATAGAGAATGAAAACAATCAAATGGAGAAAGAAGTTTTATGGTTTGTTTCTTGATACCTAGCATTTAGCAAGTGAATGTATCTACCAAGAAGATGCTCATCCTAAATTTTCCCATGATAAAGCCCCGTATAAACAACAAAAAATGTTTGAATGCATTATTGTTGTTAAATCATGAAGTTTTACAGCATTTCTTTAAACTTCTCAAGGATGAATGTATTACATTTTACAGCCTGGTTTTTAAATATGCTCGAGAAATTCCGAGAGAGTGCATAATTATCTTTCTCATCTGTTCATTGGATTGATGTGCTGTTTCATATAACAGGAGATAGGCAGGCAAACATCAATATTGCGGATGGAAAGAAGAGTTCTGTAATCCTTCAGTCAGAAGCTGCAAAATTGGACCAGGTTAATCGTGCTCAAGGTTAGTTACGTGTTTGAAATAATCAAATTAGGCCTCTGTTTTCCTCCTCCGCAAGCAGAAGATTGTCTTGAATGGTTGGATGAAGTATACATCAAATTTTCTCTGTATTCAACTTCAAAAGTTTAATAAGGAAAAAAGCTCAATGTACAGATATTTTACTGCTTATTCTTATTATAAGATCTGCCATTCAATTTAACCATCTTTAAACAGGAGAAGCAGAAGCAATTCTTGCTAAAGCTCAAGCTACTGCAAAAGGAATTACCTTGGTGTCACAAGCCCTTAAAGAAAACGGGGGTGTGGAGGTGAGGTTATTCAATTTTCCTTCGTGTGTTCTTTCTTAACATCTTCCTATGTTGAAGCAGGTTATTTTGTTCATATGAATTAAAAAAACATTTAAAAATATTGTTTATATATTTCTCAAATATAATTGTTTGGCTGATGAGGAAATTGCAACTTCTGTATCATTTGATTCGCAGGCAGCTAGTTTAAGAATTGCTGAGCAATATCTTCAGGCATTCAGTATGATTGCAAAGAAGGTAAAGCCCAGAAGATCATGATTTTATATTTCAATTACGAGGCTCGGACTTCTACTGAATTTCCTTATTTCTGTATATTTTCTATTCCGTTTCATTCATGTAGAGCACAACTATGTTGCTTCCTGCAAGTGCTTCCAATCCTGCAAATATGATGGCTCAAGCTCTCAGTATATACAAGAACTTAATTGGCAACAGTTCTGGCAATGGGCTTCCTGATATTCCCGGGGCTGAATCAATGGACAACAACACTCCATCTCGAGAATCTCGTGACGAGAAGCACACAAGCTTTGAATCAGTTTTCTCACTGCAAAGCCCGAAGAAGGATAATTAGGTAATTGCTACATCTAGACAAGATATTTCTCCGAAGGATATAGAAAACTGTTACTGCAGAGATAGACATTCAAGTCATGCTAGCCTATTCTATTTTGCGTCGAGTTCGGAATGCATTCTTATTTGTTTTAGTACATTTACTTTTTGAAGTGGCCCGTTAAAATTTAGAAAATTTTAAAAATTTCGTAAGTAATGGCAAATGTGACATTCTTTATCTTGCTGGTTGAGCGCAGCAACATTGATAATGATAGCTATGAGTGTCCGTTCTTTGCTTTCTAAGGTAACGGAAATTAACGTTGTTTAGAACTCTGAGCTGAGATGTTTTCCCTGCATTGTATTTTTGTTTTGTCAATGCGAAATCGTGAGATCAAGTGTGGGTGCCTGTCTATAGCATTAACTACCAATTTTTCCTCAAACCCTCCACGACATGATCCGTGCTAGATGCCAAACGTTAAATTGGATCAAAAGATTATGCATAATACTTGAGGTTGAGGTCATGTCCCTTATTCTTAAAGACTACATATTGATAGTGAGATGAAGTATATAAGTTAAAATCAGTGTTCTAAATAGCCTAAAACATAATTAGGTGTGAAGGCCAAATTTCAAGATTCGTGAGTCTAGGCGAAAAAAATGTGACTTAATTTTATTATTATTTTAAATACTTAAATCATTCTAAAAATCTTTAAATAAATAAAATAATATATATAAAACATCTAAAATTATAAAATACTATATTTACTTAGTCCCTATTTGGTGGCTATTCTTTCTTTAAAAAAAGGAGTTTTGAATAGTGTTTTAGAAGAATGTGTGGTTAAAAAGCATGGAAAAAGTTTTGAATTTTGTGCAGAATGTTTTATTGTGTGAACATGTGGTATTGTGTGAATGTATGGTTGAAAATGAACCCGTAGAAAAAAGAGTTTTGAAAAAAATGGAAATCAAATAAGGGTTTAATAATTTTCAAGTCTTCGAATGAAAAAGTGAGGCCATTTTTAATAGTTCCAACTTTCAAGTAGACAATTCCTACTTCACATATTTATAGAAACTTTATACATATTTTCAAAGTTTCCAATAATACAATAAGTTTCAAAATTATAATTACATAATATAAATAGCACAGTAACTTAAAACTTATATAAACGTTATTGAATAAAGTCATTTTTTACATTTGTACTGATAAAGTCATTAAAAAATTTAAAAATAAAGTCAAATAAAAGCTTTATAAGAAAATGAAAAAAAAATTAATAAACTAAAGCCATATAAAATGTTTTTTAAATATAGGGGGAATTAATAAAGCATTAAACGATCAACTTAATAGTTGATCGCTTAATTCGTACTTATTGTTAAGGCAAAGTGTTTTGCGCATCTAGACGGACTTTTTAGAACACCGATTAAAATGTATTTAGAGTATGTTTGGGAGCGATTAAAATTCAATTAAAATTGAAAATATAGTCGTTATTGGGTCTCACCCCATATAATAAAAGTCAACAATAACGGCTAATTTTTCAATTTTAACCTGATTTTAATCTCTATCGAACACACCCTTAGGCTCGACTCTGAGCTCTATTCAAAATATTCAATTTCATTACTCTATATCTTCTCTATTCAACTATTGAAGATGGATTGTATCTTAGGCTCGACTTTGAGCTCTACATGCTTTTCAGAAAATGTACTTACGAGCTTGGCCAACATGCTCAATTGTTGAATGAGCCAAGAATTCAGTGGAATAATTTTTGGATAGTGGCATAAATAGCACTAGGGATGTCAGCTCGGGTAAAAATGGATCAAGCTTTTTTTGGTCCAAGTCGAGCCAAAGCTCGCCCGAAAAGGAGCTTAGCTCGGGCCTTTCCGAGCCGAGTCGGCTCCTTTTTTCCTGAAATTCTATTTTTTTTTAAGGCATCTGTACAACTGCCTTTTCAAATGCAGCTATGAAACAAGGCAACCAAGTTTCATAAGAGTAGCTATGGCTGCCTTATTTTCAAGACACGGCTCTAACCAACACTAAAAAATGGGGCTCGGGCTTTTCTCGAGTTGAATCGACCAGTCGGATTCACATCCCTAAATAGCTGTAAAATGATGCAATTAAAGATGCGTAGCACACTAAACGTGGTCTTTATTTTTTGTGTTTATTTATTTTCATGTTTTATGCCCCATATTGCGAATCTAGAGGCCTAGGTGGAATTGCTCTTGGGGCAAATTTTCAAGGAGTGGTAGCCACTTTCTTGTAGCTTGTTGTCTAGTAGAGAATTTATTGAAATTAGATTGCAGTTTAAATTCTTTTTAAGCGTTTGTTTCTGAAAAACTATAATGAGATTTATAAGTGAATAGTAGTTATGAAATTGTTCGACTTTGACTTTAAATTATAAGTTAATTATAACGAAATCCAAACAAGCCCTAAATTTTTTCAATAGAAGTGGAGAGAGAATGGCTTGAAGTTGTGCCATTTGGAATCGATGGATAGTGCACCATGCAACAGTGTTTATCTTTTCTAAATCACGTTACATAAAGTTAGCCTCTCTGGTCCCACATGTTGCTTCTACTTTTATAACAATCGTGATTTTTTTTAGGGTCTTGCTACATGTATCCTTTGAATTACACTTTGGGTTACTCGGGCTCACCCCCTCCCTCACATGGGGGTTGGGTCTCACGCATTTATTGGATGTGAGACCCGATCACCATGTGAGGGAGGAGGTGGAGTCGGGTAATCCAAAGTGTAATCTAAAGTGGTTGAGTAGCATAATTCTTTTTTTTATTTGCTCAATTAGTTCTATTTATCTTAATTCTATATTTTTCTTTATCCTATCTTAAAGGGTTGATGAAGGCACAAATTGCACGGCACTTTTTTTGGAAACGCGGACAACGTCCCTCAATATGCACATAATTTAAAAGGATAATGATATTCATAATAAGTGACGATAATAGTCATCATATGAGTTAACTTGTTATTTGAGGCAACATAATTAGAAGAAATTATGTTACTCAAATAACAAGCTACCACATAAGATAATTACCGCAACTGATAAGTATGAAGAACATTACTCTGTTATTTGAGGCAACATAATTACAAGAAATTAATGTCTCAAATGACTACTGTACTTGCTGACCATGAATGACATTAAATTTAAGCCTCCGTTTGACAATTATTAAAATGATTTATTTTTGGAAAAATAAATTTTGAAATAGTGTTTTTTTTTTAGAATATGTAGTTAAAAGGTAAGAAAATTTTTGGATTTACATGCATATATTTTTTTTTCATCTTTTTTTGAATGTGTAGTTGAAAATGAGTTTTATTTTAATAGTTGTCAAACATTGGCTAAGTGAAAAAGACGATCAATATAACATTGAAGTTGAACACAAAAATAAATCTTGCTCAATAAATAGAGAAATACAGCCAATCAACAAGTAGGATTTGTAACATTTTCACCCGCAAAACCCATAAAACGTGGTTTATATATAGGGCTTGTTTGGTAACACTAAAAATCCAATTAAAATTGAAAATATAACCGTTATTGGGTCCTACCCGTATAATAAAAGTCAACAATAACGGCTAATTTTTCAATTTTAATCTCTATTTGATGGGGATTTTAATCAGATTTTTACTAAATTTTGATAAAAATTGATAAAATGTGTAGTTGAAAAATTGTGGATCCTATAAAATATGTAGTTGATTTAAATTAAAATCTGGATTTTAGTCCTACCAAACAGGCATAATATTGTGACAAAAACGCTGGCACCGAGAATATTCTTTTAACTGTCATAACTAACTTTTAAAAACAGGCCTCCCACTTCCTCAATAAAGATAGAAGAAAACTCCCACATTATTGCCAGAGAAAAACATGGTATGCCTTTGATAATGTCAATACACAGGTTGTCCACAAACATGTATGCATGTTGTAATAAAGACCTTAAAACTAGCAAACAGGTAGCTTGCTATCCACCTCTATATAGTCTCTTGCTTTGGCTGATTTTCATTTCAGCCTCGTAACCAAGTTCGTTCCGTTTTTTGTTTCCAAGTTTCTCTACTTCGTTATCAAGTTCTCTGCTCGCTCAATCTTCCCACCAATCTAGATAACATCATGGGAGGCTGTGCGGGCAAACCCAAGGACTTGGATCTCGACGAGGCACCTGCCCCTGTTGAAGCACCGGCCACACCTGAGAAGGAGACTGAGACCGTTCCACAGGTAATCACGGCAAGAATTTCTCTTTTGCTTATCCCTATCTCAATGAGTTGAAATCAAGTCTCTTATTTTCGGTTGAGTTATAATGCTTGGAAAGCTAAGGTTTATGTTGTTGTTTTCTTATTATCAATAATTGCAGGAGAAGAAAGATGATGAGACTAAGGAAGAACCATTAGTAGAACTTTCTGAACCAGCTCCAGAGGTTGCGAGAATCGAGGAAGTAACCCCAGCAACTGAGGCAAAACCGATTCTTGAAGAAAATGTGCAGGTCGAGGCAGAGAAACCAGCAGAGGCGGTAGATGTGGCCAAGGAGGAGAAAAAAGAGGTAGCAGAAACTGTTGTTGCATCCGAGAAATCAAAAGTCGAGGCTGCTCCTCCAAAATCTGAGAAAAGTGAAGCATAAGGTGTAAGATTCATGATGTATTGTTATCACAATTAAAGATATTTGTTGAGGATCATGTAATAAAATTTCTGAAAGAAATAGACATATATATTAAAATTATTTGTACTCATTTTGCATGATTTTCTGCATTCCTGATATTGAATTAAATTTTCATACCTTGTGGCAGAGAACCGATTACTCGAGTTCGAGAATCGAGATATCCACATAAAGCACCTCTATTATTCTCTTTTGCCCGAAGTGCTTTCTTAGCATCCTTCACACAACTTTCAATAAAATTGAAGAGATGTCAGACGATTTGATAATTTTGCATTTTAGTTTTGGGTAGTGTGAATGCCCAACGCAACTTTAGCCCCTGTTTGCCCCCAATTTTTGCAAATTACATTACATTACATTTTTTTTGGTCGGCGGATGGGACCCACCAATGACTTTGTTGAAACGGCTGATGATGTCTCTGAATTTTTTGTTTTTAAAATTAACTATTTAAGGTAACAAATGACCAAAACATCCCTACTTTTTGAGAAGGTTGAATGGGACAATGCCAGCACATGATGTGATAGAGGGCATTTTCGTCCATCTGCTGGCAACGGTAATAATTGTCTCTCAGCTCTGACATGGATTTGAAAAATTGTTGGCAGATTGTTGTGTTGAAAAGTCTGAAAATGTAATGTAAAGAAAAAAAAGGGGGCGCAAACAGGGGCTTAATGTCGAGATTTATTGTAAAATACTATTTGTACACCTTGATTGACAATTGATGATGTGGAGGTATTATAACGATTGGATTGAATGTATGAAATGTGAATGATGATGTAAGATTGTGTCGGTGCAAATTCGATATGCCGAGTGTAAAACAGTACGTTTAGCAAGATTGTTTAATGTATTTGTCATAAGTTAGATATAAAGACTTGAAAAGATCGAGAACATTAAATCACTTTTGAAGATTGAATGACTCCAAACTATACCATGCAAAAATTCAGCTTCCACTTTACAAGTATCTAATACTTTTATGTAAACAATTTCAAATTTTTTTTGGGAAACATCTATTTCCCATGTATGGTCCAGGCTCTATAAAGGTGGGCAAAATTGTACCCTCTGGACCCACAGCCTGTGCAACTGCCCCCACATGGGTCTTTTTAGATAATTTCATATTTAAAAAAAAGCTGAAAAAACAATAAATAATAAATTAAAAACTCTCTATACCCAAAGGATCTCTCCACCCATACATCGACCCTTACCAAGTAAATAAAAGAGCCTTTACCAAGTCGAAAATGCAAGTATAAGACAGCATTCCACCACTCAACATAGTACCATGACAAAATTGTTGTCGTCTCTTCATTTAGAAGAATGAAAACTATCTTATTGAAAAACAACCGTAATTACAGAATGATTTTAGTTGCAGTACTTCAATGGCCACCTTTTCGCCTTCCTTTCAGCTCTGGATCCCTGCAGACACACGAGTGAAATACAGTTTCAATTTCAGCGTCTTCATGTTATCAAAATTCATAATATTAAGGGTAAATCACAGGTAGTACTTCTCTATATGATCAAGAATAAGAAGCCTTGGTCCGGGAGGTATTTTCACATCTCTGAGAGCACTGAAATCACAATGCCAAATAAAAAGAAATCACTGATATGCACAAACACGATGCATAACAATTAAACTCATTAAGAGCATGTTTGGCTAAGGTTAAAAATAAGTAGAAGTCAAGTTACTTTTCATTTCCAAGCATGTTTGGATAATTTACATATTTCTTCCATTTTTATTTTGAAATACTCTTACCTTATTTCCTAAATAAGTAATTTATTTTCAAGATCAACTTGTAAGTGAATTTATAACGCTTAAAAAATTTGCTCTAAATTTGCGAACATACCTATCATTCAGCAGAGGCAAAGTGTTGTCTGCCAACAATCCTTTCTTAAAATTCTTCTCATAGTTCTGCAGGCCAAGGCTGCTCAGCATGGATTTTGTTTTCAAATAATGAACATCTTCAGCTGGTGGTTGTGAAAACTTGTGTCCTAGCTGCATCGACCAATATTTAATTTTCAAGGACATTAGCAAATAGAGATGCCCAAAAAAAAATAAAAAAATCTATAATGTGATTATCTGGAAAGAAATATCTCTATCCTTCTCAAGATCTGTATTCCATGTCCAAAACTGGTTAAAAGACCATGGAAACCACATTCTTCAAGCTAAGCAAAATAGAAAGGTAAAGGAATGGAAAATCGGGAGTATAAATGCATCAAAGAATTGTTTTTGACCATAGCGTGTTCACATCCCAGATTGTATTTGGCAACTTGGAGATGAGATGAAGGGGCCTGAATGCAATTAAAAGCCACGGTTTCCTCCACTTAACAATTACCTGGAAAAGTCCACCTTGAACAAGTGCAAAGAAAAGACCAGAAGTAACAGCGTTCATTGCCTGGTTTGGCCCACCCACCCCACTTACTAATGAAAACATGGCCCCAGAACCAAAAGCTGCAACCATACTGCAAGCATTGAAAGCAGTCAATCAGCAATTTCAAGAAAAACGACAAACATGGCTAGAAAAATCGAAGAAATGAAAATGTAAAAGAATAGCATCAAAATATAAAAGGCTGAAATGCAAATGTTCGTGTAAGGAGAAATAATCAGATCATAAAAGATAAGCAAAATCCGCGGAGTGTATACTGGCGTCAATCATGTAACTTGGACAAGTTTACAAATTTTCAACTAGCATGATTGACTTGGTCATTTCCCTCCTAATAATACATACATATTCATTGGTGTAAATCTGAAATCTAGACCAGAGTTGCATAAAAGTTCTTCCCCATAACAAAAATCCTTTAGATCAAATTTTCTTATTTACTCCCTATGATGCACCGACACAGATACGTGTGTCCGACACGCGTTGACACGTAATTTTTCAAAAAAGTATTGACATGACATATAGTCAACACATTGACTAAATTATTTTAAAATTCTTCATTTATATAGTATAAATTTAATTTTATATTAGAGTATTAGTTACTAATTTTTCTGTTGAAATATTTTAAATATAAGTACCTATTTGTTATTTAATAATAATTTTGAGTTAAAAATATAATATTTTTAATTAAAAAAAATGACTATGGTAGAGTGTCCAAGAGGTCTCGATATCCGACATGAGTCCAACACATGTCGGACACGTACATGCTACCCTAGTTGATGTGTCCGTGCTACGAAGTTTACTCCTTTATATTGGTTCTAGTGTTTAGTAGCCTGTAGACATGCACCTGTTATTACTTTATAAAAATGGAAGAAAGAAGAAATAAGGTGGCTGGTTGGATTATGTGAAACTGCCACAGAAATTAAAATTTGGGCAAGCATATATGGGAGACTAGCAATTGCAATTCGACATCAAAAAGAAAGAAGCAAAAAGGGGAAGATCCATCAACATGCACTTAACTCATTCTGAGGATACATATGCTCTTTCAGTGAACCCATTTGAAGTGCTATGTGCTAAGCATATTACAGTATTACCATACATACCTTGTTCAACAACTCAGAAGATTAAATGGATCCTAGTTAGATAAAACTATTACATAACATGACAGAAACAGAACAGTCATGTTTTGAGAAATGCCGAAGCTACTGTAACTTTTAATGTTCTATGATACCAACCACAACACTACATGCAATTGCTGAATATTCATGAGAAAATTAAAAAAATTTGCATCAGGCATCGTCAAGCAATCATCTTTGAACATATGAATGGACACCCGTGTATGAACATACGCAAGAATACCATCTGGGAAGCAGGATGTAGACACTTGTTCACGTGACTAAATATTAACAAAGAATTTCATTGAAAATTGTAATATGCAAACTTTATAGGTTAATATCAAATGATTATCACCCATAAAAAATCTATAACTTCACAAAAAAGCTAATTTCCTGAATGCACAGAGATGAGAAGAGACACGAGAAAAAGGAGAAGTGCACAAAATCAAAATGCCTACTTTTAGGTAAATAAGGTGTTGAATCTGTTGATTCACAGAGTCTTTTCTTTATTAATGCGCCTTTTCCCTCCTGTCTCTAGTTTCACATGCACACATATCACAAGTACAAAGGGATGATGCATTGAGTAAACTTGCCTAGATTGAACATCCTCCTTGCCTCTCAGTCTTTTCATGACACAAGAAATTCCAGCATTGACACCAGTCATGACAGCAAAATTGCGGGCTTGTATCAAGGGACCTCCTGCAAGAGCCTGCAGGCATAAAGGAGAGTAAGACCTTTTTATCACTTACCATAATACCTGATTGAACACAAATTCGTTGATTACAGAAAGAGGCGTATTAAGTACAGCCGACACTAAAATCTTTGGCATAAATGTTTTGGTTTAATGGCCGATTGGCTTCACATATAAGCTATAACACTCATTTTCAATTAACGTTATCTGAAAATTTACAACGCCACAAAGCTTTCTACAATAAATATCAACAGCTCGCAATCCAAAGGTTAATAAGAACCCAATCTCTCTAGGTAATTCAATCTAAAGGTGGAAGACATAAAATTGCAAATCTATTTCTAATCCCCACTCCAGAAACCCCAACACTACTGTAGAAAAGGAAATTTTGAAACCCAAACTTGAGGCAATATAGCAGTCTGTAAGGCTTAACAATACCAAATCCACAACACCTACAAGCATAAACCAACCTAAACCCTCAAAAATCATTCCATACCAATGTGTATATGTATACAATTACTCTTACATCTATTACACACAAATAAATATAATCTTTAATTGCTCAAAAAAAAAGAAAAGAAAAAAACACTAGTCTTTAAGGCTTAACAATACCAAATTCACATAACCCACAAACATGAGCTAACCCAAACCGTCCAAAACCATTCCAAACCAATCATTATACACGAATAAATATACACGAGAACAAACAGAATAGTGGAAGAAATGGACCTGGGCTTGTTTAAGCGACGCCATAGCTTTCGGGTTCAAGTTAACAGCCTCAGTCGGAGGCGTAAACAAGGAGGTTGAGTCACCCGTTAGAGTTCCCATGAAGGCGCCTATGGCTGCACCCTGGGCGGCGCTGGTGGTGGTGACGACGGCGGCCTCCACAGGTAACGACTGCTTGGCTAACCACCCCTTAAATCCAGTCTCCAGTTCCTTGAACTTGGCCTGCAAAACTAAAATTGGGTTCTGCGCTTCTCCCTGACCCATAATTCCACCGGCCTTAGTTTGAATTTCCATAGCCATAACTCTTTGCTTACTTTCACCCATAATTTGGTTTTAAAAAATGATTAATTTTCTATCAATTTGTGTGGGCGATTTTAGGCTTTGGAGTTTGTAGGGGAGGTGCAGGGGCTATTTCAGTTTAGAATGCATTTTTTGAAAGTTGAAACAATAGATTGTTAGAGTATATACAGTTAAAATAGAAACAAAAAGTTTGTATTTGCATATAATATTATTTTATTAAAAATGTGCCTAAAAAAAAAAAAAAAAGAGAAACATGTATTTTAAAAATAATATAAATTAAACAAAAGTTAACTTTGAAAGAGAACAGTAAAATAGTTATTTTACAAAGGAAAAAGACGAAAATGTTGTATTTTCGAATGTTTGAATGACTTATGAGGGTTCCACGCCATTGAAAGGTCTGGAGATATTCACAATACAGGCAAACATTAGGGGCAGGGGCGAAGTCATGGTGAGCCATGACGACAACTTGTGCTGACTCCACTAATTTTTTTTTTTTTTTTTTTTTCCATATATTGGACGGCGAGCGACCGTTGAGCGGCCCCACGCTCTCGCATTCTTCAAAAAAAGAAAAAAAAAATACTTTTCAAAACTTTATTTTTAAAAATCTCTACCAAACGGAAATGTCCAAAATTACCCCTGAAAGCCATAGAAAGGGAACGTGTTGTAAATGGACAAATTATATTGGAAAATGACATTTGTACACTCTTTTACATTACATGTGTTGATTGGGAAAAAAATTGTCAAAAATTTAAACTGTCAAATGGTGTGTTGTCAAATGATAAAGTGTAAAAAATGATGTAAATGTAGCAGGATTGAATTATATTTACCATGATTTGAAAATTGGCTCCACTCCCACTCCCACTCCCACTCCCACTCCCACTCCCCCTTTCTATTTATTTATTTTTAAAAAAACTATAGATAATAAAAATAAAATAAATGAGAGTCATAAGATTGGTGAATGTCACAATTCTCTTTGGAGTCGCTATTTATATCCATCATTTTTATATTTATATCCACATTTAAAAAAGAAAATTATATTATAATTTTAGTATTATATAAATATACTTAAATAGACATATATAAAATGTTAGGTTTTGTGACAAAAATTATATGTGATTTAGAAGATTCTTGCCTGAAGTAAGCTTGTTTAATCTTGGTTTAGAAGTATGGTTTGATTAGGAATCAAATTTCATGGTGTTTTGGGAGTTTGATTGAATTAAGGACTTGGAGATGAAGTAAAATACTTTGGAACGAAAAAAAAAAATCAGCAATAGGTGTCTAGCACCCGGTAACGTGTTTTCCGCGATTTTCCCCTTTTTATCCAGATTTTGGGAGTTCTTCTCCATCTTGGACTCTACCCCATCCACAACTTCGAGATTTGGCTTCTATAAATACTCCACAAGGTATAGACACTTCAAAAGCTGAAAAGGAAAGACTCAAGAGAGATTATAACAATTAGATCATTATTGTATACATTAGAAATAAGAGAGAATTGTTTAGATTAGATTGAGAGGATCAAAATCTTGTAAGACAATTGTTTATTTCTTAGTATAATAAATTCTCCTCTTCCACAATTTTCTTGATTGTTATGTGATCCATTAAATTTCATATTGTCCATATTTTCGTCTTTAATTATTTGACCGATTTCTCAACAAGTGATATCAAAACGTTCTTTTGATATCGGGCGGGTTCATAACAAGTGGAATTTTGATAAATGTAGTTTTTATACTTATTCGAGACTCTAAATCATGATATTGTATTGTCTTTTAAATTAAATTCCACATAATTTATGTTAAATTGTATTTTGTAGAAAAAACTTTGTGTTTAATGAAAAATTGAAGAAAATAATATAAAATAGCGGAAAAATAGAAAAATCCAAAGTACGAGGACTAAATTACTGAAGGCAAAGTTTGGAGATTAAAGTTCGTACTTTGAAAAATGAAAGACTTGGTTTGAAGAAAATAATACATTAAATGGGCCTCGATTGGACTTTTAATGGATGAATTAAAAGAGAAGAATTTGGAGTCGATTAGGATATATATACCTACAAAAAGAAAGGAGAGCCGAGGCGAATTGAAGGGAAAAAAAAAAAAGAAAGAGAGAGGGAGAAATAGCAGCCACGAGAAAAACTGAGGCAGAAATATTATATATACACACACATATAGTGGCCGGCAACTTGGGAAAAGAAGGTGAATGATATATAAATTATACAAAAAAAAAAAAAAAAAAACAAAGGCAACAATTTTGGGAAGAAAATAGAAACAGTTTGGTGGAGAAATAGGCGGCTGAATTTTGGAAGAAAGACTTCAATTGTTTAACTATATACACATAGTGGCCGGCAGCAAGGTGGAAAAACAGCAAAGTGGAGGAAACTGGGCAGCAGTATATTATATATATTCACGTAAACAGAGGCTGAAACTCAAGAAAATTGAGGCTGAAATTAATTATAAAGGAGACGGCACACGAGAGAAGCTTCACGTTTCGTCAATTTTTGGTGATGTCCTTTTACAATTTTAATTTGAGTTTGTTGTTTTATTAAATATTTCGTTATTTTGTTTATTAGAATTCCGTTTAGAAAATAAAATTCGATTTGATAATTAGTTACTATTTTGATTTAAATTGAAGTTAAGTTAGTTTAAAACTTTATAGCAGATAGTAGTCTGCAAGGGACGATATTTGGACTTAATAAATCCACTTTATTACTTGTCACGATCCGTACACTTGTGAAATTTTACGAACAAATTTTTGACGTCGTTGTTGGGGACTAGTTTATTTGCTTTAAATTTTTTTATTAATTCTAGTTTTGATTTAGATTTATTTATTTATTTGTTTTTGTTTTTGTTTTTGTTGTCATTTTCGTTGCAATTGTCTTTGCATGCGAAGTTCGAGAGTAGGTAATTTAGTACCATTTGATCCAGAAATCGAACGCACTTTTAACCATAGAATTAGGCAACAACGAGAGAATATCATGGCAGAACAAAGCAGAGAAGTGCAATTGGCACAAGTTGTACAACCAGTCGAGATTGATGAAGATGATTTTCCACTTGGACAATTTATCACACCACTTGTTGCACCAAATCGATCAAGCATTGCTTATCCTCCATTTGGACACCCAAACTTTCAACTAAGGACATACATCATTTTATTATTCCAGAATGGAGTATCATTTTATGGGAAACCTCATGAAAATCCATACAATCACATCTCACGCTTTTTGGATATCTACCAAAATTACAATTTTCATGGAGTATCTGATGAAACTATCAAGTTGAGCATACACTCAGAGACAGAGTAAGAGAATGGTTGGATGCCTTACCAGCTAAAAGCATTAGAACCTGGAATGATCTCGTACAAAAATTCGTTACAAAATACATTCAACTGTCAAAAGTAACTAAAATAAGACACAAGATATCCACTTTTCAGCAGGATGAATTAGAGAGTTTTCACGAGGCATGAGAAATATTTAAGGACTTTATCAGGAAGTGTCCTAACCATGGTATTAAGATAAATTTGCAAGTTCAGTACTTCTACACTGGTTTAAACCCAGCATGTCGTATATCGGTGGATACAGCTTCAAATTGATCTATCACATTAAAGTCACCCAATGAAGTTGATGAATTATATGAGGCGATGGAAACCAACAATGCCTTATGGCTTTCCAAAAGATCCACACATAAGAAACACACAGGTTTACATGAGGTGGATGTTTTCTCAACATTATCAGCATAGATGTCAGCTTTGGAGAAGAGGATGTAGATCACTTGACTACGAGAAATTCAGAAAAAGCAGTGCAAATAAAATATTTGGTTTGTGGTATATGCGATGGAGCTTACAATAGTGGGGAGTGCCATATGTCATCTCAAGAGATGGAGGAAGTTAACTATGTACAAAATTATTGACAATCAACAAAATAATGCATTCTGTAATACATACAACCCAGGTTGGCGTAATCACCCAACTTCTCCTGGAGCAACAACCAAAATAATCAGCAGTAGCCTCCCCCTGATTTTCAACAGTAAGAGAAAATTATCTCTAGAAGATATTTTGAGTGAATTTATACAAAAGATCGACCAATATATATGACAAAGACCGAAACAACCTTGCAAAATCATTCAGCAACCATAAAAGGGTTCGAGACTCAAATAGGCCAGTTGGCCCGCATTATCTCAGAAAAACCACAAGGAGCCCTACCTAGCAACACATAAATTAGTCCAAAGAAACAGGTGCAAGTAATTACAACAAGAAGTAGGGTACAACTGCATGAAATTACAATAAAAAGACCAGTAGCAGAAACAAATGAAGTGCCTACTTCAGATGAGGAGCAAGTGGAAGGATCTGAAAAGTCAACTGAGAAAAATTTGAAAGAGAATTCAGACTCACCACAGGCTAAGGCGACCGTTTCTATCAGAGAATATGTACCTCCCATTCAATTTCCTCAGCGACTGTATAAACATAAATTGGACAAACAGTTCTCCAAGTTCATTGAAGTGTTTAAAAAGCCGCATATCAACATTCCATTCGTGGATGTACTAGCACAAATGTATAGCTAATCAAAATTTATGAAGGAAATTCCCACTAACAAGAGGAAGCTGGAAGACTGTGAGACCATGATGCTAACTGAGGAGTGTAGTGCACTTTTACAAAATAAATTGCCCCTAAGCTCAAGGATCCATGGAGTTTTACTATACATTGTACCATAGGAGATAAATATTTTGAGCATGCTTTATGCAATTTTGGCGCAAGTATAAACTTAATGCCATTATCTTTGTACAAGAAACTAGGAATTGGAGAGGCCAAAATGACCACAATATGAATGAAACTAGCCGACCGCTCTATAAAGCATCCAATAGAGAGTATTGCAGATGTCTTGGTGAATGTGGACAAATTCATCTACCCCGCGGATTTCATTGTACTAGATATGGAAGAAGATTGGGATATTTCAATCATTTTAGGCAGACCATTCCTTGCTACGGGAAAAGTTTTGATACAAAGGGCAGTTAATTTTGAGATTGGAGGATGAACAAGTCACTTTCAATTGGAAACATGCTTAGTTCATTTTGAATCCAAAATAGTAGAAAATCTTGAAATTGAAGAATACATCAGTTATTTGGAATCATCACCACCTGTTGCATTCCCAATGAGGCATCAATTTGAAGAGCTTGGTAAAGCCATACTAAACCATTGTTATCTATTCAACATCCACCAACTCTTGAGCTAAAACCTCTACTAGGACATTTGAAGCATGCCTATCTGGTGAAGCGTTTACATTTTCAGTCATCATTGCAAGCTCTATAACAGAAGAGGAGGAAAAGAAATTACTTGGGATGCTTAGAGAATACAAAACTACAATTGGATGGTCCATCGCTGACATAAAGGGTATCGATCCATCATTATGCATGCACAAGATTCTTATGGAAGATGACTTCAAACCACCAGTTGAGCATCAAAGGAGATTGAATCCCAGTATGAAAGAGGTGGTTCAGGCTGAAGTACTTAAACTTTTGGATGCAGGTATTATATATCTTATTTCTAATAGTAAGTGGATGAGTCCAGTGCAAGTAGTACCAAAGAAAGGGGCATCATAGTGGTGAAGAATGATAACTAACAACGAACTCATACCTACCAGAAAAGTAACAGAATGGAGGGTCTGTATTGATTATCGAAAGTTAAAAACTGCCATGAGAAAAAATCACTTCCCTCATTTATCGACTAAATGCTGGAAAGACTATCATGACATTCTCATTATTGCTTTTTGGATGGATACTTGGGATACAACCAGATCCCAATTGCTCCTGAAGATCAAGAGAAGACAACATTTACATGTCTATACGGAACCTTTGCTTTCAGGAAGATGCCATTCGGTTTATGTAATGCACCTGCCACATTTAAGATGCATGATGGAAATCTTCTCAGACATGATTGAAAAATTTATTGAGGTGTTTATGGATGATTTCTCAATTTTTGGGTCTTCATTTGATATATGTCTCAAGAATCTAACATTAGTTGTTGACCTATGATTCAATATAACTCCATTTGTTTTGATTATAATAAACAATACTCTTGTGTTTCTAACAAATCTCATTTCTTGAGTTTTTGTATTATGTATGAAGTGTCTCAACTCAAAAGCTCAAATCACCATCCGTTGCAAGCACTCAAATGACAATCAAAAGTGATCCGAAGAAACCAAGACCTTTGAAGATTAGAAATTTAGAAGATATTTTATCGAATCTTCAAAACTTTGTGTAAAGGTATAACTTGTCGATTTTTAGCAAGTATAAAGCTCAAATTAATTTTTATACATCTCATCACTTGCACAAAAATTCATTTTGAATTGTGGGTCGTGTTGAGGTCCCGAAAAAGTTCAACATTGTAAAAGGATCGGTGCTCTTTGGTTGCAAGTCACCGGAAGCGTTGTAAAGGGTTGGATTGCACCACAAGTCAATCAACATAGTGAAAAAAGCTTTGCTCATGATGGAGAGATTGGTAACGGGGGACGTAGATCGTTGGGTTGGATCGAACCTCCATAACATATCGTTTGCACTCTCTAACTCTTTATTTAACGTTTTATTTTGTGCAAACTTATATCATACCATTTACGTGGTTATTTTCATTTACTTTATTTCTTTATCATTTGTGTTATCATTTGTTTAAAATTTTGTAGTAGTTAACGAAAAAATTTTAAAAACCAGTTCACCCCCCTCTTGGTTAGCCTATCTTGGGTTTACAATTGGTATCAGAGCTCAGTACTCACATATTTAAGATTTCACAATCTTGAGTTAGGCTTACATCAGTTTTCAAAATCTCGAAGGACATTCTACCAACCGACCTCCCTTATTTGATGGCACACACTATAATTATTGAAAAGCTAGAATGATGATCTATGTGCAATTTATTGATTAAAACATTTGGGAAATTATTGAATATGGTCCTTATGTGCCTACAAAGACTATTAAAATTGATGGCAAACTCGATCAATGTATTCCCAAATCAAGAGAGGATACGAGGAAGAAGATAGAAGGAAATTATCATTAAATGCTAAGGCTAAGAATTTGTTTATTGTGCACTAGATAGAAATGAATTCAATCGAATTAGCACATGTGATTCGACTCATGAAATTTAGCATGCTCTAGAAGTCACTCATGTTGGAACAAATAAAGTTAAGGAAACTAAGATAAATATGTTGGTCAAAGAATCTGAAAATTTCTTTATGAAACAAGATGAGTCCATTGTTAATATGATTACTCGTTTCACTAACATTGTAAATGGCTTAAAAGGTTTTGATCGAAAATATACTAACGGTGAATTTGTGAGCAAAATGCTTAAGTCACTTTCAGAGGAATGGAGTCCCATACGGATGCTTATAGAAAATACAAAGGATGTAAACTCATATCTTTTAGAAGAATTGTATGGAACCTTGATGACATATGAGCTCAACAATGTCGAGATCAAAGAAAAGATAAGGAAGAACAAAGAAGAATCAAAAGAAGCTCTCAAATGACAAATTGCTCTAAAATCGGCAATTGACAAAGAAACATCAACAAACAACATGAGTGATGAAGAAATTGATGATCTAGTACTCCTCGTAAAAAAATGGAGAGGTTTTCGAAACAACAAGAAGTTCCAAAGACGACAAAGGAGAAGAAAAGAGCAAGAAAATTATTTGCTACGAATGTGACAAACCCGGTCATAAAAGAACTGAATGCCCGAACAAAAGGAAAAGTTTTAAGAAAAATGCATTTCAAGCTACTTGGTATGATAGTAATGATGAAAATTATAATGAAAGAGATGATCAAGATGAAATTGCCAACATGTGCTTCATGGCCATCGAAGATGAGGTAAGTACAAAATAAAAGTTCTCTTATGATGAATTACTTAAATCTTATGATGAATTGCTTGAAGATTTTGAGAAACTCGCCATAAGTCATTCTATTCTCAAAAAGAAAAAATTTCTATTAAAAGATGAATTAAAGAAAGTTTTGGAAAAATCAAAAGAAAATCTTGATCATGAAATATTAGTTAAAGAAAACATTTCTCTAAAAGAAAAAGTTGATGATTTAACTAAAATTGTTTATAAATTCACTGAAGGCAAGAAAAATTTTGATTTAATGCTCGGAAATCAAAAATGTGCATTTGACAAAGGGGGAATCGGATTCAAGCCCTCATTGAAACAAAAATCTCTTAAAAATATGTTTGTCAAGGCTTCAAACACCACTTGCACTTTTTGTAATAAAAATAGACATGTCTCTTTTAATTGCTTAGCTAAAAAGAAACTATATTTTGAAAACAAAAACAAGTGGATTAAGGAATCCTCAAAAACTAACTACCAAGGACCCAAGTTCGTGTGGGTACCAAAAGTCAAAAATTAAAATTATTTTTGTAGGTACCAAGGAAAATTCAAACCAAATGGTTCTTGGATAGCGGATGTTTAAATCACATGATCGGAGATCGATCATTATTTTCAAACTTCAAAAGAAGGGATGGTGGTCATGTGACTTTTGGAGACAATGCAAAAGGGAAAATAATCGGAATCGGCAACATTGGTAACCATTTTTCCCCCTCAATTGAAAACGTTTTGTTAGTCGATAACCTCAAGCATAATTTACTAAGTATTAGTCAATTGTGTGATAAATGTTATAATATAAAATTCTATTCTTCCAAATGTCTAATTAAGGTTGGTACATCAAAAGAGGTTATCTTCATAGGAAGTCGAAGTAAAGATGTTTATATTATAAACATTGAACATGAAAATAATGAACATTACTTACTTCGTTTAAAAGGTGAAACATGGCTTTGGCATAGAAGGCTTGGTCACGTAAACATGGACCTCATTTCAAAGATTTCTAAAAATTGTTTTGTGAAAGGATTGCCAAATTTGAAATTTGAAAAAGACAGAATGTGTGATGCTTGTCAACTCGGAAAGCAAGTTAAAAGATCCTTCAAACTAAAAATCTTTTCTTTAACAACAAAATCATTGCAACTCCTCCACATGGACCTCTTTGGACCATCTAGAACGGCTAGCGTAGGTGGTAAGCACTACGCCTTTGTTATCGTTGATGATTTTTCAAGATTTACATGGTTATATTTTTGAGTGCAAAAGATGAAGCCTTAAAAGCCTTCAAAATTTTTTGTAAGAAAGTTGAAAATGAAAAAGATCACACCATTACCACTATTAGAAGTGACCATGGTGGAGAATTTGACAATCTTGCGATTGATGATTTTTGTAACAAAAATGGATATGAACATAATTTTTCGGCTCCTAGAACTCCTCAACAAAATGGTGTAGTAGAGAGGAAGAATCGTACATTAAAAGAAATTGCTCGGACTATGCTAAATGAAAATAATTTACCCAAATATTTTTGGGCCTAATCCGTTAATACCACATGCTACATCATAAATAGAGTTTTGGTAAGTCGTAAGAAAACTAAAGCTCCTTACGAACTTTGAAAAAATCAAAATTTTTGGATGCAAATGTTTTGTCTTAAACACAAAAGACAACTTGGGAAAATTTGACTCAAAATTCGACATTGAAATTTTTCTTGGTTATTCATCGACTAGCAAAGCATATAGAGTTTTTAACAAAAGAACTCTAGTCGTTGAAGAATCTATACATGTTACCTTTGATGAAACTAATCTATTTGATCAAGAGAAAGGTATTGATGATGATGTAGGTTTGCAGACTCCTCTTAAATAAATGAATATCCAAGACAAAGGAGTATCAAATGAAGAACAATCAAAAGAGCTCAACAATCATGAAATAGAAGAAATGACAATCGAAGCTCAAGGCAACTCTACATTGCCAAAAGAATGGAAGTTTGTCTCATCTCACCCAAAGGAGTTAATTATCAGTTATCCATCAAAATGTATCACTACTAGAACCTCCTTTAGAAATCATCTTGGTAGTTGTGCATTCATTTTACAAATCGAACCCAAAAACTTTAAAGAAGTGGAATTTGATGAGTTTTGAACTCTAGCGATACAAGATGAATTTAATCAATTTGAAAGAAACCATGTTGGGACTTAGTAGCTAGACCAACAAATCAAACCGTTGTTAGCACCAAATGAATTTTTCTAAACAAAAAGGATGAAAATGGAATCATTGTGCGTAACAAGGATAGATTAGTGGCCAAATGTTACAATCAAGAAGAAGGTATTAATTATGAAGAAACTTTTGTATCGGTAGCTCGGTTAGAATCCATTTGCATGCTTCTTCCATTTGTATGTCACAAAAACTTTACTCTTTATCAAAGGATGTTAAAAGTGCCTTTTTAAATTGATTCATTCAAGAGGAATTTTATGTTGAACAACCACCCGGCTTTGCGAATCATAAGTTTCCAAATTATGTTTTCAAACTTCGAAAAGCTCTTTACGGACTAAAACAAGCTCGTAGAGCTTGGTATGAACGATTGAACAAATTTTTACTTTCAAATGATCTTTTTATTGGAAAAGTAGACACTACTCCCTTTATCAAAAACCATAAACAAGACATGATTATTGTACAAATCTATGTTGATGACATTATTTTTAGGGCTACAAATATCCACCTTTGTGAAGAATTTTCAAAAAATATGAGCATGAAATTCGAAATGAGCATGATGGGTGAACTCAAATATTTTCTCGGGCTACAAATTAAACAATCATATGAGGGCATTTTCATAAATCAAAGTAAATACATATTAGACATGTTAAAGAGGTTCGAAATGAATGATCTAAAGTCGATGAACACTCCGATGAGCACCTCCATTAAGCTTGACAAAGATGAACAAGGCATTTCCGTTGACATCACTAAATATCGAGGTATGATCGGATCCCTTCTTTATTTAACTGCAAGTAGACCCGATATTATGTTTAGTGTATGCTTATGTGCTCGTTTTCAGTCTAATCATAAGGAATCCCACCTTAAAGCCGTGAAAAGAATTTTTAGATATCTTAGTGGGACTCAAAACTTAGAACTTTGATATCTAAAACGAACTCACCTTGACTTAGTTACTCGGATGCCGATTGGGCCGGTTGCCAAGTTGATCGAAAAAGCACTAGCGGGACTTGTCACTTTCTTGGTTTCGCCCTAGTTTCATGGTTTAGTAAGCAACAAAACTCTGTGGCTTTATCTACGGCCGATGCCGAATATATATCTCCATCGCGATTTGTTGCGCTCAAGTGCTATGGATGAAACAAACCCTTAGCGACTTTCATTTATCCTATGATCATATTCCTATCATGTGCGACAATACAAGTGCTATAAACTTATCAAAAAATCCCGTTTTACACTCTCGAACGAAGCACATTGAGATAAGATATCTCACTTGAATTTTTTGACACCGAAAACCAATTGGCCGATATTTTCACCAAACCCCTTGCGCTCGATCGTTTCTCGACCATTAGACGAAGCTTGGGTCTTATCGAGCTAATATAATTTTCAAAACTGTATTTTTTCTATATATTCCTTATTTTGTTTACATTTCTATTTATCCAAAAAAAAAAACAAAATACCGGACGTCCGATATGGACTGTCCGGTAAGGCAGACCTTTTTCTGCCTTTTGATTATCTTTTACCGGACGTCCGATATATATAGAGGACGTTCGGTAATGAAAATTTTCAGTTTTAAATCGCGTGTTCGCCCCTTTTTCTTCTCCGGTAATGAAAATTTTCAGTTTTAAATCGCGTGTTCGCCCCTTTTTCTTCTCCATTTCTCCTCAATTCCTTCTCCACCATCAATCTTTTCTCCACTAATACATCTCAAATACATCAAAATACATCTCTAAAATTCACTTTCATCAACTAATTACATTCCAAAACCCAAATCCTTCGGCACTTCATCGATTTTTCTTTTCAAAACCGAGCCTTAGATCTCTTATCTCACTTTCCACTTTGTTGTTTGCTCAACATTTGGCTATTAATCGACATATCTACCCCATTGCAAATTATTCTAACACTCTAGATCATCTATTCAAAGTCTCTCATCCATAAATTTCGAAATCCCCCTCTTCAAGTCAATATTTTCGAAAATTCCAACTATTTAAGAAAATGTCAACTTCAAGTGGTAAAGGGAAGAGGCTCAAGCAAACCGTCTGAAGTCGACCTCCATCTCCATCATCCGAAGAGGAAGACATGGATCTCAAACCCGAAACGCCGACGAATCCCCTTGCAAAGGCACCCATTCTCCTAGGTAAAGAGGTCGATCTCACCTCTTTTACCTTTGATGCACCCGCATTTAGGATAGAAGAATATATTACGACTATGGGTTGGACTTCGATTTGTACGATTCACGAAAATGCATATCCGGACTTAATTCACACTTGTTACAACACTATGGCTATTAATCCCCATTCAGGAGATATTTCGTATTTTATCAAAAAATGTTCATATCACCGTTTCCAAACCACTCATTCGCACTATCCTTGAACTCGACCCTTACGATATCCAAAAATTTGTGCATAAGACCCACCTTACGGTGGAGGGGTATAACCCGACCTACGCGTGTCGTCGTGTAACGAGTAAAGATTTTGAAAACATCACCAAAATTTCGACAAACCAACTTACTCTCCCATGCAGAGTTTTACAAAATATTATTGCAAATGTTATTTTACCAAGAAAGGGGCATCGGGACAAAGTAAATTGTTTTGATCTCTTTCTCCTAGACTCTTTCCTTGTTGGTCAGCGAGTGGATTTCCTGACTATTGCCTTAGGCATTATGAAACTCATTCATTCCTCACGCATATCCAAGGCACTTCCATGGCATGCTACTCATTAAGATCTTTCAACACTTCGATGTTCCTCTTCACGGTGAAGCCTTTATTAAACTACGACCCACCGACACAATTAGTTCCAACACGATTAAACGAATGAAAATTGTTAAAAAGGACGGACAATGGGTGTCTGAAACAAAGGGGTTCGATCCGACTATGGGGCCTTCTACCTTACTGTTTGACAATGAGGACGAGAAGGAGGAGGAGGAGGAAGCACCACCTATTGGCACCTCTAGATCGAGAGCTTCCCAACCCACTAGACAGGGGCTCGACGAGGACCAGCTCTCCCTTTTGAGCAGTCGGATTGACTCTCTTACTACGACGGTTGACGGGATGAGCGGTGAACTCCGTCACATACGAGCTCAGCAGGATACGATCCTCGCCCAGCAGGCTACTATGCAGGATCAGATGACTATTTTCTTTGTCGACATGTTAGCTCGATTTCCGCACCCCTCGTCCGACTTCGTAGTTCTTTTGTTGTTTTTAAACTATGGTTGAATGTTTTGATTATGTACTTAAACTATGAAATATTTATGAAATGCATATTAACTGCTTCATTATTTTCCTCTCTATTCTTCATTTTTCTTGTTTGTTCCCGAACTTTTTTGTTTATGCCAAAATGGGGAAGAAAGAAAAGATTTGCATGAGATTTAAAAAATTTGCTTAATTATATTTAAATAGGGGGAATCCATGTTAAATATATAGGGGGAATATATGTATGAAATTGTATTAACTATCATTTTGTTTTGAATCATATCTTGCGAATCATACTGTGTTTGTCATAATCAAAAAAGGGAAAATTGTTGACCTATGGTTGACGTCTCGTTTTGATTATCACAAACAAATTATGTTTATTACTAACAAATTAATATTAAGTGTCTATGGTGATTATTGTACATAAATATATTTGATGGCACAAAGTTCGAGGCCAAGTAATTTGCATATAATGGCCAACGTGGAAACAAAATCAATCGAGGCAATGAAGAATGATATTACAAAAACTCGCAAAAAGATGCCTCAACGAAAATCGAGACAAAATTCGAAGTACCTTCAAGAAGTGCAAGCCAAGATGTTCAAAACAAAATATTTAGACTTATTATATGTAAAGGTAAAACATTTTAATATTTGGCAACGCATCATGACAAGCTCAAAATTTTGATTTTACAAATCACGACAAAAAATGTTTTACTTGAAAATTATGTTTTTCAAAAGTAAAATCGTAACACATATTTTAAATATGACAAATACTTTGAAAAACATTTACACTTACATTTAACAAGATTTAGAAACGAGGACGTTGATGTCCATTATGGCAAAAATGGCTCCAACAATCATTTTTCAAATGGTCCAATTTTCTGACAAAAACAACAGCTAATTGACCATCGGGTATTTTACCAGACGTCCGGTATAGTGCGTTCCGTACGGCAGAGTTTTTGATCGTTTGTATGCTATAAATACCTCAATATTCCTTCACTTGCATTAACAATTCTTGAGCATAAAAGTGAGGCTTTTATTGATCACGATTACCCTATTCTCCATCTTTAAGAAAATCAAAAGCATTAAACTCTTGAAAAACTTTTTAGTGATTAACTTTGTGAAAATCTTTAGTTCTTCAAGAAGTTTTTCATATCAACACTTTGAACTATACTCATTGCCATCTATTGATGTGTTTGCCTCTTCTATTCTTGTCATCAATCTTGATTCCATCATTCAATAAGAAGAGAAGATTTCACTTGTAAATTCATTTTGAATTGTGGGTCGTGTTGAGATCCCAGAAAAGCTCAACATTGTAAAAAGATCGGTGCTCTTTTGTTGTAAGTCACCGGAAGCATTGTAAAGAGTTGGATTGCACCACAAGTCAATCAATATAGTGAAAAAGGCCTTGCTCGTGACGGAGAGCTTGGTAAGGGGGGACGTTGATTGTTGGGTTGGATCAAACCTCCATAACATATCGTTTGTACTCTCTAACTCTTTACTTAACGTTTTACTTTGTGCAAGCTTATATCATACCATATACGTGGTTATTTTTATTTAGTTTATTTCTTTATCATTCGTGTTGTTATTTGTTTAAAATTTGTAGTAGTTAGCGAAAAAATTTAAAAACCAATTCACCCCCTCTTGGTTAGCCTATCTTGGGTTTATAGAGGTGATATATAATTCTAGGTTGTCCAATAATTGACATAGACATTATAAGTGATCGAGAGATAATTATAAGTTATGCGATCTTTGTTGAATTTTTTTAGAATAATGCGTTCACATGTATGTGAATTTACATAGAGATATAGTAAGTTCGGGCATATGAATAGGATTAGTGTTGTTTGAGAGAGATCACTAAATACAATATGTTATGGCTGAATATATTGGAATTAAATGTATGATAAATAATCTAAGTGAAATCGAAAATCCTAACTATCCATCCCATAATCTTATTTACAATTTTGATTTGAGTTCGTTATTTTGTTTATTAGAATTCCGCTTAGAAAATAAAGTTCGATTTGATCATTAGTTACTATTTTAATTTAAATTGAAGTTAGGTTGGTTTAAAATTTTATAACAGATAGTAGTCTCTGTGAGACAATACTCGGATTTAATAAATTTACTTTATTATTTATCGCGATCCGTACACATGCAGAATTTTATGAACAAATTGATCTAAGAATTTCTTTGATCTTAGTCCAATATCTCGTATGTAATCAACGGATTTGTGATCAATTTTTAGTGTTCCTCATGTTTCAATTCAAGTCCTACGCGTCAATATTTTATGCTGAAGTGAAAAAAACTAAACAAACTTACTAGATGAAGTAACAAAGTTATGCATCTTGTGGAATCCCATCTTATAATGTTAGGGATGAATATAATGTTTTTTTTTTTTTTTTCAAATTTTGAAATATTAATAGAGATAAATATATAAAAATGGCATGGATTTATAGAGTTTAAATAAATGATTTAATAATGACAATGTTGGAATGTGATGTGGATGAAAAAAGTATTTTTTTAAAAAAAAATTAAAATTTTAATAGGGACAGATATATGATAAGATAGATATGTAATAATGGTGGATGTAAAATAGCAGCTACCTTCTCTTTTTCGACGTCTTTTTTAAAATTAGATTTCGATCAGTGCTCTTTGCATGATAGATCTTATTGTTATGTATAGTCTCACTCTAACCAACAACACTAATGTTTGAGTTCCATTTTTTAGAATAAATTTTGTAAAAAGTGATTTTTTGAATATTATGTGGTTAAAAGGAAATTTTTTTGAGTTCAGGTAAAAAAAATTAGTTTAGAATTTTAGCATGCTAAATTGAACCAATAACATCTTTTCAAGTGGAGTTTAAAATAAAAAAAGAAAGAAAAATATAAAATACTTCTTAAAGTTTTAGAAAAATAAAATAAAAATAAATGTGGCCAGAATTGATATTACATTTTAGACTAGTAGTACATTTTTTTAGTACAAAATATGTAATTTGCAGTTAAATGCAGTGGAACTTTATTTTTATAAAAATAATTATCGTATATATTGACCTTAGGTTCATCAAAAGATAATGGTGTTCTTCTTCTCATTCATGGATACAAATACTTGACATCATTAATTGGGATGGCAGATTATTAGGAGAGTAAGCTCTTACCATGGTCCTACCTGTGTTTCGCAAGACTTGAGACAAAATTTAAAATTTGGGCTCTTAAATCATAGCATGCAATCAATTTTGTTTAATTTATAAAAATTTTATGAAACTAAATTTGTTAACTTAAAACCCACAATAAACAATAAATAAAATGAAATATTCAAAATATTTATATTATAGTCAAATAACAATGCGAAAATATTCTAAACGATCACTTAAATATACTAACTGAACTCACTCAAATCACATAATAGCTAATATTAACTGAAATTTGAGTATAAAATGGCGTTCAAATTAGTTTAAGAAAGAAAGATTAAAAAATATGATTTTTTTGTCAAAGTATTGTACCAACGCATAGCATAGACCATAGTTATATATAATAGATTAGATAGAGTGGCACACCATTTAGGAAAAAAATATCAATGTCAAACAATTAAAAATAGTGAATGAACCAAAGGAAAAAGACAAATTCATAAGAATGATAACATAACATAACTACATACATAATAATTAATTAACTAATGGGTAGTACTATATTCATGAATCTCTCGTAAGCCATAATTCATAAATCAAAGGCAGTTGAATCCATATATGCCATCATCAATTTTTAAAGAAAATCACTCAAAGAAAGCCCAAAAAAAAATTTCTTGAACCTACGCCTCCTATTTTATGTGATTGGATTGAAACTATACAAGTTCTGTGAAGATATTGACAGATCTTACATTGACAGATCGATCTGATTATTAATATCAAAGAAAAGAGCACCCAAAATGTGCAAAACATGTTCTGAAAGCAAGTGAAAAACTTAACACAAAAAAGGGGTGTAGAGTGCATTCAAATTGGTAGCAATATTGATGCATATCCTTACTTTTGTTCGACAGTGGAATTAGTATTCATAATTCAAACCCTGCAGTACCCCCAAAACCACTATACTCATACTCGATACCAAAATAGAGATCAAATAACAGAGCAATACAAATCCAACAAAGCAAAGCAAATAATCTCACAAACAAACTCATTATTGAAAATACTTGTATGAACAACAAAACAATTTATTTATATAATTTCCTAAACTATCAACCCTCAGTGGCTCTCTGTTTCTTACATGACCATAAAATATAGAGTTTTCCAAATGAAAAAAAAAAAAAAAAAAAGCACACACACAATATAGAAACTAATAGAAATTTATGAAAATGCTTTATTTTTAAAAAATCGATTAATCTAAAAATTGTGGCATATGTAAAAGTCATCAAAGACTAATAGAAATCTAGATATAATAACAATCAATTAATTTTCGCTACAATCATATATATAAAATAAATATCAATAAAACAGAATGGGTAAATCAGCAAAAAAAGTCAAGTAATTTAACTTTAAATGTATACAATATTGTTACTTGATTTACAATATCATTGTTGAAGAAACGTCATTGTTTGGAGCAAGAGTGAACGTCGAGTATAAAATGGTTGGATTTGGAGAAGTTGTGAATTTGAGAGGAGGTCTAGGTTTTGATTTAGAAGGACAAACATTGAAGATTTTGAACATAATTAGTTTAAGAAAGAAAGAAAACAAAAATTTATTTTTGGCCCCCCGAAGAGTTGGGCCTGAGCCGGAGGCCTCTTGGACCTCTTCTGAGGTCCGGCTATGGTTCTTACTTCATATTGACTATAAAAAATGCGCCATTTAAAAATTCATTTGTTACTTCATTACCTTTCAACAGTCGATTGCATGTTAATGCAACATGCCAACTTGGTGATCAAAAGATCTCGAGAAATAATTAAAAAAGCAATTTATGCTAATATCAACACCACAATAGCTACTTTGATTAAACTAGTTGTACTTTCCTAGTGTACAACAAGTTTGACATTGTGCGATGTGCATGAAATTGTGTAATTGATTTGAACGAGTGTGATTAAAATCAATGACCATTGTATATCTAGCATAATTATAAATGGGACAAGTCCAAGAGAAATCACAAGTTCAAAGACATAAAAAAAGATGTTGGAAAATGGCTTACATATGGGGATGTTTTAGCATATTTTTGAGTGGGAGTTATTTTTTGTTTTTAAAGATCAAAGTAAATTCGTGTTCTCCTTCGTTAGAACATCGAAATCATATATTCATTTGTCAAAATGATGCTCGATTGAGTGAAAAATTGAAATTTAAAATGCACACATTAGTGGTTTATGTGTTGGATTCACAAACTAATATATGAAATAGGCAATAACTAGTTTATACATAGCCACACTTTGAAACATATAATTACGTGTAGCATAGAACTCTCTCAAGGGGGCCAAATTTGTGTGCGAGTACGACCTGTGCAAGAATATCACATCGAAATTGACCATTTAGAAAGGTACACGTTTTGCTTTTATTTATTTATTTTTCCTCCAAACTGACCTTCCAACTTCTATAACTCTTGAAACTTTAGTGGTTATAGCCATTTTCATAAGATGTTAATGGCTGATTAATAGATAAATTTAATTTACCATTCATAAAGTTGAACCTATAATAGAGCTCGAATTTTCCTCTGTTCCACACACAAAATTTCCTCTACTGTTTTCATATAATTTTTATAGTCTTCCCGAGAATTTTTTAAATCTCTGTCAAAGTCTTGGTGAACGTATTTTGGTACAAATTTAGTCCGTCGAAATAGAAACTAAAGTGCTGAAATTTTACTGATTTCTCATTTGTATCTTGAAATATAGACGTTCGAACGAAACCTTAAAAACTGACATTGAGGGGCTAATCTTTTTTAAGGAAATTGTATTAATACATAGGCCTTGATTTTAAAATCTATTATCTCTTCAATGATTAATATATGGGAACAATACACAATTAAGGTAGTTAGAAAATACAATTTCAAAATTAACAAATATGTTTTAAAGTTTCAAAAATCAGGTCATAATTATATTTAATTAATTAAAATAAATTAAAAAACTTTTATTAATTAAATATATCAATGTATCAATACTATATAATTTATGGTCACAACTACTTACTAATCACAATCAGAAAATGTCATAGTCACAAATCACATAGGTCGTTCAATATCAAATTATCAAATTAAATAGTTGCGCATTATTTTTTCGATCACAAATCACAAATTTTATATGTCACAAATTATCAAATTAAAAGGTCACGTAGTATTTCTCGGCCACAAATCACAAATTTTATAAGTTACTACTTGTTTTAAGGTCATGAATTTTCAAATCAATTGGTCACAAGTTATTTTTTGATCACAAATTATCAAATTAATTGATCACAATTTAACAAATCGTGAGTCACGATTACAAATTTAGTCACAATCTCACATTTTTTAGGTCACTTGGTCACAAATTATCCATTTATCGATCACATATTATGTATTGGTCACAAATTAACCAATTTATTGTCTATAACCTCCCAAATAATTGGTCATGAACACTCGTTCAACCCCACCCCCACCCCACGCTACCGTACTTTCCACCACCACCATAACCACTACCATTTGCAAAACCATATCCACCCATAGCCAACAAATCAGAAACTCGCTCACCCATGCTGACCTAAATCTCATCGGGCCACCACCACATACCCTTAATGCAAACCGCCATCAATCAACCATTCCACTGCCAATATTCTTCACCTCACTAGCAACTACTCCTTTACAGATCTGTCATGACACCTTCGTCCTCATCCACAATCCCATAGCCACAACTAGTCAATAATCTCACAGAATTGTCACGCTACTGAAGCATCATATTTTATTATGATTCAGTACCACGTGGACAGTAAGATACTATGAAGACACCTTTCAGTAGCACAGCTAATGCGCACCGTATCTGCTTTGCGTAGTGGCACTCAACGTTGCTGTGACGTGCATCGCTCCTATGCGCGACTGCGGGCGGTGGTCTTGCACCGCATCGCTGTTGCATCCCTACTTTGTGCAGCGGTGATATGCGTGTTGTGCAGCACTCCTGTGTCCAGCTATGGAATGTGGTCCTTCGTCGAATTGTGATGACAATGTCGTCAACGCAGAGTAGGCAATGCTGTGTTCCGAGAGCAGGTGCCAGAAAAAAAAAATTGGTGTTGATTTAGGGCATAGTACGAGAAGAGAGTGGAAATAGATTAGAGAAGGATAGAGTAATTAGAGGGAGAGAGTGGATATTTATTTAATAAATGTTAAATAATTAATTATAATCTAAATTATGAAAGATAAAACTTAAAATCTTATTTATGAAATATAAACTTGAAAAATAGCCCTAGGTGTAAATTCGACATAATATATTCCTACAATTTTTATTTCATCTTTGTTATTTTCTTAATTAATAAAATATTGTTGACACACAAAACAAGCAGCCCAAATCAAATGGCTCAAGAGAGGAAATAGCTCTAAAGAAGAAGCCCAGATAGAGAGATCAGGGTAAAAGCCCAACCAGAAATATCATTAAATATGAGGAAAGCCCAAAAAGACATTTTGCCGACTAAACCAGACTTTAAGCCCCATAAATAGCCTCCTAGACGTTTTGCTCCTAACGTGTTGCCTAAAATTAAGAAAGAAATTGAGCGATTATTAAAAGCAGGTTTCATAAGGACAGCTAGATATGTTGAATGGTTATCTAATATCGTGCCAGTGTTAAAAAAGAATGGTAAAATGAGGGTGTGTATAGACTTTAGAAATCTGAATTTAGCAACACCTAAAGATGAGTATCCAATGCCCACGGTAGATTCCTTGGTTGATTCCACTGCCGGACATGTCATGTATTCTTTTATGGATGGGTACTGTGGTATAACCAAATATATATAGTCAAGAAGACATACACAAAACTGCCTTTAGATGCCCAGGGGCCTTAGGATGTTACGAATGGGTAGTTATGCCTTTCGGCCTAAAAAATGCGGGGGCGACTTATCAAAGAGCAATGAATCTAATCTTTCATGATATGATAGGTAAGTTTGTTGATGTGTATGTAGATGACATCGTAGTTAAATCTGTTAAAGAGGAAGATCATTTCGAACAACTGAAACGCTCATTTGAGCGAATGAGACAATATAAGCTGAAATTGAATCCTTTGAAATGTGCGTTTGGTGTCAATGCCGGTAATTTCCTTGGCTTTCTAGTACACCAAAGAGGGATTGAACTCGATAAGAATAAAGTGAAGGCCATTTTAGAGGCCAAACCGCCTAACAACAAAAAAGAATTGCAAAGATTTCTAGGTCAAGTTAACTTTTTAAGGCGATTTATCTCTAACTGTGTATGGCGAACAAAAGCTTTTTCGCCTCTCATAAAGTTGAAAAATCAAGACGAACTCGTCTGAAAAGAAGAACATCAAAAGGCCTTTAATAGCCTAAAGACGTATTTAGCAAATCCGCCAGTGTTGGTGTCACCTATCCAAGGACGGCCAATGAAGGTGTATATATCGGCTGAACAAGAATCGATAACTGGAATGGTCGCGCAGGAAGACCAGTTTGGTGAAGAAAGGGCAATATACTATTTAAGTAGACGTTTGACGAAATACGAATGTAATTATTCTGCTATCGAGAAACTATGTCTCGCTTTGTATTTCACATGTACTAAATTAAGGGCCTACTTACGGCCTGTAACAGTTTATCTGATTTCCAAAGTTAATTTAGTGAAGTACATGTTTTCTCGCCCTGTTTTACACCAAAGGATAGGCCTTTGGACTTTAGCATCGTCCGAGTTTCAAATACTGATATATACCATGAAATGCGATTTAAAAATCAAGCATTGGCTAATTTCTTGGCCGATCACCCGGGCTGACATGCTCGAAGAAGAAATTAAATTGGAAATAGACTCATTCGAGTTCAAACCATGGATCCTATATTTTGATGGGTCAAAAACTTCCAAAGGCGCAGGAGTAGGAATAGCTTTGATAAATCCTTTAGGAATTTTTTATAAATTCGCCTTCACATTGGACAGAATGTGCACCAATAACCAGGCCGAATATGAGGCATTGATTGTCGGCATAGAGTTATTAATTGAAATGGAAGTAAAAAACGTGATTATTAGAGGCGATTCCCAATTGGTGATTTACCAACTCACTGGCGATTTTAACTGTCAGAGCGAATCCGTTATAAGCCAGTATGAAGTCGCCCAAGAATTTCTAGAAGAGTTTGACCAAATAGAACTCCAATATGTCAACAGAATGTACAACGACATAACAAACGATCTGGCCCAAATGGCCTCAGGTTACTTAAAAGCTTTAGACATGGAGCACACTTGTGAATATGGAACAATTTTGCCTGTTATACAAAGGAGGGCAAATAGGATTGTAATTCATTGTATACAAGAAGGAGACGCAATGGATTGGAGGGTAGAGATAAAAGAATTCTTGGAGAAACCAAGTGAAAAGAACAATAGAAAGATAAAGCTGCGATCAATGAACTATACATTAATTGAAGGTGAATTACTTAAAAAACGCCCAGATGGGGTGTTATTAAAGTGTGTAAGTTTACAAGAAGCCAAGGTAATTATGGCTGAAATACACGAAGGAATTTGTGGAGCCCACCAAGCTGGTCAAACGATGAGGTGGTTAATTATTAGGAATTGACATTTTTGGCCTAAAATGGGAGAAATGTGTGTCCAATATGCGAAAGGTTGTATGACATGTCAAAAGCATGGGCTAATTCAGAGAGCACCAGCTAGAGAAATGGTACCTATCATTAAGCCATGGCCATTTAGAGGTTGGGCGATAGACTTAATAGGGAAGATTTATCCACCATCGTCCAAACAACATACATTCATTATAGTGGCAACATATTTCTTCACTAAGTGGGTAGAGGCCATACCTCTAAGAGAGATATCTTAAAAAAGTGTTATAGAATTCATTCGCAACCATATCATCTATAGGTTTGGAATCCCACAAACCCTGATGGTGGATCATGGAACTTCCTTAAATGGGGATCAAGTGAAGGAATTTTTGAGCGAATTTGGGGTCAAATTGGTAAATTCCACGCCTTATTACGCTCAATCCAACGGTTAGGCCGAGTCATCTAACAAGATCCTGAAAAACATCGTAAGAAATATGATAAGTGAAAACGCCAGAGCTTGGCACGAGTGTTTGAATCAAGCTCTGTGGGCCTATCGAACGTCGCCACGCACAAGCATTAAAGTTACCCCTTTTCAACTGACATACGGGCAAGACGCAGTGTTACCTGTGGAAATCAACGTGCAGTCAAGGAGAGTACGTTCACAAAACGACAAGCGAGCCGAACGCGAAATTGCTCATCCAAAATTTGTTGGAATTGGACGAATTAAGGTTAGATGCTCTGGATAGATTACAAGTCCAGAAATAGAAAATGGCTAAGTTTTACAACAAGAAGGTCGTAGCCAAATCCTTCAGTTTGGGCGATTTAGTTTGGAAGGCAATATTCCCTTTGGATAGTAAAGATTCAAAATACGGTAAATGGTCACCAAATTGGGAAGGACCACACAAAGTGAAAAGTGTTTTGGCTAACGGGGCCTACCATTTAGAGGATCTAGATGGTACTAATCATGTGAGGTTCATCAATGGCAAATACTTGAAGAAATATGTTCCTTCCTTATGGGAAGACGAACAATTACAAACTTAAAAATGTAAGCTCTGATGAGCGATGATAACCAAATAAAATAAAGGACGAAATACGTCTAAATAAAACTCTTTATTAATCAAATATTGGTTACATCAACAGAATGTGAAAAGTACAAAGCCTCCTATGAGCGTGAATTTGAAATCTCCTATAAGTTACAACAGAGGATAAACAATTGTAGGCCTTTGGCAGCAACGGTGAAAATTGTGGATTGGGATCGGCCACATCCCCAAAAGCATTGCTGCAATGGCGGGCAGAAATGCTGAGAAGCACTCTCAGCAAGCAAATTGGCCCAGACGTTTCAAGTTGGACGACACACAGGATGAATCAACTGACTCATTTCTACAGGAAGTCGAAACTGGAGAAAGTGTCGAGATATTGGACAATGGTAGTAGGATGATTCTGGGAAAAGGATTACGAATGGGAGTGATAAGTGTTGAAGGCACAAACGTATTTATAAGGGAATAAATATGAAGAGTCAGGATATGAAAGGCCGCATACATTAAATGGCCCAAAAATCTGAAGGGGGACGGAAATTGATATGCATGAATCTTAGCATATAATTAAATGCTTGGGGGGTTGACGATTTAAAAGAGTAACGTCAATATTCAAGCATATAATTAGCATGTGATTAAGTGCTTGGGGGGATTGACGATTAAAAGATAAACGTCAATTAATATTCGAACATGAAAAACAATTGTTCATTAAAGGCGAAAGCTACTGTAACAGTTAAAAACTATGATGAATAGATTCACGAATTTACAAATAGAAGGACATAAAAATGTCTTAATTACAGTTCACCCCAAACAGATCGCATCTGTTCCCTAAGCTTCACATAATCCTCATCTTGCCTTTGAGAAGCAGTATCTATGTCGGCCACCACTTCTTCATCCACTTTCAGCTCCTGGTAACGCCCAACTAATGATTTGGTCCGTTCTACCCTTTGGGAGGCGTTACGCTCTTTAGCAGCCATCCGGGCCTTGCAATCATCCATCTTTGCTTGAAGCTCCTTCATCTCTGCAGCCAAAGTCATCATTAAAGAATCTTCGGCCTGAATTTCAAAAGAAAGTTCATTCAATTCAGTTTTAGCCCTGTTGATCTCCTGGAGCAAAGATTCTTTTTCAGAAGAAGCACGAAGATACTGAGCACTTTTGGCCTTCAATTCGGCACATCTAGCCAATAGAGAAAGGACTTCAGAATGAATGGCCCTCAACGTCGCCTTGAATTTCGGGGAAACATCGAGCGACGGAAGTGCAAGTGCTTGTACCAACTTTATGCTCAAGAGATCAAATTTATCCTTCTGAGCGAAGCCATCGCCACATCCATGTCCATGAAGGCAACATACTCAAGCATAGATTGTCTAAGAATCTCCATGTTTGCCTCGAGAGAGTACGAAGGATGAGCGGAAGAGAAGCAAGGATGTTTCCAATTGTTCCCAAGAAGAAAGCAAATCTTGAATGGAGCGCACAACCCGTACTAGTGCAAAAGAAAATGCCAATGTTAAAATGTCACTACAACGAGATCAATCAAGCGAACCAAAAGAGTAAAGGAGAAACATGAGATACCTCGTCAAGAACTTTCGGGCGTCCAGATCATCATCATCAATTGGCCCCATCATTCGTGAAGACTTCCCTTTCCCTGAATAAGACGAACTTGCTTTGCGACGGGCAAGTGCCGTGGGAACACATACACACGAGAGGAAAATAGGTCGAAAGCTCTTTGAGTCAACAAGTAGGCGAAAGTGTCAAGAAATGCCAACCCGCCGGGCACGTAAATTGGGGGATGAACGTTCGAGAAGTTCATGCTTCAAGGGATTGTGATGAAGTTTCTGACACTAGAGGTCGCTCTGTGGGAGGAACCCCTTCATCAGATGACCCTGTCGAAATAATTGCAACAGCAGTAGCTGGAGCTGGAGTAGGAGAGTCTGTAGCTAAAACTTCTAAACAAGAGGATGAACTTTTCTGGAACCATCAAATGGAATGGTCAAATGAGGCATTAGTCCATAGAGATTGATAAGTCATGTTTAAACAAAGCCATTACCTTTCTCTTGTGAATGAGGGGGACATCAACATCATCACCACCATCATCACCAGTGTCATCATGCAAGACTAGAGAAGCTGCAGCTGGCCGTTTCCGGCTAGAAGTACCCTTAGTAGCAATAGCTGGGGAAGTCGAGGAAGTAGAAGGAAGATTTGAACGTTTGTGGGAAGCTGATGGTGATTTGGAAGGGCCCTTGATGGATAGAGGAGTGGCAAGGATAGGGGAAGGAGGGAAAGTCTCTGAACGATCCAATGAATGAAAGGCACAATTAGCGTTGACTGAAAAGAGCCTACGCTTCACAGATGGCCACAGTTGGTCAAAAAGAGGATGCGTGACAGCAGTAGGATTAAAAGGAACAAAAGAAAAGCCTTCAGCCAAGCTTTTATTGCGAGCATCTATAGCCTCAATCTCAGCCTTACTAACAAGGTAAAAACGCTCTGTGATATTTTTGGAATAACAAGGAGGAACATGCCAAGTTTGGCCAAAGCCAAGCTGACGGGCAAAGAAATGAGGAGCATATATCTCAACACCAGCCTTAGCATTTGTCCCTATCACGATATCATGAAACAACTCCCTCCCAACTAAAAATTCAACCCAGGTAGACAAAGATGCAGTTGCTTCATCCATAGTAGAAGGAAGACGAACAAAAATGGGGATTTGATGAACGGGAAAAGGAAAGAATGAAGGAATGGAGTTTAGAGTATAAAAGAATGTGAAAATCTCTCTGGCACACATATTTACAGGGTCTAACTAATGAATAAACAACCCATAGCAAGCGACTGATCTAGGAGGGGAAGGTACAGCACCAAGTTGTGGGAAATACGCCCTCAACCACAATTGGGCCAACCAAAGAGGTCCACCTGTCTGTGTAGGAGGCATTATTCTTCAATTGAAATTGAAGGGAAGCCATTCCTCTATAAAGAGCAGCCAAAAGGAATGAACATAAATTCAAGGGTCGACCACGTGCTAGTTCGTGTGATATGGGCAAATAACTCGTAGAGGGCTTCAAACTAGGGATGCAGAGGATATATTTACACAGCCAAACGTGGATAAATGCTACACGTTCAGCATGGTTAGGTTCAGAAATGGAAGCACTGTAAAGGTTTTGCATGCTCGAATAAGACTCAGTAATTTTCTTATCAAACTTCGGAGCAGCACTAGTGACCAAGATACCAGGAAATATGGTATCGCCCAAAGGTGGGAGGTTTACTAAAGCCCCTACGTCCCTCAGGGTAATAGACATCGGGCCAAGAGGAAAAACAAAAGTGTTATACTATGAAGACCAAAAACTCAGCGCGATTGGAAAAAGTGTCGAGTCATAAATTGGAGGATGGAGGGTAATCTCCAACAAATCAGAAATCCATGCACGATCAAAAAGTGCTTTTGTGGGACCATGTTTTACTAGACGTGCATGCCAAAAACGAAAAGAAGAATCAGCTTTGGGCCAAGTGCAAATACATCGCTCCTGGATGGGCTTTAACGGTAGTGAGTTCAGAAAAGGAAGGTTTTCCGTGCAAGGGAATACTTGACCCGCCACCACTTTCTCTATTGATGCAGCATCATTGAACAATGGGCCAAGATAAAACTCATTCCGGTTTGGATTGGCAGGTGCAAGACGAGAAGGGTTTACATACGGCCTGGTGAGGAGATTCAGGAAGTCTTCGAAACTAAAAGGGGAATCCGAACGAGTTTGAGAGGTCACCATTGAACGCAAAATACGAGTTTGTCTGAGGTTGCTTAAGAAACGTAGAGGAGAAGCAAGACGATGAATAGTAAATAAAGAGGGGAAAAGACGTGAAGTATAAAGACGTGGTTTCGTGGTGCAACGAAGTGGCGGGGTTGTAACGTCACATTGTTTTAGACAACTAGAAGAAAGTGATGATTGAAAAACCTTGGAAATTTCAAACGTTGCTGGAAGACACATAAATGAATATGGCGAAGATTAAAATTAATTCCGTCATATTGAGGGGTAATTGTTGACACACAAAACAGGCAGCCCAAATCAAATGGCCCAAGAGAGGAAATGACTCTAAAGAAGAAGCCTAGATAGAGAGATCAGGGTAAAAGTCCAATCAGAAATATCATTAAATATGAGGAAAGCCCAAAAAGACAAAGGTACGATGACGCCCAAGTCGGCAGGACGCCCAGATATTGAGCGAAGGAAACACCCTACAATCGCCCAGAGCATAAGATCAATTGTCGCCCAAGAATGCTGAGTCGCCCAAAGTCCAAGAAATGACCAAAGTTTGTTGTTATCCAAAATCGCGATCTAAGACGGTTTGAGCACATCATAATTACGCCCCACGATTTGAGAAAGTTGATGGCAAGCAGTTGTGAAGAGAGCGTAGTGATAGAAGTTGCACACAGTAGTTTTAGCCAGCCGACCATGATGAAAGAAGTGGGTAGTTACGAGCAGTTGCTAAACGATCAAAGCTAAGTCAGATAAAAGAAGGAAGAAGACAACGAAGAAACCCCGACAAAATTCACTCTCAAAACAGAGAACATGTAATTTACTTTTCTTAGATTAACTTTTAATTACTTGAATTCCTTCGTACTTGTGTGCTTGCGCCCCTTGGAGGCATTTTATTCGTGTCCAAACTGTAAATCTTCATATTCAATAAACGCTCCTTTTTGAGACTTTGTTCCAAGAGGTTTGTCCCTTAAACAATCGTCTGATTCCCTTTTTAATTGTTAGCGAGCGAAAAACGCGCGAAACAAATATATTAGTATATTCTAAAAAAATATACACAAAGTCCAATGGGAAAAGAAGAGGAGAAAATTAAGTTGGAAGAAGGAAGGGAGAAGGAGAAAGAGAAGAAATTCTTGAAGTCCCAAATTTTCAAGAAGATGAAAGGCATTTTCAAATCAAAGTCAAGTCCATGGATTTCAATAAATATCAAGTGCCGTGAATCAAGTCACATGATCCCTCTTCTTCTTCTTCTTCTTCTTCTTCTTACTCGAATCATTAATTAGAAGAGATAGTGCAACAATACACTCACAAGATGATTATCCACTTTGTATTAAAGCAAAATTCAACTTTATAACTATTTACGTATTTTATACACAAAATTTGTTGTACGAATTGTATTAAACAAATGATGATCCTCGACCCGTCAATCAAATTAAACCTTCAAATGAAGTAAAACTAAAACATATAGCCCCTAATTGGGCTCCGTTTTTTCAAAATGCATTTTATTAAAATTTATTTTCAATCACATTCTTCCATAAAATAAATTCATTTTTTTTTATTTTTTAATCACACATTTTTCAAAAAATTACTATTTCAAAACACATTTTCTCCAAAATTCTCATTTCAATGGAGTCCAAACATGCGTATGCACACGAGCTCGGCTTGTGCTCGTCACGAGAGGAGCTCGTGGCTCGTTTTTAACGAGTAGAGTTTCTGCTTGGCTCCTTACTCGTAGGCCGAGCTCGACAAATTTTTTTTTTTTCTTTTTTATAAACCTTTTAAAAAAAATACCTTCGCCTTGGACGAGCCCCCGAGTCAAGCTTGCCGCTCGTTTTTTTGACGAGCTGAGTAGGCTCAGCTCGATCGTTCGGCTCTGTTCGGGCTCATCAAGAGCCGAGCGGCTCACGAGTTGTATTTTGACGAGCTGACAAGTCGCTCGCCCCGTTTGCCACCTCTATTTTTATCCCTAGAAGTAGTGGTGGCAATCGAGCAGAGTCGGCTCGTTGCCACCGAGCTACGAGCCCCTCGAGCTCGTCAAAAGACGAGCCCAAGCACGAGCCGAGCGGCGAGCTCGCTAGGCAAGCCGAGCCCAGCTCGGCTCGTTTTTTAACGAGCGGCTCGTGGGCTCGTCCAAATTTTTTTTTTTTAAAAAGGCATATCTTATTAATATTAAAAAAAAAGAAAATTACCTGAGCCACGAGCTAAAGCTCGGCTCGGCCCACGAGCCGCGCACGAGCTAGTGGGCCGAGCCGAGCTCGGCTCGTGCCGCCGCTAGAAGGATCAGAATGAGACACAATGTACCCAGAGCCCATTCTTGATAAATTCGTTTCTTGGACTCACCCAGTAGGAACGGACTCAATTGTTGGGCTACATTGTCAACGTTATAGGTACAAGCGAACAGGACTGATAGAGACAATCTGCCACGTCATCCTTAAAGTCGCATATGGAACCACGCGTCGAATATTCATAGGTGGTTATAGCCTTAAATCCCCCGCGACTTTTCGATTTTAACGTTAACACGAATACCAAGACAAAAGGCCAAGTAAAAACAAAATAGAGAAAATATTAAAATTTTGTTACTTATATAGCTGTTCCCATAGTCCACGACACATTTTTTCGTAAAAAACGTGTCCGTCGTGTTAATTAAGGGGGTGTTTGACACCCATTTTTGTGAAAGAATGTGTTTTTGAATAGTGATTGATGGAAAAATGTGTGGTTAAAAAGTAAGGAGAATTTTTAGGTTTATGTGTAATATTATTTTATTGATAAAATGTGTGGTTGAAATAAAGAAAGAGAAAAAAATGAGAATGAGAAAAAAATTGGTGCCAAACGGGGTCTAAGTTTAGAAAATTCACTTATAATTTATTTATAAATAATTAAAATTTAAAGCTAATTACTTTTCGTTTCATAAAGATACTTATTTCAATTTTCATAAAGAAATAGTAATTATATTGCCTCCACAATTTTTATTTCATAATCATATTTTAATTGAAATTAAGCTTTTCAATATTTGCTTATTATAGAAATTATTTTTTAAACTTTTTTAGAGCCTGTTTGGTAGGGATTTTTTGGGGAAGAATTGATTTTTGAATAGTGATATGATGGGAAATGTGTGGTTGAAAAAGAAAAAAAAAATTATTGATGTGATGGAAAATATTATTTTATTGAAGAATGTGTGGTTGAAAATGAGAATTGATTTACTGTAGAAAATCAAAATCCATACCAAACAGGCCATTAGTCGAAACCTTATCTTCAACCTTCCATTAATTACTACATCTCATTCTTGGTAATGTTTTATATCAAAATATTTTGTTTTCATATTTTGAAATAAGTAAAAAATATTTTTCGCATTTTAATTAATTTATTTTTCAAAATATGATAAAAATAAGTTATTTTACGTCATTAAAAAAATTGAAAAATAAGAATATATTAAATAACATTGATAACAAAGTATATTAAATAAGAATATATTTTAAAAATTAAATATCCACTACACTCTCATATAAATTGAAAATTTTTGGTAATGGTGGTGGCGACGATCGTGAACGGGTAGGTGGTGTTGATTGAAAACTTTCTGAAAATTTTTGGGAATCCTATTTCTCTATCTTTGAGCATGTCTAGTTGCAATTAAAATGTTAATTTCAACAGTTGCCAAGGAAAAATTTTACCGTTGCTTTTCAACATTTTCCATAATCATCTGACGCCATAGCCGCAATATTTGACCATTGTATGACGTAATGACTTTTTTTGCCTTTCATATTATTCATTATCTTAAGGGATGTGGGCTTCTTCTTCGGTCATTTCATTTTCCAATGGTCCAATATTGCGGCTATGGGACTGATTTTCTGCCTCCAACAACGGTCACAATTTTGCTTAAAATTTCCTGAGAAGCTCTACGAGACAAGTTATTTATCTTTTTGTTAATTTAAAGGAGGTAAATTCGTCATTTTACAGAATTTTAAAGAGAAAATGAACCATGATGATGTTTTGCATTGAGTTTGATCGATTCGAGGGTTAAAATAACAAAATTAAATGAGATGCAAAATGAATTTGTACCAATTATAATTATTGATGCAAATACGCAAATATCAGGTTGAAAGTACCGCCGCCATGTCACTCGGATTCGCATCCAAATTTCATTCGCATTTTGCATTAATTAATTATAATAATTAAGTACTCCAACGTCTACAACATGAGAATCGGATCTTCTTATCTTTTTCTCTCTCTATAAATGTCTCACCTTCTCCCGTCAATTTTTGCATTCTTTTGTTCATTCTAGGCACAGTGCTGTGAGAGAGAGAGAGAGAGCTGAAGCTCACGCGTCTTGGTTTTCTGTGTCACTGTGTAAGTATTTCTTTCTCTCTCTATATGTTTATGTATGTAATGATATTTCCAATTTTAATTGAAGGTTTTGAGTGCTATTTGTCTGGATTCGGATTATTGTTTGATTTTATGTGGATTTTACGAATTTTTTATGGTTAAAGAAGTGAAAACTGTTAATGATTTGAATTCTGGTTGAAGGTTTCGGGTGCTATTTGTCTGTATTCCGATTAATATCTGATTTGTGCGGATTTTACGACTATTTGACGGTTGAAGAAGCGAGCCGTGTAATTGAAGTGGTATAACATTTATTGATCTATTAATTCTTTTAAGATAAAAGAAAAAGATATACATACGTGTACGTAGATGCACAGTATATAAATGGACAAATCCATCCTGATATATTACCATTATTGGTAAATATATATAGTTTTCCTTTATTGATTCTACGTGGTAAAAATCTAAGCCCTACAGATAATTTGGAAATTCATATTTTTCCTTCTCGACGTCATTATATAGGATTATTTTTTTGTGAAAATTGAGTTGTGCTGGGGTATTGAACTTGGAAATTAGGTGAGGACACTGCAAATTATGTTGTTAATTGGTATTTTTTCACGCATCTACATGTAGGGGTGCCCAAAAGTTCCGAACCGAACCGAGCGGTTTTTCATAAATTAAATACCCGAACGGGTACCCGAATCGAGAACCGATGGGTTTGGGTCGGGTCTCGGGTCTAGATCAAGAACCGAATAAGAACCGAAACTAAATAATTTTTTTATTTTTTTATATTGAATTAATTAAATTATTTTATTTTTTTTATACAAATTAGCAAATTAATTAAATAAATCAGATTATTTCATAATTTTAATTTTAAAATCCAATTCATTTTTAAAACCCATTAACTCATTTTAATTTGAAACAAATGAATATACTTTATGTAGTTTTGCTGTAATATTAATATCTACTTTTTGGTATTTGTATGTACTGAATTAATCTTATTGGACGGCTAGTTATTTATATGTTTTTGAATTGAGTTACGTTAATTTGTAAAAGTTACGAATGAAATGTCATTAGTTGTATTTATGTAGTGTTGCTGTAAATATTAAAAAATTTGATTATAGTACGGAACCGAACCGAACGGAACCGAACGGAACCGAACCCGAACGGTTCCATAATTATATCTGGACCCGACGGGTCCATTTATTAAATATCCGAAAGTTTTGGGTCGGTTCGGATCTCTTCAGAACCGAATCGAACTGAACCGATCCACGGACAGCCCTATCTACATGAGAAACTTGTGCTGCAGCCTATTCCAAGATCATCAGGTGACTGTTTGCTGGCTCCTTTAGTAATGGTTATATTATTTATGTTATACCTGTACTTTGCTAAAATTGAAAATTGTTGAAAGCATATATAAACTTCTGTTTCTTACCAAATTACTGTGCTTGAACACGGTGCAAAATCAGTATTTTACAGAGTTGTGGTGTTAATAGTGGGAGGGGCGAAACATGGAAGACTTGTAAAGACGCTGAAGAGTGCATAAATTATATCAGGCCTAAATGTTTCTAGTAATTTTCGGTTTCAACCTGTATCAAAATTTTCCATTTGGGGATTCTTCGTAGCTACCCCTTGGTTTTTACATTGTCTCGAAAGCAGACGCTTGCCAAATGTTAGCTAAACTCCTTTCCTGTTATTATTATCCTCTTGTCCTTGGTTCTCCCTAAAACTAGGCGTTCTCGCTTTTCTTGGATCTGCAGAACATTTAGGTCAGAGCTTCTGGAATTCTTTGTAGGATTGACATTTGAAAATCAACAGAATCAATGGAGGTATTTGGCAAATCTATGGTAGCTGCTACAAATGTTATTTACTTGTCGAGTATTCTTGGCCAAGATGGATCTAACTGTGTTCACAAGTGTGATTGGAAATGTGAAAACGAACACATCTGCGGGAACATGTTCCGCTGCAGACTAACTGGGCTGACACACGTCTGTGACAAAAACTGTAACCAGAGAATTCTGTACGATAACCATAGCTCCCTTTGCAGAGTGAGCAAGCAGAATTTTCCTCTGACTTCGGCTGAGCAACAGGCAGTGAAAGGTATCAGGAGGAAGCTTGAAGCTGAGAGTTCCCCCAATGAGAGCTGTGCTTTTAAGCGCAGAAGGGATGCACAGTATAACACCTCACCATTTGAGAAATCATTCTCTGCTGTTAGTCCCATCTGCAGTCAAATTGGCGAGAGCATGGATATGAGCTAGATACAATTACTACTAATTTCGTATTCACCTTCCACTCCCCCTGCCCCCTCTGAGTTTTACTTTTTCCTGGAATTATTATTGACTACTGAACTTGATCAATGACGGACCTTACTATATTTGACTTTAGTTTATTGAGTTGTAGCTCTTCCAACAGCATACATCCTTAGAAATCAACAGTGCTAGATCCTGTGAACATTAATGAAATTTGAGTTGCATATCATAGCGTATCTCAGCTTAAACTTTATTGTAAACATTTTATTTCCTCCATGAGAAGTAATGTGGTGTAGACCGTTTAGATGGAAGCATGTGATCTTCCACATGGTGCATTGGCTTTATAGTACGTGTTAACTGAATGCTATCAGTGTTCTCTGGGTAACTTTCTTTCATTTGATAAAGCATCGAATTCCTTCTCATTATGGCTGTTGTAACATTAATTACTCAGTTTCAAGGAGCAACTGTACTTCAATAGTTGGTAGAGACATTCTTGTTCTTTACATTGTTATGTGTCTCAGGTCTTGGAGCAGCAGCTAAGTTTCTCTCATATTTAATGTTTCACCAGCTCTTCTTTTTTATGTTCTTATTCTGGTTGTTCTGTGCAGGTGATCCTAAAGTTAATGTTATTTTTGCAGCGACTGAAGCATTGTATTGGACCGGAGAGTTTGAGATTTTTATAGCTTCTTCTGTTAATGAATGATTTCGATAGAGGTAGTATATGTTGAATCTTAAGGAAGTTTCTAATTATTTATCTGTTATCTCGTGCAGGATACAATATTGCGCTTGGATACATTTTAGTTTACAGACTTCCCAAACCATGATGCTGAATTGAACATTCCAGCCAATGCAGGTTCTCGCTTCAGTTGGTTTGATCTCTTAACTCATTAACAACTGGAGTTCCAGTCAGATACGGCTCAACCATCAATGCAGAGAGATCCATATAAAATGAAAAATATTGTCTCGACTTCCATTTCCATCTTGGCCAACCCTTTCAAGCGTGCTTTGCTATTTGGCTGCAGAAATTGAATACAAAGGCATTTTTCTGGTTCAGTCGAGCATTCTTTGTGGAGAATGTTTCCTAAGATCAATTTGTATATACTTGTCGCAATTTTGTTGGTTTGAGATTCATATAGCCATGCCATGAACAATGCTGGACTCCTAGGGAGGGTGTGAATAGGGGGGGCATTTTTTTTCTTTTTTAATTCATATGGGTCCCGCGTGGGTCCCAGCACAATGTGAGAGGATGTTAACAAAAGTGTCAATTTTTTTTGCAAAATGGTTTAATTCGCCATGATATACCTACTCTTTCAAGAAATGTGCTCTGGATTCTTTGTTTCCTATTCTGGTCTTCTAGTCCACGTAAAAAGCTATCATTTCGTCCTTATATTGTAGTATAGTAGCATGCAATGTACTTGTAAACCATCTCTTGATTGGATTGTGGTGAACAGTAGAATAAAAAACCTTGAAAGATGCTACAAGGACAGGGTGAAAACAGATTCAAAAATAGGTGCGCCACGTGTCCGTGCACGATTGAGCAGTTTGAAAAATAAAAAAAAACAACACTCAATCAACACTTGCCACATCACCCTATTTTTCCCTATTCTGTTTTAAACCCAGGACAAGGAGAATAATTGAAAACCCTTTGTTTACTCATTAGTGAAAACTGTACGAATGGTAATTAGAATGAAGAGTTTTTGCTACAAAAACTGTGGGGACACGTGTCATTCATTGATTGGACAGTTGAATTTTTTTTAAAAACCCAAACTGATGCTGACACATGCACTTGTTTTTTCCTCCTCTGTCACTAACCTTGTTTGAATAACTTTTCTCTAGAATTAAATGGGCACATACGAAAAAAATCGATCAATACAAATAGAGATGATTAAATTATGATACGATATTTACTTGCATTTTTTTTTCCAACTAAAATATTTATTAATTCATTAGTAGATCAAATAAAGATATGATGTACCAATTTATAATTATTATACCAATAAATACTAATAGTTTAAAAATCATAAATTTTTCAGCATATAATATCCAAATAATTAAACGCTTGAAATAAAAAGGAAATCGTGCCAACAAATAAATCCTAGGCGTGGCCTTCAATTGTCCAATAAAGGAAACTTCGATTTTGCGTTTTTGGGGTTACGAAACATTCATTCTTATCTCAACACATTAGAAGGTGAGGCTGAAAAGAGAAATACTATTTATCCCCACTTGGGATGCATTCCTAGTCTATGTGGCGTTAATGTGGCGTTAAATGATAGGTGAAATTAAATAAGTTATTTAATTTCACATATCATTTAACCAATCATTTACATCCACATAAACTGGGGATGCATCCCCACTGGGGATGAATATCATTTTTCGGCTGAAAATGCAAAAAAAAAAAAATCACCATTTATTTGACAAATATAAAAATGAACAGTGTGTTTGATAGAAATTTTTTTTATATTATTTAACAAAAGAAAAATAAGTTAAAATATTGTTCCATGTTGTCCAACTTGGACTTATACCGCTCACAGAACATGCACGAAACTTTGTTTGAAGCATGTTGCGTTTTTCTTCTCTTTATTTGGTTTAGTCATTGTTAAATACTTAAAAAAAATATCATTGTTAGCGAAATCTAAAAATCAACGTCGACAATATTGAAAGATAAAAAGTTAAAAACACACTATTGTATTGTATGATTACCCTTGTGGACACGTCCAGTTTCAACAGAGTTACTTCTAATAAAAGTCGTGATAAATGTGCATCAGCAAGCAATAGGGCGTGAACTGATAAAAGGCACGACTCCAATTTTATTGTCCACTAGTGCCAAGATTTGAATTTGAAGATTAGCTTTTCGAAATTGTGTGCGTAATAGTCGCCATACTTTTTAATGCTATGTGCTAAGTTTAGTTGAGTGCACCCCAAAATGTGATAGATATGGCGAAGAAGGGGACTCCAAGCAAGCACTAATGTCACATCCACAATGAATAAAACAAATCAATGATTAATGATTTGGATTTATCTTTTGCAGGCTCAATTTGTATACCTAAACCCATCTTTAGAAACATTTAATTTTCATTTATAATTTTACCAATTTTTGTTCTTCCCCCTTCTTAATCCCACCTCCAAAAAAAAAAAAAAAAAAAAAAAAAGAAAACATAAAATTAGACCTAGCCCAATTTGGTAAAAATTGAAATTCAGATTTTAATCTAAGTAAACAATTAATTTTAACTATATATTTTATAGGATTCACAATTTTTTAATCACACATTTCATTAACTTTTATCTATTAAAAATTGATTTTAATCCTACCGAATAGGAGTATAATATGTGTCCCATTTTTCAAAGAATATGTTTTGTAACAGTGAATTTTTAAAGGATGAACATTGAGCCCCCGTATGTTTCTTATTTTTCATACATAAAAATAAAAAATATGACTGTTATCAATCACATCAAGTCATCAATTTTGAATTTTTATCTCTTGTGTGGGCCTGTGGGGCTCAATAACGACTATATTTTTCATTCTCATTGTACAATAATGAGAATCAAACGGGTCCTGAAAGTTGAAAAAAATTTGTGCTTAAGCCCTTGTTTGAGCCATTTTTTGAGAGAAAAATACAGTTTTGAATAATGATTTTTGGAGAATGTGTAATTAAAAACTATAAAAAAGTTTTTAATTGTTATTTGATTGAAGAATGTGTGATTAAAAATAAAAAATTTTAAAAAATATTTTTTTAAAAAAAATTGAGACTGGAACAACCTTATTAATTAGAGCTTGTTTGGAAGGGATTAAAATCAGATTAAAATTGAAAATATAGTTGTTGGAGTTGACTTTTATTAAACGAGTAGGACCAATAACGACTGTATTTTCAATTTTAATCCTTCCGCCCTTAACCTTTGTCTTTCTCTTCAATCTGCATTTTACGCAATCTCTCTATACGCTATAAATTCTCATCCTTTCTGATCTCCCGCCTCACACCCCACCCCCCCCCCCCCCCCCTCCTTTTTTATTTTTCAAGAAATTAAAATCTCCCAAGTAAGTACTTTTACTTATAATCAATTATTTTCAGTCTACAGTAATAAAAAAGGGTATAAATTTAATGAATCTTGTCATTTTTAGTTGTTTGATTGTATTTCCGTTTAATCGGTTAGTGGGACATGAAATTAATCATGGGCTCTACTTTTTTATTTCAAATGCAAGAATTTTGATCTGTATTTTCATGTTTAATTATTTTCTCGTATTTTTTTGTATGTTCAATTTTGACGCGCATATATAATTCTCGAATATATTGCATATATTATATTATTTTGTGTTGCATGAAATCATAAATATAGCTTAAGTTCATATTTTGAGCGTTGTAATTGCATCACCAATTATGATCCTGTTAAGGAAATTTTCTTGCTTTAATTATATTTTTCTGGGTGTATTTTCAGGAATCTATATATGGGTCTTTTTAAGGAGCTTGTTTTAGGTAGATTACCAGTTTTGTATAAATAAAAACTGTAGATGGAATAAAAAAGACAGGGACAATCCCGGAATTTTTTTGCTTTGAAAATTAAGATTTGGGGAAGATTCCCAATTATGGAAGAGTGGGATGCACAGATACGTTATATAGTTGAAATTGGAAAATTGGTGTAAAGTTTGCTTTACTTGAAGAAATGGATTTGTACAGTTATCCTCGGCCGGAAAATGGGAGGTTGGAACAAATACTTAATCAGTTTTTCTCGAAAAGCCTGCACATGATATTGGATTCGAGGGTGCCTGCCATCCGGCCGTCTGGTCGCTATGGGGAAGTAAAAAAGAGTGATAAATGGTTCAATTTGGTATTAGGAGATCGTCCTTCAGCCATGGAAAACTTGAGTTTTTGGAATCGAAGTTTCATGGAACCCATGGTTATTGATATTATACTCGTTCAAGAATTGCCAAAGTCTTCATCGGAGCATAATTCAAGTATTTCTATAGGCTCAGACATGGTAAAAGAGACGGCCATAGAGAGGTGGGTTGTTCAGCACGAGCATCAAAAGGCAGTAGCTTATCCAATTAGTGAAGCTTCTTACAAGAAGACATACAAGAAATCAATATTACTCTTACGCTCCGTTTATTCAATGTTGAGACTCCTTCCAGCATATAAGGCTTTTCGTAGACGAGGTTCGAGTCAGAATTGTGATTTTGATATCAATTACAAGGTCTGCACATATGCTGTTCCATTTCCAAGGGAGGAGGACAAGCTGATGAAGAGACATAATTTCATTCCCATTGACACCCAACAAGGCACCCTTTCTATATCTTTGATGTATCGTCAAAATCTGTCTGATTTCAACCTGGATGCTTTTTTATCTTTTCCCTCAGAGATCATTACAGATTATGTTGGGAGCCCACTTACCGAGCCTATCAGACCATTCCCTGCTACTTTATCTGAGAAGGATTTTTGTGCTACATCCTTCCCCGTGAGAGGGAGTCAACCGACTTCATCCGCATTTCAACGTCGACATAGCTGGACAAGTGGGATCCATGGGGACGCTTCTTCACAAAAGAATCAACCATCTAGTGAATCTCCACCTCTATACTGGTCACCATACGAGTTTTCGTCATCACTTACTGACGTATACGGTAATAGGATTCAAAACCAAAGATCACCCACTTATGAGAAAGCAGAACTAGATGATTTACTTTCTCCTCCTTTTTCACCTTCGCCTTCTCCTTCTCCTTCCCCATCTCCTCCTACATACCTTTCCAGTGGGAACCCTGTGCATAGTCGTATGCATTCAGAAACTTCTCCCATGAGTATTCCATACCCGATGATGGGAAGAAATCCAAGATATCTTTCTCCTAATCTTTCAGACCCAAACAGGCATCCTCTTCCGCCTCTATCTCCTAGGAGCATAAAAAATGACCCTTCATCCCAGGAGTCCTCATCTGGAATTAGGTCAATGAGGAAATCAGATTCACTGAAGGCTGGAGAGCCTAGTCCTTTGCTAACAAACCTCGGTCCACGAGTAGGCTCTTTCTAAGATTGGTTTTCGTAATTCTCTTGTTAATTTTGACTAGTTGTATGCTCCTTAAATATGCTAGGTTATTCACATTTTTTAATTATATCCTAGGTGTCAAGAGATAGCAAAGAGGATTCTGGACGGTTCTCAGGTCCTTCGTCAAGTAGTTCTCCACGTGTTGGATTCTCGAGAAGCTCCAGCAGATTTTCTTTCCAGGATGAATTTGGTGATGGTGAATTTACCTATCCATTTATTGTTGATGATGTCGACCCTCCTGTTTTCCAAGCCAGGTAATCATGCTTACGATGTACATGTAGCAAACTTGTTTGGTACTATTAATTATTAAAGTTTCTTGCAGAATTACTTCACAATTCGCCCCTAAAAGTAAAGTAATCCTCCTCCCCATCCCCAAAATTCGCTACCTCCTTTGAAGATTTTATGGACCAAATTAATGCCAGTTATGCATTGGTTGATGCTGAAATAGAAAAATATCTTGTTCAATTAAGGTACATGTTATTTAGTTACTTTAAGTTCATCAAAACAAGAATTGTTCACTATGTTGATATAGGCTAGGGCTTTGAGATTTTCCATGTTGTACGAAATCAATAGATTCTGCGTTAATTTTCTTCTGCTTTTTGTTTCGTTTGTTTGTTTGTTTTTTTTTTTTTTTATGCCATGGTGTTTCTCAAGCTTTGATGTGAATTCCAAATGAAAGTTAACCTGAATCAGTTAAAACTTAAAAGCTTTATGCTTGTGGTATGATTGAATATTGGGAATTTGTGATTTTCGGATTGTGCTTTCACCGTCTTCTCCTTGCTTTTGATTATTCACTTTCTTTAATAACTTGGATAGGTGACAGGGTCGTGATTTTACCATCTGCTTCTTGAAATAATGATTTGATTGTTGTCGAACGCATACTTCTTTTGGGGTTGGAATGGGCTCGTGCCTCGATTATTTCTCACATTTACTTCCATTTTATACTTCAGCTTCTGTTGCCATCCCTGCAATTCTAAATTTAGTTTAGGTTCAATTCAATTGCCATAGAATAAGGTGTGTGTTTCTACTTTAACAATCTAAAGCCACTTTTGGCATAGAGTGCCTATGCAGTTGGGAATTGATTGTACATTGGAAGTAATATGGGATTAATTGTATCAATCAAATCTCATTCAACCATCATACCACAATAAAACTCAATTTAAAATTGTGTTCTACCTCTTCTTTTATTACATTGTGAAAACCACTCTGAGTTGGTCTCAGTTCTTTGATGATGATGATGATGATGATTATTATTATTGTTGTTGTTGTTGTTGTCAAAAAGATGAGATGTCTTATTGGCTGGCTCTTCTTTTGCATTTCTTTATTGTATTCTCATTATGCACATAAAAGTTTGAGTAAATTTAATGAATGCTCATTCAACTTCAAACTTGTTACTACTTACTCACCCATCTATATTGAGTTATCCAATGTTCACTCATCTTTCAATATAATTACACATCCACCACTCACTTAACTTCCATCCATCCAAATGGATGGAAAAATACATGTGGAAATCCAAAATCCTAAGTGGCATGTTGATGGTGTTAACCATGTCCAAGTCACCAAAATACACCAAACAAACACCCCTTTCTCCTCAATTACAGTCAACATTCATTCTCCTGCAACTGCAAGATACAAGCCCAGCAATTACAGTCGTCCACGAGACGTCATTTCTCATACGCATTTTATCATACATTCTTGAAATACAAATCCATCAACCCGTTCTCCAAATACACCTCCAAAAAACCCAGATTTAATTGCAAACCTGAAACCCCTGCACCTCTTCGCTTTACCAACGCAAGAACAAGCTAAACACGCCTTAATTACAAAAGGGAAAGTAAACTTATCTGGGGCCACGCCTCGGCATATCATGAGATTGTAGATATGAATAGCCTGTACGAACAGCCCAAGTGAAAGTCCGTGGGTTTTGAATTTCATGTAACAATAACGTCACACAATCGATTTTCCTGTATTCGGAGCAAAGACGGAGCAGCTTTGTGACGATTGATTGGTTCTTATGGAGCCATTTCGAATGATTTTAGCATGGATTTGCTTCATTTGCTTAAAATTAGAGCATTTTTGGAGTAATACAATGGCATCCTGAGCTCCAAAACTTGATGAAAAATTCCTTCTTGATAATTTCGATTGAATCCACATCTTGCTGCCATTAATTTTCACTGTGATCCTGCCATTAATTTTCACTTTTTACTCTGAATGTTTAGTTCCTATGATGATTTCGATTTGGGTTTTGAATCCACATCTTCCTTTCTGGTTTGGAGGTTTGAGGGTTCTGGTTTGAAGGTTGGGGTTTTGATTTGGAGATTTTGATGTTGGGTTATTACAGAGCGTGTAGTAATTGAGGATAAAGGGGTGTTTGTTTGGTGTATTTTGTTGACTTGGACATGGTTAACCCCATCAACATGCCACGTAGAATTTTGGATTTCCACGTGTATTTTTCCATCCATTTGGATGGATGGAAGTTAATTGAGTGATGGATGTGTAATTATATTGAAAGATGAGTGAGCATTTGGTAACTCAATAAAGATGGGTGAGTAAGTAGTAATAATTTTGAAGTTGAATGAGGATTCATTAAATTTACTCATAAAAGTTTGTTGGAAAGATTGCATTGTTGGTATTCAACCTGCCCATGTAGCTAGTTGGTCCACAACTTTTTATTGCGTTTCGAGGGGAATATTCCAGATTTCTACTAAATTGTCATGTGGTCCTCCCATGTCTGACTTTGAGAAGCTCTATTTCCTTTCCAACTTGGGCTAGTGCCCCAAAAATTTGAGTGAGGTATGTTTTCACGTGGGCCATGTGATGATTTGCCGAATATTTGATTGGCTTGCTTCATTGTTGATTAATTGTGCAACTATAATAAAGGTTCGGGACCAACTTTCTACTTGGGCGATAGGCTCGGTAGCAATGGTTCAATATTGATACGCTTCATACTTTTTATGTTGCTATTTTTCCTGTGCCATTGACTCACGCCATTCTGTTTTCTTTTGCTCTACAGCCTGAATTTCGATGGAAAAAAAAAGTCAGAAGATTCGTCCCAAGCATCCTTTACTGCCAAAAGTTCTCAAGATGCAGCTGTTGGGGTCCTTGTTCACATGCTAAGAACAGCTCCTCCTCTGAGCTCAAATTCTAGTTGTTATATCGGTCAATCCTCTAAGCCCGAAGTCGTGAGAGAAATTGGAGTAGCTTCTGAATTTTTCAAGCCTCGAAATACAACTGATGCACTCGAGGAACTCAAGGCTTACAAAGAAATGAAAGATTTTATTCTTTCCAATGGCGAAGCTCGGATTTCTGTCAAAGAAAAAGATTAGGAGCACATTTGGCTGTGCTTAAATGTAAGGTTTTTTTTTCCTGGATATATAATCTATGGGTTAATCCATTTGTACATAAAGGTTTGTACATAATGGATTACCCCCTCTCACATAATACGCGGGGCTCGCGTGTATTTAAAAATTTAAACAATGTGGTCCCCATCCCCGTTGTGAGTAGTAGATAAAAGATTCGGTAAAAAAATTCTGTACATGTAGCATGATCTATAATCTATTTCTTAGATAAGGGAACTTCAGGTAAGTAGAGAATGATAGTTCTTGAGAATTAATGGTGTATTTCTAAAGCAGCATAAGTGGGATAGAGGATTGACAGATCATGTAAATAATAACTACATTTTTTTTTTGCTGAAGATTACATTGTTCTTAGATTATCGCCCGTCCCCGCCCCCTTTTAAGGAAAAATGGCTTCAAAGCAATACGAAAAACATTACTGCTAGAAGTATCTAAGTAGCAAGTAAATTTCAAGATGCGTGCTCACAACGAAATTAAATGTTTTTTTTTTTTTGTTTTTTGTTGTTGAAATGTTCTATTTATTTGTGTCATTGTAAGAGTTTATTTATTTACATTTTTGTGTTAATTTTATAAGTTAAATGATTTTTAAATTGACAATTTTAAAATCTTGTGAGAAAATTGTGCGATAATTTAGAATGCACCAATTGTCTACACCCCCCCCCCCCCCGGGGGGGGCAACCCCTCCCACAAACCCTGAATTTCAATGCACCAATGGTTTTGAACTATACAAATGAGCAATGTTTATTTGAAATTACAAATATTGATTTACATGCTTCTGATACAGTACTAGTAGGTTCTACTGTGCTTTAAAATTGTTATAAAATATTAGTTTTTAAATCTATTTTTTCAATCAAAAGTACCTCTTATAAAGGTAATTTTTAAGTGAGAGCAAACATGCTACTAAAGTTCAAGTGACTTAACAGTAATTTTAGGATGTGTTTGATTGTAAATGTGGAAAATTGGTGGAAAGAAAACGAATTCTAGGGAATTGAATTGATTGGAAATTGTCAATTAATTGTGTTTGATTGATATAATTTTCTACCTAGAAAATATTGAGATTTTCCACCTTTTGGTGTTTGATTGTTTTTGTTTTCCATGGAATTTATTTTATTTTCCAACTATTGGTGTTTGATAGTTATTTGTAAGAATTGGATATTTAATTATAATTAAATTATTTGACAATATATTTTTGAAATTATGAATTTGGTATTTAATTAGAATGACGTTAATTTAAAAAAAATTCATAAATTAAATCAATATTCGATATTGAGTAGAGAGGCGTAATAATCTTGTAATTTTCTACAATTGATCTAGATTAACCAAGAATTTGACATACTTGCCTCCCATCATTTCCTTTCAACACCCTCAATTGGCTGTTTCATCTAAATTGTTCCAATTGAGGCAATTTTTAAAAAAGATTTTCTCCATTAGCATTTCAGGTGTTCGAAAAATTTCCTAACCAAGCTATTCTGTTTTCAATGCGCTGGACTCTATAATCTCCATTATCTTGCTTTCATTTTTTTATTTTTCAAACAACCGACAATTGATAATCTTTCAAGTGCTCGTGGATAATTGGTACTGATACATTTTTATACTATAAACAACTCCATGCCCAACATCTACATCAACCTTTCAAAACCCTTGAAACAAAATAGCCAACAAAAGATTAAGGATTATAAATGGCTATTGTTTTCCCAGATACATAATTGACAAAAGACATCCACACCAAATGTTACAAAATACTGCACACTAGTTGTTACGTGTGTGCGTTACAAAAAACATTCAAATTAGTACTTACGTGGATGAAGTTTTCCAAATGGATTACGAGTTAATACATACTTACGCCATAAGTCAAGTGCAATCTATGGTAGTGGAGGCGGATCACGACCGAGCTTGTCAAACACCAAAGCACGCATGTATTTTGTACTCATCAAATTCATAAATACCTTAGCCAAACCATCATCGGATCGAAACTCTTTCATGACTTGCATGATGTCGTCCATGTCTAGGTTCATTGCCTCTAGCTTTTCTACAATCAATTGCCAATTGACATGATTCAGCATATCTAGCGTAGCTTGCATTTCCATAGCTTGAGCAATTTTTGTAGAAGAATCGGCAATCCTCAATAGGGCGATATTACTCTCATCTATCGGTCGTGCACGACGACGCTTGGATTTGTTGGTCCCTTCTTCGACGGTACGCTTACGAGAATGAACTGGGCTAGGATCCATCTCCACATTTTCCATATCTACTTTGTTCACACTATCATCAATTACTACATTAAAGAGAGAACAATTTATTAGAAGTTTAGACATGAAACGGGCACAGTATTGTACAGTAAAATATATTACATACCATTCATTGGGGAGAAATGGTCGAAGCCAGACACTGCTCGATCTCCAGTGGTTGCATCATTCCTGAAGATAGTCTCCATTTCATCATATCTTGAACAAAGTTTGGTCCTCCACTTCCCAAAATCTGGCTTCCCCTGCAAAATGAACTTGTGAGTGCATTTTAAATGTCCCAAAATCATCTATTTTTCCAATATCTATTATTAGCAAAGTCCAACATTCGTCCAAATTCGTATCGTAATAAAATCCTCCCAAGCAACGACATTAGCTATAATGCGTCCAGTTTCGGGATCCAACCCAAAACCGCTCATATGTAGCAACTGGCGAACTTCGGCATAGTCTTTTTTAAGAGTCTTTAACTTTGCCCTTACATTCTTATCTGAGACCATGACCCCGCATCCATTGAGAACCCTGTCTACTGCCTTAGATACTTAAAATGTGGTAAAGCCATTGTCACTTCGTTTATGCCCAGCCAACACTTGTTCAACAAGTGACGTGATCAGAAAACCATCCATCTCATCACTCCAACGTACGTTACGAGTCTTAGCATTAGGCTCCATTTTTGACCTACCAAAATCAATGGAATTCCCGTCCGAAGGGGTGCTAGGTTTGGGAACATGAAACTGGCCCATCAAGTTTCGTCGCATCTATGCCATTAAAGCTGTGACTTGAAAATAAAAAAAAAATTCAATATTAGCATAACTAGAAGGAACAACAATATTGCTTCAAAATCAGCTAATAACGATATAAACCAGGCAAAGAGATTCGAAAATATATGAAAGATGCAAATGTAGATATCATTGGAAATAAGAAAACACGACAACATAACAAGTGTCGAAGCAACCATAATAGGAGACAAAAACACTAGCAATTATTTTCCAAAACATTACATGGAAACACAAGTAGTATTGAAATATAATACATAGTAGATTCAATCAAAATCAATTCCCGTGTCATGACTTGGATGGTAAGCGGCCCACATTTCATCAGCCATTGTATCCCTATTACTAGACCATGCAGCTTCTGCTGTGAAAGATATTGGAGCATTTGGTGTGTCATCTTCTGGTACATCAACATGTTCAGGGTTAACCTCATCATCGCTACTATAGTTGTCCTCATCGCAAAGATCATCTGCATCATAAATCATTAAGAAGTTGTGAATGGCGCAACAAGCAAGCACAATCCTTGCTTGCGTCTCAATGTCGTGGAATGGTTGATGCCTCAAATATGCGAATCTCTTTTTAAGCAGACCAATAATCCTCTCCACAACATTTCGTAGACATGAGTGTCGAAAATTAAACAATTCTTTCTTATTTTCAGGCCGATGTCCCTCAATGTTTCTACGATGGTACCGAGTCCGACGGTAGGGTGCTAGAAATCCCGGAAAGAAGTGAAAGTCAAATCATATTTACCTATTCGACACATGGTTGTTAAGTTATCATTATGTTTTGAAAGAAGTGAAAGTTAAATCATAAAGAACAAAATGGTAGATCTTACCAACAGGAATTGTTAGCCTATGACCTTGTCGTAAGGTAGCACTCCTTAACAATCGACCGTCGTAGGCGGATCCCTCCCAACCGGCAAGTACATACGTAAACTTCATATCAAATGTGCAAGCAACCAAAACATTCTGAGATATCATTTGCTTCCTATTACGATACCTCGCTTGTTCCTCTACGGGGACATTTGCATGAATGTGAATACCATAAATTGCCCCTACAGAATCCTAATAGGAAAACAAAAAAACATGGTTACAAAAGAATAGTGACCCTGAAGGGAAAAAGTAAATGAAGTTAAATATTGCCATTGAACCTTAAAATATTGGAACCATGGCTTCTCCTTATCTTTCTCGTATGGTGAGTTCTGAATAGTGGCATTATTCAAAACATCTCTGTACAATCCAAGGCAAGCCTGTAAAACTCTATGGAAGTAATAACTCACTGTTTGACCATATCTAAAGAACGTAAAACTTTCAGTTCGATAACGGTGGTCATGTCCAACTGTGTTGAGAAATATAGCCACTTGTTCCTCTACTTTTACAGATCTATTGTCAACCAAACCATATGTTCGTAAACGAGCACATAAAATTTGAAAAGGAGCTATCTTCATCCTCAGTAGATCATGACAAATTCTATCACTCATACCGAACATCCTTGTAAGTGTCATTTCTCTTTCGGAATCCCAATTTCTAAGTGGGGCTCTAGGGAGTTGTCGATTACGACGTTTGATGGTATTATATATTACAATTGCTTGCATGACCATCGTCCAAAATAGACCCAATTGTTGTTGTTGGCGACGACGTTGGTTCCTTATGGTATCTATGGTACTTAGAACAACGTCTAAAAAGTTAAAAGCAAGAGAAAAGAAGAGATTTATTCATGTTTACTAATTACAAATTTTTGAAGCATATAAACAACTAGGCTGTACACCCAAATGTCACAGCAAACCATCAAAACTGAGCAACTAGAGGACGGCTGAAAGGATAAAAAATATTATGAGCATATAAACATATTTCCCCCAACGTCCTCATAAAGTTTATAAAAAAAATGCTTTGACGCCTAAGTTTAAATTTAAAAAAAAAAAATTCACGTGCAGCACAAAATGATATCTTTGAGATGAATATGTTAGCCTTAAAGAAGCAACCCCTACTTCCTAAGTACGAAGTTTTCAATCACATGGCGTTACAGAAAAAATTTCAGCAATTATACTAACTATTATAGTGAATCACCAACTATAGAAGTTTCTATGCTTGTCTTAATTAATAAATACTATGTTAATGCTCACTTTTTTCATGTGTTACACGCAGAATAGCTCAGGTCTATATCATTTGTTTACATGATTTTCAACGTAAATTTGCATGCAACAAATGTAGATATTCCGCAAACTCGCTAAATACATCTAACTGTCCAATATGGTATGTGTTAAGATAAAATTTCATTTCCAAATAAAACAAATACAAATTATACTTTTAACATTTTTGCTGTGAACAACAAAAATATATATTTCCAAGTCCAAAATCAGCTCTCAATCACTATTACCAACTCCAAAGTCGAACAAAAAATGAAAAATAAAGGATGTCCTCTAACATACAAACACACAGATCAATAAACCTCCAAAAAAGGGAAGCTGCTTCAATGAAACACCTCAACGATATGCACATAAACATAGAAAGAGGGATAAATTACCTGAAATAAAAAAATATAGAATTACTAATATATACAGAGAGTTGTCGACAGATTTTTTTATTTTTTTACATCCCTCTTGCTCTTCTCGTTTTCAACCCCTAGGTTCAGCTAAAAATTAAACCATTTCTTCAGAATCGAAACCGAATAAGCAATCAATTTACAATCCCAAAAGCAAACCATTTCTTCTCACCCACTTTACCAGACAAGAATACAATACGAACCCAGCAAAGAAAACTTCTAAAACAAACATCAAAACCTCAGATTACTTGCACCAAAGTTCAAATGCTAAAAATAGAAAATACGTATTCAATAGATATGCCAATCAATCTTGATTCTTGTCAGAAAATCAAAACTTAGGGAAGCGGCTACTAGAAGCAGAGCTAAATGGGCGTAGCGCAAACCTGATTCGACAACCTGATGGTCTGAAAGTGGTGATTCTTGAGGGTTTTCTAGTTTCAACAGCTACTATGTTTTCCTCGGTGCAATCCACGCACTCCTCCCCTTCACAAGCAAGATTTTGTGTTTATTTTTTTGGTTGATTTGGAGGGTATTGCAGATTTTGGATGGAGACGGTGGAATGAAAAGGGGAAGGTGCGAGAAGAAAAGCTGTTTCTTTTAATAGCCACTTTGCCGGGAAATGAAAAAACACCTAACCCAAGAGAATATCAATTCCACGATTTCATGGAAAAGGAGGTCACGTGAGCCGAAACAAGAAAACTAATTCCCCAGAATATTATGTCAATCAAACAGATCAATTTGTGGAAAATGGCTGGTTATTTTCCATCTTCCCAAGAAAACAAGGCCTATCAAACAGGCCTTTAATTCTTTGGCAGTATTCAATTCCTCAGGGATAAAAGGACAATCATAATGGTAAAACACAAGAAGAAGATATTATTCCATTTCGGACAAGTGATACATTTTTATACCCAATAAATGCAGTCGATGATGTTAAAACGATTTGGGATGAGTTATATTAACACCTTAGTAATGGCTCGACCCGAAAATAAATTGGGCCACTTGAAGCAATTTAATTAGTAAAAATGACAGGAAACCTACTTTTCAAAATTCATATTCAAAAATCAGATCCAAAGTTTGTTAATTCAAAAATCAGAACTTTTATTAATTAATATATTATTATTGGATAAAGATATTATTAATTAAATTAATTTATAAATCAACCCTACCCCTTCACCACCCCACGTCATTTCCCCCAAACTCACTCACTCATTCACTCTCTCTCTCTACATCTCCCCCCTCTCATCTTTCGTCGCCTTTACGCCGTCACCACCATATGCCCAGCACCGACAAACGTCGTGACAGGCGCATCACCGGTGATCCGTTGGTGCGATCTGGACTAGGGATGTGGTATGATCATTTGGTGGTGCGATCAGCACCACCCTCATCGGTGGCGGCAAGGTGTAGTGGTGCATTGCTGAGGCACACTCATGACTGGTAAGGTCGGTTATATGTCGTGTCGACGTGATTGTATTGTGATGGGGAAAGAGTGTTACTGTTGGTGGTGGTCGTTGATTGGAGTAGCCGATGTTGGTGGCGATTGTTGATTGTTGTTGGTGAGGAATAGGTGTGGAGGTGTCGGCGAGAGCAGTGGTGGCGTGGTTTAGGGTTTGAAGAGGTTTGCTGGATAGTTGAGGTTTGGGCCGCTTTAAGGATGTGGTGGTGGATCTGACGGTTGGGTGGTTTTGTTGGATCTTGTGTTAGATTTGGTGGTGGATTTGGCGATTGTGGATTTGGCAACGACGATGGTGGCGGATCTGACGGTTGGATGGCGATTGTTCGTTGTTGGTGTGTTTGGTGGTGATGGTTTCTGGTGGCGGTGAAGGTGATTGTTGGTGGCGATGTTGTTGTTGGTGGTGGTAGTGGTGGTGTCGTCGGCCACCGTGTGAGGGTGGCTGCAAGTGGCGGTGGAGACATTGGAAATGGTGGTGGTATGTGACCCATTAGTTGACCCGTGACCAACTATTTGGTCACCTGTGACCAATTATTTAACTGTGACCCTTAAAATTCGATAATTTTTTACCTTAAAATTCGAACGGTGACTCACAATTGATTAAGTTGTGATCGAAAAATTAATCTACGACTTATAAAATTTTTGATTGGTGACCGAGAAATAAATTGTGATCAATAATTTGATAATACGTGACCAATTAAATAAATTGTGACCTATAAAATTTTGGATTTGATAATCCATGACCTACACAATTTTTGATTTATGACTGATAAACAAATAGTGACCTATAAAATTCTTGAACTGTGACAGTAAAATAATTTGCGACGTATAAAAATTATGATCCGTGATCGAAAAATAATATGTAACTGACTAAATTGTGAATCGTAACCATATTGTTGGAATTGGAGCTATCACCTGAGCGGTAGGGATGGTGGAGGTGGGGTGAGTCATATATATATATATATATATATATATATATATATATATATATATATATATATATATATGTATGTATGTATACGTTAAATATCTTATTTTAGAAATTTGAAAGTTGTTTTCTTATTTTTGAAATGATATATAGTAAATTTTTTAGAAATGAAATTTTCCCTTAAGCTAATATTGCGCGTGACCCATGTTGGAATTGGATTTAGTGGTTGGAGGTGATATTGAATTGTTAGCCCATTTGCCTTGTTGTTAGGGAAAAATTCATAAATAAGGTGTATTCTTTACACCAATTCAAAAATAAGGTTTATAGTTTGAAACTTCAAAAATCAGGTTTTTTTTTTTTTTTTTTCTAATATAATATAATATAATAAACCCACCCCACATGCACCACCCCTGCTCCGGTGACTATTCCGACGACAATTCCGACCACCACTTTTTCTCCGGCTCCGATTCCGGCGACTTCTCCGATTCCGGCGACCATTCCGGCGAGGTCACAGATTTTTAAAGAGTCGCGTATTATTATAATCACCGGTCACATTTTGGTCACAGATTTACAATTTAGTTAGTCACATATTATTTTTCAGTCACGGATAATAATTTTTATACGTCACATATTATTTTACGGTCACAGTTCAAAAATTTTGTAGGTCACAATTGTTTCTTTGGTCACATATTTCAAATTTAGTTGGTCACATATCAAGATTTATAGGTCACATATCAAAATTTATAGGTCACACGGTCACATATTTCAAAAACTGGTTGGTCACAGATTATTTTTGAGTCACATATTACTAAATTTTTAGGTCACAGTTGAGTAATCAGTCACAGATTACCAAATATTTGGTCACATACCCTCAAATACTTGGTTCCATAACCAAGTAATTGGTCACATAACCAAGTAATTGGTCACATACACCAAAGAGAGGTCACACACCACACCACACCACCGTCACCAACACCGCTTGTGACCACCCGCACCTCGGCACCACCACAACAGCACCAACGCCACACCACCACCACCACCGATATAAGCCGCCACCACCAACAAAACTGTCACATATTCCTTTTCAACGCACATCACCAACAAAAAGTCTATGAGGTTTTCAACGCACATCACCACTCTGGATCTGAAAATCGCCACCACCAACATCTAAAAAAACACCATCCAAAAACCCTAAACCAATCTGAAAATCACAAAACAACCAACCCACGCAACACCTCCATCACCGCCAAATCCAACCACATAAACGCAGCGAAATCGCTGCCGGGAAAGCTCTTTCCTACGAAATCATTGGGGACAAGAATAATGTCATTCTCTCTTGGGTTCCCAAGAAACCAGCGAAGAATGATCATTTGGGGACAAGAAATCATTTCTTGTCCCCGGCAGCCGATTCGTCTTCTTCTGGAACCAGCCGATTTCGCTGCTCAGCGATTTGAGCGAGCGGCGAAATCGTCTTTGGGCAGCAGCGAATCGCTGCAGGGGCGATTCTCTGCTTAGGGGGGGGAGCTGAGGGAGGGAGGAAGGGAGGAAGGCGGAGGGAGGGAGGAAGGCGGCGGCGGAGGCGCGGCGGCGGAGGCGCGGCGGCGGTGAAGAAGAGGGTAGAGAGGGAGACGTGAATGTGGAGGAGGAGGAATATAATATAAATGATTTAGGTTTTGTTTGGGATTAGGGTTGTGTCTTGATATATACCTGATATTTGATTAAACAAATTTTGCACCTGATTTTTAAAAACTAAACTTTAAACCCCTGATTTTTTATAATTTCTCTTGTTATTATGTTGGCCCATTTAAGTGGATGTCTTGGCCCAACTTACCATGCAACTTAAATTGATGTTATAGATGCATACTATCCAGCAGCCGCGTGCGTGCGCGTGTGAGAGAGAGAGAGAGAGAGAGAGAGAGAGAGAGAGAGAGAGAGAGAGAAGAGAGGCAGTAGAGTTGTAAGAGGAATTGAGAGCTTTGCTAGAGCTATTGGCATCTTCCTTCTTCTCTCCCTTTGTGATATTACAAACTGCCACCATAGTGTCTCCTTAGTGGTCGTGAAAACTTGTGGTAATCAAGTGTAGAAAGTTGTGTCGAGCATTTTCGGTTGGTGTTCGTTTGGTCGAATAACTAAGCTTGGATTCGACATTTCTCAATGTTTCAGCCAATAGGGATCAATACTCCTAATTCTCCACTTTTTATAATGTTGGGTTGGCGACTTAAAAAAGCCACCTTTCTACGGACTCCTTTAAAAAGAGTTTATTATCGAATATGTTTATAAATCAAGGGGACTTCTGCTAGCAACGAGATTATTCCACAATAGTCATCAAATCAGTTTTCTATTGAAAGTAAGCTCCTGATATAGGTGATCCATAATGATAGAATTTGAGTGTGCAAAGTGTTTATAAATTAGGGACACGAAATTAAATTTTGCCAAACAACCCTTCCAAATCGACCTGTAACATCCCATGAACAGACTCGAGAGGTGTATTCTCCATTTCTTACCATCATTTGTAGGGTTTAGAACTGTAGACGAACCTAGGTGAGTCCATTAACTATTGAAGAGTGCTACTATTACAGAAATTTTCTGTAAAAATACCAGATCACACACATGGAGGTGTGTCCCATTTTTTATAATAATATTTTATGGGCCCACCCCCATGTGAGTATTTTGTCCTTTTTACAGATGAAATAATTCTGTACAAGTGGAATAATTGTTAACTATTAGATGACTAAGAAGGTGGTGATAGGTTCTGAATAGGTATTTCAAATTAATTGATCAAATTAAACTTTTAGTGATTATTGACTTTTTCACTAATAGGAAATTGCGAGTTACTGTTACTTTTTTAATGAAGTATCAATCAAGGAGTTATTTTGTTAAAAATTTTGGACACATTGAAAATCGACTTTAGACTAAGGGTCCGTTTGATTGCAAGGGTGGAAAATGGGTGGAAAGAAAATGTTTTATAGGGAAAAGATTTTTCTAGAAAATGTTTTCTTGGGAATTGTAATTAATTGTGTTTGATTAGTATAATTTTCTACCTGGAAAATGTTGAAAGTTTGGTGTCCGTTTGACTTCGTTTTTTTATAAAAATTGTCCATGAAAGTGATAATTTTTCTACCAATATGTCTAGAATTTGTTCTAATTACCAAAAAGTTAAAAAAAAAAAAATTTAAACAATTAGAAAAAATTACCATATTCGTTTGACTTTGTTTTACATAGAAATTGTCAACAAAAATGAAAATTCTTTTTACAATAGTTGATAGAATTGGTTGCCATTGCTAAAAAAAAAAAAAGGTGGAAAATGTTTTCCCACCTAATAGGTGAGAAAACAAAATCAAACTTTTGTGCATCAAATGATTGTACTTAGAAAAATGTGGAAAACGTTTTCCATGGAAAAATTTACCTATCAAACAACTTTTTAAGGGTGGAAAAGGAAAATGTTTTCCTTTTCCATGAAAAACTAAGGCTATCAAACGGAGCCTAAGAGTTAAACTTCCAAACTCGGGAACTTTAAACTCTCATCTCTTCCGTCCCTCCCTCGTTTGGAATTTTATATTCTTGCTCTTCTTGGAAAGAAATTCAAAATTCAATTTTTCTTAGATTCGAAGAATGTTCTTATTTTCCATAGGTAAAGCTGAGTAACCAACGATTCTTTTCCTCGACGACTCATCATACAAAATGTATGACGTCAGAGTGGGCGCATTTCACTAATCTAAAAGAAAGTAAAGGCTCCAAACTCCGCTCCTTCAACTAATTGTTCATTTGAAACTTAGAATATTTGCTCATGTTTGAACCACATTAAAATTTTCATTCTCATTTTCTATTCATTTTCAACCACATATTCTTCAATAAAATAATATTTTTCATCACATCAATAATTTTTCCTTTTTTTTCAACCATACATTCTCAATCAATCTATTATTCTAAAATACATTTTTCCAAAATAATGTGGCTCAAACACATCTGCCTCTTCCTACGACATGCTATTGTCGTGCCATAATTAAGCTAAAACGAAACAAGTAATCTTTTATAGAATTTAATGTTTAATAAAAAAAAATCAATTAATTAACAAAACAAAAATTGAGGAATTCAACATGAGCTTAGGTGAGTGCTGAACGGTGAATTAAATGCCCGAATTTATAGCTAGGCCGACACCATCACGTGTAGTGATTAATTAGTAACAGTGGAGTTTTACACATACAGAAAAGATAATTTTTTTAATCGTTTATGTTCAAGTATTAAATACGATTAGAAATGTTAAAATAAGTGGATCGATTTGAGTTGACTTCAACATGTGAATTTGACTAGCTTGAACAAAAAGTATCTTGATCGTCGATATTTGTTTAAACAAAAAAATCTTTAAAACTTTAACGCTTGATTAGAGACTCAGATAACTTCAAACATGGACGAGACTCATGTCGTTCCTCTGACAAATCAACTTGATGATTGCACAATGCCTTCACTTGCAATCGTTATAGATTTATGCTGAAAGTACAGGAAAAATTGTACAGAAATTCAACAGAATTTTGAATTTTCAGACACATGGTGCGGGCCCCACATATAAAATATTGAAAAAAAAAATATGCTTCCCGCCCATGAATGTGTGTATTCGGTAAGTACAGAAAATTTGAATTTCTGTACTTATAGCTCGGTTGAACGTTATATTCTGATCAAATATCAGAAAAACTCAATTATATTACTTAAATCAAATATTCCCTGGGAATATTTACAGATTTTGTACAGGATGCTGCTGTGACAGCATTCTGTGCATCTCTGTGTGTGTGTTTTGTTTTCAACTTTGAATCTGTGTTGTTGATTTCAAATTTCTGTACCAATTCTGTAAAAAATTTCTGTACTTGTAGACTAACTCTACTTAAATACGATTTTCAACAAAATAATCGAAAATGTCAAATCACGAAAATGATTAAAATGTCCTTATCAATTTTCTATGAATAGACAATTGCATCATGCAAAAAAAGATATCTCTGAACATAAAAATAAAAATTCAAATACAAAAATCTAAGAAGAAAAACTTCGAAGAAATTGAAAGAATAATTATAAAGTTGACTTTAAAAGCTATTTTTCAAGGTTAACGTAAAGATATAACAATCATTTTTAACCTAGATTGATGCTGAATTGATATCATTATTTATTTTTTAAAGTTCATTTTTTTAAAATTTATTTTCAAATACTCATTTTCCCAGTAAAATAATTTTGTATGTACGCCTTTCAAGTTTTTCTACTAAATTGAGATTATAATTTAGTCATACACCTTTCAAAAATTTCGCTTTTCAAAAACTTGTACTAAAAAAATTTACAACAAGTTGGCCCATATTTCAACATGCCTCGTATAGGAGATATAATCAATATTTAAAGAGAGACGATACAAGTACAGCCCGTGAAATTCACGGGCCACTCACATGCACAGTAGGGTGAGTGAAGAATACATAAATAAGGCTTTCACTTTTACCCATTTCAAAAATACCAAAACATGTTTTAAATTTCAAAAATCAAGTTTCTTTAATTTTTTAATTTTTTAAATAATAATTATTAAATTAATTTATTATTAATATTTAATTCCACTATAAAATAATTAACCCACCCCCACCTCCACCACTCCTACAACTCCGGAATTATTCCAACGACCGTTCCGGTCACACTCTTCTCCGGCAACCATTCCAGCGACTTTCCCGACGACTGATCCGATTCCGGCGAATATATTAAGGTCTGTTATGATTCCTAAGCTGTCCATGCTCTCTATTAGCTCTCGATATTCTATAGGTCTGAGGTCCATTGCTTTCCTAAAGTGAATATTGGAATCTTCCTTCATCTTTGATGTTAGCTAGGCCGTTTTCTTGCAGGAGTGCTAACGCGCGCCCTTACGTTTTCTTCGCTTGCTTTGCACAGATTTGTACAATTTGGTCACAATTCAAAATTTTTTAGGTCACAATTCAAAATTTTCATAGGTCACAATTTGTTTATTGGTCACAATTTAGAAATTTAAAAGTCACAATTTGTTCATCGGTCACAGATCCCAAAATTTATAAGTCACAATACTTATTTAAGTCACAATTTATCAATTTATTGGTCACAATTAATAATTTTTAGGTCACAATTAATAATTAATGGTCACAAACAATCAAATCGTTTGTGACCACCACCAAAATCGTTTGTGACCACCACTAAGTCACAAATCACACGCAGTACACACAACCACCGCCAACACCACCCAAACCCAGAACCACAGCCGCCGCTATCACTCAAACGACACCAACGCACACCAACACACGGAACAACAACAAAATCGCCGCCAGATCCGCCATAACCATGCAACCACCCTTAGACTGAAAAATCACCACAGCAACACTGACAAACAACAACCATTAAAACCACCATACCCATCCAATCAAAATCAAAATCAAAACTAAAAAAAAAAAAAAGAAAAATCAGATCTGCAGCGGCAAGAAGGCCGAAAATGGTGGAAGACAAGATGTGCCGGCGATGTGAGCTGCTGTAAGTTCGAACTCTGCTGTTCACGACGTACGCTACTGTGCCGACTGCCGTGTCCCTGTGAACGGTAATGTGGCGACGAACAGAAAATAGAGAGGGATAGTGACGACGAGCGACAGAGAGATGATGGAGAATAAGCGTCGGTGGCCGTGTCAAGTGGATGAAGGATTGGAGGCCGTTGCGGCGACAGGGAGGAGTGTAGGCGACGGAGAGAAGAACCGACGACGGAGAATGTGATGTATTGCAGAGAGCGATGAACCGACGGTAGCGGGGAGCAGAGCGGCACGACGGCGACGGCTTATTTGGAGTGGAGAGGATGGGCTAATCCTTTTTAGGGTTTGTGGATAGATAGGATATGGGAGAAGAGTATATATAAAATTAATTTATTTTAAATAGATATAAAAATAAAAATAATGTTTTTAAATTATTAATGAAAACCTGAATTTTGTAAAATGAAACTTGATTCAAGATTTATGAAATTGGTAATCTAAAAGTAGGGTTGGGTGTAATTTCCTTTTTTTCTATTTTTTATTGATGGGTGGGGTCCACTTCCATGTGAGAAGCCGTGGCCTGTGAAATTTTCCCTGTATGTGGGGGAATAACTCATATTCAAATTATTTAGCTCTATAATCAAAATTTAATTATTTAGCTCTAGGCAATATTATTAATTTCTTAAGAGTAATAAATTTTTTTAGGTCAACCGTTTTAAAATAATAAATATAAGTGTCGGCGCTGCAAACTTTTATATTTCTACCTAACTTTCACGTCACTAGCCCACAAAATTTTCAGTACAATATATTTAATATTTTCTTTTCTTCTTATCCATAGTTGCAAACTTGCAATGTCATTATTTTATCGACAATCATGCTATGTTGACATTTTGATTGATAGAATGCACATTTAGGAGAACTTCATTGAATTGTTAAAATAACAGTCAACAGTGTTATTCAATCATTTTTTACACATCTTCTTCCGTCAACGAAGATGTTTAAAACATTTGAAAACAAAGTTTATTTTTTTATTAATCATGCTCGATGTACATCATTGTTTATATCATTCTTTACACTCCACTGCATGACATTATCCAATTGGTCAGTTCAAAAAAAATAATTTTTTCATTCGCTTATTTGTTGACAATAAAGCAAAATGTTAACAATGGTATACAAAATCAATGTACAACTTACAAGTGGTATAATCCTTATTTTATGGGTAAATGTCCATTCAAGTCTTTACATTAACTCTAAAAATTTTCAAAAGATTATGGACGAAAGAATTGTTTCTTAAATTGGCCGACGATGCACTGTCACGTGACAAAACGTATATGATGATATAAACGATGAAGTATATGTGGCATGATTGTTATTTTATTATCTCAAATTTATCCCATCGGAAGATCCGAGACCCCGCAAAAGTGTTAATTGTCTTGAAATAGCAATGGGAACCCACTGCTTGCACATCACTTTCAAATTGCAAATTTTGTTGCATACAGGTAGATGCTCTAGATTCCTCTTTCAACACACCAATATATACTCCTTAACAAGTAGAAGAAACCACATTACTCTGTAGATAAGGCTACTGTCTGCTTCAACTACTTTAACATTTTCCTGAGTGTTTGTGTGTGTGAAGGCTAGAAATGGAAGGAGAAGAGGAAAAATGGGAGCAAGAAGAGGTGGTGGAAGAAAAAGAGGAGTCTACACTGCAAGTAAGGAAATCAAGAACTGAAATTGAAGTGGGCATTAATGGGAGTTCTGAGAATAATGGGCATGAAATTCAGCCTAAAAATGGAGCTGAAAATGGCAAGTCAACTGTTAAAGATGAGCAAATACTGGAGGAATTTGATGCGATTCTTGATGAGGAAATTGGGAAGGAAAAATCAGACAACTGTGTTTACCATGATAAAGATAAAGGTACAAAATCTTAATAATATAATATTGGTTCTTTGTTTTCTTACATTTTGGGACTGTTTAATTGGTTTCAATCTTCATTTAGTTAATACTGTGATGTGGAGAAAAGAAGTGACCCATAAAAGGATTATGTAAATAATGCTAAAAATACTAACACTACATGTCTGAAAAATGAGATAATAAGGGACCCCTCTTTCTTTCTTTTTTGGTTTACCTTCCCCCAATAATTCATTTTGTCTTTGTATATACACCATTATTTTTATGTTGTGTATAATTGATTTGGGAAGGGTAATTGACATTCGCAATTTTGAAGTGTGGGAGCAGACCATGCGCTCTAATTTCTCACTAAAGGTGATTTCTTCGAAAGGTTCCATTTTTCACTAGTTTTCTTGGAATGTAGTCCTCCGTGCATTATATCATTTTGGTTTTTCAATAATTTCTTATGGGATCTTTTGCGTAAATTAATTGAGCTAGTAAAATAATTGTGAAAGATTCCGTTAGAAGCACCAACAATTTTGAATTGTTGTGTAGTTAGTGAAATAAGGTCACAGTTCACAGAGAGTGAAGATTATGGGCTGAGGTAAGTGTTGTCAGTTTATAATAAAGTTAGAGAGTAGATCTGAGAGGTCCAAATTGCCTTGCCCCGAACACTAAACCTTGGAAAGCCTATGGGACCGAATTTTAAGCTTGACCCTCTCTGAGAGTGCTTCACATTAGTACTGCTAAGTTCTGTATTGACTAATACAAAATATGGAAACTTCTGATTTCACAAGAAAGACCACCAGCATTTCATTATTTTCTAATCTAATCTAAGCCTCTATTCATAAGAGTAATGCAATCTATGTTGAATATGTCAGTAGTGGATGGAATAGACATGGTTTGTTTTAGTTAATAATGTTAAGAATATAGTGTTATTTTATTTTATTGTTTATTAAGGATAGAATAGTCTGTTCAATTTCCTTTATTTAGCCTATATATAGTCTCTTTGTTTCTAGGCTAAATCATTCTTTTGTATTCAATTGCATTATGCATAATTAATAAAACTCTAACCTCCTTTTTCCTTTTCTTTATTTCTTTGAATTGTTTAACATGGTATCAGAGCTGTTACGATCCTAAACACTTTAATCTTGAATCCTGTTCCCGGCGAGCGGCCTTGAGCCGCTCGTCCGGCTAGTAATATGTTTCTCCTTTTTTTTTTTTTTTTTTTGGTTTCGGATGTATCCTCTGCTTTTTGGTGATAATGGTGGAGAGGGTTGCTGGGCGACTGATTTACAGTGGCGATGGAGAGCTAATTGTAGTATTTGTGGTTTGTTGCGGCGAGTAAGAGGATGCCGGCAGCAAGGCTTGAATCGATTTTGGGTTGCGGTGTCGGTGATTCAATTGGGTTGTGATTTTGGTTGCAGGAGACGGGAAGGAGATGAGGTGTTGGGTTTGGGGATGTTGGGTTGGCTATATAGTAATGGGCCTTTAAATATTTATATTGGATTTGTTGGCTGTGTGGTTAGAGGCATAAACGCTGGAGGAGGATGTTTAAAAAAAAAAAGTTTGTGAGGTTGGTGGTGGATAGAGATGTAATGAATGATTGGGTTTGTCGTTTGCCCTTGTAGCACGGCATTATTATTGTTATCGTCATCCTTTTCAAGTTTTGGTATTTGATGAGAAAGTAACAGAATGTGCAGTTACAATTTCTGGCAGATTGGGTGTTTTTGGAGTATTAAACATTGCAATTAATATATTGGGTGGCAATTATTTGGAGATTATCAAAAAGGAATAGTTGGGTGGCATATGCTCAATTTGGTATTAATTGCTACTTCTTCTCCAGTTAGCAAAACCTTACGATAAATATTTATTTGCCAATTGCACCTCTTGAGTTAATGTTTGATTGGTTTTTCGTATTTGTTTGAGATATTGGTTGTTTGTTGGTTGAAATATTTTGTGATGGCAACGATTTGGTTTTGTGTTGATTTAGTTGGTTGTTGTGGCTGCTGGAACTGTGGTGAAAAAAAAGAAAAAAAAAAAGATTCGGAAATTAACTTTGCATGTGGCAAACGTTTGCTTCTCTCTCTTCTGTTGCTTTGTCTTCTTCTCTATCGTCGGGTCTAGTTGCTTTAGATCTTCTAGTTGATCTAGCAACAATGCTGAAGAGGATTCAGGTAGTTTACCCAAAATTTATCAGCAACTTGGCTTGGTTTCTTGTTGCTAATCTAAGTTGAGTTGAAAGTCTGAAATTTTTCTGTTGCTGTTATAATGGTTTTTGTTGAATTTGACTTGTGGAAATTCTTCTTGACATGTCTCTTCCTTATTACTCTGTATCTAGCATATGTCTAAATAAAAATTGGGGGGGTGTTTCCTTCTGCTGGTACTCTCCCAGTTTTGCTTGTAGGTGAAGATTTACAATCGACATGGTCGACCTTTTGGACATTTACTTTCATTGGTTACGTTTGAATTAGGCGCTATTAGCAATTGCGATAATTTGCAGTCACTTCTCTTTTCTGTAATTGAAGGAATATGGAAGTGTCGAATCTGCTATTGGACCTACCAAAGTGGAAGTTTTTGTGTTGACCGTATTCAGTACCATAATGGGCACTTGCATAAGCTGATGAATGACAAACTTTTAACCAATTCAATTGTGATAACTGAAGGTCAGTAGACATTACAGTTGATAGCAGCAATTGAAATTGTAGAATCTACTTTTTTTTTTTACATTAATTGAAAAATTATGCATAAAAGAAATTAGGCAGAATGGTACTAAAAGCTTCTTGTTTAAATTATGTGTACGCTTTGCATCTAGTATTTCAATTTAAAGATGTTCACTTTTCTACTTCCGAGCTGAATGGAGTAGCAGAAAAGGATTCATGTAGTCTTCAATCCAAATTAATTGGAAATAACACCTAATTTGTTGTTGTCACTTTTATGCTTGTGAGGAGTCACTAGTACATAACGATGGACTATGGTTTCTTGAGTGGTTCTGGCTAATGGTATGGTTGTTTCGCTGTTGAAATCCACCTTCTGGATGTCCTAATAGACGATTGATGTAGGAAACTTACTCCTCTGACTTGTTTTCTTTTTCTTATAGCTTTCAGTCTCTTCCTTGGTCTGCAAGTTAATGGCCAAGCAATTTTCCAAATCGATTATTGAATTGTATTGTAGATTTACTGCTCCAGTTTTACAGTTAACCATAAGTTTAGCACTAAGGGGTATAATTGGCATATGATTTCAGGTGTTGAGTGTACTTCTACTTATTCTGGAGAACAGCAAATCAAGAAAAATCTTCAGCACGATGTATTAGACATCTCGTCACAGAAAATTTTAGCTCAAAAAAATTCTACGTCTACAGTATACAGTCAACATGAAGGAGATCTTAAGGATAATATTTTGTCAATTTCAAGTCTTCCATCTTCAGAATTTCCATATGGAGACTTTATCAAAAAAAGTGAGCCTTCAAAAGAGATAGAAAGTGCAGAAATTGACCCGACTACTGGGGATGAACTGAAAGTGACAGAATCAGATGTTCAAGGGATATTACAGAAGCAGACCACATATGATTTATACTGTCCTAATTGCAATTCGTGTATCACTAGAAGGGTTATTCTTCGTAAAAGAAAACGCTATATTCGAGTTTCCAATGAAGAGGCTAAGCGTAACAAACTAGAAAGTGAGGCCAACTTCGAGGTGGTTACTGGCATCGTTCAGGAAACCCAGGATCAAGTTTGCCCTACGGATGATATTGATGTTGATGGTGCTCCCATACCAAACGCAGATGATAATGATCGTGGTAGAGATCCTGAAATATTCAGATGCCTATCATGCTTCAGTTTTTTCATTCCAACAAGTAAGAATTTTCAGTGTTGACTGAACTGTGCGTGGCAATCTTAGGGTATGTTTGATGCATGATACTTGATATAATTGTACAGTACGATGGAAGAGATTTTAAACTATTTTTCTTCATTGGTTGTGCTCAATCCTATCTAGCACTATGTACAAAGCACACGTCTTTATATTTGCTATATTTTTTAGATCAGATATCGCAGATGCCCTCATGCAGATAATTTTTTTGGAGTGAAGCAGTATATAGATACCGACTCACATTTTATTTTCTCTTATCTTGATTTAGATACATCACATTACTATAAAGCTTATGCTAAACTGCTCTTTATTTCTTCCTTCTCTTAATAGCCCTTATTAAACGATTTTCCTTTATTATTTCCAGCTTCTGGAATTAAACTTTTTCGTGAAAGATAGTATCATATAATTCATTCAGAAAGTTTATTTTTCTTTTGAGTATTCAGGGAAAGGATTTAAGCCGTTTGGTAGATTTGGAGAGAAAAGCGTGAAAGAGAACATCCAGGATGTACAAGAACCAAGTGTGAAAAAGAACTGGTTTGCCTCCATTTTTGCATCTAATAGGCCAGAAACATCATTTGAACAAGGTAATTTCTATGTAACCCAGTCAACTCTCTAAATCAAGATGCTACTAAATTTTTGTGGTGCATTTGAAGTTTTGATGTTTCCTATTCTATAGGTTATTCAGAATAAGGTATTTGCTTATAATCTTTGCTGGGCAGCTGGAATATGTATCAATGTAGAATATGTCATTTATTATTTGATTGAAATTTCTGGAGCATGGATTGAAATGTTGTGCGCAGGGTGTGTAGGCAAGCTTGATTATTGAACTATCTATTGGAAAGTTCACTAGTATGAATGAAGAGGGGCTTTTGGCTAATGTACTTTTGTGGTAAACAAAATAGAGAAAAAATGGAGAAAAAAGGAATTTATTGTGTAGATGTTGAAATTGTTGTTGGAAATTTGACTGGAAATCGAAGAAGAAAAGAAGAAATAGACTTGGATTGAAATGAAACGAGGTATATGATTGCAAATCTCCTTGAGATAGATTTCTCTTTGCACGGGTGCTAACAGAGTATTTGGACGTCTTCAATCAACCTTGATTGGTTTGGGATAAATGAAATGGAATTAGGCGTGTCCTGTTTATAGAATTTCTTGTGTCTTTTTTGAATTGCTACAACTCTGGGCACAGATCAGCATGGATTATCATATCACACCATTTTAGATTGGGACATGATTTAGTGATCCAGATTTCACCCTATCACGATGGTCCATGACCCTTCTAATATGCACCTATTACACTTGATGGTCGTGCCTAGACATCACACCCGAGTAGCGATTTTGTAGAGTCACACCCCTTCGCTTGCCATGCAGATGCCGTCACTGAACTATGTTTCCATTTTGGAAAACTTTAAGGCTCCTCATTGAAGATGGATACGACTTTAAAGCTCCGTTTGCGACGTACACGAGTTCAGGCTGGCCTTGGGTCTAGGTGTGGGTGCAAGTAGTGCGAAGCAGGTTAGCCTTGTGCCCTTATGGCTAGAGAAGGCTAACCTAGGGTGTAGCTAGGGGAGTTGTGCATAATTACAAGCTAGTGGTGATGTAGGATAGGAGAAGGTGGCAAGAATGGAGAAAGAAACCAGGGAAAGAGGGGGGGGAGGGCGGTGAACCGGAGAAGAAGTAGAGAAGGGGAGAGAATCAAGGAAAGGGAAAATCATTGGCTGCAAGCCAAAATCATTTTTATGTCAAATAATCATCGTCTAAATCAACAACAATGAAAATATCCAATAAATAGTAAAAACCTAATCTACTAGTGACGGGTTTAGGCCAACCCACTACTACAAGTCTAATAATAATAAAAACATAATTACTAAATATCAACAATAAAACAGATCGTGATGTCCGCATCAAGTGGACTTCTTTATTAAGTAGTAGGATTCATTCCCATTCATTAAAGACACGGTAAAAGCTTTATTTAAAGCTTTTTCATGGAGCTCAGTTTGGAGATTTATTCCAATTTATGCACATATCCATTTGGCCGAATTAGTATACAGTTGTAATAACCTCATGGACAAGATTAATGGCCATCTAATTAATGCTATCCATTACACATTGCTCCCACCTACAAAGTCCCTCAAATTTGGCCCAAAATTTGATTTCCAATTGTATATAATACTACCTGTTAAATAATCCATTTAATTCCAACAGAAATGACTTCATCTGAGCTGTATAGCTTGTTTGACATGGAGGACTCAACAGAGAGGAACAGTAATAAGAATGAAAAATAAGCTGAAGTCCCACTAATATAGTGTCCACCTGTCTATATGCACACCAAACATGCAGTTAAATTCTGAAAAGAGATCTGAATTGAATAGTGTTATGTTTTTAGAACTCAAGAGATTCTGTCGTGCAGAAAGTAGTCTTGAACAAGACGTGGGAAAAGGTGACGTTGGACTTATGGGTGATCAGACTAGTGAATCCTCATTGGCGCAAAAAGCATCTACACCAGCTTGTGTTTCTGAAGAACATGTAGGTACTACTGAGACCAACAAATCTGTGGAAGGTAACACTATGATTGTATCTTCTCCAAATCAAGGACCTGTAATGGGTGTAATTGGCGCAGGAGATAATTTTGCAATGCCGCAGAAGAAAGGTATAGGTACCACATTCTACCATTTCTTTCGAAACTGAAATAAGATCTCATAAAATCCAAATTTTGAAGCCTTGAGGAAGTATGCAGAGCCTGTTTTCCAATGTTATTACTGATCATATTTTCAAGATTTGTTTTTCTCCTCCCATGTCACCTTTTTCTTGATGCATTTTTATTTCATGTTGTGTCTTCTTTATATAAAGACATTTCTTTAGTTAGAGTGGGACCTGACAGTTGCCTGCACATCTTCTTTAAAACCCTTGTGCTCTGGTGTAACAGATTCTATGGTTAAACACTTGGAAGTATCGACCATTGATCAATTGAAACAATCGAATTTATCCAAGGAGATTCAAACCAATCGTGAAAGAGATCTATCAGTAACAAGAACTCCTGACGGGACACAAGCCACTAATGGAGAATCTGTTGAGAATGGTACCTTATTTTCTCCAAATGATGGATTAAAATTACTGATTTCTTCAACTGAGGAATCAGTGACTATTGAGAAATCAGAGAATAACCAAATGGCCAATTTGATAACAGAAAAAGGAAGTGCAGGTAGATAGTTCTATCCAGCCCTTTCAAAATTTAAAAAAGACGCTTTTTTCCTGTCAAAATCCTAGAGGCATTGCAATATGAATTTTTCATTCCCTAATTTTAGTTTTCTCCAGCACAAAGATTTTGGTTACAAAATTTGAAAACAAATCTATAAAATTGCATCTACATTTCATTTTCATTCGAGTAATCGATGCATAATCAATGGTTCATCTGCAGATGAGGATTCTGTCTTGTTGTCGACAACAAAAGTTTCAGTGCTTACAGAATCAGATACGGATGGCAAAATGGACACATCAGTCGATAATCCACATGATTTTGAGAAACATGTTGGAGCTGCATTTCTGACTGGATCTGTAGTTGAAACCAAAAAGACAAATTTCACAAGCAGTGAAAATGGTATATGATCAGTCTTCTTGTCAGTTCTCTAATGTGATATTCCCAATTGCACATTGTATTCAAAGAACAATGCTGCAAGAGTTACTTTTTGTTGCTTTGTAGATTTTATATAATTGACGCACACAGATTACAGGCAAAATATGTTCTTTTACTATTACAGGCAAAATATATTCTTTTACCTCCATCTTTGACAACTACTTGATGATATGTGTACTATTTTTCGATAACTCGGTGTTAATATACCTTTTTTTTTTTTTTTTTGAGTATTCTGTCATCAGACAATTCATCCGTGTCTAAAATGCAAGAAGATGGATAACTTATAGACGGATTATGTTGCCTTCAATTGACAGGTGGAGCCTACCCCACTGAAGTTTCTGAGCATATTATCACTACAACCAAATTGGAAGTCCATATAGGAGAGTCGCATAAAGTTAACAGCATATCATTGGTAGAAGATTCTCCCGTTATACAAGGCAGACCAGTTGATATTGCAAAAGATATTAAATATGTAGCTGCAGAAAAAGATGGAGGTACTTCATATTAGTTTACTTTCGTTAGTGAATGAAATTCATCTACTAAACTAGTTATTTCTTGTCCTATCTCGTGGACCATTGTCTATATACGCACAAGTACTTCCTAAATATGATGCCATACCAAAGAAGTGGAAATTTAGAAAACGAACGTTAACGAATGGCTTCAAGGTTTGATTATAGCCACTTTCCTTGAGGCTGCCCCACCTTGCAGTAATTACTCATAAAATCGGAACATCTTCTTAGGTCAAAACTATGGTTGAGGCACAAAATTACTTACTCAAATAAGCCGGCATAAATCTCTCTTCTTATGGGACTTCTTAAACCAGTAAAATAACTTCTTGCCTGTATCGATATATTGTTGTCTGCTCAATTAATTAATATTCATCCTCGTAGTTTTGAAAAATACTATTCATTGGTCTCACACTTATCTATCAAGTTTTGAGTAAAATTCGATGCAGGCTTACATACAGTATTCACTATAGATGCGCCACCAGTAGAAGCAACTGCTTCCCAAAGTACACGAGATATAGGCCTTTCTGCAGCAACAGGAAGTGCACTGCATTCGGGGACTCAAATTTTTGTCGATGATCGTGAAACTGAAACAAGAAAAGCTTATGCATTTGAAGTGATTAAGAGCATAGTATATGGTGGACTGGCCGAGTCAATTACTAGTCTAAGCATTGTGTCATCTGCAGCCGGGGCTGATACTGCCACATGTAAGTGTACTTTTTTATCGACTGGTGGAACAAGCTAAGTAATTTGTTCTCTCACAACATATCTGGTACCCAATAATTCAACAATATTGCAAAGTATAATAAACTTTCAAAATTTTACATGATTTCCTTAATTATTCCTGTTGACTTATCCAATCTTAACTGCGACTATGTTTCTGGTCGACCTTTCTTCATGTCTGCAGTGAATGTTATGGCTCTGGGATTGGCTAATCTGATTGGCGGACTTCTCATTATTTTTCACAATGTAAGTTGTAATTTGGTTCGCCTATCACCCATCTACACGTTACCCAATTAGACCCGTACCAACAAAATTGCCGTCTCTACCCTGCCCTGCTCTTATGTCATGTCTAATAAGGTGGATCCGAGAGTGCACGAGAGTATAAAAGCAAAAGAACCAAAAATCTTGTCTTATTGTATGGTTAGTGCTAAGTGCTAACACGCATCTTATGTTTATATGTGAAATGAACAGCTTTGGGACCTAAAGAGCAACTGCGTAGAGCAAGTCTCCAACCAGATAACTGAGCACGGAGATCGTTACAAAGAACTCTTGGGTCGAAGAGAGAATTTCGTGCTTCATGCAGTCGTTGCACTATTGTCATATTTCATATTCGGTTTAGTGCCTCCGCTGACCTATGGTTTCTCGTTTCTCAAGAGTGACGACAAAGAATTCAAGCTTTTAGCAGTTGCAGCTGCATCTCTTATATGCATCGTTATGCTAGCCATTGGAAAGGCGCACTGTCAAAGACCCCAAAAGTCGTACTTAAAAACAGTCATACCCTACGTTATTTTGGGGTTTATGGTTTCGGGGGTTTCATATGCTGCTGGTATGTTGATAAAGAGACTCCTTGAGAAGCTCAGACTTTTCGAGTCTAGTTCAGTTGCTAACCTGCTCCTTCCTGAAACCACCCCAACACACTCGTCGTGGGCTTCTTACTAGTCTAGGATTCATAATTTTGTTCAGCTACCTTTTTTCTTTTGAAGAAATGATGAATGAATCGAGGATTCATAATTTCGTGTTTGTTGGGATTTTTTGGTTGAAATCGTTTGTCGAAGTAAAAAATATAAAACCATCACAAGCAAAACCGTAAAAACGAACACAACACCAAGAAATTATTGACCCAGTTGAGCCAATAGGCCTAATTGGGTGGGGTGGGTGGGTGGGGGGGGCGTGTTCGGGGACAGCCCGTTTCACTAGTGCAATATTCTACCTTCTAAGAGAGAGATTACATCAAACCACTCCGATCAAGTTCTAACCACAGATCAAATCGATCTCGTAAAACCAAAGAGTGAACATATATATCCAACTAAACACTAGAGGTAATCTACACGAATCAGCCGCTCTTCAAGCTTGATTATACAAAACCAGATTACTCATTACAGAGAACTCAAAAAACAAGAAGATTCACAACCTCAAAAACGGAGGAAGCAAAGAGAGAAATTTAGTTCAAAAAAATCTGAAAGTATAATATGACCAAAAGATTTAGGAGGTGTCACAATTCCAAGAATAAATCTCAACCCTTGATTGTATCTAACGGCTCATATCGAACTTCAACTAGCACAATCCTTGTGCATGCCAAGCTACCAATAAATGGATGCCAATTGGGAAGCATTATCCAAATAAGTAGCTAAGACAATCAATACAAATAACACTCCTTTAAATGTGCTTTGAGAAACACGACTCTCACAATCTTCACATTGGTTCTCAATAACACTACTCTCTCTAGGTTGCTGAATATGCACTTGGATATGTTGTCCATCATCATTGCCCAGATACCTGCAACAGAAATTTAACCTGTGTCAATTTGTAGTAAGGATAAACATAATTTAAACTTATCTAGAGGTAGAATTTTAGTCCCCATATCTGAGAGATTTTTGTCATAAGGAGTTTTAACTAGATTAACTTCATCTTGAGATAGTTTTTCTCTAATGAAATAATACTTCACCTCAATGTGCTTTGATATTCATGATAAACAAGATTTTTGCTAAGTAAAAGAGCACTCTGACTATCAGTGAATATTGTAGGAGTATTATGCATGAAATTTAATTATTTTAAAATTCCTTTTAACCAAATGCATTTTTTTACAACTTCAGATATGGCTACATATTCAGCTTTAGTGCTGGATAATGTAACCAAAGGCTGCAAATGAGATTTCAAAGTTATGCAATTATCACCAAGAGTAAAGAAATAAGCTCTAGTTGATTTTTTATTATCTTTATCACCAACAAAACCAGCATCTACATAACCTTTAAGAGTTAAATTTTCAGATCTTTTCTCATACACGAGGCCGAGATTTAATGTACCAACAATATATCTTAACAACCATTTCATTCCAATCCAATGAGACATACTAGGGTTGGACATAAATTTGCTTAAAAAACTAATTGCATAAGTAAGGCCAGATTTGGTTGTAATTATAGAAAACATTACAGAACGTATTGCATTTGCATAGGGTATGTTTTCAATTTCTTTCAATTCTTCTTCAGATTTAGGAGAGTGGGAATGGGAAAGGTTTAGGTGACTTGTAAGAGGTTCATCCTAAATTTGGTTACAACTTTATTTAGATATGTCTCCTCTGTAATTGTTAACTTGTTCTTAGGCACATTTCTGTTTATAACCATTCCTAGAATCTTCCTAGCACTTCCTAAATTTTTCATATCAAACTCAAATTTTAAAAGATCCTTTAATTTTTGGTTTGAGACTTACTGGGACTAGCTAAAAGCATATCGTCAACATAAAGAAGTAAGTAGACTTCACACTCACTCTTAAGGTTATTATAGTATAGACAAGTATCAAAATCACTTCTTTTAAAATATATCTTTAGTACATATGCATCAAACCTTTTGTATCATTGTCTGTGGCTTTGTTTCAGCTTATACAGTGATTTCTCCAGTTTGCATACATAATCAGTCTTGTTCTTAACCTCAAAATCTTGAGGTTGACTCATGAAGATATCTTCTTCCAATTCTTCATATAAAAAAATAGTTTTAACATTAAATTGTTCAAGTTCCCAATTGAATTTAACGACGAGTACTAAGATTAACCTGATTGTATTATATTTGATTACCGATGAGAATATCTCATTATAATCAACCCCTTCCTTTTGAGTGTATCCCTTTGATACTAATCTTGTTTTAAACCTCACAGGATCAATAGGACTATTTCTGTAACGCCTCGAAATTTTAGAATAAAAATTTATTTATTCTATATATTATATTTTATTATTTTGAAAGTTGAAGGACTAAAGTGAAATATTTTTTAAATTCTTATGTTTTGGGTCAAATATTTGGATTTTGATAGAATGATGATAAGTATATCAATATTGTACTCGTTGGATAGCTTGTATTTAATCATGTATTTTATGCTCGAAAAAAAGTTAATTTGGAAAAATTAGCCCCAAGATATTGTAATTCTAAGAATGGATGTCTTTGTAATTAATTAAGTTGGTTTAGGATTTAATGTATAGGTGGCAGCCATGTTTCACATGTGGGAAAAAAAAGAGTTAATGGTTATCCTATTTTTATTTTGATAAAGATTAAAAGCTAAATTGTAATCCTATTTGTAAAATGTTCAAGTACTAGCTTTCAATCAAAGTAAATTTTTCATATCATGATTTGTTTTACCAAAATTTAATCCCAATCTCATATGAAGATTTTGTCTATTAGTGTAGATAAAATGAAATTGAAAATCTTGGCTATGATTGGGCAAAAGTTTTAACCGTCAAAGTCCTAAAAAAAGTCAAAGTCTCGAAGCCATGTCCCACCTATCCTTTTTTTTGATGAAAGATAAGGACACATTACTATTATAAGAAAAAACAAGAGTTTGATTGGTTATCTTAACACTCAATCATTATCTTATACCTTACTATATATGTATGCATGCACGTGATAATAACAATCTAATTAGGATTAAATGAAATAAATTCTATTTAAGTAAAACTTATCAATTACTCTTGTCTTACTTATATAAAGCACATATACGTCAACACATACCTACAGAAACTTCGGAAAGTTTTCTTTATCTAAAGAAAAGAAATAGTCAAGGCAGAGAGAGAGAGAGAAACATAGAAAAGGGTTTTCACATGCATTATTTTATTCTTTTCAACATTTCAAAGTCAATGTAAGATACTTTTATGCAAATTGTTCGTTTCCTTATGCTTTATATTTAGTAATTTATGCATGAATTACCAGTGGACCTTTATGTTCTTTATTAAGAGATATGAGATCATATGAGAATTTAAAATGACCTAAGATGAGTGTGTCGCTTGGTCACCGATATACTCCATAAGAGTAGAGTTATATGAAATGTTTTATCTTATTGTGATAATTGTGTATGAAAAATGCATGTATCTTATTGGGTATTTTTAAATACTCACTCTTACAAAATTTTACAGGTTAGTTCGGATCGATTGGAACTGTGACGGAGAGTGATGCATGCTGCCAGGAGATCGAGGAAAAAATAAACAATAAGTTTTATGTCTTCAAATTATTAATTAGTTTAATTTGGTCAAAGACATGTTATTTAATTAGTGATTATATTTGTTTCAAAGATACAATTTTCATGTTTAGTTTAAATTTATGAATATTTCAGTTATTTTTTTTTTAAAAGAACATTATTTTATCGTTCCAATTTTAATACAAAGAAAATTGAATTTTTAATAACACTCTATTGTTTACGAAAATTTGGGGTGTTACAGTTTGGTATTAGAGCAAAAATTTTACTTTCCTGTAGATTTTATAGTTAAAAAAAAGTTACTATTCACGTGCACTGTTCATATGAACAATAACGAACAATATATGTCACTGTTCGCGTGAACATTGACCATGATGTTTAAAAAAAAAAAAAAAAGGATTTTTTTTTTCTTTTGTTAAATAAATGATATTAATAATTGTTTTAAGTAATTAAATAATAGTTTTAAAACGTTACTTCATATTATGATTGTAGATTTTTGTATGTTTAATTTTAGCTTTCGGGTGGTAATTTAAAAATTACCAATTAGAAAATTCATATTTTAAGACGTCTCAAGTTTCATTTATTGTTTGAGTTTTTTGATTTGCGTATTCATAAGATTAAAAGGCTTTGTCAAAAAGATTTAAATTGTTTAAGAAGAGATTGTGACTTTAGCGGTCCGCGTCACTCCCCTCCTCATCGGGAAGCCTTTGGTTGCGCGTTATTCAAATTAATAAAACGAAAAAGTTTTCTTTATCTAAAGAAAAGAAATTTTCAAGGGAGAGAGAGAGAGAGAGAAGGGTTTTCACGTGCATTATTTTATTCTTTCCAACATTTCAAAGTCAATGTAAGATATTTTTGTGCAAGTTGTTCATTTCCTTATACTTTATATTCAGTGATTTAGCCTCTGTTTGGTATCCATTCTTTTTTTCATTCTCATTCTTCTACTAATTTTCAACCATACATTCATCAATAAAATAATATTTTCCATCACATCAATAACTTTTCCTTCATTTTCAACCACAAAAAAGGTATGATTTGACACAAAGAATACATTTTTTTCTAGAATAATGGTTACCAAACGGTGCCTTATACTTGAAATGCTAGTGGACCTTCGAGTTCTTTATTAAAAGATATGAGACCCTACAAGAATTTAAGATGACCTAAGATGGGTGTGTCGCTTGGTCGTTGATATATTTCATAAGAGAAGAGTGGTATAAAGTGTTTTATCTTATTGTGATATAATTGTGTATGAAAATTGCACGTATCATACGGGTATTTTTAAATACTCACACTTACAAAATTTTATAGGATAGTTCGGGTCGATTGGAACTGTGGCGAATGGTGATGCGGGCTGCCAGGAGATCGAGGGAAAACTAAATATTAAGTTTATGTCTTCAAATTATTAACTAGTTTAATTCGTTCAAAGACATGTTATTTAATTAGTGATTATATTTTTTTTAAAGATACAATTTTCATGTTTAGTTTAAATTTATGAATATTTATGTTATTTTTTTTTTTTTGCAAAGAATATTATTATCGTTCTGCTTTTAATGCAAAGAAAATTGTATTTTGGTAACACTCCAATATTTACGAAAATTTGGGGTGCAACAATATCCCTCCTTAAGTTTGTAGATTCATTTACATTGGACTATTTTGTGATCTTTAGGTCTTTTAACAAGTTTCCATGGTTTGTTCTCGATTAAAGATCGCATTTCTTCCTGCATTCATAAGAAGCAGGTTCAGCTTGTTCAAGAGCTTTTCCTGATACTAAGGCAAAGTTAGTTAGGTTCAGTAATTCATACCTAGGGTTAGGCTTGACTTGCCTTCTTTCCCTATCCCTAGTAAGTTGATAATCTTGAATAGTAGTATGTTCAGTAGCATGATTAGGCTCTTCATATTCAGTTTCAGCTTGGGGTTCATTCACTTCAACAGGTTCAGGTGTAGGTTCAAATTCTTGATGTATAGGATTATAATACTCATCTTCAGGTCGAGGTAAATCAAACTTAGCCAACTTCACCTCACTCTGAATAGTCTTGTCACTTTTAGATTTGTTTGATTTTTCAGTATCTTGTTTTAGGCATGTTATTTCAATTTCATTTAAGACTATATTTTTTCTATTAATGATCTTGATACCTTGGACACCTAAAACCTAAAACCGCCTTTCACTCATTCTGGGTAGCTAGCATCACACATTTAATGACTCTTGGCTCTAGCTTTCCTTCTAACTGATGTGCATATGCAGCACATCCAAAACTCTTATGTGAGTTAAATTTGGAGGCTCCCCTGTCCATAATTCTTGTGGAGTTTTAATATATATACTACTAGAAGGAGACCTGTTGGTAGATTCAGCCCAAAAACCTTTGGCTAAGCCAGAGCTAATAAGCATTATTAAGCATACACTTGACTTTGTTCATTATAGTCATATTCATTCTCTCAGCGACCCCATTTTGTTCCGGTGCGTGTATTACAGTTCTATGCCTCATTATCCCTTTTTGCGTGCAGAAGTTGTCAAACTCAAAATTACAAAACTCAAGCCCATTATCAGCTTTTAATGTTTTTAATTTTCTCTCTAATTGATTCTCAACAGATTTGAGCTAGGTTCTAAACTTTTGAAAGATTTCAGATTTAGCCTTAAAGGATAAATCCAAACGTTTCTATAATAATCATCTATAAGGGATAAGAAATATTTACTTCCACCAAATGTGGAATGCTTCTTAGGACCTCATGTATCAGCATGTACATAGTCTAAGGGTCTATTGGTTCTATTTGGGATGGTTTCAAAACTCCCCTTGTGGACTTACGCAACACACAATTCTCACAAAAATCCAATGTCTCAATATCATCTTTTCTAAGTAATTTTGGATTGCTTAAAGATTTTAACCTTTGATTATCAATATGACCCATCTGTTGTGCCAAAGATCAGATTTGTCTTTATTAGGAGTAAGTAGACCGAAATCAAGTGCAGTTACAGTTTTGCCTTCAAGATAGTATATACCATTTCTTTTAGGTCCTTTCATTTCACTTAGAGAATCCTTCATTATTTTCAGAACTTTATTGCTAGATTTAAAGGTATATCCCTCATCTTCAAGAGTCTATAAGAAAATAAGGCTTCTTTTCAGATTTGGAACATATCACACATTCTTGATTGGTCTGACAATGCCATCATATATTTTGATTTAGTTATCCATATGAAATCTCCCAGCGGGTCTCCAATGTTTTGTTTTATAATAAAACATCCACGTGTTCATTCAAGTGTCACCACACTTTAGCTTGTTAGATCAGCTACTTACTTCACAAGTAAGAATGCCACACGCGATAATCTATCCGTAATAAAGATATCCGTATCTTGTTATTATTTCGATCACGGACGATTTAAGATTCGATCGTATGTAATTTGTATCTCACAATTACAATTCCTTGTGATTAACAAATCACCAACACTTGAATCTACGGATTTTATTATTTAATTTATTATAATATTAATTCAATTAAATAATAGATATTGCCATACATATGCATCAATTATATATATATTTAAAGTGTTTATATCCAAAGTTGATTGGACCCCGGACATAACACTTGCAAAAACCAAGTCAACAAGAGTCAAACATGCCTTTCACAATCTAGTTCTTCTTTCCCAAACAGTCTTCTTCCACCATCAGAAATTCGTTGATGTGCAAAGCAAATGAAATTTCCCCAAATTGAAACTCTAAGATAAACCCATCAATTTCCCCGCCAAAAGATTTTGAACCAGTCTCCCGAAGACTTTGAATCTAAGCTACACGTGAGAAAGCCTTTCTCTAATGCTCATATTTAGTTTTAGATTTTCCATATGTTTCAATCATCATCAAGTGCAAGTGATAATGCTGGCCGCAATTCAAAGTGATTTTCAATTAATAGCAGCAATAACCTATTTTAAAAATTCTATTAGTTTAAAGCAAGAATTGCAATACTGGTTCTTCCTTGTCGTGTATGTCTCTTTGAGTCGTGTAAAATTCTTTCTTACGTCCCATTTTTTTAATATTTTCTTCATTCCAGTTCCTAATTAGTTTATAAACTCTGGTTTATGCAAATTTCATGGATCATGAATTATAGTTCGACTGATGCAGCACAAATGATTTGGTTATCCTCAGGGTGGATATCATGGACATTTTGGAGCAAGTGCCGATATAGGATATAATGTACATCAATATTGTCAGCATGGGAAAATGATCAAGAGAAGAGGAAAGGAAAGGGAAGAGAAACGTGAATGTATTTGAACTATATCCCTACTATATTAAAAGAGTGAATCCCCTGATTAGTTCATTCTTGAAGCTTTTTTTAATCCCTATCCATCCTCTACTATTCATATAAGGTTTAAGGGTGATTTGGACTTCTTCCTACCACATGCCTACAATTGTTGACTTTCTCCCCTTTCCCTGCTCTCGTAGTTAACCCACCGTTTATATCCCTATCCCTACTATCTTAAAATATGCAACCCACTGTTTATTGTTCATTTGTGAAGCTTTTTGTTTATCTCATTGTGATTAATCGGTAAATCTATTAAGTTATTTTCTATGGCAATGAGCTTGCCTATGAAAAGGAAATGAATTAATTTAAGAATGATTTTTTTTTTTCATTTCAGCAAAAAAAAAAACCTGGGAGTTGATACTCAGCACCGTGTGGACCTTTTTTTTTTTACACAATGCGAATAATAATATACGATAAACACAGCAAAAAAAAAAATCATTTATATATTGTATTTTCAAATTGTACAATAAATTTAAAAATAACATTAACCAAATTTATGAACACTTATTTTTAAATTTAGGTAATAACATTTGCTTACATTTTACATAAACTAAATACAATTTCAATTATTAATAATTTAATTCAAAAACATTTAAAAAAATTACAAAAGCTCACAATCATTTACAAATTAGATTCCCGCAGCTGGAGGCGTTTGTCACGGGACTAGTTTTCTTACACTAGAAAAACTAGACACCGTGCGGCCTTAACGCAACACAATTCCCGTCCCTACGAGAAAGCGCTAAGTCAGCCTTTCGACGCCCCCAAAATGATTCAACCTTGTAGGCTAAATCAAGACAAACTTTGAGTATGAGATTTGAAGTAACAAAGACAATATGTAGAACAAGTAAGTTTGGGGAGAAAATCTCTCTTATATATAAAAACTCCACACCAATGTAATCTACAATGAATCTAAGAATTATATGAATAGCATGAATCCCATAAATTGCATGCCTTCCAACAATTCTCTCAATTCACATATACTACTTGAAATTCTAATTGATTCAAATCTAATCAATCTAATAAATTACAAAGGGACTTCATCCCTATTTATAGGCAAATCTCATGTAAACCTCCTTAGATTTAATGGCTAGGATCAATCCTCATCAATCCCCATCCAAGGGTCCCCATTGGCTACAACTTGCCTTAAAACCTCCTTAGACCAAGTGGAAGCAAACTTGGACTTTGCTTCTTTGCAAGTGGATTCTTCCTTCAAAAATCCCATGGGAATTGTGTCCCTTTCATAGTCATCAAGTTGAGTTTCTCTTCCTTCCTTGGCCATTCTTAGGCAAGTGGGTTAAGTAACCAATTTGTATAAGTTTGCCCAAAATATCCCAAAATATCCCAGCAATCAGCCCATAGTATTTTCCTACAGAAAACCACCTGGTATGCTGGGATTTACTGCCCATGTCGCGCCCATGTCACTGCTTTAGTCAGGCAGCCTGCAATCTGTGTTGCTGCGCTGCCTGCGTCGTGACGCGACTGCAGTCTGTGTCTGGCCATGTCCTGGCTGCGTCCTGGGAGCTGCCTGCAATCTGCCTGCGATGTCCTGGGAGCCGCTGCACCGCTCACTGCGATCGCACGTGGCGCAAAGAATCGCAGTCACACCCGAATTTTCTAGGCATGACCTGGACATGAACCAGCCACCACGGATATTAGTCATTTCCCCACCATTTTAGGTGACATCCCTGTGCCATGCTAGATTTTAGGACATCACCTTGCGATCCGTCACAATCTCCCCCACCTAATCCGCTAACGCCCTCGTAGCGGACCGTGTTCGGCATTTCTCCAAGTACATCATGCCGTGCGTTGTCCTCATCATCCTCAGGGATTTTAACCACTCTCATCCCCGAAAGACGTTGAGTCCCTAGGGAAACATCTTTGGTAGCATCAAGCAATTGGAGTGAATTCATCCGAGCTTCAACCCCATCATGGCTATGTGCTACTTCCGGTTGGCTTGCCGAGATGGATGCCAATGATCCTCGCTTGGGACAATCCCTCATGAGATGTGGTCCTTTACAAAGAAAGCAACCACGAGGGGTGAAATTGTTCCCTTTCTTTTCAGCATACTCCTTCCTCCATGAAGGTTGCGTGTTGCCGCCGGGTCTAGAATCAACTTGGGAATTTTGCCTCCCTTCCGGCTTGCCCCATTGCACGGATTTCCCGAAATTTCCATCATATCCCCCAAAATTCCCTTTAGCGGGCTTGATGGTTCTAGCTTCCGACTCGGCACTTTCTTCAAACTCCGTCAAAGACTCGGCTACCGTAATAGCTTCATCTACGGTCTTGATATCGCGCCGTTGCAACTCACGTTGCATCCAACTAGCACATCCATCTAGGAAATAGAATAGGGAGTCCTCCTCCGACATGCTTGGGATTTGAAGCACAAGGGTCGTGAACTCTTTGACATAGTCACGAATTGTTCCCGTATGTTTCAACATCCTCAACTTCTTGCGAGCTTCGTAGACGACATTCTCCGGGTAAAATTGCCTTTTGAGCTCCCTTTTGAACACATCCCATGTGTCAATGTTGCAAGCTCCCCGCGCAATTTCACCATGCTTACGACGCCACCATAACGCCGCAACATCCGAGAGGTACATTGAAGCGGTCCACACCTTCATGGACTCCTCCATAAGATTAACGCCTTCAAAGTAGACCTCCATTTGCCATAGGAAATTTTCCACTTCCGAGGCATCACGTCGTCCGTCATAATTCTTCGGTTTTGGATACTCGATCCTTGACGCAACTACACTAGTAGCGGCACCTCCGCTTGAACTAGCGGTAGAATTTTTGTATTGTTTAAGCTCCTTGCTCATTCTCTCCATCATCAAGGATGATTGATTTCCTTGACCTTGTACGGCGGACACGGCATCTAAGAGTTTGGCTTGGAGTCTACCAAAATCTTCCGTCATCACGGCTTGTCGAGCTACCACAGCTTGGACATCGCCTTTCACCGTTCGGACATCATTCTCCAATGATGCTTGTACGTCCAACACCTCTTGGACATTAGATTAGAGAGTTTCTAACTTTCCAAAGGAGTGTTCCTCCAACGCCTCCAAGGAATTTTCAAGAGATTCGATCCTATCACCCATATTTGCGATGATTGGATCAAGTTTGCCCTCCATGGCAATCGCCTCCCGCGCCTTACTCTTGCTTCATGTCTTCTTTGCTTCACTTGGGGCAACACCACGTCCCCTTTCCTCAACCTCAACAGTTTGTTGTGGATCCGTCATGATAACAACTTATCACTTGACGAACTCGCTCTGATACCACTTGTCACGGGACTAGTTTTCTTACACTAGAAAAACTAGACACCGTGCGGCCTTAACGCAACACAATTCCCGTCCCTACGAGAAAGCGCTAAGTCAGCCTTTCGACGCCCCTAAAATGATTCAACCTTGTAGGCTAAATCAAGACAAACTTTGAGTATGAGATTTGAAGTAACAAAGACAATATGTAGAACAAGTAAGTTTGGGGAGAAAATCTCTCTTATATATAAAAACTCCACACCAATGTAATCTACAATGAATCTAAGAATTATATGAATAGCATGAATCCCATAAATTGCATGCCTTCCAACAATTCTCTCAATTCACATATACTACTTGAAATTCTAATTGATTCCAATCTAATCAATCTAATAAATTACAAAGGGACTTCATCCCTATTTATAGGCAAATCTCATGTAAACCTCCTTAGATTTAATGGCTAGGATTAATCCTCATCAATCCCCATCCAAGGGTCCCCATTGGCTACAACTTGCCTTAAAACCTCCTTAGACCAAGTGGAAGCAAACTTGGACTTTTCTTCTTTACAAGTGGATTCTTCCTTCAAAAATCCCATGGGAATTGTGTCCCTTTCATAGTCATCAAGTTGAGTTTCTCTTCCTTCCTTGGCCATTCTTAGGCAAGTGGGTTAAGTAACCAATTTGTATAAGTTTGCCCAAAATATCCCAAAATATCCCAGCAATCAGCCCATAGTATTTTCCTACAGAAAACCACCTGGTATGCTGGGATTTACTGCCCATGTCGCGCCCATGTCACTGCTTTAGTCAGGCAGCTTGCAATCTGTGTTGTTGTGTTGCCTGCGTCGTGTCGTGACGCGACTGCAGTCTGTGTCTGGCCATGTCCTGGCTGCGTCCTGGGAGCTGCCTGCCCATGTCGCGCCCATGTCACTGCTTTAGTCAGGCAGCTTGCAATCTGTGTTCTTTGTCGCTGCGTCGTGACGCGATCGATGCCGTGTCTGGCCATGTCCTGGCTGCGTCCTGGGAGCTGCCTGCAATCTGCCTGCGATGTCCTGGGAGCTGCCTGCAATCTGCCTGCGATGACTGCCTGTGGCGCAGTGACTGCAGTCACACCCGAATTTTCTAGGCATGACCTGGACATGAACCAGCCACCACGGATATTAGTCATTTCCCCACCATTTTAGGTGACATCCCTGTGCCATGCTAGATTTTAGGACATCACCTTGCGATCCGTCACACGTTGCCCCCGAATCCCCACGAGGGGCGCTGCTTCCTCGACCCCCTCGACCTGACCGGGCAGGTCGATCCCCACCGGGGAGTTGTCGTGGAACCCCTGAGACCTGATCAGGCAGGTTGTTCCCCACCGGAGGTGTTGCCAAACCTACATTTGCGTTTCCTTGGCATTATGATTATCAGATAATATTTTCGCTCCTTTATTTTTCACTAAACTTTCTTCCTTATTCAGTGAGTACTATAAATATTTTGGTACAAAACACAAATATGAGTTGTCAAACGTTAGTAAGCTTAGAAACATTAATATTGTCCCCATTAAATTCTTCCTTGGAAAAAATTTTGGCCACCAAAAACTTTTCATTTAAATCTTACTAGAATATTATCATTATGAAATGTTACTAATTATTATGTTACATAAAAACTTACTGAACTTTCACAATAATTTAGCTTTCCATGAATATTTGATACACTAACATTTATCTATGGTTTGGCTTCCCAAATTATTAGGTATTTTAAGTAAATGTTTTTCTTTTATTTGGTGTTTTAGTTAATTTTTTTTCCTTTAGTTTTGAAGTTCCGTTTTTTCTCCTTCGAGCTTCTAAGAGATGGTTTCTAAAATACCATAAAAGTTCAACAAAAATTGGAGTTCCATGACGTAAACTATGTTCCTCTGTATTTTTTGTTCCATTTTCTTCAATTGTTTTTCTTGATGTTTTTCTTTGGAGTTTTGCGAAACTTTGGAAAAAAGGTAGAAGATTGATGTAAAAATTGAAGAGTAACGACCTCGGGTATATCGATTTCATATTTGCTTTAGTTTGCGCCAAGGACAAGTGATCTCTTGGCAGAATGATCTAAGCGAACAACTTCTATTCTCTAGCAGTAAGGTGGGATTTTCATTATGAAGTCATTAAATTTTTAGTTGGTCTAATTTAGATAGTTAATTTCTTGTGCTAATAACTGAAGTTTCGACATCCTTACAAGGTTCGATTCACTCAAATATATAATTCTTTTAATCTTTAGATATTTAACATAGAAAATACGGAAGTTTTGGAAAGAAACTATGCGTGCTATTTGGTATCTTAGTAGGATACGATGTTTGAAAAGTTGGACTTCCATTTTAAGAATTTAGTGGCATCGAGCAAACATTAAATCTACTCCATGAGTTTCTAACAATTAACATCAACATACTAGCACGAAATTTGATTATATTGGGCTTATGGTTATATACTATATGAAATGATGTCTCCTGGCATTGCAGATAAGTGTCATCTACTTCCCATAAACATGAATTGAGCATAGTAGAGAATAGAGCTGCCTCTATTTTTTTTTCTCTCAAAATACTAAATACTCGTTAGTTGTTGATTTTGAGGGTGCAGAAATTGTTGTATCCACTAAATGTCACATGTTTAATTTTTCAGTAGCTCTAGATCTTACTTGAAATCCCAGTACATCTAATGAATTTTTACAAATCAACTATAGCAAAGATAATTACGTACTTACAAAATATTGATTGTCTTCCATAAAAGATAACAAATGATCGATGACTTCTAACCTATGAAAGTTTTCCATTAGGCTTGGCTGGAGAAGAAAACGTTTCTTTGTTGACTTTCTTATTGACATACCTTTGTTTACAATATAACTGAGAGGGGTCTCTTCCTAGAGGTTTAATGTGGGCTAGTTGATTTTTTGTTCAATTTTCCTTCTTCTTTGGTTAATTTTGAACACAAGGATTGATGTAGTTTAATTCTAATTACCAAAACCTTAACCGAATCTATGAATTGTTTGAGATAAATATAAAGATTGGTAACTAAACAAAGATTAAATACGCAACTTAACTAAATTTTACCAACTAACTAAATGCAATTAAAGGTTCAAATGCGAAGTGAATGTTTCTTATGAATAACAAACGAGTACTAGGATTACGAATCCCCATGTAATGTTCACCTTGGAATCTAGCTCTACAACATTGACAACATGCTTGATATTTTGACAAATCAATGATCCTAACCTATCCAACAATCTCTCTCGAGACTTGCTGGACCTATTCATGTAAACCACCCGACTATATCTCTATGACGAATGTAAATTCACAAGAATGCATGTATTTTTATGATCACTTAAAGATTTACGCAAAGCATAGAGGTATATCTCTATCCCCTATCGGACCTTACGATGACAAATACCTCGTCAAGTCCATTCCCCTTCTCTCGAATGCATGAAATAGACTACTACACTCACACAATCACATGCATAATAATTGTGGAAACAAATAAGTGAATAAAAGTCATTCAAACCTCAAAACATGTTTTAATTGTCAATAATTGTAAAACTAAAATCCAAAGTTACATAACAAGGTTCATCAATCTCCTAGCACGAATAGATCTAGCCTAACATGGAGAAAGTAAGAAAATACAAAATTAAAGTAAGAGAAGACATCACCAAAATCACAATTTTGATTCAAATCCAAGAATTATTGTAGTTTTGATGTGAAATCCTTGCCCCAAAATCTTCTTCTTGATGTATTCTAGGGTTCTCTCTGTGTTGTAATGTCTCCCCCCTCTTTTTGGACGGCCCTAGGGTTTTAAAATAACCCCCAAGATTCGTTTCCATAAGAGTTGTATTCGAATTAGGAAACCAGAATTTTTTTCTCGGAATGGCCTGGGCTAGCGCCCAGTATAAAATGGGGCGGCCGCCCAGGCTTCGTTTTTGGCTTCTGTTGAAAATTTTCATTCCGGGCGGCCGCCCAGGCAAAACGGGTGGAAGCTTGCCTAGGCCAAATTTTCTTCACTTTTCTTTTTCGCCCTTTTCTTCATTCTGTCCTCCATCTTAGTCCTCCTCACCAATTTACTTCAATTGTAATATTTCAACTTCCCCCATATGCATGTTGGTCCTCGAAGCTTCATCAATTAGCCCATTTGCCTTCTTTGTTCTCCAATTGCTTCAAAACAGGTTCAAAGCTGAAATAAGATAAAAATAACCTAAGTTAAGTAGAATACAATAATAAAATGACACAAAAACCTAGTAAAATGGCCCTAAATAAGTGCACAAAAATACACTTATCAAACACCCCCAAACTAAAGTCTTTGTTCGTCCTCGAGCAAAACAACACACACAAAACTTAGGAGCTCAACCAAATCATTAATCTAAACAATCTAAAATAAACAAATTTCACGTTAAACAGCTTGCCATATGCCTCAGGTTCGAATTAAAACAATGCTCTGAATAGATCCAAACAACATCAAAAGAAAATAAAACGTTTGTACTCATCCAAAGCTTGACTTAGTGTGTGTGTCGTAGCCAATATTGACTCATCCTCATACTAGAGCACAATCAATTAGGTGTTGTTGATTTAATCGTAATCCCATCCCTAGGTGGTCTATTTTTTCTCACATCTCTCGTGTAAATTCACTCATCATGCTTTTCTCTCGAATCCCAAGGTATTTTTGCACAAGTGGGCTTCTAATAATCATAAACATGCATTTTTCCACACAAAGTGATCATTATCAGGTACTTATATCTCCAGAAGGAAAATGGTAAGAAGTTCTCAAAGCCATACCATCAATATCCAGAGCTCAAATCTTGAAGTCATTATAGGGTACCTCTCACTGCTTATAGTCTAAATTCTTTTTTCTTTCTCTTGCTACGTCTATATTCTTGATTGCTGCAAAAACATTTTTTTTTTTTTGACATCTTGTGTGCAAGACTTCTCTCCATTAAGCTTTCTAAATGACCCCTGTAGCGAGCTTTAGGCCGATGACTCCTAAGTTAGATAACCATAGGGCACCGGGTTTTGAACACCCTAACAGGCTTAATAACTCGAGTCATAAAGGCTACGAAGAGAAGTGTAAGATGTATCACTCCCCTTTTTTTTTTTTTTTAAGATTAGTACCCATTCTAGACTTCTTAACCCAAACTCTTTCAACCAAGGATCTGATCCAAGAACCTCAAACCATCAAACTTCTATGAATACAAGCACTAACATTCTCACCCCCAAACTACCTTTTTAGCAGTTCGGTTTCTATATAAAGGGGTTGAGGGTTTTATTCAAGCTTAGGTCAACAAATCAACCATTTACTCCACATAATCAAGTCATGCCCCAATATAAGTGATAAGTCGATGATGGCTATGTGCTCAAGTAACAAGTCTAACATGGATAAGCACCCAAGTAAAAGCATAAGATATGATGTTGCCTAGTTCTAGCTCAAGTTATATTCAATTCAAACAAATATCATCATAGGCGGCAAGTAGTTCAACGTTGTACTCGACGCTAAAACAAAATTTTTCTTCATTTTTTTTTTTTTTTAGAAAAAAAAAAAACACGAGAAGCAATTGAAAAGTAAGCATTGAAAAGTAGTCAACAAAGATTGTAAATCAACCCCCACCCCCAACAAAAATTGGCTACATTGTCCCCAATGTAAACATAAAAAATATACAAAATAAAGGAGTAAAGGATCAGAGACTCCCCGGGGGTGGATGCGGAGGTGTGGAAGAACCAGGCTGGTTCGGATGTCCTGATGAACTAGTGGTCCGGAGGAAATCAACATCCCTCGCTAGCTGACTGACGTTACGATCAATGGTTTCCAATCGACTCCCAAAACGGAGCATCTGTTCATGTACCTGACCATAAGCATAAGAGATGGTTCGTTGATCATGGCGCATGTTCTCATCAGTTTGTTGAAACCCGCGAACTTGCATGCTCACTCGCTGTAGTTCTCCTGCAATATGGATTTGTCTCTGCTGCATCGCCTCCAAAATATTCGTAATGTTGCCAACTGACCGACCTAACTCCACTTGGGTGACTTGCATTTGGGACAACTGTCTGCTCAGGAGGGCCGTGTCGGCATCCAAAGCATTCGGTGCTTGCTCGGGATGATGTACTCTGTTAGCCCCTCGAAGCTGAGCTGCAGAACTTTCTATGGTTCTTCTACTGATTGGGGTATCGGGGTGAGCAATCTCTTCATTGGACAAAAGTGGAACCCCAGCAGCTAAACAAATCCCGCTGATAAGACAAGGAAACATAATGCTACGCTGTGGATCAATCGATGCGACCAACTCTCATAGGATAATGAAAATGTGGGATCCCAAATCTATTTTGTGCCCCTGTGCCAAATGATAAAGTAGGTAGGCCCTCTCTTCATTAAACCGACTCCGCTGGGTGGTGGGGTGGATATTGGTGGAGATAAAGATGTGAAGAAGTCTCAACTCCGAAGTTAACTGATTAAGCATGAAACGATCCGTAGGAAGAGGCCAAGCGTCATCTTGACCATATAGAAATCGAGCAACCAATGCCAAATCAGGCTCAGTAGGTAATGGCTCTATAGCCAGACGGTTGAGCTCGTAGTATCTATCAATCACGTTCGGGCTGAATCGAATCCATTTGCCTCTTACCCATGTTTGGTTCCTATGTGAAGACTCGGGGACGTCAATTTCGGAATTGAAGTTGGCAAAAAACTCCTTCACTAAAGTAGGATATGCAGCATGAGGGGCCTCAACAACTTTGCCCCAACCACAGTGGTGAACAACTCGTTGTAGTAGGCTACCCGGAAAATCATCAATAATAACTCACCTCTCTTGATGGAATTTCTTATCCTTCCATTTCCCTTCAAAATGAGAACGATTTTCAGCAGTGAAGAACCTCGGTATATTCCCCTCATCAAGATTGGAGCTTGCCCTCTGACGACGGGTTGATGTCTCGCTAGCCTTGGATTTCCCTTTCTCTTGAACTGTAGCTTTTCGTTTTGGTGGCATTATGTACCTACATGTGAAAATAGAGAATGTGAGTGAAAGAGATGATAAACATATCAATAGGCGAAAGCGTGGAATACTCCCTATTTAGGAACTCTATGTAAAAACTTATGTCATGCGCAAGAGAGTAACATGATACGTGGTAAGGAGCCACGTGTGAAGAATAAAGATGCAAGTCCATGTGATTACCCAAAAGTGGAGTCAAAGGTGCCAATTGATGTCTATGTGTGTTTTGATGTCTAAGGTGCCATTTCATAGAGCTACAGCACTAATGTCAATAGCAATTGTGCACCAATAAAATCCACATGCTAGAGGTCCCCTAATTATACAAGAGTCTCCATTGAGGTAATTTATCAAACACCTTATAGGCATGTAGTTTCCCATGAAATTTGAAAGGATTAATGTGTGAACAAATCTCCATTATGGTCATAACAACACAAACCAACAAGAACCATGACTTATCTAATCCCATACTCCTCAAAAAGAACTCAAAAAATTGCATTAATCTAGAGGCAAAATGTTGGAGATTGGAGATGATATGCAAATTGGTGCATTAATCTAGAAAAAATGAATCATACCTTGAATTTCTTTGGCTAAGCTAATGGAGATTGGAGATGATTCCCAAAGCAAACAATTGAAATGTGATATTCAATACAAAAGAATTGGTGTTGTCTTTTAGGAGCATTGAGTAGAAGAGGGATTTAGAGTGAAAAGAAAGAAAAAAAAAATGAATGGGGAGGGGTTAGATGTCCTCCCCGGTTTTGAAAAAAAAAACTGTAAAAATATTATTTTTTTTTTCGTGTTACTGGGCGGGCGCTCAGTATAAAACTGGGCAGCCACCCAGTTGAGTGTTTAAGGGCCTGCTGGCCCTTAAAATTTCGGGCGACCGCCTGGTTTTTAAAACTGGGCGCTCGCCCAGTTTAAAAACCGTTTTTTTTTTAATAATGGAAATGTGAAAAATGAAGAAAAATGAATGCAATAAGCAGAATAAATAAAAGGGAAGAATATGTTGGGTTGCCTCCCAACCAGCGCTAGGTTATAGTCGATAGCTCGACTTTACCGTGGTGCGTCATGCCGGCTGTGTCAGGTGGACGGTCGACTTTTCTTTTGAAAACTCCCCTATCCAATAGTGCTTAAGTCGTTGTCCATTCACAGTAAAGTTTCCTTTGCTCTCATGATGGATCTCAACCGCTCCGTATGGTAAAACTTTGGTGACCGTATATGGACCAGACCACCTGGAACACAATTTACCCGGGAAGAGCTTGAGTCAAGAATTGTACAATAATACTTTCTGCCCCACTACAAACTCTCGCCTTTGTATATGCATGTCATGCCACTTCTTGGTGCGCTCCTTGTAAAGTTTTGCATTCTCATATGCTTCCAACCGGAATTCATCCATTTCATTAAGCTGAAGCAAACGTTTTTCACCAGCTGTTTTCAAATCAAAGTTCAGGTTCTTGACTGCCCAATATGCTCGGTGCTCTAACTCAACTGGCAAATGACACGCTTTCCCAAAAACCAACCTGTATGGAGACATACCTATGGGTGTTTTGAACGCTGTTCTATAGGCCCATAGTGCGTCGTCAAGTTTCTTAGACCAATCCTTCCTCGAGGAGCTTACTATCACCTCCAGTATCCTCTTTAACTCCCTGTTGGAGATTTCAACTTGGCCACTTGTTTGAGGATGATATGGAGTTGCTACACGATGTCGGACGCCATACTTAGCCAACAATGACTCAAAATGGCGATTGCAAAAGTGTTTGCCACCATCACTGATTATAGCGCGAGGAGTGCCATAGCGAGTAAAAATGGATTTCTTTAAAAACCCAATCACTACTTTAGCATCGTTAGTGGGCAACGCCACTGCTTCCACCCATTTGGAGACATAATCAACGGCGACCAGTATGTATTGATTCGAAAATGAAGGTGGGAACGGTCCCATGAAGTCTATTCCCCATACGTCAAAAAGCTCTACTTCAAGAATGCTGTTTAAAGGCATTTCATTCCTTCTCGAAATATTACCGGTGCGTTGACATCTGTCACAACGCTTCACGAACTCAAACGCATCCCGGAATATTGTCGGCCAATAAAACCCAGATTGTAGAATTTTTGCAGCTGTTTTCGATGCCCCAAAATGCCCCGCGTATGCAGATGAATGACAATGTTCAAGAATGGCCGGTATCTCCTCCTCGGGGACACATCGCCGGATAATCTGATCAGCTCCTCGGCGGTAGAGAATAGGATCTTCCCAAAAATAGTATTTGAGCTCAGAGAAAAATTTCTTCCGCTGGTGGTTGGAGTAATCAGGTGGAGAGATAGATTTGACCAAATAATTCACGATGTCTGCATACCATGGTGTAACTTCCATACCAAATATCTGCTCATCTGGAAAAACCTCATTAATTTCCACTGATTCGTCATGATTTCCTTGTTCCAGTCGCGATAGGTGATCAGCTACTACATTTTCACTGCCCTTTGTGTCCCTGACTTCCAAATCAAACTCTTGCAGTAGTAGTATCCAACGAATTAACCTTGGCTTGGCATCCTTCTTCGTCATCAGATATCTCAACGCCGCATGGTCAGTATAGACTACGACCTTTGATCCAACAAGGTAGGATCGAAATTTGTCAAAGGCATAGACTATGGCCAGGAGCTCTTTTTCGGTAGTGGCATAGTTGAGCTGTGCATCATTCAATGTTTTGCTTGCGTAATAGATGACATGAAACACTTTACCTATTCGCTGCCCCAATACTGCTCCCACTGCATAATCACTGGCATCGCACATCAATTCAAATGGCTGACTCCAATCTGGTGCCGTGATGATGGGTGCCGAAATAAGCTTCTCCTTTAAAGTATTAAAAGCTACTTTGCACTCTGCAGAGAATTCAAAAGGCACATCCTTGACCAATAAATTGCAGAGAGGCTTCGTAATCTGTGCAAAATCCTTGATGAAACGTCGATAAAATCCAGCATGCCCAAGAAAACTGCGCACTCCTTTAACTGCTGTTGGTGGTGGTAGGTTTTCGATAACTTGTATTTTGGCCTTATCAACCTCGATCCCCTTAGCTGATATGCGATGTCCCAAGACAATGCCCTCTTGTACCATAAAATGGCATTTTTCCCAGTTCAACACCAAGTCCGTCTCCTTGCACCGCTGTAGAACCAAACCAAGATGCTTTAAACATTCATCAAACGACGAGCCGAACACAGAGAAATCATCCATAAAAATCTCTATAAATTTTTCCACCATATCAGAGAAAATGGCCATCATACATCGCTGGAACGTAGCGGGGGCATTGCATAAGCCGAATGGCATCCTCCGATAGGTAAAAGTTCCATATGGACACGTGAATGTAGTTTTCTCTTGGTCATCTGGTGCTATTGGAATCTGATTGTAACCTGAATAACCGTCGAGGAAACAATAATGCGAATGACCTGCCAACCGTTCCAACATCTGATCAATGAAAGGGAGTGGGAAATGATCCTTCCGAGTGGCAGTGTTCAGTTTGCGATAATCAATGCAAACTCTCCATCCCGTAACCGTCCTGGTTGGTATCAATTCATTCTTCTCATTTGCAACCACTGTGATGCCCCCTTTTTTTGGTACAACCTGAACCGGACTGACCCAACTGCTATCTGAAATAGGATAAATTATTCCTGCATCCAAGAGTTTAATCACCTCTGCTCTCACCACTTCTTTCATGTTTGGATTCAGCCTCCGCTGCCCATCGATGCTTGGTTTGTAGTTTTCTTCCATGAGAATTTTATGCATGCAAAGTGAAGGGCTGATCCCTTTTATGTCAGCAATAGACCACCCGATCACTGTTTGATTTTCTCTCAGCACTCTAAGCAATTTCTCTTCCTCCATCTTACTAATTGAGTTTGAAATTATTACCGGAAGTGTAGATCCTTCCCCTAAGTAAGCATAACGAAGATGGGTAGGTAGTTGTTTGAGCTCTAACTTCGGTGGTTGTTGAATTGACGGTAGTGGTTTTGGTAGGCCAGTTCCCAGCTCCTCATAATTCCTTTTACGTACATATGGTGGATTTGTCTCTAAAAATCTTGCACATACCTCCAGTTCTGCAAAATCGGTGTGAATGGACTGAGAATGCATGATACAAGCTTCATACGTGTCAGATGGATGTTGGAGCTGAAAGGTGTTGTGAACTGCACTGTCAACAATGTCAATCTGAAAGCAACTGTCGGATTCTGTAGGATATTTCATAGCTTTGAAAACGTTGAAAGAAGCTTGTTCTTCCCCCAATCTCAGAATTAGTTGACCTCGCTGTACATCAATTAGAGCCCTCCCAGTAGCCAAAAATGGTCGGCCCAATATGAGGGGTACGTCCTTATCTTCCTCCATGTCAAGAATAAGGAAATCTGCAGGAAATATAAGCTTCTCAACTTTTACCAAAACATCTTCTATGATCCCCCATGGATGAGTGAGTGACCTATCAGCAAGCTGCAGAGTTACTGTGGTTGGTTTAGCTTCTCCCAATCCAAGTTTCCTGAAAATAGAGAGTGGCATCAAATTAATACTTGCACCTAAATCACATAAAGCTTTATCAAAAAAATAATTTCCAATTGTGCAAGGTACAGTAAAACTCCCTGGATCTTTTAGTTTTGGAGGAAGCTTTTTCTGGATCCTTGCACTGCATTCTTCTGTCAACATCACCGTTTCATGATCCTCTAGCTTACGTTTGTTGGATATGATTTCCTTCAAGAATTTGGCATAACTGGGTATCTGTGTGAGTGCTTCAGCCAACGGTATATTGATGTGAAGCTTCTTGAAGATGTCTAAAAATTTCATGTATTGTTGGTCTAGCTTTTGCTTTCTTAATCTCTGGGGAAAAGGAATCGGGGGTTCATAAGGATTTATTTGTGTGGTTGCTTTAGCCCGCGCTACATCTGAGGTTCCCTTTTTAGATAATTCCCCAGGTCGCTCAGTCTGCTCCTCCAAATATCCATCAAGCGGTGGTACCATTTCTTCATTTGTACCCGGTCTCTTCACTTGTATTTCAGGTAATTGAACCCCGCTACGTGTAGTGATGGCTTGGACATGTTCTCTAGGATTCACTTCGGTATTACTCGGCAGTGCACCTGGAGCTCTTCCTGTCATAGAAAGTGCTATTTGTCCCACTTGTGTCTCCAAATTCTTAATTGCAGCCCCCTGATTGTGGAGAGTTGTTTCGGTCTTCCTCATGAACTGATTTGTTGTTTCCATGTATTTGTCAGTCTTATCCATTAATTTGGCAAACATCTCCTCCAATTGAGGTTTCTTCTCCTGTTGGTGCTGTCCTTGAGACCTGTTGTGATATTGGTTTTGATTTCCTCCCCATGAGAAATTTGGATGATTTCGCCATCCAGGATTGTAAGTGTCAGAATGTGGGTTGTTTTGCTGACGTTGACCCCATTGTGCATAGTCCACTTGTTCCATTCTCTGTGACAGAATTGGGCACTCAACTGTACTATGCTCCGCTCCACACTCTTCACAGTTCAGCTTCTTCGCTTGTGTTGCACTTGTAGGTTGTGATATACTTTCCACCTTGTGAAATAGAGAGTCAATTTTCGCAGATAGGGCCGAGTAGGTGTCAACCTCATAGACACCAGCTGGTTTCTTTGAACCCACACGCTCAGCAGACCACATAGCTGAAGTGTTCCCCATTCTCTCAAACAATTCCCATGCTCCATCAATGGTTCTAGTGATTATAGAGCCATTGGACGATGAATCCACCATGCTCCTAAAAGAAGGGAGTAGCCCTGTGTAGAAAAATCTGATCTGTGTCTTTCTGTCGAAACCATGTTGGGGACATTTCCTTAGCATGTTCTTGAACCTATTCCAAGCTTCATCAAATGACTCAGACTCACCCTGACTGAAGATTGATATTTCATGCCTCATCTTCGCTACTTTGGCTGGAGAGAAAAATTTAGTGCAGAATTTGTGAGCCAGATCATTCCAAGTAGTAATACTTGCCACAGGAAGTGAATCCAACCATTCGAGTGCCTTATCTCGTAAGGTGTGTGGGAACAACCTAAGTTGGATAGCGTCTTCCGATATTCCTTGGTATCTGAAGTGTTGACACATATCCAAGAACCGGGATATATGTGTATGTGGATTTTCATTTGCCAGCCCGTAGAACTGATGCCCATTCTGGAAGAGTTGGATGACATTAGTTTTCAGCTAAAAATTCGGCTGTTCGAATGGGGGGTACACAATGCTGGATTGACTCTGGACAACGAAGGGTGATAAGAAATCCCCAAGCAATGTATTTCCATCTTCTCCTTCCTCAGTATTTCCTAGAACTGCAGGATTCCTCATTGGTTCAACCTGCTGATTTGCCATTGGTAGTTGTTCTTGATTTCCCTGCTGTGCCACTCTAACTTCCTTTTGCCTGCGATGAAAAGTTCGTTCAATCTCCAGATCCGCTGGAAGTAGTTCACCGCTAAGCGATCTTAGCATGCAAACCTAAAGGAAGAAAAAATGACAGTAGTTCTTAGATAAATCTAAATAGAAATGCTGAAAAAAAAAAATAAATAAAATAAATAAATAAATAAAAAGTAAAGACAAGTTCGAATTAGTGTCTAAGTATATAAAAATCAAACTACAAAGCAATCCCCGGCAACGGCGCCAAAAACTTGTTCACGAAAATTATTGTTCGTTTTAAATCACCGCAAGTGTACGGTTCGTAACAAGTAATAAAGTGGAATTGAGAATTCCGAATATCGTTCCCACAAGGATTGATGTAGTGTAATTCTAATTACCAAAACCTTAACCGAATCTATGAATTGTTTGAGATAAATATAAAGATTGGTAACTAAACAAAGATTAAATACGCAACTTAACTAAATTTTACCAACTAACTAAATGCAATTAAAGGTTCAAATGCGAAGTGAATGTTTCTTATGAATAACAAACGAGTACTAGGATTACGAATCCCCATGTAATGTTCACCTTGGAATCTAGCTCTACAACATTGACAACATGCTTGATATTTTGACAAATCAATGATCCTAACCTATCCAACAATCTCTCTCGAGACTTGCTGGACCTATTCATGTAAACCACCCGACTATATCTCTATGACGAATGTAAATTCACAAGAATGCATGTATTTTTATGATCACTTAAAGATTTACGCAAAGCATAGAGGTATATCTCTATCCCCTATCGGACCTTACGATGACAAATACCTCGTCAAGTCCATTCCCCTTCTCTCGAATGCATGAAATAGACTACTACACTCACACAATTACATGCATAATAATTGTGGAAACAAATAAGTGAATAAAAGTCATTCAAACCTCAAAACATGTTTTAATTGTCAATAATTGTAAAACTAAAATCCAAAGTTACATAACAAGGTTCATCGATCTCCTAGCACGAATAGATCTAGCCTAACATGGAGAAAGTAAGAAAATACAAAATTAAAGTAAGAGAAGACATCACCAAAATCACAATTTTGATTCAAATCCAAGAATTATTGTAGTTTTGATGTGAAATCCTTGCCCCAAAATCTTCTTCTTGATGTATTCTAGGGTTCTCTCTGTGTTGTAATGTCTCCCCCCTCTTTTTGGACGGCCCTAGGGTTTTAAAATAACCCCCAAGATTCGTTTCCATAAGAGTTGTATTCGAATTAGGAAACCAGAATTTTTTTCTCGGAATGGCCTGGGCTAGCGCCCAATATAAAATGGGGCGGCCGCCCAGGCTTCGTTTTTGGCTTCTGTTGAAAATTTTCATTCCGGGCGGCCGCCCAGGCAAAACGGGTGGAAGCTTGCCTAGGCCAAATTTTCTTCACTTTTCTTTTTCGCCCTTTTCTTCATTATGTCCTCCATCTTAGTCCTCCTCACCAATTTACTTCAATTGTAATATTTCAACTTCCCCCCATATGCATGTTGGTCCTCGAAGCTTCATCAATTAGCCCATTTGCCTTCTTTGTTCTCCAATTGCTTCAAAACAGGTTCAAAGCTGAAATAAGATAAAAATAACCTAAGTTAAGTAGAATACAATAATAAAATGACACAAAAACCTAGTAAAATGGCCCTAAATAAGTGCACAAAAATACACTTATCAGATACCCTGTATATAAAGCTTTAAATCTTTTATAGGCCATCTTCAAGTTCCCAAAAAACAATGCGTGGAGGATTCTCTATTTGCTTCCCCTAAGTAAACCGTAGCTTATTGTATATATTGGACATAATTTTTCAATGAAAATCCTCGATTCATGTATCTAAATGATACTTTAGTTTGGAAATAGCGGTTCACTTAAACAAGAAGGTTTTGCTATGAACAAAATTTGGATGATCAAGGATGATGCCCCGCCTTTCCTAAATAATGATATCCATGGTAAAACTTTCGTTGACTTGTTACTCAAACCAGGCAAAGAAGAACCAAAGTGTTGGCCTCATGGATAAGAACTTGTATGCTTTGGAGATTTGTAACATTTGCGAATGGCGACCCGCTGTAGGCATCTTTCTTTATCATGCTGTCGATTGGTTGATTCTTCTAGGCCTGTTGATTTTCATTAGGCTCTCATGGAGCTTGATGCAACAGTATGCATCCCTTTGGGCCCCAGCTGATCCACATGCTCAATGCTCTCTGCTAAGGACGAATTAGTTCGAGTCAAAGGGATATGATTTATTATGTTTCCTTATTCAGAGGGATAGTATCCCGACAGATTCTGGCACAGAGCAGATGGATTTTGTTGCTGTCTCACAGAGTACAGGTGACCCCAAATATTAGCGAAAGGTATTCTTGATCAAAGTTTACTCCGACTTGGGATTGATCAAAAATAATTATGGAATATAGGATTCTTGTTTGACAAGAAAAGGAAAAAAAGTGGTCAAGTTAAATTAGGAGTATTTTTCTTTATATATATATATTACCAAGTAGAAAAGGAAAAGAATATTATTGGTATTATTATATAAGGAAAATAATTTAGAGAGTTCAATTGTAATTATGTAATTTTTTGGCATAATTTATGGTTATATATACATTGAACTTGTCAAATTGAAGGTGACGTGAAAAAGTGAATAAAGGAGAGGAGAGAGACAAGTATTGTGTTCATGTGAGAGTGTAGAAAGGAAGAAAACACGTTTGTTGTTCTTTCTTTGATTAGGGAGAAGTTGTGAGGGTGAGAAAAATATTGTAACGATTGATTTATTTTTCTTATCAATAAAAGTGTTCTTCTCCTGTGGTTATCAGCAGTTGGCTGAGCCACGTTAAATTCTTTATTTTCTCTTTTGTCCAATTATTTTGTGTTTTGTGTTTCTGCTGCGTTTGGTTGATTTGGGGTGGGAAACTTTATTTTTCCCAACAAGTGGTATTAGAGCTAAAAGTTCAAACTTTGGGATTATTGCAAAGCTGATGACAGGTTCCAAGTTTAAGGTGGAACGATTTGATGGGAAGAATAATTTCAATATTTGGAAAAGTACTGTTGAAGATATTCTGGTGCAACAAGGACTTTACAAAGCTTTGCAGTGTAAGAGACCAGAAGGGATGAAAGATGCAGATTGGGAAGAACTAGAAGCGAAGACAGTCAGTACAATCAGATTTGCTCTTGTACCTGAGGTAAAGTATAATGTTTTGAACGAGAAATCCGCTTCTAAGTTATGGAAAACGCTAGAAGATTTATATATGTCTAAGTCCTTAACTAATAGGCTTTATTTGAAAAAAACAATTATATGAGTTGAAGATGGATGATGATATTGATGTTAGGGACCACTTGAATAAGTTTAATTAGTGTGTGATTGAGTTGTTGAATGTGGGTGTGAAAATTGAGGACGAAGATAAGGCTATTATGTTATTGTCTTCCTTGCCTAAATCATATGAGACGCTAGTGACCACGCTGTTAGTTGGTAAATCTACTTGACAGTGAACGAGGTTTTGACTGCTTTGTTAGAGACAGCCAACATGAAGAAGCCAAGTGGTAATGTGAATGGTGATCGGGTTCTGTTGACTACTTCTGGTAATAGATATGGTAGAGGTGAATCGCGAGGAAGAAATTATGGTCAAAGGGATCGTTCTCAATCTCGTCCAAGTCCAAAGAGAGACGTGGAATGCTATTACTGTCACAAGAAGGGTCACATTAGAAGAGATTGTGAAGAATTGACAAAACATCTTGGCTCGAAGAGGAAAAGTAAAGAAATCACTGAGAATTCAGACTCTACAAATTTGGTGGAGGAGAATTATGATCTTCAAGATGTTTTATGTGTTGCTAATGATGAGAGTCTAGTTAATAACTAGTTTCTAGATTCTGGATGCTTTTATCACATGTGTCCAAATAGAGATTGGTTTGAGAACTATAAGCCATGTGATGATCGTCCTGTTTTTGTTGCTGATAATCAAAAACTTGAAGTCAAGTGTTCAGGTACTGTGAAGGTGAAAATGTTTGATGGAGTGGTGAGAAGAATAACAGGTATTTTGCATATCCCAAGATTGAAGCGAAATTTAATATCGCTAGGAGCATTGGACACATTGGGTTATGAATATTCTGCCAAAGGTGGTGTGATAATTGTGAAGAAAAATTATGTGCCAATAATTAGAGGTGAAAAGATTGGTAATTTGTACAAGTTAATAGGGAAGACAATTTTAGGTGGAGCTGCCAGATTGGAGTCGCACCAAGGAGAGTCTTCTACTATTACTAAAGTTTGTGAGGTAGCCAAGATGGGATCTGTGGCCAATGGCGTGAAGGTTGAAGAAAGTAGTTCAAAGATATCAAAACGAAAGGTGACGTTTCATGAATCTTTGAATACTGTTCATGTTTATTAGAATTTTTGGTCAAGGTGGAGATTGTTGGGATTGACCAAAAATAATTATGGAATATAGGATTCTTGTTTGACAAGAAAAGGAAAAAAAGTGGTCAAATTAAATTAGGAGTATTTTTCTTTATATATATATTACCAAGTAGAAAAGGAAAAGAATATTATTGGTATTATTATATAAGGAAAATAATTAAGAGAGTTCAATTGTAATTAGGTAAGTTTTTGGCATAATTTATGGTTATATATACATTGAACTTGTCAAATTGAAGGTGACGTGAAAAAGTGAATAAAGGAGAGGAGAGAGACAAGTATTGTGTTCCTGTGAGAGTGTAGAAAGGAAGAAAACACTTTTGTTGTTCTTTCTTTGTGTAGGGAGAAGTTGTGAGGGTGAGAAAAATATTGTAACGAGTGATTTATTTTTCTTATCAATAAAAGTGTTCTTCTCCTGTGGTTATCAGCAGTCAGCTGAGCCACGTTAAATTCTTTGTTTTCTCTTTTGTCCAATTATTTTGTGTTTTGTGTTTCCGCTGCGTTTGGTTGATTTGAGGTCGGAAAATTGATTTTTCCCAACAAAAATAACATTCTTAAAAAAGGAAACTGATAGAACATCATATAAAAAGTTGTCATTGATGTATACGCATATTTTTACCGCGTGAAACTTGAGTTCATACCTATCAGGATTTGCACGATATATAATTAATGATTTTTATTTTCCGGTGAATTTGATACTTGTCTTTCACCATGAAACGAGTGCTACTTTAATGTTTCATGTGGAAGATGACATTCTAGAGCTGAATAAACTTGTCATCTTGTTTTCCATCATGCATAATTGGAGCCTATATTAGCTTCATACAAATTCATAGCTATTTTTACCCACCAAATGTACTGGTCTACCTCTTTGATATTGAGATTGAATAAGAGGTCAATTGAAAGGTAAATTATTAACACTTCTCAAGTCTTCTTTTTACATAATAATTCAGTCATTCGTTCAGAAATTTGACTCTTACATGGCTGATCATTACACTATAAGGACCAATGAGTTGCTTGAAGAGCGAAAAGCCAGGTTTTACACTTCGACAAAGGTAACTTCGCGTTTCACTGGTTGAACAACTAATCGTGTGCAAATTCAAAGGTGTGGACTGATTTCTTTGCTTGCTTCTTGTTCTGTGGATAATTCAATTCTTCCCTTCCTTCACTACATGAGCATGTTCAGCTAAGCTCTAAAAGTTTATATACAAGTTTTAAAATAATTTGATGAAACTGGAAACTTGAGTACCCATTATTTTTACACTAACATAATATTTACTTTCAAATGAAGAAATTATTTATTTCAAAGTAAGAAAAATTTCAGTTTTTTAATTATGTTCTGAAGCAAAATGCTATTGAAACAATAATAACTATGCTCCATTTATACTCAACTTCTTCTTTTGCTAACCCTATGCAATAGAAATTCATGAAGCCAAACAACTACATCTTTGACGTCATACGAAAAGCACAACTTCTCAACCACCAGTGACTCAAAACATTTGTGTCTGGAACTATACTACTGAAGACAAGAAATCATCTCAGCCAAAGAATGTACAATAAAATAAGAGTTTTTCCTCACACAACGCATCCATTTCTATACCTTGGGGTGACTTCAAAACCAAACTCGGGGTACTTCAAGCAAGTATTTTAGTCAACATAAATTGCGACGAGGAATTGCTTCAAGAAACTACCAGCATCTATCCCTGACTTCTTCAAAATCAGCCCGTATACAATCTAGCCAAATGTTAATCAACTGACTAAAATTCTTTTCCAATTCATTTGATGACATATAATTATTTCATTTGTGATTATGGCCCCATTTAATCCATGTACAGGGTTGTCAAAAATTATATTGTTATTATGTATGCTTAACATCTTCAGTTGAAGCCCAATGATGAGGCCCCAAATTATCAGCCCATTTGTCTGTAATGAGTGTGACCCGGTTTGGCCCTTTTATGTGTGCATTCTCGCGTTTCTGTTATGCGACTTTGGTTCTATTAAACAAACTGGCTGAGATTGTGACACGTGGTTTTGGCTAAACCGTTGGATGCATGGTGACTCTACATATTCGAGACTCTTCCATTTTGACTGGCATTCGATTCATTCTAGGGTTAGCTCTCGTTGATATTTTCTCTCTGTAGTTGTTCTCTCTTGATGAAAACTTGTGGTTTTCATCTGTAATCTTGAGGTTAGATTATCTTGGTGATGTCTAGTATAGATTACAGTTCTGATTTTGATTCTCTTGTTCTTGGTGAGCAGAAATCTGGGTTACTTTGTGTAATCTGTAAAAAGGAGAGAGATCGAGAGTTAGGGGCTGAGGGTTTGAGTCGAGTGATTCTTTTGGGTCTCTGATCTGTACTTGATAAATTTTCGTTGGTTTCTAGTGGATTAGAGCGATAACCATTATGGTGGATGCTCAACGGGTGATTAGCCACTCTGTGGTGAACATCCGGGCCTAAGGGCGAAAAATTGTTGTGTTGTGTTGTTCTTGCTATTTTTGGTTATCTTTGGGACTGTTTAATTCCAACAGTGGTATCAGAGCGCTCGATCTGTTCTTGGAAACCCCTGATCTGAAACCCTTGGACATTCTCTTGGGATCTGATAGTTGATCCTTTACGGATCTGTTCGGAGGATACTAGATCTTCAACTTTTGTGGAAAGTAAAATAGTTTGGTTTTCACTATTTTGCACTTTTGCACTGAGACACGTATGGTAAAAAATTTCTAAACCCTAATCTTAGTTGTTATTTTTGAAACTTGTGTTGTCTGTGTTTTCTTGGTTGGAACCCACTTTGATCTTCCTTTGTCTAGTGTTTCATAAGAGAACCCTAGAATCTGAGGGGACAAGGTTTAATGGTTCCTTCAAGATTATCATCCATTTATGTCTTTCGAGATATTATAAAGTTCTGTGATTTGTTTGTTACATGATAACTTGCTCTATCTGGTCACGTGCATAAATGTTTTTTCTGAGTCAAGATTATCTGTATTTTTAAACACTTGGTGTGTACTCTGTTATAAACTCGTACGATCTTGATACTTGTTCTTACTATTTGCATCACACTGTAAATAATATGACTAGTTCAAAGATTGACATAGAAATTTGAAATGCTATGGGTGATTTTAGTCTCTGGAGTAAAAAAAATAAAGGCCTTATTGCTACAACAAAAATGTGCTAAAGCTTTAGATTAGACTTGGGGTGATGAAACCATTGAAACCAAAAGAATTGAACAAACTGAAATTGTTTGGAGTATTATATTTCCGCATTTATCAAACAATGTGATTAGAGAAGTAGGTGACACTACTACTGCAGCTGAAATTTGGACTAAACTTGAATCTTTATACAAAACCAAAACTCTTCCCAATTAATGTTACTTGTGAAAACAGTTTTTCAGTTTTAAATTTGACTCTAATTGTGATCTTGAAACAAACTTGGACAGATTTAATAAATTGACCCAGGATCTCACAAACAGTGGTGAGACCCTATCTGACAATCAGAAATCTGTAGCCTTATTATCATCTCTACCTGAAAAATATAAGGAACTTAAGAATGCTCTTGAATATGGGAGAACCTCTATTACTGTTGATGATGTTGTGTCTTCTTTAAGAAATAAAGAACTTGAATTCAAAAGTGAATCAAAGAACTCCAATACTAGAGTTTGGTACAACATAAAAGGCAATTATCCCTTCAAGAAGAACAATTCAAATAAAAATTATTGGAAATCAAAAGAGCATACTGGAAATTTCTTAAAAGGAAAAACTAAATTCAATAAATTTGATAATAAGGTTAAAGGAAAAAGATGATATTTCTGTGGGAAAATGGGTCACTATATTAAAGACTGTCTCAAGAGAATGGATGAACTGAAAAACTGTAATAAGGTTGAGAGTGGAGCTGCAATAGCTTATGAAGAAGCTGCAGCCACAAATGGACAAGTCTGTGACATGTCAATTAGCCTCTGAAGATGAGTGGATCCTAGATTCAGAATGTACTTTTCACATGACCCCATGTAAAAGATATTTCACTGAATTTTTAGAGACAAATGGAGGACAAGTAATAATAGGATATGATTTTTCTTGCAAAATTAAAGGTATTGGTAAGATTGTTTTGAAACTTAATAATGGAAATAAACTGGTCTTGAACAAAACCAGATACATTCCCAGCTTAAAGAGAAATTTAATCTCTTTAGGCTCTCTTGATTATGAAGGTTTTAATACAACTATTAATCAAGGCACTTTGAAACTTCAAAAGAATTTTGCTAAACTTCTTCAAGTTGAAAAATCAAATGGGATTTATATTTTGAAAGTGTTACATCAAAAGAAATAGGACATTGCTGCCACTGTCACACTGTCTGATAAATCTGAATTTGGCATAAAAGGTTAGGACATTTAAGTGATAAGAATCTGCATATTCTTAAGAAACAAGGACTCCTAGGAAATGAAAAGATTGAAAAGGTATCATTTTGTAAGCATTGCATATATGGTAAGTAAAAGAAACTGCCTTTTGATGCAGGTACACATAAGTCAAAATCTATACTTGATTACCTACATGCTGACCTTTGGGGTCCAACTTCTATGAATACTTATTCTGGTTACAAGTACTATCTTTTGATTGTTGATAATTTGTCTAGGAAAAGTTGGGTTATTCTTTTGAAAAATAAATCTAATATTTTGCAAAACTTTGTTGATTGGAAAACTCTTGTTGAAAATCAAGTAAACAAGAAGGTTAAAACCCTTATTACTGATAATGGCCTTGAATTTTGCAATAAGGAGTTTGATAACTTTTGCAAAGATAATGGGATTCTTAGACACAGAACTGTCACCTATACCCCACAACAGAATGGTCTGGCTGAGAGGATGAATATGACACTTTTAGAGAGAGTTAGGTGTATGTTAACTAGCTCAGGTCTTCCAAAACTTTTTTGGGGAGAAGTTGTCAAAACTGCCTCATATCTTAAAAACAAATGTCCTACAAAGACCCTGAACTATAACACACCTGGCCAGGTTTGGAATGGTCGGCCTGTTGACTACTCTAAGCTTAAAACTTTTGGCTGTGCTGCCTATGTACATCAAAATGAAGGTAAACTGGAACCTATGTCCATAAAAGATGTTTTCTTGGGGTATGGGGAAGGTGTGCAAGGCTATAGGGTTTGGCTAAAGGATCAGGGAGTTTATAAAGTCACTATAAGTAGAAATGTAGTTTTTAATGAGTTAGACATGCCCTGCCTTAAAAGTAAAGAGACTGCTCCAACTGAAACTGATCAAAATATAAGTACTATTCAAACAGAACTCTCTCCAGCTGGTTTCAATACTGGAAATGAAGATCAGTTTGAGGTGGAGCATGAAACTGAACAAGAGAACCCTGCACCTGATCTTGAAATTGAACCTGATCATCACATAAACCCTTTAGAAGACTATCATTTGGCTAGAGATAGAACCAGAAGGGAAATAAGATCACCTGCTAGGTACAGTGAACCTGATTGTATCACTGTCCTTAATACTGAAGGACTTTTGGAAGGTGATCATACCTCTTATGAAGAGGCTGTTAAAGGAAAAAATGATACTATGTAGCTTGAAGCCACACAAGATGAAATGTTGTCCTTAGAAAAAAATAAAACTTGGGTTTTAGTCAATAAACCAAAAGGGGTTAAAATCATTGACTACAAATGGATCTATAAGACCAAGGAAGGTGACCCAAAGAATGGTAGTGTTAGATTCAAGGCCAGACTGGTTGCTAAGGGGTTTAACCAAAGGGAAGGAATTGACTATAATGAAATTTTTTCTCCGGTAGTCAAATATACCTCCATAAGAATTTGTTATCAATTGTCTCTCAATTTGATTTTGAATTAAAACAATTAATGTGAAAATAGCTTTCTTCCATGAAAATTTAGATGAAAAAATTTATATGTTTCAACCAAAAGGTTTTGAGAAAGAGGAAAAGAAAGCTGTGTATGTTTTCTGAAAAAATCACTTTATGGTTTAAAACAAGCACCTCGACAATGGTATATCTGATTTGACACTTTTATTAAAACCCTTGATTTTAATAGAAGTGAATATGATCTAAGTTTTTACTATAAAGGAAAAGGAGGTCCAAATTCTTACTATCTTTTGCTCTATGTGGATGACATGCTGTTAGCTGGCTGTGATGTTGATGAAATTAATAACATCAAGCAAAAACTTAAGTAAGAATTTGAAATGAAGGACCTAGGATCTGCTAAGAGGATCCTAGGTATGGAAATTAGAAGAAACAGATCTCATCACACACAGTTTCTCACACAACAGGCTTATGTTTTAAAGATGTTAACTAGATTTTCTATGAATGAGGCTAAAGGTGTTACTTTACCACTTGCTAGTCATTTTAAATTTTCTGTGGAACAATGCCCTAAATCTGAAACTGAAAGGAGTATGATGGATAAGGTCCCTTATGCAAATGCTATTGGTTTAGTTATGTATGTTATGGTTTGCACAAGACCTGATCTTGCTTTTGCTATATGTACCTTAAGTAGATATATGAGTAATCCTGGTGAATATCATTGGGAAGCATTAAAATGGTTGTTGAAATACTTAAAAGGAACTTTTAATCTGGTTTTAATGTTCTGTAAAAGTGAAACTGGAATTCAATTTAAAGGTTTTGTTTATTCTGACTTTGCTGGTAATTGTGACAATAGAAAATCTACTTCTGCCTATGTTTTTACTGTTAATAATACTTGTATAAGCTGGAAATCACAGCTGCAAAAAATTGTAGCTCTTTCTACCATAGAAGCTGAGTATATTGCAGCTTCAGATGCAGTAAAGGAAGGTATTTGGTTGAAAAATTTATTGGATGAAATTGGATTCTCTGGTAATGATGCTACTGTTTACTCTGATAGTCAATCTGCAATACACCTTAGTAGGAATCCAATTTTTCATGATAGGACAAAACATATAGATGTTAAATTCCATTTCATAAGAGATATTATAGAAAAGGAAATTATAAAAATTGAGAAGATTTCTACTAAGTGTAATCCAGCAAATATGAGAACAAAAATACTTCATTTGTATAAATTTAGGGATTGTTTTAATCTCCTAAATATCATTACTGATTAAAATTTTTTTTTTTGCAGGTATATGAGCAAATGAAACCAAAGGATGTGTTAACCTCTAATCCATATGAAACCCGAAGATGTCAAGCAAGGTGGAGATTGTTATTATGTATGCTTAACATCTTCAGTTGAAGCCCAATGATGAGGCCCCAAATTATCAGCCCATTTGTCTGTAATGAGTGTGACCCGGTTTGGCCCTTTTATGTGTGCATTCTCATGTTTCTGTTATGCGACTTTGGTTCTATTAAACAAACTAGCTGAGATTGTGACACGTGGTTTTGGCTAAACCGTTGGATGTATGATGACTCTACATATTAAAGACTCTTCCATTTTGACTGGCATTCGATTCATTTCTAGGGTTAGCTCTCGTTGATATTTTCTCTCTGTAGTTGTTCTCTCTTGAAAACTTGTGGTTTTCATCTGTAATCTTGAGGTTAGATTATCTTGGTGATGTCTAGTATAGATTATAGTTCTGATTTTGATTCTCTTGTTCTTGGTGAGTAGAAATCTGGGTTACTTTGTGTAATCTGTAAAAAGGAGAAAGATTGAGAGTTAGGGGCTGAGGGTTTGAGTCGAGTGATTCTTTTGGGTCTCTGATCTGTACTTGATAAACATTCGTTGGTTTTTAGTGGATTAGAGCGATAACCACTACGGTGGATGCTCAACGGGTGATTAGCCACTCTGTGGTGAACATCCGAGCCTAAGGGCGAAAAATTGTTGTGTTTTGTTGTTCTTGCTATTTTTGGTCATCTTTGGGACTGTTTAATTCCAACATATATAATTACAACTATCGGAATTATCAAAAGCTTCCACATTTAGCTCTTTTGATTTTCCAGTGGAATCTTAATTGTATACATGTATTTGTTCTTCTTCTCAAAATGTTTGTTTCTTATGTTTTAGGTATTGATTTTTAAAGAATTGTTTTGTTTTACCACTTTCTTTCTTTCTTTTCGTACTAGACAAAATTGGTCCTAAAATGATTTTTACAATTTCCTTTGTCATAGGCAATGTTAGTCACTAGCACTGAGATTTACCATTTCCTACTGCAGGAATAGTATCCAGAGTGATCACGAAAGTGATTTGCATCATCAACACAAGATAATATCTTCAGAATTCACAACAAAAATATGCTACATTGATTTGATTACATGCTAGTTGGCTCGAATCTCAATGAAATGAAAGTGAATATTAATTTCACTAGAATCCTAATTCCTATCTAATGGTATGGACACGAAAAACACTCATAATAATTTTCTTTGTGAACTCTATTTAGTATTTTGCATATGAAAGAAGATTTAAAATATGTAACCACCTATTTCTTACTTGCTGTTCCTTTATTTACATTTTGAATTCACTCTTATATCTATATAAAACATAATTTCTTTTACACAAATATGTACGTGGAAATTTTGTAATACACATCTCCCATCAATTATTAACATTCAACATGCTAACATTATCTTCAAAATAACGTATCCTGTGCATTGCACAGGCATAGACTAGTAATGGGAGAAACGACTTGTTTGTATTTTTCATATAATGTAATTCAGTGTAAATTATGTTTGATGTTTGTCGAAAGTCGGCGTACATATATCATTTCGTCAATTGAAGTATTTATTTCGAAACGTTAGTCACAGTACATTTATTTATCTTGTATTAAAGCACCCATTTTTCATGCCAAAGTTTTAAAAAATGGATGTGAAATGGCCGCCTATGGTTTCAAAAAAAGCACCTTTGTAGCAGAAAGAATGGAGCATATGTATATAGAAAAACAAACCTAGAGTCACCTAATCCTAACTTTCAGAAATCTGCACCACAAAGTACTATTGAAATCTACAGTAGAAAGCTCATGGTTATGCTTCATACAACACATAAAAACACTTGAAGAAATTTGCGCTAGATAGGATGCCACAAAAAATACTAATTCTTCTAGTAATCAGCATTCCTATGCATTGCACTGTGAAGTACTATCGCTGCCTTCACACCGAACAAATTAGCTACTGTCGTCTTTGCAATTCTTCTTGTTCGTGCCTTTGTTGCTCTCAGCTTCGACGTTTCTTCCACGTTAGGCATATTAGATGTAACGGAATGCCCACGTTCATCTTGATCACCAATGGGCATCATCACTGCTGGATTCGGTGTAACATGGTCCGCTTCTATTTTGCGTACAACCATGGGTGTAGGCATGAAATGGAAAGAAGTCTTTTGTGCAAGGTTTATTGCTGAAGATGTACCCTTTCATCTGGCAGCAACCATTTTACCCTCACATAGTGATCACATTGCATTGAAAAATAGACATAAACCAATAATTTATGCAAAGAGACTAGTTGACACCAATCATTCAACTTTAAAACAGGATTATCAAATCATGCTAATGTACATTTTAAATTCAGCTCCCAAAACTGCAACATAAAACTACTCCCTCCGTCCCAATTATATAGGCTGGGTTTCCTTTTTCTCTTGTCCCAAATATATAGGCTTGTTTCCTAATATAGAATATTTTAATTGTGTTCTTTTACTAATATACCCTTATTAAATTTTCCCCACTTAATATGCAAACTTCTTGAAAATTCAAATTTTTTATGAATTCCAACAATAATTTAGTTTTACCCACTGAAAATTAAATAGGGGTAAATTAGGAAAGATCTTGGCAAAAATTAATTTTCCAATGATATTAAATAAGTTTTCTTAATCCGTGTGAAAAACCAAACAAGCCTATATAATTGGGACGGAGGGAGTATAAGAAAATCTTATTCAAAACCTCATTTCACGTTCCTCTTCCTGAGGCTGTAATTGTGAAGTTCAAATTAAGAACTCCAACAGCTAACATTCAAAACTCCTTCAAGATCAAGAGGTCCCTCCATGTGCACGCCTTCCTCGGTTCAACGTGGGACCTTCCACAGTAGGTAGTATCAATTGGGGGTTTAGGGTTTGGAACAAGCTTGGGCATGCAAGATTTGGGTTTTGGATCAATTTGTATGAGTTAATGGACTTCTGATGGAGGAAGAAGACAAGTTTGGGAAAGAACTACTAGATTTTGAGTTTTAGCCCTGTTTGGCCCCATTAAATTAAATTACATTACATTTTTTTCTCTTTATTACTACCACACATTCATCAAATAAAATAATATTACACACAAATTTAAAATTTTTCATTACTTTTTCACCACACATTCTCTCCTCAATCACTATTTAAAAAATTTTCAACCCTAAAAAATGCCAAATAATGGAGGCCAAACAAGGGCTTAATTTGTCTCTAAAGTGAAAGGCGTGATGGGCTCTCGCTAACTTGGCATTGACGTGACACATGAATTGACATTTAATGTGCCACATCACATTTTTGCGATCCACGTATGTAAGTCTAGTAACGGATTCCATCAGGTGGTCAATAGAGTTGAACAGAGCAAAATTCAATAATCAATGAGACAATTGATTAAGTTTAATAGGTAAATTGAGACATGGTGCAAATTTCAATGGCCAATGAAGCATTTAACTCGCGATAGAGCAATAAAATTCTAAATTAAACTAAAATTTAGTGAAAGTTCAATGAGGAAATACCATTAGCCTATAGTCCTATTATCTATTGATTATTGATAGATTTTACTCATTTGTATTTTGTTATTTTCGAGAGACATTAATTAGGGTTACTTTGCCAAAGCTTAATTAAGTAGGGGCCAAATTGGAATTTCATCATCTTTAAACCATCTTGTCTAGCCTTCCACATACCTCATCATCTTCCCTTTGGCTTCAGCTAACCTGCCTCCCCCCCCACCCCACTCCCCCACCCCGTTCGTAGTCATGGCGTCGAGCCTGCCGTGGCACCCTTTAATACCCTCAAAAACTCAACGCTTCCATCACTATCGCAAAACCCTTAAACCTAATTTCGTTCCTATTCGCCACGCGGATTGTATTACGGCCTTCAGGCGCAGCGACTTTGATGGATTCACCAAGCGTGTGACCTCCGGCGAGGCCTGGAGAGACGTGTGGAGGAGTGCTAATGATGGGTTTGAGCAGCTCGTGTACGAGAGCAAGAAGACAGCTGAGCGTATTAACAGGAGGTATGCTGTCTCGGATAGATTCTCGGAGGTGACAAATTCTGCAGCAGGCCGTGCCCGTGAACTCGACCGCGAGTTCGGAATTACGCAGCGGTGGCGGACTTTCTCTCTTGATTTTAGTAGAAATTGGCCGAGGGTCTGTTGATGCTAGCAGCCATATTCTAAATTTCATTACAATCTTAAAAAGATGATGTTTCTGTAATTGAGTAAATTTTTGGCGTAACACGATAACTTGCACGAAATTGATGTTCATTTTGAAGTTGGGATTTTAGTTAGTAATATAGTTCTGTTACTTGTTGTCTTTGCAGTACAGGAGGCAGTTCAGTGATTTTCTTGATTCGCCATTGGGAAGAAGTTTTTCTGTAAGTATAATTCACATTTTCGTTAGCCCTGTCTTGTTAGACATATGACTTGTGTGTTTATGATTACTGTCTAGTTTCGTAGGTTTATTCTTATATATATATCTTGATATAAGTTAGTAAATCTGGAAGCTAAATATAGTGTGATCTTTCTTTTATAAAGACAATTATAGGTTAGAAACGGCCACCATATTGTGTTTTGTGAAAGCAAGGAATTGGGTTTGGAAATGACAACTTTCTTAGTGTATGAGGACCTGTTTCCTGATAGTTGATAAAATATATTGTTAAGTACGAAACATTGGTATTACTTCTGATTTGCATGAAGCGCTGATAGCACTTTCTAATTAGTCAGTTTCTGACAGACTGAACCATAATTATATTCTAAGGCATGTCCAACCCTGCACCAAAATTTGTGGTAAATTTTGCACCATTTTACACCAAATCTTGCACAAAACTAAAAATCATCTCCAACCATTATACCAAAACTTACACCAAATGAACAGTGTTTAATTATTTTCTTCATTTTTTTATTCTTAACAATTTATTTATTTGAAAAATTATTTCTTTTTTTCAATTTTACAACTGCATAAATTACTAAATAAATAATTATGTTAAATTAACGAAAATATTAAATTTATTAATAAATATAAAAAATATAGTACAATTAATAGGAACACTAAAAAAAGAAGAAAATATTAAATCATGCTTAAAAAATAGTTCAATGCATTTCGAATTTCGATATTATGATATTACGAAGTTGAAATAGTGTTGCAATTTAATTCTTGAAATTAGTATGTTCTTCCCACAAATGATCGATTAATGCATTTCGAAGTGCATTGTGAGCCTCTTTATGCTTGATTTTTCTATGACGGACAAGGAATTCTTGAAAACGATGGTTTTTGTCTTCAACCAACTCAACTTTCGGAGTTGGCGCTTCCATCCAATCTCGAACTGGTGCGTTAAAAAAGGAAATTGAATGGCAGAATATCATGAGGAGAATAAAATTTTATTGAAAGATTTGAGTTCGATAATAGATCCAAACCTACGTCTGTTCTTTCAAAATGAACAAGCAAAATTTTTGCGCAAGAGTGCTCATCAACAAAATAAATGATCTAACAGTTCATCTAGTTTGTTTGGTAATTATTTTGACTATATTGGAAGATCTGGAAGTGATCATCAGTTTTCTTTAAATAGTACTAGAGTAATGTATGTACGTGGTTGTTGTAATATATTTCGTGTTAACTTTAAATAATCGTGTTTGCTAAATTTTAAATTTTTTTGTATTCTTATTTTAATTAATTAATTATCTATTATTTTTGACATTATTAAAATTTATTATAAATGCACATAATAATGATGATGATAATAATAATAATAATAATAATAATAATAATAATAATAATAATAATAATAATAATCATAATCATAATCATAATCATAATATTAATATTAATAAAAATTTATTGTATTAAAAAATATATAACACAAATTACACAAATAACCTTAATCACTTTGTTTGGAAAATAAAAATAAAGGGTAAAATTGACTTTGCACCATTTGGTGCAAAATGGTGCAAAGTGAATAGTGTTGCACCAAAATGGTGCAGAGTTTGGTGCTACATTGGAGACATTTTGCACCATTTTTTATTTTTGGTGTTTTGGTGTCTCCTTTGGAGTTGCCCTAAGGTTTCTACGTCAGAAAAGGAGATTTTGCTTTAACATCAATTGAAAGCAGTTGTCCTAAGGTTTCTATGTCAGAAAATGAGATTTTGCTTTAACATCAATTGAAAGCATTCACTATTTGTCAAATAGAAGTGAATCGAAATTGGAGTTTTTCGGTGTATGGACTATAAATACACTAGCTAGGATCACTTGGCATGTCCTTTCAGAGTGTTATGACAACTGGATTTCAAATCTTTCAGTCTTGGTTCTCTATATTCTAAATCTGAATATATCTTTGTACAGACAATCTTCTTCGTTTGGTTTGCTCTGTCAGGATGGCTATTCCGTGTTCTGATATTCGCCATGTGTGTACTTCCATTTGCTGGTCCTCTTCTAATTGGGGCTGTGGCCAACAATCTTGTTATTAAGGTAACATTGTTAGATGTTCTCATCCTCTTTTGACTTTCTTAACCTTATTTTTATTGAATGAATTTGTCTGGAAGTGCATTGGGGATAAATTATCCTGGATATGGCATGTCTGCCCAGGATTATAATAAATTGCTGAAGATCCGCATGCTAAAAAGTATGACATTTCTGACTGACCAACTTTATTTTGAGTATATCCTCTCAATTTTTAGTTGCTCGTCGATGTCTAAGTTTTTGTCATTCTTCCTGTACAGTTTTCATAATGAAGTTCGGTTATCTAGCTGTTGCAGATTTTTCTCTATGAAAGATTCTTAAGCATGACATTTAGGCTATGTTTGGCTCTTGTTCATAAAACACTCAAGCCACTTTTTATCTTCACATTTAGAGAGATCCACGGGTACTACCCACATATCAACTACTTATTCTCTCGATTTATAATATGAATCATTTATAAGCACTTCTCATGCCCGTAATTATGAAAAATCGGCAAAAAAGATAAAGAAATCTGTATACTATTTTTCACAGTTTTTAGGTGTAAAGGGCCCGTTTTTAACTGCATTCACTCTTTTCAGCCTTGGACATGTTTGACAATTGGGTTGTTATAATAAAAAAATATCTTTATTGGCTATTTCTTGTTCATGTTACAGTTTGTTGCGCTTGGTTGTCTATTATTGAGTTCATGACTTGTCTAGCACAACTTAATCAAGCAAGAAGTCATCATAAATATTCCAACCATATATATTATCCTGCTACATTTGTTTTGATACCAAACCACCAATTGAATTCCGTACCAATTGATTTTAAACTATAGAAAAAATAATTGTATTTAAATGAACAGTGAAGACATATTAGCCTGGGATGGATCTTATAATTTAACATCTGAGTGAAGCTCAGGTTTTTTATCACTTGCAAATGCCAATAAGGTGGCGAGAGGTCCTATTTCTGTAGAAACCCCTGGTGGCCTTCTCTGGATAATAATTTTACTCTACTACTGCAGTAGAAGTTGATATAAATTTAAATTGGTTCTATCCTTTCATTTACCTTCGTCATTCCTTCCTGTTTTATTTATTTATTTTTTGGATCTGATTCCTACTTAGATCCCTAATCATGGAAATGGTGCCATAGTAATTAGTATGAGCATGTATGATTCACGTGTGTATTAATTTATCTGAGCAGGGAGAATGCCCGGCGTGTAGGAGGCAGTTTGTTGGATACAAGAGCCAAACTGTTTGTTGTGCAAGTTGTGGAAACATTGTATGGCAGCCAAAAGGTGACTTCTTTTCAAAACGCAGCCGAGTTACCACTTCCTCTACAAAATATAGTGAACCAGACGTCATTGATGTTGATTTTGAAGAGAAATAAATAAAGATCACCAGATGGCTATCGCTGCCCTATACATGCAGTATTCATAGGCAATGATGTAATACTAAAACAGGATATAATACATTTTTTTTTTCACATCACAAATTCAGTTCTTATCCAGTTATGTATCCTATGTATCATAGGGGGGATATTTGAGAAATGAAAGTAACATCACTTTTGTTGTACAAAGTTTTCATCATGAGCAATTGTGGAATATTTTTCTTTGTTTTGGATGCTCCATCGCAATTTTATATAATTAAGGTTCTCTTGCACAGTAGATCTCAAATTGATTTCCAACCTGGGATCTTGGATTTATCAAACTATGGTGCTAGAGTGGAAGTGATAATCCTTGTTCCTTTCTTGCCAATAGGGGCTGTGTATCTCAAAGAGATTAAAAATTGTCGATATCCAGATTCTCGCTTGCATCGTGTCTTCAAATAGCAGCTGAATGACACCATTGTTTGTCTTTAGACTGAGAAAAGAGTATTCCTGATGTTCCCCAGTCTCCAAAATGCTGACAACCTTGTCTGCGAAAGAGGAATGATGTAAGTATTAACTTCCTTTGCTACTTCCTTTGCTCTATGTGTTTGTTATTTTTAGTATCTTTCTGAAAGATCAGGGGGACAAGAAAGAGAACCCAAAAAGATGTAGATACATATATTTGATCAACAAGTGAATGGATAAGAAAGAATGAGACATACATTCCTTGGATGATGTTAGAGCTCCTCTGAAGTATTTCTTTCTGAAGCTCATTGTAAGATGTTTCTGCTTCATATAGACATTGACCCTCCTGCATTCTTTTCGTCCTGCATGCAGAGTTTTGTGTTTGTTTATCCATTAACATCACATGCATGTATGCAACTAATGTAATTGCATGAATCATGCTTCTGCTTGGTTATCTTATTCGTAGTATGCAGAAAAGGTTTGGAATATAGTCAAATTTCCCACCTGATGGCATGATTATGCATATTTGAGCATCCATCCTTATCATCTCCTGGGTGCTCGCTGGGGAGTTCGACATGGTTCTCGATCTTAGAATTGCAGCTCCTCTTAGACCTGTTGTAGCATAAAATTGATGAGGAATTAAAGGTCTTTATGTTTTGAATAACCGTTTTGGTACACTATACTAGATGGTACAATAGATTTTTTTATTTTATTTTTTTTATTTTTTTCATTAGAAGGGAAGTAAAGATGGAAATATGTAAACAAACGTACATGTTGCTGCTGTTGCTGTTACTGCAATCATATCGATTGGAGCTTGGATGGCCATGCCGGAATTAACTGCTGCTCGAACTTGGGCTCTTTGTGCACCCAATGATTCTGCTGCTTCAGCAAATGCTGTGGTTATCAAAGCTGCAGCTGAAGCTACTACTTCACCCATATCCTGACCAGATGCCCCAAGCATGCCTTTGTGGACTTGACTGAAATCCTGTTTTCCTCTGCTTATTTCAGCAATGGCTGCAGCAAGCTGTGTGAGTGAAAGTGCAGCATGTAATTGGGATGTTCTAAGTCGGGTTTCCTCTTTCTTCTTCTCTTTACGTGATCTTAAGAAGCTTTTCAATGATTTCCCTTTCAGCCAAGTCTTTATGTGATTGAATTCCATGGAACAACACAATTCAATGTACGGATTGATAAACCAGAAAGGTGTTAGGATCTTGAAGACAAAGATTACTTGAATGGCAGAATATCGTGAGTATTTTTAAGTGCTTGTAAGTTGTGAATTTTACAGAATATGTGAATAATAAATGGATAGTGAATCGTGTCTTACGAAATACGTGGATAAAAAGTATGTTTGATCAGCTTAAAATATAATTTAAGTTTTGCCGAACACGCTCTAAGATAAAGAAGATCCGTCCACGTCTAGTACTATTTACCAAGCATGTTGAATGATTAATATGATTTCTTTGCTCAGAGTTTGCTTAAGATATTGATGATTACCCGAATGTTGTCCTCCTTGATTGTAGCTCTGTACATTCCGGGGATGCTATTCATCGTGTCATCTTCGTGCTCTTGATCTTCTTCTACTTTGTTTATGTCACTGGGTGCTAAGATATTCTGCACATTTGGGTGTGAGGAGGCTCAATGGATGCATTGATGTCTTATAAATGATGACTAGTTATGCCCTTCAGTGGTCAATTTAACGAAAAACGAGGGAAAATGGAAAATATTTATGAAATATATAACTAAGTTCTAAGTTAGGTGCACATGGTGGTCTCTACTAAAGGTTCAACGTGCTCATGTAACATGTACGGTACTTGTAATTAAATTTGGGCTTTTGAGATTCCTAGGATAAATCTTGGACACATTCTACAAAGGTAACAAATGACCATCAATTTTTTTTATTTTTTTTAAATGAATCTATGACGGTTAGTTTTAACTTTTAGGGTGTGTTTGTCTCCTATTATTAAGAGAAAAATAGAGTAATGAATAGTATTTTTTTGGAGAATGTGTGATTGAAAAATAAAATAGCTTTATTGGTTTGTGTGTTGAATATTTTATTAGGTGAATCTGTGGTGGAGAATCTTAATGTAGAAAACTATTTTTTGGAATAATGGTAGACAAACAGGGAACACAATTTACATCGACTAGAGTTAAAGTGGTAGTTGATCACTATTAGAGCTTGTTTGGGAGGGATTAAAATCGGATTAAAATTGAAAATATAGCCGTTATTGTTGACTTTTATTAGACGGGTGGGACCCAATAACGGCCATATTTTCAATTTTAATTGGATTTTAAGCCCTCCCGAACGGGGCCTTAGTTTGTCATGTATAAACAGTGTCTCACTCTGGATGAAAATATATTTAGGAAATCAGAGGCAGAGGCGCTCCATGATCTACACAAGAACTCCATAGCATTATTTGGGCTCTTTGGGATCTCCAGTTGCTTGTGAGAGCAGAAACCTTTTTCCTTGCAACCAAGTCCCTGTGATTTCTGTACACAAACATTCTCTGATTCAAAATCTCATAGAAAAACACACTTTTAAATGGAAGGCTATTTATTATTCAACCTGCCTATTGCAATAATCAAGTAAAATATACAGCATTAAACTCACTATATATGAAACACCCTCTATTTTCAGCTCTTCTTGTTGTATCTCCATGTGATTGGTTCCCATCTTCATTACCTGAAAACAGGACAATACAGTACAAGTGGTGGGTTGTGTTCGAAAAAGCGAGTTGGGGAAAAAAAAATAGAAAGAGTAGAGAAAAACTCAAATATAACGTGGTTCAGCAAACTTACCTACGTAGAAGTTACGGGAGAGGGATAATCAATTCAATAAAGGGTGGGGGTAAAGGAGTTTCTTGAAAAGGAAAGGTGATTGTTATGAAAATTTGAATGAATGAAAATAGGAAGAAACTGTTAACAACTTACCCCGGAAACTCAAAATAAGATTCTTTCTCTACGAAAACATTCTATAAATGGAAGGCACTTAAAAAGTACATGGAATTTTTATGGGGAATAACATTATTTCAATTCAAGAAATGTAGGAAGATATAGAAACATGTGAAGGGATTATAGTAATACATTACTTTTTTTACTTTTCTGAGAAGTGCTCGTCCTGATGAGGAAACAATGTGATAAAAAGAAGTCAAATATATTCATTTAGATTGTACAGTATTGTTTTTAACATCATGCTTTACTTTGAGAGCGTTAAAATTGTTTAAAACAACCTTTCTGAACGAGGACATGACGCAACAAATAAAGTATTGTCTAATACTGTCTACCAAACATGACCACATGATATATAATCTCTAGAAGTGCGATTCTTATATCTGAAACAACTGTTTCCCGAGATAGAGCCTCCCTCAGAATTAGAGAAGTCAATATAGGTTTCTGTGAACTTCCTAGGACCACCATTTGGATTGACGATGCAGAAATTTTGGGAATCCAAAGAACCATGTTAGTAGTTTTCTTGCATCCAATCTTCGGTACATTACATGATCAATGAGGCCACTTGTATGAAAATTTTCAATGCTGGGATCTGTGCAGCCAAGGTGGAGGGTTGATAGATGAGTCAGACGCCTTCACGTGGCTTTGACATGTGTAAAAGCGGTACGATGTTTTTGATTGGACAAACTATGACAACGTTATAAGAGTCTACTTTGATAGTGTAAAACTATAAAATATGAAAAGTCATCAGTTTTACACAAATGAAGTGTTAGAGAACTTTCCGTTGCATTCAGAATCTGGAAATTGAATTCTTGTGAGGAAGATGCCAAAAGAAGAAGAAAAAGAAGGAGAAGAAGAAGAAGGAGAATCCATGAAATAATGAGAGCGGGCTATGAATTGTTAGACTAGGTGAAACTTAATCGTATTATACATTTTTCTCTCGATTACTATTTTCAATTTTATCCCATAGTCCCCCCATTGATTGATTATCAATCTATTTTTATTTTAATTAGATATGGCTCTAATTCAAAGCACACACAATTATATCTACGAAAATAAACAAGCAAATTCCTGAAATTAATTCAATCACAAAAGGCACTAGGATCTCAAATCAACCATTATTAACCTACTTTAATTCTTAATTACTCAGTTTTGATAATTCGTATTTTTGTTGACAATCGAATAACTTGTGTATTAATTTTCTCTCTTTAAGATAATTAAATCAATTCTTATATACTACTCGACTATGTCTCTATGAAGGATGCCAATGTAGAAAAACGAAATATAAAGCTAGAATATCAATAAAGATTGCATCAAACATAGAAGTATCTCTCTCTCCCATAGAAGTATCATGTGCTAATTTATATCTACTTTCAAAAGGAATATTGTTGACCTAAAAAATAGAAGTTATTTTTTAAAGCCAGCTTTCCTGTTAGTGATGGCAAAAAAATCCGTCCCACCCCGCCGATGCCCCGTCCCGTGAAGAATAAAAAAAAAAAAAAAATTTGGATATTGTTTGTTTCGAGTGCTTGTTTTGAATATTGATGTAGTTAGTTGTTTTGGATTTTAAAATTTTGAATTTGTATTTTAACTGTAATTTTTTGAAAAAAAAAAGGGGCAGGAAACAGGGCAGGGGGTGCCCCGCCCCAAACCCACCCCGGTGCCATCTCTATTTCTTGTCTGAATTTTGGGTGGGGGTTTGCCCCTTTTTAGGATTTTTTGAGTGTTTTAGGGGGAGCTTTTTGTTTGAAGGAAGAAAAAACAAGTTTTCGATGGATTTTCAATTGAAGAGGACACCTACTGATATTTTTCCAAGAGTTTGACCCTAATTTTTCCTTAATCCAAGGCCGATTTTTAGATTGGAATATTTGTTTGAGATTTTTCTTCCTTTAGCATTTTAGCCATTTGTTTTTTCAATCATTTTCTTGTTGTGTTAATGTCCCTTTTTATATACGATTTTTAGGAACTTTTTAGTTATTTTTGTGCATTGAAACTGTTCACGAAAATATGTTTCGAATAAAATCACCGCAAGTGTACGGTTCGTTGACAAGTAATAAAGTGGAAATCCTAAAATTTCGAGTATCGTTCCCACGAGGATTGATTTAACTTGAGTTCTATTATTGCGACCTTAACCGAATCTATTAAACTCAATATGGTTATTTTTGTGACTTTATGATGAAACTATGACTAATCTATAAATTAAACTAAAATTATGAATCAAATGCAAAAGTAATGTTTGAATGCAAAAGTTTGAAGAAATCAATGTATGAAAAGCGTACTAGGATCCCAAATCGCCAAGCAAAGTTCACTCTTAACCCCTATTTCACAATTTGACAACACGATGAATCGTTTGAAGAATCAATGTTTCTAACCTATCCAACAATCTCTTTCGAGTAGAATTGAACCTATCCAGTATACCATTTGACTATATTTCTATGACAAATGCAATATACAAGAATGCATGAAGTTTTATAAACACTTAGAGATTCACGTAATGCATATTGGTATATTTCTATCCTCTATGAACAAAACGATGATTTATACCTTGTTGAGTTTATTTCCCTTCTTTCGAATGCATAAAATAAACCACCCAAACTCACATAATCACATGCATTTAATTATGGAGGCAAGAAAGTGTATATAAATCATTCAATAGCCATCAAACGTGTTTAACTGTCAAATTGTAAAATAGAAATTAAAAGATCATAATGCGAGGTTCATCGTTCACCTAGTACATAAAAAGTCTAGCCTAACATGGAGAAAATAAAAGAGCAATAAAAATGATAGAAAGAAAACATCACCAAAAAGTAGAAGTTTAAGGCTTGAATCTTGGATCTTGATGTGAAACCCTAACTCAAGCTCTTCTCCTTGCTCTTGAAATTAGACTTTTTCTCCCTAAGAATGCATAAAACCTAGTCTAGGACGAGTTTAGGCTTTTATAGTTGCCCTAGAATCATTACCATAAGAGTTGTAGTTGGATAAGGAAACTTAAGAATTTCTCGCCCAGAATACCCCTTGCTATAGCAAGGTATATTTTCATGCCAGTAGCATGGGCAAAGTAAATCCTTCCTAAAAATCTCTCGTTGAGGTCCTGGCTATAGCAAGGTAAAATCTCATGCTATAGCATGGAAGAATTTTCGCTTCTAGTGCAAATTGGTCCTCAATCTTCTTTTCATTTCACTTTTGGAATTTCTTCCTCTTCCATCTTCATCTAGTCATCCATAATATTGACAATTAGATCTTTAGCGAGGTTCCATGCTCGGTTCGTCGTTCGGGTCAACTCATGAATAATTGCGATTTAGTCCCCAAACTTTCATTTCCTTCCATTTTGGTCATTTTCGCCTTTTTTCGCGCATATTTCATTATTTCCATCAAAGTAAACCTACAAACACAATTCATATTGAATTAAACCTTATTCAAGCATTTATATCAACAATTAATCATGTTTTGTCGCATAATTAAGTGCACAAAATGCACTTATCAAATCCCCCCAAACTTGAATTGGTGTTTGTCCTCAAACAAGATGATGACCTAACTTTACGCAAAACATGGTTTAACAGCCTGCCGTATCTCAGGATTAGAATTCAGTAATAACAAAATGAATAGTTTCAATAGTGCAAAATCAAATCAATTTTCACCTGTCATGTGTAGAACTCGATGTGTATGTGGGTGCTTACTCATGCAAAGCATACCAAACTGATGATGGGTGTAAATCCCGACCTACAGTAGTCAAATGTTTCCTTTCTTCACTCGAGAGATTCACACCCCCCCAAACTTGTTTCTTTCGCTCAATGATCAACATGTGTGTTCTAGAATAGAGCTTTTGATTTGCTTAAGTCCTCACCCTCTCTTAGTTTGGATAGATCTCACAGCCACAAGTTTGCATTTCAACAAGCAGGAGTTCTCCTATTTATTTGATTGTTTCAACCGTTGAGACTAGACTCAGTTACTTGCTTCGTATCAGAGAAATGATTCTATCAACTGGATGTCTGGGGCTAATCAGTGCATTCCATACATAGAAGTATGTATATTATTCATCAATGGATAGATAATAATAATTTTTTTTTTTTTTAACATCGTCCATTTGCTTTCTATATAACCCTTGTAGCGAGTTTTGGGCCGATGACTCCCAAGTCAGATGACCATAGGGCACCAGGTTTTAAACCCTTGCAGACTTAATCACTCGAGTTATAAAGGCTCGAACCGATGTCTTTAATTTTTCAATGATTAGTGCAATGCCCCTTTTCTTTTAGACATCCAATTTCCTGAACTGTCCTCCGACTTGAAACTTTTACATCGTTTTTGTCTCATTGGTCTAATCCAATCTACACAACATAATTTTCACGCATGGAATCCCTACTCATCTCAATGTTCCCCTGTGATAGCTAAATCATCTCCAAACTTCTAAAATGATGGTTTATCGATAAGTGCAATAGAGGTTTACGGGGTTGACCTATCATGTCCAATCCTACTATAATTCATGTATCCATCATTAGCTTAGCATGCCCAACACAAGTATTGTGCGAAAAATGTCAAGTCTCCACATAGACAAGTATAAATCAATTTAACACGCACAATGTCCACAATTCATAGCCATACTACTTCCACTATTCACATTATTGCCGGCAAGGTCATTAAATCCACACAAACACACCAAACAAATAAGCAAATACTGAAATAAACAAACTTTTTTTTTGTTTTTTTTTTTAAATTCACTCGACAGACACACATAAAGCAGTAGTTCACTCGACAGACACACATAAAGTAGTCAAGTAAAAAAAATAATTAAATAAAATAAAGTAGAACAATTATGATGGACAAATATACCACCCCCAAACTGAAATCTACATTGCCCTCAATGTTGGAATATAAAGACGTTAAACATGCAAAAATAAGGATAATGAACAATGTAAAGTATAGAAAGAGAATGGTACTCCCCTTGTCAAAATGGAGTCGGTGGTCGAAGTTGAACGATCTAAGTGAATGGTGACCTAAAACTACCAAAATGCATGAAAAAAAAATGAAATTTGTTTAAATGACTACAGAAAGCGAAATAAGTAAAATGGTAGAAATGATGGGTTACCTCCCATCCAGCGCTAGTTTATAGTCGATAGCTCGACTGTACCGTGTTAGTCTGTTAGGGTACGTCAAATGTAGCCTTGGAGGACCTGATTAGCTTCTTCAATGACATTTTCTTTCTCACTGCAGCGTTCCTCCAAACTTTAGCCTTATCTTCATCCGTGTCATCTGTTTTTCCCTCATCAACTGCCTCGAACTCAACAATGTAGACTTCTTGCTTCTCAAGATGTTGTTCAGGTTGAAAATACACATTATGGTCATCAGCAGTATTTGAAAAGTTTTGAACCACAATTGTATTCTGCAACACTTCCTCTACCACATCAATTTGATAGCACTTATCTGACTTGACATGCTCATCCATAACATTGAAAACGTTGAAAGTGATCTGTTCCTCGCCAAATCTCAAATTTAACTGACCTTTTTCAACATCTATTAGAGCTCTACTCGTAGCTAGGAATGGCCTGCCCAAGATAAGTGGGATATCCTTGTCTTCTTCCATATCCAAAATGAGGAAGTCCGCTGGAAAAATGAATTTGTCCACCTTAACTAGCACGTCTTCAATTATCCCCCTTGGATGTGCAAATGATCGATTAGCTAACTGAAGTGTCACCGTGGTTGCTTTGGCTTCGCCTAGTCCAAGTTTCTTGAAAACAGATAGAGGCATTAGATTAATACTTGCACCAAGATCACAAAGAGTTTTATCAAAGTAGCATTCACCAATAGTGCAAGGTATAGTAAAACTCCCTGGATCTTTCAGTTTTGGTGGGAGCTTTTTCTGAATTACGGCACTGCACTCCTCTGTTAGCATCACCGTCTCATATTCATCTAACTTTCGTTTCTTGGATAGAATATCTTTCAGGAACTTGGCATAGCCAGGCATTTTGAACAGTGCTTCTGCAAATGGGATATTTATATGGAGTTTCGTGAAAACTTCGAGGAATTTCTTGTATTGTTGCTCCCATTGATGCTTCCTCAACCGTTGTGGGAATGGAATGGGTGGTTCATAAGGATTCACTGAATTATCTGGAATTTGCTGTGGTATCGCTGGTCTCTCTTTTACTGGTGTCTTCTTAGTGCTGTCAGTCTCCTCTTCAGTCTCTTTCCCAGGTGGGTCCACTGTCTCTTTGTCTACTCCTGGCCTTTTCACATGTATCTCAGGTAGCTGAACTCCACTTCTTGTAGTAATGGCTTGAACATGCTCCCTAGGATTCACTTCTGTATTGCTCGGTAAAGCACCAGGCACTCTCCCTGTCATTGAAAGAGCTAGCTGTCCCAATTGAGTCTCTAGATTCTTAATAGCTGCACCCTGATTCTGGAAATTTGTTTCAGTCTTTCTCATGAATTGATTTGTGGTTTCCATGTATTTATCGGTCTTTTCCATGAGTTTCGCAAACATATCTTCCAATTGAGGTTTCCTCTCCTGCTGAAACTGCCCCTGAGCCCGATTATGATTCTGATTGTGATTCTGATTACCACCCCAAGAGAAATTGGGGTGATTTCTCCATCCCGGATTGTATGTCTCAGAGTGAGGATTATTCTGCTGACGTTGACCCCATTGAGCAAAATCCACCTGTTCCATCCTTTGTGTAATAATGGGGCATTCAACTGTACCATGCTCTGCTCCACATTCTTCACAACTGGGCTTCTTCACTTGTACTGAATTCACGGTCTGTGTTATACCCTCTATCTTGTGAAACAAGGAGTCAATCTTTGCAGATAATGCCGAATAGGTATCTACCTCATATACTCCAACTGTTTTCTTTGCACCCACTCTATCTGTAGACCACATGGCTGAGGTATTAGCCATTCTCTCAAACAACTCCCAAGCTCCCTCGACTGACCTGGTGGTTAAGGAACCATTTGATGACGAATCTACCATGCTTCTAAAAGTTGGTGTTAGTCCCCAATAGAAGTATCTGATTTGTTCTTTCTTGTCGTATCCATGTTGAGGAGGACACTTTCTTAGCATGCCCTTGAACCTACTCCACGCTTCATCAAGTGATTTAGTTTCATGTTGGCTAAAAATTGATATGTCGTGCCTCAATCTCGCTACTTTAGCCGGTGAGAAGTATTTGGTGTAGAATCTCTGAGCCAAGTCATTCCAAGTAGTTATGCTCGCTACCGGGAGTGAATCGAGCCACTCAAGTGCTTTATCCCGAAGAGTTAGCGGAAACAGCCTTAGTCTGATTGCATCTTCTGATATCCCAGGGTATTTGAAGTGTTGACACATATCCAAGAAACGGGATATATGTGTATGTGGATTCTCGTTGGCTGTTCCGTAAAATTGATATCCATTCTGAAAGAGCTGGATGATATTTGTCTTCAGTTGAAAGTTCTTTGTCCGAATCTTTGGGTAAACGATCTTTGGACTGGCTTTGAACAACGTACGGTGCTAGAAAATCCCCAAGTATAGTATTCCCATCATCCTGAGCTTCAGCATTGGCTGGCGCTGCATGACCTATCCTCGGTTCCAGTTGTTGATCAGCCATTTCGATTTGTCCTTGATTGACCTGATGTGCTGCTCTTGCTTCTCTCTGTCTGCGATGAAAGGTTCGTTCAATTTCCAAATCAACTTGAAATAATTCACAGCTGATTGATCTTCGCATGCAATACCTGAAAAGGCAAAAATAGTAGCAGCACTTAGCTCAACCTAAGTAATTGAACGAAAAATAAAATAAAACTAAAGAAAACAAGTTCGAATTAGTGTCTAAATAACAAAAATCAAGTTAATACTCAATCCCCGGCAACGGCGCCAAAAACTTGTTCACGAAAATATGTTTCGAATAAAATCACCGCAAGTGTACGGTTCGTTGACAAGTAATAAAGTGGAAATCCTAAAATTTCGAGTATCGTTCCCACGAGGATTGATTTAACTTGAGTTCTATTATTGCGACCTTAACCGAATCTATTAAACTCAATATGGTTATTTTTGTGACTTTATGATGAAACTATGACTAATCTATAAATTAAACTAAAATTATGAATCAAATGCAAAAGTAATGTTTGAATGCAAAAGTTTGAAGAAATCAATGTATGAAAAGCGTACTAGGATCCCAAATCGCCAAGCAAAGTTCACTCTTAACCCCTATTTCACAATTTGACAACACGATGAATCGTTTGAAGAATCAATATTTCTAACCTATCCAACAATCTCTTTCGAGTAGAATTGAACCTATCCAGTATACCATTTGACTATATTTCTATGACAAATGCAATATACAAGAATGCATGAAGTTTTATAAACACTTAGAGATTCACGTAATGCATATCGGTATATTTCTATCCTCTATGAACAAAACGATGATTTATACCTTGTTGAGTTTATTTCCCTTCTTTCGAATGCATAAAATAAACCACCCAAACTCACATAATCACATGCATTTAATTATGGAGGCAAGAAAGTGTATATAAATCATTCAATAGCCATCAAACGTGTTTAACTGTCAAATTGTAAAATAGAAATTAAAAGATCATAATGCGAGGTTCATCGTTCACCTAGTACATAAAAAGTCTAGCCTAACATGGAGAAAATAAAAGAGCAATAAAAATGATAGAAAGAAAACATCACCAAAAAGTAGAAGTTTAAGGCTTGAATCTTGGATCTTGATGTGAAACCCTAACTCAAGCTCTTCTCCTTGCTCTTGAAATTAGACTTTTTCTCCCTAAGAATGCATAAAACCTAGTCTAGGACGAGTTTAGGCTTTTATAGTTGCCCTAGAATCATTACCATAAGAGTTGTAGTTGGATAAGGAAACTTAAGAATTTCTCGCCCAGAATACCCCTTGCTATAGCAAGGTATATTTTCATGCTGTAGCATGGGCAAAGTAAATCCTTCCTGAAAATCTCTGTTGAGGTCTGGGCTATAGCAAGGTAAAATCTCATGCTATAGCATGGAAGAATTTTCGCTTCTAGTGCAAATTGGTCCTCAATCTTCTTTTCATTTCACTTTTGGAATTTCTTCCTCTTCCATCTTCATCTAGTCATCCATAATATTGACAATTAGATCTTTAGCGAGGTTCCATGCTCGGTTCGTCGTTCGGGTCAACTCATGAATAATTGCGATTTAGTCCCCGAACTTTCATTTCCTTCCATTTTGGTCATTTTCGCCTTTTTTCGCGCATATTTCATTATTTCCATCAAAGTAAACCTACAAACACAATTCATATTGAATTAAACCTTATTCAAGCATTTATATCAACAATTAATCATGTTTTGTCGCATAATTAAGTGCACAAAACGCACTTATCAGAAACACTCATCATTATACTATAAGTCATGATTAAATCCAAGTTTCAATTTTTTGGTTGAGTCGTGCTTTGCCATGTGTCATGCAATATGTTATGTACGTACGTGCGTTTGCATGGATGATCACGTTGATTTGATTGTGTGGCATAGTCAAGTATTTATTCCAAGTGGTAGGATCAAGTGCGTCTTTGCTAGATGATACTTCAGTGGCCAAGGCATTTCATGCTTAGGGTGAGCCTTGACGGCCTTGGTACAAATGCTAGTGGACACACTGGCATGCAGTGAGGTCCTTTTTTCACTAACGTGGAGTCCTCATCGATAAGTAATGGTGCCCTTTGGAGCTTACTTGGAGCCCTTGTGATCAATATCTATTTTAGCACATAACATTAGTCCTACAAATCCTAATTTCACGTTCACGTTGAATGAAGGGGTTTGATGTTTTTGTTGCTATTAGAGAAGAAATTTTAGATCGACATTTACCTCATGGCTTTATGATTTTGGATGCCGAAGAAAAACAAACACTTCTACTGATATGCCGGAAAAAATCAAAGCAGATAATTGGTATTTCAGCATCGTAAAAATTTCAAGGTGTTATACATAGAAGAAAATCAATAGAAATTTAGTACCTATGTAATGGTGACCTATTTTAGATAAAAGAAATTAATCCTCAGTATAACAGTAAGAAATTTGACACAAGCGTTCTTTCAATCCAAGATTATATATAGGAGAATTTTGATTCGGATATATATTACTTTCAAATGAAACTGAACCATTGTAAGTTTTTGGTGTGTGTATATTTCAGATTTCATTTTGCTTCTTATCGGAGCTACATTTGGGCAAGGGAGTGTGAATAATACAAACTAATTCAATAAATCAAACAAAAGAGAAGAACTAAGAGATGGAGGAAGAAAACCGATTGTAAGAGCCTCCAAAAATTAGGACAAAATAAGTTACAACGAGTTTATATAATACAAGATAAAGAAAACTAAATATTATATAATAATATTATATCTAACATCCCTTCTCAAACTCACGATACTATACCAAAAAGCAGCAAGAGTTTGTCAAGCAAGAAGTGAAAACGATAAACTGGATGAGACTTCGTAAAGAAGTCAGCAAACCGTAACGATGAAGAAACAAAAGGCAGAGAAATTGTGCCAATCTGCAGATGATGACGAATCAGATAACAGTCAATCTCAATATTCTTCGTACACTCATGGAACACAGAGTTGTGAGAAATCTGAATAACACTTTTATGAAGAAATACTCATGTCTGTAAGTAACCAACGCAACCACACAATCTCAGCAGTAGTGGATGCTATAGCACGATACTCTACCTCAGTAGAGGAATGTGAAACAACAGTTTATTTCTTACTCTTCCAAGAGATAAGGGAATCACCCAAAAATATACAAAAACCAGTAGTGGACTTGCACTCGATGGGGTTACTGGCCCAATCAGCATTACAGTAGGCACGAAGCACTAAAGAGGAAGTCGATGGAGATGAAAGACTCTGAAAGCAAGTACCACGAAGATAGCATAAAATACTAACACCAGTTGCCCAATGAATTGTAGTAGGAGCCGAAACAAACTGACTAATAATGTGAACAACATAAGCAATATCGGGACATGTGATGGTAAGATAAACCAGACATCCAACAATGGTGCAATATAAAGTGGGATCAATCAATGGTACACCGTCAGATGGTGAATATCGAGCGTTGGACTTAAGAGAAGTATCAACAGTTTTAGTATCAGTAAGACGATCATGCTCAATAACATCCATAGTATACTTAGACTGTGAGAGAAGATAACCTCTAGGAGAAGAAACAACTTCAATCCTCAGAAAATAAGATAAGGCACCTAAATCCTTCATTTCAAAACGATGAGCCAATTCTAATTTCAAATCTGCAATCCCATCAACATCATCACCAGTAATAATCATATCGTCAACATATAGCTAAAGTAGAATGCGACTGACTGAAGTGCATCTAAAGAATAAGACATAGTCATGATGACTCGATGTAAAACCAAGAGAGGTAACAACATTGGAAAATTTCTCAAACCAAGCACGAGGTGCTTATTTGATGCCATAAAGTGCCTTTTTGAGCTTGCAAACATATCCAGGAGAGTGAGAAAGACTAGGAGGAGGAACTATATAAACCTCCTCCGGAATATTTCCATTAAAAAAGCATTTTTGACATCCAACTGAGAGAGACTCCACTGACGAATAGATGCAATTGCAATAAGTGTACGAACAATGGTCATCTTGGCAACATGAGCAAAAGTCTCCTTATAATCCAGGCCATATTGTTGAGTAAAACCCTTAGCAACCAATCTAGCCTTGTAACGCTCAACTGGACTATCAAATTTGGCTTTAATCTTATAAACCCAACGAGAACCAATATCATGTTCACGTGAAGGCAATGCAACCAAGTCCTAAGTGTCAGAGAGTTCATCAGCCATAGCATGTTGCCAAAGAGGATCCAGAATAGCTTCTATATACGAAGATGGTTCAGATATCTTGTAAATGGAGGTTAGAAAACAATAGAAGGACTGAGAATAAGAAGAATAAGAAATATCAGGTAACTGAGTGGACTTACTAATACATTGAGGATATCGAGGAATAGGGGGAACAGGAGCTGGATCATCGATCACAGAAGGTACTTAGGTGGCCACAGAAGGAGAAGAGATATCATGAGTCGGAGCATGTGTGCCTGTAGGACATGAAGAATCGATAATACATGGAGTATGTGAAGGTGGTCTATCATTGTCATCAGAGAATGAATCAATATGAATAAGATCACTTTTAGTCAGGTCATGGATATTATCAGAGATAGAAAAGAATGGAATGTGCTCAAGAAATACGACATGACGAGAAACATATAACTTTTTATTAATGGGATCAAAGTAGCGATAACCCTTTTGTACCTGCCCATAACCCAAAAAAACATAGATAGTAGAGCGAGATTGCAACTTACTATGTTCGACTTCAAGACGAATAACAAAGTAAGTCCAACCAAAGACTCTTAATGAGGAGTAATCAGGAGGATGCCCTTACAATGTTTCAAAGGGTGATAAACCTGAATTGTGAGAAGATGAAATCTTATTAATCAAAGAAACAGCAGTGAGAACTGCTTCTCCCTAAAATTTACTGGGGACTTTGGCAGACAAGATAAGGGAATGAGCAATTTCTACAATGTACCTATGCTTTCGTTCAACAACACCATTTTGTTGTAGGTTATTAGTACACGATGTTTGATGAATTGTGCCATCAAGAGCAAGTAATTCAGAGAAATTAGTCAAAGTATACTCTCCACCCAAGTCACATCTAAAGTATTTAATTACAGAAGAATGTCAAGTTTTAATAAGTGCTCTAAAAGAACAATAAACAAAAAGAAATTCAGATCATCGTTTCATAAGATAAATCTAACAATAATGACTATAATCATCAATAAAAGATAAATAATATCTTGATCATCCTTTTGTAGCAATAGAAGCAGGAGCCCATACATCATAGTGAACTAGATCAAATGGTGCAATGGAATGAGAAACACTTCGAGGAAAAGGTAAAGCAAAAAATTTAGCTAATTTGCAACCACTACAATCAGAAATGTCATGAGTTTGTAAATCTCCCAATTGATCCTTATAAACTAAAAATTTCAAATGACTAGCGGAAACATGTCCAAGGTGAGAATGCCACAAATAAACACTAGAAGGCGATGAATTGAAACAGAAAGATGACAAGTTAACACCAGAGGCTGCAACGTGTGGTGGTCTCTGATTGTCCAGAACATATAACCCTCATTGTCGATGGTCTATCCCAATCAGCTTCTGAGATCGGGGATCATGTACATGACAAGCAGTAGAAGAAAATTGAACTAAATATCTAGAATCACACAATTGGCCAATAGAAATAAAATTCAAAGTAAGAGTTGGAACACAATAGACATCTGGAAGCGATAAATTATATGTGTTAACAGAACCAACACCTGCTAAAGGCAATGGTGTGTCATCAGCAATCATAACAAACATAGACGAGTTAAAAAGAGTCAAGTCTTTAAAAAATTTTAAGTTAGATGACGTGTTTGGAAGCACCTGATCCAAAGATCCATGAGGAAAAAAAAATACCTGAATGACTCTAAGATGACAAACCTATATGAGTAGAGGCTGACGTGGCTGTGTGGCTAAGAACTTTTGAAACTGCTCTGCTAAATTAGTCAACATGGGACTGGAGGAAGGTAGTACTCCAAGTACAGACGAGTCAGTAGGTGGTATGGTGGCAGCTATGTTAGCATTGGAACGATAGGATCGCTGCTATGGTTGTGGCTGTGGCTGCTATTTCTTCAATAGTTTAGGACATTGAGACTTCCAATGTCCCTTTTGTTTGTAAAAGTTACACTTATCACTAACAACTCTCACATAACCTTTGTTTTGATTCTGCGTAGACGGTCGAGAGGGCACAACTAACACTAAAGTGCTAGATGGAGGAAGAGATACTTCTCCTGCAAGAGATTTCAAACGTGTTTCTTCAGCTACAAGTTCACTAACTACCAAATCAACTGAGGGAAGTGGAGTGCGATGCAAGATAGAGTATCTAAGTCCCTCAAAATCACTGCGAAGTGCCATAAAAAACTGAACTAATTACTGATCCTCTCTAAAAGTAATATATTTCTGACATGCCTTCAGTCCTACTGATTCCGTAAAAGTCAACTTATCCCAAATTGAATTCATAGCAGCGTAAAACTCGAGAATACTCAAATTCTTCTTCTGTAAAGCCCGTATATCAATCTCCAACTGATACCACTTTGCAAAGTTAGACTTAGTGTATAACTTCTGAAAATGTTCCCAAACTTTTTTTTGCTATTTCAAAGTTTACCGACTGTGTACCAATTGATTGCCAGCAGAGTTTTGAATCTAAGTTAAGAATTTTTGCATTATTTGATTTTTAATTATCCAACTCTATCACATAATTCTTAGCAGTATTCTTGGGTTTCACAACAGTTCCACTAACATAACCCCACAATGTTTTTCCCTTTAGAAAATTTCTCATCACGATACTCCAATATGAGTATTTTTTACCATTTAATCTAACACTAATGGATTGAAGTAAATGATCTCTATCAGTTGCCATCACAAAGTAAACAAATGGTCAACTACGAATCAACGAAATCATCAATTTCTAAGGAAAAACAACGACAACCAACATACCACCATAAATTACAATGATGAATTATTGCATAAGAAATTGAAATTATTTTCAACAAGCGCCCACACAAGCTAGTCAGCCCACAATCTAATAACCTACAATAAAATTCAAATCCATGAGCCAGAGCCCAATTATGAACACTCCAAGCCCACGACTAAAACCAATTATAACCAAACCCAATTACACGGTCCAAATGAAAGAACCACCGGAAGGAGCACAGGCAAGAAAAGCTAACGTTTACCTACCATGCCCAAACCAAACCAATCGCCACCAACTCAATCACTGGCGCATTTACAGTTCAACACACCGCTACGAGCGCCTTACCATCGCCACAACCATGAGCACCGCACCTAACCGAATCACAGATGTCTCAAACAACAGGTAAAGTTGTCCAAATTGATTTCCGGCAATCAAACTAGAATTTTGATCGAAGACCTTTTCTGGGTTATGCCAATACCAAAGATTTAGTGTGGAGATTACAAGGTTAGCTCTGATACCATGTGAAGAATACAAACTAATTCAATAAATCAAACAAAAGAGAAGAACTAAAAGTTGGAGGAAGAAAAACGATTGTAAGAGCTTCCAAAAATTAGGGCAAAATAAGTTACAATGAGTTTATATATTACAAGATAAAGTAAACAAAAAAAGAAACTAAATATTATACAATAATATTATATCTAATTATATCTAACAAGGTGGTCTATTGACAACACAAAAAATATGGTTTTTTTTTTAAATAAAAAAGGAAATCAAAAGGTTCTTCCTTTCTACCCTATTATGTACTTGACATCTTATTGTTTTCACTATTTTTGTGGTCGGAAATTTGGGTTTACATGCTTCAATTCTCGTAGTAAAATATTAAGTACTTATTGTGTGTGTGCATGTTTTTTTTTTTTTTTGAATAAATGTAGGACCATAGGGGAAACCAAGATTTTTAAAATATGTTTATTAAGATAACTCGATTCTCAATTGCTAATGATTTGCTGAGCAACAAATACACTCCTATCAAACTTGAAAAGATGAAAGTTGTTATCGCTAGGCTATATCGAAGTAGGACATGGTTTTTATTAGATAAGTCTCGTTGGCTCCATTAAATCTAAATCTCTTACCTAAAGTTATATGTCTTCCGTTAATTAAAAAAATACAGAACTAAAGATTGAAATAATTTTAAGTTCTAGAACTTCTTCATTGCATTTTTTATTTGTGTACATTTGGTTCATTTCTTTAATTATTTGTTCAAAGAATATTTAGGGCTCAGAGAGTGATGATTAAGGGAATTGAGAACTCAATTTTCATCTCTGGTCTATTGCAATCTCCAAGTACTTTTTGGAAGGTTTTAGTTAGCAGTTTCTTAAAATAATTTAGTAATAGAAAAAAAAAGGTATTTTATCTATTGAGAAAAATATATTTAACGAAATTGATAATAATATAATTATACAACGTTTTCAAAATATGAAAACATGTCAGAAACAATTAAAGTTATATTATTTATAATTATTTTTGCTATATAATTTGTGCCCACCCAAAGAAAATATTTTGGCTCCGGCGCTGCCATGTATGAATAAACTCTTAAGGGCATGTTTAGTACACTAAAAAAGATTAAACACGATTGAGAACGTTAATAGTATTCAATTTCATTTCATTGAACAAAATTAATAAGATTACATTATTAAGACCCCTAAAGGTAGAGGCTTTTCAATAAATAAATATGGCATTGGACTCCTCTCTTAATACCTCTATAACTTTAGCAGCCCTTGGGATGGAGTGGGGTGGGATAAAGGTAACAGTTTGGGCTGAGGAGGATCCCTCCATAGTTGGCACCACCATGGTATATACGTCTTTATAATCAGGCTGTATTAGACATGGCCAACCGAGCGTTACTATCCAGATACAATATGCATCACATCTGTGCTGTATTTGGCTATCATAAACGGCGTAGTTTCCATTGCCATGATTGGATTCAAAAGTACAATAAAACTTGGTAGTTCCGAAAATCTTTGGGCTAAATTGAAACGTGAATATTTTACAAAATGAAATTACTTGGATACCAAAATCATCATCTCTTGAAAAATAGTGTGTTGTTATTGTTTCACGTGGATTGTCGCCAACAATTAAAAGAGGGATCAGAAGATTACGTAATGAACAAACCTTTTGAGACAAAGTTCCAAAAAAGGGTGCTTTATTGATGAAAGTTACAATTTCGAAATAAACAGAATGCCTCCAAGGGGCGCAAGCACACGAGTATTGAAAATGGATAATTAAAGTTAATCTAAGAAATTGAAATTACATATTCTCTGTTTGAGATTGTTTGATTCGGGGTCTTGTTCTCTATGTCTTCTCTTCTTTTTATACTTCCTTGAGGATTTCTTCATGACAAATTGTTTAGAAACTGCTTGTTTGCTCTATAACTACTCACTTTCTTCATGATGGCCGATTTGTAGGAGTACTGCCATCTCTAACTGTTGCCATTACTTTCATCGGTCAACCGCCTACAACTGTGATTTCTTAGATCGTGGGGTGTGATAATGTTGCTCAATAATCGCTTCAATAATTGCTACTCTGGATAACCATATTATCTCATATTTGCTAAGATCCTAGGCGATTCGAAGGTTTGGGTGAGAATAGGCTCGTTAGCTCTGGACGATTTTAAAGCACTCCACTCGCTCAGATCTTGGGCGTCTTGCAAGATTGGGCAATGACGGTACTTTGTTTGTGGGCCTCCACAGCATTTATTAATGATTCTATTTGGGCCTTCATCTTGGACTTCCTAATTGGATCTTATTCCTTGGGCTACTCCATCTGGGCTACACTTTTTGTATGTCAACAGTTATATTTGTAGGAGATATTACACCGATAATGTGCATATTATATTAATCAAAAACATACCGTGAAATCGAAATATCATTCAATTTACCGAAATCTGATTTGAGAAGACAAAATAGTAATTACCGACTTCCAATATATGAATATGGATTCATCACTTTCCAATCTTGAACGCGTGTCATTCTTTAATTCAAACCTTGCATGAAATCAAAAGAATATTAGTCACTTTCCGAAATCAAAATATTAAATTAGAAAGAAATCGGAAAAGAAAGGTGAGATGCAAGTATGCGATCGGTCGAGGCAAGTGTTTGACACTTTGTCGTTAAGATGAATTTGCCCCGCATCGGTGCTAACGATTTCTCGGCAATCATCTCCCAAGATACAATGACCGCATCAAGCCATAGGAGCACTCCAAATGACTTAGACCAACGAACTCGAACGGAGATCCCCCTCTACCATAACCATGATTTTGATGCAAGAAATAATCACTTCTACAAAGTGGTTTATGCAGAACTAAAGTAAAATATGGAATGGAATGCTATGGAACTATCAATTGAATTGTTCCTCTTTCTTATTGTTAATCCAAACACATGGGGATGTATATATATAGTAGTTGGAAACCACACCAAGAGACACATCTTTTGAAATTAAGAATCATAATTATTGGAAGTTACTCACACCAAAAGTCATGATCTTCCATATGAAGAGACTCATCTTTTTATCTACTTATTCTCTAGAATATTCCACAATATTCTATACAATTTCCAACAATTTCAAGCATTTAAGCATTTTAAGTTTGGTTTAATTTCTCATTCACCAAACAAAAAAATTCCACTTAAACAATCACTTAAATTGGTCACAACCAATTTCGAATTTTCCAACAGTCCCCCACATGAATGAAAATTAATGCAAATGACTATGCAGATACTAGTAGAGAGAGGGCGAAAAACACTGCATCAGAGAAGGTAGCTTTTGGCTTTGAACCTCCCTTTGTGAAATACTATCGGACTTACTGGCTAATTGGTGAACGTGATGTCTTGAACCATTCAGCCGTTGGTGTAAGCCAAGACAACAGTACTCACACAATGTCTTTCTTAAACCGTTCATGGTTCTCATGATTGTGTCCATTTTGGCCCTGGACCACTCTTGGTTTCATAAGTGTTTAGAGAATTTTAGTCTCGAACAATTCTCATTGAAGCGGCCCCACTTCACACTTACATAGGTGACCTCCTATTAAGAGTATTTTATCTTACTCTACTTGACTTAATCAAGATATAGGAATCATTAAAAGCATAGCTTAACCTCACACTTTGCAGAAATCACTGTAATTATCATAGGAATGAGTATGAATAATTTCCTAAGTGCTTTATGGAATCTTCATAATTTAGTTGTCCCTTTGAACCAAAATCTTGGGATCTCCAGTGTACAAGGTAGGGTTACCATTTCAAAGACTCTTACGTAGTAGGCTTTAATCTCATTCCTCTCGAGTATTCTTGAACTCTCGGTAAATCTCTTAAAGGTACCACGAATTTACACCATTGAAATCGACTGCTTAACGGTATTATGTTTACGTCTAGACTTACCATTACATGTGACTTAGTATCTCATCAAATATAGCTAGCCAACGATCAATTGATTTAATAGATACAACATATCACCACCAAGAAATCCTCTCATGAAGCTACATGCTTCTAACTAACTTTATCTAAAACTTTATAAATTCCAAACAACAATATTAGAGGATTTCTATCACGCACTACACTAGTCAATCACTTTTCACTAGTGGATTTCAGAAACATGGGTATTCAATACCATTATTGAAATATTACAATGCATTTCAATTTTATGAATATTATTCAAATATTTCAATTGATCTTGCATATCCAAACAAACGTCGTAATCGTCCTTTTATCCCATTTCATCCACTTTAGACTTAGTGTTCATCATCCTTATAATTAATATAAGGGTTTTCTACATTTTCACCTTCATAGATATATTTTTATGATTATAAGTTATAGAAAATTGTAACTTTTAAACATAAGTTACCCCTACAATTCCTCAATTAGGAATGCATGTGCAACTAATAATGTTGCATCCACAAATCTTGAACTTTTCATATAAGTTCACAAGCATTGATGTTAACTCCCACATTTTTGGGTTACACTTAAACTTAGAGTTCATCAACTCTTTCGTAGTTCAACTCATTTATCGAATAGATAATGTCCATATCGAATGTTTCGTGAAAGTTTAAATACTTTCAAAATAGTGGCCGTCAACCCACAATTTATAAATTATATTTCAATCCAACTTTCTTTTAATTTGATCATCCAAATTAAATTAAGGTCATCACATAGACCAACAATGCTCTCAAACATATACCAATTTAATTGGTTCCACGATTGAAATCGAATTCAACAATGAAGAAAACTAAGCATCTTAATTCACAAGAATTGCAACTTCTCCCAACATATGCAACACATCACATTTGTGACATTTGACAAGATAGTATTATTTTAAATAATACTTATTCACCATATTCAAATTCAATAATTGAATCAACCAACGGTTCGATAGTTGTGTTCTCAAAAGACAACCCAAGAAGAGGCACACCTCTTCGAATAAATCTCTATGAAGAGATACACCAATTGGAAATTAATCATACCAAGCGTCATGATTTTTCATATGAAAAGACATATCTTTCCATCTAAATCGATTTTAGAATATTTTATAATATTCTACCAATTCTAAGTAATTAAGTGGCTTAAATCTCATTATCAAATAATGATTTCCACTTAATACAATTACAACAAATCGCATTTTGTCATATTCTCATGCACATATAGTTTTGCGTAAATCATCTCATTTAATTTCATAGATTTAATTGAGACTATCACAATTAAAAATTTAGCATAATTTCAACAAGATATGAAATTTCAACCAACTAATTTTACCATATTCCGATCAAAAGAATAGTTATGAACGTTCATATACTTTCTTCACATAAATCTAACACTTTAGATTTATCTCATACCTATATGTTTAACAATTCATGTTATAGAGAATAACCTGAAAAAACACATTTTTTCACACTAGAAATTGGTCACTAGTATCTTTCCATCATGATAATTCAATCAGAAATTCTTGCAAGAATTTTACTGCACAAAATTTGATTTCACACCAAGCAACTACATGCACTTGTAGTCATACATATATGACTACTCAACCATAGAACCATTAATTATGAACTTTTCAAAAGTCATGCACATACTTTATTCAAATGAACTGACAAGAAAACTTGTCCTATAACCATTCATAAAATCATTATAATAACAGGGTCATTGTATTTCCATCTTTATAGACTTAATGGTTATGGTAATAAAAGAAGAACCCCTTCATGTATATAATGGACAGGAAAATCTCAAGCAATTGACATTTTCTTATCTTTTATTATTCCATTGAAAAGGACATGATGATTATATCAATATATGCATTTAATTATATTCCACCAGCAATCACTATTTGCCATTACAAAATTTTCATTCCAATTGCTCAATAGACATGAAATTAACTGCCTCAATGCACAATTATTTTATGTTATGAAAATATGCAACTGAAACAAATTTAAATGGCCATGTTCTGTCATTTTACATTGCCAACCACGTAGCCTTTTATGCATTTAATTATATACTTCCATAAAGCAACCAAAACCTCTGATTAATTTCACTTATAACACACACATCAAAATTTCATCTTAAGATCGTAGGAGATATTACACCGATAATGTGCATATTATATTAATTAAGAACATACCGTGAAATTGAAATATCATTCGATTTACCGAAATCTGATTTGAGAAGAGAAAATAGTGATTACTGACTTCCAATATATGAATATGGATTCACTACTTTCCAATTTTGAACGCGTGTCATTCTTTAATTCAAATCTTACATGAAATCAAAAGATTATTAGTTACTTTCCGAAATCAAAATACTAAATTAGAAAGAAATCGGAAAAGAAAGATGAGATGCAAGTGATGCGATCGGTCGAGACAAGTGTTTGACACTTTGTCCTTAAAATGAATTTGTCCTGCATCGGTGCTAACGGTTTCTCGGCAATCATCTCCCAAGATACAACGACTGCATCAAGCCATATGAGCACTCCAAATGACTTAAACCAACGAACTCGAACGGAGATCCCTCTCTACTATAACCATGATTTTGATGCAATAAATAATCACTTCTACAAAGTGGTTTATGCAGAACTAAAGTAAAACATGGAATGGAATGATATGGAACTATCAATTGAATTGTTCATCTTTCTCGTTGTTAATCCAAACACATGGGGATGTATATTATAGTAGTTGGAAACCACACCAAAAGACACATCTCTTGAAATTAAGAATCATAATTATTGGAAGTTACTCACACCAAAGTCATGATCTTCCATATGAAAAAACTCATCTTTTCATCTACTCATTCTTTAGAATATTCCACAATATTCTATACAATTTCCAACAATTTCAAGTATTTAAGCATTTTAAGTTTGGTTTAATTTCTCATTCACCAAACAAAAAAAAAAAATTTCACTTAAACAATCACTTAAATTGGTCACAACTAATTTCGAATTTTTCAACAATATTTTCCCTGTATATTTTATTTTCAATTAAAACGGATGTTTTTGCTTCGGACAGGATGAAGAACAAAGCAAAACATAGTACAAATATAACTAGAAAACATATCTTTCTTCTTCCCTTTTCTCTTTCAATCTTCTACCATTTTTGCACAGACCATGTTCGGGAATTGTTTGATTGTCTTGCATTGACAAAGAAAAAATAGAAATTTGGTTGCATTTGGTATAATTTGGTTTGTATTATTTTTCACTTCTTTATATCTTGTAATCTGAAACTGGTTCTTCATAATTGGTTGCATAATCAAGGCATGATTTAGTGAATCTTTTTTATTATTCTACAAATTGACAACAAACTTGAAGATTATTACCAAATTACAAGTGAGGACGCATACAGATTTAGGATATCAGATTCCTTGTAATAAAGGAGGACAAAAAAGTGAATGGACTCTTTGAGAATTAAGTCGCACAAAAAGAGAAACTGCCGCACAAGACATCGAAAAACATTATGCACCCAGTAATGCTATTCAACTCCGTTGGTGTTTAGCACCAGTCTAAGTGTCCATTAAGTATTCTTAAATGAGTAGACATCTTGAATATGACTCATATAACTTTATTCATAAGATGTTTAATCATTTAATGAAACTTAATGGATATCTAAACTCGTGTTATAAGCACTAGTGATGCTGAGTAATATTATTCTTATGTGTCCGTTTGAGCCACATTCTTTAAAAATTATTTTTTTTTTTTTCAAATTTATTTTCAATCATATATTATCTCAATAAAACAATTTTGTACTTAAAATAAAAAATTTCCCCATTTTTAACCACACATTTAAAGAAAGTAGGAAATAAAATCCTAAGAAAACATTGCATCAAAAATATTATTTAATTTTAAAAAGTTATACTTGTAATTTAAATTGTAATCATCAATAGTTAATATTTTGTAGGATATGGGTTAGAGTTAGGGCGGGAGCCACAAATTTTATTCAGTGAAGGTAGATTCTATATATATTTAAACCAGAGTGACATGTACTTTAATTTTTTTTTTAATAGTAAATGACATACTTTTCAGTACCATGATTGTTCCTAAATTACAATAAAACTTAGGTCATGTTTGTCTATTATTTTTCAAAATATTGTTTTCCACAGTAATCAATCTCCACCACACATTTAAATAATAAAATATTCTACACATAAACCGATAAAGTTTCTTTCAATTTTAACCACACATTCTCCAAAAAATACTATTCATTACACCATTTTCATCACAATAATGTATTCCCAAAAATGTTTGGGATGAATCAAAACATGCCATGTGAAAGTACATGGGTATATACCAAAATGATCATCTCCCAAAAAAAGTGTGCTGTAATATTTTGCATATGTACTCCATTTTGAATTGTAACAGTTGTTTTTGCTTCAGACAGGATGAAGAACAAGGCAAAACATAACCAAGAAACCCATCTTTCTTTTTCCCTTCTCTTTCAATGTTCTATGATTTATATTCGAGGGACTCTGGTTGGACTGTCTTGCTTTGACAAAGAGAGAAAATAGAATCAACTTGGATTGTAGTCTTTAACAATATTTTGAATTTAATGTAGCACATATATATATTTTAGTATCTCAGATTCCTTGTAATAAAGGTGGAAAAAAAGAGTCAATAGACTCCTTATTAGAGAATTAAGTTGTACAAAAACAGAAAACGCGACAAAGATATGAAAAACATTGGGGTGCGTAATGTGTTCGGTTTGTTGTTTTTAAACTGTTTTTAGTTTTGTCAAATACTGAAAACGTATTTGGTGTGATATTCTTGAAAATACATTTTCGAAAATAAGGATAAATTTATAGTATAAGACTCAAAACGCATTTTTAACATTTGTAATGTTTTCCAAGAGTGTAGACACTAATTTTCCCTTGATCCAAGGTGGGTTTTTTGAGTGGAATATTTCTTTAAGATTTTTCTTCCTTTTACCTTTTAGCTATTTGGTTTTTCAATCATTTTCTTCTTGTGTTAATGTCTCTTTTTAGATATGATTTTTAGGAACGTTTTAGTTATATTTGTGCATTGAAATACTCATTATTATATTGTAAATCATGATTAAGTTCAAGTCTCAATATTTTGGTTGAATTTTATGCTTTAGTGACACTTGTCACGCAGTTTCTTATGTACATACATGGGTTTGCATGGACGGTCTTGCTACAAGTACATCACCCTTTACATAAGGGATGACATAATAGCCAAGTGGCGCCTTCTCATTGGATGGACGCCTCGGCCCACATGTGGGGCCTCGGCACTCCTCCAATGAGGAGGAGCCACTTGGCTATTATGTCACCCCTTATGTAAGGGGTGATGTACTCTTAGCATTATTATTGCACGGATGTTCAAGCTGATTTAAATGAGTTAGAATACACTAAAAAATGGCGTAGTCGACGCCTTTATTGCTAGATGATACTTCGGTGGCCGAGGCATTTTATGTTAGGGCGAGCCTCGACAGCCCTAGTACAAATGATAGTGGACATGCTAGCATGCAATGGGGTCCTTTTGGACTCACGTGGAGTCCTTGTAAAGTAATATTATGGCCCTTTGGGCTTTCATGGAGCCCTTGTGGCCAATACTTATTTCAACACGTAACATTAGATCTTGAAGTTCGAATTTCACATTCACACGAAATGAAGGGGTTTGATGTTGAAATTTTGGATTTTCATTTACCTCATGGCTTTATGATTTCTGATGCTGAAGCAAAATAAATGTTTCCACCTTTGATGCTTGGACTCTTAGAAAAGGATGAAATACTGTCCGACACGACACGACACGACATGAATATAGATATGAGATATGTGTCGGATCCTTCAAGTTTCAACTGGATACTTCGCCATTTTGGCTACTTTCTTTTTTTTCTTCCCCTTTTCTTCTTCGACGGCGGCACTAGGTTTTTCCTTCTTTTTCTTCTATCTTTTTTCTTTCCTTCTTTCCTTCCTGTATCGATGGTTTACGATTTTCTTTGTATGAAATGAAAAAGAGTTCCATATAATGGTACTTAATATTCCACTAAGTTTAAATTGTAATTAAGTTCCTCATTTTCTATTTTATATAACATTTAGTAATTAACTATCCATAATTGAAAACTAAATCCCAAAATTCTATTTTATTCGTTTTAATCTCTTATTCAATACTCATTTCCTTATTTCCTTATTTGTGAATGATTGATTTTTGATCTATTTAAAATAATCTCTTGGGTTAATAAAAAAAACTTAAGTTTGAAAGACGTACCCGTGTCCGAAATTTGGACTCTTTTTAGCCATGTCTCTGTATCTTCTATTTTAGAAAATAAAAGATCTGAAACTTAGATACATACCCACACTCGATACCCGTACTCGAGTCCGAGTATCATAGACTTCCACTGATACTGAGACATTTGTGCCAGAAAAAATCAAAACAGATAACTGGTATTTCAGCCTCATAACAATTTCGTTGTTTTATACATGGAAGAAAATTAATAGAAATATTAGTACCTATGAAATGGTGACCTATTTTAGATAAGAGAAATTATTCCTTAGTATTATTGCAAGAAATTTGACACAGCCATTCTTTCAATCCGATGTCATATATAGGAGTTTTTTAATCCCAAATTTTTGATCAAATGAAACTGAACCATTATAAGTTTTTGGTGTATTTATGTATCCGTCGGATTTCGTTTTGCTTCTTACTGCTCTAGGAGTTACGAATCAGGGCTTAATCCATTGCAGGACTGCATCAACTCTAAGGACATGTTTAGTACACTAAAAAAAGATTAAAAACGATTGGGAGAGGAAGAGGGAGGCTTCTGTTAATGGCATTCAGTTTCATTTCCTTGGGCAAGTTAACAAGATTACATATTTACATTATTAAGGCCCCCAAAGGTAGAGGCTTTTCAATAAATAAATATAACATTGGACTCCTTTCTTAATACCCCTATAACTTCAGCAGCCCTTGGGGTGGGGTGGGGTGGGGTGGGGTGGAGTGGAGGGGGGTTCAAGGTAACAGTTTGGGCTGAGGAGGATCCTTCCATAGTTGGCACCACCGTGGTACGTCTTTATTATCAGGCTGTATTAGACATGGCCCACCGAGCGTTACTATCCAGATACAATATGCATCACATCTGTGCTGTATTTGGCTATCCCAAACGGCGTAGTTTCCAGTGCCATGATTGGTTTCAAAAGTACAATAAAACTTGGTAGTCCCGAAAATGTTTGGGCTGAATTGGAAGGTGAATATTTGGCCAAATGAAATTACATGGATACCAAAATCATCATCTCCTGAATAACAGTGTGCTCTTACATTTTCCTTGTATATTTCATTTTCGATTAAAACGGCTGTTTTTGCTTCGGACAGGATGAAGAACAAAGCAAAACATAGTACAAATTTAACCAGAAAACACATCTTTCTTCTTCCCTTTTCACTTTCAATCTTCTACTATTTATACACAGACCATGGTCGGGAATTATTTGATCGTCTTTCTTTGACAAAGAGAAAAAATGGAATCAACTTGGATTGAGGACATCGGCTACAAAGGTTGCAATAATTTGGTTTGCATTATTTTTCACTTCTTTAAATCTTGTAACTGAAACTGGATCTTTATAATTAGTTGCATAATCAAGGCAGGATTTAGTGAATCCTTTTTATTATTCTACAAATAGACAACAAACGTGAAGATTATTATCAAAATACAAGTGAGGACGCATACAGATTTAGGATATCAGATTCCTTGTAATAAAGGAGGACAAAAAGGTCGACCATGCTAGTTGTACAACCGAGATTGACAACCTCGGTTGACAACCACTCACATAGGGGGGTCCTTTTTTTTTTTGAATTGTTTAAACATGCGGACCCCGCATATATGTGAGAGGTTGTCAACCTCGATTGTACAAATAACATTTTCCAAATAACAATGTTTTAAAAATCGGACCGAACGTTGACCTCGAAAAAGAATAGGGCCAAGGGTCAAAGGTTGAATCGAGGTCAAATCGGGATCGACCCGAAAATTAACTTAATTAATTAATTAAAATTTTGTTTGAATATATAATATTTAAAATATAAATTACTATATAGATATAATCTTTTTAAAAATTAATATTAAGTTTAAGAATATTTTAAGTTTTTCATTTGTTAATTATTTTTTAACAATCATTTCATTACATAAAAATTAAATGGGTCCAAAAAAGTAACAAGCAACATAAGAAATAGCTAGACCCAATAATGTTATAAACCCAAAATGGAAATTTTTGTAGATACATCATTACAAAACAAATATTCATGATTTACTATGTGATTTTTATAATCCAAGTATTACTTTTTGATATGGTTAATATTTTGGGAAATACTATATATTCAATTTAGACTCCATATATATTCTTTGTAACTGAAATTAATTTTAATTACCCTAGTATTAAGCTAGTCATTTATTGCTGTTTCTAAATCATCTTATAATTCAAAAAAAAATAAAATAAAATAAATAATTCATTGGCCAAATCGTGACTCATGCTTTTGGGGAAAAAAAAATAAAATCATCATTCTCTTTATTTGTTTTTTGTTTTCTGAATCCATCTAGTATGAATGTTCCCTTGTTTCAGAAACACATAATTTTCTATTTTGCGACTCAATAATATTATGATTCATGACTTAGTAATCTATCCAGATACGCATAATTTGTGCCATCTATTATGATTTATAAAATTTTGGTAAGTGGCATTTCACAATTGATTATTCAGTATGAGTGAGGTGATTTACATGTTTTTTATTGTACTATATTTTTAATAATATATCTTGAATAAAATTATTGACAAAGTAATTTCCTCAACATAGTAACTATTCCATTTCATGAAGATAGTGCTTCCTTTTCATTTTCTTCACGTGGCTTCTTCTTTTCAGTTTATCGGGCAGCTTTTTCTCAGTTTATTCCCACCTACTTATTCTGGATATATGGTGTGGTTTAACCCAAATTCTAGTGTGGAGTTTAAATTTGAGTGGTCTTGAAGAGATCAAAATTATGGCTCGGAGGAAAAAGTCACCGCATTTTTGCTAGCCTGACGCTAGCTGTTTGCTCGAGCGAGCCCGGTAGAAAACAACTCGAGACTTGGTCGCTCGCCTGGTGCTGCCTCATCGCTCGAGCGACGGGCTTATTCGGTCCAGGCCCGTTTTCATTTTTCAACACGATTTTGGACTCTTATTTTTCTCCAACTTCTTTTCTAGGGTTCATATATATTTTTGGCACAACTTGTATAGAGAAAGCCTATAAATGTAATCTCAACAACAAACACTAACCAAGTTTAAGCAATGCTCAAACTTGACTACATCATCATATCAACGGATTATCTTGGGTACCAACTTTGCTCACAACAATATCAAATTCTCCACTAAGCATATAAGAGTAGATATACAAACAATCCATCACTACACTTCTTAAAGAAAACACAACTGTCATAATTGTTTCTATTGAAGTCATGAGTAGTTATAAATAAGTCAAACCTCTTATACCACTGAACGGCTTTCAAACTAATAGCACAACCATCAATAGTAAAAGAAATACCTTGTAAAAGATCTCATTTTATCAAAATCTCCAACAAAATAAGAATCAGCACAACTAACTGCATCTGTAGAAGGTTCTTCACTGGAATCAATATATTCGGCCATACTCAAAGCATAAGCAATCAAATTAGTCTCATCGTACATCTGTGGAGGTTTAATATCTCTTATGGGTCTATCCTTAGTAACATAATACTATAGTACCGCTAGTGGTGGCAAAGCGGTACTATCCTTAACTTCTAAACTAGACTGATATGTAGACTCTAGTATAGACCCTAAACTAAACTCAAACTCCACGTGTGTTAAATTTCTCTTGATTTGTATCAATAGATTCTGTAGAACCCTACAAGATATATAACAGGGTGGACCTTTTCTGTCTCTTCAACACAACACAGACACCTTTACTAACTTTCAGGACTCTACCTTCACCAGCGTATTTGTACCAGTTTGAATTAAGAATATTCAAGAAGATAAAACTTCTCTTCAAATTTGGAACATGTTTCATATCACCAAGTATCCTGACAGCTCAATTAAACATCTTAATTATGATCATTCTAATACCAGTTATCTTACAAGACGTATTATTTTCAATTATCACAAGCCACTTTATATCCAAACACAAGCCTTATAATGTCTTATTATATCCAAACACAAGCCACTTTATCTTTTCATTTGAAAACAAAGTATCATATACTTCATCCATGTTGAGAGTATTACGACTGTACAAAATAATGTCTCTAAAAAACATATATGAATAAGGAAATGAACACAACAAAACCAACCCTAAATCTTCTTCATCATACTTGACCTACAAAGTCTCAAGATCAGCGACAATTTTCATAAAGACAGTTAAGTGATCTTTTATAGACGCGCCTTCTGTTATGCGATGAGAATACAATCGCTGATTTAGATGCGGTTTGCTAGTTAGACTTTTTGTTATGCATAACTGCTTCAATTTTAACCATAATGAAACGACGATCTTCTCCTTTAAAATGTCGTGAAAATTTTGATTTGATAGATTATGATGAATTTGAGATAGGACATTTCGATCCTTACATTATTTTTTCTTTTACATCCAAGTTGAAGGAATTTTATCAAACTCTAACAAAGCATCATCTAAGTCCATCTTTGCAAGGACATCCCTCATCTTTACCTACCATAACGAAAGCTAGTATAGCGATCCAAAAAGGGAATATCAAATTTATAAGTTGCCATAGCAGAAAATCAAACCTCGATTTGATACCAGTTTGTTATAATAGTGAGAATAGGCAATATGAAAAGTAAGAACAAGAACACAAGATTTTCGTGAAAATCCAACTTGGAAAAAAATCACAGGTAGAGGTTGAGAAATTCACTATAACAAATTGAAGGATTACAAAGTTTGGATGATCTCTCAAGAGATGTAATTACTCATATATGTAATACATAGTAGAGCCTAACATTAGGTGAAATCCTTATGTAACAAGGCTAATAAATAATGGAGTGTTTGAGGTAGAATAGGAATGTAAAAACTATCAAAATTGCGAACAGATTTCAGTCGGATAACACCATCGTTTGAACGGTGGGCTTGTGGCTAGTGAGCGGTGCATTCACCACTCGAGCCCTTGGCACGTGGTTAGAGAGAGGTGGAGTAATTGAAATTTTCGTTCAAGCACTCCCTAGCGGTTAGCAAGTGGTCTTCACGGGATTTCTTCTCATTATCAGTCTTTTACTTCTTCAAGACAAACTACCAATTTTCAATAGAACTCCAAATAGAATTAGGGTCATACCCGAACTCTAACAGTTTCATAAATATATATTTATAGTTTTCAAGAAGAATTTCAGTTTCTGAATTATGTCCAAAACGAGAACGCTAACAATTTAGAAGTGTTGTCTACCTTAGAGAGAGATTGTTTAAAATTTATATAAACTCAAAATAGATTATGATAATTTTAGACTCATATACTAGGATGTTGGTAAACTCAATGAATTCTATTTACTTACGAACGGTAACTCATGATTGCATTATTTTTATTTTTATTTTAGTTTTTGCATTTGTTCTATGGATACGTTTTCTTTAAGTCTTCTATACTCTTAAACTCTGTTTTTTTTTCTCCTAATTGAATTAGGATTGCACCAGACAATCCTATCAATTAGCTGAGAACATGTTAATTTAGAGACGGATTAAACATGATTAATAAAGAGAGAATGAAATAAAATCTCTCGATTGTTGTTTATAAAAATGTAAGTGCACGGTATCATGACAAGTAGTGTAAGACGAGTGAGTATCGTTTCCTCTAAAATTGGTAACTAATTAAGCATCGATATCGATATACCTAATCTTATTTGAATGATGAATTTAAAGAGTGGTTTGGTCTAACTAACAACGAAAATTTTACTAAAGCATTAAATAGATGTTGTATAATTTTAACTTAAGGTTAGTATGATGAGCTAAAGTGTTGGGACTCAAGATTTTACCGCTTATCCACTTTGTGTATCAAGCACTGGCTATATTTGACATTTGCATATGGCCAAATTTATCTATTTTAATCGATAATCTCTATGAGAAAATTGAATTCGACTTAAATAAGCTAATTCACTACATCTCTGTGTGAATTGCAACTTATCGAAGTACATGCAATCACTTAAGAAATTCTTGTAATGACCATACAAACCATAGAAATATATCATATCTAATTTTCTGGATTCTACTATATTGGTCTGGACAAGTAAGTCATCACTCAGTCTCATTACCATACACAACTCAATTCTTTTTTTTTTTTGGGCATGTTAGGAGCGAAAGAATCAAGTGGCTGTGATGATTCTGAATTTTCATCTATTTGTATTTATTTAGCGATCAGATCACTAATTTATTTGATCCCAATGATTTTAGTAACTAAAGATTCCGAATTTTCTATCTGCTCTTCTATAGATAGGTGTAGAAAAAAATAAATAAAAGTTTCATTATTATAACAAATAGGTCGATGAGAAAAATAAGACTTTGTGGCTTACAAATGAGAAAATATACTAAACAAAAATGAGTATTTTTTGTTTATTTTCTTGTCAATAAAAAGAAATAATTTTTATCATTTTAAATTGAATTGAGTAAGGTAAACTGGAGAATTCTTATTCTAGATAGACCAAATAATTGAAACATTGAACCCAATAATAAAAACGATCCACAAAATCAAATTTAAAATCAACTTGAGAATTGAAGTTAAATGTTCAGTCTTTGAGACACACAAATCGAGAAAAATAAGTACATTATTGAGTTTTGAAAACGGAGGAAAAACGAAGAAAAATAATTGAATTATGTCCCTTGAACACTTGATTCACCATGAACTTGTTCTTCTTCAATTCTATTTGCTCCTCAAACCCATGTCAAATTTTGTCCTCTGTATCTCACGCTAAAATTGTGAAACTGAAGGTGAAATTGTAATGAGGTAAATTCCGTGTTTTTCCTGACGTGAGTGGTGTTCCGGCTGCTCTAATTAGCGTTTGCTACCTGCAAAATGAGGTCGGGGCTTTCTCCCCCGTCGTACCTCCGGCGTGAGAATTAGTGTTCGGTCTTAGAGAATAGGAAAAGAGTGTAGTGGAATTCAAATAGTTCAAGTTTCAAGAGCCCTACCTTTTCTCACATTGGGGGTATTTATAGGTACTTGATGACACGTCCCCATTCTATGATTAATTGTGCCACATGTCCCACATATACCTTCTCACTTTCCCTACGTTCTAGAGTAGTGATCACCACTCGTCAAGTGGTTGGTTATGCCCATGTTCGCCGTTGGGTGGTTTTAGTCCAATTCATTGCTATTTATTTAGCTAAGTATGGTGTTGGCAGCATGGTGCTAGGTGTAGAGGGCCTAATGGGGGTCGACGGCCTCGTAGTGGTAGACGGTCTATGTGAACGTACCCTCATAGTGGTAGGCAACCTATGTGAACATAGATGACTTCATAGTGGTAGGCTGCCTCATGGAGTCAAAGGCCTATGTTAACGTAGAGGGCCTCATAGTAATAGACAGCCTATGTGAACGTAGAAGGGCCACATGGTGGTAGGCGGCCTCATGGGGGTCAACGGCTATGTGAACGTAGAGGGCCACATGGTGATAGGCGGCCTCATAGTGGTAGACGGCTTATGTGAATGTAGAGGACCTCATAGTGATAGACAAGCTATGTGAACGTAGAGGGACTCATGGTGGTAGGCGGCCTCGTAGTGGTCGACGGCCTATATGAACGTAGAAGGCCTCATAGTGGTCGACAACCTATGTAAACATAGAGTTCCTCATGGTGGTAGGCGGCCTCATAGTGGTAGGCGACCTACCTTATAGTGGTGGACGTCCTATGTAAACGTAGAGGGCCTCGTGGCGGTAGACAGCCTATGTGAACGTAGAGTGCCTCATGGTGGTAGACGGCCTATGTTAACGTAGAGGGTCTCATGGTGGGAGGCGACATCATAGTAGTAGACGGCCTATGCGAACGTAGAGAGCCTCATGGTGGTAGGAGACCTCATGGGGTCGACGGCCTATGCAAATGTAGAGGGAGTCATAGTGTTAGAAAGCCTATGTGAACATAGATGGACTCGTGGTGGTAGGCGTCCTATATGAACGTAGACAGCCTCATGGGAGTAGGCGGCCTCGTGGTGGTAGGCGACCTATGTGAGCGTAGATAGCCTTATAGTGGTAGACAACCTATGAACGTAGAGGACCTCGTGGTGGTAGGCGGCCTCATAGTGGTAGACAGCATATTTGAACGTAGAGGGTCTCATAGTGGTAGACAGCTTAAGTGAACATAGAGGCCTCATGGGGGTCAACGGCCTATGTGAACGTAGAGGCCTATCATGGGGTGCTATATATGGAGTGCATATCAAGTAGTTTTTTCGTCATTGGCCATCGTAGATAATTATTAATGACATCTTGTATCACTAGCCCCTTTAGCCCTTGTCGATGTTTATCGACAAGGGGTAGCCTCCTCACTTCTTTTTTGTTGGTTATAGTTTTTTTATCATGTATAAAACAATCATTACCTCTTCATCCAGCGAAAGTATGAGTCGGGGGGTGAGTCAATCAACCTATCTGCATTGCTGGTCGACTGTCGGTTTATTCATCGACCAACGCCATCGGATCTCCTCTTCGCATCGATAGACTTCTCCATGAGCCCGATATTTCGACACATTTGGCCAAACCTCACACTTTTCAACCGAGTCTCCAAAAAAAAAAAAATATTGGCTCAACCAAATCTTTGAAGCAAAATCTTGAAATCGAACGGGATCCGACGGGTGAGTTAGTAGTTCTTGAGATTTCAAAGTGCTATAATCTTTATAATTCTCCATCTAAATTGGAAAAATCACTTAGAAAATATGAGCGTTTGAACCACTATTTTAATAGAGCGCCTAGGCCCTAAGATTCTTTTTTTTTTCCTTTATATGTATCTTGTAGTATTAGTGTCGCTTGCTGATGTGTGAGAGTTTATTTGTCCATCCTTGCACGACTCTTCCTATCTGATCATAATAGCTAGCAGACATGACAGCTAGCAGGTGGCCACCTGGTTACACAAGCGTAAGTCGAATGCCATGAAGTTGACCCACGTGGATTGGCACCAATCCTGGTTGTAATTTTACCTTTTGCATTTCATTCACCGATCTTTGATTGGTTTATTGGTATTACTATCCTTTGTCGAACAGTAGGATACAAGGTCTAATGGTTTAGGGCCTCAACCAATTCATTGCTTTGAAGGCTCCCTACCTCGACCGTAGACAGTCACATTTGTTACAAAACTATCGGTATCGTTGTTTTCTGCCTCACCCTTTGGGTTATGTCAAATGCGAAACATGATTTCGGGCATTAACCAAGTTTTGGTTTTTGAGGTTCTTTCTCAGACTTTAGAATGTGATTTCGAGCTAACTGATCATTTTTTGTCTTTGTTGCTCGCTCATGTATGTCAAACGATCTTGGGTTATTGAATACAGGGTCCAGTGATTTTGAGCTTTTAACCATTTTTGGTTTTGAAAACTCACCACCAGCCCTTAGAGCAATTTTGAGCTAACCAATTTCTTGACTTTGTTGTTCACCGCTATATGTTGAGCGATCTTCAAGACAGTAGGGTATAGGGTTTGATGATAATCACCAGCCCTTAGAGCGATTTTGAGCTAACCAATTTCTTGGATTTGTTGCTAACTGCTATATGTTGAGCGATCTTCGAGGTAGTAGAGTATAGGGTCTGGTGATAATCATCAGCCTTTAGAGCGATTTTGAGTTAACCAATTTATTGTATTTGTTGCTTATCTCTATGTGTTGAGCGATCTTCAAGGCAGTAGGGTATAGGGTCTTGTGATAATCACCATCCATTAGAGCGATTTTGAGCTAACCAATTTCTTGGATTTGTTACTCACCGCTATGCGTTGAGCGATCTTTGAGGCAGTAGGGTATAGGGTCTTGTGATAATCACCAGCCTTTAGATCTATTTTAAGCTAACCAATTTCTTGGATTTGTTGGTCATCGTTATGTGTTTAGCGATTTTTGATGCAGTAGGGTATAGGGTCTGGTGATAATCACTAGCCCTTAGAGCAATGTTGAGCTAATCAATTTCTTGGTTTTATTGCTCACCGCTATGTGTTAAGTGATCTCCGAGGCCGTAAGGGAGATTTGTAGTCTTTGCTTCAACCAATAACTAATCAAGATTTCGTAACAATATTTAACTTGCCAAGATTTGGGGACTCAGTAAGCGCACTGAGACATTCTAGCTTGGCTGGCCCTTCCTTAGCACCCTCATCATCTGTGGTTATCCAGACTTCTTATTAAACAATTTCAATAAAGTGTGCATGTAGAAAGCATTACATCATGAATACTAATTGAACATCCTAGCTACTATATCTTCAAGAGATCATTACATCAGAAAAGAAAATGAAACCCCATAGTGACTAAATTTACAAAAAAAATCATGCGATTCGAAATCTCTGCACGTTGTTCTACTGATAATACTTCTTGAGGTGTTTAGTGTTCCACGGCCTACCTAAGGTTTCTTTTCAAGTCTTTTAGGTAAAAGCTCACTTTCCAACTTCGAATCACCTTACACGGTCCTTCCTAATTGCCCCTTCTTCCCCGATAAATTCACGCCCTCTTGCCACCAAAATATTTTCTTTCGTAGTATCGAGGGACTCATTTTGCCCCCGAAGGCTCAAGGTCCAATATCATAACTGGTGGAGATCCCTTCGTCTATATACTATCAACATAACACTTCCTCGAAAACTATTGATCACCCCTCATACACCCATACCACGACTGGTTGGGAATTCCATCACTTTGTAGTAAGTGGAGCAAATAGCCCCAGCAGCATTCAGCAAGGGTCGACCGTAGATTGCATTATACGCCATGGGGGTCTTAATAACTAAAAAGTTTGTCAAGATCACCATGCTTGCAGGGTAAGTATCCAACGTCATTGGTAGTTCCACAACTCTCTCTGGTATCACAGTAGCCCTTACAAATCCTTAGAGGGGATGGATACTGCTTTCACCTTTTCCAACAAAATTTTCAATCCCACAAATATTTTTCAAGTGAGAACATTTGTTGCGCTGCCACCATCAACTAATGCCCTCTAGACATCATAGTCAGCTATGTTACCGACTATCACCAAGGCATTATCATGGGAGGTTACCATGCCTTTTAAATCTTCATCACCAAAAGTGATGCTTTGATTGAAGTTAGCCTTTTTTTATGATGCATAGCTCTTTCTAGCCGAGTTCGACTCCCTCTCCACTGCGATCCCTCCAATAATCACATTTATAACACTATCCATGGGCGGTGGTTGGTCATCAACCTTCTGCTTTCCTCGATCATTCCTCGCGTACTTAGTAAAAAAACCCTAGTTTAAGAGGCTCTCGATCTCCTTCAAATGGATGCATTCTCCTATGTCGTGCCTATGGTATTTATGGAAATGGCAGTACTTGCTCTTGTCTCTGTTATTGGCAGACGTCGCCATCGGTCTCGACCAGTCGACCTCTTTCATGTCCCGAATTTCCATCAATATCTTGGCTTGCTGAGTATTTAAAGGGGCGAAGGGTTTGACCTCCTATCGCCTCTGCCTAACCGATCGATCCTAAGTGTGTAGCCTGTTTATGTGCTCATTCCTCAGCTTGTCTTTATCAATAGATTTTCGCTCATCACCTATCTTTCGCTTGTGACTTTCTGTCTTCCATTCCTCTCTTAGATTTTTAGCGACATTCTCTGCTTCCACTATATCGACATACTTGTCACATTTTTTCAACAGGTCATGCATCGATTCTGGGCGTTTTTGGAGAGTGACATCCTAAAAGCCCGGTTCTGCATCCTATTCATTAACATTGTTACCACTGTAGACATTTGAAGGTCCTTTATACCAAGTGTCGTTCGGCTGAACTTAGCCATGTACTCCTGCAGAGATTCGTCTTTCTTTTGCATAATCTGCATCAATCCAATGATCATCTTCACTTTGTTTTTTCTACTGATGAAGTATGCCACAAAACCCTTGGAAAGCTCATCAAAAGTCTTTATAGACCTGGGTACCAAGGTAACCACCCAGTCTCTAGCCTATCGAAAGGTACATTACTGCGTCTGAGGCTACATAGAGCCTTATTAAATCAAAGAAGTTCTACAAGTGGTCAAGCGGATTTGTAACTCCATTGTATGCTTCGATCATCGGCTATTTAAAGCCTTTCGATAAGGGAACTGCCATGATTTCAGGTGCAAAAGGATCCTCTTCTAAAACCATTTACCTGCGCTTATCATTCATCTTGGTTAATGCATCATCTATTTTTTGTTTCATCATTTCCTCCATCTTCCTTTCCAAGTCCATCATGGGTTGGGAAATTTGCGAAAATGCAACCCCTATAGCCCCTAAGTCCTCCACTGTTGGCTGAGTAATAGGAGGGATAACCTTTTATGCCACTTGGGACAGTTGTTCGCGTATGGCCTCCAGCGGGTTCTGTACTAAAATAAGACTTTCTGCCTTAGAAATGAGAAAATATATTAAAAAAAAGTATCTTTTGTTTATTTTCTTGTCAACAAAAAGAAATGTTTTTTATTATTTTAAATTGAATCTAAGGTAAATTGGAGAATTCTTATTCTAGATAGACCAAATAATTGAAACATTGAACCCAGTAATAAAAATGATCCAGAAAATCAAATTTAAAATCAACTTGAGAATTGAAGTCAAATGTTCAGACTAGTTACGTCGTTGGCCCTAATCATGAAAATTAGCTACACAGTCTTTGAGACATACAAATTGAGAAAAATAAGTACATTATTGAGTTTTGACAACGGAGGAAGGAGGAAAAACGAAGAACATCAATTGAATTATGTCCCTTGAACATTTGATTCACCCCGAACTTGTTCTTTTTCAATTCTATTTGCTCCTCAAACCCATGCCAAATTTTGTCCTCTTTATCTCACGCCAAAATTGTGAAACTGAAGTTGAAATTGTAATGTGGAAAATATTTGTTTTCCCTGACGTGAGTTGTATTCTGACTGCTCCAATCAGCGTTTGCTACCTGCAAAATGAGGTCGGGACTTTCTCCCCCGTTGTACCTCTGGTGTGAGAATTAGTGTTCGATCTTAGAGAATAGGAAGAGATTATAGTGGAATTCAAATAGTTCGGGTTTCAAGAGCCCTACCTGTTCTCGCCTTAAGGGTATTTATAGGAACCTGGGGGCACGCCCCCATTCTATTATTAATTATGCCACGTGTCCCACGTATGCCATCCCACATGTCAAGCTGTTGGTTATGCACATGTTCGTCGTTGGGTGGTTTTCGTCCAACTTATTGCTATTTATTTTGCTATGTACAGTGTTAGCCGTATGGTGGTAGGTAGCCCTGTGTGAACGTAGAGGGCCTCATGGGGATCGATGGCATCATAGTGGTAGACAGTTTTTGTGAACGTAGAGGGCCTCATGGGGGTCGACGACCTCATAGTGGCAGGCGGCCTATGTGAACGTAGAGGGCCTCATAGTGATAGACAGCCTATGTGAACGTATGGGTCTCATGGTGGTAGGCAGCCTCATGGTGGTCAACGGCTTATGTAAACGTAGAGGGCCACATGGTTGTAGGCGGCCTTATAGTGGTAGACGACTTATGTGAACGTAGAAGACCTCATAGTGATAGGCAACCTATGTGAACGTAGAAGGACTCATGGTGGTAAGTGGCCTATGTGAACGTAGAGAGCCTCATAGTGATAGATAGCCTATGTGAACGTACATGGCCTCATGGTGGTAGGCGGCCTCGTAGTGGTAGGCAATCTCATTATAGTAGATGGCCTATGTGAACGTAGAGGGCTTCATAGTGTTAGACGGCCTATATGAACTTAGAGGGCCTCATGGTAGTAGGCGGTATCGTGGTGGTAGGCGGCCTCGTGGGGGTCGATGGCTTATGTGAACGTAGAAGGCCTCATGGTAGTAGATGGCCTCATAGTGGAAGATAAACTATGTGAACGTAGAGGGCCTCATGGTGGTAATAGGCCTCATAGTGGTAGACGGCCTACCTCATAGTGGTACACGGCCTACGTAAACGTAGAGGGCCTCATGGTGGTAGACAACCTATGTGAACGTAGAGTGCCTCATGGTGATAGGCGGCCTATGTGAACGTAAAGGGCCTCATGGTGGTAGGCGGCCTCATGGTGGTATACGGCCTACCTCATAGTAGCAGACGGCCTATGCAAATGAAGAGGGTCTCATGGTGGTAGGCAGCCTCATAGTGGTAGAAGGCCTACGTGAACGTAGAGGGCCTCATGGTGGTAGGCGACCTCATAGTGGTAGACGGTCAATGTGAACGTAGAGGGCTTCATGGTGGTAGGCGGCCTCATGGGGTCGACAACCTATGTGAACGTAGAGAGTCTCATAGTGGTAGAAAACCTATGTGAATGCAGACGGCCTCGTGGTGGTAGGCGGCCTATGTGCGCATAGATGGCCTCATAGTAGACAACCTATGTGAATGTAAAGGGCCTCATGGTGATAGGCAGCCTCCTAGAGGTTGACGGTCTATGTGAACGTAGAAGGCCTCATAGTGGTAGGCGGCCCCATGAGGGTTGAGGTGATAACCTAAGAATAATTAACCAAGAGGTGGGTGAATTGGTTTTTGAAACTTTTTCGACACTTAGTCTCAAAACGATACAATACACAAGATATGAATACAAAGTATGATACTAAAATTAAATGTGCAAGATCGATAACTTCATTCAAGTAAGAATATAGCACAATATAAATTGCAATGTAAAGTAAAGTGCGATAATGTAAAGATAACAAACCAATTTAATGGGGTTTGATACACAATGTGTTCTACGTCCCCGTTACCAAGCTCTCTCCGTCACGAGTAAGGCCAAATGCACTATAATGGTAACTTACAAACAAGAAATACCGATCCTTAAGTGACTTACAACAATAAGTACTTATCCTTGGGTGACTTACAACAAGGAGTATTTATTCTTAAGTGACTTTCAACAAGGAGCACTTATCCTGAACATAATCGAGTTTTCACAAGATTCTCAAAACCGCCAATGTATAAATGATAATTTAATAATTGAAAGAACTCTCTTAACAAATGATATAAGCAATTCAAGTATATAGAGAGCTAGGATAACACTTCAATAGATAGTAAGTAGTAAAGCTCAAGTGTTTGAGAAAAAATTTGATGAATAATTGATAATGAAGTACTTTGAGTTTTTGTATCCAAGTTTTCAAACCAATAACCTCTCTTAACAAATATTACAAGTTAAGCATGAAGATAGATTTACACTTAAATCAAAGTGTTGGTAAAGAAAACTTTCTCAAGAATGAAGAGTAGATGAAGTTGTGAAATTTTTTTTGTAAAATAGAATTCTTGATAAGATGAATGAAATAGGTTGAATCAATCAAGAAATTCTTTTGTAATAAATGAAATAGACATTAAACTCAAGTAATCTCAATGATATTCAATAAGTAAGCTCTCTAAAATCTCTTATAAGTTGTAGAAAAAAGAATGCAAAAGGGATGGGTATTTATAGAGCAAAATAGGAGGTTGCAGGAACTTTCGGTTGATCACTTTCGGTCGACCGGAAATTTTCGGTTGACCAAATATAGCCGTTGGAAAGCATACTGTTAGATTTTCGGTTGACCAAATTTTTTTTTTTTTTTATAAATGCTTTTTCCAAAACCTATTTCATATTATGATTCAAAAGCATTTTTATGCAAGTGATGAATTATAAAAATAATTTGAGCTTTATGCACTTGATAAGGATCGAAGAGTTAATACCTTTACATTTAAATTCCGATAAACTACTTCTAAGCTTTAATCTTCAAAGTTCTTGTTCTTGTTCTCTTCGAGTCTCATTTGATTGCTTGTTCTTCAACGGATGACGATTTGACTCTTTGAATGCTTAAGAGGATATATTCATGAAAAACTCAAGAAACAAAATTTGTTAGAAATATAAGTGTATTTTTTTTTATAATCAAAACAAGTGGAGCTATATTAAATCATAGGTCAACAATTTCCCCCTTTTGATTATGACAAACAATATGTGATTTGTAGAAATATACAAGATATCCCCCCTATCTTTTACACATCAATGAGAATCAAGGTTGTACCGTATATAGCATGATATTCTCAAGACATTCATTTCCACAATTCATTAATATAGTAAATCACATTTAGAAGTCATCATAATGTATAGAAATAATCGAACTCACAAATTCTAAGTCACATAATTCACAACTAAATAGAAATGACAAGAGTTCCTAATCAAATAGCAAGTCACGATTAAAATCACATATATTTCTTCATTTTCCTCCCTTTTGTCATCATCAAAAAGCATGGAACAAAGATACTAGAATAAATTCCCCATTAGATAAGGCATAGGTGCAAATTAAAAAAAAACAAGTGAAAGCAATTATAGGTCATGACATGCAAAATAAAGCTAAGAGAGAATGTTTTAATCTTCCGCCGGTGGAGGAGGCCCTTAAGGATAAATGGAATACATGTGTGCAAATAAGGCCTCTTAAAATAAACTCATTTGCTCCATTCTTTGATCAAGCACATTGACAGTAGTAGTAAGAGAATCAATCCGGCCTTGTAGGATGTTGAAATGATCTACGATCATAGATTAGCCTGGGGTCGGTGCTACATGTGGAGTAGGACCTCTATAATGTGCTCGAGGAGAATCATCACTGTCATCACCACCCATTTCTTCTTCCACTTCTTCTAAAGTGAATGGCCAAGCAGTAGGCCCCGAGTTATTGTCTAAGCCTTGAGTATGACACACCCATTGCCCATTATCTTTAACAATTTTCATAAGTTTAAGGGTGTTGAGATTAATGACATCTGTGTGTTTGGGCTTAAGAAAAGGTTCATCGTCTAATGGCACATTGAAATGTTTAAAGATTCTTGTAAAAAGCATGCCATAAGGTAAGCCTAGAGCTCTAGGAGACTTGTGAATTTGTCGAATGTGCTTCAAAAAGAGGTAGGGAAAGTCCAATTGACGACCAACAAGGAAGGAGTCAAGAATGAACAAGTCAAGGTGATGAACCTCTTCAAAATGTCCACTCCGAGGAACTATAATATGAGCAATAGCCCGGTGAAGAATTTTACACGGTATAGTGAGGTGATTTATGTTTAAGGTCATTGTGGTGTTTAAAGGTCGATCGGTGACTTGACAACAAGCTTCGAGTTCATAATAGCTATCAAACCTAACGGGAAAATGATGACTATAAACAAGGTTTTTACATTCCCCTAATCCAAGGATTTCTCTAAGGGTATTCCTATCAAGTGTAATTCGTTTCTCTTTAAGAGTACAAGTGACATGGAGTGAATAAAATGAGAGTTCTCGAAAAAATTCACGAATTAAAGTAGGATAGATATTTTCCGAGATAGCAGCCACATTTGTCCAACCAATATTCTCAACATATTCCTCAATCCTAGATGAAGGAGCTTTGGTAGAGAATTCAAAGAAATCAATGGACTTACCGATTAGAATGGGACAATCGACGAAGCGGTCGGACACGGGTATGTCAACTTCAACGTTCGACGAGCTTGCTTCCCCTTTCTTTGATTTCTTATTTGGAGGCATGGGTATTTTCGAAATATTTGATTTTTAGGAGAAATTTTTTATTTTTTTTTAGTTTTCAAACTTTTGAGAAAAACTAGTGAAAAATGATAGGAAAAGAGTGGGTAACAAACTTTTGAAGTAAATTAAGGTTTAAAAGTCATTTGTAATGAAGTTTTTGAAAAGAAATCAAATTTTTGAGTGAAATATCGTATCTTGAAATTTTTAATGAGAAATAGAATAAAAACTTGAGATTTGATGATAAAAAGTGATGAAAACGATGGATTTGGTGAAGAATTTAAGAGATTTGGGTGTGAAAGATGAAAATTGAGAGATTTTGAAGAGAGAGGGAGGAGAAAAAAATTGCATATGGTTGAAGAATTTTTGAGGATGAAGATGAAGGAAAGTTCTTGTGTGAAAAAAGAGAAGAAAAAAATAAAAGGGGGCCTCTAACCATTTGTTAGGAATTTTGGTCGACCGAAATCCTACGGTCGATCAAAATCCAGGCTTTTAGGTGGACCAAAAATCCTCAAGTTTCAATCGACCGAATTTAAACAGTCGACCAAAATTTTCTCGGTTCTTCATCTTTTTGGTCCTTTACGGTCGACCGAAATTTTGTAATTGGTCAACCGAAATATTCTGAAAGCAATTTTTCATTTTAAAGCTATTTAACCACAAATCTCAGATTCATCGATAATACCCAATCCTCTACGAATGTAAGAAAATCTGTCGAGAGCTAGAGGTTTGGTAAGAATGTAGGCCAATTGTTTATCGGTACTTACAAATTCCAAATAAATATCACCTTTTTGCACATGATCTTTAAGAAAATAGTGTCGAATTTCGATGTGTTTCGTGCGAGAGTGCAAGATTGGATTTTTTCACAAATTTATGGTACTAGTGTTATCACACATAATAAGAGTATTTTCATATGTCAAGTGATAATCGCTAAGGGTTTGTTTCATCCATAAAACTTGAGCACATGAACTAGCGGTCGATATATATTTGGCTTCGACGGTTGATAGTGCAACGGAATTTTGTTTCTTACTAAACCATGACACAAGGGCAAAGCCTAAAAAGTGACAGGTTCTGCTTGTGCTTTTTCGATCAATAGTGTATCCCGCCCAATCGCCATCCGAATAGCTAATGAGGTCAATGTGTGTGCTTTTTGGATACCAAAGGCCTAGTGTTCTAGTGCCACATATATATCTAAATATTCATTTTAAAGTACTTAGATGTGATTCTTTAGGATTAGATTGAAATCTAGCACATAAGCAAACACTAAACATTATATTGGGTCTACTAGCGGTTAAGTAAATAAGAGATCCGATCATACCTCGATATTTTTTTACGTCAACTGAAGTGTCGTTCTCGTCTTTATCCAATTCGATTGATGTACTCATTGGAGTATTCATCAGTTTCAAATCTTCAAATTCGAATTTCTTGAGCATGTCTTTGATGTATTTTGTTTGGCTAATGAAGATACCTTCATTAGTTTGTTTGATTTGAAGTCCAAGAAAGAATTTTAGTGCTCTCATCATTCTCATTTCAAATTCTTTGCTCATGCATTTTAAAAACTCTTCACAAAGGGAAATATTAGTTGCACCAAAGATAATATCATCAACGTAAATTTACACAACAATCATGTCATCATTTTCGATTTTGATAAAGAGTGTAGTATCCGCATTTCCCATTTGAAAACCATTTGAAATAAGAAATTTACTTAATCTTTCATACCAAACTCTAGGAGCTTGTTTCAAATCGTATAGAGTTTTTCTAAGTTTAAACACTTTTTTCGGAAATTTGTGATTTTTGAAATCGGGAAGTTGTTCAACATAAACCTCTTCTTGAATGAAACCGTTTAAAAATGCACTCTTTACATTCATTTGATAGAGAGTAAAGCTTTTATAACAAGCAAAAGTGAGAAGCATACGAATATACTCTAATCTAACAACCAGTGCAAAGATTTCTTCGAAATCTATACCACACCCTCTCACATGAGAGTGGAACCCGCGTAATTAAAAAGTAAAAAAGAAATTATACACCCACCCCACCCTTGTGAGTATCAGTAATGCTTCTATATCTGTACATGTAGTTCTTCTCGAAACTGAAACCCCTCATTTCAAAAAGCTGCTATATACATAGTCATTGGGTAGGTCCTCAAAAATCTTGCCAAAAAATTCTGGAATTTCCCTCACAATCTAGAAATTTGATTCTGGTTCAATGTCTGAAATCTATGAAGTGTACAACAGCTTATGTTTCCTCTTCATTTTTCTAATTTTGTTTAGAAAAATACTATATATACATCCTTCCTTACCACTTGGATGGCATTCCCTCCTATGTAGAGGAAATTTGCACAGTAATGTGATGGATGGATTCAAAATCAAGAATGTAGATGTTACCATGTGAATTAGTGTAAAAGAAGGTATAAAGGAAAGTGTACAGCAAAACAAGCAAAAATATGTATTCATGCATAAAAGAGAAAAACAGCGTCACCTAATTAGAGAGAGATGGGTACCATTTATTTAGTTTCATTCCCTTGATCAAAATAACAAGATCACATAATTAAGATCCCAAAAGTAAAGGCATATAAGTGATATGTCATTTGGATTTTCGCTTAACACCCCAAAAATTTTAGCATGCTTGAGGGTTCTTCCAATCTTGACACAAACAAATTTTCCTGTGTACCGTGTCTAGTATGCAGGGACCTTTTCTCCTTATGATCAGATGACAATCTTTGCCACATTTGAATTATATTTTATTATAGTAAACAACATAGTTGCCAGAACCACATGTTAAAGGATAAAGTCCACATCGAATAATGATACAAACATAGACCAATTTATAAAGATTTGCGACTTCTCTTAACAAGGTTGATCTCTTAAGATAAAACTCAAAATCTTATTATCGTATAAGAGTCCATTAAACTCTAACGAACAATTCGATCTGATTAAAACTCAAAAAAGTGTGTATATGGATTTCAAGATTGGTCTGCTCAAATGAGTCACCATCTTGCAAGAGCGTGTTAAGGGATAAAATCTTACATCGAATAAAGATGAAAACATAGATCAATTTATAAAGGTTTGAACTAATCTTCTTAATAAGGTTGACCTTTTAAAGATGAAATTCCAAACCTTAACATAACGCGAGGTGTCAAAATCACAATAAAACTCAGTGGACCCGAATAATTTCGGCAAGAATGAAAACTGTAAATGTGGCCATCTGCAAGTGCCTGGGTACCAAGATCATTGTCTTCAGCATAAATGTGAATTGGGGCAGTTTTTATGGCTATTTGATTTTCAATTGCAACTATTATTTTTCTTGCTTCAGAAAGGATGACGAACATGGTAAAACTAGAATCGGACAACATTGTATCTTATGCTTTTACTTGAGTGTTTATCCACGTTAGACTTGTTTACTAGAGCACATAGTCATCATTGACTTATCACTGATGTTGGAGCATGACTTAATTATGTGGAATTAATAGTTGATGTGTTGACCTAAATTTGAATAAAATTCCCAAATCTTTTATATAGAAACCAAAATGCTAAAAAATAGTTTGGAGGTGAGAAGGTTAGTGCTGTGTTCATGAAAGTTTGATGGTTTGGAGTTCTTGGATCAGATTTTTAGTTGAAGGAGTCTGAGTTAAAAAGTCTAGAACAGGCACTGACCAATGTTTAAAATTCGAATCCCATATCAAAAGAAAATGTGATACATCTTACACTTATGTTCGTAACTTTTATGACTCGAGTTATTTAGTCTGCTAGGGTATCTAAAACCTAGTGCACTATGGTCATCTGACTTGAGAGTTATCGGCCTAACACTGATTACATTGGTCATTTGAAAAGCTTAATGGAGAGAAGTCTTACACATAAGATGTTAAAAAAATAATCAAAATATATTCATAGTGAAAGAAAGGAAAAAGGATTTAGATTATCAAAAGTGAGAGGTGCCAGGTAAAGACTTTAAGATTTGAACTCTAGAAATTGACGGTTTGACTTTGAGAAATACTTACCATTTTTCTTCTAGAGATACAAGTATCTAATTATGATAAATTTGTGTGGAAAAATGCAATTTAAAGATTATACGGATTCCATTATTGAGAAAAATACCTCGGGATTTGAGAGAAGAGCATAATGAGTAATTTTACACCAGAGGTGTCAAGAAAAACTAACCACACAAGGATTAAGACTGTGATTAAATCAACAACACTTAATTGTTTTGTTATAGTATGGGTGTGAGTTCAATATTGGCTAATCACACACACATACACACACACACAAAGTCGAGCATCGGATAAGTAAAAATTTATTTTTGATGTTGTTTGGATCTTTCTAAAGTATTGTTTCAATTCGAACCTGAGGCATATGGTAAGCCGTTTAACATTGACATTGTTATTGAAGATTTGTTTAGGTTAGTGATATGGTTTATTTCCCAAGTTTTGTTGTGTTTTGTTTTGTTCGAGTGCGAAAAAGGTTTTAGTTTGGGAGTGTTTGATAAGTGCACTTATTCGGGCCATATTACTAAGCCCCTATTTGGTAACCGTTTTGGCCAAAAATGAGAATACAATTTATGACCGTTATATCTCTCAGTAGGATCTAGTTGTGCAGTAGCCTTTGATTTGACAAAAGGCTTTTTACAAAATTGCCATAACTTCTCTTAGAAAGAATTTTATTTGAAAGGGCAAATTGGTAATTGAACCAAATTCGGTCAACAAAAAACTGGCTCCCTTCTGATAATTACACTGTGTAACGGTTGGAATTTATCTAAAAATGAGGTCAAATTGTTACCAAACAGATAATAAGCTTTTTTGTCATTTTAGTATTGAATTTTATTTAACTTACGTTAATTTTATTTTATTTCACTTTTGGACTCGTTTCTAAGCAATTGGAAAAGAAAGAAGGATAAATTGGCCAATAGATGGAAGTTTGGGGACTAATATGTATTAAAGTAAAAGTTGGAGTAATTTGATTTGGAGGATCGAGATGGAAAAAAATAAATGAATAATGAAGAAAATGGCTGAAAGGAAAAATTCATGAATTTTTTGTAATTTGGCAGCCGCCAGTTATATTGGTTGGGCGGCCACTCGACCCTAAACTTCAATAACAGTGGCCATTTGTTATGCCTGGGTGGCCGCCCCATTTTCTACTAGGCGCTCGCTCAAGCTAAATCGGGAAAAATGTTTGATTTCCTAATTTGATTCCAACTCCCATGGAAATAAATCTTGGGACGTCTTTTAAAGACATAGGGCTGTCCAGAAGTAGTTACCAAGCATTATAACATATTATAAGAGATTTTGGGATCATAGAAGGATGCAAGAAACACGAAGATCGATTTCAACGCTCGAAAATTCAATTCAATCTTTTATTTGAGTGATGTTGATTCTTAAATATTTCTTATGTTTTCTTTTTCATAACATGTTAGGCTAGATTTATTTGGGCTAGGAGACCGATGAACCGTTTAATATGAATTTTTATCTTTATTTTTACATACTTGAAATTGAAAACACGTTTTTGAATATTGAATGATCTATATGGTTTTTTTTTCTCCACAATCATTGTGCACGATAGTTGTGTGAATGTGGTGGCTTAGTTTATGCATTCGAAAGAAGAAAAATAGGTTCGACATATATAAATTGTCATAGAGTCCGATAGGGGATAGAAATATACCGCTATGTCTTATGTAAATCTTTAAGTGTTCATAAAAATTCGTACACTTTTATATGTTCGCATCCATTATAGAAATATAGTTTGGTCATATATAAAAGTAGGTTTAACATTATTTGAGAGACTGTTAAATAAAAAATGAACATTGATTCGTCAAATTCAATCGTGTTGTCAATGTGTAAAATCAAGGTTCAAATTGATTATTGCATGGGTTTTCGGAATCCTAGTGTATTTGTCATCTATTAAATACATCAATTTGCATTTAGAATAATTTGTATTTAATTTAGTTAAGTTAAAAATAATCATTGCATAAGTATATTATGTTATTCATAATTTGGTCACAAACAAATACATTATATTATTCTTGTTTCAGTTAAGGTCACCATAATTAAAATTGAACTAAATCAATTTCTGTAGGATGTTACTTGGGCTTAAAATTCACTTCATCACTTGTTAACGAACTGCACACTTGCTGTAATTTTAATTCAAAATATATTTTCGTAAACACTCATGTCAACTACTTTCAGTGGCACCAAAAAATATACATTATCGGGCCTTCAACGTATACATTTGTTGCTCTAGCAAATTGATTTGTCTATAGGATTGTGTCATATCCTCTCAGTATTGAATCTCATTTAAGAAGGTTTCGCGAATATTAACTTGTCTCGATTAGTAACATGGCTATAGACGCAGAAAGAAGTGAGCAAGAAAAATACAAACTGACACATTTTACCTAAAATAAACTTAGCCGTCTTTATCAGGTAACTTATTTAAACAAAATGGATACCAAGATAATCACTTGATGAATAACTAGCTACCTTAATACATTGTTTTGCGAAACTTACGATTATAAGTTTTATTTTTGCTTGATATAGAGTGAATGAGAAAGCAAGTGCTATTGCAAGATTAACCAATGATCATTTTTCTTCTTTCACTTTCTTCTCTTACCAAATAATATAAAAATGTTTTAATTGTATATAGTTATATGTAAAAGCTTAATTTGATTAATATTATCTTAGTTGGAAAATGGAAAAACTTGTCAATATTTTGAAGGAGTAGATTTAAACCTATAGGTTTAATGAGTGTAACTTTTTAAGTCTAAAAAAGTCAAGGCTTTTAAGTGCAAACGCTTTTGCAACATCTTACTTCTTTTAATTTAAAAGTAGTTCTAACTTTCGATCAAAGAATTATGTCAGTTTTTCGATAGTTACATCCTTCATACCTTAAACATATTTTTCAAAAACCGCTCTTTATATTTTACTTAAAAATTTGCTATCTTTATTAAATGCCGCTACTTTTTTATGTAAGGTCACATCCAAAAACTATATATAATGTCTTCTAGTCTTCCTTTTTCACACATTAAAATAGCATAAAAGAAATTAAAATCCAAACTAACCACTTGGCACAAGTCATTTATGTATGCAATTACTGGAAACTAACCCCAAGTTTGATGCATTGAATGATTGAAATAATTAATATTGGCCATGGTTTTGGGAAAAAAAAATGATTACGTTAATGAAATAAGCAGTAGTAGCGCATATTAAAAAAGAAAAGAAAAGAAAAAAATATAACAAAATATCTTGGTTGTCCTCTCAATTCGTAATAGATATACATACATATATAACAAGCAAACTTGCACAGAAAGAGGTGGAGAAATTCTTCCTCCCTTGAACAAACTAGAGAGATTACACTTTTGAAGATCCAAAAGTTGAGAAGGAGAAGGGATTCAATAATCTGGCATTTGGCACCTTTCTTAATACCCCAGAAATCTTGGCTGCCGTAATTAGGCTGTAACCCTTTAGGTAGAGGAATGATATAGAGTCCATCGTTCACATGATAGTGACTTGTCATTCCTTTGTAAACATGGGCCATTGAACCCTATAAACTGAAGACAAAAATCAAAACATTGGTAAGATATTATGTCATCAAAAACACGAAAGATGCCAGAACCATGTTTTGTTTTCGAATCACAATAAAACTCCGAATCAGGCTTTTATCCATTTGTAGATTAGAGATTGCCTAAATGGTAATGGAATTCCGGTTTTCGTCGACCAATCTGTTTCCATCTTGTCTATGATACAAGTTCTCGAGCTAGGAAGAAGACTACCTGAGCTCAGAGAAGGAAGAGATAAGAGGGCCCTATGGAGAATGTGTCAGAAATCCATAATAGAGTCCGAGCACAATGACCAAATTGATTATGTTCATGCATAAAGATACTAGATTCCTTTTTTTGGCTCCCCACATTGAAAAAATCAATCAACTCATTAATTTAAAGAGTGATATCATTTGAACTTATTCTCATGTCACCCTACCTTGTTGTAGCAGAAGACGATTCCGGCTTCTAGTCAGAGGGCCTCTAAAAAGGATAGGGATGGATTAGATATTTATGAGAGAATCGGAGTTTAGTTCTGTGCCAAAGTTTCAGACAAAAAGTAAATAAGATTTTTATCTAAATACCATCTGTTGCACGTCCAGTCATGGTCAGGCTCTGACAAGACCTGCGTGCGAGACATGGTCGGCTAATTGATTTTCAGCTTCGCAACTTCCGTTGAGGTCCTACGGAAAAACAGCTCAACGCCAGGATGAAAATTCGTTGATAGTACATTTTTCCTATATATCCTCTACTATATAGGATATATGAAAGCAAATAAATACACACATCACACGAGGCTGTACTATTCTCCTCTCTCATGTCATGTTTGAGAGGGTAGGCACTTTTTACAAGTACCTAGAACTTGGCTGCTATTCTTTTCGTTCCAAAATACAATCAATAACAAATATCACGCAACATAGTATTATGATTTCACAAAAGAAAACAATAAGCGATATATCACTTACGGATTTCTTTAGACAAAAACACTACTTTCCTCATATTTTAGGGCTCTCTCAGGGATCCCTAGAAAATAGTAAATATAGGTGGTTTTCGGGAATGTGGTAAGAGTAGAGAGTAAATGTTTTTGAAAAAATGGAATGAGATGGTTTAGATAATATGTTACTAAAACTACAGAATCGTAAATATACTCAAGAAAAATACCAAAGACCAGCCTGAAGTTCAGATCGAATGATTTCTTGACCAAAATAGTTATAGATCTTTACAAATCTAAAATTTTTACAAAGTATTCATGAGTAAAAGAGTTAGATCGTTTTCAAAAATTTTGAAAAACAAATAAAATTTTCAAAGCTCTGTTGGTCCTAGATAAAAAAAAAAAAAGACGAATCCACGGTTTGTGACTCAAAACGAATTTGGTAAAGAAGTAAAAAAAATACTCGAGACAGCAAGAACACAAGATTTTTTTACCATAAGCCTCAGAGGTTCAAACACCGCTTCTAAAGCTTAATCCCCCATCGAACATCCCTAATGATATTGCTCGAATCCACTATAAAGCCCCAAAAATAGGCAAAGATCGAGTACCATAAACAACAAAGGGTTCATGAAACCCTAATCTCTCAAACTTTCTTTTACAGCAATCACTTACAAAGTAGTATGTAATTCTAAACCCTTTCGATTTACAATAATCTCACAAAGAAATCACTCGAAGATCATACAGTTGATGACCATTAATATGCACAAAGAGAAAGAAAGAGATAACATGAAAAGGAAAGAGATAGAGTGCAAGAGTGAAAACATAAAGGCACACAAGTGCCTTTTATATGAGATAAGCCAAAAACAGATCCAATGGTGCAAATCCTTCCAAGTGTCAAGCATCAAATGAAGGTGTGTATTTAACCAAGTATGAAACACGCTTTTAACTCTTTTGGAATCATCTGATAATTAGATCAATAATCGACTGGGTTTTAGGCTTAAATGTCTTACTAGATCAGTGTTAAGTTGGGCTATCAAAATGTGGCAACCCATCTCCACAGCCATGAATAATTCTTGACAATTTGGAAATTAAATCCATCTGAGGCTTATAAACTGAAACTAACATAATTGTTTCATTAGTGTTTGAGGTTGCTTAGCAAAGAAAAAACTGTCAAAATTCATGAACTAGGGTTTCTTATATAAGACGACCGCTCGAGATGTCGCCTAGCGGTTAGCGAGCAGTCTGCTTACTGCGAAAACTGCTCGAGCGGTTCAAAGGTAGCCAACAAGCGGTGGATCCTCCTTCTTGACTTTCTTAAGCTGTCTTTGATTCCTTCAAGCCATATACTACCAACCACGATAGAATTCGGGTCACACTCTAACAAATTCCTTGAAAATCTTGACATCGAGCACCTTATCAAAAAATAGTCAACAACTGTAATCTCCACCTAAATGAACATTCATCCATTGCTTGGGATTGAAGGGACAAAAAGGCAATCATCTCCATGGGAGTTCTCCTCGATTGACTTCAAACCTGTTATAGAGCCACCCGCACACTACAACAAAATGTACTTTTTACGGCATGCCTTAAATGCAAACCGTAAATGCGTGCCGTAAAAGGTAACATTTGTTGTAGTGGCACACCTATAGTCGTCTCTCTCACGTCGACCACTTTTAGCTAAACAATATACATTATTGGGCATTCAACATATACATTTATTGCTCTAGCAAATTGATTTGTCATTAGATTTGTGTCATATCCTCTCAACATTGAATATCATCCAAGAAGGTTTCACGAATATTAACTTGTATCTATTAGTAACGTGGCTATAGATGCAGAAAGAAGTGAGCAAGAATAATTCAAACTGACACAAAAAAAGAGCTGAAAGCAATCATGATTCATTGAGTTGTACATAAATACTGAAAAACAACCAAGATTTTGAAGAACTCTCCAATACTTTAATGTCAAATCAAAAATAAACTACCAACCTCTTACATGCACTATTGTGCTAATAAGTAAAACTTAGATGTTATCCTAACCACAATTGCAGTCTTGGTCCCTCAACCTCTAATTAACTATAAAAGAAGCCTAAACTAATAATAAAAATGACACAAGAACGACACTAAACTAAAAATAAGAAGATAATAAAATTTGCAAAACCTTGAAATAAATTTAGTCATCTTCATCACGTAACTTATTTAACAAAATGGAAAACAAGATAATAATCGCTTGACGAATTACTAGCTACCATTAGTGAGGGATCCAGGAATCCGATTGAGTTAGGGTGATCGTTGATTACTGATCGTCAATGACCGCAATAACGAGATTATTATTAATATTTTATTAAATATTAAAAAAAATTTCAATCAGTATATAAATACACTCAAACATAAAAAATCATATCTATTTAAGTTATAACACAGTGTCACAACAACAAGAAGTTAACAACAACAATTTCCCATTTCGAGAAGGCAATAATTCCAATTTCCAAAAGCTAGATGAGTTTGAATACTTAACTTGTCAACGTCTCAAAGAGGAAGCTTTAATTCATCGAACTAACATTTTGATACTACCCGGTTTTTTCCTTATCTTTTCTTCTTCTTTTTTATCTTACCTAAGAGCTTCGAGTAATTCATGAGTTATACAATACAAATTAACTGTTCAAGATTTCTAGAGGCATTTTTAGGACGCGAGTGCCAAAAGAAAGACATTAATGTACTTTATATGAAGTTAAAATTAATTTATTTTTTTTTTATGCAAAAGAAATTCTTTAAATAATTTTTTTTTTTTGCACATACGACGTGTACCTTTTCGGCTTTTCCTCACATCCAAAGAATAGTAGATTTTATCACATGTTTGTTTCTTTTCCTCAAGTTTCTTCAATTTCTGATTGATTTGATCACACGATTTCAATTTCTGCATACTCAGACCTCCAACGCCACTTAAAATTGGAGAAAATTGTAACATAAAAAATGGAGACAACCTAGAAATTGATATATACATCTATATATACACAGAACTAGTATACACATTCATGTAGACCAAAGAAAAAGCCACACTCAAATTACCTCCACCCATCGCCGACTTCGCCACCCACAACCACCATAGCCCACCGTGGGCTCGCCCAGTCAATGCCTCCCTAGAAGCGCTCACTCGAGACCATTCCTCCGCCACCGCCTAAGGAAGAGAACGCCAATAACTTGCATGAGAATCAACATAACGAGCAAGCCGATAACAGAGATGGTACGCACTTACATGCTTATGTCGGAATCTTGTATCAAAAATTGGATTTCACCAATTTTAAATGATTATTTAAGTGGAATTCATTATTTGATGAATGAGAAATTAAGCCAAATTTTAGTTGTTTAAACACGTGAATTGTTGGAAAATCATATAGAATATTATGAAATATTCTAAAAAATATTTGGATGGAAAGGTAGGTCATTCCATATGAAAGATCATGACTTTTGGCATGATTATTTTTCAATGGGTGTGTCTCTATAGAGATATATTTCAATAGGTGTGTCCTTTTGAGTGGTTGTGTCTTTTAAGACAGATTTTTCCAACTACTATATATAGATCCCATGTGTTTGGATTTGTTAATTCAATTCATAATTTCATATCATTTCTTTTAGTTGCTTTGTAGAAAAACACTTTGTAAACGTGGTATTTTCTTGCATAAAACATGGTTTAGTAGAGAGAGAATTCCGTTCAGAGTTTGTTGGCCGACGTAATTTGAAGTGCTCCTATTGCGAGTTGCGAGACATTGTTATTGCATCTTGGGAGATGATTGCCAAAAAATCGTTAGCACCGATACGGGGCAAATTCATCTTAAAGAGAAAGTGTTAAACACTTGCCTCGACCAATCCAATCACTTGTTCCTATTTTATTTTCCAACTTCATTGAATTTGAGATTTGATTTCAAAAAAACTAACTATTTTTTTTATTATAAGAAATGTTTTTTGTCGAAGAATGAAAAGAATTAAATCCATCGTCATGTATTTGGCTTTAGTAATTATCATTTCGTCTTCTCAAATTCTATTTTGGTAAGTCGAAATTATGTTCGATTTTGCACAAGTAAAAGGTACGTTTTGAGAATATAATTCATGCACGTTATCGACGTAATATCTCCAACAATCTTAAGATGAATTTTCTCGTGCATTTTATATTTTCGTATCTATTGTAATCTAAAATCGGATTGTATTATCAGGAATCAAATTTATGTTATATATGCTCAAATTGGGTTTTGTACAAAACCATCTGTCTAATGGAAAAGAATTGATAACCGTATATTTTTCATGAAATCCATACATGCTTTATTTATATGGTTGAATCACTATTGAACTGGAAATGAGTGCATTATTTAACGGCCATTAGTTTGTATTTTTTGATCAATTTTACATGTCTATTATGTGCATGAGCATTGCTTCTGTTCAATAAATCTTGAAAAGAAGTGAACTTTCTTGAATTTTCATTTGAATACATGAAGATGCATTCTTTCATCAACGTGTATATCTTCTGCTATTTTAGTTAATTAACAATTAAATTTAAATGAAAATACACACCTTTTCATTTATATATCCATTGCTTGGAATGAAAATAGGTTATACTATTGGAAACTTCTTCTCCCAATCCACAAAACTGCAAATGCACTTCCTTGTCAGCCATGAAAGGAATAAATTGGAACCCATGTGTTCGGTTCCCAGTAAGGCTTCTTTGGGATAAATGAGAACACGCCCATGGCTGATTGGTGGTGAGAGGAGGTGGAAGCAGTTGGCCAACCGCCGGCTCATTATAAATAAGGAGAATGTAAAATGTGTGTGATGCACTAATATCACCATTAACACATAATATTCATTTTATTTGATTATATCCTAATTCATGAAGTGAGATCACAATGTAGTTTTTGAACACGTGATCATAAATATTGGATACTAAATCATAAGGCATGGCCCATTATTTAGTGAAATCTGGATTTTATGCTAAAATACATAAGAATGAAAGTCATTGTTTGTTCATCTCCAATTGATGGGGGTGAAAGGTACTTCTGTTACAGAAAACATAATGGAAACCCATATAGTAGGTTTATGATAAAGAAGAAAAAAAGATTTCATATATGACAGTTGTTAGATTTACAAGAATGTATTCTTTAATCATTAGAGAATACTGCAAATTGAAAGAAGATTGTATGTATTTATACAATAAATAAATAAATTGGTTTGTTCTCACTTTGTCGTGGCATTTGGGGAATGGTCCATGTGCATAAAAGAAAAATGTGTGTTATGTGAGAAGAAGCAATTTATACCCCTAATTTATTGGGACGATTTCATTGGTATATTGTGTGATTTGGCAACACAAATATGAAAGTTCATTGACTTCCCCGTGATATTGTTATTCATAATCATTGTTATATGATTTGAGGTGGAATATACGAAATGGACATTGTGATAGATGAATCGGACTTTTTTAAAAGAGCTGATAAATTCTAAGTTCGAGCCTAATCCAAAATTTGTGGAGGTTGCAATACTACTCATAGAATACATTCCTAATTGAGGAATTGTGGGGGTAGCTTGTCTCTTAATTTTATTTCATACATCTTATAAATCATAGAAGAATGTCTATGAAGTAAAAATGTAGAAATCCCTTATACTATTTTAGAATTTTGAGGATGGATCGCAATGTGACATACACTAAATCTAAAGTGAATAAAATGGGATGAAATCCGATTATGGCGGTTGCTCAGATATGCAAATTGGAATATTTGAAGAATATTCATAAATGCATTGTAATAGTTCAATGTTGAAAATTGAATACCCACGTATGAAATCCACTAATAAAAGTGATTGGCTAGTGTAATGATTTGATAGAAATCCTCTAGCAATATTTGGAAATTAATGAAGTTTTAGATAAAGCTAGTGAAAAGCATGTAGCTTCATAAGAAGATTTCTCAGTTGGTGACAACTTATATCTATTAAATGAATCGATTGTGACAGCTAGCTATATTTAATAAGATGAATAATTAATCGTAATGGTAAGTCTAGACATATTTGTCATAGACATAATATCATAAAGCAATTGATCTCAAATGGTGCAAACTCATGGATACATTAAGAAATGATTACCAAGAGTAGGGGTGTCCAAAAGTCTCAAACCGAATCGGACCGAACCGAACCTGAACCGATCCAAACTGAATCGAGCGGTTCTTCATAAATTAAATACCCGAATGGGTACCCGAATCGAGAATCGACGGGTTTGGGTCGGGTCTCGGGTCTAGACCAAGAACCGAAGAATCGAATAAGAACCGAAACTAAATAATTTTTTTATTTTTTATATTGAATTAATTAAATTATTTTATTTTTTTCTAAACAAATTAGCAAATTAATTAAATAAATCAGATTATTTCATAATTTTAATTTTAAAACCTAAATCATTTTTAAAACCCATTAGCCCATTTTAATTTGAAGCAAATGAATATACTTTATTTAGTGTTACTGTAATATTAATATCTACTTTTTGATATTTGTATGCATTGAATTAATCTTATTGGAGGCTAGTTATTTATATGTTTTTGAATTGGACTTCGTTAATTTGTAAAAGTTACGAATGAAATGTTTTAGTTGTATTTATATAGTATTGCTGTAAATATTAAAAAATTTAATTATGGTACGGTACCGAACGGAACCGAACCGACCCGAACCGAACCGAACCCGAACGGTTCCATAATTATATTTGGACCCGATGGGTCCATTTATTAAATACCCGAAAGTTTTGGGTCGGTTCGGGTCTCTTCAGAACCGAACCGAACCAACCTACGGACAACCCTAACCAAGAGATCAAGTATACTACGTATTGAGGGGAATGTGATTAAAGCCTACTAAGTAAGGATATTTATAATGGTAACCCTACCTTATTAACTGGAGATCCCAAGATTTTGGTTCAAGGGGACAACTAAGTTATGAAGATTCAATGAAACACTTGGAAAAATGTTTTCTAACTCGTTCGTATAATAATTAAAGTGTTTTCTTTAGAATATTAGAGGTTAAAATACTCTTTTAATGATTCATATATCTTGATTAGGTCAAGTAGAGTAGGGTAGAATACTCTTAATTTTACCTATGTAAGTGTGAAGTGGTGCTTATTCAATAAGATTTGTTCGAGGCTAAAAAACCTCTAAATACTTATGAAACCCAAGGATGGTTCAGGGCCAAAATGAACCAAGTCATGAGAATCATGAATAGTTTAGGGAAGATACTGTGTGAGTACTGTTGTCTTGGTTTACACCAACGGCTTAATGGTTCAAGACATTGCGTTCACCAATTAGCCAAGTAAATTTGATAATATTTCACTAAGGAATGTTCAAGGCGGAGGCTACCTTACCTGATGCAATATTTTTTCACTTTCTCTCTACTAGTACTTGCATAGTCATTTGTATTAATTTTCATTCATGTAGTGATTGTTGGAATCTTGCATCGAAAATTGGTTTTGACCAATTTTAAATGAATATTTAAGTGGAATTTATTATTTGATGAATGAGAAATTAAGCCAAATTTTAGTTGCTTAAATACGTGAATTGTTGGAAAATTGTATAGAATATTATGAAATATTCTAAAAAATATTTGGATGGAAAGGTGTGTCTTTCCATATGAAAGATCATGACTTTTGGCATGATTATTTTCCAATGGGTGTGTCTCTTCATGTATAGAGATAAATTTCAATAGGTGTGTCCTTTTGTATGGTTGTGTTCTCTAAGACAAACATTTACAACTACTATATATAGATCTTCATGTGTTTGGATTTATTAATTCAATCATAATTCCACATCATTTCTTTTAGTTGAATTTCATAAAAATACTTTGTAAAAGTGGCCTTTTCTTGCATAAAAACATAGTTCAGTAGAGAGAGAATTTAATTAAGAGTTCGTTGGTCTACGTAATTTGGAGTGCTCCTATTACGAGACGTGGTCGTTATATCTTTGGGGATGATTGTCGAAAAATCGTTAGCACCGATGTGGGGTAAATTCATTTTAAGGAAAAATTGTTAAACACTTGCCTCGACCAATCCACTCACTTGCATTTCCTATTTTGTTTTCCGATTTCTTTGAATTTAATATTTGACTTCAGAAAAACTAACTATTCTTTTAATTATAAGAAATGTTTTTCGTAGAAGAATGGAAAGGATGAAATCCATCGTCATGTATTCGGCTTCAATAATTATCATTTCGTCTTCTCAAATTCTATTTTGGTAAGTCGAAACTATGTTCGATTTTGTACAAGTAAAAGGTATGTTTTGAGAATATAATTCATGCACGTTACTGGTGTAATATCTCCAACAACGTATACATGGATATGTCTACATACAAGCACTGTTATGTTTACAAAATTCTAATCACAAATACGAGTCTCATTCTGCATTTGGTCTGAATTTGTTTTTCTCTAATTTTCACATTTGAATTGGGGTGGAAGGGAAGGAAAATAGGGCGTTTTGGCCAAGCCCAATGTTTTTTTCTTTTTTATAAGAGGGAAAAAAGAATTAACACTGGCGGAACCAATACGGGAGGCCACCAGAGCTCGCCAAGTGCTGGCTCCACCACTGGCTACCTTGGTATATTGTTAAATGAAACTTACTATTATAACTTTTATTTATGCTTGATATAGCGTGAATAAGAAGGTAAGTGATATTGCAAGATTAACTAATGGTCAATTTTCTCGCTTCGCTTTCTTCTCTTACCAAATAATATTAAATGTTTTAATTATGCCCTTGTTTGATTCTCATTTTTTTTTAAATACATTTTTCTCTCTCTTCTTTTCAACCATGCATTCTTAAATAAAATAATATTACGTGCAATCTTAAAACTTCGCCTTAATTTTTAATCACATATTCTCCTTCAATTTACTATTCCAAAATGCATTTTACAACAAATATTTGGCTCAAATAGGCTCAATATATAGTTTTATGTGAAAGCTTATTTTGATTGATATTATCTTAATTGGAAATGGAAGAACTTGTCTATATTTTGGAGGAATAGATTTAAACCTCTGGGTTTGATGGTTGTATCTTTTTAGTCTAAAACAGTTATGGCTTTTAGGTGCAGACGCCTTTTGCAAAATCTTACTTCTTTTAATCTATTAAAGCAGTTTTAACTTTAATCAAAGAATTATGTCACTTTTTCAATAGTTACTGTTGACGCACAAAAAGTATAACCGAAATTGAATAGTCCAAGGGATGAAGCCCAATTGAGAAGTCCAGGATAAAGGCCCAAATAGGACCATTGATGAATGCAGTGGAGGTCCACAAATGAAGTAACATCATCACCCAATCTTGCAAGACGCTCAGAATCTGAACAAATGGAGTGCTTTATGATCGCTTAGAGCAATGACCCCGTTCCCGCCTAAACTTTCGAATCGCCCAGGATCTTAGCAAACATAAGATATTATGGTTATCCAAGACAGCAGTTATTAAAGCAGTTATTGAGCAATCTTATCACACTCTATGATTCAACGATCCCAGTTGTAGATGGTTGAATGACGAGTGTAATGGCAAAGGTTACAGACGGCAATTCCACGACAAGTTAGCCATCATGAAGAAAGTGGATAGTTGTAGAGTAATCAGGCAGTTTTCAAACGGTTTATCATGAAGAAATTATCAATGAAGTATAAAAAGGAAGAGAAGACATAGAGAAAAAGACCCCGAATCAAACACTCTTAAAAGAGAATATGTAATTTCAATTTCTTAGTTTAATTTTAAAACACTTCTTTTACTACTCGTGTGCTTGCGCCTCTTGGACGCATTCTGTTTATTTCCAGTTGTAAATCTTCACCAATAAAACACCCCTTTTTGGGACTTTATCTCAAGAGGTCTGTTCCTTACACAATCATCTGAACCTTTTTTAATTGTTAGTGACAACCCGCGCGAAACAATTTAGCACGCACGGTGGGACAACTGGTGTTTGGTGTTTGAGGATATAAAAAGTGAAACAATATGCCTCGTAAGTCTGATAAGGAACCAGTAAGTCAAGGAGTAGTCCACTCTGTGATCGAGCGCTATGAGGTGAAGCAAAGCTCTCCACAAACAGAGGGACAGAGTCAAAGTAGTCACAGTCATTATGAACATGTGCAGAGTTGAGTCCTCGAACCATGTGTGCATTATTTGGAGAACTCACATAAGATGTCGTTAAACAGGTACATTTACGAAATGTTCATAATATGGAAAGATTTACCCATAATGGGAATGCACATTATGACAACATCGCCAAACAACTAAATACATTAAACGAAATAATGAACAAGTTAGTAGGCCAAATATGTCAGCTAGTTGTGCCTATTGCAAACCACTTTCAAACTAGGACGATTGTAAGATATAATTTCCCAGTCCTAAGTCCAAATAAAAGCATAGAACCACATTTTGGTCCATCTACTTCAAACCAAGAGGGCGGTGTAGTGCCAAACTTGAATAGTGGTAATGGTACGTCAAACTTGGGAGGTAACCTAAATATAAGAGAAAATGTCGTGTATAATGGATAGAATATGCCACTTGTTAATGATGGAATAAATACTCAGGCTAACATTAACAATTGCCCAAACAATGGCAACTTTGTCGCCAACCAAGGACCAAATGTTAGGCCTCGGGTAACACAACCAGTCAACCAACCTATAGGAATTCCATATGACCCCAACGTCCTGTTGAGGAATCAAATTATGAAAATAGTACAGGATCAAATGGCTTTTAGGGTAAGTCCTGTTATTAGGACGACTTACACAAAGTCGTATCCTGATTAGGTAGACCAAGCATATCCATGGCCTAGAGGGTACAAGGTGCCAGAATTCTCATTATTCACTGGTTTATGAGAAATGTTTACTCTAGAACATATAGGGCGATTCACATTGCAAAGTGGTGAAGTGACTGACTACCATAAAATGAGGTTGTTCCCTAGTTCATTAACACGAGTAGATTTCTCCTGGTTCATCAATTTGCCAGCAAACTCTGTCCAAACATGGCAAAAACTGGAACAATTGTTCCATGCTCATGTTATAAGACTGAATCTGAAGTTACTTTGGCTGTTTTGGTAAATCTACGTCAAATGCCAAACGAATGGGCAGAAGGTTTCCTTCAAAGGTTCAAGACAACCAGAAGTAAATGTTTTGTGCCTGTGCTCGAAAAAGAGTTTGTCAAAATCGCTCAAAGTTGTCTAAGCTTTGATTTGAAAAAGAAATTCTAAGATAGAGAATTTCCTGATCTTTTTCAATTGAGTGCAAACGTGATAAGATATGAACTATTAATAAGAGAAGAAGAGCAAATGAAAAATTCTAACAAGGGGACTTATTATAGAGACCCAAATTTGATGTTCATACCATTAATGACGAGTATTACGATCAAACCGAAGTATGTTTGGCCGAATTAATCAAAAGAGATGCAGATACCTGTCCTATAATGGCCAAACTTAGAGCATCGGGTAAGGACGAGTCTATAAAAGATAAAAATAAAAAGGCTAGGACGTTCTCATTCGATGTAACCAAAACTGACCTTATATTTGATAAACTATATAAGGATTAGCAGATAAAGTTGAGCGATAAACATAAGTTGCAAAACCCTGAACAAATCAAGGGTAAAAAATATTGTAAGTAGCATAATGCATGGTCACATTTGACTAACAATTGTATCGTTTTTCGCCATGTGTTATAGGATGTTATTAAATTAGGACGAATTATGTTCGAGGATAAGAAGAAGATGGCAGTGGATGAAAACCCTTTCCTACAGCCACTTAGGGTGAACATGGTAACTACTGGTTTTAAAAACAAGTTGCTAAAATTCAAGTTGGTTATCGATGATGGGGAAGAAGACCCTGGGCCACATCCCAGCATTTTTGAACGTATCAAAAGAAAGGAACCTAGAAAGGATGAAGACGTTTGTGTGGAAGATGTAAACGAGAAGTGAGTGCAAAAATAGAGAAACCAGGAGTAGGGCAACATCACCATCGCCCTAATTTTGCCCCAAACGCTCAGCCTCTTAGAGGACGAGGTACATCATTCTATAGAGGACCGCCTTTTGAGAGACAGTTCAGGCTAATGAATAATGTAAAGACGTTTAGGCCGCAACCTCGCCAACCAAATGTATGGCATTTATTCCAGTATAATGTAGGAAGGGTGATACCCTTCAATGAGATGACTAAAACTCAACAAAGGCATTTTCAACGGAATTATGGACGAATAATGATGCAACAACAGGGACTACCACGTCCTCGGGCTTATAAAATACTCAAGGTGGCCAATCAAAATGTTCTCGAAGACAGTGAAGAGACTGGTGCAAGTGAATCAATGGAAGAACTGCCAAAAAGTTCTTCTAGGAGACCAAAGTTTGAGCAAGACGGAATGGATGAAGAAGATCCAGATCATCCCCTTACTATTTAGTTTGGTACGTTACCTCCTGTCATGGCTAATAACTATTTACTAACCAATGATTTCAAAAACAATGAGAAAGAAGAGGAAGAATGGGAGGATAACGAAGAAGAAACATGTATACTGGAATGTGAAGAAGGTTAAACTTTTAGAAGGCCCTACAATAAGGAAGAGGATGATGGTATGACAGACATTGAAGAAGAAATTGATCTGAAAGCAGAGAGAAGAAAGAGATGAGTATCACACAATACTCTGTTGAAACAACTATATCAAGAGGGGGTTCGTGAAATGGACTTGTTGGAGAACCATCTGGTGTTCTTTCGATTATTATGTGATGTACAGGACGCCCAAGAGGAAAAGGAAAGTACTTCACTCTGAAAAGTATGGATCACCTCCAAGAATATTACCTCCTCCCACAGGGTAGGTAACTGGAGAAGAAACTTTGGAAAGTAGTAAGGAGAATTCAAGAAGAAGAATTCAATGTAACATTTTACATGTTGAATTATCACGAGGAAATGATTCAATAGAGGACAAACATGAAGTGGAAATAAATGCTACTGTATATTTAAAAGACCAGCCATGAAATTGACTAAGCATTTGAGGCCATTGTATGTGAAAGCCTTGGTCAACGATATACCTGTGGCGAAAGTACTCATTGATAACGGAGCAGCTATAAACACCATCCCGTCCAGAATGATGAGGAAGTTTTCAAAGATAGAAAGCTATATGATTCCAACAGAAGTCATCCTCACAAGTTTCAATGGAGGAGCAATTTCAGCTAAAGGAGTTATGCTACTAAACATAACTGTAGGGACGACTACTAGGATCACAGTCTTCTTTATAATAGATGGTCCTACTAGTTACAATGTGTTGCTAGGATGGGACTGGATACATGGGAGTCGCTGTATATCTTCATCTCTTTACCAATGCTTAGTCATCTGGAAAGATAAGGGTGAAGCAGAAGTGGTGCGGCAGATCATAGACCATTTGTTGCAGAAGCAAACTTGATGGACAGGTTCATGTAAGAAGGAAATTACGGACATTTCAGGGTATTCCAAGATGGAGAAGAGATTCAAATTGTTGCACAGAGCGAAAAGCCATTTTCGGTGGATACATTCACTGAAATGTTTAGTTAAATGAGGCCAAACATAGTGGCCCTGGAAGAGCCAGTAATTGGTAAAAAGGTAATCAAAGAATTTTAAATGAGTGGTAAGCAACAAGGGCAAATGACCGATATTCAGGCCTTTAAAGCCAAATTAATGGCTTTCAATAAAGAATGTAAAGACAAGACAAAATAAGGAGAAGCATTAAAAGCACTGAGAAAAAAATTGGCAGTATTCGAGTTAGAACAAAGTATTGGCCGAGAAGTCAACAAGGTGGATTGTTTAGAAGAGGAAGTGCATATAAGGAACATGGATGACGAAGTAATGAGGATCACCAATTCTGGATACGCTCAAGCACAGGACCCTCTGATTAAGGTGAATATTGGTGACGAAGGAGAAGATCGCCCAACATTTGTCAGCTAGATGCTCGACGAAGAGGTTAGTGATAAGTTATCGCTTTATTAAAAGAGTATAAGGATTGTTTTGTTTGGGAATATGAACATGTGCCTAATTTAGATAGAAATTTGGTGGAACATGGATTGCTAACTAAGTCAAATTTTAAACTTCATAAGCAACATCTTAGGCATTTTGCTCCTAATGTACTTCCTAGAATTAAGAAAGAAATAGAGCGATTGTTAAAAGTAGGTTTTATTAGGATGGCCAGATATGTTGAGTGGTTGTCCAATATCGTGCAAGTACTAAAAAAGAATAGTAAATTAAGGGTGTGCATAGATTTCAGAAATCTAAACTTAGCTATGCACAAAGATGAGTGTCATATGTCTACGGTGGATTATTTAGTAGACTCGACTGTCGGACACGTAATATATTCTTTTATGGATGGGTATTCGGGATACAATCAAATTTACATAGCTGAGAAAAACATACACAAAACTGCCTTTAGGTTGAATGGGTAGTTATGCATTCTGCCTAAAAAATGCAGGAGCGACTTATCAAAGGGCAATGAACTTGATTTTTCATGATATGATAGGCAAGTTTGTTGAGGTGTATGTAGATGATATAGTGGTCAAGTCCATTAAAGAAGAAGACCATTTTGAACAACTAAGATGTTCATTTGAGCGAATGAGACAATATAAACTAAAATTGAGTCCTTTGAAGTGTGCATTTGATGTTAATACAGAAAATTTCCTTGATTTCCTAGTACACAAAAAAGAGATTGAACTTGATAAAAATAAAGCGAATGCCATTTTAGAGGTCAAACCACCTAACAATAAAAAAGAATTGCAAAAGGTTCTAGATTAAGTAGACTTTTTAAGATGCTTTATTTCTAACTGTACAGGGCGAATGAAGCTATTTTGCCTCTTTTAAAGTTGAAAAATCAAAGCGAGTTCGTCTGAAAAGATGAGCATCAAAAGGTTTTTGAAAACCTAAAGACATATTTATCAAATCCACCAGTGTTGGTGTCACCAATCCAGGGGCGGCCAATAAAAGTTTATATATCGGCTGAACAAGAATAAATAGCTGGAATTGTCGCACAAAAAGACCACTTTGGTAAAGAAATGGCGATTTATTATTTGAGTAGACAGTTAACAAAATGTGAAAGTAATTACTCTACTATTGAAAAATTATGTCTTGCATTATATTTCACATGTACAAAACTAAGGGCTTATTTACGGCATGTAACCGTTTATCTGATTTTTAAGGTAAATTTAGTCAAGTGTATGTTCTCTCACCCTATTTTACACCAAATGGTAGGCCTTTAAACTCTAACATTGTCAAAATTCGAAATACAATACATACTCCAAAAGGCAGTCCAAAATCAAGCTTTGGCTAACTTTCTGGCCGATCATCCATGCCTTGACATGCCTGAAGAAATTGAATTAGAAATCGATTCATTCGAATTAAAACCTTGGGTTTTGTATTTCGATGGATCAAAAACCTCTAAAGGTGCAGGGGTCGGAGTAGCATTGATAAATTCTTTAGGGATTTGTTACAAATTTGCATTCACTTTGGATAGGATGTGTACCAACAATCAAGCCGAATACAAAGCCTTAATTGTGGGTTTAGAATTGATGATAGATATGGAGATAAAGAATGTGATTATTATGGGCGATTCTCAATTGGTAATTCACCAATCGATTGGTGATTTTAAATGCCAAAGTGATTCCATTATAAATCAATATGAAATCATCCAAGAATTGTTGGAAGAATTTGACCAAGTAAAGCTTCAATGTGTTAATAGGATATATAATGATATAGTGAATGAATTGTTTCAAATGGCATCAGGGTATTCAAAGACTTTAAATTGGGAATCTACTTGTGAATATGGAGTGATATTGCCTGTAGTCCAAAGAAGGGCGAGAAAGATTGAAATTTATTGTATATAAGATGGAGATGCAATAGATTGGAGATTAGAGATTAAATGGTTCCTCAAAGAACCTAATAAAGAAGGTAGTAGAAAAATGAAGTTGCATTTGCTAAACTATACATTGATAGATGAAGAGTTATTTAAGAAACCTTCTGATGGTATATTAATAAAATGTGTAAGTTTGCTAGAAGCCAGAACGATTATAGCTAAAGTGCATGAAAGAATATGTGGAGCTCATCAAGCCGGCCAAAAGATGAGATGGTTAATTATTAGGAATGGATATTTCTGGCCCAAGATGAGAAAATCATGTGTATAATATGCGAAGAGTTGTCTAGTATGCTAAAAGCATGGTCCGATACAAAGGGCGTCGCAAGAGAGATGGCACCCATTATCAAACCATAGCCGATCAAGGGTTGGGCGATAGATTTGATAGGAAAAATTTATCCCTCATCGTCCAAGTAACATACACTTGTTATAGTTGCAACAGATTTTTTCACTAAGTGGGTAGAAGCGATACCTTTAAAGGAGATTACCTAGAAGAGTGTCTAGAATTTGTCTGTGATCAAATTATTTATAGATTTGGGATCCCACAAACTTTGATGGTGGATTACCGAACTTCCTTGGAGATCAAGTGAAGGAATTCTTGAGCAAGTTTGGAGTTAAGTTAGTAAACTCCATGCCGTATTACTCTCGATCCAATGGACAAGCAGAATCTTCTAAGCAAATTCTAAAAAATATTATAAGGAAAATGATAAATGAAAATGTCAGAAATTGGCACAAATTTTTAAACAAGGCTTTGTGGGCTTATAGGACGTCGCCTTGGTCAAGTACCAAGGTTACTCCTTTTCAACTTATTTATGGACAAGAGGATGTTTTGCCTATGGAAATCAATGTGCAGTCAATTAGAATGTGTTTACAACATAAGTTAAGTGATGGTGAGTATACCGAATCATTACTTCAAAACTTATTGGAGTTGGACGAATTAAAATTGGACGTCCTAGATAGATTGCAAATTCAAAATTGAAAGATGGCTGAGTTATAGCCAAGTCCTTTAGCCTAGGCGAATTGGTTTGAAAAATAATACTCCCTTTGGATAGCAAAGATCTAAAGTATGGCAAGTGGTCACTCAATTGGGAAGGGCCATATAAAGTAAACAGTGTATTGCCTAATGGAGCCTATCATTTAGAAAATTTAGATGGCACTAAGCACATGAGATTCATTAATGGTAAGTACTTTAAAAAGTATATTCCTTCCTTATAAAAAAATGAACAAATAAAAGCATAATCAATATAATTGCATTGAGTGATAGTAAATAAATAAGACAAGTACGAAATACGTTCAAATAAATTCATTTATTATCAAATACTCATTACAAATTGTGAGATACAAAGTACTAGATGCTCTATAAGCTACATTTGTGAGCAGAATATCCATTCGGTCGATCGCCAAGTGGGTGAACTGACTTTGATCGTCGTCCTGATCGCACTGCTGCAATGGCAGGCAGAGAGGCTGAGAAGCACTATCAACAGGCAAAAAGGCTGAAAAGCACCCTCAGACCGCCTGCCTAATTGCATAGCTGCAATAACAGGCAAAGAGGCTGAGAAGCACTTTCAACAAGCTAAGTGGCCTGAAAGATATCCTCATATCGCCTTCCATCATTGAACTCTTTATGGAGAACATAAAGGGAGAAGCTGAGAAGACGTTCATTGGCCAAATAACATTTCTTATATCTCTCATACCAAAGGTGATGTCAAAATAGATAGCAAACTGGGTAGATCAATTGATCCATTTCTATTAAAGAGGGGAATGTTTGATAAATTGTACAAAATGCCAAACAATGGCAAGAAGATAGTCTTTTGGAAGAAAAGAATGGAAATGAAGATGATAAGTGCGAAATACATACGCATTTATAGAGGTGTGAAGATGAAAGGATAGAATATGAACGGCCACATACGTGCATAGTAACTGAAATTAAATGGCCCAAAGTCTTGGAAAAAGATATGGGAATATCAATGAAGAATATGCATGAGTTTTACCATAAGGCAATTAAATGCTTGGGGGGTTGACGATTAAGGAAAACGTCAATTAATGTGCAAGTAAATAAAACAGTTATTCATTAATGACAATGTCTGCCGCTACATTCAAAATTAGCAATAACGGCCAGTGTGAAATTACAAGAGGAAAGTAAAGGCATTAGATGACTTAATTACAATTCGCCCCAAGCTGAACGCATCTGTTTCCTAAGCCTTACCCAATCCTCGTTCTATCTAGAAGAGGTGGTAGATACTTCAGCCACAACGTTGTCATCAATCTTCAGCTTTTTGTAACGCTCAACCAAAGACTCGGTTCGCTCTATTCCTTGGGAAGCATTGTGTTCTTTTGCAGCCATCCTAGCCCTACAGTCATCCATTTTTGCTTGAAGTTCCTTCATCTCTGCAGCCAAACTTATCATCAAGGAATCTTCAACCACAACTTCAGAGGAGATTTCATTCAGTTCAGCCTTGGCTTTATCGATCTCTTGAAGTAAAGATTCTTTTTCTTGTTTTCATTATTTTATACATGGGGTCGTGAGTGAGAATTCAAATTCCTGGTAAAATTCTGGTAAAATAAATCTGTACTTCAATTATTTTTCTTTGTTTTTCTAATTAAATTTGGCACAACGTTTTCTGCTAACTAGGACCACTGTGATCATGATTTGGCGCATTTTTAACGGACGCAAGAACCCACGTCCAATATCTGTGTGCCACGCCAACAAATAAAGTAACATATTTTTTAGGGTGATCGATGGAGTGATGACGGGAAAAGTGCAGTGAGACTTGCGAAGTAGTTTAAAGTTTAGTGAACATCATGGTATAAGTTGAATGATTTTCTTCTTTTTTTTTTTCTGTTTGCTGAGGAAATGACACGAAATGGTGAAGTATTTATGGTTGAAAATTGGAAATATCTCAAGTTTCCGAAAAGGCCAAAAAGGTGATGACTGCTGTCGAGGGTATACTGACATTTGTAAAATAAAAAATCTCTGCAAGTGCTCATTTTATTGTACATATTGCACATTGGAACTCCTTCAACGATCACATCCCCGGGCTTCAAAGTCTAGTGTTGCAAAAATGCTACCATTTGAAGAAGATGAATATGAATTTATAATGCTTCAAATGATTTGAGGTACACAGGCGCGAAATACATTTTGAAGTCCGCTATGCAAATTGAGGAAGAACGAAGAGAGTTGGGAAATGAAGAGCTTAAAATCATTCTCTCGCATCCCCCACTCTTATGAAAAAATAGACTAAATGACGGGCATCGAAGGCGAGTGATTTCGACTAAGTAATCACAACCTCGCTTTTGCTAGTATACTACGAATATCTAATTTCTTATTTACCTAGTTTATTTTGAACAATGCTTTTCTTGCAAAATCATTTTTACTTCTTTGGCATAATGTATTTCAGGAACGTTAACTTACCCACATTTTCGTAAAACCAGGATGCATGCTTCGAGCTTCGCAGACTTTTTGCCTTTTAATGAAAACTAGGACCACGCACGAGTCGAGTTCTGCATGACTCACCCCCAAACCTGGCCCGACGCAGTTTTTTGAGGGCAAGCTGAACCTGCACAGGCCAGTTCTGAAATCGACTTATAAACAAAATGAATCTCTTCAGATTATTTCATCTACATACAAACAAAATGTATAGAAATATAAAAATCCACTCATTCAGAACATTTTCTTTATTCTTTCATGTCAATCCTCCAAAACACTAATCACTCCTCAAGCGAAAATCAGATGCCTTGATCATTCATATTAACACATTATTCTTGAGAACAACAGTTAGCCACTACATACAAGACAACAAGAATTCCCAGCTTCGTCTAACACGACAAACCACTAACGTAGCAAAATTCTACATGCATGTTTTGGTATGCAACACTTAACTCGACATTATAATGAACAAAATTCAGCTTATTTTCCTCTTCTGACGCTATCAAATATTCCCCAATCCTCCCTACCAAACGTGTCATCTGTATATTCAACAGCAACCTTAATGATTTGACAACACAATTTCTTAAACAAGTGTTGAAGTAATAACATTAAGACCAATAGAAGACGGATACATTAATCCTTGCAGCATATGCGCTTGAGAAACAAGTCCCAACAACCAGGTACTTCTTTTGTTTCAGTCGAAATTATGGGGTCCTTGAATTTTGCTTTCTCACTGAGTACTTCAAACGAATCCACGAGATTCTGAAGCCTAGCCACAAACTCAATCAACAGGGATGTAAATGTTGAGAGTGACAATGCACTTGCACTTTCATATGTCCGTACTTCACGCTCGTTGAGAATGGTATCACCAATAAGTGAAAGCCTTGACGGCCACATTGTTTGTTGTTTGAGCACATCTTCTCCAGAACCCCATTGAGAAACTGAGAGATTGGTGCTCATGTTTGGATTCTGCGGATCGTAGTTTTTAAAAGAGTAGGTTGATTTCAGGTTGACTGCACTAAGGGAATTTATCACTAATGGTTTGCTTGCGTTATCCTTGAGATCTTGAAGGTGCTCAGGGTCTCGAAATTTTCCAGGCCGTTTTACACTTTCCCAGCTCTCTGCATTTACCAAAAGATAAGATTTTTCGTCAATCTTCAGTTGCAAATCCTCAGCAGCATCATGAACATCCTGGAGGAGGTTTCCCGGGGCTAGTTTTTCCATCTTCTGTACTTTTTCTCCAAGCACTCGTAACACTTTAGCACCTTCATTCCCAACCATCTGAATCTCACTCTTAAAAACCTGTCGTAGTTCAGATGGTGCCTACAAACACAAAATTTAAGAGAGCACAATTCAGTAGCTACAAGTTATTAGAGCAAATAGCTATGTAAGCATTCTAATCCATGCATATATGAGTTTGCATGGTGCTAATTACAAATCGTATGGCCTTAAAACATTTTTTCAAGCATTTTTAACATGCCATTGCTCTGTAGTTGAATTGTTTTCTATAAACATGAAAGTAACAAATTCGCTAGCTTAGGTGTGGACTAAAACTAAATCAACATATCATTGCAAGTGTATCTTTGGTTAGGAGGTAAGGTAGCTTTACAGGACCCACCCTCCCATCCAAATAAAATAAAAATGAGAGAAAATAACACCAGAAAGGACCATTCAACCTACTTATGGACTCACAAAAGACCATTTAAGAATAAGAGTTGGCAGCAATTAATCTGAGGTTCACCAAGAAGGGCAGTTTATTTCCTTACAACTAGAAAACTGTTAAAACATCAGGAACTGGAGACATATAAACTCATTCAGGTCTACAAGAAAACCAAAAAGGAATACTACCTAGTCATAACCAACAATCAGATAGGGACTGGCTGTTACATGGAAATTTTCAGTGACCAGAAGTGCAAGCCAGCGTTTTGTGTATGTGAATATTGTGCTGTTCTCGTTTAATTACGTTGCAGAGGGTTCACAATTGTAATTACTTGTACTCCTAAGTTCGGAAAAAGAAATATGAAATCAAAAGGATATAAGTTTGCTATGAGACATGACATTGAGAGCCAAAGAGTGACTGGAACTCAATCTCACTATATTTCTCAGTTTCCCATGTCAACTTAAGTTTATCACCTGAATTTTATCGAAAATGTACACGGATTAGCATGCTATACTCATAATCCCCCTTGTGGCAGCAATGGCAGGCATGTCACCCCACATAAACTTTGCCTTTTCATTTGTAGATGAGAATGTGTAAACACTTCCACTCATAACGGGAGAAAGAAGATCAAGAATTAATAATTCAATTAACATTTATTTTATCCCTTTTTCACCAACACGGTTTAAGTTAAAGTAATATAATATCTACAGAAAAATCAGGACATATGGTTGATATCATCCTTACCATAATGTGCCTTTTTGTCACCACACATAAACTTTGCCTTTTCATTTGTAGATGAGAATGTGTAAACACTTCCACTTATAACGGGAGAAAGAAGATCGAGAATTAATAATTCAACTAACATTTATTTTATCCCTTTTTCACCAACACGGTTTAAGTTAAAGTAATATAATATCTACAGAAAAATCAGGACATATGGTTGATATCATCCTTACCATAATGTGCCTTTTTTTCACTAAGCGACTTAATCAAGACAGAATCAAATATTAAATGATAAAGCAATCAACTGAGCATCATCAAGATCAAGCCATCTAATTTTCTATGATAAAACAACATAACTAATGCAAATTGTGTGCAACTATAAGAAGATTGATGGGGATAACCAAAATTTATAGCAATCTGATCATGATTGCTTCCTTCAACCCTTTAACCTGTTTAGAAAACCAGAGTTGTAAAATGACTTGAGGTTCTTAAAATTGGGGTAAGGAGCTTGGCTCGATAAATAGAAAAGCATCCAAATTCAATATCGATTGGAATTCGACTCAGGCAGAGCAACTTACATATCTTTCAAAAGAATTTTTTTTAAAAAAAAAAAGTCCAAAATTGAGCTGTGTTTAATGCTTGGCAGATAAGCTGAACTGAGGTTTAGCACCCTAAAGTTGGTTTACTCAGCTTATTCGCATTGCTAAAACAAGGATGAAAGGATAATCTAGACCTTGAGGCAGACGTATGTAAATGTATGATAAGTAATCATATGCTGACATACCTGTATTTCTGAAAGGATATTTCCATGCATAGCCATAACCATAAATGCACAGTGTCTTAGTGCACCACTAACTTTGACGTATTCGCTCCAGGGATAATTGAACATTTTGTAACGGCCATGAGGTGGTTCCCATATGGCAAAAGCCAGCTGAAAAATTATAACATTGAATCCCTTATGAGAAAATGAAAATCTTTGGCTGAACGAATCTAAGTACCAAAATATAAAAATGTACCAGAGAATCCTCTTGGCTTGTAGACTCTACTGCAGCTCTATATCCAGTGTACAATGGATCATCAGAAGCCTGATATACAAGAATTTTTGAGGGTATTCTGTCATACCCAGCACATTGCAAATACATATGGACGCAGCCTATATAAAAGCAAAAAGTTTTATTCAACATATTTCCATTGCACAAATAGCAACAAAATTTGATTACAAACATGTTAAAAGCATTTAGATGATATAAAAGCACAAAATCCTCACCTTCCAAAGAAGTGGCAACGCCCTTAAAATTTTTCACAACCAATTTATGCAGATCCTCGCCCGCCCAAATGGGGTAAACGCATACATTAATGAGCAAACAAATACCAGCTCCAAGTGCAATTAGAAGTAGTCTAGAAACAGCTGTTTGCACAAAATCTGAAGTGCCAGATACGAGTACAATACAAAATGTCAACAAGAAGACGCGAAATCCATATTCGTATTGCTTCATCGAAGGATGCAACTTCAAATAACTCGCAAAAAAACCTAAAAGATAATGAAACCTAATGAATTCCAGTTTCCATATTCAAAGCTAAGAAATAAAAAGAATCAAAAGAACATAACATTAGTTACTCATCATTAATTGATACAATTCATACCAGCAATAAAAATGCTGATCACAATCACAGCTTCTTGAAATTTCCCCACCATTAATGACAATTCAGCAATGCCCAGAGCTAGTGCTCCAGCCGATAATGTCCCCAATGCGCGATTAAGTCCTTTGTTCAGCGTAGCTCCTATGAAAAAAGTCAAGAACATGAGAAATTACACCAAAATTTGGGGATTTCAAATATTTGAAATAACATCAATACATACCTATGCTGAACTCGAACACAACGACAACAGTAAGGATAGCCCAGATGGAGTGTTTTCCAATATAAGGAAGGGGTTCTTTGAGGAAAATAAGGATCGAAACAAGCGAAAGAGCAGAGGCCACTTTAGCTGCAAACACCACTTTTCTTGGATCAGAACGACCCATTTTATAAGCCTTGTTTGCAGTTTCTTGAATATTGCTACACCATCTGGAAAGTTTTTCCTGGGCCGATCGATACAACCAATATAAACAACCTTCATTTCTATTATAGGACGCTTCAAATTCTACGTCGGAATTATATTTTCTGGACAGCAACCTTTCTCTGCCTCTCTCGACAAAACTTTGTCGTAAAGATCCAAAATTGGCTGCCATAATAATTTCTTGGTATATCAAAAATAAGGAACATTTAAAGTGGGTTTCCAAATCATTGGCTGAAAGTTGTGAAAATTTATCCAATATCCGGATCGGGTTGTTGGGAGTTAAAAGTTGAAAATATGTAAAGATTTTGGGTTAATCTTGAAAGCTCTATTGGCAGAAGAAATTGCTGGAACGGGTCCTTTGTTGATTCCTACCCACATGCCACAGCAACCCCACGAGATATTCAAGCAAAATTACACGTAGGGTATCAAATTTTGATTGTATCAATTGGATCACTACCTAATTTTTCCTTACATTTAAGTACCAAATATTAATTTTTGTAGCAATGTGGTCCCCAATAACATATTATGATCCATCATATTCTTCTTGATAAACATGTTCAGGCTGTATTTTCATTCCGAATGTGCAGCTAAAATTCTCTAAGGCCATGTTTGCTAGCATGGAAAATGGGTGGAAAAAGAAAATATTTTCCAAGTTTCCATGTTTAGTGGTGTTTGATGACAAAAATTTGGCATGGAAAATCTGACTTTTTTTTTTCCATCTACGCGCCATACTCCATGCGTGAGAGGAAAATATTTTCTTACCTTTTATGTGGGAAAATTAATTCCCATTTCTGTCCCTTTTTTTTTTTTTTTTTTTTTGGCAATGAAAACAAATTTCATAACCAAGTGTAAAAAAAAAATTCACTTTTATGGATAATTTTGATATAAACGAAGGCCTAACATACATTAAACTTTGATAAAAAAATGATTTTTTAATAAACAAATTTTTTTTCGTTTTTTTTTAACTTTTTAGCAATGAAAACAAATTTTATAACCAATTGTGGAAAAAATTATCACTTTAATGGACAATTTCCATATAAAATAAAGCCAAACGAACACAAAATTTAAAAATTTTTCGGGTGAAAAATTATACCAATCAAACACACTTAATTAACAATTCCCTGGAAAACAATTTTTAGGAAAATATTTCCCCTGTAAAACATTTTCTTTCCACCCATTTTCCACCCTTGCTATCAAACGGACCCTAAGATCTTTTAATGCCGACTTTATTTGGTGTATGTAACTCATGCAAAGAATCGAAGAAAAACACTGCTTGTTAATTTAATAAAAGGAAAAATATAGAATTTGATGCACCTCGATATTCTTGTGAAATACTACTTGAGATAAAATAAGTAAACTTAAAAAAAAAATAGAAATAAATGAAAAGATAATAAATAAACAACTCTCTCTTTACAAGTTGTGTCTTCTTCTAATTTTTATTGGTTCCCCTTCGTATTTTACCAATTCCTACGCGCCCCACCTCTAAGGCTTTCCTCTTTTAACATCCATCCTCCAAATTTCAAATTAATTTTTCTTTTTTTCTTTTTTTTTTTTTTTTTTGGGAGTGGGAAAAGGAAATGTGGAACTGGAGAAAATTTCTATTAATCTCGAAGTATGGAAACTCAATATTCCTTATCAATATTTAGCCGATACATATTATTCATCCATGTTTTGTTCTCAATTAAATAGATAATCTCAATTATTTGATATACATTTTGAAAAAAAAAATTGTACTTTTTATACTTGTAGTTGTAGCTGAAAATAAGAATATAACCTTCTTTTCAATCAAAACTCAACTTTATGTAACCATCAACGAAGACAAAGAAAGTCGTGAACATGACTAAGTACTAGGGATAGCAAAAAAACTCGTTTAACCCAAAATCCGTGGGGCCACCCTGAACAGGACGGCTATTTACCCACCTAATCGGGTAAACAGGGAGGGATGAGGCAAGAGTCATTGTCCCGAAGCGCGTACGAGGTGGGTACGGGAATCATAGTCCCGATCTCAATACCCGTCCGTTTAAAGTTAATTTTAAATTTAAATTTTTTATCAAACAAAAGTAATAGATTTATTATATTTTAAAGAAACATAAATTATTTTTAACAAATTGGTAAAAATGTAATAATATTTACTAAGTAAAGATATAAAAAAATAAAATAAATAAAAAAGAAAAAGAAAAAATAAATGGGGCGACCTCGCCCCGCCCCATCCCGTCACATACCCGTCGTGTTGTCATTCATAAAAAGTAACGAAAGGTTCGAGAGTCAAATGTTAATAAGATTATATGGAAGACCCAAGTGCTAATATGTAAAAGTTGGAAACCTAAGTGCAATTTTCCCTTTAAGCAAAACAAATGTCAAAATCAAAATCAACTAACTACAAAATAACAAAATTTCGCTAGTTGTTTGATGGCTTCTTTACAAGCCGAAAACTTCCACTTCTCTTTAGAATTTTAATTAAAATTATGAGTCTTATTTTATTTCTTGACGTTATTAAATATCTATAATTCTAGTAAGTTTACGTAAACACGTTTTTGTCTCTCTATAATTATCATACTACCAACTTTTCAATAATATACACTATCATTTTTTTTTTTTCAACCTTGTTTAATTTAATTTTGCATTTATTGAAAATTTATAACTAAATCTTCAACAAACACCCCGAGACCATACATTAAGTTACTGAAAAAAAAATTACGAATTTCTTGTGTGGCAATTATTATTAAACCATAAGATGGAATAATTCAAAGTAACGATGGTCCAAACCACAAGCCAAAAAAAACAAGTTGACATTATGCTTTCCACGTATGCGTAGAGCCATCTCGTGGGAATATTTTTGTGGCACAACTTGTCCAAAACTATCAACATTTAAATCATTATAAACGGATTCTAAGGGATTTTCAAACAGATTTATGTTCCTCGGGATTGCAATTGTTAAACATAAAATTGTGAAGATCAAATCTCTATCTAACATTAATAGCACACCTATATTTTGAAGAGATGATTGATAGCACATCCGAAGATGATTGGTCGATTATCAAGAGAATGAAGGTCGATCATCCTCACCACCTGATGCTACCAAAAATCGTACATGTTGATTCCCGAACTTGACGATTGAGAACAATGATCTTTCGGTACCTGAAACAGAGGAGTCGAAGTGTGTCATGTCGCCCCTCCAATGCTTAAGTCTGAGAGAGAATTCATGAAAAAATGTATGCTGAAAATTATTTTAAAACGTACCTAGATAATGAATTTGAGTGCTGTATTTATAGAGGTATGTAGTACATTCTTGGTAAGATTATGTTGTTGAAGTCCCTAGGAGTTTGCTAGGTTCGAGATTAAGACATGACCTCGAGGAGTTCCCAAGCTAACGGTAATGTTGTTCCCGAGAAGATATCCCGACGAGATTGATGTGGTACGGATGTTATCTTTATGTGCCCGAGGATACACGTGCCCCAAGCTCAAGTGCCCGAGGATGTGAATGCAGATTAACATGGTCGGGTCATGCCTATATTGGGATCATCAGTGGCCCCCGTGCATCCATGACTGTGGCTCGATCTCGAGATTCGAGAATGTGATGCTCATTGCAACATAATAGGAGCGACCAGCTTTTGGAAAGCACTATCAGCCTTGAAAATATGATTGATCAGCTATAAGCTAGGACTGATCAGCCCTGAAATATGACTGATCAGCCTTTGGATTTGACAGAGGAGCTGTGAGACAACAAAGGTCCCACAGAAAGGGTGACACGTGGCCTCGATCTTCGAGCTGATGATGCCACGTAGCTAGGTTTGAAGGCCAAGATTAAGGGACATTTCGCCTTCTTTAATCCTATAAATACTCCCTTACCCCCACCTCATTTTGTCACTTTTCACTCTTCAAACACTCTTTAGACCACCTCGAGTTTAGGATTAAGGTAAGAGCTCGTGCCCTTTAGATAATTTAAGTTTTTTTCTCTTTAAAGATGTATTCGGATAGTTCGTCGAGGTTGGGTTCAACACTCGAGGATGCTAGCCATTCTATAATCCACATGTCCTCTAGATACTAGGTCGGTTCTAACCAACCACGAGCTTAGAGGTCGATACAAAGAGCATGAGATAATATCTATAGCGATGGAGTTCGGGATTATGCCAGGGTGCGATATTAGGATACCCGAGCCCGAGGATAGCATAGTTAGCTATGGGAAGGGGAGTTAGTGATTTTCAGGGCGCTTTAAATGGGGGGTTTAGATGGCATCTTCATCCCTTCTTCATGGAGTTCTTGGTCGAGCACTGCATGTGCCCTGGACAGCTCATCCCCAACGCATGGAAGATTATTATTTATATTTTTATAGCTTATAGGTGTTTGTCCATATGTCTAGGCTCGACCTCCTTAGGATGGTATTCGAGCTTAAGTCGTTACTTGGGCTATAATTGTTTTGTATATTTGTGTACCCGAGGTAGGTTTAGGATCCCCGAAATGTCGAGCTCCCTCAAGGGGTGGATGCAGAAATACTTTTTCATTCATCCTCAAGATCCTGATCACCCTTTTGGTCATCGGTGGACTATCCCAAACACTGCTTGATTTAAAAAGGGATGTGCTTATTTTGAAGTTTTAGAAAGGGATAGGCAGAGTTTGGAGGATCTCGAGCCTTTGTGTTATGACCTCGATGACATGCTCAGGGATGACATTCTATATCTAGCAAATGTGAAAGGACTTGAGGGTAGGGTTTAATTTCTTTTTTTGTTTATTCATCATTAAATCTCAACCATTCTTCGAGCTAATGAATTGTCACTTTGCAAAAGACATGACTTTCGATCCTCAAGCATTGCGATTGGCGGTGAGCCAAAATCCAAGATCCTACATACCAAGGCCTCAGGTTAGAAAAAAGGGAAGAAGTGACCTCGAGAACATACACCCAAGGTGAGAAAAGGGCTAGGTGAGACATCTGGCCAACAATCTCGAGCTCGTGGTCAAGCCCTACGCCAGGACCCCAATGAGTATTGCAAGGCCAACCACGATAGTCATTGACCTTGAGGACGATGTCATAGCACAACATCTCTAGATGTTAAGGGGAGAGAAGGTTGCTTCCTCATGCCCAATCTCGTGGACAAATACTGAGGTGCAGAGCTCAAGGAGAGAGTGAGAACTCTTCAGTCCCCGGTATTAAAGGTAAGTTTCCTCATTACGTTTGAGCATAAGGTCATGTTTATCGACTTTCTAATACTAAACTGCTCATGATTTGTATGCACTTATGGTAGCTCGAGGAATGTCGCTAAAGGGCGAGGCGATTCCAAAAAGATCACCTAGCTGAAAAGTGCCCTGGAAGTCCGAACCCGACGAGTGGCTGAGCTTGAAGTTGAGCTTGGCCAGAATGTGAGTAAGATAACCAAGCTTGAATCCAGCCTGCAAAAAGCTCGAGATGAGATTGGGGAAGCAAACGGTGAAGCCGAATAGGCAAAGCTCAAACTCGAGCAAATAACAAAGGAATTTGAATCTACGTTGGCTGAGGCTCGAATTGCATTGGTCAAGGATTTTAAAAAGTCCCAGGAGTTTGCTGCTATCAAATGTCATTATGCACTGGGTTCTTACAACTACGCCTTCAAGCAAGGTCAAGCTTTCCTTAGGGCTAAACTCCCTGATGTTAGTCCTGATCAGTTGAGGTCACTGCATGAAGTCACGACAATCTCGACCTCTTAGCGTCTAAAGAGACTATGATCAAGGATGAGTGGATACCTGAGATGACGACGATGTTGTAGACATGCCTTCTAACAATGACCTTAACTAGGATTCATCATTCCTCAATCATCATTTGTGTATTGATTTTGTATATTTTATTTTGTCAAGTACATTGCCCGATCAGGGCTCGAATATTTTGTCATTAATTTTGATATCGATGTTTCATTGCTCGTTAAATGCACGTCCAATCATTTGTATTTGCATCAATCTCAAGCAACTTTAAGATAATAATTTAATCATTTAAAGATCGAGCAGCTCAAAGCTGCAAAAGCTCGAGCAACCTTTGAAATAATGATATCATCATGAAGTTAGAAAATAGAGGAGTTTAAAGCTCCTAAGCTCAAGAAACCTTTAAAATAATGATATCATCATCAAGTTAGAAACTTGAGATATATGAAGTTAGAGTACTTTAGGACATGAAGTTCGAGCAATTGGGATTGATTTATCCATTAAGCTATTTTAAGGTACTTGCGCAAGGTAAGGCTTTGACGTACTTGCACTGGGCAATGTTTTGAGGTACTTGCTCAGGGTAAGGCTTTGAGGTGCTTGCACAGGGAAAAGCTTTGAGGTCATTTGAGATAAAAGTATTTTATTGGGATAGATCATGAATCTAACTAATCAAAACATACGTAAAAACTGAATGTGGGCAGACAGGCCTAACCAACTGAAAAGTAAAAAGACGTGGGGCGTGCAAGCCTGACAAACCAAAGAAAAAGCAAAAAGAAAAACTAATAGCTAAAAGTAAAATATACTACTTATAATAAATCTTCAAATTGTCAGCATTCTACAGCCTAGATAGTGGTCTTCCCAAGGTGTCTCTTAGGATGTATGACTTCAAAGGGTCCTTCCCAAACAAGTCCTAACTTGACAGGGTATGTCCCGCTGTTTCAGCTCTTCTTAACATGAGATCTCCTCCTAGATCTTACCCTGCTATTAAAGTGTTTAGTTGATCTGTTCTGGTAAGATGTAACCCTTATGGTGACTTTTTCTCTTACTTCTTCAAGGAGGTCAAGGTGTTTTATCATGTGCTTCTCGAACATGGGCTCAAGTCTCCTGAGGCATGGCAGTCTAATCTCAATTGGAAGTGTAGCCTCTACACCAAATACTAACATGAAAGAGGTCTCACCTATCTGTTTTGTGAAACGGCCTATATGTCCAAAGTATAGCGGGTAGGTCATCAGAGCAAGCTCTTCTAGCTTCTCTGAGCCTCGTTCTGAGATCCTGCAAGATAATCTGATTTGTAATATCAGCTAGGCCGTTGCTATGAGGATATGAAAATGATGTAAGACGGTGGTCAATCCCCAGGTTGGTGCAAAAGTTTCTGAAATGTGGGTGGGCCTCTCTTTATCAGTTATGAGGATCTTGGATATTTCAAACCTGTAAACAATGGACTTCCAAATGAATGACCTTAGTTTGGGCTTTGAAATTGTTGCCAGGGGCTTGGTCTGGGCCTCCGCCCACTTAGTAAAGTATTCCACAGTTACGGGACGAACTTCAATTGTCATCGGGTAAGTGGAAAAGGACCGACGATGTCCACACCCCCATTGCTCAAATAGGGCTAAAAAATTAATGGCAGTCAAGAATCCCTTCTCACAATCCTCGTTCCACTCGATGTTTTGATTTCCCCTAAAAGCTTTGAAAAAAGAAAAGCATCTATCTGATGCACGAGACATGAACTTGTTCATGCGGCAACCCAACCCATCAGTTTTTTCACCTCTTTCTTACTGCTAGGAGACTCCGTGGACGTCGGGCCTGTATTTTGTCCGGATTGGCTTCAATTCCCTTGTACGTGATCATGAAGCCCAAGAACTTGCCTGAGACTACCCCAAAAGTGCACTTTGATGGATTTAATTTCATTTTATATTCCCGAAGAGTAGAGAACACTGTGATATATTGGTCTGCCTGGTTGCTCTTGACTACCATGTCATCCACGTAGGCTCAATATTTTTTCCAATCATCCTAGCAAAAATTTTGTTGATAAGTCTCTGATAGGTTGCTCATGCCTTCAACAACCCAAATGGCATGACCCTATAACAATATATGGTCGAGTCAGCCACAAATGATGTTTTTTTCTTGATCTTCCTTAGCCATGAAGATCTAATGATATCCATAAGATGCATCGAGGAAGCTGTACAATTTATGGTCCGATGTGCTGTCCACGATGTTATTGATTCGAGGTAGGGGATAGCTATCATTTGGCCATGCCTTGTTAAGATTTGTAAAGTCGATACATACTCTTTATTGTCGTTGGCCTTCTTGACGAGGACAATGTTGGTGAGGCAATTGGGGTACTGAACTTCACGAATAAATCGAGCATTGATTAACTTATGAATATCCTCCCGTATGACCTTGCGGTGTTCTGGTGCAAACGGTCTCTTCCTTTGCTTGATCGGCTTAGCTCCTCGATTAATATTAAGTTTGTAGACTGCTACACTGGGTTCTATCCCTGGCATGTCCTCTACATTCCAGGCGAACACATCAATATTGCGGGATAGGCAGCTTGTAAGCACAAAGGGTAGCATCTAGATCTCGACCAATCGTCACTTTTTTACCGTGCTCGAGCTTTACATCTACAATACTGCCAAAGGAAAAAGTCTTCCTCTAAGGTCGGGCTCAGGTTCAGATGACGAGATTTGCATGACGTTGGTGCTTATTCCCCTAACACTAGTAATATAGTACTGTCTAGCAGCTAATTGGTCTCTACGTACTACTCATATACCATTACTTATAGGGAACTTTATAGTAAGGTGGAAGGTAGAAACAATAGCTCTGATCATGTTGAGCAATACCCTTCCCAAAATGGCGTTATAGACCATTGAAGAATGGACTACCTTGAATGATGTAATTTCAGTCACTTGCTTTTGATTCGATCCCAAGGTAAGGGAAAGATTGACTACTCCCTCCGGTATGATCGTAACACCTCCAAATCCTTGAAGCGGGGTTTTAACTGCTTTGAGTTGTTCGGTCGAAATCTCCATCCTCGAGCATGCCTCATGAGAAAGTATGTTGGTTGCGCTTCCATTATCAACCAAAATCCTCTTCACCTCAAAATTAGCTATGATGGTTGATATGACCAAGGCATTATCATGAGGATGTAATAAGCCATCCAAGTCTCGTAACCCAAATGTGATGTATTCAAGATTATCATAATCTTACTTTGAGGTCGTGTGTATTGCCTGGCATACTGCTTACGCCCACTGTTCGAGTCTCATCCTGATGCTATACCCCGACAATAATGTTAATGGTTCTATTGTGGGCTTGTCATTCTCCCTTTCTTCGGGACCTTTCCATTTTGTCACGATCGTTCCTTGGGCGCTTGTCCTGACTGACATATGAACTTAGGAATCCCTTTTTATTAGAGCATCAATCTCCCGCTGTAGGGCTTTGCAGTTCTCCGTTGTGTGCCCATGATCTCGATGATAATCATAATACTTGCTCCTATCTCGAGTATTAGGAGGGGACTGCATCCTTGAAGGCATTTAAGCTCCTTCATATCCTTGATCTCTATCAGAGTGTTAGACCTGGAAGTGTTCAGCCGGGTGAATGATGTCACCTGCATCTCTTGGCTTTGCTTACTCCTGTGAGCTTCCAGAAGAGGATGGAAATCGTGTTGTCTTTGTGTTCGTGTTTTTTAGAGGTCGGATGAGGAGCTCTCCTCGGGTTCAATATCTCTTCCATATTAATATATTTTTCTACTCAGGTAAGGAGCTTGATCACCTACTTTGACGGGGTTTTTGATAGATACATCTTGAAGGCCTCACATCTTATGGCATATGTGAGGGCGGAGGTTATGTATAGGTCGAGTATCTGAAGTCTTTCGTTGTTAAATCTTGTCATGAAGTTACGTAGGGATTCGTTCGGTCCTTGGCGAAGCTGCATGAGGGAAGCGGCTGTTTTCTTGATGAGTTTGCTACTGGCAAAGAAGGCGGAAAACTTGTCGACCAAGTCAGAGAATGAAGCAATGGCATTGAGCTCCAAGTTAGAGAACCAATCCCTAGCATTAGTCACAGTTTGTGGAAAAGCTTTACACATCACAGGATCTGGTGCCACATGTAGATTCATTACATCTGTATATACATTGAGGTGATTGATGAGGTTAGTGGTTCCGTCGTACTCCTTTATGCGGCGGAGTTTGATTCAGTCTGGGAGCGGATAAGAAAGTACTTCCAGTGTGAAAGGAGTGTTAGGGGTAAATCCTGACGTCCCCTGGATGTTCTGCTGTAGCTAGCAGTGATCTCATCCTATATGATCCGAACGAGTTCGCTTGAGTCCATGGTAATGAACCTCGAGGTCGAGGCAACTGGAGGTACGCCCGAGGCCCCAGATCCACCATTGTCGTTAGCATCGCGGGTATGAATCTCCCTGTTTATCCTGCTATCGGTGTTGGTGTTAGTGCCGACACCTATTCCTGCACTGGATGAAGATTCCTCAGACTTAATAATTGAGTTAACATTGCAACCTGTTGACAGAGTTCTTCGAAAGCTCCGGCTGTAACCACTTATGGTTGGGGGGTTGGTATTGCTAATGATTCTCCTTGATGAGCTAGGGGCTCTGTAGTAGGAAGATGGTCCAGTGCGGATGAGCTTGCTAGAGAAAGACTTAGACATGTGTTAACCATGGCTTTTGGTAGTAATTCCCACAGACGGCGTCATGATGCTACCAAAAATCGTACATATTGATTTCCGAACTTGACGACTAAGAATGAGCACAAACGTGATCTTCCGGTATCTGAAACAAAGACGTCGATGTGTGTCATCATCGCCCCTCATATGCTTAAGTCAGAGAGAATTCATGAAAAAAATGTATGTTGAAAATTATGTAAAAACGTACCTAAATAATGAATTGAATCGCTGTATTTATATAGGTTGTACATTCATGTTATGATTATGTTGTTGAAATCCCTAGAAGTTCTACCATGCTTAGAAGTTTGAACATGATTGGTATTGTACCATCAATGTGTTTGAATAAAAATAAAACTTCAGTGGTAGAATTTTTGTAGGAAAAGGTAGCATATTTATAGCTGGACTCAAAACACATTCGAATTGGATAAACTTTTATTGTAGGAAAAGGTAGCATATTTATAGCTGGACTCAAAACACATTCGAATTGGATAAACTTTTATCATATGGAAAAGTCATGCTAGGTCGGAGTTAGCCTATATTGGGATCATCACCACCGAACTCGTTATAGATTAGAAACTAAACATCGGGTAGATGGAACAGTAACCAACATCAAGCTGATTGTCGCAAGAACTAGAGAGACTATGACATGAAAAATGTAAGCGGTTAAAGATCCCGTACTTGGGTAAAGGCAAATGCACCAAATTACGTAAAGAGAATATTGAAGTTCGAATAGAACCAACGGTACAAAAAAATCCAGTATCTCAATTCTGACCCCCAAAAACAAAACAGATTCCAAAATCGCAGTTGCTAAAATTTTACTATTTCTTCTCTTCCTTTTCAGCTTCAGCAGCCCTCTTGGCTCTTACTCCAACATGGCGCTTGTTAGTTCGTTCCAAACGTAGCTTGTCATATGCCCTGAATGACTTCATTTCTTCTGTGACCTTAACGAGCTCCACGGTAGGCTTCTCCCGTACAATTGGCATGTAAGATCCTTGGACTTGAGTAGCTGTTGCCAACTCCTCTGGAGTAGAATCACCAGCCTGCAAGGGAGCCAGCAATCGTCAAAAAAGAAACAAAGAATGTACAGCAATTTTCCACTGATGAAAATCAACATTACCTTGGATTTACGAGCACGTCTTGGGAAAACGACTAATTTGGCCTTGTAAGTCTTTAGTCTATTAACATTAGTCTGAAAACCCTCTAGGGAAGAGTTCCTACGACGATGATCCACTGCAATGCCAATAGTTGGGGCAAATTTCTTTGGAATGCCAGCAGCCTGATTGATACAGACCCAATAGTTATTTATTCACATCAAAGGTGAAGTTTGAGCACATAAAGGATGACCTCAAATAACGGTACTATTTTAGAACCATGTAACAACTCTGAGATAATTCCATCAAGCTAGTTCCCATGAACCGGAACAGCAAATTGTGAAGTATCAATCAAATAACTATGGCAGTAAAAACAATTAAATCTACAGTCCGAACAGTAGAATACTAGATAGGATGAGCATTGCGACAGTACATATTGGACATAGACTTTGAACTATCATATGCACATAAAATTCTTCCCAAAAACCAAGGAAACAGACAAGCTGAGAACAAATTACCTTGAGCTCCTCCAGCGAAAATCCCCTACCAGCTCTGACTTTCATGTTGTACTTCAGAGTCTGCCCATGGACAATGGGACGAAGGGGTCCAGAAGTAGGCCGGGGGAAAATCTTCACAGCTTTCTTCTGCCTTGCTGGAAATGAGATATATCAAACACAAGTCAACATACATATCAATAAAATATTTGGAACAGATGACAAGAAAAGAATAATAAGTATACTAGTTGTGCCACATTTCGAGTTATGAAATTGGATGTTTACCATTTCTTCTCCTGGTCTTGCGAGCAGGCTGGTTGAACCATGTCTTAACGTAGTTCTGCCAGTGCTTCCTGAAGTGCCCATTTGGGATAACATTGTTGTGCTTAACCATGACTTACCTACACTACAAACAAGAGGTAAGTGCCTATCAAAGACAGCTCAAATGATAAACAAACACTGAATAACTTTTAATGAAAATCTGAGCAACAGATAAAATTAACCACATAGCCAAACAAGTTTTAAAAAAAAATTAGATATTTTACTCAGCAATGCAAATCAGTAACAACATATATATAGCTCTGCTTTGTTGCACAGACATTCAAATAGAGTAGTGTGTCCATGTTTGACAATTAAAAATATATTTTTTAAATCCAAGTTATTAGTAAATAACAAATATGTATTCATATTTAAAATGTTTCAACAAGAAAAATTAATGATTAAGCATAAAACTAATTTTATATTGTATAAATGAAGAATTTTAAAAAATTTGATTAAAGCGCCAGTGACTAGTCGCGTCCGTACGTTTTTCAAATAGCTTGCCTTCGACATAAATTTCATAACAAGAGTACCCAGTTTAAATCTAGAACCAATCAAATAATCTTAAACCACCCAAGAATCATTATTAGAACCCAAAATCAACATATCAATACAAATTTTAAAATTTGTAATTACATCACCACTATTAAAAAACAATCAGTTCAGCAACAGGTATACAGAACACACAAGTAACATATGCAATACTAACTAGAGCTACATAAGAAACAGATTGAATAATTTCAATATACTAACCATATGTTAAAACCATATAGCTTAATAAAGACGAGCTAATACATCATTAATCAAGGAGAAAATCATATATCTATAGATACAAAACAAACACATTTCACTTCCTAAACAAGCCTACTAGTTAAAAATCAAAGGCATTCGACAAAACTTCAGTTTATATTCCTACATGTCCTCCCTAAAAGAAAAGAAATGGCATAACCATCTCATTAAGAAAAATCTTAAGCTCGTTGTACATATAACACGTCAAGCATAAGAAATTACGTGAATGAACAATTCGAATGAATACAGTATATGGATTACATGGCCGGAGAAGAAATGCAGAGATCTCAGGGATAAGACTTACGGCGGCGATGATGTTGAGCAGAACAAATGAAGGGAGCCCTTTTGGCACTGAAGCTAAATTCTCGAACGTGGAAAATATCCTTCTTATAATATGGAAAAACCCTAATTTCCTGGACGGGTTTTCTGGTTAGTTGACGCGGAATTTGGGTGGCCTTGTGAAGCCCAATGGGTACTTCACAGGCAAGATTGGGCCTATTTCAATTTGATTTAGGAAAGAGTTCACAAATTAGGTATTAAATTTGATAATTGCAAAAATCAGATGTTAAGTTTCAAACTTATAAAAATCAGGTATTTATTAATTAATTAATATTAATTACTTAAAAATTAATTTTCGATCACAGATTGTTCACAATTTTTTTCGCAAGTCACAAATTTTCAAATTAGTTGGTCACAGATTTTTTAATGGTCAAATATAAAAAAATTTCTAGGTCACAATTAATTCATTGGTCACAGATCAAAATTTATAGATTACACAGTCACAGATTTCCAAATTAGTTCGACACAGATTTTTTCGCGATCACAGATAACAAAATGGTTGGTCACAGATTATAGAATTGGTCACATTCCAAGCTCAATTGACTCATGATTGGGCTAGGTGCGCCATGTGAGGGCGAGCCTAGCCCAGGTGGTCCGCCACTATGGGTCTTCCTGCCGGCGTCGAAATTTCCAGTAAATATGTCCGTCTGTTGCGAGTTCGAGAGTTTCTGGGTCAAATTCATATGCTACTTCCAAGCTCACCAACACCATACTCATCATAACTGCTCAAATAAACAGGTGTTTGTAATCCCCATTGGCAAGATTACAAACTTAATTGTAGCTAGCTGTATCTGCGAAAAAGAAACAAAAGCATAAGCACTGTAGTCACAGAACTGTACGCAAAACTAAAAAACCATTTTGAATGTACACAAGCAATATTTCCATTGTGAGTCCACAAGTGGCACTTGGTCTGCACATATAGAAACTTATAAACCAACATCAGATTTCTTACAGATAATTCCCATCGCAAACCGAGTTTTGACGAGTAAATATGCTTTAATCTTTTTTGGGGTTTCATCATCTTTTGGGTATTCTCTTAGTCCTTTGCGTGGAGAACTTGTTGGAATGTGGTCTTGGTGGCTGGAAGTTATCGGAATTTTTTTCCATTCTAGAGAAAACGAAGAGCATTTGGGGGTAGAGAGAGAAAGTGAAAGGTGAACGACAGTGTCGCTATTCACAGCAAGCAGAAAGAGACTCATAGACGAAGGAGAAAGGGGAAGGAGAAGGAGGAGGAGCCACCGCAAGTAGGCAGAGAGAGACGATGGAGAGAGGGGAAGGAGAGAAAATGGGGGAGAATGAAATGAAATTAGGGTTTTGGTGGTATAATATTTAATTACCTGAATTTTGATTAAAAAAATTTCACACCTGATTGTTGTACTTTGAAATTTAAAAAACAATACATAACTAAGAGGTTTAGTTTTACCAATTTCAAATTTATAAACTTAAGTTTAAAATTTCAAATATTTTTAAATTTTATTTATAAATTAATTAATTAAATATATCAAGGTCACAATTCCGTATAATTTGGTCATAAATTATTTCTAGGTCACAATAAAAATTTTATAGATCACAATTTTTTCGTCGATCACAAATTTATAAAATTAATAAGTTAAGTATTATTCATTGGTTACAAATCACAAATTTTATATATCACAAATTATTTTAACGTACAATTCAAAAAAATTATAAGTAACAATTTGTTCATCGGTCACAAATCAAAAATTGAAATGTTACAATTTATTTATATGTCACAAGTCACAAATATTATAAGTCACAAATTATCGTTCACAAATTATAAGTCACCACCTTCCCATTGTCTACCACCACAACCATAGCCATGACCTCCACTTACACCACCAACAAAAAATCTCACCAACCTAATAGCATCAACACCACACCACACCCGCCGCTCAAATCTTCTTACTCTGGATGATGCCGACGCCTCTACTCGTGTTAAGTTGGAGTCTCGCCAACACTGTTGAGAGAGGAGTTAGAGAGGCGAGAGAGATGTAGAGACTAGAGAGGAGGGAGGGGGGAGGAAAATAATAGGGTTTAGGGGATATGGTGGGTATATAGATTAATTTAGTTTTAAAATATTATTATTAATATTTTAATGTTTAATTATGATCTGGTTCTTGTAAAAATAAACTTTGAATTTGATTTTTGAAATGTTAATTTGAAAATTCTAGTTCCATGTAATTTCCATTTTATTACAGCCACATGGTTTTTAACTTTTCAATTCAAAAATAAAATTTTTAAATTTTTTTTTTTCAAAAATTCAATGATAATTCATCTTTTAAAATACAAATAATAATATTATAAAATTGAATTATTCACCCCACTCTATCCCCACCTCCACCCAACTCAATTTTACCAAACCCAAAAAATCACTTCCACCTCTCGTCTCACTCTTTCTACCTAACCCACCCCAAACTATTCTGATGCTGCATTCACTCCTCATCCGATGTCGGGCCACCCCTCTTTTGATGACTGCAAGAGGCATCTCGTTGAGCTGCGCACAAGTGAGGCTATGCCGATGGTGTGCAGCTATTGTTTTTTTTTTTTTTCCCAATTTTTTTTGTTCGAAGACCTATAATTAGCGGTGGTGCGATGGTCGACAACGATGGTGGTGGTGGTTGTGGCGATGGGTTGTGTGTGGAATGGCGTGGGGTGGGATGGGGATGTTTGTTACCATTATTTGGTTGATTGTGACCAATAAATTGGTTAATTTGGGACTAATAACTAATATGTGGTCAATTAATTATTTGAGATTGAATATTTTGTGATCAATAAATAATATGTAACTTAAAAATTTGAGTCGTGACTTGTAAAATTTATGATTTGTAACCGATAAATAAATTATGATCAATTAATTTTTTTGATTTGTGATTAATGGATAAATTATGACTTATAAATTTTTTTATTTGTAATCGAGAAATAATTTGTGATTTATAAATTTTTTGATTCGTGATTGAGAAATAATTTGTGACCAAATAGTATAAAATTATAATATTAATATATTTAATTATTATAATATGTTTTTAATTAATTATTTCATAATAAAATTTAATTAATATCTTATTTTTGAAATTTCAAACTTTGTTTCTTAATTTTGAAATGAATCATACATATTTAGCCCCTGTTTGACACCCATTTTTTATCTCATTCTCATTCTCATTTTTCTACAGTACTCATTTCTATCCATACATTTTTCAAATAAAATAATATTACACATAAACCCAAAAATTTTTCTTACTTTTTAACCACACATTCTTTACATCAATCACTATTCAAAAACTTATTCTTCAAAATAATGGGTGTCAAACGGGCTGTTAATCTCTTAGATGTGAAATTTTCTCCTACTAAAATGTCGGCCCATTTTCAATTCTAAAGAGCATTTTTCTTAGGGATCCCAGTGGACGGCTTCGAGGCAGCCATTCCTTGTCCCACTAAAGATGGACGGGGAGAGCTCTGGATTCTGATTTAGGGCATTCATTTGTCCCATTTACTGTTTCGTTTAATATTTTTTTCTTTGAAATATAATTTGTCGTTTTAAAATAATACTAGGCTGGTTGATTGATACTCTTCCCACCAGGAACTCGATTATGGACTCTTGTTGCGAACACGTCCAGTACAACTTAGTGCAACACGGTCTCGAGTCGATCGAATTTTTTCGCCATCACTAATTTTTACCCAAATCACCCAACATGAATCGACTAGCTCCAGTTAAAAATCAATTTAATTCTAGATTAGAATCAAGAAGCGAACGGTCATGTCTGGTTCGTAGTTCTAGCTACAAAATAAATATCGATTTGTTGCTAGGGAATTTTTTATAATCACTCAACTAAGTCGTAATTTATATAAATTCATATATATTTAGAATAATTAAAACTTTTATCATACATAGAGTATAATGCATGAATATGCAACAGCTTACACTTTAAATTTTATTTTATAAAATAGAACTAATGGTTCCATTGAAAACGTACGGATTTAAATTGATCGTTTTTCTCCCGTAGAACCAATAATTTCATTTCTCAAATTCTCAATGGGAATCGATCCGGTCCAACTTATATGACTTGGGTTCTTTTGGTATTTTGCTTAAAATTACATGTGATTTGGTTCTTAAACTAAGCCAAACATGCTCTCTTCTAATCTTTCCAAAACTAAAAAGTAACCGAGCTTGGATATACGTTGAGCTCACTATCTGCAGAAACTCAAATATTGCTATCTGCAGAAACATAAGAATTGCACTCAAATAAGATTATGCACCACAAACTCCAAAATTTCGCCAAAGCAGCTGCTCCACAACTATATCCAGCTATTGAAAGGAAAAATAACACGAATTCAGCCTATTTTGTAAATTAGACATATTTCCATACAGTCTCAAACATCTTGCATCTTGCTTCAAAAACAAAATCTATGCTAATGCTAAAGACACTGATGCTAACCATTGAACAATAAGGCAGAACTTTTATGAGTAAAAATTCATTGAATTCATTCCTTCACGCTACCATCCTCCATTTCCTCATCACTTAAGTCAAGATTAGCAAGCACTTCTTCGATTGGAATAGAACGAAACTCCTCTTCATCCGCCATTTCTGAAGGCTGGTACTCTTTGTTCTGGTAAAGGGAAATATTGAACAAGTCGTCAGGGTTTTCCTCCAAGTCTATTTTGAACTGTTCATACTCTGCGTTCATCTTCTCCTCGTGATCTCCACCCTTAGTAGAATTTTCGATCTCCATGTTAAGAGATTTGAGTTTCCAAGAACGAGGCTTGTTACGCTTCCTTTGACGCTTCTCTACATAGCTCTTTTTAATTAATATCACTTCTGGGATAACAAAACCCTTGTACCTGTCTAGTTCAATATCATTACTGTTCGCACCATATAGGTCATAACCAAGGGCATAATCACCGGGGCTTAAGAGATGGCCAAGATGTGTCCTCACGTTGAATATAATATCATTCTTTCCAAAATCTGATACACGGGCGATTTGGGCATCAGCTACAACATACTTTGAGCCACTAACAATGACTTCAGAAGAAACAGACTCAATGTCCAACACTACATATTCCACAAGCTGCCCACTTGAAAGTAGAGCCTTAAAAGGTACCCTCCAATACTGTTCGGCATTCAAGAAGCAGTGCCTAAGAGTAAATGGGTCTAATAAAGCAATGCTGTTGGTAACTTTAGTGCAGATCACAAGAGGTCCAAGATTTCCCTGACTTGCAGCAACTTTAGGAGGAAGACATATCAAATCCTCACGACATACTGGACATATCTCAACCGAGAAAGTGTACTTGTAATTGTAATTGTTACTCTTCGGATCATGGGACACAAGTTGCTTGTCGCTTCGTTTCCTAATTGGAGCTACCTCGCCCACAAAGTCCACAAACTTCCCAGCATGACTTCGATTAACAAAAAAGAAATCAATTCCCTGGTCCATCTGCTTAATTCTGATTGCATTGCGAGCTTCATCGTGCTTAATAATAAGCTGCTCCAGATAGAAGAAAGTGCGCCTGTGAGGAACATGCTGCCGCAGTTGAACTGCAGCCACCCATTGATCAGGATTAGCCTGAACCCTTGTACAAGACTCGCACATTTGGTCTTGCACAACATATTCGACGGTGTAAGCTTGTTCGAGTACTGCCCCATTCAGAACCTCTTTCTGGACCCTCAGCTTAACTTTAATCCTCTTGGAGTGAGGTTCAGTCCAAATGAATTCTGCATGTACTAAACGGACTTTATTCAAGTTCTTCAACCTCTTTATGCAGAAGGTCAGCAGCTCCTTGGACTCTAGCAGCATTTTACTCCAGGTCCTTGGCGGCTGCAAATAGCTCTCACATTCAGGGCAATGGATAATCACCACATGCTTCTGTAGACCTTCTGTTATGTCAACTTCAGAACGCAAGCACTTGGCGCACATATTTGCAGCATTTGGTTGCATCAAAATACCACATTTGCAGCATAGGACGCTGCCAATAGTCTGGGGCACCGTAAACATACCAGCTTCCTGTGCCATGGCTTCTAAATCTCTGATTGAGATGCACAAGGAAAAAATCAACTTAGAGATCAATACAGAAATAATAAAATCCCAAGATAGAAGAAGACTACTTCATTTTAACACAAACATGTAAAATCTTGACTGCTGTTATTAAGTGAAAATTTTGTGAAAGCTTACCGTTTTCATTTCAGTGAATTGGATAGAGGCTCAAGAGTGTTCCCCGATAATTGGATCGTGTTTTAAATAGGAAACAAATCGTTGCATCTAATGATTTTTTTTCACATTTAAATGGAAAACTATCATTAATTACTATCAACTAAATCTACAAACGAGCAAGCAAATTACCACGAAAAACCTTATTCTCTTTTAGCATGTCATATTTTAACCAAAAAAAATTAATCAAGATCTTCAATCATTTTTTGCAAAAATAAAAAAAAAAAAAATAATAATAATAATAATAATAATAATAATAATAATAAATGAATATGATCGCAGCTTATCTACTTACTTACTTAATCCACAAGAAAATTATTTTCACAGAATTTATCATAAGTAGCAATAAATAAACTCAAAAGCAAGAAAATCAATCGTCTGATTATATCAGCAGCAGCATCTAAATCATCATCATGTAAAGAATATGACTTAAAAACTAATATTACACCTTAACAATAAATTAAGCGTTGACAGAAATAATTGTGTAAAAAGGCCATTTATTTAACCAATAACCAACCATGATGAAAACCAGACAATAAAAATAAAAAAATTACAAAAAGAAGAAAAAAGAAATTAATTTTAAAATTGACCATCAAAGAAATCATAGAATCATCTATAGTCAATTAAATACATAATTATGCATAAATCACATAGAAATTAACTATAGAAAATAGCAAATGAAAATAAGGATACCAGTGGATTTTGGTTATTATCTTACGGAGGCGAAAACGCGGCGGCGGCGGCGGACGGAGAGTGGAAAATAGACGGCCGAGGGGCGAGTGATATACCTGACCGTTCGTACGTGCAGATTTTATGTCTTTTTATTGTTAGATTAGATTGGATTGCGGTTTAGGTTTTGATATTTATATATTTGGGCTAATTCTTCATATGGGCCAACACAGGGATGTAGGCTCGCCTTTTAAGAATTTAAAATGGGAAATTACAAAAAATCAGGTTTTTAAATATTGATTTTCAAAATTCAGTTGAAAGATTAATTATTCAAAAATTAAGTAATAATTTTATATTTTAATAAATATATTAATAGAAAAACCCTAACTCACTTTCTTCCCTCTCTCTTTCTGTCATCTCTTTCTCTCTGATGCGCCCTTTCTCTCCTCAGCCTCAACTCTTTCTACATTCCCTACCCCTAACCCTAACTATTTCGACGCCGCACCCACCCCTTCATCCGGCACCGGAACCACCTCATTTCTCTGCTCGATGAAGCCGCTGCAGAAGCGGTGCTGTGCGTGCGAACGACGACGATAAGGCTGCTGCGAACTCGCAGCATCGTTGTCCGACGATGCACCCGTCGCTACAGAAAAAAATTGCCATTTATCACCATCATAGTGTAGCCGCTCGTAGGATCGCAGCTTGCAGCGGAGTGTTGATTGCACAGGACCACCGTTGTGGCTCTATCAGACCCTCGCCTATTTTGTGGCTCCTTCAGATTCGTCAGATCTACAACCCAAACCAGAAAACATGAACCGACAATGGAGGATGAATATTGGTGGTTTTCCTCTTTTTTTATGTTTTTTTGGTTTTGTTTGCAACTGGTTGTGTTTTAGTGGTTCTTGTTATAGTGTGGTAGTGGTGTTGGTGGTTGTTCAGCTGTGGTTGGATGATGGTTGTTCAGTGGTGGTTGTTGGTGGCGATGGCGATGGCAGTGATGGTGGTTGTGGCTGAAGTGGTAGTGTCAGTGGTATGTGACCAAGTATTTGGTTATTTGTAACCAAGTATTTAACTGTGACCCAAAAATTTGACCATATGTGACTGAAAAATAATCTGTGACCAACAAATTTGAAAATATGTAACCAATGAAATTAACTGTGACCTATAATTTTTTGAATTTGTGACCTCGAAATCATCAGTGACTAATTAATTTGATAATATGTGACCAATAAATAAATTATGGCCTATAATTATGTATATGTGATCATTAATTGTATAATTGTGACCTAATTAATAAATATTTTTAATTAATTACCTAATACATGAGTTTTGAATTGTTAAACTATCTACCTGACTTTTGAATTGGTATAAACCATACACCTGAAATATGAGTTTTTCCCATTTAAAAAGGAGGAAATTACAACATCACATGTTTTTAAGATGTCATTTTCATAAATCCAAAATTAACTTTAATAATACATAAATCAGGTTTTAATTAATAGTTTTTAAATTAATTTTTATTTAAATCATTCATACAGAATTTTAAACCCTAATTATTTCATTTTCTCTCACATCTCTCTCTATCCCCGCCGCCACTGACACCACCTCGCCGGCACATAAGCCGACGATCGACAATTCCGGCACCTTGCGGGACAGCCCCTATTGCACCATCAACGGCCATCATCTCTATCAGACCACAAATACAACCCCCACCAAAAAAAATCCCCAAATTCGCTGCCACACTATCAACAATCACCACCACCAACAACAATCAACACAAGAAAATAGGTGAGATAGAACACCTGCCGCGCAATCACACCTCAACACACAGATCTGAAAGTGCATCATCACGAACAGAGGAAGCGACGGTGGTTCTAAGTGCAGAAAGAGAGAGACAGCAACACCTTCTCTTATATTCTTAACGTCAATCCCCACTACTGCTCCACCGTTCTTTAAACGACGGTGGTTCTATGTGAAGAGAGAATGGAGATGAGATGAGGGAGAAAATGATTTTAGGGTTTGAATGGTGTAGATAGGGTTGCAATGCGATGGGGTAGGGATGGTGGCTACGGGTTTGTGTGCCCGCGGTGCTGTGTAAACGGGTGTAGGTGCGCGCGGTACTATGGGTTACGGTCGCAGTGTTGTGGGTGAATGAATTGCTAACGGGTGTGTGCGCATGCGTGAGGCGACAGTTACGGTCGGGTGCGTGCATGTGGCGGTTGCGGTTGGGTGTGTGCGGTGTCGTGACGATGGTTGTGGGTGGGATGAGATGGACGTGGGTGTCTATGACCAATTATTTGATTGATTGTGACCAATAATTGGTTAATTTTTGACAAATTAATAATGTGTGACCTAAAAATTGTGACTGTGACTCACAATTTATTAAGTTATAATCGATTTGTGACCAATAAAAGTAATTTTTGACCTATAATTTGATATTTTGTGACCATAAAATAAGTTATATGACTTATAAATTTTGTGATTTGTGACTGATAAACAAATTGTGATTTTTAAATTTTTAATTTGTGACCGATGAACGAAATGTGACATATAAAATTTTTGAATTGTGACTTTAAAATTTTTGAATTGTCACCAAATTGCATAGATCTGTGACATTTATATATTTATTAATAAAATATATAATTAATTAATTAAATCATAAATAAATTTTAATGAAAACCTGATTTTTGAAATTTAAAACCTATATCCTTAATTTTGAAATTGTGATACTTAAAAACCTGATTTATGTATTGTTCCCTTTAAAAAGTTCAAGGATAAATTTACCATTACGTTACATGTACATCATAGTCTACAGATTAGTTTATCAAAAAATGATATAACGAAATTTGATTGGGATAAAATCTCATCAATCAAATAAAAAAATTATTTCACTTTCCTTTCGACATCTCATTAATCTACAAAAGATTATATAAAAGTTGAAGTGTATTCAATTAATTTTTTTTTTGAAATCTCTACCATTTTTTATGTATTCAAAATTTCAATGATTTTTAAAGATTTTTTATTAGGTAACTTTTAAGTAGAAAATAAAAAAATAAAATATAAAAATTTATTAATCATTCATCCCAAGATGTAAGAAGATTTTCACAAAAAGAATTTTTTTCATATGTATTTTTGTCCTTTCAAATTTCCCTTTCCTCTTTTCTTCTACAAAGTTTAGATCTATGATTAAAAAGTTATTATTTTCTTCTATCAATTATATTTGCTCTCTTTTCCATTTTATTTCTTTCTTTTTAATCGTTTATCCTCATTTTCTCTTAAAAAAATTGCAATTAAAAAATTCTTATTGCATTTTTCTTTCTTTTGCTCATATAATTTTTATGAAAGAAATCCATTTGTAAATAAGTTTTTAAGATTTTATAGATAGGGTAGTAGGAGGAAATAGAACTTAGATCAAAATCAAACAAACTTTGGAAAAAATATTAATTTATTGAAATTACAAGGTTTTGTATATTAAAAATTAAAAGGAATTTCTAATTTTCTCAAAGAAGTTTTTTCTCCCGCTAAAAAACTCTTCTTATTCTTCTTGGAAGAAGAATCCATTTTGATAATCTTTCTTGCTCACAAATTTGAAATTCTCACAACTCTCTTTCTTTTTTAAGAAAGTTTTTTTCTCTATAAACTCCCTTGCAAGGAAAGTTGGAAGGACATTAGATTTTCCTTGTAAATATTTTGAAATCGACAAAATAGCTTGTCATCTTGCAAATATTTACTTTGAAACAAGATTTTTAACGTCTTTTTGTAAAACGTCTTTTGAAGTTTCGCAATCTGTTTTTAAAACTAATTCTTTATTGATTAAATCATCTTGAAATTTTGAAATACATAATATTATTGATAAAGTTTTTTTTTTTATAGTAGAATAGTTCTTTTGGAGTCCAGTTCATAAACCTGAATGAAACATAACCAACCGTTCTTGATGAGACTCTTTTGGAATTTGTTTTAACATCCCCACCATATCCTATGTCAGACGCGTTTGTCTCAACAATAATGGATGTAAGTGGATCATTAATTGATAAGCATGAAACGCTTTTGACAGCTTTTTTTGACATTTTAAACTGCTAAAGTGTGCTCTAAGGTCCACAATAGTGGATGCTTTTGTAACATTTGAAAAAGTGGAGCACAAAGTAGCCTGATATCTTTGACAAAATCGGTAACATAATTGACACGGTCTAAAAAGCTCTGTAAACTTGTTTTATCTAGAGTTTCATTAGGAATTTTTTTTGTAAATTCTAGACTGCTTTGAATAGGTGTAATTGTTCCTAAATGAATGAAATGATTTAAGAATCTAATACGTGTTTGATAAAGAACAATTTTCTTAACTAAGACAGCTAAACCATTATTCTGACAACATGAATGAATGCTTTAAGATGTTTAAAATATTGTTCTAAACTTCCTAAATAGATTAGAACATCATCAATGTAAATAATCATAAAATTTTAAAAATGATTGAAAATATCTTTCATAATTTTTTGAAATTTAAAAGAAATATTTTTTACACCGAATGGCATAATATTCCACTCGTATTGTTCAAAAGGGATATTGAAAACAGTTTTATATTTATCTTCTTCTTCGATTTGAATATGCCAAAAACTAGATTCCTACTCTTGTTCATAATACTCCAAATCAAATTCTTTCTTTTCCCGATGGACATGTCTTGTTCGTAATACTCCAAATCAAATTCTTTCTTTTCCTGATGGACATGTCAAAATAATTTTTGATGGATCAATATCAAAAGGTCTTCAAATGTCATATTCTTCTAGATCTGAACATAGATCTGTATTTTTTACAAAATTCAAGGTTTTCAACTTCTTCTGAAAGACTTAAAGGAGTCCATTTTAATCCAAATATTCTGAAGACTACATTTGGTTAGGTTTCATTCAGGTGTGGACTAAACTCCAAAAGAACTATTCTACAATCAAAATTCAAAAAATTATTTTCAAAAGAAGAAATTAAATCTTTATGGGAAGAATTTTATGATTCTCCTGAAGATTTAAATTTTTATGAGTTAGCACATTTCAAAGTTTTTTGGTAAAAAGGTTTTTGTCAAAAAGACTTCTAGATCTATTCAAAATACTCATGTTAATATGAAAACATGGAAAACTGCTTTTCGTGAAACTTTTCAATCTGAAAATCCTCCAATAAAAGAAATAGTTGTTACTCATAAATAAGTACCACGTGAAGATATTTAAATTTTCTTCTATGGGTTTGAATAGCATCTTTTGAAAATACATTTATTTGAGATAATTGATTTTTAATAGAAAGAGTCTGCTCAAAAGTTTTGATAACATAATCTTCACTAAAATCGAACTTTAATATTTTATAGATAGAACATTTGTCTACCTTTGGAATAGTCCAGTTATGCAATTTTTACGATTTGAAGTTCATGAGAATTGAATGAATTTATTGATGTAGATGCAAATGCATGGTCTTGATCAATTTCTTCTTCATCTTGAAAAGTGTTTGAAAGATTTTCACTTCTATTACTAAAACTATCAGATCTCCTAAATCAATTAGAAATTAAAGACATAATTTGAATAAAATGAAATTATTATAACATACCATTGTAGACACAATGTTACAGGATGAACTAAATCCAACACAACCTACAACGGGATCACCCTACGCTCTCTCAGCTTCACGGGCTGACCAACGCTATTTAGTAGGCTCCAGGATAATCGGTTTCTCGCTAAACACTATAAAATGAAATTATAATAACATACCATTGTAGACACAATGTTACAGGATGAACTAAATCCAACCCAACCTACAACGGGATCACCCTACGCTCTCTCAGCTTCACGGGCTGACCAACGCTATTCAGTAGGCTCCAGGATAATCGGTTTCTCCCTAAACACTACAACTAAAATAGTATAAATGTATATGTACATATAAAGAGACTATAAGATTATATATATATATATATATATATATATATAAAGAGAGAGTCTACTCTTAAATATATTGATTGGTTGTTTACTTTCTAAAGGTCTAACATATCGATAATACTTAACATTAGGCCCATGTTTGACCCTCTGATTTTTAAATTCATTTTTAATCAAACATTTTATGTAATCCACAACTTTTATCATTTTTTCAACCATATATTTTATAATTTTTTATTAAAATCTACTAAAAACTTAATTTTTATCCAAACCAAACAAAGAACTCAAATAATACTGAAATTATATATACACTTATATTTTTTTTTCTTTCAGAAATATATTTTTATATGGGGGAGGGGGATGGTGGAGAATGAACATCTGCCTTCTATGTGGAAACCTTATCAAGTAAATTCCATAATGAAAGTTTTCAAAAGTCAAATGAATTCTGTTGACCCCAAAAAATGTTGCCAACAAATGTCGGGCCCACTCGTGCATGTGCAAGCCTTGTCCAACATGCATGTGCCGAAAAACGGTCAGAAAGGCTCCAAAATCCGGGCGTGGGAGGAGGTCGCCGCACGAGATGTCAGAGTTAGGGCCTCCGGCAAGAAGAAAGAAATACGATTGTCTAAGAAACCAATCGATAAATAACAAGATTTGTAGTTGTAATTTTCGTAGTAAAAAGAGAGCAATATGTTTCCAAATATTCAGTTTTTCATTTGGAATTTGGCATCCTCTTTCATGTATTACATGGTTGGGGTATTTATAGTGTTACAACTCAAATTGTGACATTTGGATCAATTTACACGTGGCACCATCTCCTCGGCCAGGACATCAAGTCCTAGCCATCAAGTTGACTCTCCTAGCCTTACAAAACATTAAATGCTCTTACATTGACAAGACAAGACATAAACAAACTTTATACAAGAGTCACATCAATCATTTGTTAAAGATTTTCATCATGAGTGAATCCCCGCGAGTGGTCTTTTAATGAGCCTCGGACGTTAGCAGCAGGGGCTTCAGAGTGCTAGTAAGGGCCTCGGAATAATAGTGAGGGCCTCGGAACCCACGGCTGAAGCTAGAGAATCGTAACCTGATTTAATCAAGCTGGTCCCACCGTCGACACGTGGCGCCACGTCGATTCTGTTCATTAACCCGTAACAATAGTCCCCCAAGTCCATGTGTGGTTATTTATGCCAAGCGTGGACTTTCAAAGTCTGTATTTTCTGTACTTCACACCACTTCTAAGAAAGTTGCCTGTAAAACTGAAGTTTTGGAGCCATGCCAAGATGATGCGAGTTCATATTCGAGCTGGCCGAACCTGAATTCCTTTTAGATGAGGCGAGTTCATATTCGAACTCTCGGCTGAATTCCTTTTAGACGAGGCGAGTTCATATTCGAACTGGCCGAAGCTGAATTCCTTTTGGACGAGGCGAGTTCATATTCGAACTGGCCGAAGCTGAAGTCCTTTTGGACGAGGCGAGTTCATATTCGAACTGGCCGAAGCTGAACTCCTTTTGGACGAGGCGAGTTCATATTCGAACTGGCCGAAGCTGAATTCCTTTTAGACGAGGCGAGGCGAGGAGATGTCTATAGACATTAGTGCCTGTGATATGACGGTTTCTTATGTTTCCAAGGCACATTAACTGCATCGAGACGAATTTCAATAGCCGTACAGCTGTTTTTATTTAATGCACAATGATGGCTAATTATTAGGATGCGTGGTTTCGAGGACAGGTCCACGCGCGAGCCAATGTTGGTTCGTGCACGCACAGATCTGGAGCGTTGATGTAGAGAAAACGTTTGATTTCAAGGGTTAAGATTTGTGCATTTTTTAACGCCTCAGATTAACTGAGATCTGATCCAACGGCTGGGGCTGAATCCTTCACTAGTATAAAAGCCAGAACTTTATCATTTTCAAACTTTACTTTCGCGAAACATTCTGAAATTTCTGAAACTGTCCTGCTGCCAGACATTTTCCGGCGAACTTCCGGCGATCCCTCTGAGTCTCTTCTTCATTTTAGGTATTTTCTCCTTACGTAGTTGTCTTCTTTCCTCCTTTAGACACCTTTTCCTGTGCTGTTCATCACCTTCCTCAAACTGCAATGTCTTCCGAGGCGTCTCTAGCTATGACAGTAGTTAGAAGTGGGGAGGAGTCAGTATCTGGGGCCTCTGGCGAGTGGTATAGTATGACCGAAGAGCCCATAGATTATGAGGCGGGATGGGGGGGCAGCCAAAATCCAATCCAATATCACTTCTGCCAAACTAGACGAACTTAGGCAGACCTATAACATCCCCCATTACGTCAAACTCTTAGTCCCTGATGCTCACGAAAGAGCTTGTTTCCCGAGGCCCAATTGTGTGGCCTTCAGTGAGCACCTGTTTAAGGCAGGTGTGCATCTGCCTCTGCACCCCTTCTTTAGGGCGGTGCTGAGGACCTTCATGTTGTCCTCCACCCAAATCCTTCCCAACGGGTGGAGCCAAGTCGTGGGGACATACTTCCTGTGGAAGGAAGTGTCTCTGGGCGAGGACCTCCCACTTCATGTTTTCGAGTCCCTCTTCCATGCTAGGGTCGTGGGAAAGGATGACTCAAAGGGGTGGTATTACATCACCCCATGGGGTTCCCACGCCCCTTTTGTGGTTGGGATCCCCTTGATGAGTGTTTTACACTCATGATATTTATGTCACTTAATTCGTTATTTTGTCATTCTTGAGAGATTTTTAGAGTGTTTTTATGTGTGCTTTGATGTTGTGATGTAGGTTGATGAGATTGAAGAAAATAAACAAAATTTGGAAAGGAAAGGGCTAAATTGTAAGAGATCTAAAGTTCGGGGACTAAAGTACAAATATTGAAAAGTTATACCGAGCCTCACTATGAAGATTTGAGAGTGATCAGAGCCAATTGGATGAGGAAAGATGTCAAAGTGATCAAATTTAGTCAAAATATGATCACAAATCAATTTACAACCGAAAAGTTTTGCTCCAGATTTTTAGTCTCATATTGAGACTCATTTCTGACATAGTAAACGATTGAATTGGAGAATGATGTCTGAAGAAAAGTTGTAGGCCTTTGAGTTAGCTTTCCAACGCAACTTGAATCATCTCAATCGGATATCAGGAGAAAGAGTTATGTTAAAAATACTGAAGGAAGCGTAAACTGAATTTCAGCGAACCGGGCGCCTTGGCGCTCAAGGTGGGCGCCTTGGCGCCCACATTGCTGAAAATCAGCAGAATACGCGGCGCCTAGGCGCCCAATCAGGGCGCCTTGGCGCCCCGACCCGAGAAAGAAGAAACTTGAAAATTTTAAAAGATTTTCGGCCCGGTCCAACCCTATTCCGTCTTGCAACTTGTGGATACTATAAATACCACCATAAAGACCTAATTTGAGAGGTTGGAGAAGGAGGAAAAAGATACAAAACGGCTAAATCTCCAAGGACAACAAGAAGAATGATTTGAAGAAATCAAGTGAAGAAAGAGTGGAAACATCAAAGGGGACTTCGATCAACACTCCAAAAAGAGTTTTTCTTACCTCCTCCTTTATGTTTTTCATATTAGATTGTTTAGATTTTATGAATTTCTTCATGAACTAAATAATTTAGCTAGGGTTTGATGTAGCCACTTGAGATTATGATTTGATGAATTTATAATTACTTCTTTTGGATTTTCCACGTGTATTTAATTGTGTCATGAATTTAATGCTTTCAATTACCTGATCAATAATTGAATGAATAGATGCTAGTCAATTCCGGCACTCGAGAGAGGGGAATTTAGGCGTGATCATAGGATTGACGCAACGTAGGTTTTATGGGTTTCGAGAGAAAGTGTAAAATCTATGAAGCTTACTTCACAAAAGAATCGGGGCTTTGATAAATTCTAGGCTTTAATTCGGAATAGAGATATTGAGATTGAATTGTAGGATTAATTTCTAGCCGACACTCGAGAGAGGGGAGAGAAATACAATTGGATTCTTGCTTTTAAATATTGGAAAATTAATTGGATAATTTGATATCATTGAATCATAATTGAAAGTTGGTGAAATCATTCCCTAGACTTCTTCATTTTGATAATTTATATTCCTCAATTTTGTCTCAACCAATTTCATTACTTTAGTTTAAAACAATCAACCAATCATTCATCAATTGTCTAGATAAAATAGAAGTTGCATAATTATAGTACTTAGTGGAATTAAATTACAATCCATGTGGGTTCGACATCCTAACTTTCATACTATATTACAAAACTTGACACCGTACACTTGCGGCATAAATTCACGTTATAGAAAACGCGTGACAAGTTTTTGGCGCCGTTGCCGGGGACTGTTTAATTTAATTTTCACTAATATTATTACCAAGTAGCTTTTATTTTAATTTAGATTATTTTTATTTTATTTTATTTTGTTAATTTTAGTCACCCACCTTGATCTCTTTGATATTTTTTCAGGTACTATTCAATAATATGTGCATGATTCTAACGTTGGCAAGAGAGCATAACAACTTCAATAAGTACTCTCGACATGGATAAAAATGACGTGCTTGTAGAAGACATCTTTTGTCAACTTTGCTATGGGATGCATTACACTGAGCAATGTTTGCAGAGACGCACCGACTCCCGTGCGATAAAGCTTTTAGGATTCATAGAATATTTAAGATGTCGTGACAAATCTGATGAATGCTACATGCCTTTGGGAGATTATGTACTGTGATTTACTGGGATGAGGACATCACACTTGAGGGAAATGGTCCTTTGTTTAACGAGAGGGTAATTGCAAAGTACTATAACAAACTTGCTAAGTTGGAAGAGTGCAACATACGTATTGGAGACTGGAGTTACTGGAATGAATTGAAAAGGTGGAAATACAATCCACTCGAAGGGGTTGAAAATAGAGACTTTTTATCAGCTCGTGGACTTGCACCGTGAATCGACTATTCACCAAGAAATATCAACTATTGAAGAAGAACAGAAAGATGAAGACAAAATAATCACAAAGGAACCAAGTGAAGAAGCGACAATTAATGAAGATGAATTGAACACAAATTCATTCGACCTCATTGATTGTCCAACAATTGAATTTGTGATTAAGCTTGAGGAGGAACATGAAGTCTACATAGTTGAATTCGAATCGAATAGAATAGACAATTCTTATCACACGGAAATGAGCAATGTTGAGTTTTGGAAAATCAACGAAGAATGGATCAAAGGCAAAAGAAGCAAAATGAGCAAGGCATCAAAAGCTTTCTTCAAAGTTCCATGATGCAACTGTCAACAGTTATGTCAAGCTAATGACGTTAAAGAAGCGCTTCTTGGGAGGCAACCCAAGCTTTCTTCCCCTTTTGATTTATTTTGCTTTTGAATTTATGATAGTTTAGTTTATTTTATAGTTTAGCTAGAATTCTTCTTCCATACCCCATTCCCCTTAGGTCATTGAGTATTTAAGTTGGTTGTTAGATGTTTGAATTAAGTAACACTTGTTCCATGCAATTAATCTCTAAAATTTGATTTTTCAGGAACATGACGTAGCGAAACATCCAAGCCAACATTGACAAGGAGAAAATGGGATGCATCTCAAGTTTGGGGGGAAAGATAGAAGAAACATCCACCAACACTAGCATCATAAACACCACAACGACACGGCAATACAGACAATTCAGGGAAGTCTCTTCCTTTTTCTTTAATTTTACATTGAGGACAATATTTAATTTAAGTTTGGGGGTGTATTATAAATTGTGTCTAATTGCCTTATTTTTTTTTTTTTTTTTTTTTTTTTTGTGTGTGTGATTTGTGTGCATAAAAAAATAAAAAAAAATTTTTTTTTTTTTTTACACATTTTAACAGGTTTGTATGAGTTAGATAGCCTTGCCGGCATTGGTTTATGTAATTGAGAACATGCTTTTGCTTATGAATTGTGGATAAATTTTTGCTTATTCATGAGAAATGGAAAATATTTATGCACGTGAGTTAATTGTGATGTTGTACATGAGTATGTTGATTCATGTTTATAGGTTGAAATAGAGAACTTGGATGCTATACCCACGTAACCAATAAACAAGATTCACATCCTTAAACCAAATATAGGATGTTTGGATGGTCGAACTTTTGTAGGGAGACATGAATGTAGATGTGGATTCCATGTGTGCTAAATGTTGTGTGGACTGTCTGAGACCTATGGGATGAAAATTGGGTAAAAAACCTAAGTTAGAGGTCAATTTTCGAGAATAAGTGTTTAATAAAGGGCATTGCACTAATCACTGCATAAAAGGGAAGCCACCTTAAAAAAGATCCTAATGAGGACAATCATAACAATCTTATTGTAAGGTGTCTATTCGTAGCCTTTATGACTCGAGTGAATAAGTCTGCAAGGGTTTAAAACCTGGTGCCCTAAAGTCATTTGATTTGGGAGTCATCGGCCTAAAGCTCGCTACAGGGGTCATTTAGAAAGCTCAATGGAGAACGTCCCCACATAAGATATATATAAAAAAAAAAAAAAAAACAAGTGCATAAAACAAAAGCGCACCATATACCTTAATTAAGCCCTGAACACTTATTTTAGAGGATTAGACTTCTGATAAGGGGTTAGTAACTTGGTTGAGTCTTGAAGGTTGAAGCAGTCATAATAAGGAGAATCCATATTTGTTGATATGTTGAATTGCAATTAGTGAAATCCGACCAAACTTGAGTGGTGTAAGAAGTAGTATTGAATATCAACTGTAGAATACACCTTGGGGAATGAAAAGAAAACAAGTTTGGGGGTGTATGAATCCCACGAGCGAAGTAAGGAAATATTTGACTTTTTAGGTCGGGAATTGGATCTATTTATTAATGTACAAATACACTTAACTCTTCACACCCACACCCGTTTTGCATTGAATAGGTAGGAAGTGAGCTTTTACATTATAATTTTGAAGCGATTCATGAAATTGATGTTATGTTTTCAATTCTGAGCTATGAAGGCAAGATATCTAGCACAATTTATTTTAAGTGATTTTATTCGTATTTATCTGTTTGTGTGTTTGTTAGTAATTTCCTTTAGTTCGGTGTTTGCTCGAGGACAAGCAAAATATTAAGTTTGGGGGTATTTGATGAGTGTTTTACACTCATGATATTTATGTCACTTAATTCATTATTTTGTCATTCTTGAGAGAGTTTTAGAGTGTTTTTATGTGTGCTTTGATGTTGTGATGTAGGTTGATGAGATTGAAGAAAATAAACAAAAGTTGGAAAGGAAAGGGCTAAATTGTAAGAGATCTAAAGTTCGGGGACTAAAGTACAAATATTGAAAAGTTATACCGAGCCTCACGATGAAGATTTGAGAGTGATCAGAGCCAATTGGATGAGGAAAGATGTCAAAGTGATCAAATTTAGTCAAAATATGATCACAAATCAATTTACAACCGAAAAGTTTTGCTCCAGATTTTTAGTCTCATATTGAGACTCATGTCTGACATAGTAAACGATTGAATTGGAGAATGATGTCTGAAGCAAAGTTGTAGGCCTTTGAGTTAGCTTTCCAACGCAACTTGAATCATCTCAATCGGATATCAGGAGAAAGAGTTATGTTAAAAATACTGAAGGAAACGTAAACTGAATTTCAGCGAACCGGGCGCCTTGGCGCTCAAGGTGGGCGCCTTGGCGCCCACAATGCTGAAAATCAGCAGAATACGCGGCGCCTAGGCGCCCAATCAGGGCGCCACCGAGAAAGAAGAAACTTGAAAATTTTAAAAGATTTTCGGCCCGGTCCAACCCTATTCCGTCTTGCAACTTGTGGATACTATAAATACCACCATAAAGACCTAATTTGAGAGGTTGGAGAAGGAGGAAAAAGATACAAAACGGCTAAATCTCCAAGGACAACAAGAAGAATGATTTGAAGAAATCAAGTGAAGAAAGAGTGGAAACATCAAAGGGGACTTCGATCAACACTCCAAAAAGAGTTTTTCTTACCTCCTCCTTTATGTTTTTCATATTAGATTGTTTAGATTTTATGAATTTCTTCATGAACTAAATAATTTAGCTAGGGTTTGATGTAGCCACTTGAGATTATGATTTGATGAATTTATAATTACTTCTTTTGGATTTTCCACGTGTATTTAATTGTGTCATGAATTTAATGCTTTCAATTACCTCGATCAATAATTGAATGAATAGATGCTAGTCAATTCCTGACTCGAGAGAGGGGAATTTAGGCGTGATCATAGGATTGACGCAACGTAGGTTTTATGGGTTTCGAGAGAAAGTGTAAAATCTATGAAGCTTACTTCACAAAAGAATCGGGGCTTTGATAAATTCTAGGCTTTAATTCGGAATAGAGATATTGAGATTGAATTGTAGGATTAATTTCTAGCCGACACTCGAGAGAGGGGAGAGAAATACAATTGGATTCTTGCTTTTAAATATTGGAAAATTAATTGGATAATTTGATATCATTGAATCATAATTGAAAGTTGGTGAAATCATTCCCTAGGCTTCTTCATTTTGATAATTTATATTCCTCAATTTTGTCTCAACCAATTTCATTACTTTAGTTTAAAACAATCAACCAATCATTCATCAATTGTCTAGATAAAATAGAAGTTGCATAATTATAGTACTTAGTGGAATTAAATTACAATCCCTGTGGGTTCGACATCCTAACTTTCATACTATATTACAAAACTTGACACCGTACACTTGCGGCATAAATTCACGTTATAAAAAACGCGTGACACCCCTCCTCCATAAAGGGGTGGAAGGAGTCGTGGTTCTGGGTGACGGGTAGGTGGCAGATGGTGGAGGGAGACGCTGTCCCAGCTATTATCGCGCCAACCCAGTACTACGAGGCTTGTGAGTGTCACCTTAAGTTCTTATAACTTCGTCTTGACTTTCTGATACTGATATCTGTTTGTTGATTGCAGATTGTAGCACGAGGTACGAGCTTTCCGAGGCTGAGTGGGCCATTGTAGAAGACATTTACCAACGATCTCCGAGGCTCCGAAGTTTCTCCCATTTGATCGAAAGAAACAGATACTTCATAGACTTCGGACTGATGGCCCCCAAGGGTAAGAGGTGGCCTTTAACCGACTGCCACTGAAATAACTGAAACTAACTCCTATCTTTTCTTAATTGCAGATAAGTTCACCAAGAAGGAGTATGCTCTGCCTGATATGGCCAGTATTATGAGGGCCACGTCTACTGCCGGGGCGAAGGCACTAAAGCCCGGATCCTCTGGGGCGAAGCAAGTGAAGTCCAAGTTGGACCGCCTCAGTAAAGTAAGAATGATAAGGAGGTCGAGGAGGAAGTGCCGAAGGAGGCCCCGAAAGGAGGTAAGCCAGCAGTGGCTAAGGGCAAGGGGGTGGCTGAAGAGCCACAAAAGAAGAGGAACTTGGGCCCAGGTGGGGGGGTCATCAAGCTTTGGGACCACTGTGTCCTTTCCTGAAAATGGTGCTTCGAAGCAGCCGAAGCTCCTCCAATCTTCAATTGATGCTGCCTTGGTGGCCCAATCTAGGAAGATTGTCATGGATGACGTGGCGAGAGCAGAAGAGGCCACCAAGAAAGTTGTGGAGAGGACCTCGGGAAAGTCCGGGAACTTCCTGGGAGGCAAGGAGGACAAAATAGCCACTGCTGTGATAGAAATGCTGCCTCCGGAGGTGAGGGATGCCACTGAAGGCTTTAACAAGTTCTGGATGGAGAGGTGGCAAAATTACGTGGCTACTTGTGACGCAGTGGACCTCACCAATACTTTGGTGAGCCAAACAGCCAGAGCCTTCAGAGTTGCATTGGAATGCCAAGTTGTCTTGGCGGATATCCAATCAAGGAACCGAGCCTCGCGCGATGAACTGGAGAAAGTGAAGGCAGAACTGGCGGAGAAGAAAGAGGCCAACATCGAACTGAGGATTCAGAGAGATGTTGATGATTCAAAACGTGATGCTCTCCTGGAAGAGATTGAGGCCTTAAAGAAGGAGGTTCATGAGAGCCAGTGTGAGGTAGCTGCCCTCACTAAGAAGGTGGAGATTTCTGATAACCACCAGAAGGTCACTGCCGAAGCACTGGAGAAGGCAAACCTTGAAATAGCTGGGGCTAGGGATGCCAGTCAGTTTATGGAGAAGGAACTGAGGTGGCTGGAAGCCGAAGTGAAAAAATACGAAGCTGACGTGGTCGAGGCGGGTGATATTGCAGTGAGGAATTACATAGCAAACTTCCATCACACTGAGGAGTATCGCGCTTCGGCCTATATTGGAGCAGAGTGGCCTACCATGAGGTCTTCGAGAGGTTGGGAGAGGTGCATCCAGAGCTCGATGTTTCTGAATTGAGGGCTGAGTTCTTGGAGGAGGAGGTTCCCCAAACGCTTGCTGAAGAAGGTGAAGTGGTGGAACTTGATCCTGAGGATGTGCCTACTGAAGAACCTCAGCCTGTTGAAGCGCCTCAAACAGCAGATGCTCCAGCTCCCCCACCCCATGCTCCTTGATACATTTTTTGTAATTTTAATTCATTACTTTGTAATTCCTTCAGCATATTAATGGAACACATTTCGCTTTATTGTTGTACTGCAACTTATTCTTGCCGCAGTGAACTGTCCTGGGCTTTACAACATAACTTTTGAGAAGAACATTCGAACTCAACTTAATGCAACCGCATCAAAGCCTTGTTATACAAACAATTAACCCAAAAGGATGAAACTGAGTAAACCATTCAGCAAAGCAGACTAAACAAATCCGATGTAACTTAACCGAAGCCCCTTTATAAAACTCTTAACAGCCTCAAATCAATTCTTAATCTCACGTTCCCAAGTGTTATGAAATTGTTCTTACTTTCTTGCTTGGTAGATGGTCCATCCAAGCAGAGGCTCCTTCCTTTGACGTTCAGCTTCATCAAAGGGAGGCTTGTGATGTACGCTTAAGAGTTCGAATGAGGTGGCCTTCTTTTAAGGTTCCATCCTCTCCTCCGAAGCGCCCACGCTTCCCAGGTTGGTGGATGGTTCACCCAAGCAGAGGCTTCTTTCTTTGACGTTCAGCTTCATCAAAGGGAGGCTTGTGATGTACGCTTAAGAGTTCGACCGAAGTGGCCTTCTTTTAAGGTTCCATCCTCTCCTCCAAAGCGCCCACGCTTCCCAGCTTGGTGGATGGTTCACCCAAGCAGAGGCTTCTTCCTTTGACGTTCAGCTTCATCAAAGGGAGGCTTGTGATGTACGCTTAAGAGTTCGAACGAGGTGGCCTTCTTTTAAGGTTCAATCCTCTCCTCCGAAGCGCCCACGCTTCCCAGCTTGGTGGATGGTTCACCCAAGCAGAGGCTTCTCCCTTTGACGTTCAGCTTCATCAAAGGGAGGCTTGTGATGTACGCTTAAGAGTTCGACCGAGGTGGCCTTCTTTTAAAGTTCCATCCTCTCCTCCGAAGCGCCCACGCTTCCCAGCTTGGTGGATGGTTCACCCAAGCAGAGGCTTCTCCCTTTGACGTTCAGCTTCATCAAAGGGAGGCTTGTGATGTACGCTTAAGAGTTCGAACGAGGTGGCCTTCTTTTAAGGTTCCATCCTCTCCTCCGAAGCGCCCACGCTTCCCAGCTTGGTGGATGGTTCACCCAAGCAGAGGCTTCTCCCTTTGACGTTCAGCTTCATCAAAGGGAGACTTGTGATGTACGCTTAAGAGTTCGAACGAGGTGGCCTTCTTTTAAGGTTTCATCCTCTCCTCCGAAGCGCCCACGCTTCCCAGCTTGGTGGATGGTTCATCCAAACAGGGGCTTCTCCCTTTTGACGTTCAGCTTCATCAAAGGGAGGCTTGTGATGTACGCTTAAGAGTTCGAACGAGGTGGCCTTCTTTTAAGGTTCCATCCTCTCCTCCGAAACGCCCACGCTTCCCAACTTGGTGGATGGTTCACCCAAGTAGATGCTTCTCCCTTTGACGTTCAGCTTCATCAAAGGGAGGCTTGTGATGTACCCTTAAGAGTTCGAACGAGGTGGCCTTCTTTTAAGGTTTCATCCTCTCCTCCGAAGCGCCCACGCTTCCTAGCTTGGTGGATGGTTCACCCAAGCAGAGGCTTCTCCCTTTGACGTTCAGCTTCATCAAAGGGAGGCTTGTGATGTACGCTTAAGAGTTCGAACGAGGTGGCCTTCTTTTAAGGTTCCATCCTCTCCTCCGAAGCGCCCATGCTTATTTGATAATTTGATAGTTGACGAAGACTGGAGAAAATTCGTTTATTTATAAAGGCTAGGAAGTAACATCTGGCTACTGATTACATTCATTGATAATACATCCTCAGATGCTCAACATTCCACGGGTGAGGTTGAATTCTGCCATCCATGTCTTTTATCCAGTAAGTGCCAGGCCGAATTTCCCTTTCGATTTGATAGGGTCCTTCCCAATTGGGTCCTAGGGTGCCCATCCCCGGTTCCTTCATGGATAAGAAGACCCTGCGAAGGACCAAGTCGTTCATGCGGAAGGACCTCTTTTTCATCTTTGAGTTGTAGTACCGGCTCATTTTCCTCTGGTAGACAGCGAGTCTCAGTTGGGAATCATTCCTCATTTCTTCGAGGAAATCAAGCTCACATCTCCGAAATTCATCATTGGATATCTCATTGAAGCTCACTCTCCTAGGAGAGGGTAATCCTACCTCCACTGGGCTCATCGCCTCAGCACCATAGGTCATGGAGAAAGGAGTTTCCCCTGTATGAGTCCTACCTGTCGTTCGTATCGCCCATAATACCTGGGGTAGTTCTTCTACCCAGGCTCCTTTAGCTGTGTCAAGCCTCTTTTTTAGAATGTGTTTGATAGTCTTGTTGACAGCTTCCACTTGGCCATTGGCCTGAGGGTGATGAGGCGTGGAGAAGTGCTTTTCAATCCCAAGTTCTTCACAAAGGTCCCGGACCTTACGGTTGTCAAATTGTTTGCCATTATCAGAGACAATCGAGTAAGGGATGCCGAAGCGACAAATGACGTTTTTTCACAGAAATTTTGAAGTATTGGCTTCAGTGATCTTTGCCAGAGGTTCAGCTTCTACCCACTTCGTGAAATAATCAATAGCCACTATGGCGAAACTGGCACCTCCTCTGCCCTTAGGTAATGGGCCAATGAGGTCCACGCCCCACTTGCTAAAGGGCTATGGGCTGGATACTGTAGTAAGCTCCTGAGAGGGTCGCCTCTGCACGTTGGAAAAACGTTGGCACTTGTCACATTTGCGAACAAATTGGAGGGCATCTTTCTTCATTGTAGGCCAGTAGTATTCCTGCCTCAGTGCTTTATTGGCTATGGCTAATCCTCCGGAGTGATTGCCACAAATGCCCTCATGAATTTCCCTAAGCACATAATTAGCCTCTTCTTCTCCTACGCACCGAAGGAGAGGTGCAGAGAATCCACGCTTATATAGGATATCGTCAACTAGCATGAAATGGGCAGACCTCCTACGTATTTTGTACGCCTCTTCCTTATTATCAGGCAAGAACTGATCCTTGAGGTAAGATATGAGGGGTTGCATCCACGTTGGGGTACCTTCTACCCACATTATCACTTCTGCGGAGGTGGATGGCCTGAGGAGGTGCTCAATTGGGACCACTGCCAATAACTCAGAATCCTTGCTGCTGGCAAGCTTAGATAAAGCATCGGCGTGCGCATTTTCGAGGCGTGGTATCTGACTTAACTCGAATTTCTCAAAGGAAGGGAGTAGGCTCATTACCAATTTGAGATATGAGGCCATGGCTTTATCCCTAGCCACAAAGTTGCCGTTCACTTGTCCCACTATAAGTTGGGAATCGCTGCTGATGTGAAGCCTCTTTACTTGCATTTCCTTGGCTAGCCTGAGGCCAGCGAGGAGGGCCTCATATTCTGCAGCGTTGTTGGTGGCCTTAAAGCCAAACCGTACTGCACTATTCAACGTATGACCTTCAGGACTTATAAGAACTATACCAACTCCGGAGCCCGTCTCCCCTGCCGAACCGTCTATGAACAAATTCCATGTTAGGGGTTCGGGAGGCTCTGCCTCCTGGCCAATTGCAGGGGCGTTGGTGAATTCTGCCACAAAATCTGCTAAAGCTTGCCCTTTGATGGCAGTTCTGGCTTTAAAGAGGATCTCGAATTCACTTAACTCCACTGCCCATTTCAGTAGTCTACCTGAGGCGTCTGGTTTTTGTAGAACTTGTCTGAGTGAAAAGTTCGTCAGTACATGAATGGTGTGAGCCTGAAAATAGGGTTTCAATTTGCGAGATGCAATGATCAATGCCAATGCTAGTTTTTCCATGTCTGGATATCGCGTCTCAGGAGGTATCAAAGTCTTACTGATATAATAAACTGGCATCTGAGTTGAATTTTCTTCCCTCACCAGTACAGCACTTATAGCCTCGAGGGAAACTGCTAAGTAAAGTTGTAGCACCTCGCCAAGCTTGGGTTTTGATAGGAGGGGAGCCCGTCCTAGGTGCCTTTTGAGCTCCTGGAAAGCCTCTTCACACTCCCCAGTCCACTGAAACCTCTGTCCTCCTTTTAATATTTTGAAGAATGGGAGGCACTTATCAGTGGATTTTGTACTTCTTTTGGTTTCTGGGGGGATTTCATCTCGATCAAAGCAGCCACGCGACCCGTCAGACTTTGTACTTCTTTTGGTTTCTGGGGGGATTTCATCTCGATCAACGCTTGAATCTTTTCAGGATTTACTTCGATGCCCCGTTGATTGACCATGTATCCTAAGAACTTGCCTGATGCTACCCCAAATGCACATTTAAGGGGATTCAGCTTCATGCGGTATTTTCGCAGAACTTCAAAGGCCTCATGGAGGTGGGATATGTGATCATCCACTTTCAAACTCTTAACAAGCATGTTATCCACATAGACCTCCATTGTCTTCCCAAGTAAATTGGCAAACATCTTGTTTACTAGCCTCTGGTAAGTTGCTCCAGGATTCTTTAATCCAAAAGGCATCATTCTGTAACAATAGAGGCCTCGATCCGTGATGAACGAGGTGTGCTCCTCATCGCCCGGGTACATGGGGATTTGGTTGTAACCAGAATAGGCATCCATGAAACTCAGGGACTCGTGTCCAGCAGTGGAGTCCACCAACTGATCAATTCTGGGAAGTGGGAAGCTGTCCTTTGGGCACGCCTTGTTGAGATCAGAAAAATCAATGCATACTCTCCACTTCCCATTGTGCTTTTTCACCAGTACCGGATTGGATATCCATTTTGGGTAGAGGGCCTCTCTGATAAAGTCGTTGTTAATGAGCTTCTGCACTTCATCTTTCAAGGCCTCATACCTTTCTGGGTTAAGAGCTCGCCTCTTCTGTCTATGCGGGGCAAATTTGGGATCAATTCTTAGGTGGTGGCAACTGACTCCAGGGTCAATGCCTACCATATCCTCATGCCTTCAAGCAAAGACATCGTGGTTCTTACACAAGAATTCTTTAAGCTCCCCTTTGAATCTTGGGGCTAAACTCTTACCAACCTGCAGCAGCTTGGTCGGTTCCCTTGGATCGATAGGGAAACTTTCCAACTCTTCCATGGGGGCTGCCTGAGAATCAGCCTCGGTCATTCGTGGATCGAGTTCATCAAGTGCTGGCAATTCGAGGCTACTGGCGCCTGCCACCATGTGCATATCCCTAGGCTCAGCCTTCCTTACGGAGTTGAGGTAGCATTCCCTTGCCCCTCTTTGGTCTCCTTTAACTGTTGCCACCCCCCTATCAGTTTGAAACTTCATGCATAGGTGATGAATGGAGGTGATAGCTCCCAAATCCTTCAACGCAGGTTTCCCCAATACCCCATGATAGGCTGACCTACTGTCCACTATCAAAAATTCCATAAAACATGTGGTTGATAGGGGAGGCTCTCCCATCTCCACATCTAGGGTGATTTTGCCCCTTGGGATGATACTGTCCCCAGTGAAGCCATATAAGGGAGTGTTGGTAGGGGTTAACTAATGGTCCAGGATCATTTTGTCGAAAGTAGATCCAAATAGGATGTTCACAGAACTTCCGTTATCTACCAACATTCGCCTCAATCCGTTCCTGGCCACCACAGCTCTTACTACTAAAGCATCACAGTGGGGGTAATGAATACCTTCAGAATCTTCGTGTGTAAACACAATCGGAGGCGATTGACTCCTCCGTGAACTGCTGCCCACAATGTAGCTAGTCAATGGAGGACCCCTTGCCTCTCGCACATAGTTCCTTTGGGAGTTTCTGGTGCTTCCACCAACATAAGGGCCTCCAAAAATAGTGTCAATCTCGTGAACTGGAACATCATCAGGCCTACCTCGATGGTCCCTGCGTTGCTGTTCATTCGAGTTTCTATTCATTTCTCGTTCTCTTCCACGAGGAGATGCTTTCTTGTGATGGGAAGGGGCCTCGCCTCGCCTAGATCGTGAATCCTGCCTTGGCGGGCGGTCTTGATGTGTTCTGATTGTTGCCTCTAGAACCTGAATTTCTGGGATGCAAGGCTATGTCTCTACAGTCAGCAGTCGCGTGGCTGTAAGAATGGTGATAAGTGCAATACCCTTGGGAGTTGCCTCTGCCTTGATTCGAACCTCTTCCCCGGCCTCGTCCTCTATGGGGGGCCTGTTGTGTTCGTGGGTTTTCATGGGTACCCGTAGTTGGTACGTCCTCGTAGGCCAAAGTTGGCACAGCATTCAATGTGGCTGCGGCAAGTGCCTGACTTGAGCCTTCGACAACTTCCGCATTAGGTTGACCCCATTGCTGATCCATCAGATGGGAGGTTGGACCTCTACCACGTTGCCTTTGTTGGGGTTGGAGACCCCTACTTGCCCTGTTTCGATGTTCTATCGGTTCCTCGTTGATGATTTCACATCGCATCATCTCCAACAAAGCATCGTAAGTTGGGGGATCTTGATTCTGTACATCTCTCCAAAACAGGGTATTCATGTTGAGGCCTCCCCTAAGGGCGGATAGAGCCTCGCGATCAGTGACTTGAACACAACAAGTCATTTCGTCCGTGAAGCGGGACAGAAAACTTTTCAAAGTTTCTTCGGGCTGTTGCCTCATATCCTGGAGGCGTTGGATTGGGGCTTCGCCCTCTTTGCTTACAGCAAATCTTTTCAAAAATGTAGTTTTGAATTCTGGCCAGCTTCGAATGCTCCCAGGCGGCAACCTGCTATACCAAATCTCAGCAGCTCCGCTTAGAGTCAAATGGAAGGCTCTGCACTTAACAGCTGGAGTGGCGCCTCTCAGGCTCATGTGCGTTTTGTAGCTGTTCAAGTGTTTTGCCGGGTCGCCTCTCCCATCATATTTGGGTATCTTGGGCATAGTGTAATGATTTGGGACTTGGGCATTCTTTAATTCCCTTGAGAATGGCAGATTGTCATCATCATCATCTAAGTCGCAGGATCTTTGGGGACCGTCCGAATCATAATTAGCATCAGCCTCATACCTGGGCTGTTGTGTGGAGGGTCCTGCCTGGTTGCGATCCCCCTCGTCCCTCCTGAGACGCTCATGACGATGTGGCACAGCACGGGGGGCACGTTCTTGCCTTTCCTCCGGCTGCCGAACCTCAGGAGGTGGGGGTTGTGGTCTACTTGTAGGAGCATGTGCTGCATTTCTTTGCCTACGCCTCTGACCTATTGGGCTGAGCCTATCAAAAACACTAGCAGACCTCTGGGGCCTCGGTGCTGGCTCATATTCGAGAGGGAAATTATCCTCCATGTTGAACGGGGCCTCGAAGGGTCGACCAGAAGCATAATTGGAGGAGATATCGACTCCCACTTCCCTTTCTACTGGGCTTACTCCCCTATGCTGCCTGGAGGAATAAGCTCTTTGACTTTGAACCTCGTCAGGTTGATATGGCCCTTGTGGAACAAAGGAGGGAGGTGGGGGACCTCCCTGGCCTTGCATTTGCCTCAACAGCTCTTGCATCGCCAAGTTTTGGTTGGTAATGTTCCTCATATTGGCTGCCATGGTTGCCATTTCCCTAGTAAGCTGGGCCGCCAACCTCCTACCACCTCGCCTTGATGGTGGTGGGGTCGGGTCGGACCGCAGGGGCCTCATTGTCAGCTTCACTAGTTCGCCTGGGGGAGCCTCTTCTTCCGAGCTCATATCTTTTGAAACTTAGAACTGTAAATATTTTCCTTTAGGGGATTCCTCTTACTCTTTTTTTTTTCAAGAATAAATCATTTTTAAAGGAGGATGCCCCAAAATATTTTAGAAAGCCTTCTTTCACGGGTTGCTCGTGGTTATAGTATCGTTTCCCACAGACGGCGCCAATCTGTTGACCTCAAAAAATGTTGCCAACAGATGTCGGGCCCACTCGTGCATGTGCAAGCCTTGTCCAACACGCATGTGCCGAAAAACGGTCAGAAAGGCTCCAAAATCCGGGCGTGGGAGGAGCTCGCCGCACGAGACGTCAGAGTTAGGGCCTCCGGCAAGAAGAAAGAAATACGATTGTATAAGAAACCAATCGATAAATAACAAGATTTGTAGTTGTAATTTTCGTAGTAAAAAGAGAGCAATATGTTTCCAAATATTCAGTTTTTCATTTGGAATTTGGCATCCTCTTTCATGTATTACATGGTTGGGGTATTTATAGTGTTACAACTCAAATTGTGACCTTTGGATCAATTTACACGTGGCACCATCTCCTCGGCCAAGACATCAAGTTCTAGCCATCAAGTTGACTCTCCTAGCCTTACAAAACATTAAATGCTCTTACATTGACAAGACAAGACTTATAAACAAACTTTATACAAGAGTCACATCAATCATTTGTTAAAGATTTTCATCATGAGTGAATCCCCGTGAGTGGTCCTTTAATGAGCCTCAGACGTTAGCAGCAGGGGCTTCAGAGTGCTAGTAAGGGCCTCGGAATAATAGTGAGGGCCTCGGAACCCACGGCTGAAGCTAGAGAATCGTAACCTGATTTAATCAAGCTGGTCCCACCGTCGACACGTGGCGCCACGTCGATTCTGTTCATTAACCCGTAACAAATTCTATAAAATTCTATAAAATCTTAAAATGAAAATCTTCAAGAATCAAATGAATTTTATAAAAGTTTTAAAATGAAAAACTTACACTGAACTGATACAAACCTATAGAAGTTCACGAATTCCACAAAAAATCATCATTTAATTAAAAAAAAAATCTATAAAACTTTTAAAAGTTCTAACTAAATACACACTAAATTGCAGGGCCCAAGACACAAGTGTTACTTTTGTTTTGACGGAAATTTGCATTTTTCGCTTCAAATTTTACGAAATATAATAAATCTATTACTAATATTTTTTCAGCATAATTTATCCTAAATCTTTCGATTATACAGTAAAATTCGTTCTTTTCTCTATTTTGGTCATTAAATATATTTAAATGAACCCCTGAGTGAAAGGAACTTAAAAAAAAAACAAATAAATTGAGGAATTACTGTTTATTAATAGATTGTATTGAAACGAATACAATAGTAAAGAAAGATGTGAATCTCAATCGTCATGTGATTTTTAAAGATGTTGTGATAAATGCATTGTATATTTGAATTTTATAATTAAGCTATAAAAAAAGAATTAAGCTAAGTGTACACCCATTGTATACGCCTTGTTTGACACCCCCGTGTTAAAAATCTAGTCATTGTTTGAAAAATATATATTTTTAAAATTAGTGTCTAAAAATATGTCAACTCATATGAGTATCAGATTAATTGTCAATCTAGTTGTACACGTAGCATAATTCATGAAAAAAATACGTAAATCAAATGAAAATTTTAGTAGTACTTTGATAGGTATTAAAATAATTTATCTTGCATGAAAAAACACTTGCGACAACATAGTCATAATGTGTTAGCCAATAAAATTTTTGTCGGATATTGATTATTGTTCTTGACTAATTATATAATTGAAGTTGCTAAATGTGGAATAGAGATTAATGATTTACTTTTATTTGCATAGCAACGAAAATTCTAGATTTACAATGATATATCTTATTTAACCGAATATATTATACAGTTCACACTTAGCTCTTGTCTAACAAAGTCTTTTGAGATTACTATTATAGTAAGCACGTGTATTGCACGTCTTATGTATTAAATAAATGATATGCGTAATATTTTTGAAGTACTAATACTGTTTTTTAAAATAGTTGAGGTAATTGATATTGTTAAAGAAAAAATTGAAATTGTAAATTATGATTGCTCTTATTTTTCCATTGAGTATTTTCCTCTCTCAAGTATAGGAAAGAACTTTTCGATTGTGTCCTTCAACAACGTAGTTTGGAAATTACATTCCAGAAAGTATTATAAAAACAAAAGATATTAGTGTAATAGTGAAACTTTTATAAGAAAAGTATTGACTAATTTTAACATTATAGAATACATCCCCACCACACAATATTAGTTTTAAAACTTCAATGGGGTCGTTCTTATTGTTGTAGATCCACTCTTCCTCAAATGAGTGCATTTAGCTGTCCTATGAAGATATAATCACAATTTTTATTTAGTGATATCAATCATACAAATATGAAAACAAAAATATACATTAACAATTAACAAAACCAAAAAGGTTAATATTTTTCAGATTAAACTGATGGTCGACTTGTTTTGTTGATCTACTAATGAATCAAACCTTGTTTTTATTAGTATTTCAAAGATGATGTGTTCATCTGTGATGTTTCTAGCATACAAAAAAAATCATTAATATATTAGTTTAGTAATTTATTTATCAATGTTAATCATATAACAAATATAGTACATCATACAAATATAATAGCATACAACATATCTTTACAAAAAATGTGATTGTGCTTATATACCGATATGATGCAGCTAGGGGTGGGCGTAAGTTGAGTTGGGTAGGTTTTTGTCTCAACCCAAATACAACCCAACCCAACCCAACATGATCGGTTTGATCATAATTTAACCCAACACAACCCCTGTAAAAGTTTAAACACAACTCAATCAAGTATTAGTCAGGTTGAATTGAACGAATTAGGATAACTTGTCAATAAAGACTAAAGTATGCAGGTTGGCTTGGACGGATTTATAATTGACTCATGACTTATATAATATTTGGTCTCCATAGTTGCAATGAACAAAAAAATCTGAATTATTTTGGCACTTCATGCCCGAAAATGTTATATGGACATATTGATATTAAATTATATGAAGTCAAGAAATATTTTTGGCAATTAAAATATTTTTGTGTTGAATGTGTATTTGCTTATACTATTTTTCATAAAATGCATTCTATCCAAATCTTATAATATTATTCTAAGAGTTTCCAAGCAACATCATAACACTTGTAAAGTTCATAAATATAGTCGGGTTGGGTTTGACGGGTTTATTCAGTTTTTATGAGTTAACTCATAATCCGACCCGACCCGACCCACCAAACCCGTGTAAAAACAACAAAAAAATCAACCCAAACCGGTCGGGTTGGTTCAATTTTGACGATTTTGATGGGTTCGGTCGGGTTTTGCCGACCCCTAGATGCAGAGACATATACATATTATAATTAGCACTTCAAAATTTGTTTAATACTGAAAATTGGATAAATATGAAAAAAAATTCTCATAGGATTTCATTTAATATAAAAATCAATCAAAGACAAATACAAGTTCATGTTTCTACAAAATTCTAATTGTCAAAGTTTATTATAATTGCACATATGATGATGTCCCCTCATCTCTTCTAAAAATAATTATTAAATCATAGTTTAATAAATAATAAAGTAACTAAATAAAATCATAAAATTAGAAATATTAAAAAGATAAATAGTCAAGTCAAAGATGAATCACATTAGTGGAAAAAGATCTAACATATAGATGTACATCCAAAGACGGCTCCACAAATTCATAAATATGAATAAAAAATTAATGCATATTTGTATAAATATGATAAAACAATAATACTGTGGGGCTACCACGTGCTTTGGACGCCCCAAACGGATGTATATATACAATTAAAATGATTCATGGTAATAGATAAATCTAAAATAGAAATTTCATACAATTAAATACACGATGTTATAAATTAAATTGATATGCGAACCAATCTTAACTAATCGCAAAAAGAAAAAAAAAATAGAAAAAACTTCACAACACTCATCAACTTATAAATAGTTTATGTTCATCATTTAGATGGACATTATTAAAAGAATTAAAAAGTAGAAAATAGAAAATAGAGAGAGAAGAACTACATTAACTTTTTAACATAATAAAAAAATTTGTCAAAGACAAAAAAAACCTTTTTTTAATTCAGAATTTGTCTCACACAAATCAACTCCTTGAAAGCTCCAATGCCAACATGAATATATTCACATACATAAGCATCATTTAGGCTATTTTTGAATTTTGAGAAGCTTTAGCCCATAACAATTTACTTTTATTGATAACAGTTCTAGAATGAGAAATGTTGATTTTTATATCTATAATAATATTAATTATGTTTATTACATAGTGTATATATTAACACAAAGCGGTCATGCATTTCCCCTCTCATTTATTTACATTAATCATTAATTATAAAAATAGTCACCTCTCAATCTCTATACATGCTCTCCATTGGCATGAAATTAAAAAACGCAGCCTCAACATACTATCTCCATCTTCCTTCACTGTATGTTTCCTTTGTATATTGAAATTTTAAATCTGTTAATGTTGTATGTGGATGGTTTGGAATTTCAACACATATTATAATGTTATAAAAACTTATTTAGTTTCATATAATAATAAGAATATAGCGAAAAATAATTGAGGACTTAAGTGTGAAAATGAGCAAAATTTATAAATGTCTACTGCGGTTATAATGTTGTAAAGTTAATAAAAATTTTAGTGGGAATATAATTGCCATATCATTTGGTATTCCCTTTTTTTTTATCTAAACTTAGATATCATGAAAATTCATATGTAACTACCAATTAATACAAATTTTAAATAAGGGTAAATATGACATAAAATAAGATTTAATCAAATTATATAGTAACATTATGTGTGAAACGGCCATTTAAATAAGGGAATATGGATGTAATTTTTCTAAATTGTCAAATTCTATCGAGTAAAGAAATTTAAGTTATATTTTTATAATAAAAGCTGTTAATAAGATCATTATAATAGTAAATAGATTAATTTAGGGAATTATTAACAAATGGGAAAGAAAAAGAATTTTTTAAATTTCATATTAAATAAATTAAATTAATGTTATTAATTAATTATTAACAAAATTAAAATTAAATAAAGGTATATTGGACATATAGCTAAATATGTAAGAAGTTAATATTATTAATTAATTATTAACAAAACTAAAATTAAATAATGGTATATTAGGTATATAGCTAAATATGCACAGGTAAATTGCGTATTCAAAAGTTCTTCCTCCATCCTCCCTTTTAATATATTGTAAATAGATGTAGATAAGTTGGTGAATATTTGAAAGTGTAGTTAAAAAGTGTATAAAAATTATGAATTTAATAAAATATGTGGTTAAAAATGAAGTTTGACCCATTTATAAACCTTTATCAAAAAGGTGTTTTATGGAATTTCAAAGATAGGTTTTGGATTGGGAAACATCCATCTATTGTTAACTACATTAATCTATCTGGAGTAATTGAATAAAATGATATGTTTGACTTGTAAAAAGTCCGAAACGTTATAATATTTAGCCCATGTCTGGGAGCACTTTTTATTCAATTTGTAGAAATTTTTAATCATTGTACAATGTATGTCAATCTCATACCAGTCGAAATTATTGATTGGACCAAGCAGAATGGTCCATATTCCCCTTTAATATTTAATTCATTCTTCTTGAGGGGACATTTCTGATAATTTATTTATAAGGCGAAGCACTCGAAAGTTAGGTCTAGTACAACTAACTTAAAGGATCGACGAGTCCAAAAACAGCTTAGTACAAGGTTGCTGTGGATGAGTTTTCGCAGCCCATTTTAATATCGAGACGTTGTTCCATACCTTAATAAATGAAGACAACAAGAAATGAAATGAATTCTCTTGAGATAGTAAAATGGCATCTATATCCAAGAACACCAGATGGCAAAAGCATATAGCAATATTACAAGCAACATCTACCCATCTTACTTACAAAATATGAACACTGAAGCAGTATTTATTTAAATTTGACACAAACATATACAACTACTAGGGCAATCAAACCTATTCACCATACTAATTTATATGGCAGGGTTATACTTTTAGATTTCCTCTACAATTCAAGGGTGGGGTGGCTTCTCCAAGTCCTCGAGAGGGCGGAAAAAGGCCTTCTGCTCCAACACGGAATCGCCACTTGCACTCATCGTTGAGGTGTAGAAATCAACCGGTTTGTGATCAGTTGCAGGGCCAAAAACCCCGGTCTGAGGGTGAGGAGCCCAGTATTTGTCAGACTGAGGTAGGATTAAATAGTCGGGCACCACAGTCGAGTGGACATGCTCCTCTATATTCTTGTCGTACACGGACACATGCACACCCCTCCTGCGTAACGTTACTTAGATAAATTCAGACAACGTAGGATAGATTAATCAGAGCACTAAACAAGGATATGGCAGGAATTCTAGTACCTGAGCCTTTTCTATCATAAATATGGAACCTAAATAGAAGCCTTTATGTCGGTTATATCGTATTAATTAAATATGAAACCCTAAGCAAGAGGTTTTAAAACTTCGGCCAAATTCATGATTTTGTGTTTAGCAGATGATTTTGTGTTTAGCAGATGACTTTGGTTTTGCTTACCCTTCTTGTAGAAGAATTTTTTGAGAAAGTTAACTAATGTTTGAAAATATTTTCATCTTTTGCTTCCTGAAAAACTCTTTTAACCGTAACAAGTACTTTTATAAAATTAATCAAAGTTTCAAAATAATTTTTGAATCTCAAGAACTCCTTTTAGTTCTCAAAACCATGCCAAATGGACCCGAAAGATGATTATCGAGCTAAGAACAAAAATACACAACCACCATAGATATACTCACAAATTATACCTGAGAGACAGTGAAGGAAGAAATCGCTTTGCCAGTCCCAACCTCTGTAAACTGGCTGCCATAAAATCACAGTCTCTTTAAAGAGAGGATTTCCTTTTTGTTGTTGAGATTTTAGAAAGATTGAAACCTTGTTTTATAGAGAGGAAGATGTTTGACACTTTGACTTGTGTGTTTTTATTTTTATTTTTATTGTTTGTGTTTTGGCTTTCAGGTGTCTCTGCACCTACCCCCCTAATCCGTCAAATGTTTGGACCGATATTTGACGACAACCGTCGAAATTGACGGAGATATATCCTCGGTTAAATGTATGATTTGATTTCATGACGAAATTTAGCACCCGTGTCCTCGATTTTTTGATAAGTGAGCATTTAGATGTCCCACTTATCATTTTGTGACACTGATTGGATGGTTTGTGATAGATATATGCAAATAGTTTGTTAACTCACAATGTTGTCCTAAAGATGATCAAGATCAAGTGGCCAACTGATCATGTCACCTTCCCGTCCACTTATACATCATCTACAGACTGAACACATCATCTACAATATTTAAAAATGACAGATTGAGAAGAAACTTTTAAATATCTATTTTACCCTTACATATTTAGCTATAAATCCAATATACCCTTATTTGATTTATGCATAATTCTGTCAACTATGTCCTTATTCAATCCTCCTGATTTTTTATTTGTTAGAAGCATGTTTAAGCCCCATTGAAAATGTTAAGAATGTATTTTGAAATAGCGGATTGATAGAAAATGTATAGTTAAAAAATAAGGAAAAAATTTGTATTTACGTGTAATATTATTTTATTGAAAAATGTGTTGTTGAAAAAAAGAGAAAGAAAAATGTATTTTTAAAACAATTAAGTAAATTTTACTACTTACAATATTAAATATGGTTCTCATCTTTCAGCCAATTGATCTTCAAATGGAATATAATTTATGTATAATTATTGATAGTTTATAATATAATGTTTACTAATATGCTTATTTTTATATATATTATTGTTTTTTCAAAACAAAAATGTAATAATGTTTTTTATTCATTATTGAACATATGTTCTTGATTTACCTTCATTTAAATAAGAAAAAAACTGAAACTTCTTGAATTGAGAAAGTGAAAATCATATAGCCACAAGGGAAAACCAATGTCAACAATTTTCATAAAAATTGGAGTATCACACAAAAAAATAATCGCATTCATTACCCTTAAAGAATTAATTAATGACACAGTTTTTGTTCATCACGATTGAATTAGAAGTAATTAATTATTTGGATAATCACTGTCGAAATTCTAAACAGTCGCCATAAATGTGATTAAGAACATTATTGGTTACATTATTTACATTCATTTGTAATAAATTCTAAAATTTATGCCCATTATATAGAGGGTTTTGCTACAAGTATATCAGGGTGTACATAAGGGTGTCCATAATTGACACCCGGCATCTCCTTATTGGATGGAGTACCAGTGGGGCCGGCACTCCATCCAATAGGGGGGTGCCGGGTGTCCATTATGGACACCCTTATGTACACCCCAATGTACAATAAGAATAATCCTTATATAGAATATCAATAATTGAAACCTAGGTATGGAAAACTTTTAGTTTCATTTTTGCCCTTATATATTTTGTTTTTGACAACATGCCTTTAATTATAAATGTACCATAACCATTACTAATTGCTAATCATATTATAACTCCAAAAATTTAATATATATATATATATATATATATATATATATATATATATATATATATATATATATATATATATATATATAGCCTGTTTGGGAGAGATTTTTGGGAAAAGAATTGATTTTGAATAGTGATATGATGGGAAATGTATGGTTGAAAAAGAAGAAAAAATTATTGATGTGATAGAAAATATTATTTTATTGAAAAATGTGTGGTTGAAAATGAGAATTGATTTACTATAGAAAAATTTAATCCCTCCCAAATAGCATATATATATATATATATATATATATATATATATATATATATATATATATATATATATATATATATATATATATATAATGAGCACGGTGCTCATCTTATCTTAAGCACCAATGAGTTGGCACATTAATTCATTGGTGGATTGGAACTCACAAAATCTTTATCCACCAATGAATTAATGTGCCAACTCATCGGTGCTTAGGATAAGATGAGCACCGGTGCTCATTAGATCATTTCTGTATATATATATATATATTTACTATATTAAAGAAGGATAGCTGCTGCACAGTATTCTCGCTTAAGATGGTGCACCAATTTCCCGCCCAAGGGAATGGGCAAAGAAAAAACAAAAAAGAAAAGAAAAGAAAGAAAAAAACGCGGCTGCACAACAAATTCAAATTCAATTCTAACATATTTCATATCCATTCCTTTCTCGCCTTATCTCTCAATCGGTGACGACCTAGCGGCAGACGACGCTCTCCTTTCCATCTCCTTTTGAAACGAATTTCGAATCACACTGCATTTCTCACCTCAACTTTCAAACGGCGACGACGCTCTCCTTTCCATCTCCGGTTTGCGCCTTTTGTTGAAATCGGTGAATTCTCCTCCATTTTCTTTACATTTTTTTCCCTCTTGAGGACGACGTCTTTTCACAACTGGAAATGGAGGAATTGAGGCGGAGAAATATGGAGAAATCTGGCCAAAAACTAAACCCGGCAGGCAGATGCGGAGGCAAATGCCTCCGCCGCGTGCGGAGGTTGGAACCTCCGCGCGCGGAGGCTGTTATTGCTGCCTCCGCGTGCGGAGGTTCCAACCTCCGCATGCGGAAGCTGTTATGCTCCGCACGCCAGCCTCCTGTGCGGAGGCTGCTTTCTCGATTTACCGTAATATGGAGCACCATGTCAAAGGAGGTGGAAATTATAACCAAAGTGAAGAAGAATTAATGGAGCTCCACCTCCCGTCCGTCCGTCCGCCTGTGCCTGTTGTCTGCTTCATCTTCTTCGCTGGTTTCTTCCCTTTTTTTTTTTTTGTTTTTGTGTTGAAATTTGGCCCAGCGCATCAATCACATTTGAAATCAGCCCAAGTCCCAACCCAATTACCCAAATCCCCATTTGAAATCAACCTAATTCCCAAATTTCCACATTCTCCAACCTCTCGAGTCTCGACCTGCCTTCCATGAGGGGCCAGACTCATTCAGTTGACTCTGTAATAAAGCACATACCCAACTGCAAGGTTTTGTTAAAACGTTAGCATTTTCTTGGTTTTCATTAATAATTGAGATCATGATATATAAGCATGCTTTAGCATTCATTGTGATAATGTTGTGATAGTATTGGGTTCTTCAATTGCTAACCCATATGCACAATAGCTGGTAGCACTAAATATGTTATGAATTGTTTTGCAGGGGAAACAGGAAGTTATTATTGAAAAGATGACTCGAAACAAGAGGAAATGTATCACCACTGTGAAAGGCCTAGAGCTTTTTGGTAAGAAATATGTTGCATCTGATTCTGAATTTCATGTAATGTAGTTGTCACATCCCAAATGATAACATGACTAGGTTTTCTTATGTTTCCACCTCAGGGGTTAAGTTGAGTGATGCATCAAAGAAGCTTGGCAAGAAGTTTGCTACTGGAGCTTCTGTCACAAAGGTGTGCTGTATTGCTGGTTTAAAACTTTTAGATTCTAATAATTGCCAAAGTTGTAATAAAAGTTTCCTCTTCTACTGGATTATTCCTGACAGGGCCCAACTGAGAAGGAGCAAATTGATGTTCAAGGAGACATATCTTATGACATTGTGGAGTTCATTACAGATACATGGCCTGATGTGATCTCATTTCTTCGTCTCTTCAAATTTTAGTCTAATGTTCCTTTTTCATTTTGTTTGCTTTACATTCTTCAAATTAAATAGTGATCACTGAGCAGAAGCTAGGCTATTGCTTTATGTACTTTATATACTTTTTACCCTTCTCTATCTCTAAAGCTAGAAAATTAAGGCGGTGATTTTCTATTGCACTGTTTATCATCATCATCCGAAAATGATGCAAATTTCAAAGAGTTCTCTATTTCCTTCAATCCTGGTAGGCCGGTAAGTGAGAAGATAGGTGTTTGTATATGTTATGCTGCAATCTAGAATAACATGAATCCTGTCTATTCCTATTGTAACCTCTGTTCATTTGATCAGTGGAAATACTTTGCGATGGCCAGGAAACACCTTGCAGCTTGACGGGTGGTGAGGAGCTTGTGGAGCCAATGAATGGTTTGGTGCCTCAGATGATCAGCCTGTAAGTCAATTTAATTTTTAATTTAACATTTGTTTTTCCTATGATATCCTAAAAATTTCATCATTTAAAGGAATTAATGTGCTAGGTTCCACAATTAGGAATTTGGAAAACAAGTAAATTACATGAAAATAATAGATACGTGGCCACCATTCTTTACAAAAAACAATAATTCGGCCACCAAAATGGATAAACTGATTGAGATTTCCAATAATGAATTTGTAAATTACAAACTACATCAGAATAAATTAGTTTTGAATTACCTCTTCATGCAAACTTGGGAAATGATTATAGAACAGGCCTAAAGTTGAACAAAGAACAGGCCTAAAGTTGGAAGCAGAACAAAGAAAGAAGTAAAGAAAATAATTAGGTCTTTCAAAGGACAAGGCAACATCTCGACCTTAAGAATACCAATGTCCGACTCAAGGACACCGTTAATCATGTGATTGAGTCATGAGCTCTTCAATTTTGATTTGCATTTATAATTTGATGTACCTCTCAACATATTTCTTAGACCTTACTATATTTAATGGAGTTTTCTTTTGTTCAAGCTGAGATCCATATGAAATTTCTACATTGACATCATTTTGCTGTGTATAATTTTGGGAATTGCAGCCCATTTGTACAAGTAAGCCCTAACTTTTGTTCTTACTCGTGTAAAGACCTTAAGCGAACCTTTGAAACTCCCTCTGTTCCCTGTTCAAGTTTTTGTACAACACAAAGTTATCAATGAACTAAAAATTGGAATATTAAATCTATCTCAGATACACTTAATGGTTTTGAACTCGAAAGTTAAGTATTCCTTTGGCATGTTTGGCTTGATGAGATCTTTTCTAATGCTCAAATTGATATGCGCGCTGATTAAGTCTTTCTTTGCAGTGTGTTGAAGAAGTAGAAGTGTTTGGGAGACTGCTCGGTGTGACTATCTTGAATCTTTTTCTATTGTTTCACTGATTGAGTTGTTGGTTCTTTGTACAATTTATTTGATATTCATGTTGGCAAAACTTTTTAAAATTATGCTTCTATTCGAAGTTGTTTTAGGTAATTTGACCCATTTTTTCCCATTGATATTACTTCTAAAGACCCAACATCTCTAGGAATCGTAAGTATATCAACTGCAATTTATTCTTGATTCTGAAAGTAATTTGTATTTGCATTTGATTCTGAAAGTCATTTGAAAAGTAAAAGAAAAAAAATAAAAACAATTCAGTTTGTCTTATTCTTTTTACAAATTTTTTATTTAGGTTACAACATCTGTGCTTTTTGCCCAATTTTGTAGTTGTGATTTGGTGCAAGGAATGGATTCATTGGTGTCACTGGAGGTATGGATATCTATAATATATTCTCTGTAAGTTCAAGATAAAAATATATTCATGCTCTCAATCTTCTCAAACTTTGCAAATAATTTGATGCTTCTCATTATATTAAATAATAAGACTGACAGTGATAAATTTCATCTTTGCTTTTTTGGTGTAACAGAAATTTTTTTTCAAAAATCAAGAGATGAATGTTGAATTTGCATCCAATTATGCAAAGGTAATCTATTATAATACCATTGAAATTCTTAATTTGTTATTATATCACTCTTTAAAAAAAAAAAAAATGGCGCAACACATGGAGACATGGTGTCTCCATTCTAGACGGAGACACGGGCCGTGTCTCCATCTAGAATGGAGACACACGTTGTGTCTCCATGAGATACGGTAAAGAAATATCAAAAAAGTTGTAAAGAAATCCTTTTACTGAATGCATCGTCTTTTGTTAATAGCTTCTACGCCATAGATTCTCCAGTGTACACTTTACCTTGGAATCTGCCTCCAACTTTAATAATCGATCTTTGTCATTACATGATTCCTCATTATTGGAGATGGTTGCATTCTTAGCGTAAGAAGCAGAATTCCAACATATATAAATTTTTCATTCATATTCACTAGCGAAATATGCAAACGTGTTTGATCTTGATTTTGATTATGTTCCTTTCAAACGGAAATGCACGGTATATGGCTCGGTCTTAGGAATGAGAACAAGAGTTGGTGAGGGAGCCATTATCTAGGATTCAGTCATTATGGGTTCCGATACCTATCAAGTAAGAGGCGCGCAATTTTTTATTCTGAAATTCTAACAGATCATCATAGTGGAGTCCATCATAGATCAGCAAAATATTAATACTAATATATTCCATTGTCATGTTTGCTAATAATTTGATGGAACTCTCATTATATTAAATAATGAGACTGACAATGATAAATCCCATCTTTGGTTTTTTGGTGTATCAGAAATTATTTTTCAAAAATCAAGAGATGAAAGTTGAATTTGCATCCGATTCTGCAAAGGTAATCTATTATAATACCTTTGAAATTCTTAATTTGTTATTATATCACTCTTAAAAAAAAAAAACCCACAACACATGGAGACACGGTGTCTCCATTCTAGATGGAGACATGAGACACGGGCCGTGTCTCCGTCTAGAACGGACACACGAGATTTATTTTTAAACCACCCCCAAACCCGTTTACACTCCATTCTAGATGGAGACACGGCGTGTCTCTGTCTAGAATGGAGACACAATTTTTTTTTTAACCACCCGAAACCCGTTTATTTTTGCACCCCCACATGTATTTTCTTTCATTTATCTAATTTGCATATATATATTTTTCATCCGATTCTCCACTAAATCGTGATGTACTTGAAGCACTCCTTGATCTCAGCTAAAGAAATGATTCCTACTTATGTATGAACGATATAAAGCATTTACTTCTGGTAAGTAAAATTCTTCAATTTTCTGAGATTACATATTTTATTTTTGTTTAATTACATAGAAAATCAGATCGGATTTGCCCGGGATATGATAAGAGAATTGGATTATTTTTAAAAAGACTTCCTTTTGCACCATCTGAAGTCACATTTTCTTTGCACATGCATTATCAATATATTAAACTATGATAAAATGTTTTGAAGTAAAGACAGTAGAAGAATATGAAACATTATGTCATCGGCCTTGTGAGTTTAGCAAAATTTCCTATAATATAAATTCCAACCTGCATGGAAGAAAATGCCTGTCCATTTCCTGTCAATTCTTGAGATTGATTTTCAGTTTCAACTGTAAATTATTATTGTTTTTTTCTTTCTAAATGATAAGGTTTACAGAAAATGTCAATAATGCTGTGCAAAGTAAATAGTTGACACATTTGCAAATATCTAGAAATTAGGATCAAATTTCATTATGGAAATCAAAAACCACCAAATATAATGGATTTGCCAATATTCATGCTCTCAATATACTCAAACTTTGCAAATAATTTGATGAACTCTCAGTATATTATTCAACACTGAATGGAGACACAGCGTGTCTCCATTCTACATGGAGCGGCCGTGTCTCCATGTAGAACGGAGACACGGCCCGTGTCTCCGTCTAACACGGAGACATGATTTTTTTTTTTTTTAACCACCCCAAACCCGTTTACTTTTGTACCACCCCCATATTTTCTTTCAATTTGCATATAATTAGTTATGTGATTTTTGCAAAACACTTCATAAAATTAATTTGCATATAATTAGTTATGTGGTGTATATATTTTTATTTAAAATTACTCATTGGCAATTTAATTTTATGAAGTGTTTTGCATAAATCAATTAGCACATATTTATCATATTAGAATTGTTTATTACTTAATATAAATTTGTATTTATATCCGTGCATCGCACGGGTGAAATACTAGTGTATATATATATATATATATATATATATATATATATATATATATATATATATATATTCCTATTAAAATTTTAAGAAAATGTTGTTTTCATTCAACAGTAGTAGCTTGGGGTTTTTAATTGTTTAATTTTAATTTTTTTTCATATGAAAAAAGTGCAGTTACATATTTACCCTTTATAAATTGCTCAACAATTGTTCAGACATTTAATTATTGGTCAACTAATGGTTTCTGTCAATTTGGACTTCGGGCGCAAAATGTTTAAAGGTATGGTACGTGGGTAGCACAAATGAAGGGTTTGGGCAAAGTCTGCAAAAAAATGAAAAATTTGGTACCATAACTGCAATTTTTCCTATTATTTAATGTGATTGGCACAATCCAATTACTATAACGCTTTGTTGTCAGGCAAGGGGGTCCAAAAGATTATTATTTTAATTTTTTAAAAAAAAATTAACTGATTACAATTTTCCTTTCTGTCCAGTGTCAAACGGATTTATGCATGAATAACTAATCTATTAACGGCGCTAATTTAAATTATTTCTGTGGGTCCCACATGAGTCAGATGATACCGATTCATGGAAATGATAAAGTGCATGCGACCTCAGCAAGCTTGACGTGTTCTTTCCCATTAGAAAATTTGTTGGTGGGCTTGAATTTAAGCCTTGGCAGGCGGTTACAACGTTTGGAAGTCAAATGATTTGTGCTAATGACTATTTAATGTTTATTTAGATTATTATAATTTGGTGGATGTTGACTGATTACTCAATAATTAATACTTGCAATTTGCTAAATATGTAGGGCTCGTTTGCATTTTATAACGTTTTTATGTACGATAAATTATGACAGAACATCCCATCACATATATGCTTTTAGTTAAAAAAAAAAAAAAATAGGGAGTTTGTCCCTTCTTGAATTTTCAATTTGATGCATAATTTCACTGGCACAATCACGACTTTGAATAACTCATTTAGGGGTACGTTTGGTACTTTCATGGAAGTGTCAACTAGTGCACCATTTGCGTTTTTTCTGATCACTATTTTAAATTTAAAAATCTTGATTTTCAAAGAAGGTGTTTTAATATTTCAAAAAATCTATTTTTTCTCTATTCTTTTTTATCAAAAAGAAAGATTTTTGAATAGCCCGCCTTTTAAAAAAAATAAAAAATAAAGAAATCACACCATTCAAATTCAATAATCTTCCTTTGAATTTATCTTATCTCTATATTCAGTTTCTATATTTTTTAGTGCAAAACATAAGGTTGAGTTCGTCAAACTTAAAACCCTTACTCATTGTTGTCCTGCTTTCGTAACAAATGAAATTTGTTTTATTCTTAAAAATGATTGATGATTGCCTTTAAGTATCTTAGAAGGAACATTTCGTCTTAATGACACATCATGAAGTTGATGAACTCAAATTATAATTCTATTCGTGATTAGTTCATGTTTTGATTGGTTGATCATTCTATTTCGATTCGAATTCTGTTGGTGGTTCAAATCTCATTTTTATTTGTACTAGGTGTAAGCAACGTGCAATGCACGTTTACTTAGTTTTTATTTAATATTTTTGTTTAATAATTAATTTGTTATTAATAAAGATGTAATTTTTTTTTGTTAATTAAAGGTGTGTTTGGGCGCGCTGCAAGGAGGAAGAAAAATTGATTTATGTTACCGTTTTTTTTCAAACCTACAGCCCTACAGTGAGAGAATTGGTCCAAAATTGCGGCTCCCAACGGCATGAATTGTGTTGCCAACGGCTTGATTTCTGCTGAAAAGCAGAAACAGACACCCTGTAAATAATTAATGATGTAATATTTATATAATTGATAAATAATTAGATGTGTGATTTTGATATTGTGATGTAGGTTGGTGAGATTGAAGAAAATAAGCAAAAATAGACAAATTTGGAGAAAGGGCTAAATTGTAAGGGATCCAAAGTTCGGGGGGTTAAAATGTAAATACTTAAAAGTTGTACCGAATCTCACGATGAAGATTTGAGAGTGTTCGGAGTCAATTGGATAAAGGAAGATGTCAAGGGGATCAAATGTAGTCAAAAGATGATCACAAATCAATTTCCAACCGAAAAGTTATGCTCCGGTGTTTTAGTCTCATATTGAGACCTATTTTTGGCATAGGAAGTGATCGAATTGGAGAATGATGTCTGAACCAAAGTTGTAACCAAATGAGTTAGATTTCTAACGCATTTTGAATTGCCTCAATCGGACAACGAAATACAAAAGTTATGATAAAAACACTGAAAGAAGGTGCAGCTGCCTGTTTAAAACAAGAAATTCTGTTACATAGTCCGTTATATTGAGACATATTTTTGGCATAGAAAGTGATCGACTTGGAGAATGATGTCTGAATCAAAGTTGTATCCAGATGAGTTAGCTTTCCAACTCATTTTGAATCGCCTCAATTGGACATCAGAATACAAAGTTATAATAAAAACACTAAAAGAAGGTGCAGCTGCCTGTTTAAAATAAGAAATTTCGTTACATAGTCCGTTATATTGAGACCTATTTTTGGCATAGAAAGTGATCGAATTGGATAATTATTTCTGAATCAAAGTTGTAGTCAGATGAGTTAGCATTCCAACGCATTTTGAATCACCTCAATCGGATATCGAAATACAAAGTTATGATAAAAACACTAAAGGAAGGTGCAGCTGCTTGTTTAAAACAAAAAATTTCGTTAAATAGTCCGTCATATTGAGACATATTTTTGGCATAGAAAGCGATCGAATTGGAGAATGATGTCTGAATTAAAGTTGTAGCCAGATGGGTTAGCTTTCCAACGCATTTTTAATCGATTCAATCGAATATCGGAATACAAAGTTATGATAAAAATACTGAAAGAAAATGCAGCTGCCTGTTTAAAACAAGAAATTCCGTTACATAATCCGTTAAAACAACAAATTCCGTTAGTTTTTCCGTTAAACCAACAAATTCCGTTAAATAGGCACTTTTTATATATAGAAAGATATTCTGTAAAAATAAGGAGGCGTTTGTTTTGAGAATATGAATTCGCTGAGACTTGCAATTGGTTCAATACGTGAAGAAACTTCAAAACAAAAAGGTGTTTGCAACTTTGATTATTTGGTTTTGAGAGAGAAGTTTAGGTACCTACTCGTTGGAGTTGAGGATGTCATCGGAGTGGAGGTTGCTGTCGGATGGTGGACGTCGCTGAATGGACTTGTTGGTAGAAGGCGGCAAGTGAGAAAGGAGAGGAATCAATTAGGTTGAGTGAGAAGAGGGCAAATTGTTTTATGTTTTAATTTAACGAGTTTTAAGCGTTCAAACGAAAACACTCGAAATGTCAATAATCACTTTAAGTTTATGTTATAAATTTTATCTTGTTTTTAAAAAAATGTATTTTCGAAAATAACAAACCAAACGTTATTTTAGAAAATTGAAAATAACATGAAAACAATAGTTCAAACACACTGAATCTTTTCAGGACGAAATAGTGGAAGAAAACAATTCTACGTTGTTACATGTAGGGATGTCAATCGAGCCGAGCGGCTCGTCGGCTCGGCTCGTACTATTCATACCCACGAGCCGCTCGAGCTCGTCAAAAAACGAGCCCGAGCATGAGTCGAGCGGGCTGGCTCACTAGACGAGCCGAGCCGGCTCGGCTCGCACTATTCACGAGCTGCTCGGCGAGCGGCTCGCCGAGCAGCTCGTGGACGAGCCCACGAGGCTCGTGGGCTCGTGTATATACTATCAACAAAGTTAAGTGACCAGAACGGTCACTGAAAATCAGTGACCGTTCTGGTCACTTGTGACCAAACGGTCACTGATTTTTCAGTGACCGTTTGGTCACTATTTTTATTTTTATTTTTTTATTTTTTTTTCTTCTCCTATAAATACCTACCTATTACAACAATTTTTTCTCACCAAACTTTTACAATTTCATTCTCTAATCTATACTCTACTCTCTACTTTCTACTATATACTACAATTTACAAATCATTTTATTCATTTATTCTATAACCCTCTTCTACATTTTTTTACATTATTATCTTGATTTTACAATTCAATTTCTATTATCACAAATGGATCCACGAGCATTTGTTGAAAAATTGTTCGGTATGGAAGACGAAACACTGCCCAAAATCAATTTGGGAATGAATTCGCCGGTCTAAATGAATTACCAATTCCAGAAAACATTGAAGATTTCGACGTTCGTGAAGGTAGTCATCCAAATCCAATTGATTTGGATGACATTGATGTCGATTCTAGTATTCCGATTGATTTAGAACAAGATGAACCTACATTAAATATTCCCGATGCAAGAGGGAAGAGAAAGGGGAAGAAGCAGGCAAAATGTTGAGACCATTTCAAATTGGTTCAAACTGGTCGTGTGGTTGATGGAATTTCAGAAACCAAAGCAGTATGTAAATACTGCCAACAACGACTGGCATGGCAAAGAGGCATTGGAACTACCCACCTCAACCGTCACTACAAAACATGTGCGGCCAAACATGGGCTTCTTCAACTGGTCAAACGCAACTACAGTTTGGTAGCGGTGGCAACGAGCCAAGCCGAGCCGAGCCCGAGCCCGGAAAAAAAAGCTCGGGCCGAGCCCGAGCTTTTTTGGACCGAGCTTTTTTCGGCCCGAGCCGAGCCGAGCCGGGCCCGGCCAAAAAAAATGAGGCTCGACCCGAGCCTTAGCGGGCCAAGCCGGCTCGGGTTTTTTTCTTCTTTCTTTCTTTCTTTTTTTTGTAAAAATTCATTACATAGATATTTGCTTATTCAAATGAATAGTGAACGTTGCAATTTGCATTCTTTCCACCTTTAGACAATGACCTTTACATAAGAAAGTTATAAACAAAAATCTAATTGGAACAATTCTTTGAAGTTTGAACATAATATATAATGAAGTTTTAAAAATCTACATTTTAAAAAAATCTACTTTTTTGGTGGCACCTTATAGCCTAATATCGGAAAACATGTTAGATTTATAAATGACTAAATGAGTGACTATCCATTATAACAAAGTGATAAATCTTTTTTAATAACCGATTTGAAATTTCTTACAAATTTTAGTGGTCATTGCGGCATTGCCCATTGGTGAAATTAGCTCAATTTTTAAATGTAATCAAGTAATATAGATCACTAATAATTTCACTTAATAATTAATATAGAAGAATAAACGTGTGTAAATGAAAAAAAATTCTTACTTTAAATATTTAGGCACTTAGATTAATGAAATAGTAATAATGCAATAAATATTAAACAAACAAATATCACACATTTTCCAAAATAATCTAGTTGATAAATTATGAGATAAAATTGTAGCTTATAATTAGTTTATTAGTTTCATGATGAGAAGAATAAGTTGATTAAGTAAATTGTGATCATTTGTCTTAATTTAAACCATTCATCCCCAATAATTTATGGTGTAAAATGTTGGGCAAGTTTTTTTTTTTTTTTTTTTTTAGGGCCGGCCCGGCTCGGGCCGACTCCTCAACATGAGGCTCGGCCCGAGCCTTGGCTCGGTTCCATCGAGCCCGAGCCGGGCCCGGCTCGGGCTTTTTCCGAGCCGAGCCGAGCCCGAGCCGTCCGAGCCGCCGAGCTTTTTTGCCATCCCTACAGTTTGGCACTCCAAGCGCCGGTGTTACAACTACGCCACTTTCTACGTGGATGTATTCGGAGGAGGAAGCTCGAACGGGAATGGTGAAGTTCGTTGCCGTGGCGGAGTTGCCACTAGCAATAGCTGACAACCAACATTTCGTCAACTACGTCAAACAATATCTTCAACCGAGGTATGTTGGGGTAAGTCGAAATACTCTTCGGTCTGATACAATTGAATATTTTATGAATTCAAAGAAACTATTAATTTCAGATTTAGAAAAATATGGGGGTGTGATATCGTTAACTTCAGATATGTGGGAAGGGATTAATAAGAGGGGTTATATAGCTGCAACTGCACACTATATAGACCCACTTTGGGTCATGCATAAAAAAATTATTGCTTTTAAAATTGTTGAGTACCCGCACAACGCTCAAACAATATTTAACGCTATTATGTTCATAATTAAAAAATATAAATGTGAGAGTAAAATTCGTTCTTTTACGTTCGACAACGCTATTGTAAATAAAGTTGTTATCGATAAATTGCATAGAGTATTTCAACCTGATTTTGGTGGTTATTTATTTCATATTCGATGTGTGTGCCACATTTTTAATTTAATAGTACAAGACGGGTTAAAACATGTGAATGATGAAATTAACCGAATTAGGAATGCACTTATATATATCACGATTACACCTAGTAGAAAACAAGCATTTGAGCAATTTTGTGAGGAAGGTGGGAATACACATACTAAAACATTTATTACTGAAGTAGGCCATAGATGAACTCAACTTACTTATTATTAAAATCATGTGAAGGTTATGAAGCATTTATTACCGAATTTTATAACAATAGGCATGTTAGAGACGAAGACGATAACATCTTGAATGAATCTGATTGGAATGTAGTTTTTAAAATTAAAAATTTTTTGACAAGTTTTTATGAGTCTACAAATATATTGTCTGGTGTTTATTATCCCACCAGTTGTATGGTTCTTGAACGTCTTTATATAACTGTTAGGGCTTTTAAGAGATTTCAAAATGATCCCGATTTTGAAGCGGTTATATATTTGATGGAAGTAAAATTTAGAAAATATTGGGAAGAATTGCCTATGTTATTTCCTTTAACATGCATCATGGACCCCCGATATAATTTATCGGGTACTAAATTTGTAATTGATCAAATTTCAAATACTTTAACTTTTAATATGCCTATTACTTATAAGAATTTGGAACAAACGTTAACTGAAATGTATGAATTATATGTTTCACGAATGGATACACATATTATTCGTGTACCTCCAACTGTTCATCCCACTAATATAACGGATGACGATACTGAAGTTTTAAATTTGTTCGAAAACATGAACTCATATAGATATGATTCAACTGCATATGCATGCGGTTCCTCTAGTAGTAGCAGTAGTTTGACTTCCACTGCATGTACTCAAACTTCGAGTACTAATCCGTCTAATCCAAATGCGTTGCCATCAGAATTAATTGATTACTTTAATCATACTTTGCCTAGTAACAAATCAGTTAGGAAAAGTTCAGAAGAGGTCCTTGAATTTTGGCGAAATAACGAACGCCGATGGCCAATAGTTTCTGCAATGGCAAAAGATCTATTAACACCTCCGGTTAGCACTGTAGTTTCGAAGTCTGCTTTTAGTGTAGGGAAGAGGGTTCTCTCCGAGGTCAGGAATCGACTGAAAGAAGATATTTTGGAAACGTTAATGTGCGTGAAGGATTGGGAAGACGCTAATTATCGAATTCAACATAAATATGTCGAAATTGCATGTAATCAAGTAAGTGATATTTAATTTCACCGCATTTATCACAAAATTTTATTTTCATTATTTCATACCTTTATAATTTTTTTAAAAAAAATTATACACGTAACAAGTTGTTCGTGTACAATTTTAAACTCCGCCTACTCGAATTTGAAGTAGCCGGTCCCAAGCCCGGATAAAGGAGGAGGGTTTATTTTTTAAAAAAATTGTTTATAAAATGTGTATATTTTATGTTTAATAAAATATAAAAGGGTAAACAAAAAAAAAACTCAACAAATAAAATTTTGTTCTTATTATTTTTAAAAAAATGTAGGAGGGGATTATAGAATGTTAGGAGGAAAAAAAAATTAGATGAGCCCACGAGCCGAGCGGCTGGCCTTGGGCGAGCTCGAACACGAGCCGAGCTCGCCCAAATCCAACGAGCCGAGCTTAAACTCGGCTTGTTGGAAACGAGCCACGAGCTCGGCTCGTGATAGCACGAGCCGAGCTCGTGTGGGTATAGGTCGAGCCGGCTCGGCTCAACCCATTGACATCCCTAGTTACATGTTTGTTAGGCTGTGTTTTTCGTGGAGCATTGATTCAACATGGCGTGTGGCTATCCCAATAACTCCACCCTTCCTCCACTAGAACATTATCCAATATTGTACTCTCAACGACATAATTCCATTCAAAATTATCTTGTACCGCGGGTATGTTGGGAATTTATTTAATCATGTACAGCGAAAATAAAACAATTTTCAATTCCCATCAAGGATCTGCAATGTGTTCAGATAGAAATTGTGATAAGAATTATACATTTTATGAATTCTGCAAACTCTTTTGCTGATTCTCGAACTCCAATGATCACGATCTGCAATCCAAGCTGTCCAATTGTCCAGCCTCCAATGATGATCCACACAGAGAATAAGAATGACGGCTAGGATTTTCTTTTCTTGTGCTAGTAAGAATAATGAAAATTCTCTACAATTTACAAACCCTAGGAGCTTATTAATATAAGCCCAAGTGGGCATGACCCATCTCTAAACTTAGTCCAGTCTGATATTTAATTTAATCAAATTAATTAAATCCAGTCCATGAATTAATTAATCCAATTAATTAATTCGGACCTATTAATAAGTAATCCAATTAATTAATTATCCAACACTTGTCAATTAATTAATTGGTAAATCACATTTTTCTGATTCTCTTTTGTGTGTGACCCATTAGGTTCTCGATCACAATGCCTAACGATGTGAAATATTATTTTGATCTAATCAAAATTGATAAATTAAAATACCCATTTTAATTTATCACCAATTCACATTTGTCGTCCCAAATTGACATCTAGCAATGTGTCGGGCAATACATGTGACGAAAAATGTCACGTAGTATGACAAAATCAAACTTGTTCGTTTACCGTGAAACTATAATCCTTTCGTCAATATGATCCGATCAATTATGAGATATGGATATGTGTCAATCTCAATTATTGATCATATCTTTTATCCCACTATTAAGTCAATGTAAGTCGAAAACTCTTTTCCGACTTATGAGTTCACCTTGGCCAAGGATTTCATTATCAACTTAACTGGATAAAATGTAGATTATAATCTCTTACTATCTAAGAGTGATGAATCCTCTATTGGTCATTCACAACCTTCATATGATTCTTAACATACCCGAACGATGTTGTATTAGCGACCTTTGACAGAGTAACATCCAACACCACCAAAATATGACCGTCCTCATATAAGGTACCATGATGACCTCAAGTCAAAGGACCAATTCCACTACCGAACGTTAAAGATTAACCACTAACACTCAGATAGTTATTCATGTCGAATCTCTCAGCGGGTCTCCAATGTTTTGTTCTATAACAAAACATTCGCGTATTCATTCAAGTGTCACCACACTTTAGCTTGTGAGATCAGTTACTTACTTCACAAATAAGAATGCCACACGCGATAGTCTATCCGTAATAACGTTATCCGTATCTCGTTATTACTTCGACCACGGACGATTTAAAATTCAGTCATATGTAATTTGTATTTCACAATCACAACTCCTTGTGATTAACAAATCACCAAGACCTGAATCTACGGATTCTATTATTTAATTTATTAGAATATTAATTCAATTAAATAATAGATATTGCCATACATATGTATTGATTATAGGGTCATGCTACAAGTACAGGATTTCAAAAATCATGTACTTACATACACCACACAATGGGGGGTGGGTGGGGGAGTTTTGGCAATATTTTATCTAACATGGGGCCCACCTACATGTGAGATAAAATTCAAAATTCTGTGTAAATTCTATCAAAAAATTCTGTACTTAAAGGTTCATCCTTGATTATATATATATATATATATATATATATATATATATATATATATATATATATATATTCAGGGTCTTTATATCCAAAGTTGATTGCAGATAGGGATACACACTCATACACAGTACTTTCCCATTTTTCACTTGAAATTGTGTGCGGCAAAGCCAAAAAATGTCAGCAGTTGGTGCCTCCTCTTCCTGTTCTGCTGCCTTCACCAGAAACCAGGGGCGAACCCACGAAGGGCCCAGCGGGGGCGGCCGCCCCCACTGAAAAAAAAAAAACCAAAAAAAAAATTTTTAAAAATTAAAAAAAAAAAATTTTTTTACAGTTTTTTTTAGCTTATTTTCTATCTCGAATGCAGCCAGGATCTGGTGAAACTCATGTTTTGTATGTAATCTTTTTCTCTTTAATCTTGTTACATATTCTTCAATCTCATAGAGTTGGATGGTTAAATTTCCTCCCCACTTAAATATAGCTTGTCAGAAGGGTTTGGAGATGATTTGACAATTGAAGTTCACGATTCGAAAGGAAAGTATTTTGGCCACGTAGTAGTTCAGGTGGCCAATATTGCTGAAGAATTGATATGTTATGTAAATCTCATTTTGACCACCTGTGATTGCAAAAACTATTGCATGGTCAGAGTGAATATATTTGTGGGTTTGATGTAGGGTGAGAGGCTTCGTTCATGGCCCATATAGCATGAATTAGTTGGGAAAATGCAGCTAAATCTAAACTATTCAACAACTCCGAAAAAAAAAATTTCGGGGGCAACCCCCGTAAGCTCCCACCCCTTCAACTTTGGACCCCCCCTACTTCGACGAGGTAGCACAGCTCCCACTCAAAAAATTTTCTGGGTCCCCCCCTGCCAGAAACCCGTCTGCCAAATCGAATTCAAACTTATTGACTCAATTCCTGGTATGTTTTTTTGCTGGGTTCTGTGTCTTTTAATTTCTTTTTATTGATATAAGAAAATTATGCGGGTTTTGTGTCTGATGAAAGTCTTGAATGAAATCAGAAAACCAGTTTCCAGGGGCTTTCAGTTCAAGATGCCAAAAAGGCTACATTCAATTCTTTAGTTTGTGAGAGCAAGATCAGTGGTGTAAGTGTGAGGAAAAGGGGGCTTGAGATTACAGCCAGAACTGCTGCTGCAAAGAACATTGAGGTTGAAGTTGACAAGCCATTGGGCCCGACTTTGGGGCAAAAATCGGGTGGTGGAGTGATAATCACTGTGAGTAATTTCTTATTCTATTTCCACATTTAGATACGCATAAGTTCATATTTAAGTTTGGTGAGGAAAAGGGGGCTTGAGATTACAGCCAGTTTCCGACCCTAGGGAAATACATTCAAAAGATTTGGACTGGGAAAATTCAGAATCTAAGCTAAAGAATGATTTTTTCGAAAACTTGAGAAGTATTGAAACACAAATTTAACATATATAAATGTATACTTCCAGCGGGAGTGCCCCCATGTGTTCATGTCATGCTCGCTTTGAAAGTCACACGTGGTTAAGCCCATATCCATACTTTTTAGATCATTTATAATAAGAATATTTTGATTCAGGGTGTGGAAAATGGCGGGAATGCTGCAAAAGCAGGACTCAAAGTTGGGGACCAGCCACCAGGTGCTCTGCACCAGCAGCTTCTTTGGGGACGAACTTTGGCCTGCTGATAAGCTCGGATTCACAAAAACTGCCATTCAGGCAAAACCTTATTCTGTCTACTTTGTTGTAAGCAGGTTAATTTTGTGTCTTTACTATTCCCCTATGGTGTGTGCATTATTCCAATGCAGTAGTGTGTTTCATTTTCATGCTCTTCTACCAGCTTAACTATCCTTGTCTTTCCTTCTTGTCTAAGATGTTAGAACACTTATTTACCGATTCCAAAATGTTAAAGATTAGTCCTTTATATTAATTCAATAGACGATAAGAGGCTGCATGAATCATTAATATTAATTTGAACTTTATTGATGTAACAAGTGCAAGCCTTGGATTTCAGAAAGGCACTATAAAAGTCCTAGTCATGATACAAAAACATCAATATTTTTCTCTCTCTTCATGTTATTGTTATTTTTTTTAATATTCCCATTTCCTTTTTGCTCTCTTCTTTTTCATCATTTCCTTTTTTCTACGAAAAAGAAATCAATTTGGTTGCTTGTTTAATTTAATAACTTTCTAAAGGTTTGGACATATTGATAATATTAAACATTATTTTCTTTTTCATCAGAGAGTATTGAAATATTATAATTATTTATCTACTGAAATGACTTATTTTTTTATATTCTTTTAAAAAATACTTTTATTGACATGAAAATATAATTTTGTTACTATATGTTCTGAATAATTTGGCCACGCAAGTAGTGGTTATAATTGTATTACATTGTAGTTCATAAATAAATAGTTCAATTGAACAAGGATGTGCACCAACCAAGTTATGTAGACATATAACTTTATACACAAGATATTTTTTTTCTAAAATGAAAGTCTGTAAATGTCAAATGATTGTATTATAGTTTACAATTTTTTTTTTAAAATGAAAGAAAGTCTGTAGAAATCTATGAACGACTTCCATTAATTCTTTAGAAATATATAAAAGTCAATAAAAGTTCACGAATTCCATAAAAGTCCAATCTATAAATTTCTACATTGAACACACATTCCTAAGATTATTTATACAACTCTAAGCTGCTAATTTTGAAAGTGCAATTCCAAATTATTTCCTGATCAAACGATCTTTAGAGAAAGTTGAAAGAAATCTTCAGGAATACACTCACAGCTATTCCCTTATCATTCCTTCAAATATATTGTATGTATTAAATGGCATTTCAATGTGTGTGATTGATTTTGAAAAATTTGATCTTTAGTTACTCCCTCCACCAATGTGTATTGCTTTTGTTCGAGTGTTTCTGTTGGAAAAAATTGAGTTAGTGGGTGACTTTGGCACGAATTTTGAGCGAGACCCGTTTGGCTATTTTGGAAGATGAAAGTTGATTTGTGTTCTCCTCCGTGAATACATCAAAATCATATACTTACTTGTCAAAAATGATTCTCGGGTGAATGAAAAATTGAAGCTCAAAGTATGCTATGTGAAAGGAGTTTATGTTGGTGGGAAAACTAAAAACTAAAGTTTGTCCCACATAGGAAGTGAATGAAAACTAAAACCACTTTATAAAGGATTGCACTTTAGAATGGTGTAATCATGTGTAGCATAGAGGCTCTCTCTACGTGCGCGCGCAGGGGGTGCAAATCACGGACCGAAATAAGCATCGAACCTTGAACTTGTGTGCGGGCGCAACCTGCGTACACGAATGTCGGACCGGATTGACCAAAACTTAGGCCCCTTAGAAGAGCCTACGTTTTGCTACATTTTATTTTATTTTTCGACTGAATTTTCATTTTCTGAAACAGTTAAAACTCATAAAACTCCTGTTGTAATTGTCATGAAGTGGGCAAGTTACAAGATCCAAAGTCTATATATACCTCGATTTTTTCCAATTTTCAGTACAACAATTCATCTGAATATTCATCTGCATACAACTCAAGTCTTGTCTCTATTTTCGTTTCTGTTTGAGTCTGGTGGTGATATCGTTCTGGCTCTAACTCAGTTCGCCTGAGTAGCTTCTGTGGTGTTCAGACTCTACTGGTCTTCTGTTATATCCTAGGAAACAGACGTTCAAATTACACCTCAAGCACGTACGGTGAGGGAGCGAATCTGTTTTAAGGAAACTGTGTGTAATACAGGCCTCGGGTTAAAAGTTCAATTTCGTATTTTATATTATTGTTCTATTTTATTGTAATACTGTTTCTGAAATAAAAAATTCAGATTAACAAATTCATTGTTGGTCTGTATTAATTCACTAGTTATCATATTTTCCTACAAACTTAAAACAAATTTTTGAAAGGAACTAATATTTTGTTTCATTTCAGAAATGGCAACTGATTCAACAAACATGAATGTAACCCAAGCTGTGGCTAATGAAAATCAGGTCGTAGGCTCTGCTATGGCTCAAGGGCCAAGTTCCGTTGTGACTCATACTGTGGCTAGATTGCCAAGTCATGTTGTGAGTCAAACAACTGGTCATACTGTTACTGTTACTGTTCCGGTTAATCATGGTGAAAAATTGGAGAAATTCAATAGCTTGAATTTCAAGAGGTGACAGTAGAAAATGCTATTTTATCCGAACACCTTGAATCTTGCGAGATTCTTGACTGAAACTGCTCCAAAACTCAATGAGGGTGAGGGGGACGTTCAAGCGATCAGTGCACTTGATGCTGGGAATCATTCGGATTTTCTATGCCGAAACTACATTATGAACAGTTTAGCAGACACGCTATACAATGTGTCTAGTATTATGAAAACTGTTAAGGAGTTGTGGGAGTCTTTGGACCAAAAATATAAAACTGAGGATGCCGGAGCTAAAAAGTTCATTATCGGCAAATTCTTAAATTATAAGATGGTGGACTCCAAAACTGTAATCAGTCAAGTGCAAGAACTCCAAGTAATTCTTCACGAAATTCATGTCGAATGGATGATGTTGAGTGAAACTTTCCAAGTGGCTGCAATTATTGAAAAATTGCCCCAGCGTGGAAAGACTTCAAGAATTATCTGAAGCACAAACGAAAGGAAATGAACGTCGAAAAACTAATTGTTAGACTTCGAATTGAAGAAGACAACAAGAGTTCCGAGAAGAAGTTGTTCAATCCTGGTGTTGCTAAAACTAATGTTGTGGAGTATGGTCAAAGCAGTAAGACCTACAAAACTAAGCATGAGTCATCGGTGGTAAAGGGACCAAGCTAGGACCTAAATGTGAAATTTCTAAAAAGAAGTTTCAAGGAAAATGCTACAATTGTGGCAAAGTGGGTCATAAGTCTTCAGAGTGCAGATTGCCAAAGAAGAAGAAAGAAGCAAATGTGGTTGACCACATGGCACATAATGTGGTGGAGATGAATTTCGCAGCCATCATTTCTGAAGTGAATATGGTAGGTTCAAACCCAAAAGAGTGGTGGATTGACACCAGAGCTATGAGGCATGTGTGTTCCGATAAAGAACTATTTACGATTTTCGAAACAATTGAGAATGGAGAGAAGTTGTTTATGGGAAATTCAACAACTTCTGAAATCAAGGGACATGCAAGGTGGTTCTGAAGATGACTTCGGGAAAAGAGCTGACTCTTAACAATGTGTTGTATGTGCCGAAAATCCGCAACGGATCACTTTTAAATAAGCATGGTTTTCGTATTGTATTTGAGTCAAACAAAGTCATTTTGTCAAAAATTGGAATGCTTGTCGGAAAATGTTATGTTTCTAATGGTATGTTTAAACTCAATGTAATGGTTGTTAAGCCAAAAATGAATAAAGTAAACTCTTCTACTTACTTGCTTGAGTCTTCCAATATGTGGCATGATAGATTAGGACATGTTAACTATGATACTTTACGTAGACTAGTTAACTTGAATTGCATACCCGCGTTTCATATTGATTCTAAACATAAGTGCAAAACTTGTGTTGAGGCAAAATTGACAAGGTCATCATTTAAATCAATTGGACGGAATACAGAACCATTTGATTTAATTCACAGTGACATATGTGATTTAAAATTTGTATAAACAAGAGGTGGCAACAAGTATTTCATTACTTTTGTTGACGATAGTACAAAATACTGCTATGTGTACTTGCTAAAAAGCAAAGATGAAGCGATAGAAATTTATTCTCTATAAGAGTGAAGTTGAAAATCAACTCAATAAGAAAATTAAGGTGTTGAGAAGTGATAGAGGTGGTGAGTATGAAGCACCGTTTGGTGAATTCTGTGCACAACACGGAATCATACTTGAAACCACCGCACCTTATTCACCTCAACAAAATAGTGTTGCTGAAAGGAAAAATCGCACCTTAAAGAAATGATGAATGCAATGCTAATAAGTTTTGGGTTACCTCAGAACATGTGGGGGGAAACTGTGTTGTCAGCAAATTACCTTTTAAATAAGGTGCCCCGAAATAAATTGGAAAAGACCCCTTATGAGTTATAGAAAGGAAGAAAGTCTTCCTATAAATACTTACGAGTGTGAGGGTGTCTTACTAAAGTGGTTGTCCCAACACCAAAGAAGGTGAAGATAGGCCCGGAAACTGTAGATTGTATCTTCATTGGATATGCACAAAACAGTAGTGCTTCTCGATTTTTTGTGTATGAATCTAAAATCTCAGATATACACAAAAACACGATAATGGAATCGAGAAATGCTTCATTCTTTGAACACGTATTTTCATACAGGTCCAAAAACGAAGCAGGCTCTTCTAAACGAACATATGAGACTATGACTGAAAATAATCAAGATCAAGAACTAGAAGAGGAGGTTGAGGTTGAACCAAGACGTAGCAAAAGGGAAAGGGTAGAAAAATCTTATGGTCCAGATTTTCTGACCTATATGTTAGAAAGTGAACCCCAAAGCTATCAAGAAGCTGTGAACTCCTCAAAAGGACCTCAATGGAAAGAGGCCATTCAAAGTGAAATAGATTCTATTTTGCAAAATCATACATGGAAGCTAGCGGATCTTCCTCCAGGAAGTAAACCACTAGGCTACAGGTGGATTTTCAAACGGAAAATAAAAACGGATGGATCTATTGAAAAGTATAAGGTCAAATTAGTAATAAAATGTTACAGACAATGAGAAGGCCTTGATTACTTTGATATATATTCTCCAGTAACAAGAGTAACATCTATTAGGATGATACTTGCGATTGCTGCTCTGCGAAATCTTGAAGTATATCAAATGGATGTTAAGACTGCCTTCTTGAATGGAGATTTAGATGAAAAAATCTATATGAAACAACCCGAGGGGTTTTCATCTCCAGGGCAAGAAAAGAAGGTCTGTAAGTTGGTGAAATCATTATATGGCCTGAAACAAGCACCAAAATAATAGCACGAAAAATTTGACAGTATCATGATGGAGAGTGGATTTAAAATCAACGAATGTGACAAATGTGTTTACGTTAAAGATACTGGAAATGGTTATGTCATTTTATGTCTTTACGTTGACATGCTTATTGTTGGTAGTGACAATAAGATGATTAAATCCACTAAAAATATGTTAAATTCGAGATTTGACATGAGGGATATGGGTTTAGCAGATGTTATACTTGGAGTCAAAATTTCAAGAACATCAGATGGGCTGATTTTAAGCCAGTCACATTATGTGGATAAAATTCTAGAAAAGTTCAGTAAGGATGATACTGAAATGGCTAGAACACCGATAGATACAAGTCAACATCTATACAAAAATAAAGGTGAAAGTGTATCTCAAGTAGAATACTCGAGAGTTATTGGGAGTCTGATGTACTTGATGAGTTGTACAAGACCAGACATAGCCTACACAGTAAGTAAACTGAGTAGATATACGAGTAATCCAGGAGCTGATCACTGGAAAGGAATAGTAAGAGTACTAAGGTACTTGAGATATACTCGTAATTTTGGACTGCACTATACAAAGACTCAAAGTGATACTAGTTGGATATCTGATATAAAAGACTCAAAGTCTACGAGTGGATTTGTGTTCACATTGGCAGGTGCAGCTATATCCTCGAAATCCTCTAAACAAACAGTGATAATCAGATCTACTATGAAATTTGAGTTTATACCTCTAGATAAAAGTGGTGAAGAAGTTGAGTGGTTGCGCAACTTCTTAGAGGATATTTCAAGATGATCAAAACATGTGCTAACAATTTGCATATATTGTGATAGTAAATCAGCAATTGGAAGGGTACAGAGTAACATGTACATTGGTAAGTCTAGACATATACGTCGTAGACACAATACCATAAGGCAACTACTCTCAACTGGAGTTATCACTATTGATTATGTAAAGTCAAAGGATAACATTGCGGATCCGCTAACCAAAGGGTTAAATAGAGAGTTAGTTGAAAAGTCATCGAGAGGAATGAGACTTAAGCCCTTGAATGGATAAGTTAATGCAAAGGAAAACCCAACCTAGTTGACTGGAGATCCCAAGATTTAGGTTCAAATGGACAACCTAATTGTAAATACTTAATAGAATCACTGTAGGGATATTACCTCATGTCCATTCCTATGATGCGATAGTGATACCCGTAAAGATGGAGGATAAGCAATAGGCTTTTAATGATTCTTATGTTTCGAAAATCAAGCCAAGTAATGCAGATTACTTGTAATAAGAAAATCACTTATGTGAGAGAGAAGTTGGGCCACTTCTAGAGGAATTGTGTGGGGCAAAATTCTTGTGAACTCTCACAGAACCAGGCGTATGTTCATGGCCAAAACGAACATAATAATGAGAACTGAAATGTGTTAGGAAGAATCTTGTGTGGAGTATATCATCGTTTACATAAACGGCAGAACAGTTCAAAGACATCGCATCTACTGGTCAGCCAGTAAAGTAAATATGCTTTCACAAGGAAAGGTTCAAAGGGTAACACCTACCTATCCTATACAGGTTTCAACCGTTGAACTATATCACAAATTCGTCTTGTGTCACATTCATGTGTCACTCCCAATTTTCATTCATGTGGGGGATTGTTGGAAAAAATTGAGTTAGTGGGTGACTTTGGAACGAATTTTGAGCGAGACCCGTTTGGCTATTTTGGAAGATGAAAGTTGATTTGTATTCTCCTCCGTGAATACATCGAAATTATATATTTGTCAAAAATGATGCTCGGGTGAATGAGAAATTGAAGATCAAAGTATGCCATGTGAAAGGAGTTTATGTAGCGCCCCGAGTTCTGTTAACCCGGATTGCCACGTCATCGTCTTTTGCCCTAATTTTGTCAATCAATTTTGCGGAAATAACCTAATTTTTAAAATCACATTTGAAATTGAAAACTACTTCGGCAATTGAAATACATTGGATAATTGTTCAAAATTTAAATATCGTATTTTTGGAATAGCGGAAACGAAAATACGTTAACAATGTTTCAATACATAAATTCGGAAACTTAATAAATTCGATAATCAAATTTTATTTTGCCACCACTGCCGGATCAATCGCGTTCGCCTCCGAAGTCTGCAAATATTGTTAAAAATAGCAGAATGAGTATTTCGAAGAAATACTCGATGACTCATCGCCGATAATTAATTCTAGAATAATTGGAAACACACTTTCATGCAATATACAATGTGATATCATCTTTGGTTCATTTTCTTGAAATCATAGGCTCTTTAAAAAAAACATGGTCGCATGGGTAGTCTTTCTTTCTTGTGCGGATGAAGCACATAAGTTATGCATAACATTCTTTCTTATCTCATAAGAGATTCTTTCTTTCTTTCTTTCTCATGCAATTAAGCATATAAGTTATGGCAAGCATAACAATATCATATATCGCATATGACACATTCTCATCCTATGCATAAAGCATATAAATCACGTAATTCACATAAAGCATGCAATTATAATTTAAACTAATTAATGGTGGCGAGTCTACCTCAATTGTTTCGAGTTGCGTGAAAAGTGAGCGGGAAAATAACTTCAAGCTCCTAATTGCTCGTACGTATCGTCTAGCCAAAAATAGGAAATAAGTTTGAATTAGTATTTCGAACTTTAAAGTTTTAAAGTGTTGAAATTAAGTTTAAGGGCTTAATTGAAAATTATAGAAACTGAAATAAATAACTTAAAAAGATAAAATAAAGTATAGGGGCTAAATTGGAAATTTATTAAATTGAATTTGACAAATCTAAGTGCTAAAAATACTATTTTCAAAGTATTGTGGCTAAATGTGAAAAATAGGAACTCTAGGGACTTAATCGAAAACTATTGAAACTGAAAATAAATGTTTAAGGGCTGAAATTGAACTTTTATAAGTTAAGGACTAAAGCGCCAAATCTGTTAAAATTGAATATAAAAGTTTAGGGGCTGAAATGATAAATTTTACAAGTTAGGGACTAAACTGTAAATATTTTAAAACTGAAATTAAAACTTAAATGGCTGAAATAATAACTTATATAATCTAGGGACTAAATTAAATAACTTCTAAACTGAAAATAAGAAATGTAAAGGCTGAAATTGACTTTTTTATAAACTAGGGACTTAATTTAACATTTACTAAAACTGAAATAAAATTAAAGGACTGGAATTAAAAACATTTAAAACATATGGACTTAAATAAACGTTTTAAAACTTTGGGGGTTAGGGTTATAACTTCTAAAATCAAAATTAAACTAAAATCTAAAATAAAAATCAAATCAATAACCAATTAAAATCAAAAATCAAAACAAAACACAAAAAAAAAAATTCTCATTTCTCTCTCTCTCTCAACAGAGAGATAGAGCGAGCGACGGGAAGGGAAATCCCTTCCCTGACTTCGCCGCCGGCGAGGCGGTCGGTCCAGCGCCACCGTCTCGTGGTGGCGCCGGTGCGTGGGTGGAGGTGGTTGGTGATTCGTTTGAATTTCAACCGAGGCTTGGGGTCGACTTCCTTTGGGTAAGTTTATGGGTTTTCTTTATTTTCTTGATTGAGTTGGTTTTGGAGTTGATTTGTGGTGAAATGGGGCTGTCGAGTGGCGGCTTTAGTGTCGATTTTGGGTGGAGATGGCTGCTGGGATTCGGGTTGTGCTCTCGGTTTGGCTCGACTTTTGGTGTTTGAAGTCTCGGGTTTGTGAGATGTTTTTGGGTATCTTGATTTCTTCCTTAGATGAAATGGTGGTTTGGTGTTTTCTTGGTGGCGGTTTGAGGTGCAGGAATGGCGGGTTTCGGTGCTTTGCCACAGGTGGTTCTGCAGTTGATGGTTGGTGAAATGGGTGTAGGTCTGCTGGTGAATGTGGAAATGTTGGTCTCGGGAGTGTTGGTTTGAGGTGAGTTCCAGTTTGGTGATGGTGACTGTGGTTGGCAACGGTGTGCGATTGTTGGCGTTTGCGGCTTGGGTTTATATTTGAGTTTAGAAATGGTGATTTGGATGGTGGTCATTCTTCTGTGTGGTTGGTCTCCGGTTTGGTGAGAAATGGTGGTGTTTATGGTTGCCGGCTTGGGAGCTTCACTTGTTGATGCTAGAAATGGTTGTTCTAGTATCAATGGTGACCCAAGTGAAATGGAGCTGAGAGTGTGAGGGAGAGAAGTGAGATTCTTACCAATTTTGTTTGGCTGCGTGAAATGTGGAAATGGAGGGAATGGTGATGAATAAAATAGTGGGAATTTAGGGCACAAATTTTAAGGTGGTATATTTGGGCCTGATTGTTGGGCCTTTGGATTTGGGCTGTAGGGTTTCTAATTGGGCTAAAATAATTAAATTCAGGTTTGGACCTATATAATTGGGCCTAAAAAAATTGGGTTTATGTATTTGGACTTGAATTTAATAATAATTGGATTTAAATAAAACAAATCCGAATTGAAATAAAAATAATTATTCAATATTCGATTCGATTCAAAATAATTTAAATTCATATTTATAACGGCTAGACGAACGCGCTATTTCTTAAAAATTAGGGTTAAAGTCGAGCGACACATTTTTCGAGAACTAATTTATAAAATTGAAAAATTCGCGGTCGCTACAGTTTATGTTGGTAGGAAAACTAAAAATTAAAGTTTGTCTCACATAGGAAGTGGATGAAAACTAAAACCACTTTATAAAGGATTGCACTTTAGAATTGGGTAATCATGTTTAGTATAGAGGCTCTCTCCAGGTACGCACGCAGAGGGTGCAAATCACGGATCAAAATAGGCATTGGACCTTGAACTTGTGTGCGAACGCGACCTGCGTACACGAATGTCGGACTGGATTGACCAAAAATTTGCCCCTTAAAAGAGCCTACATTTTGCTACATTTTATTTTATTTTTCGACTGACTTCATTTTCTGAAACAGTTGAAACTCCTAAAACTCCTGTTGTAATTGTCATGAAATAAGTGGGCAAGTTATAAGATCCAAAATCTATATATACCTCGATTTTTCCCCAGTTTTCAGTACAACAATTCATCTGAATATTCATCTACATACAACTCAAGTGTTGTCTCTATTTTCGTTTCTGTTTGAATCTGGTGGTGATATTGTTCGGGCTCTAACTTAGTTCGTCTGAGTAGCTTCTGTGGTACTTAGACTCTACTGATCTTCCGTTGTATTCTGGGAAACAGACGCTCAAATTACATCTCAAGCACGTACGGTGAGGGGGCAAATCTGTTTTAAGGAAACTGTGTGTAACACAGGCCTCGGGTTAAAAGTTCAATTTCGTATTTTATATTATTGTTCTATTTTATTGTAATTCTGTTTCTGAAATCAAAAATTCAGATTAACAAATTCAGTGTTGGTCTGTATTAGTTCACTAGTTATCATATTTTCTTACAGTTTCTTGGTCAGCTTTTTGAGAAAATAATTTATATACTCTCGTTTAAAAAGTACAATTTTGCATATTTCTTTGTCATTTATATTTGAGGTGTTTTCTCAGAGCGATGTTGAAAAGGCCGGAATGAAATGTAAGAATGAGGAGGTTACACCTTTACAATTCTTTAGACAATTGTCCTGATAGCTTTGTCACTTTGAGGAATCCCTTGGAACTTCAAATTGGTCAGCGCAGAGTATGCACGTGGGGAAACATGGGGAGGTTAAAAAGAGCATGACCAAAGTCCAAAGTCCGCCTTGAGACCCGCCTCACTGTGAGGCGCAGCTTCTGTGCCTCGAGGCTCAATCCGTGAGGCACAAAAAATGAGGCGTACGCCTCTACATCTGAGGAAAAAAAAAATGAGGCGTGCGCCTCATTTGAAATATGTTTTTTTCAGGTTTTTGAAAATGAATTAAAAAAGGCATTCTTTAAAAAAGAGAAGGGTCCATTTAAAAAGATATTTTGGACCAAACAAAATATTAAAATATCTAGAATACCAAAAGGCAGCCAGAAATCCTTCTACACGGCGGCAGACAGAAATCTTCCTAGATTACGAGAACTACACGGCAGTCAGAAATCTTCCCAGAACGAAACGACAACCAGAAAACTTATCTTTAATCTTTCGCTTAAAAGAGGTCCTCAAGTGTTGCTTCTATGTCTCTTTTCTCCTTTGCTTCTGCCTTCTAGTGACTTACAATTTAAAATTGTTTCACTAGACTTTGTTTGGCTTTTTTCTTGTTCAATGCATCGTCACCAGATTGCACCTGTTTTGTTTGTGGTGAGGCTTACGCCTCAAAACGTTTTGAGGCTTACGCCTCTCCTCATGACAAAAAAAGTCTCGGTACCCGTTTACGTTTTTTCAAACTATGCATATCTTCAAAAATTTCAAAATTTTCCCTGTTTACTTGTGAATATACATAGACACTTACCTTATTTTATTAACAGCTTATCCTTTTTTGGGATTGCATTTGAAGCCATTACAAGTTACAGTGCTATCAATTTGCTCTTAACCGAATAAACACTGAAATATGTTTGTTGGCTCTATTTATTTTTTAACAGGAGGATAATTATCTTTGAAAATTTACGCTTGGAAGCTATGTTCAGTCTTTCTATGTGAATATTGGTATGAGGATTTGCAATGTTTCCTTTCCTGCTGGATGATCAAAGCTATACATATGAGGGGCTTTTGATCATAGAGGGATGCATCTGTTAAAAGTAGCTATAAAATTCAGTATCACGCCACCTTTATGCCGCTTCAACAGTACTCATATGGAGTAATAAGGCATATAAAATTGACCACGCTTTATGCCTGATAATCTTCAAATTATTTTTCCATACAGAGGTGCAGAGGTTGATGTCAAAAGACTACCAAAACGTCCAGCTCCTCTACACTTTGGTCGGAAATTAACTGAGTCTCAAAAGGCGAGGCTCACTTCGGCATCATAAGCTTTTTCATACATGTATGATGTATTTTCTGTTTCTCAATAACTGGTTCAAACGTCTCTCAGGCTCGAGCAACTCATATATGCATTGATTGTGGATTCATATATACCTTGCAAAAATCTTTTGATGAGCAGCCAGAGCAGGCAAGCTTTCTCCCCTCCTCTCTTCGATATTTTATCTTAGTAACAAGTACCTTATATGATGCTTACAAATACATCACGGTCAGAATCGTATACACGAGCAACCAATTGATCTCTAATAAAATTCTTGTTGGACTAAATCTTATGACGCAGCCGGAAGATTACACCTGTCCACAGTGTAGAGCACCGAAGAAGAGGTTTGCGCGATATGACGTTGAAACGGGAAAGGCTATCGGCGGAGGACTGCCTCCTATTGGAGTCATCATTGGGCTTGTAGCAGGTATTGGTGGAGTCGGAGCATTTTTAGTTTATGGGCTGCAGTGATAACTTTGAATTTTGCTACAATTTTTTTCCCTAACAATGTAAATCCCTTGTTTGTTCTTCATGTATTATTTCAAAAGAGATGAAAGGCAGATAATTTTGATGCGCTTCAAAATTTGTGAATATGGTTTTCTTTCATTCAATAGCGTTTGTTTCACATGACGTATAATGTTCAGAGCACTACTCATCTTCAAAAATGTGTAGAGCTTGTTTGGGAGGGATTTTAATCCAATTAAAATTGAAAATATAACCGTTATTGAGTCTCACTCGTCTAATAAAAGTCAACAATAACGGATAGTTTTTCAATTTTAATTCGATTTTAATCCCTCCCAAATAAGCTCTTACTCCATTTGCCTGATATCGAGATACGAAAAAGTCAACGAGCAAATTAGGATTCAACACATGTAAAAAATGGAGAGAGATTTTTCAGTGCTAAAAAGGGAAGAAAAAAATAAATAAAGCTCACAATAAATAAATACATGTCAAAATATGATTGTGTATTCATCTATATAAAATCTACATTATGTATTTCTATCCCTAGAGCACATCAAAGCACCACTCTCTTGTGCATACAAAGCCCAGCCAAACATACATCCTTCAAAACATCCTATGATTCTGCATTTCATATTCAATCCGTTCTAAAGGGTTTCAACCTGAAACAAATACAAAGATGGAGCTTTTCTTCGATGGAGCTTTCGAAGAGAAGTACGGTTTGATTTGGGGGTCATATGATTATTTCTCTCTAAGAATTTACATAAGGCTAATGGCGATTACCTTCTATTATTTCACAGTCGGTATCAGAAATCAGAACTTCATGACTGATGGCGCCCAGCCAACTCCTCATGTAACCTACTGAATACCAGCTTAACAGGTATACAAGCTACAGTTGCAGGGGTTTTCATCAGCCCTTCTGCTTCATAATTGTTGCTTCCCCCTTGTTGATCAATACTACGTTTTGATTCTGAAGCAATCGAAGAAAGAGTTCTCGTCTTCTGGTTGCAAGACGGACTAATTTTTGTCGGTGAATTTCTTGGAGATCTCCTGTCCAAATGTTGGTGGTGTCCAAATGGGATTCTTTTGTATTGGTCAACAACTTCTTGAAGAACTGGTTTACTTTCACTACTCATCGCTGAGGACACATGTGGGCGTGGAACCCGAAAATTCGCTGTTCTACGAGCAGTCCTCCATACAGGTGTAAGCGCTGTATGATTCTCCGATGTTTCAGGATAAAAACGATCAGTTGCAAGAAGAAGGTTTTCTGAGGAACCACTTTCAAGAGCTTCAATTTGGATTGGGTGCCCTATTATAGCATGTCCATTTAGCTTACTCTGCAATGAAATAAGAGGGACATCTCTTCTGTAGTTGTTTGCCTGAACCTTCAAATCCACGTCCAACAACATGGTCCTTCCACCAAAATGATGCTGAGCAGCTAAAGGATCGATTGAATCATCCCAATATCCTCTCATGGATGAGCGATCATTCCAAGCCAAGCCATCTGGTAGACCTGTAGATCCATATCCAGGCATGCTAGTCCTAAAACTTCTCTCAATCAAATCAGATTTTTTACCACTACTGCTCCAATTTGACTTTCTTCCATGTATATATCCTCCAGAAACTTCTGCATCAGTCCTCTTCATAAGACCACGGTTATTCCTTTTCCCTTTCAGCTGCCACCTGGACACCCCCATGCTAGCTGAGGGTGGGTTGTTGTGAAAAGAACCGGGGGTGCCATCTCCAAATTCCAGTTCATCGAGGTCGTCACTGCTCATGCTTCCATGTCCTTGTTCTTCAGTTCTTCTTGGATATTTGGGTTGTAATTCTATAGACGCAGATCCATCTAGAAACCAAAACCCTTAAGTTAGCACACAAAATCCCCCCTTCTTTGATTGAAGGAACAGACAAACAAGATAAAGTCATAATCACCGGAACAAGCAATGACAGGTCAATTCTTAGAGTACAGTGTCATGCATTTTGGACGAATAAGATGTTTATTCAGTTGTCCGATAATCATCGTGTACATAAAGGAGTAATATCAGGTGATATTCGTAGCCATGTAGTAATATTAAGCAAATATAATCCAAGGTACAAAAGAAAAACTACAATGATAAAATTTTGGCCCACTCCAAATTCACTTAAAAGATAATACAGAAATGTAATTTCCTGGTTATCAGAACAAGAAATTAAAATGTCAGGGTGTGAGAAAGACTTGCATAGAGATGCAATGACATAAATGACCAGAGAAGAATGAAAAACTGATAGCCCCACTTAAAGTGGATGACCGTGCATGGTATTCTGAAAGCATGACAGTGAGAACAAATTTAACATGCTATAGCATGAAAGGATTAACGACGCTGACTCAAAGGGAAATGCAAATAGACAAAATCTAACCAGAAAGAGCAGTCATCTCGTCATCAGAATCTGATTCCAGAGTATCGGTCTCAGAAGAATCGGTTTCAGTATCCTCTGTGGACTCAGAAGTGTGCTCTTCACCATAATCAGCAGAATGTCGGTTATAACTTTCTTCAAACTTGGAAACTGATGTTTCCATCTGAGATTCTGGAACTGGTAATTTTGCACTATTCTCCAGTACCTGAATAAGAGGGCGCTGTCTGTGCCTCTTGACAATGGATAAATCAGCCAAGCTTTCATCCAACCTTTTCCTATTGTCTGACACATTTTCTATATTGGGGTCAATTTTACAGTCTGCTGAAAAAGCATCATTAGGGAGTGCAGGAGTGCTGCAAACAACAGGAGCTTTAGGATAAACATTTGAATCTACAGCAGGAGAAAGCTTATGCACTTGCGGAGCACTCCGAAGACCAATGTCCTGCAATCCTCTCATACGGGGTAGTATACCAGCATTATAATCATCTCCTCTCAGTTGGTTTCCCTCTCTGACTTTATCTCCATGCATATGATTTGCCACATGGTTCTCTGCAACTGTCATACCAAGCCTCTCAGAAACTTGAAGAGATCTGGGATCTATCTGATTTCCACTTCCATTTTCATAGTGACCAGAATAAGTGACATCTTCAGACTTCTTGTTCTTATCATTAGAAGCATAACCCACTTTCCCACTTTTCTCAAATAATTGCCTCTCGAGTTCAAGAGCATGGAGGATTGCATCTTCCCGACGTGCATATTTCTCTCTTTTCTTTGGAGGCATGCCCTGAGAAGCTTCAGCCCTTTCTATACACTCATCAAACTCGCCACACCGAAACGCCTTCACACGTTTAGACTTCTCCAGATTGTACCAGTCACTGGGAGTACACAGCCATAAACATTGTAACACATAAACAGCTGAGCGAAAAGAATTACAAAATAATGATTTCTTCTGGTCGAGTGAAAATCTACATATTAACTTAGAAATAATTAGTTATTATGAGAACCGCTGACTTCCATATTTTACAGAAAATAAATGAATTGCAGATGGCAGCACAATCAGCGATGACAAGTTGTATATGTTCCTTACAGAAGTTATACAGAAAGTTATTCAAAGAAATGGTAACACCACTACTAGACTTTGGGCTACTTTAACAATCACATTTCTAATCGTTTGAGTATTAGATTTGTACTCAAATGGTCCTTCCATTTAGTTCATGAATGAACTTATAAGACAACGTGAGTCTACGGGCATTTAACATCTCAACTACAGACGTGAAATTTTAAGGGATTAAATCATTGAAACATGGAGAACAGCAAGTTTCAAGACCTCAAAACTCTGTAAATGAAGAGAGAATTTCCCCAAATACCACTTATTCTGCTCAGAGGTTTTCTTGTCTTCTATCTTTGAATTATATCTATGATCTCCACTTCTACAGTTCTACACACTCAATTAAGGCATTTGTCATCTAGCAAAGGCCATTTTCCAGTGAATAGATTCCTCGTCCGTTCTAGTAAATTTTTTTATTTCAATATTCATTTTCATTATCATTACAGTAGTCACTTTGTTATTCGATAATAATAATAACCTAAAGGAAGATGCAAATACAAAAGGTTTCAAGCTCTCCCTACAAGGCCTAATCTATGAGCAAGAAAAACAAGCTTCATGCACAACAACACTGGTTACGGCAGCTGTAAAGATGGTCACATAGACTGCATCTTTCAACCATAAAATTAAAAAACAAAGTATTATTTCCCCACAAATTTTGGGTCAGCTACATAATTACTTTTTCGTAGATCCATTCAGTTCATCACTAAATCTACTAGAATATACAAAGCAAGATGATCCTTGGCAACCACACTAGATCATTTAGTTTTGGCGTGCTCTAACTTGTTCATATTTCTTCTACATCTTTCCACTCATTAATTTTGCTTTTGTTTTCCAAATCACCACGCTATTGTTGCACATTATCCTTAATCATGCAATTTTTGCACATTATTCAATGTACCCCTGATGTGCGTGTATCTGTGTGGCTTAAGATCATGTCCCTAGTCCTACACCATTACAATTTCACCTGATATCCAGTCTTGAAAAACTTTATAATCAACTACAGGCTTCATGTTTGGACTAAAGATATGCAGTTATCACTCCAACAAAGTGACTAAAGTGAGATAAAAAAGAAGCAAAACACAACATGAATCAGCTAAAACCCTAATTGGCTAATTCAGTTTCTAAGGCTTGAAAATCATCATTCAAATGTGCGCAGAAGAATGCACCTCACACAAACATACCTAAAACCAAAGTGAGAGCACGAGTGGAGTGGAGTGGGAGTGGGAGACCGAGACAAGAGCAGCAGTTTTTGAAGAAAGCGCCCAAAATAAAAATGTTACTTATTTTTAAATGAAAATAAATTCAACAAATATAATAGTTTATCCATATTCTTTACGTGTAGTATGCCAGCTTAGTGGTTCTGTAAGTTTGTCATAATTCAGTTCATGCTAAGGTAGAGGAGTCCATGCTTCTTGGAAGCTTCACCTTAAATCTTTAACTGAAACAAAAGGAATCCCAGGCCTCATATACATGTGTTGGCAGAGAAAGGAAAATACCTTCCAAATGATCCCAAAAAAAAATGTGGAGAAGTGTCACCTCAAGGTTCACACCATGAAAACTACATGAGATCATGGACATCTTATAAACTAAAGCAATTTGTAAATTGGTCAGATCAAAATAAGAATCCAACACCTGAATTCTTTCCAAGAATTCCAAATTATGCTCAACACTTAACATTTTAAATTTTAAGGTCTTTCATTCAATAAAAATTTCCCTTAAAAGTTACACAAGTTTCGAAATTGTGGATAAGGGATACTAACAGGAGAGGAGAAGTAATCAGTCAAAGATGATAAGCAAGCAGATAAGTAACATATATATGATTTCTATATCCTTTGGCCTACATTATATGTCCAGGTAGTATCAGAAAATTACAAACAGACAAACTCATTTATCAAAGGTTATTCCTCATTTACAAACAGCAAAATAATGTGCTGCTGAAGCATGGCTGGTGTTACAATAAATATCAAATCATCTAAGTGAAATTTCAGTAATTTTGTTTCCCTTGTCTTGTGCGTGAAAATTAAATTCAGGCCAACAATTAGCAATGACGAAAGAAATATAATTCATCATTCTAAATCCAACAATAACCAGGTGCAGCCGCAAAAATCACAGCTATACCACAACAAATGTAGTAGAAAAATGTCAACCAAAAAGCAATTTTGAGTTCATGTGCAGACTTACACACTTGCATCTTCCCTTCCAAGAAGCTTAACCGGAGTTCCGGACCGTGGAGACGTTATATGGGATGCCGAGAGCTCTTCAGTCCCTATTATCTTTCCTGGCCACCAAGACCCATTTCGCCTCCGGACCCACACTATACTCCCCACGCTGCAATCCACTCCTCCAGTTTCCGAACTCCCCATCTCTCTCTGCATCTGCCCCTTTCACTCTTTATTTATATGCGATACAATGTATACATGTAATTAAATATAAAACGAAAAAAAAAAAAAACCTTTCCTGTTTTATTATTTTTTGTACTCGAGAACAAAATTATTCTACAGATGCATAACGGAAAATAAAATCTCTACACTAATTATTAACGAATACAAAAATTAGGAAAAAAGGAAAGGAACTACGGGAAAATGAGAAAGGACCAAATATTTTGATCTGATGATCACGAGAAAAAAATTGAGGTTTTAATTAACTAATTACCGGATAAGAAGAAAGAGACATTGAATTTAGCATAGAGAATTGAACGAAGGGACGATCCGAGTAAACCAATTGGCGCTAGTACTAGAGCTAGGGTTAGGGTTAGGGTTAGGGTTTCCATCAGATATTAGGGGAATTTCATATTTCTGGGACCTTTTCGTGAAATTACAGATCGGGAGACGATTCATGTAATCGTTGGTGTTGACTCAGTGTGGGGTGTACGAGTTGTGTATCCCATACGCTACGCCTAGGAGGCTCACTTTAGCAAAAGGAGATGATGTGTACGTGTTTTGGGCCTTCAGTTTCAACGGGTTTGGGCCTTTAGTTTGAATACAAAACAGCCCATATGAGGGCACTTTTCATTTTTGTTTTATTTTTTTTGAGAAAATTACAATAAACAAGGTGTTTACTTTTGACTTTTAAAAAATCAGGTTTTTAGTTTATTTAATCAAAAATCAGGTTTTAATTTTACAATTAATATTAATAATAATATTTTTAAATTAAATTAAATATATACCCACCCTACTACCTACCCCCCACCAACTTCATTTAAATATAAAACCCTAACCAAAACCTAATCCATTCCACTCCATTTCATCTCTTCCACCTCTACCGCCATCTCCACTGCCAACGTCTGCCCCGGCCACCGCCCTTCTCCCTCCCCCTCCCCTTCTTCCCCCCATCATCTGCTCCCCCCGATCCTCTGCTGTGAGCAGCGACAACGTCGCGGCGACGTTCTTTGCTGTTCGTGCGTCGCAGTAGTGCGACGCGGCGTCGCGGCTCACGACGTCGCAGCTACCTGCGACGCTACTCACGGCGTCGCAGCAGTGTCGCATTCTTTCACCTGCTGCCACGTCTGCCGCTGCAACAGTGCATTAGCTGGCCGCACATTCTTGGCTGATAAGCGTCGGCTGACGCCGCAAGCGCCGCCGACGGCCGATGGGCTGCTGCGCAGATCGAGATCCAGATCCGGATCTTGTTTTTGTTTTTTTGTTTTTTTTTTTTCCTACTACCAGATCTTGAGTTTTTGATTTATGGTGATATTGGGTTTTTATTGATTCTCAAATATTGTGATTTTTTTTTTAAATGAAAATGCTTAGGTGGTGGTCGGGCTGGTGGTGGTGATTTTGTAGTGGTTTCTCAGTTGTGGTGTGACGGATCTGTCTGTGTGGTTGGTTGTCGACGGATCTCTGTGTTGTTGGTTGTCGATGGTGTTATCGGTGGTCGGGCTGGTGGTGGTTTTTTTTTTGGTCCGTGACCTAGCTTTTTTTGGTGTCCGTGACCTAGCTTTTTTTGGTGTCTGTGACCTAGATATTGAACTGTGGTTGTCTTTTTTTGTGTCTGTGACCTAGGTGGTCGTCCGTGACTCACTCTGAAACAGAGTCGTGACATGTAAAAGTTACCATTTTTTTCAACCTGTGACCTAGGTGGGTGTCTATGACCTCGAAATTGTGACTGTGACTCACTGAAATTGATAATTTGTAACTTAAAACAGGAATCTGTGACCTTAATTTTTTTCATCTGTGACCTCGAAATAATCTGTGACCTATAAAATTTTAAATCTGTGACCTCGAAATAATCTACGATCTACAAATTTTTTTATCTGTGACCTCGAAATAACCCGTGACCTATAAATTTCTTGATCCGTGACCTCGAAAAAGTCGCCGGATCGGAGCAATCACCGGTCGCCAGATCGGAGCAGTCACCAATCGCCGAAGTAGTAGCCGGAGCAATGGTGGTGGTGTAGGTGGGGTGAGGTGAGGTGGAGTGGGGTGGGGTGATTTTATTATATTACAGTTAAATATTTAATTTAATATAATAATTATGAAATGTAATTAATTAATTTAAGAAAAACCTGATTTTTGTAATTTTAAACTGTTGGGCCTGATTTTTAATTTTGGAATAGTAAACACCTGACTCATAAACTTTTCCCGGAAAATTAAGTCACTTATGGCTTAAAAGTTAACAAATTTAAAAATACGGTCAATAAGGGGTTGTTCTCTTTTTGTTTAAGTTTTATGTTTTAAGTTTTGAATTCATTTTGAGTTTTGTGTTTCGAGTGTCTATTTTGAGATTGTTGAAAATGTATTCTTTTTGATATTTTGAAAAATTATTTTAAAAATACCAAAAACGTGTTTTAAAAATTATAACTTGATAATAACTGAAAACACTCAGAACGACAAATTTGTCATTTTGAGTTTTCTTTGTAAACTTTTAACTTGTTTTCAAAAACGAGTTTTCGAAAATGGGAAAGAGAACGCGTTTTCACTGATTTGAAAAATCAAAAACAGAAAACGACTTGAAAATGGTAAAGAGAACCTGCCCTAAAAGTGTGGAGATCCTTTTTATAGTTAATGGAAGTTGAAACCAATGAAAAATCAAAGTCAATAGAGGGGTTCAATGTAAATTTTTCTGAATTACTTTTTAAATTTTTTAAACTTTTTTTGTTAAAAAATACTTATGGTTCAATGTAAAGTCTCAAATTTTCATCCTATTTTTATATTTAATTATACAAGCGAAATGAGTCATTTTGACGTAAAATGTACACATGCAACCTATATTTTTTTTATAAAAAGTGTTTGTATTACTTATAGTAAATAAGTTGATGCACGTATACATTTATTTTAATAAATTGAAATTATTTCTGCACAAATCATTCGTATTCATACGATGAGTTTTGTATTTGCATGAAATAAATAAATTAGTTCTTAAATAAACTATTATCAAATCATCTTCATGTGACCTTTTAATTGAAAAGTCACATAGAATATCACTTTTCTAATGTAGAAAATTTAACACACAAAATTACACAGTGATGCCTTTTAATTGAAAAATGACAAATCATGTCACTTTCTAATACATAACCTCAATTCATTTCTGTCAAAATAATAATAATAATAATAATAATAATAATAACACAAACATTCATGTTGTGTCATTTTTTAATTAGACATGAGTGACATTCTAATTAAAAAGTAGCTTAATTCATATTCAAAAGAAATAAAGCTATTAAAAAGTGACATAACACGTGTCATTTTTAAATTAAAATGACACACAATCAATTTATAATAGAAAATACATCTTTGACTAAGCTTTCAATTTGCTTATAAGAATTTTTTTTTTTTTAAATGTTAACTTATTTTTTATTGTGTTAAATGTGAAATAAGTTTTCATGAAAGAGAAAGTGTCGCTTTTTAAATAAAAAATTGTTTGTCACTTTTCAATTAAAAAGTCTAGCTTGACTTTACACAGTATATTTTTTTACTTCCAGAACACGTTTCATAAAATTTTTCAAAAAACTCCTAATTTTAGGGGTATTTCTGTAAGTTACACAAAAAAAAATTAGTTGAAGTTAGGTCAACTCTTTTACGTCGGACACCAATCCTTTGTTTTGAATAGAGAGAGAGAGAGAGAGAGAGAGAGAGGGGAAGTTGTTTTATTTCTTATAAGGTATATTTAGTGAAAATCGCATTTCGTCTTTATTTTCTATTCTTGAACTCGCATTTCATCGATGTTATTAGGGTTGGGCAAAATGTCTGAACCGAACCGAACGGGTTTTCCTAAATTTAAAACCCGAACGGGTATCTGAATCAAGAATCGATGGGTTTGGTTTGGTTCTCGGTTCTAGACCAAGAACCGAAGAACCGAATTTTTTTTTTTTTTGGATAAATCAATTTATTTTGGTTTTTTCTAAACAGATTAACAAATAACAATTTTTTGTTTTAAGTTTTTGACCACCCTTGCCCAAGCCCAAGTTATTAAAACAAAAAAGAAAATGTTTTTTAAAGCCCAAATTAGCCCACAGCCCACTATCCAACCACTGTCCCAATTTTGTTGAAGCCCAAATTACCTATCTCCCTTTGAAACCCACCCAATTGCAACCCTCTCTCTCACAAATCACAATTCGCTCCATTCAGTCATTCACGGTATTTGTAAAAGATTATATTGAACTTGGTATTTATATCTACTTTTTGTTATTAATATTAGTATCTATTTTCATGTGTATTTATGTAGTGTTATTCTAAATGTTAAAAAAATTAATTATAGTACGGAATCGAACCGAACCGAACCCGAACGGTTCGAGAATTATATTTGGAACCGACGGTTCCATTTACTAAATACCCGAAAATTTCTAGAACCGAAAAAAATCGAACCGAACCAAACCGAACCGACCCGCGTCCACCCCTAGATATTATTAAGGTATAGTAGTATCAGATAATTAATAAAATATTTTGACGCATGGATTAAATAATTTTAGTGCAAACTAATAATGTTTTGTTAATTTCTAATTTCTAAGTTTGTAACATTCTTTAATTAATGAGATACAAATTAATTCCAAAATGAAAATTGGGTTGGATTTCTCTATTTCTCTATAACTTGTCAACATAGAACAAAATTAGAGAGCAAAGAAGGTGATGAAAGAGGGGAAGGGGAGTTATTTTATTTCTTATAAGGTATATTTAGTGAAATTCACATTTTGTCATTATTTTCTATCCTCGAACTCGCATTTCATCAATGTTATTGAGGTATAGTAGCATCAGATAATATGAAGAATTATCGCTTGCTAAAGTGTATGTAATATTTAATTCTTAGATCTGTCTAGTGTTGACACACAAAATATTCAGCTCAATTCAAATGACCCAAAAGAGGAAATGGCCCAAGAGAGGAAGCCCATCTAGAGAGATCAGGGTAAAAACCCAACCAGAAATGTCATCAAATATGATGAAAGCCCAAAAACAAAGGTACGTCGTCGCCCAAGCCTGCAGAACGCCCAGATGTTGAGCGAATGAAACATCCTATAATTGCCCAGAGCAGAAGATCGATTGTCGCCCAAGAATGCTGAATCGCCCATAGTCCCAGCAATGACTAAAGCTTGTTGTTATCCAAAGTCACGATCTAAGACGGTTTAAGCACATCATAATTATACCCCACGATTTGAGAGAGTTGATGGCAAGCAGTTATGTAGAGGACGTAGTGATAGGAGCTGCACACTGTAGTTATTGGCCAGCCGACCATGATGAAAGAAATGGGTAGTTACAAGCAGTTTCTAAACGATCAAAACTGCCCAAACCATATAAAAGAAAGAGGAAGACAACGAAGACAAGCCCGACAAAATTCACTCTCAAAACAGAGAACATGTAATTTACTTTTCTTAGATTAACTTTTAATTACTTCAATTCCCTTGTACTTGTGTGCTTGCGCCCCTTGGAGGTATCTTGTTCGTGTCCAAACTGTAATCTTCATATTCAATAAACGCCCATTTTTGAGTTTTGTGTTTCGAGTATCTATTTTGAAATTGTTGAAAATGTGTTCTTTTTGGTATTTTGAAAAATTATTTTAAAAACACCAAAAACGTGTTTTTAAAATTTTGACTTAATAATAACTGAAAACACTCAGAACGACAAATTTGTCATTTTGAGTTTTCTTTGTAAACTTTTGACTTATTTTCAAAAATTATTTTAAAAACACTAAAGACGTGTTTTAAAAATTTTGACTTAATAATAACTGAAAATACTCAGAAATTTGTCATTTTCAGTTTTCTTTGTAAACTTTTAACTTGTTTTCAAAAACGAGTTTTCGAAAATGGGAAAGAGAACGCGTTTTCACTGATTTGAAAAATAAAAAACAGAAAACGATTTGAAAATGGTATAGAGAACCTGCCCTAAAAGTGTGGAGATCCTTTTTATAGTTAATGGAAGTTGAAACCAATGAAAAATCAAAGTCAATAGAGGGGTTCAATGTAAATTTTTCTGAATTACTTTTTAAATTTTTTAAACTTTTTTTGTTAAAAAATATTTATGGTTCAATGTAAAGTCTCAAATTTTCATCCTATTTTTATATTTAATTATACAAGCGAAATGAGTCATTTTGACGTAAAATGTACACATGCAACCTATATTTTTTTTAATAAAAAGTGTTTGTTTTACTTATAGTAAATAAGTTGATGCACGTATACATTTATTTTAATAAATTGAAATTATTTCTGCACAAATCATTCGTATTCATACGATGAGTTTTGTGTTTGCATGAAATAAATAAATTAGTTCTTTAACAAACTATTATCAAATCATCTTTATGTGACCTTTTAATTGAAAAGTCACATAGAATATCACTTTTCTAATGTAGAAAATTTAACACACAAAATTACACAGTGATGCCTTTTAATTGAAAAATGACAAATCATGTCACTTTCTAATACATAACCTCAATTCATTTCTGTCAAAAAAATAATAATAATAATAATAAAACACAAAAAGTAGCATTTTTTAATTAGACATGAGTGACATTCTAATTAAAAAGTAGCTTAATTCATATTCAAAAGAAATAAAGCTATTAAAAAGTGAATGGATTAAATAATTTTAGTGGAAACGAATATTGTTTTGTTAATTTCTAATTTCTAAGTTTGTAACATTCTTTAATTAATGACATACAAATTAATTCCAAAATGAAAATTGGGTTGGATTTCTCTATTTCTCTATAACTTGTCAACATAGAACAAAATTAGAGAGCAAAGAAGGCGATGGAAGAGGGGAAGGGGAGTTATTTTATTTCTTATAAGGTATATTTAGTGAAATTCGCATTTTGTCATTATTTTCTATCCTCGAACTCGCATTTCATCAATGTTATTGAGGTATAGTAGCATCAAATAATATGAAGAATTATCGCTTGCTAAAGTGTATGTAATATTTAATTCTTGGATCTGTCCTAGTTAATAAAATATTTTGATGCATAAATTATAATTTTAGTGCAAAATAATTTTATTTTGTTAATTTCTAATACATAAGTTTATAAGATTCTTTAATTAATGGCACACTAATTAATTCCAAAGTGAAAATTGGGTTGGATTTCTCTATATTGGAAGTAGGAAGGAAGGTTTAAAAGGTGAAAAGAAAAAAATGAATATATTTTCACATTCATTCTCTAATGACTTATTGATTATACGCTAATATAGCTCTTGTTTGTTTTTTATTTTATTTTTTAAGAAATGAATGGTTGATAAGCGCAACACATGAAAAGTGACGGTGCAACCTTTGTGCAATCTTAACACAAAAAGTTGGCATGCCTATTCAAAAGGAGTTATTATCAAATGCCTTATTATAAAGGTAATGAACTTTAGTACTATTTTCTACATCGACAAGTAACTCGAGAATTGTGATATATATAGGACTATAACATATTAAATAAGATTTTTTTTTTTAAAAAATAATGTTTATTATATAAAAAATGTGAACCTTGTACAAGATTTTGTGTTTTGTAAAGTTTTAGTCCAAATTGCTTTCTCATTTTTGTTATTCTTTTGGCTGTCTTCCCATTCAAATTTTGATACCTAACAATTGGAGCGGGGTGTCAAGATTTAGTTGGGGAGAATAAATTTTTTGAAAAATGAGTAACTCAAGGAGAAAATTGAGGGCATGTCTGGCCCAATTTTCTTCCTGATTATAATTCATTTTTTTTTACCATTGCACAATGCAACGATCCAAAAATCAAAGAAAGCTTCAACCTTTTCTCTCACATGTGTCAGACCAAAAATCAATTTTTCCTTTTCACAATCTGCACCAGACAGTCACTGAATATGTGCTACAAAAATACACTGATTAGGATCTTCACGGTCCTAATCGAAATTAGAAGAAGAAGGCACCAGAGCTTTCTAAATTATTTAGTGTACGAATTACGTAAATTTAGTGCAAATTTATTTCATTTGATTAGTTTTTAAGTTCGTAAAGTTGAATTAATTCATTATAAAAAGGTGCAAAGAAATAGATGAACAAATTCACATTCGTTCATTCTCAAATGACTTATTTGTAAAAGAGATAATTCATTTATTCTTAATTGACAAAAAAAATTATTTATTACAATTCGCATATTTACTTATAAGTAAAAATTTTCATGCTCAGCCAAACATGCACTAAATATTATAATGAATTTAGCATATATCCAAATAGCTTCATTATAATCGAGCACAGTACAAAATCAAACCCTAAGTCTGCCTCGACCCGGCCCAATAAAGAACGGTCCATATTTCTTAAATCATCAATCTGCGCCGTTAATTTCTTTCAAAGAAACAAAAACGGTAAATAAATTCAAATTTCAAATCTACGCCTCCAACGGTCATATTGTCAGAGGGTTTCTCTACGAGCTACATGCGTATATATACCCCCACAATCCTTCATAGCCGCTCCATTCTTCATTCAGAGGAAAACCCATAACAAAAAATTCTCTCTACGAGAAAATCTTCACAAATTTGCAATAAACTTTCAATTTCAATCGTTTAGCAATGGATTTCCACAGCCTTGCAAGAAGAGAACTCCAGGCTCTCTGCAAGAAGAACAAGATCCCGGCTAACATTACTAATGTCGCCATGGCAGATGCTCTTAAAGCTCTTGAGACCGTAAGTTTTCTGGGATTTCTGAATCTTTGATTTCTTGATCTCGTGTCATATTTGTTTATTTATTTTTATTTAATTGCACTGTATTAATTCCTGCATGTGTTAGTTGCAAAGAATCAATTGGATTATATCTCCCAGTTGATATGGAAGTGAATAGAACGGGGAAGAAATATTCATGTATACGTTGTATCACTGTATAAACCTCGAAGATTCTCCAGATCTTGTTATTTTCAAATATGATTGTTTTATTTAATCTATTACAATGGAAAGCCTAAAGGGAGTGTGTTGTCTGAATGGCAAAGAACGATGCACGTAGCCGACCCCAAAATTATAGGTTAATTGTCATTTGTTCACTGTATTAATCTTGAAGATCTCCAGATTTTGTGTTTACTCTATTACAATGGAAACCCTGAATGGAGTGTGGTTTTTGAAAACTCAAATTGATAAACGTAGTGTTTTGATTGACAAATCTGTAAATTATTGACATGATAGGTTGAAGGGATTGAAGAATATTTGAAACCAATGGAATTGGAAACCGCTCAATCATCAATTGATTCACCGGTGAAGTCAGAAGAAAGATCTCCACGTGTGCTTTCTACCGTTGGGAGGAGTACACGTAGGAGAAATGTTGTTAGAGAGGAGCCCGAAACTTTGCCTTCAAGGACTACTCCATGGCGTTCAACAAGAAAGGCAGTTGTCGGAGATGAGGGCGAAAAGGGGGTTACGATTGAAACTCCGGCATTGGCAGCGACCACTAGAAGGAGGGCTCAGGTGTCAGTGGTTCGGAGAAAAATGGAGACTCAATTTGAAGAGGAAATTGGAAAAGAAAAAAAGACTGTTCCACCAACCCCTGCTCCATTAGGGACTACTAGCCGGAGAAAGGTAAAGGAAGAAGTGAGTACAGTGAAAAAAGTGTATAGCACGCGCAGATCAGTAAGGTTGGCTGAGAAAAGCGTGGAGATATTGAAGTCCAACGATGAAGAAAAATTGGAAACTCTTAAGCAAGAATTATTTACCAAGGAAATAGGTGATAATTTGGATGTGAGTCTGAAACATGGATCAGATGATTCGGATAAAGTTTTGGATATCGGAGGTATTTTTCTCAACTTGTTCGAGAATCATGGCCTCTTATAATCTCAAGATTTGTTTTCTCAATCATCAATAACTTTCTACGATTGCAGGTGTTGATACTAAAGCAATGGCACAGGATAATTCGGAAAGCGAAAAGATTTCTGAAGTCGAGGATCCAAAATTTTCGTTGGAGGGTATTAAAAACATGGAAAATCAATTAGAATTGATCAATGAAATCCAAGAAAATAATGGTATGCTTACAGACGATTTTTTCATTTTACTTTATGAGGCTGAGAATACACTTGACTTTTGTGTTGGGCTGTGTCCTTTATGCTTTGCTGAATTCATTTATGTTAGGATAGATGTCCAGTTATCCGGTTAACGTCTTTATGAAATTGATTTTTGATGCCTTCTGTACATCTGGATGATTTGCAGATGATGAAATTTCTTGTGATACCGAGAGTCAAAATGCAACAGAGAAAGAAATTGAGAATGCAGAAGATATGGAACTCGAAGTTTCCCTAGACGTCTTAGTTGACGAAAATTCTTGTGATATTGATTCCGAAAAGAAGTCTGAGAAGGAACTGAAGGATGAAATGGATTCCGAAGTTTTTTCACATTACTTGTCTAATGAAACAAAGTCTGAATTGAATGTTGTTGATTTGGTAACACCTGCTGCTGATATTGTGGGTGAAGGAAGTGGGATTGATATGGCGAAAGATGTTGAAATGGGGCTAGCTTCCAATGATTCAGAAGCCGATTTCGAGCTCATTGATAATGGAGAGGACCTCGACTCGCCCGAAATTCTTCAACACGAACAAAGTGAGCAAGATGCTGATCAAGTGTCTTTATCTTCTGTCGAGTCCCTTGGAGAAGTATCAAGTGATGAGGTAGAACCTAATTTCGATTTCATTGATGATTCGACCTTCCCTAGACAGATAGGGGAGAGGAGTGAGTCAATTGAAATTCTTGAATCTGAGCAAAGCAAACAAGAGAGTGATCAAGTAGTTAGTGATATTCCTTTGTCGACTCTAATCCCAACTGCTGATCCCACCGAGGAAGTTCAATCTACCAGTCTTACGCCGACGAAGACGCCAATCAAGAAATCACTGAGCAAGAAAACACCTAAAACGATGAAAAAGGTGCCTGATGTTTTGGATAATAAAGAGAACATTGGCAGCGGCAGTAAATTTTTCATTTTCACACAGGAGAAGGTGAAGACTCCAATTAAGACACCAACGACGAATAAAAAAATGACTGATGCTACAGATAACAAAGAGAATCTTAGTGGCAAAAAATTGATTCTTCTCACCAAGGAGAAGGTGAAGAAAACTGGCACAACTACTGAACAGAATTTGCATGAATTAAGTCTGAGAAAACTGACAAAGATGTTCAAAGAGAAACTACAGATAACGAATCAGTCCAGCAAAAATGAGAACGACCCTAAGGTGATCCCTTGATTCTTTTCTTGTTCTTGTTATGGCTTTGTGTTTAGTAAGATGGACCGGTCCATTACATCTCAATATTGTACTGTATTGTCTATTAGAGTACTGCATACCAACACGCACTAATCTTTTATTGTTTGACAAGCAGGAAGCAACATTGAGGCCAGCTCTTCAAGCACTTCCTGAGAACCAATTGGTGGATGAAGCCCAGAACTGAATCAAAATGCTCTTCAAACTTCATGAGATTGAGTTTTGAACCATCTTGGAAAACTCCAGCTAAGATGAAAAAAAAATTCAAATTTTTTTTTTCAAGTATTGTAATAAGTTGCTGATATGCTCTTCAAACTTGAGTTGTGTCATTACCTCTTTGGTAATATTCTATCTTTTTATTTTCCTCAATGATATCGAACAGTTCGAAATTTCAGTGTTTCCACCATTTCTTCTCTTAATTTTTCACACAGCGATTTCACAACTGATGACTGGTCGCTTGCTTACAAACTTAACTAAGTTTTTATTCTAAAGACAAACGTAAACAGTGTCATCTATCTGCGTGCTTGAATGATCATAAATTTTAAAGGAATTGTCTGATCTTCAGAATTTTTATCTGCTCTGAAAATGACCGGCTTTATCTGAATGTGGCTAGTTATTAAGAAATATAGTATTCTGTGCATAGAAATGTTCTACAAAAACTTCAGCTGTGTAAACCTTTTCTTTTACCAACTTCAACAATTCAACTAGAATTTGGTATGAAATCCAAGGAAAGTTGTATCAAATATCGTGTGCCTAACTCAAATAAGTTGGTGAACTAACATCGAAGCAAGCGACAAAAGCTCATTTGAATTGTGTCTGCGAAATTCCTTATTAGATAAATTCAACTCTCATGGACCCAATCTCACACTTAGTCTCCCCCGCGAAAGGAGGCTAAAAGTACAATAGAGACGTTTGTGAAGATACTAATTTATTTGTGCCCGAAGGAACGTGTAAAATTGGTAAGTAATGAGGTAAGATTGGTAAGTCTCCATTTCAAGCTTTCTCATGCAACAGAACTTTCAACAAGAATTCACATAATATCAAATGATCATATTATTTACAGTAACAGCCTAACTCAATTATGAACAAATAAATGAATGCTGGCCAAGCATCATTCTACCTGACTCTTGACTAATAAAACATTGCCAATAGATGGCTAAGATCAAAAGCCATCTGAAACCGATCTTGTTCCACCACATTTTGTTGTCTATCTACTTTCTGAACTTTTTCTGTCTCTACCCAAATGTTCATATGAGATTCTTTACATTCTGACCTCGACTACATCACCATCCCTGAGCTCTGTGTTGGGCAATACCAGCTGCCCATTCACTGAAACTAGTTTTCCGTCAAATCCTATCCTTCTAGCAGCATCAGCAGCCGTGCTCCCAGTTCTCAATCTCATTATCTCCCCATGGGGCCAACATACAATCGCCACTTCATCAAGAGAAACTGAGTCTCCATTCACGTACTTCCTCGCACCAAGGTTAAGTTGTCGAAGCCCAGCTTCGGAGCGCAGTTGCTCTTCCCATTGAAGCATTGTCCTCAACAGCTGCACCTGGTATCCGCCAAAAAAATTAAAACAAGAACTCAGATCTTCAAATAATTTACTTACCAGTAAGTACGGTTTTAAATAAATACCTTTTTTATTGGTTGAAGTTAAAATAAAGACTTCAATATCTTCATTGCTTGATTCTTCTCAAGTTCTTTGAATTAAATTTCTCATCCAATACATTTTTCCTTGGGAGTTATTACCAATGTATAAAATAAAATCAGTGTTCCAAGAGCCAATCTAGCTCTCACATTGATAAGTGATTATTTAAATGCACAATCATATTGAATAAAATAAAACATAAGGAGTCCTGGATGGCAATAATTATTAAAATCCTAATACTCCCTCCGTCCATAAAGATAGACTTGCTTTTTATTTTTGTTTGTCCCAAATTATAGGCCATTTTCCTAGTTAAGAGTATAATTGATTTCTTAATTTTCTAATATGCCCCTATGTAATGTGCCTTTTTATTTACTAATATGAACAGCTTTTATTTAAATCTTTATTCAATATAGGAGTATATTAAAATATATATAAGTAAAATTTATTGTTTTAACTATATTAATTATATTTTCTTAATCTGTGTGAAAATGAAAGCAAGTCTATCTTTGTGGAATGGAGGGAGTATAATTTTTACAGGAGCCATGATCACCCCTTAATGCAGATGAAAGCAAAGTTAAAGCTTCAATCCTTCAAGCAAGAAAGCTTGTTAATGCTCAAAAAGAAATCCAGCCAATATAATTTTAGCTAATCCAACTCCTAACAACTATGCTAGTCAGGAAGCATAGAATGACTTATCATCATCAAGTAATCAAGGAATGAACTTCAATAGCCTGAATTAGCCCCAAATATACCTTATTGTTGATGCCATTGTCCACCAGAGTTGAGTTAGAGTTGAAACTAGACCTCTCCTCATAAATTGAGTTAGATACATCAGAAGTAATAGTTTTGCCCTCAAAAACAGCCGAGACAACATCCCAGTATTCAGTTTCTTCCCGTTCTGTCAACTCAATGACTTGGATAAATGTTGGCAATAGTCGTTGAAATTGATCTTGCTGTGCAGCAATAATAATCTAAGTGCATTTCTTGAAGCAGCCAGCATATAATATGATAACAATCATAAGAAAAGAAAGCATGGGAAAAAGGAGGAAAGGGTGGCAAACATACCTTGTGGTATATACCATCTCGACAAAGGGTATACTTTTCCAAGCAGGTACACCAATCCCCGTGTCCCGGTCGGCACCACCACTCATCGGAAACCTAAAACCCGCAGATGGTCCAATTATAAAGAACAAACAAAATCAATCAAATCTACCGTTCTAATGAATTTCTCCAAAAAATTTCAGATAATTCAAATTGTATCAGCCGAATGGAATGTAGTCGTGAGAAAAATTGTTTCTTCTCTTATTTAAAAAAGGGAAGTTGGTCCATCATATAATTTGTACCCGTACTAAAGAATGAGAAAATAACACAACGGAAACAACAAAAGAAACTTCTGAAATACGAAATACTTGGGCATAAATTGTGTCCAATAGAATTTGAACCTACGCCAAAGGCTTAGAAGGCCAATGTCATATCCATTAAAAAATGGATATTTCCGGAATATCATGTTTTGACTTTCCCATCACTTCAATCGCATTACACTATCAGAACATGTATATTGTTTATTCTTTTATTTCTTAATTAGTATTCATTTACGAGGTTTTATTACTTGCTGGCTGCAGCATATTCATACTCGTTCTTTTCATTTCTTAATACTTGTTTTTATCAAGGCACTTCATTCTTCTCTTACAGTTTGGATTTGGGGGGTGACAAACCATTATCTTCAATCGGCAAAGTTCTGAAAGAATTGCACAATATTTTTTTAAAGCTTTGTACTAATGATAATAGATATACTTTTCATTTAATCAAGCTTTCTCCTGGTTAGTTCTGAAACCTTCTCTCCATTAAATGAGAAAGTAAATAACTGCTAATACCTTTTTATATAAACTTGCATAAACTTCCCATCTTTTTATTTGGTAAGAAGATCTTCTGTCAACTACTGCCTCAGAAGCTGCTAGTCCGAAGCTTACAGCAACAAGCAATTCTCTTCCCTCGTTGTCAACTCTGGAAAATCAAACTTAAAACGTAAAACTCAGCAAATGTAAAAATTATGGTCACGGCAGATAAATTTTTTATGTGTTACCTGACAATAACTGCAGCAAGCAAGTGACCTGCTTCCACTCTGAGAACTGGATGTCCAGATTTCAATGCTCTATATTTTATGAATGGATCATTCTCAGCAGAACATTGATCTTCTATTTCGTTTGGGAAATCTGAGGAAACCATTATTTCAGAATCAACCACACTACTCTTGGAGGGCAATAGATTCTCAGTTTCCTTGTAAAGCCAATGTGCAGCAAGTCCGTGTTCAGCATATTCATGCATCCTCTAAAAATTCAAGATTGTTTTCAAATTAATTTAAATTAAAATCCAGAAACATGCAACTTTCACTGCTTATACAAATTTTGAAGCATTATATACCTGTGTTCGTATTTGAACTTCTAAAGGAGAGTTGTCAGGACCTTGTACTGCAGTATGCAGTGACTGAGATCATGGAAAGGCATCAGAATTGGGAGACAAGTCAGAATGATATTGTGCTCGAAAAACTTTTGTAAAAACACAACGAAAGAGTGCAAGAATAATGATAATAATTTGACCTGGTAGCCACTTGGTTTGGGGTTAACAATGTAATCGTCAAATTCACCATCAATAGGGGTCCAAAGTCTGCAAAGAGTAAAATCATTCATTATCAAGTTGGTATTACTGTTGATCCCATTACCATTTCAACTAGATGGAAGGTAAAGACCGATAGATCATAAAATTTCTGATTCACTTACCGGTGTATAATATTAAGGAGATTGTAACAACACTGAACTGCCTGTCCATGCAAAGTCCCGTTCTTATCTCCAACAATAACCCTCAGCGCACGGACATCATATACTTTGTTGATACCAACGTCTTTTCTTTTCATCTATGGAGCAGTGAAATCAAAATGAGTGTTGTGAACAATAAAATATAACTTCTACGTCAAACCTAGCTCTCAAAATCAATAAAATATAAATCTCACTTGAAAATAGCATTTTTTTAACAGAAGAGAATCACTGATAATAAATTTTATCACAGAAGAGAATCATTGAAATGAAATCTTGACCTAAAACCTTCCAATATTAGGCGTTGAGTCTGTTATGTAAATATGCTCACTCTTAATCATATTCTTCCAATCTACTACAAATTTTTATTACATATGAACCGCAACCGGAAGTACTCAATTATGATGGCTTAACAGACAGAAATGTTTATACAATGAGGACGGTACTGTGAATAAAACCTTCAAAATCTTGACAATAGTTGAACATCAGAGTTATGATAGTCACACACACTTGATTTCGAGGAACATTATACACCTTTAATCATTGCTTAGACATAAACATAGAATTTCATCTGTACCTTGCTATATACGCTGTACAAGCTTTTTAGGCGTCCAGATAAAGTAACTTCCATTCCTGGAATATAACTGCAAACATATGGTGGAAAGTTATAAACTCGTGTCAAGCTAACATGCTTTGCATGAAACTAGACTAATCAGAGTGCTTCAGTTATACAGAACCTACGATGTTGATATAAATAATTCCCGCTCAAGTGCTTCCTCACAAACAACAAGAGATGCTAGAGCAATGCCGGCATCCCTCACAACCTTTGGCTTTTTTGGTGTATCCGAACATGTCTCAAGATTCTTAAAAAAAATTGTACGTTTTTTCCTATCTGATAAGAGATCAAAAGGAAGTACAGCTTGCAAAAGAACCTGCAGATTTACAAAATATGAGAACAAATCAATCCGTATCATGCCAATCGAAATTATCACAATAATATGTTGGTGGTCATAAAATATATAGAGGTCAGATTAGAAAATCAAAAGACTGAAAAAATATCACCTTTGAAAGTTTAAGAGAATTTTCATGTAGCTGTGGAGATACAGAAAGAGGATGAGAATCCTCTTTAGATTAAAAAAAATGCTTTAAGGATGAGAATCCTCTTTAGAATTAAAAAAAATGCTTACCATAGCACTTACTTTCAGTTACTTGACTTCGAAATTATCGCTAAACTGCTTACAGAGAACACAAAGCAAATAGGTTACTAATTATACTTTTACCTTCATGCTCAATTTTTCCTCCTCCCCTTCCTGAGGTTCTTCAAGTTCAGGATATCGTTCAACGGCACTGGATTTTGCAGATATTCTTCTCAGATTGCTTGCCTTGTTTGTGGGGCTCCACATGGAAGCCAGGTCAGCCCGAAGTTGGCGAAAAATTTTGGGCTGCAAGTTGGATGCATAAACAGCTATTACTAGAGAGTGTCGGTTCCACAAGCACCTGTGCATTGCAACTCTCTTCTTTCACAGTATCGTTCAATTCTCAATAACAAAGACTTTGGCGCACCTGAAGAACGGCAAAGCACAGGTCTTCAAGTTCAGCTTTTAGAGCCCACAAACCCAATCTGGAAGCAAGCGAGCACCAAATAGCTAATGTCTCCTCTGCTACAGCTTGAGCTTTGGCATAAGGAAGTGCATATCTGTAAAAGGGCCAATAACCAAATCGCATGAAACATGACCACCAATGTGCTGTAGGATTTTCCAGACAATTGAAAGGCTAAAACCAAGTTTCCATGACAACAGGACAAATTGGAACGAGAGAACTAAAAATAAGGAAAAAGTGAAAGTAATAATAAACTCATGAATTAGATATCATTAAGCCCTATTTGACAACCATTATTTGAAAACTATTTTCTCTACGTACTCATTTTCAACCACACATTTACACAATAAAATATTTTGCAAGTAAACCTAAAACATTTTCCTTACTTTTTAACCACACATCTTCCTAAAAATCACCATTCAAAACATTTTTTTTGACCAAAAAATGGCCATCAAACGGGGGCTAATTATTATTGTAACTAGGCTTATCATCTCTGACGAAATACAACTAAAAATGACATTAAAGGAAGGTTAGAGTAAATACATTGTTCTCATATTATGAAGACGATCTGCAAGCTTTATAAGAACAACACGTGGATCATCAACCATGCCTAGCAGCATCACTCGCACATTATTTGCCTAGAAGAAAGATAGCATTATGAGACGTTATCAAGAACTATGAACATTTTCAATGCCTATTATACACAATAACATATTGTTCTCCATCAATCACATTCATGTGACTCCGATCATTTCGATTATTTATGGGTTATTTGATTATAAGAAATGTGAGAAAAACAGGGATATGTACATTCATGTTTATTTATGTGAATCAGGTAAAAAAAAAAGAATCAAGTCGGTCAAAGAAATATAGCTTGAATGTCATTCGTAGCTACAATTAAAAATAAATAAAAGAAGTATGCATCGAAGAAAGGAAAAGGAACAGAGTTATTAGCATATTCCCTATATATGCCTTCACTTTATTTTGATTAATACATGTTTAGTGGGGCAGGTATTCCACATCTTATGTGTATGTTTGGGAATTTTTTGGTTTTTCAGGTGGATTTAGTCCGTATTATAAAGGGAACTCTATCAAAAATTTTAAAAGTAATTGTAGTTATAGTAGGTCAAAGTTAGCCTTGATGGTGGTTACAGAGTCTAACTGACATCTACCATCGGCGCATGTCACATTTCGGTCCACTCGGGTGATTAGTGATGGTAAAAAAACCCGTCCCTGCCTACCCCGGCGCCGCCCTGCCCCGAATGGGGGGAAAAAACCCACCTCGACGGGTTGGCTTGGCTTGGCTTGGCTTGGCGGGGCGGGGCGGGGAAGCGCCCCGAACCCGCCCCGTGAAAAATAAAAAAAAAACAATTAACTACAAATTAAAAACAAAAAATAGTAAATTGTAAGTTTTTGAAAAAAAAAATAAATAAACGGGGCAAGCCCGCGCCCCGAACCTGCCTCGCCCCATCTGGGGCACGCGGTGGGGCGAGGGTGCCCCGCCCCGAACCCGCCCCATTGCCATCTCTACGGGTGATTCGAGTCAAGTTGTGTTAGTTTCAGCATTTTGAATGTCTCTAATTTTAAACTGAACATGAAACTTTGATTTCATTTGACTTCTTTATGGAAGATGAGTGAATCGTATATCTAAGATGTGGCCAACTCCCACCACTTGAGGGTGTTTCAGGCTTTAGTTGGTATTATAGGACACTTGTGAGAAACTCTAGAATGATTGCTAAGCCACTAACTTAACTTAAGTAGCTGTTTAACATTTAACATCTAGTTCCACAGTTTAGAACGACTTTTACACCTGTTTTGCATTTGAAAGTAACATTCTAGTCAAATGTTTATTAAATGGTAATAAAATAGTTTTAACTATAGACTAAATCACACAAGTGGTTCATGCTTTACTGCTTCAAAAAAATAAATAAATAAATAAATATAAAAAAATTATATCGTAAGAAACCTACTTCTTTCTTGAAATATTATTAAAAAATTACTTCTCCTCATTAATACCCTTGTCATCCCTATGACTTCATGCTCTGATTTCCTTGAGCTTCCGCTAATTGCAGCACTTGTTCTTCCTGTCATTTGAAGTTTATGTTTCCCATGTTCCATTATTGCTGACAATGGTAACCTAACTTGACTATCGTCTATCTCTGCTCTCATTTTGATGTTCTAAACCATTCTTAGTCACTAAAGTTTTTGTCCTGTATTGTATGGATAAATAGGTTTTATTGTCTAAAGTATGGACCCAAAGCTGATTGGTGAACATGATATTGACTTGAATGCTTACCTCGTCATGGCTGAGCGTTGCTTGACTCACATTCATTCTGCGGTGCCTCCGTAATAACTATAAAACAGGTATCCAGTCAATTTAATTAATGCTAAAGATTCATTAAAAAGGAAAGGGAAATGCAGTGCATAAATTTACAAGAACAATATTAAGACACGTACAAAGAAGTCAAAATCTAGTTATTTTCCCACTATCTTGGCAAGACGACCCCTAGATCTAGTTCAGAAAGTTCGTTATATTCTCACATGAGATCCACCACATGACAAATGAGCCATTCAAGCTCACTGTTTCAAAGTATGACCCCAGAGAATAATTGCTTTGTATTGCATGATGTACCTGATTGATATAACTTAGTCTGGAAACTCCAGCTACCAACTTTGCAACATCAGCATCAAATTCTCTCTCTATGCTACCCAAACTTTCACATGTATCATCAACCACATCATGGAGGATTCCGGCCACAACTGTATCGATAGCCTACGTAAAAGCATTCATAAATTCACATGATGAATAAACGGGAATAAAAAATGAATTACTCACTGCAAATAGATGGAAATAAAAGATGAGTTACAAGAACACACAAAAATAAATGCTACAGTGGACACCAATAATGAGCCTGTTTGGTACCGATTAAAATCCCATTAAAATTGAAAATATAGCCGTTATTGGATCCCGTCTAATAAAAGTCAATAATAACGGCTAGTTTTTCAATTTTAATCCGATTTTAATCTCTACCAAACGGGCTCAATGTCTGATTATGTTGTATTTGCTCTTGTATTTTATAAGGTAAATTGCTTCTTTGAATCTTTCAATGGGAAGACATGATACAGACATCACAGACTTTAGTTGTTTGCACATGGAGCGTGTTCACTAAGCTTAAAATACAATAAAATACTAATTTACGGAACTAAAAATCCCCACAAAGAGTAACTTCTAAAAATGCTCAAACATTTTTAACAAAAATATTTACTTAAAATTAACTTTTAAGCTTGGCTAGTAATGCTAATTGCCAATACTGAAAAGATAATTGCATCATTAAGTCATATGAAGTACTCATGGATTAGGGTTGTTTACCTTTTTACCATTTGATGGAACTAACACAGCTACGATTTTTCCCGTGTGAATACAATGTGATACATAGGGGTCTCCTGTCTTCCTCAACTGACCATGGTGAGCTTTCCTTGCAAATGCAATTGCCTTTTGCACCTGCCTTCACAGATTCAGTACCCTAGTGGCGTTACAGCAGCAAATCACATTGAATGACAACATCAAGTACAAGTAGAGATGGTAAACCTTTTCATGATTAAATATGGGATAACCTGTGACATCTACACCATCCAGAATGAGAGATCCTGCAGCAAATATACTCGCTCTATTACTTCAATATGATGAATAGATGTGAACAACAAATCGCTATGTAAATAGGTCCGTCGGTAATTTTTCAAGTTTAGAACATAAATAGATGCGGTCTACATTCAGCAACGTTTTCGATGAACAGCAGAAGTCATCAGGCTTACTACTAAGGCCGGCCTAATGAACGAACAAGTGCTTTTGATTTTTACCTATCAAAATTAAGAACTTTTTTTTTTTTTGCAGTGTAATATTAGTATGACTATTTCAGTTCTAGATGTGCCGAATAATTAATATTGCATGCTACTCACATCAATTACAATTTTCCTACTACTATTCCACTTCACAAATTGATAGCAAGTTAGTACACCATCAGTTTTAAGCTGAACTTTTAAGAATAGATATTCCATTTTTGTGCAAAGATTTGATTCCAGAAAGCATCATATTTCCCTTTATCATACATAACATTAAACTATCAATAAATCAATGGCATAAGATCAACTATTCGACAAAAAGAAGAAAATAAACACTCCAGACAGCAACAGAGGATAGATATTAAATTGCCACTGGAATATTTACTAGTTACTAATAAACTATTATAGCAGAAAAACATAAATTTGCTTTTAAAAAAAATTAGTATTCAATATTTAATATTTGACCCAATATCCAAAAAAAATGTTTTTAAAAAAACAATAGCATACCGGGTTGCTCGTCCACTTTAGGCCACAGAAAGTCGACCTTCGTGGAGAGGCAGGCCCCGGAAGCAATCGCCACCGCTGTGACAGCCACTTGGGTAATTGCTGACGTCACCGCTCCATGGACAGAACCTGACCCGGCAGACGCTGCCGCGGCGATCACGTTGCCGGAAGTAAGAATGGGGCTCAAAGACGACAAAACCGCGAATTTCGGAACTATTTGATCCAAAACGCACCGGAATTTCACAGAACCACGTAGATTCCTACCTAAGAAAAATGGGTTTTTGCGTAGAATTGAAGAAGATTTGGGACTAATAAACATCGTGGATGCTGAGGTATGGCATGAAGACATGACTTTTTGTCGTAAATAGTTTGATGTATATATCTACAAAAAGAGGGAAAAATTACATGTTGTTGAGAAAAAAAAGAATGGAAAGAATCTGAAGAGACGTAAACAGATGAATCTATGTATTACTATAGCTTAGTATATGAAAAAAATTATTGTAATGTGGTTGTGAGTTTTTGGAGTGACATGATTTTAATAGAGTGAAATGAGTGGTTGCAAAGGGTGGGAGTTCTTCGAATGGTTGATTGACAGTTATATTTGTTAATATCAGTGTCTATTTTATTTTGTGAAATTCTCTATAAAGTTGTGTAAAAATGAGTGGACAAGTCGAAACTCATTAAGATTGTTCGTTAAAGGTGCGACCCACGTGTTAAGATTGATTCATTTCGGAAAAGTGAATATTTTATTTTATATTTTCGTCTTACACTTGTTTTTTATCGAAATTTCTATTGGAAAGATGTTTACTAGTTAATTGCCGACAAACTATTAAGATCAATTCATTTTCTTGTTGGGTTAGTCATTCCCAACATACAATCAAACATTCCATGAAAGCAAAGCGAACGAGACAAAGTAATTCCTTTAATTTTCTATTGTGCTTACTCATGAATTAAACAAGTCGTATATGTGTACTACATGTTTCTTAACCCCAAAGAGTACAACTTGTTTCTGACTAATGATCTTCATATTACAACTATTCGAGCTTGCTAGATCGTTTCACTTGTGACCATATGATGCAATTGCATTCTTCGGTCCAATTGTTTTTTTTTTATCCACTAGGATCCTTTTGGTTGGTTATTTTCACTTGGAACCTAGTCGCACGCTTGCAAAGGGTACAAGAGCTAACCTAAGGATGGCAACGGGACGGAGCGGGGCAGGACGAGAGCCAAGCAAAGCAATTCCCCTCCCCGTCCCCGTTACTCGTTTAAGGCAAGGCGGGGCGGGATCCTTGCCCCGTTTACTATCCCATTTAAAAAAAAAAAAATAAATTAGTTTTTGATAATTTATTATTATTGTTTATATTCGTTAGATTTAGACAAATAATTTTAGTTGCTATTTTTTATAAGAACTAATGAAATTTCATGAAATTTTTCATTTAAAGTATTGAATTCTAAAAAAAAAAAAATTAAACGGTATAGGGGCAGGGCAGGGCTAGGCTGGGCCGGGCCGCTGGTTACCCGTCCCCGCCTCGAATACCCGATTAAGCTGTTTATCTCCGCCCCTTTTCGATGGGGCCTGCGAATATCGAGTTTGTCGAGTTTTTTTGTCATCCCTAAATTGACCAGTTAAAGTCCAACTCCATCAAGAACATAGTTTTTAAATCTTCAGGGTTTGTTAATCCGTTTCCCACTAACATGGTTCGGAATCAACATAAATCGATAGAACCAGCACATTGTAAAATTAATGCACATGCCCTCTTTTGTGTATAATTGACACAAGACAACCTATTGTTTGCCTTTATGACGCAAACATTTGAATCCTCAGATCAACCATTTTTTGCACAATCACCCACGTCGTCTCATTCCGTATATTTGCTCCATCAAATGGTTGCATGCATTCCGTTCAAGTGATTTACCCAAGAGTAATTTGGTCAAGATAGTATTTGACCATCTTTTCTAGAAAATTCAAGATTTGACAAGTTAAAGTGAAATTCGAGATTTACAACTCAACATAAATCTCAAATTCTTGGTACTATCTCGAATTATCTAGGCGAGTTAGCATGTTACATCTCCAATTTTTTTGCACAAATCCCGAGTTTACTCTACCGACGAACTTCAAACATACGTAATTTTTTTATCTACAACTCCAAATCGCACTCTTTTTTTGCGTTGAAATCTAAATTTAATTATCTCTACAATAATATAATATTTTCATTGTGAAGAAATCTATAACAAAAGTGGTGCACTAATTTCTTCACATGCTCCACAAATGGTGAACCTGTTTGTTGCTCCGAGAAAATTATTCCACGACTTCTGTTACACATATCTTCACATTCCAACAGAAGTGAACCTAGCACAAAAGTTCAGTCCGGGCGGACTTTGACGTTTGACCGTCGACAATCAGCGATCGTAAGAGCGAGGTCGTTTATTAATATTTAATCATTTGTTATAAACATTTATTATTAAATAATAACCATTTAGAAATTGTATTAAACTTAAACTTAATGACATTATAATAAACTAAAATGTAAAAATGATCCATTACTTCGGCAAACATAAAATTACTAAGAAGTGTAAAATTTCAAATATTCGTAATCTTACAAGTTACGAATGAAGTACAAAAATAAGTAAATTTTAAGATTAGCCAATAAAAACCATTGTTATGTTCCTCAACTACTTTCAAGGGAAGGAAAAAAAAAAAAAGAGAGAGACAAATAATGAAATCTTCAAGAGAAATCAACTTAAATTTTTGATCAGAAAATTATGTTAAAAAAATAAATCGACATCAAAGTTGCGATTATCAATCCAAATCTGCGAAAATAATAAATATGACCATGTTTTTATCTTCAATTACACCTCCACTGCCATCGGAGCCATCAACTGACATCTTATAAAAGCAACCGCCACATGCCTCGCTATCTAGAGTGAAAAACCAGTACGCCACCAACACAAAGGCCACTGCAGCATTGCCTCCATCGTGACTTGCACCTCCCACCATGACGGCATCAGAAACTACATCACTGCTACCATCATTTTGTTCATTTCTTCAAAATTCTCCTTTTTGCTAGATTTCTCTTTCAATGGTGATCAAATTCTCGTAAAACTATTCAATTATACCGTATACGTGATGATGATGATGATGATTATTATTATTATTATTATTATTATTATTATTATTATTATTATTATTATTATTATTTCATTTAATTGGGCCTCACTTTAAAAAAAAATACCCCAATTCTCTTAGCCCAAAATAGTCAACGACTTTAAGGCTACGATGGATCTAGCACGGGTGGTCGCACCTCTTCACCGGGAGCTGAGTCCGCCCCTACATTCTAAAACATGACAATTGAATTTAAAGTTCATCGCAAGAAATAATAATAATAATAATACAATTCAAAGTTGTGCACCGAAAATTATGCACAATTGAAGTTAAACAAACTCTAAATGTGGCAAGTAAATTCTATTTTTGCATTGCAAAATCGAAATTTGCATAGAAAACTCAAATACTTGTCCAACATACTCGACTTTGACTAGCTAACTTGTCTAGGCCCGTCTAGGAGGGATTTTGTGAAGAATTTTTAGTAAATTTCATGTTGCTATAGACCAACGTGTCCCTTTATCATTTAATTCATTATTATGCATAAAAGGGCATTTCTAGTAATTGGATTCATGTTGAGTCATCAAGTATTGCACAAATGGGACCCACTTATCTTTCCAACGGTTAAAAACTGGATTAAAATCTTCACAAAATCCCTCCCAGATGGGCTGGATAAATTTTAAAAAATCACCCAAAACTCTATATTTATGTTGAGTTGCAAATCTTAAATATTCAGGAAAAGATGACCAATTAGCATCTTAACCAAATTATTATTAAACAAATCACAAGTGGAATACTAGTCACCATTTGTTATGACAAAGATGATTTGCACAAAGAATGATCTCAATTTGCTCAATGAAAATAAATGATAACAATAATTTGCTCAATGAAAATAAACGACAGGGAACCCTTTTTTGTTAACAAGGGAGTTCTTTTCAAACAAGTAAACTCATGATATCTCATTTTCAATTCCAAATCACAAAATCTTAAGGCTAAAAAATCACTCCCCAAGCTCACTTCCAATATTGGCCATATCCAAACAATTAGCCATTTTAAAAACTGAGAGTCCAGAGGAACAAATGTAGCCAAACCACAACGATAAAAACTAGATGTTGAACAATCAAAGGTGCATCAAACCACAATTTAAAGTAACCACCAAAAGAAAAAAATGATGTCTTAATTCTAGAATACATAAACTATACTACCAATGCCTAGACATAAACAGTATGCCTGCATAATCCACCAGCTTTGTATACATTGGATTGAACCTATTGTTGAATAGTCGATAGGGGTCAAAGGAAGCCATTCGAACAAACGGTCCAAAATTAGCCCCAGATTACAATGTCACAGGAGATTCAAGGATCCATAACAGAGACATGCCGTAACCCTACATTAGAATCTAACTACTCTACACAACCAACCAGCACATGGTTTCTTCAGAACCAAAAACCGTGTGCCAGGACACCTCCACCAATCACCACACAATCATACCAAGTCAACTTGCCACACACACGGTAAGATAGAGAGCAAAACAACAGATGGAAAGTCGAAATGTATGATAATGGATTCACGGGTGCCCTGACCTAATTTTCAAAGTTAAAAATTCAAAAAATTAGCCTCGGGCACAAGATTTGCCAGCACTTATGAGTCCACCATCTCATCTTGAATCTCGTTGGGAGCAATGAGTCCAGGGATCGAAAGCATCCTCTGTCGCTCCTTTTCTCTCTGATCAGCAGCTTCCTCAGCATAAAGATCTTTGTTGTCCTGCGCAATGGATTGATAGAAATCAAGACAGTGACACATTCTGACTACAAGGATCAGCATTCAACAACTTAAGTACATGTTTGATACTCTATATGATGCATGATCAGTATGCATTTTTAGATTGTATTGGACATTAGGATATATAATTCTTTTAACTTCTCTTTCTTCCTTAATTAATAGTCTAATATTATCTATTCCACCTTACCAAACATGTATATTCCTGAACAATATAATGAACAAGATTTTAAATTCTTTTTCTTCTTCGATAGAGAGTTCCGTGCTATTCAATCCTCCCTACCAAACATGTCATCAGCAACCATTATGTAAAACACTCTACTCAAAAAAGTTCGACTCCATCTTTATACTACATGGTTATTGAAAAAGTAGAAGACCATCTAAATAAAATAGCAAACCCACGAGTTACCAAGGTCTTAAAAAAAAGGGCATAGCTTTCAAGAATAACAAATAAAATCACATCTGAACAGGAAGCAGACTTTTAGTTACTTGCATTTTTTCCAAGAGAATGGTAAAAAGCACTCAAGAAAACAGAAGCATGTTGACAAAAGGGAACGTGAAGTGTAGTGAGAATCAACCTGAGCAGAAAATTCTTTTGATTGAATGAGAAAGTCTCGTATGTGGTTCTTGAATGTGGAAAGGTCAGCCCTAGACTCAAAGAGTTCATTTACAAATTGGGTCACCTAAAAAGAAAACACAAATTAGGAATTAGTAAAAGCAATGGCAGCACATTATTTTTGTATAAGAAAAATTTTTACACATTTTATTTTCATACCTCAGTTGCTGTCATGTTGGGGAAAGACGAACTCAAAAGTTTAATGGTGTATTCACGAACGTACATGGCATTGTTCGGATAAGGGTAAGGAACTGCAGCAACGTCCCATAAAGGCTCAGTCAAAATACCGGATTCGACCTGTTTCATCACAATTGGGACAGGCTTATTGGGAAAAGAAAAAATGCATACAAATATTAAAAAGAAAAATATGGTATAATGAATAAGTAAAAATCTTACCAGGCAGAACAAATGCTGCAGCACCAGTACATGCAATTTAAAACCAGGCTTATGAAAGGTGTCTGTCAGAACAGCAAAAATTTCTTGCTCTATTGTCAAAAAATAAGTTTTGTAGAACTGATTGCAGAACTCAGAAGCCTGACAAGAAACCAAAGAAAAGTAAGGACCAATTCGGAATGTTAGATGAGAAAAAGAAAAATAACCACAACATACCTGAAAGTTTTTCAGCATCTCCAATAAAAGGTTAAGTCCAGTTTCAGCAATGTTCCGTTCAGTGTGCCGGAAAGCCCAAATGATGGAGTCCGTAACAAGCTTTAATTGCTGATGAAAAACCAATAGAAAACCAAAATAAATCATATGCGGGCATGAGAAATTAAAAACATATTTCCAACTAAATTAAAACAACTCAAGGAAGAGAGACAAATGTATTTCATATATTACAAAATATGACACAAACCTCACTGGACAACTGGATCAGAGCAGGAAAACAATGTGCAGCAATGGCACGAAGTAACGAAAAAAACTTGAGACGGTGCTCAGGATAATCTTCAAAATTCTTTGTAATCATCTGCAATGAAATAAACAACAAAGGCAAAACAATGAAAAATAAAGACAAACGCTATAAGAAATTCACTCAGAGTTGGCCTTCCTCAAATTACAAAACTCCAAAGCATGAAACAACAATTTATGGCACATAATTATCACAACCAAGACTCCTAATATCATGGGCAGAGCCAGGACTCTGCCTCAGTGAGGGCAAGATTTAGCTAAAAAAAATTTCAAATAAGATATTTATATTAAAATATTAATAATTCTACAAGTTCTTACAGTTTTTCCTTGTTAGTTTTCATACTTTGGAAACGCCTTACAATGATTTCATTATCAATTTCCACACACACAAATTTTTCAATATACTTGACCAAACTGTCATTTCCATACTAGATTTATTTACAACTTTTTAAGCATGTCGAATTACATGGACAAATTATCTAGGCTTTGGACTCTACAGTCAAGCTCAACAAGAGACAAGGCAAGTCGTGCTACCACAAAACTAATCTACTCAATCAAAATTTTACAAAATAATTAAAACGTTTATATACAATTTCTTCTTTAATCCTGTTGAACTATAATTCGTGCTAAAAAATATCCTCAAGCAAAAGTGTGAAAAATAAGAAATTTAATGTCTTCTTGTAATAATCTATTCAAATGAGTCAAATGAAATTAAACTGAACAGGACTAAGAGAAAAGGTGAACATGTGCCAAGCAAGTGACAACTAAAAAAAACAAAAAAGAAAGAAAGAAAATTCAAGTGAAATGCATTGAACAAGGCTTAATGCTCATTTGGGTTTCATTATAAGTTCCTTATAACATAAAGGCAAAGTTTAAAAAGGCGAAACTAAGTACTGAGACGGTTTTTCTTTATGAGGCGAAGCGTAAGCCTCGAGGCACGCCTCACAAAAAACAAAAAATCTAAATAAAATAATTATAAAATAATACAAAAATACAAAAAAACCAAAGTTGGAGCATATAGCAAATAGGATATATAGCCATTAGCAAATTGAAATATAGTCCACCTAAAGAAAGAAGATGTTTAGCAAAAAAAAAAGCATTATAGAAGTTAGATCACTCCATTTGCAATGAAAAAAGAAGCAGTTTAAACTAAAAAAAATGCCTAATAGTTTGCACTATCATCACTATTACTAGCATCGTTAATGGAATCATCATCTTATCTAATTTCCTCATCATCTTCCTCTTCGCTACTCTCAATTTCTACAAAATCATCTTCCTCATCCACCAATTGCAATGTGACATTTTCCTTCCCTCTAATTTCTGACTACCGTTTAGTTTTCTGGATATTTTATTGTTTTGTTTGGGCCCAAAATACCTTTTTAAATAGACTCTTTTCTTTTTTAAAAAGGGCCATTTCTGATTTTTTTCATACAATTGAAAAAACAAATTTTAAATGAGGCAGGCGTGAGCCTCATATTTTTCGCCCTCGCTACCGCCTTTTTAAACCATGCATAAAGGTCAAAGTCAAACTTTTAACCACACATTTTGTATGACCCACAACAACTACCCACTTATCCACCATTCATTTTTATCACATTATAATTTCAGCAATTTATAATGAAACCCAAACAAGTACTTAGTACAGAGTAAGAGAAGAAGGTAAAGAGAAACAACAAACTATGGAAAAAAGGGATAAAACCCCAAATAAAGCTTAAAAATAAAAGAAAAAGGAGAAGTAACTGAAAAAGGAAAGAGAGAAGGCAGCAACATAAACGTGGGCTAAGTTACAGCCAAGAGGCAAGAACAAATTAAGGAAATTTGAAAATTACAAAACCATGTGTATATTCATAGTCGGGGTATAAAGGAAAAAAAGGAAAAATAATGGAGAAACTAGCTTTAAAATTGCCAACGATGATGTCTTCCTTTTAATTACCTTTTTTTCTTGCTGATGTAATAACCAAAACCAAACTGAATCCCAAAAAAAAACAAATCAATTTTTTTCTCCAAATCTAGCAAGGGATTTTCCCTCACTGGGCCTCAGGTTGCTCTGGCCCAGCCTAGCATAATGTTTAAAAGAATTTAATTAATTTTTGTAGACAGAAGGGGCAGCACTGGGGTTTGGACCAGGAGATGGAAAGGAAGCAATAACAAAAAGTTCTCAACCTTAAATGAATTAGGAAACAAGCACAGATCATAATATTTGTAAAATTGTGTATCATTTTCAGACTTTTGAATCTGGCATCACATGATTGGACAAAAAGAGAGAAAATATTGTACATAAACATGTGCTGTTGTGTGTATATCGAATGTTTAGTACGGTACATTTCTATAGATGCATGTTCGGATGAATGTATATTGACGTATAAAATAACCTTTTTATCTGGTCAGTAAAGCAAATAATCAATCTTTTCACAAGAAGAAAACATGGATCAGCACAAACGCCACAATCTGGAACTTAATGTCTAAACAATATTCACCAACCTCCAAAGTACACTGGAAAACAGCTTCAAATATGCGAGGAACATCCTCAATCATTGTCCCCTTGTATCTGGACAGATAAAAAGAGCAAAAGGAAATTAATTGCAAAACGTGACAGCATTCTCTACAAAATTAAATGCAACTGTAATCATCAGCACCCAACATTCTAGGCTCTTATACGCTGTTCATCTTGGAGAAGAAACAGAAGAAATTCGATGTGGATGCATAATGAATACCAGTATAACAGTTCATCAAGACATTATTGGATAAGGTCACTCAAAGCATATAACCATAAAGAAACCAATAAAAACAAAGTTTTTTAATGGGCCTCCATGGAGCAATAACGCCATATGCAGCAAAAAAGAAAAAAAAAAAAAAAAAAAGGAAGAAGGTGCAGCGTACTTGTTAATTATTGTAGCAAAAAGAGAAAGAACTTCAGACTCTCGAGCATCAGGCAAATTCCGGGCATAATCTCCTAGCACAGGGTCCATCATTGGAGGCACAAACTGCTTTCCAATATGAGGTTGATCTTCAGCTTTGTCTAAAAATGTCTCAATGAGCTTTAGAGTTTCCCTCTTAACTGAGCTGTTCAGAATAGACATAATTGTCAGAGTACTTGTGTTGCAGGAACAAGGCTCCAAAAGTTACACTCACCGTAGAAGTTTCACAATGGATGTCCTCGATGCAAAGGGGCCTCCTTGTGCAATACTGGTAGATATAAGCTCACTGTACATTCTGTTGGACATAATTAAAATGTAAATCAAGTAAAGCATCACTGGGAAAAAAACTCAGTAGAAAAAAATGTAAAATAATGCAGAAATTGTAAGAACATAAGCATTTATGCATATACCTGTACACATTGAGCATGTCCAAAAAGATCAGAGAGATCTGTGGCAAGAAACAAGTTCCAAGGGAATTGGCAGCACTTGTATTTGTCTGCCAAGCAAAAAGCATATTACATAAGATTACATTCAGAAGTGCAAAGATGGAAGGCGAAAGGACAACATACACGATGAAGAGATAAATGCCTATAAAGATTGTATTTAAAACTTTAATCAATTCACATCTATTTGTACCTCATCTTCACATTCCATTACTGGCAAGAGCAAATATGAACCAGATACAGAATATATATGAGAGAACATCCTTCAACCAAACTCAAGTAGTGGCACATACACCTTTCATTTGTCCATGCACGGTAGATTATGTGCCAAATGATGAGAAGGAAAATGCAATAAAAATATAATATGGATTGCATACAAGGAAAAGATGTTTGTTAACAGATCTCTTTCAACATAAAGTGACACAAATTATTTACAAAATTCTCCAACTCAGATGAATAATGAGCAAATAAAAATAATCATGATCATCGAACTATTTTCAAAGTAAAAAAACACTGAGAATGCCAGATTCAACACATCTGCAGTAGACATCTATACCAATGCTTACTCAGACGAATTTAAACCAATGCTATTTAAACAAATTGAAACCAAACCTTAATCAGGCAAACTACCTGCAATATATTTAGAACTGCCCTGATAACGTCTTGATCTTTCAAGAAATCCACACTCTGGCGCGCCTGTCCTATAATTTCAACCCATTTCTGCACCCGACAATATTGTTTATCATTTACAATGCGTCATCCAGGGAGGAAGAAGGGCAGAAGCAGACATAGCTAAAATATTGTCTAAGAATAAACAGATGACTTGCAAGGATCTTGCCTGATTGGGAAGAGCCATCAATCTCTGTAAATATTCATCCCTTCTATGGGGGTCAGATTCCGCTTGAATCATATGACCAACCTAAAAGGGAAGGCAGCACCAATTAAGAATGCACATGTAAAATAATCGATTCCATCTATAAACTTAAATCGAGAAATGATTAGTCAACGCTTTGCACAAAATCATCTGTGTACCAAATAAAACAGGCTTACAGATTCATAGAAGGAGTGTATCTGATGAGGCTCAAGATCTGCAATAGTAGCTGGAAGGCTTGTTAAGAGTTCTGAAACAAATGGTTCATTTTCCCCAACCTGAAATTAAGTTCATGTTATTTGCCTCGTCAAATCATAGAACAAAAGGCAACAGTATTACGGAAGCATCGGAAGCGGCCTAACCTGTACAAGAACAAATTTACGCTTGCACTTCTGAACAATTTTCAAGAATGTATCACAGGCCATGTCCTACAAATAAGCAAATAAAAATTCAATAACAGAGCAAAATAGGACAATGCCAGATCAGGATAAATCATATGAACAAATTTTCGTTAGACCACAGCTGAACTCCATGACAAACAAAGAAAATTAAAGATGTCTGCAAAACAATATTAATTAAGAAGAGATGAGAATAAGTATTTACCTGAACTCCAGGATGTGATTCGTGCATGAACTCAAACAACTTATTCACTACTGTTTTCAGGAACTTCCAATGAGCCCTCAGAAATCTTGGATACTGCCCAACCACATACCTGGATATCACAAAAATTCAGAAGGATTAAACTTCAACCAAATCAATGATAATCACATTCAACCATCTCCGAAGGCCACCTCCGCTACACTGGAGGCACCATAACGCTATAGTGATTGCAGGACCCTCTTGCAGCAATGTAATAGATATATTATCAGATCTAACTAACAATATAACCATAATATTATAATCCTCACATTATGTTACTAGCAATGACGGCCTTGTTGTCTTTTCCTTTGGTGATTTCACAGAGGTTCAAAAGATCACGAATCACCATCACTAAAAATCTGTTTTCCTGCCAAAGGTAGAAAGTTACCTAAATCTTACAGAACAAGGTGCAGATCTTCACATATATGCATGTGCACGTATGTATCATAACAAGTCCCAAGACTCTAACTAGATTGGTCATGTGAAACAAAACCCAATTAAAGATGTATGGAAAGTTCAATTCCAACAAATTATAACTCTAGAGGACAAAAGATAAGTACAATTCCAACAAAATATTTTGCCACAGTACAAAAACGCGACAGGAAGCAAGAATTTTTTTACACAGTTTGGTGTACACTAAAAACTTAGCAAAGTTTGGCTTCGATGTGCCGAAATACAATGCATGGTAAAGTATCATGGGTAAGCAAGATCCAGAAATTAAAATGAATGAAACCTCAGATTAGAATTAGGTTGACAAGGGAAGTCAGTAATCAACCGTGCAACTAGTGAAAGGAAAAGGGAAAAAACACACATAAGCCTACCTGCTCCTCCACCATCGACCCAGATATGGATCCAATTGCCCAACACAATGTATTAAGGTTGTTCCAGGTCCAATCCTCTCCATTTAGTTGTTTGCTTAACTTAGTCAGCATCTGTATCCATACCAAAAAATTAAACTGATATTGTGTGCCCAGGTAAAAGATTGCATTCCAAGAAAAAAAGAAGTTTTAGCCAACAATTTTATACAAAATGGCAGGATATACAACGATACAAAATAGTTTAGTAGAGAAGGCATGATCAGACACCGCAATAAAAAGATATGGAGTGTCCATCATAAAGATTCACTGATAGCATTTAACACAACAAATTCTTCTGACGTGCAAATTTATAATTCGACAAAGTAGATTGTGTTAGAAAGTATATGTATCCTTCCATGAAGCAACAATTTAAACTTAACATTCACGAATATAAGTAATTGATGATGAGTGCCACAAGAATTTTGTCTAAAGAAAGGCCACTCGTAAACTAGAGGCTTGACAATTTGCAACTCACATGAACATGCACCCCTCCTAGAAAAAGCATAGAAACCTGTGGCTGACACAACTAGATGTCATCACGGGTGACCACAATAAAAGACCAAAATATGTCCTCTCTCTAAAAAATAAAACTGTTATGTTCTAGTAGGGCATGACTAGAAGCCTAATGATTTTCCATCACATACATGAAATTATCTTCCAAGGACAACATGACCATCACACAAAGCTATTAGCTTTTGTACCCCAAGGAAAATCAGAGGAAGAGATTGTAGGGGAAAAAATAAAGCTTCATAGTTTGCACCTTATGTGCTACATCTGATAATTGACAATCATCGAAGGCAATATCCAGGTAACAATTAGGTCTAAATTCTATCCCGTGGCTGGTGTTTGTTCAAGGTATACATTTAAGTAGGAAATCTAAGGATCTTTCAATGCAAATGCATATGCCAGCAAGCTAATTTTAAATCCATTTGACAGTTTTTGGCACATCTGCTGATCCACTGCTACCCATATTTAGGCTTGAAGGAATAAGAAACAAATGTGCACGCACTGGTGGGTCGAGGGGGTGACCTAGCAAGGCATACCTGCTTTTCAGTATCATCATGATCAAGATGTGCCAAGTAGATCAGTGTTTCTTTCATAACCTACAGATTACAAAAAGGGTGAACATGAGGTAAACACAAGTATAAGATCCCAAGAGAAAAATCAGAGGATAAGGCAACAAACACAATTTTCCTGAAAGCAGATAAAAATCAGTACAAAGTATTTCGTATCACCCATCTCATCCATTCAGATAACAATGGAAAACCAGAAAAATGAGCAAAAGATGTGGCTATTCTCATTCCTATCAAACATAAATTACGGGATGCTTTGTGGTAGGCGTATGTCAAATGAAAAGCATGCAGTAAAAAAATTTTTAATAACAGAGCATTATGATCCACATCTGACAAGGCCTAGCAATAATTATTCATAAGGAAACTTGCATATTAGAAGTTGAAAATGCATTTTGTGTGTTATGTTGCACAAAATGTTTGCACCAAGGTAAGAAAGGGAACCAAATTTATGTGTCACATTACATCTCTTACTCTTTAGCAGGCAGCATAGGAAACACTTGTAATGATTTGTTGGGAACTTGCTTGCCTAATGCTACCCATTGTGGATAAAAATAATAAATCCTTTTTCACCAACAAACATCAAGAATGTAAAATAAAATAAACCCCCACTAACCCTTCTGCTCGTAGTAAAAGTCATAACATGGAAAGCCTAAATGCAAGCTGAGATGCCAGGGCAAGTGGGTCAAAGTTACTTTGCCCACATATTAGTGTTATCTCATCTCTCTTCAAAAGCAACTAATGTAAGGCCTAGAGTTGATTGACCAAATTATTTCTACAAACTGATGTGAAAGTATATTGTCTTTTGAATAGGACTGATGACCTTATACTGCACAAGGACGTCGTTGTCTTTCATAGTTTCACGAACTATATTTCCATTTTCATCTTCAACGATCAGAACTTCTTCTGGCTTTGCCATACGACATATCATCAGCATTCTCAACTTTGACATTGGATCAGCATACAGTTTCCGTCTCTGAAAGATTTGTGAACCAGGTCCATCAACCACGCCGGATAGCATAGGCATCTGCTTATACAAAAAATCTGGCATCAGTGTTTGCTTTATGGATCAGGGAAATTTTATTTGATAAGTATGGATCAGGGAAATTTTATACAAACATACGGTTCCAGATTCTACTCTCATCTGCTCCAGTTCCTTAATAACCTTTTTCAATAGTCTTGAGGTGGGGGAGCTAATTTTTATTAAATACTCACATTTCAAATCTGTATGTGAACTTTCCAGAGTAACAAAATTTGTTTTCAAAATTGAAAAGGAGAATATAATATACCTGTGAGCTGTAAGATATATCATACAGATACAGACGGCAAGGAACAAATAAAAATTACTGGACTATTTATATATCATGCATATCAGACTTCAATATCATGCCAATATTCATGAAGTATACATATATGAGCAAAGTTAGACATCCTAAATGTCAATTTAAATACGTTACAAAAAGAAAAAGAAATGAAAATACATAAGATCAGAACTCCTTTAGTCCTTTAATAGTTGTCCATATCAGTAAATGGTAAACAAAGATTACAAGTAACAGAATCTAACAGGCTGCAACAAGACACTTGAAGTTAATTCAGGAACAAGAATATTAACACCTAAACAGAAGCTTCTCACTAACATCGATCCTTTGAGAAAAGATCAACTTAGGTTCACATCAGAATCATGAGAAGTGGCAATTGTATACTTCTACTCCAAAGATACAGTTCTACTTAGAAATCTACTTTCTATACCTCTAATTTCGTTTCTCTCAAACTCGTCCAATAATATAGGTCAATAAACAACATTATATACTCCTTCATAGCATTTCAGCACAAACTGCAAACTTGTAAGCTTCATCCAACCAATAAGAAAAGTATAGCAAAATGGGATACAATCTTGCTTAGACAAGGACAGGATTAAGATTAAAAACATCAGAAAAGATAAAATGAGCTAACAATCAATAATACCTGCAGTCCCATCATATTTACAGTTGCTGCAGGAATGTCCAGATTATGGTGAGCTTCAAACAGCTCCAAAACTAACGAGTTCCAATAGTCCAAGCACACCTATCATATTAGACCAATATCTATCAAGAATTATTTGAAAAAAATTTACCAAAGAGTAAGAATTCCATGGTTGATGGTACAAACATTACCTTAAAAACTTCGTTATCATCCACATATGAAATATTAATGAGATACTCAAGACCCATTAACAGGGCATTTATGTTCTCTGGTGTAGATTCCAATATTCGTATATGAGACTGCACCCAGTGAAAAAAGATGTCGATCAGTAAACAATTAAAAGCCAAATCCAGGTGGCAAAGGCATGGCCATAGTCAATCCTCTAATTTGTTTAATGACACAGCAGTTTAACTGTTTAAGTGAGAACATGGAATTGGTCAGATGCTAGAAAAACATGAATCCACAAATAATTTATGAACGCATGAGAGTGGACCTCAGAAGAAATGCAGTGCTCCTACAAATTAACAAACACAGAAACTTAGTCTTTTATAATAATGAGCATACTCTCCAGTCACCAGCTATTGCAGAATCAAATATGATTCCAGAAGGAAGAGAGTTTCCTACATAGGTTATGCCAACTGGTTCGCCAAACCTTATCCAAATGTTTATAGCAAGAAAACCAATTATATGAATCATTCACGTGTTTCCGCTACCATTGCCACTATGAGATGTACTGACCATTTTAAACCAACGTCCAAATAAACGTGTGCACTTCCCACCAGAAAAGGGACTCAAATGTTGTGTTTTAAGGAAATCCAAACAAATTTAGGGCTTCTTTGACATTTGAAAAGTCAAAAGTAGCTTTTGAAACTAAGAAGCTACTTAAGGACCTATTTGGATAACTTTAGATAATTCTCTGAAAGTGATATGCCGAATTAAAAGAGCTTTTAGAGAAAGAAAGTCCAAAGTGACTTCCTCATGAAGATCTTCTACAAAAAGCAGAAGCAGAAGCAGAAGCTATCCCAAACAAGCCCTAAGGAAATGAAAAATGACTTTAACTTGTGCATTATGGTCGATATGTTAATATCTTACAAAGATATGCCTTGGTCATCCATTTCCATGCAGATATCATTGTTATTTTTCTCAACCAATGTGTCAAAAATTCGACCTGTGACTCTTCAAGTTGAGGCAAATGAGGGAGAAGATTACCTTGTAAAATGAAGTGAAAAACAATGCTAAGTTCTGAATAAATGCCTGGACAAAGAAAAAGCGTATTTAACTCTCAAAACATGATAGAAATCCAGATAAATAAAATTAATTTCATTAAATTACACAATCACCTGCTCCTCACTATTCCCATTCGCATAAGCTTCTGGGAAATTTGTGCTGGGAGGGAGAATAGTCTTCAAGGCAACAAAAATTATATCATAAATCAGCATAAACTCCATCAAAGTTATATCAAATATTTATTTGTTAAATAGTATTACAAAGTGAATAACTGCACTAGGCGTATACAAAACTCAGCTATGGAATCTATCTTTACATTCTCTAATAAATCCATCAACGAGACCATACAGATGTTGATACAAAACTCAGCTATGGAATCTATCTTTACATTCTCCAATAAATCCATCGACGAGACCATAAAGATGTTGCATCAAATGCTGCTATTAAAACTTAATCGAACAAACTCCAAAATAAATTTATCAAAACTAAAGCGTATGAATGTACTGTTTCAAGAAATGGCTAGCTCAATATTGCTTTAAACTTCACTACCTGCAATTGCACCATGAATATATTATACATCTTGATGTACTGCATGTTGTAAAAATCACCAAAACTTAGGGCAGCGACCTGTGAACATTAACCAGCGCAATAAGCAACGTAAAATCAATCTCAGGATGATCGCAAAAAATTTCACATGACAAGGACAAAATATACCTCTGACAGGCATTGAAGAGTGAGGTTGCGATAAGCAGGCACGGGAAAGAATTTGAGGAGTGTTTCAAGCTGTCAAATGAAAGGGCACAATAAGTTACTTCAAATATTCGGCACAGACGAATCGATAACCACCAAAGTTCAAGACATTAAGGAATCAAATCACAACTCCATTTCTTCATCAACAATCAACAAAAAGAAAGGAGGAGGTGCAGACCAGTGGTGATTCAAAAATATAGCCCAGAGGAATCCAAGAAAGAAAAGCATGCAATGTGGCCAGGGTAGCCCTGATAAGCTCAGCTCTTTGAGATGCTGATAATACGTACAAGCATAATTCATGAATGAGCTGAAACTCACTGTAAACAGACAATGAATTTACAGTATTAGACAGCTTCAAGGCTGTAGCCATCAATAAAAACCTAGATGTCAACTGTTTATCCGAGAATGTGGCCCTCAAGAAAACCTTATACTACATGATTACCTGTTTAAAGATTGTTTTAACTCTTTAATCTTCTGTTGAGTCATTTCACCCCTTGAGAAGTCGAAGACCTCTTCACTTAAAAGCTGAGTAACATCTTAAGTCAAGCACATGAACTTTATCAAGAAAATTATGGAGAGCAGGGATTGCTACTTACTTTCAATATAGCCATGCAATTTTCACAAATGGTTTCACTTGTTTTTGCTGCTGCAACTAAGTCAGGAATGAATCTCAGCCACCTGGCTGGCCACTCATGCTTCAAGATCTACGTATGAAGAGAAAACAGCATAAACAAGATGGCATAAGAGAAAACCCAAGTAGAAGGGTTCTTTTAAAACATGAAACACGTGTACATGCAAAGCACAACTGCAGGTTCTATTGATGAGCATGATTTTGAGGATTAGATAGTATTACCTGAACTAATATAATATTTAGTTTGTTGACGTACAGTCTCTCCCGCCGGAAAGAGATCTCATCACTAGAAAGCTGAGTTCAACAAATGAAATAGCGAAATTATTGGTCATACTCTTTAACTGAGATGCAGCAGGAAGCAGATGCCTCCAAAGTCTTCCTCAAAATGGTATGGATTATATTACCTTAACTATAACTTCAGAAATATAGTTTTTCATGCCATCTCTTTGTTCTACAGGCAAAGCATTCCATCTATACTTGACAACACCTTCTAGAACCTGTACAGGTAAATTCTAAAAGTCATCACTGTCATCATTGTATCTAATAATGTTAAAAAGGTAAAAGAACTAGCACGTCGTATTCACTTCCATTAGAGAACAAGGTCGATCTCCAAAAAGATACTAGTGCTCGTAATACTAAGATCACATTTAAGGATATAATAGACAAGCTTCTCTGCTTTTGTCAATTTTCACGACACCGGTGCTTCCACAAATCTTCAAACAAGCATGGGGAATTGAGTAGGAAATTTTAAGATTAAGTTAAATTTACTGTTGTGTGTTAATATTCCACATCAGTGGACAGATCTGAAACAGTTGCTAGCTGGTTCATAAAATAGGTAAACCATTGACTGCCAAGTTTCTTTTATTCCAGGGTCAAAGGAGTCAAACCAAGTTTTCTCATTTAACAAGATAAGAAACTATGTTATACCTTTAATATCCATATTTTTATCACCCATAAATAGATACAATACCACCAAACAATCACAAAAACTTAAAAAACATAATTTGGCTTGGACAATATGCCCCTACTTGGCCCCTTTCCTCAAACTCATTTTCAACCACACATTTCGTGGAAGCCTCAACTTTTTATCAACTTTTTAACCACACATTTATTATCTTTTATCAAAATCTACTAAAAAAACATATTTTTAGCTAAACCAAACAGGATTTATATGTCATTTACATTTCAATCAGTCAGTCAGACAGAGGCCTCTTTTTAAAAACACAGATTTTGGAACCAATAGAAGTGAACTTTTAAATTGTATTTGCCAGCTTTAACAGCCTTTGCATGCAGACACTGAAACGGATGAATCTGTTTTCAACTTGTGTGTCATATGCAGGTTTTTAGCAAGAAGGCATTGATAAATAACAATATAATCATTTCCGATATAACCTATAGGAAGTAATATGAATTGAAAGTTAAACCCATAATTTACCATTTGACCCACCCACCCAAATTGAAACAAGGGAAGACAGGCAAGGAGAGTCGACAAGTTGGATATAGGTTATATTATGGCAAACCCCAAGTCCACCACCCAAATGCAAAAGACTACTAATACAAATATCATGAGTGAGACTGACCTGCAAAGCAAAAAATTTAGTATTCAAATTTTGGGTATTTGATAGAATGTGAACTACTTGAAGCCACATATCTGGATTATTTTGCAGATCCCGCAAAATATGGTCTGCTGCAGTTCTCTGAGTCATAAAAATCAAGACAAAAAAAAAAAAGAGTAAGTTCCAAAATTAACATAATATTGATAGATAACATTTATATAATCCAAAAGTAAATGCACAGATTATGAAGACTAAGCATTCCTTTCAGGCAGAATCCCCTTACAAGCAGACTTCAATACTACTTCGTGTGGTACAAGCAACTACATCTTTTAAAACTAAGTCAGAGTTGTTACCAAAATAAATAGAAGAAATCATGTTAATAAGGACCAGAGAATATTAGGAAAACAAGTTCAAGTAAACAAATTCATTAGTCACAAGTTGTCAAGTGGTGCCCCTGACAAAACCAACCATTTAACAACCAGGAATGAATTTTCAGAGAAAAAATTCATGAAGTGAAAAAACTGCACAGGCAGATTCCTTAAATGCGTGAAGTTGGATGGAGGCTCTCACCGATTCATGATCCCCAGCCTGCCACACTTCTCAACAAACAACAACATCAAGCAAACGCTTGTACCCATTAAAGATCAACTATGTGAATCATTTTCATCATTCAATTTGATACACAGCTGCCTCTCCTCAAAGGTTATAGGAAATTAAAACTTTTCTGATTTTGGCCAACTTGCTGCCTTCTAACAAATTCCTCCTGAGTTACATTGCTCTCAGGAATGGGAACTTGTTTAAATCTATAGAAATCGTGGTCTAACATCTAAGATGTCCCTATCCTTTATCTTTATACAGCAGCACAATGACATGAAATTGAAAAGACTGCATTAATCAACATCAACCAGACCCATAGAGAGCAGCTAACAGTCCACCATATTTCATCAGATCCTGTCAACAATAACATGCACACCACAAATTCAGATTCTTAACCAAGATCCAAGATCCACATCTACAAATTTGAAATTTTCAGTGTTTGTCTTTGGATCTATTTGAGACGTCTAAATTGGTAAATTCTCTCCCGGCAGCTAGGGCTGGGCCCATGAACCCGAAACCGCGGATCCGAACCGACCCAAACCGATTCGGGTCGGGTCAATTTTATTTAAAAATGAGGGGTCGAGTCGGGTCGGTTCACGGTTTAAAACTTTTCAAACCGACCCAACCCTATTTTCAATCTCCAAACCGTGAAATCCTCTCTCCAAAGCCATGAAATCCTCTCTTCAAAATCTAGCCTCCCTCTCCAGAGATCTCCATTGTCTACAACTCTTTTCAACAGTGGAAGATCACTGAAGCCTAGAAAATCGTCTTCTTTTGCACCAAACAATTCATTCCAACGTTTTCAGTGCTGAAGAAGATCACAGTCAAAGGTTCAGCTTTAATTTTATATCTTCATTAATTTCTTTGCATATACCATCGATGCTTATACACATTATATGAACTGGGTTTTGTATTTGACGTTCAATAAGATCGTTTTGTGGTTCAATTAGAATTATGTTTTTCTTTTTTTGTTATTATTTGAGCTGTTTACTTGCATTTGCTGTAAATCTGTGATTTTTAGGGATAATATGATTTTTTTTGTGTTTGATTTTTAGGGATAATATGAAAGGAGAAATGCTAGTGGGTTGTTGAAGGAGATTCACGAGATTGACAAATGCGCTAGACATATGAATGAATTGACTGATTCTGTTCAGTTCCCCTTGACTGAGGAAAAGAAAGAGGAACTGAGGCACAGAGTTCAGGAGTTTGGACCAGTGTTTAAAGCAGTAAAAGATGGTTTGGATCCATTAGAGCATCGGGTTAGAGAAGTGTTTCATAGGATTGTGCACAACAGGACTGAGTGTCTTGACTCTATTGGATGAGAAAATGGTAACAATTTACACAATTTGAGATAACAAGTTGTCCCTGTGGGCTACTCAAGAAAAGGTTGAAGACGTAAAGTCTTGTATTAATCACAATGTGTTTAAAGAAATCATGAACATGATTGTACTTTCTGCTGTCCATGTTATTGTATCTTTTGCTTTGAGATATAATCTATATTTCAACTAAATTTGATTCAGCTAGATGATAAACAATATTAGTAGAAACTGAAGAACACTCCATTTGAGGCATATTTCTCATCTAAGTTAGACAATAAACATGTTGAAATGAGACAGATTGTTCTGCTGTTTTACACTTTCAATCTGTTTGAATGCTCATCAGCAGCTAGGTGGCTATGGCTTCATTTTCACATCAAATTTGTTCTGTGTCTTCTTGAGGGTTGCATTTTCATACGTATGGTTCGTTATGGAGGAGGGCTGTGGTAGATTAAAATGGAAAAAGTATTATTTATATTTAAGTCAATTGGTGCTGCAAAAAAAAAAAAAAAGTTGGACCTAACCCGATTCGGGTTGGGTCGGTTTAGGGTAGAAAACGGGTCGGGTCGGGTATTGAAAGAGCCCAAAACCGAGTATGTCGAGTCGGGTTGGGTCGATTTTGGGCCAAACTCGGCCCGACCCAATGCCCACCCCTACCGGCAGCACATGATGAAAATGTCATATTTCAACATTTGGACATTAAACCTAAACAATACATAGGACAATTGTTCCCCTTTGTGTATGTTATTAGAAATGTCATTCAGTACATGTTCCTTGCCTAAATTTAAATTTTGGGGAGATCGAAAATGGTACGCTTCAAAATATGATTTTATAATGCAGTAATTTTAGAAAAGAAACTGAAATTGCCTAATTACTGTCAATGTGTAAAAAAGCTAGTTGGGGCTTACACCTTGAATACCGCCTAATGAGACGCTTTCATAAGACACCTCAAAGGTTACACCTTGAGGCACATTTGGTCAACCTTATATATGTACGATACGGGGTATAGCTAAAAAGAGTTCAAATTTTGGACACGGGGTACATGAGTACGTCTTTCAAACTTCAATTTTTTTTAATAACCAGATTTCATTTTAAATAGACCAAAATCGATTGATCATAAAGAAAGAAATGAGTATTGAATAAGGAATTAAAAATGAATAAAATAGAATTTTGAGGGTTTAGGTTTCATTACGGGAAGTTAATTACTAAATGTCATATAAAGTAGAAAATAAGGGATTTGATTACAATTTGAATTTAGTGGAACATTGAGTAGCACTATATATGGAACTCATTTTCATTTATACAGAAAAACTCTAAACCATCGATACAGAAAGGGAATGAAGGAAAAAAAGAAGAAAAGAAAGAAGAAACAGAAAGGAAAACCTAGTGCCGCCACCTTTCTCCACCCTCCCAGAGGCGGTCCTAGGTTTACAGAAAGCATAAACGGGAAAGAAAAAACGAAGAAGAAAGAAGCAGAAACGGCAAAATGTCCGGTTGAAACTTGAAGGATCCAACACATATCTCATACTCATGTTGCATTATGTCGACACGTGTACTTCATCCATTTCGAAGAATCTGAACATCAGAGCCCATGAGCATATTTTTGAATCTTTATATCATTTTATATTGTTCTATTGGTTTGTCTGAACACCTACAATTCAAAGCTCCTCAAAGCTTCCACTTCGCCTCATATAAGGATAAAAAAAGTCCCAATACCCAATTGAGCATTTTTTAAAGGAGATTTCAATTTGATGGGACCCAAAGGTATGTTGTTAGAAATTGAGCTTTAAACATTCCAATTTCATGACATTGTATCTATTAAAAAATATCGATAACAACATTATGCCATTTTTGGAGATCAATAATGGCCTTTTATTTAATTAACGCTTTTACTATACTTGCATGTTTTATTCAGTCACCTCCAGTTAATTGGTCACCATTGTCTTGTTTCTTTACCAGCTACATAGATAGATCTAACCAAAGCTTCCAAGTTAACCAATGAACCATCCAATAGGCAGAACACCATATAGATCTATATAAAAGATTTCCTTCTCACCATTGAGAATTCATGATAACAATCAAATGTTGTGCCATTGAACACAACACGGGGCAATAAAAACACAAGATTTCATAGAATATGTCTTCACTTCAAAAAAAATTCAAAACAGGCCTGCGGTGATTGTTTTGCAGGGGCCCACACACCTTCATAAATAAATTCTGACACGTGTACTCAAAACCATGTGCATGGAGCATAACCAAATCCAATTTCAAGTTAGCAAATAAAAAACGTCTTGTGAAGATATAGCTTTCAGCATAACTAAATCCTCACGAAATGTGGATCTAAAAGAATACACATTGTATGCTCCCTCCACCCACAAAAAAATCCGTAACAACAAGATCTCACGCTTTCATCAAATTTTATTGCTCCTAACCTTCAATTATATATTTTTTACCTACGAACATATATCCATAAAAGGTGCCAGAGGAAACAAAGACAACTGAACCTTAATAAAGCATGGTAAAAACCACGAGCATGCTGAGGTATTTATGGTTTCCAACAGCTTGAGGATTCACTTTACAGGCATCAATGCACGTGAACCGAAGAGACTACTCTTGGCGGCTCGCCAGTTATAAGGTATCCAAAATGACATGCTTTTAAAGTGATGATCCCAATCTTTGCTGAAATCTTAATTCTACAGAGTGTAGGCCCTAGCAATAGACTTCTTGCTCATTCAAAAGCCCCAGTAATTAAAAACCAAACAAATAAACTTCTCTAACTCTCCCACATTTCCCAAAAACTTTGGGAACAAAAATAAACTTCTCTAACTCTCCCACATTTCCCGACAACTTTGTGAACAAAAAGAACAAAAATTAATGCGAGTAAATTAATAGCCAACAGTGAAAAGAACGGGAAAAAAATGTTTTAGACCTCTTCTTTAGATCCGGTGCCATAGAAAGCCGCTACTGTAGCATCAAGCAAGGCAACGTCAATCGGCTGACTCAAATCCCGTAGCTTCTCTGCCGCCATGGAGAGATCACCACTCAAACCGAATTAAACCCAGCAAAAACCACTAATCCAAAACCCTAAGGAGCAGTTGTACGGACAAATCCCTGCTTACTTTTATAGATATAGAGAGACAGACAGACGAAGAAAAGGGTGAAAAGTGGAATTACACAGCTCAAAATTGAAGCAGAGAGAGGAGGGGTTTTAGAGAGAGGAACTTTGAAAATGATTCGTGGCTTCCCTCTAGCTTTATAACGCAGTGTGTGAAATAGAAAGGGCTTATTTGTAGCGAGTTGGGCTTGAAGAGAGGCCCAAAATGGAATTATAGCCGTTTCTAATGGTAAATTTCATGGGAAAAGTTCATGGATCAGGTGTTTACTATTTCAAAATTAAAAATCAGGCCCAATAGTTTAAAATTACAAAAATCAGGTTTTTCTGAAATTAATTAATTACATTTCATAATTATTATATTAAATTAAATATTTAACTGTAATATAATAAAATCACCCCACCTCACCCCACCTCACCACACCACACCCACACCGCCACCATTGCTCCGGCTACTACTCCGGCGACCGGCTACTGCTCCGATCCGGCGACCGGCGACTGCTCCGATCCGGCGACTTTTTCGAGGTCACATATCAAGAAATTTGTAGGTCACGGGTAATTTCGAGATCACAGATTTAAAATTTTATAGGTCACAGATTATTTCGAGATCACAGGTGAAAAAAATTAAGGTCACAGATTCCCTTTTTAAGTTACAAATTAACAATTTCAAAGTCACAGGTCAATAGTAAAGTCACAGACACCAAAAAGAACCACAATAGATAGGTCACAGTCACCTAAACTTTATTTCAACGAGTCACAGACACAATTCCTAGGTCACAGGCACCTACCTAGGTCTCGCGATCGCTACCTCCAACGCCTTCGACCCGTCACAACAACACAGAACCATCGCCACAACAGTTTCAACACCACCAAAACGTAAAAATAATCACCACCTCACCATTTTCATTTTCAAAAAAACCCAATATCACCATAACTCAAAAACCCAAGATCTGGTAGTAGGAAGAAGGAAAGAAAAAATAAAAAATAAAAAAAAATATACAGACTGCTTCAGCATCGCGATGTTCTTCAGCACGTTGCGAAGCGGCCGAGACGCCGCCGCAACGTGCAGCAAGAGATCAGCTGTTTCGCAGCCGGCGTCGCCGCGTGATTTGCGGCGGCTGGCAGCCGCTGCGACCACCACCAGCAGCGATGCAGGGGGGAGGGGGGAGAAACGGCGGGGCAGGGCAGGGGAGGAGAGGGGAGGGGAAGGGGAAGGGGAGAGGCGGCGGGCATGGGCGGTGGAGGCGGCCGGCGGTGGCGGTGGTGGTGGAGGCGAGAGAATTGAAATAATGAAATGATTTAGGGTTTTGTTAGGATTTTATACTTAAAATAAATTGGGAGGGTAGATAGTAGGGTGGGTATGTAGATTATTTTAATTTAAAATATCATTATTAATATTAATGATAAAAATTAAAACCTGATTTTTGATTAAATGAAGTATAAACCTGATTTTTTAAAAGTCAAAACTAAATACCTTGTTTAGTGTAATTTCCTCAAATTTCATTCGGATCAATAACTTCAAATTCAACCACCGTGCTCCCTGTTTGGGCTTTATTCTTTCAAATTATTTTTCTTTTTCAATTGTACATTTTTTAATAAAATAATTTTGAATGTAAACTCAATTTTTTTCCCAACTTCGTCTTCTTTACCGTACATTGTTCAAAAACTTCATTCTTTTCCAAATCTATTTTCAGTAGATTTTAGAAAATGTGTGGATGAATCGTGTGTTTGACCAATGTACTGTATGTTTGAGAAGTGATTATATGTTATAAATCATAGAAATTTGTAGATAATAAATGAGTTGATCCTATAAAATGTTTGAATAATAAATATGTTTGACTATCTTTAATTATAATTTATTTCACTTCCCGAACGATTTGTAATCTATGAAATTTTTTATTTGTGAGCACTTAATTCAATAATTTGTAATCAAATTGTATAGAATTGTAACATTAATATATTTAATTAATAGAATATATATTTAATTATTTATTTCGTTAAAGAAAAAGAAAAAAAAATAAAGAAAGGACGGCAGTCAAGGTAGTTGGGGAATGATGAATTTATAGTATTAAGCTTGGATTCTTCAATTTCAAGTAGAAAGCAAGAAACTTAGGCCGTGTTTGATAGGCCGTGTTTTTCAGGGAAATAGGAAAATATTTTCCACTTTCCACTTTTTTGGCTGTTTGATACGCGAAATTTTCCACGGAAAATATTTTCCTACTTTTCCTCATACGTGTGCATTTTCCCGGTTTTTTATGAAAATGTTTTCCCGCCTTTTTGGTGGAAAAATATTTTCTCGGCTGGCTGGAATTTTTTATTTTTTTATTTTTTTTTGCAATGGAAACAAATGTCATAACCAATGGTAAAAAAAAATTTCACTTTAATGAACAATTTTCATGTTAAACAAAATCAAACGAATACTAAACTTTGATAAAAAAATGATTTTTTAGGAAACAATTTTTTTTCCCTTTTTTTTTTACTTTCTGGCAATGGAAACAAATTTTATAACCAATTATGGAAAAAAATATCACTTTAGTGGACAATTTCCATGTAAAATAAAGCCAAACGAATAGAAAATTTAAAAATTTTCCGGGTGGAAAATTATACCAATCAAACACACTTGAATTGATTTTCCCTGCAAAACATTTTCTAGGCAAATCTTTTCCCTGTAAAACATTTTCTTTCCACCCATTTTCCACCCTTGCAATCAAACGCACCCTTATTGAAGAGTTTTGTTCAATTTTAGGCTTTTGGATTATTAGCTCAATTTTGAATTTTATTAAAGGGGTAGGGTTGATTTAAGTGTAATGAGCTATTTATGTATAATTTATAGTAATCATATCAAGTGATAATCATTTTTTGGATGATTCTAACAATACTATATTTCAATTATTTCAATAATATATTACTTTTCGTTTTTCAATATATATTTAATTTATTTAATCATTTAGTTATCATCAATGTACATGTATATATACATTTGACTGATTCATTTCACCGGTACTTTCATTAAAGTATGAATTCTCTATTATTAATTCTCAATTAATTAAAATTCATATTCATTTAATTAATTATCATCTTCATTTATGCATTTCAGTATTATTAATTTTAATTATAAGTTAATTAGAATTTCATATTCAATAATGCATTTTCATTTCATTATTCACGTCCATATATGATATTTAACATTCAGTTTTACTTAATTGAAAATTAAATAAATGATTTAACATTTTTCGTTACGTATATATTTTCTCGTATTAATTCTAAACTAATTAACATTTACGCATATTCAAATATTACTTTTACAATACTTATAAAATATTTCATACTAACGTGTAATGCACATCCGACGTTAACTAGTCTAAGTCAAATGAAGAGAATAGTGGTTAAACATGATTAAAGCTTAAAGTCATGTTTGGTACTAATTAAAATCTAAGTCAAAATCAACAATAAATTTTAACCACATATTTCATAGATTCCACAACTTTTCAATCACATATTTCATCAAATTTTATCAAAATTTACTAAAATTCTGATTTTAATCCCTACCAAACAGGAAGTAAATATCATTTTTTTTTTCATGTTAAGAGAGTTGAAAGGGCGGTGAACAATTTTGAGAACCATAGCCAAGAGGGATTTGATGAATATATATATACAGAAACGATCTCCTAAGCACCGGTGCTTAGGTTATCCTAAGCACCGGTGATGTGGCAATTAACTACTAACAACAAATATAATCATTAGTGTGGGACCCATCATCATTTCCCAAACAAGATAAATTCACACGGTGGCCATCATGAATTTTGTTTAGTTAAATGAATTAATTATGTGGAGCCCACCACTATCCCACAAATAGGT